>CM028131.1:648382500-649632500 GCA_016271365.2 Neoceratodus forsteri
TTCCCCTTTACCTCCCTTCCCCCTCTTTGCCCGTTACCCTAGATGCCCCACCTCTTAATTATTACAGGTGGGAAAATCAGGCTATAAATACATTGCCATAGCTGGAGACAGAGTCTTGTAGCGTGTATCAGATAAGCTCCCAAGCCCTCCCGCTTAGGCATTTGGCTTGCATGGCTGTGGGACCCCCCCCCCCTTGACAGGTGGAGGATCTACACTTTTGTGCTCAAACTGAAATACCTTTAGCTTGTTGCTCATATAAACTTGTACTGACTTTGCTTGCTTGTGGTTATTAAATTATTAATATCTTGTTCATTCCACCTTGTTGGAGGACACGTTAGTTGCATCTACCAAGTACCCTTGTGCATAATTGTTTTGCTTAAATTACTCTCTGGTGCATTATATTCACCTGTCTTTTTATATTATTAGGACATCTGTACCAAGTCCCTCTCTGGTGAACTCACTCTCATCTCCTCTTTCATCTGATCTCATCTGCTACCTCTCAGGTAACCTCTCGCCTTGCATTCATCCCTGGCGGGATTCCTGGGTGAGTACCTATTAACCCTTAGAAATCCAAACATAGAAGTGCAGCACTCCAGGGTGGGGCTCAAGCTTGTGTCATGGAATGTCAAAGGTCTGAACCATCCAACTAAACGATCAGTAGTTCTCATACACCTACACTCCTTGCAGGTGGACATAGCGCTTATTCAGGAGATGCATCTCACTGCCAGGGCTGTATCGTGGCTTAGGAAATCATGGGTTGGGACAGTGATAGCTAGCTCTGCAGCAAGTAAATACAAATACTCACTATTAATTAATAAACTTATTAACATAGGACTTTCACCTATACTGACTTCATGGATTAATCAATGGCTGGATAAGAGAACTCAGAGGGTTAGGTTAACAATGCAATGTCCGAAGAAAGGGGGGTGACCAGTGGAGTCCCCCAGGGCTCAGTGCTTGGGCCAGTCCTTTTCAGTCTGTTTATTGGTGACATGCATATATCCTCCAACAACAAAATGGTTAAATTCGCTGATGATACAAAACTTGGGGGAAAAACAAAATACAAATTCTGGACTACAAACTGATTTATCATTGGTAGAACAGTAGGCATGTGCAAATGAGACGTACTTTAACATTACTAAATGCGCAGTACTACATCTGGGAAAAAATAACCCACTACATACCTATTGTTTAAACACCACGGCCATTAGAACTTCAACAGTAGAAAAAGACTTAGGAATTCTGGTCAACAATAAACTATCCTCAACTTCCCACTGTACTAAAATAGCAAACCAAGCAAATGCCATTCTTCGTAGGATAAGTAAAACATTTGTATCCAAAACAGAACAATGTTTCCTACCCCTTTACAGATCTCATGTTAGGCCACTCTTAGACTATGGCTCCCCCTTCTGGAGCCCCTACTTGATCTCGGATATAAATAGGATTGAAAATATTCAGCATAAAGCCACAAAGCTCATACCTCACTTATCAAAACTTAACTACACCACCAGATTAGCAAGAACAGGTTTACAAATACTAGCCCAAAGAAGACTCAGGGGGGACTTGCTACTATTATTCAAAATATTAGGTAACCAAGAACAGATGCAAATCTGTGGCATTAAATTTTCTACTAGAAAAACGGTGGCTAGACTAGATAACAGACAACTAGAGATTATGAGGGCAAAAACCAACAAAAGAATAAATTACTTCACCATAAGGACACCTAGAATTTGGAACAGGTTACCACAAGAAATGGTTGACTCTCCAAACATCTTGTCATTTAAAAACAAATTAGACAAATGGTTGATCGAGCAGGGACCCATTGAATGATCCATAAATATGGAGGACAATCGTGATGGGGAATCCGCCTTCTTTTGTCCAATAATACCAAAGTACCAAAGGAGTAGCCATCCTAATCCAGAAAACGTTCCCATGGACACAGGACAAAGTCACAACCGACATCCAAAGTCGTTGGGTTCTGGTTCGGTTCTCAACACCTGAAGGTCTGGTGATACTGGCCAATGTATACGGCACAAACGTAGACTCTCCTGAATTTTTCTTGGATTTTAATCAAGCTTTGGAATCTCTATCCACGGGACATCCTAATGTCACCATTATGATAGGGGGAGATTTCAACCTAGTCTCAGACATTTTTTTGGACAAATCAAAACCTACCCCACAAACACACCCTAGAGCAGCGCTTACACTGTAAGGGATAATGGAGGAATAGGGAATGATTGATATCTGGCAGAGGGACCACCCTACAGGGAGGGATTACTCCTTTTTCTCATCAGTACATACCACCTACAGCCGTATAGATTTCTGGATAGTGAACTCTGCTGCAGCGCAGGATATTATCTCCTCCGACATAGATAATATCCTTGTCTCTGACCATGCTCCAGTCTCGTGTATATATACCCCAACGGGACAAAGTGGTTCAGGCACTAGAACCCTGGTTCCAGACCATGGTGAAAAAAGTACCAAAGACTATTTTGACCATAACAAGGCAGCAGACACCTCCACTGCAACAGTCTGGGAAGCCTTCAAAGCTGTCCTGAGAGGACACATCATTGCGTTTGTGACTCAGAGAAACAAGGTAAGGCAGGCTGACCTTAAGCACCTGCAATTTGAACTGTCAGTGCTACAGGCTCAGTGCAAGACCTCCCAGATGGCACACATAAATGTGGTAACCCTTCGGGAGATAGTAGGCCTAAAATATTGTTTTAACACTCTACTATACCAAAGAGCAGAGTGGCTTATATTTCAGAATGACATGTCTCTATTGGGAAGCTGAGGAAAAGGGAGGGAAGCTCCTAGCCTTCCAGTTGAAGAAACAACAGGACAGGCGGCATCTCGCATACACGCTCTTTGGAATACTAGGGTGGAAGTGGTTACTAACCCCAAGCTGATCAACGACTGCATGAGGCAGTTTTATCAGCAGCTCTACCAGACCCATATCTCCTTAGACCCAAGTCAGCTGCGGGATCACCTGCGGGAATTCTGCTCCACAGCCAATATCCCTCAGCTCACTGACCCTATGAAAGCTGCATTAGATCAACCTTTTATGGAATCAGAGCTCCTATTGGTATTATCCCAGTTCATCAAAGGCAAATCCCGGGACCGGATGGCATGACTACCGAGCTATACCAACTTCTGAAATTTGATATCAGCACCCCACTACTGTCTGCTCTCCAAGAGGCCCACATGACAGGTATACTGCCCCCAACCATGCGAGAGGCCTCATCACTCTCATTCCTAAAAATCTGACGACCAGTTGAACTGTGCAAACTACCGCCCTATATCGCTCATTTCCATAGATAATAAGATTGCAGTTAAAATATTGGCTAGTCGGTTAATGGACATCATACCATCCATAATACATCCCTCACAAGCTGGGTTTACCAAAGGTAGGACCACCGCAGACAACATATGTCTGGTCCTTAACCTCAAATGGCTTGCTCTTAATTCCTCCATCCCCATGGCAGCAATGGCAGTGGACTTTTCCAAGGCTTTCGACTCAGTCGAATGGCCCCATCTGCATGAAGTCCTTCGTCTCTATGGATTTGGCCCGTACTTTCGGCAATGGATTCATGTGTTATACAATGAACCCGTGGCTAGAATCCTGACTAATAAGGATATCTCCCCACCCTTATCGCTACAGCGAGGTATGAGGCAAGGCTACCCACTTTCACCCCTACTATTTTTGGTGGCCCTAGATCCCCTCACTTGGAAGTTACAGGCTGCTAGGGACATTCAAGGTATTCAAATAGGTGATCATTCATACTTGACGGCCTCCTATGCAGACGATTTACTTATCAGACTGTCTCACTCTAGCGTAATCTTGTGTCCCGGTCCTGAGACCTTGCAAGCATTCACCCAAATCTCTGGTCTCCAAGTCAATGAAAAGAAGACCAGCATAACCCCCCTAAATGCGGCATGCACAAAAGACTGTCTCCAGGGTCTGGGACTATCCTGGGCTCCTAACAACCTGTCCTACATGGGTATCCATATCCCTTTTGACCAGAAACAAATGGAGTCCAGAAATTTCTCTACTCTCCTAGCTCACTTGACAGCTGAAGTGTCCCGCTGGTGCCGACTCAATCTTTCCCTCCCAAGGAAAGTTGCTGCGCTGCGTATGCTCCTGTTACCCAAAGTAGTCTATCTACTGAACAACCTACCAACAGCCCTATCAGAAAAGGTTTTTCACCACTTGGATAAACTAATTTCATATTTCCTATGGGAAGGTAAAAAGCCACGCTGGAGCATTCACAAACTAAGGGCTCACTGGTCCCTAGGGGGTCTTGGACTACCATGGCTACAAGGATATCATTGGTCCTTTCTTGCTGCCCAAGCCATTAAATGGTTTCTCCCCACATCTCTTTCCCATGTACCATGGGTACAGTTAGAGACCCAACTTTTGCAAGGATTTCCCCTGGGCCTTCTCTTGACTAAGGCTCCCATACCCCTGAATAAACTCACGCCAGTCATGGTCGATACTACAAGAGCATGGTTCTGGCTTATGATTGCAGCTAAAACTGAGAATAGAAAGTGCTCATTTCCGTTCAGGTATCTCAGTTTATGGCATAACCAGCTCCTGACAATGGACAATAAACCCTTCAACTGGACATCATGGGACAGGAAGGGGATACATACTGTTCAAGATCTCTACCTACCCAATTCCTCTACACTTATGTCATTTGAGCAACTTCAAACCCATTACTCCCTCCAGTCTCAGGACTTCTGCAAGTACCTGCAGCTTCGCAACACGGTGCAGTCCTGTAACTGGTCCCGCATGACCGACCCAAAGTGGTACTGGTTATCTACCTTACACTTAAAATCCTCCTTTTGTGGGCAGGCGAGGAAGTTCTACAATACATGGCGTGAAGCACAACCTGACCACATGGATATCGGTAGGAGAGCATGACCACGGATACAGGTTATCCCATTACACCTGAGACTTGGTCATACTGTTTGCAACTGGCCGATTCTGCCTATAAGGACATGAAAAGCCAGCTGATACAACTGAAAATCCTACTTTACTGGTACCGTACACCGGCGGCACTTCACAAGTGGGGCATTCTACCACATGCAGAATGTTGGAGGTGTAAGCAATCCCCAGCTAACATCTTGCACATACTGTGGCAATGCCCGGCCTTAGTGCCCTTCTGGTCCGTGATTGCAATGGACTGCTCCAGTGTGGTGGGCCAACCATAGACCTCTCCTGCCCCATGCTACTGTTGGGAGATAGTGCTCCCCTGCAACAACTTGGCTTGCAACAGCGAAGCTGGGTCCTAGTGGCCCTTCTGGAAGCTAAACGGCTTTTGCACATGACCTGGCGGCAACCCTCACCTCCTGCTATTTCTATGTGGTACTCTGCGATGGCTAGATTGGCTACCTATGAAAGGCTCACCTACGCCAGTAGAAGGCAGCTATTATGGTACCACAGCAAATGGGAAGCTCATCTCAACTCAGCATTATGCCATACAGACCCCCCCCCCCATCCACATAATCCCCCTACCTAAACAACATACAAGATCCTATTCTCCCACCTGGATAAGCTGCTGGATGGAATCTTGCTTTACTCCTTACATTTCTGTTGTAGGTACTCATATCCCCCTGCATAAAGTCTCATCTCCTCTCGTTTGCTTTTTCCTTTCTCTCCTATATTCTGTTGTAATGTTCTACAGTACCTGGCCTCAGTGGGCAAATGAAAGATTTGGTAGCTTTAAGATCAGATATGTATCTTGGTTTAAGATGACTTCTCCTGATATTTCTATATCCTAATGCATCAGATAAGATAGCTATTTTTTGGAAATAGTGCCGTATTGTTTAAGTTATGTTGCTACTTACTATGTGCTCAAGTATACATATCTCAATGTTTGATGTGTGTACTTAATAGAAAATCATAAAAATTATTCTATGATTAAAAAAAAAAGCTGGGCTGCACAGAAAATCAACAGGAAAAGTAAACAAAAAATGTTCATTTAACCGAAATGTGCACTTACATGTACAGTAGTGCTCTTAAGAGGTACATTTAACATTGAATGAATAGGAAAACAATTGGGATATGGAAAAGAATGTGCATTTAAGAGGGATGTGCACTTTTCTAATGTGCACTTTACTGTAGATGGGCTCCACTGTATTGACTTTTGGCCCGTCTGATGGCCCAGGTGCATTTGTTTCAGGTTTTTTTGCAGTTCTGAATGTTAACCTGCTTGCCAGTACTCTGTGCCAGGTACCAGAGAATGTTTTTTATTTCATGAGTTCAATTAGGGGTGGGGAGATTTATAGAAACATAGACCTTGAAGGCAGATAAGGACCGCTTGGCCCATCTAGTCTGCCCATTTCCCTACCTACAGGATCGGCTGCAGATCCTAGTTAACCAACAGCCTATTTGTTCCTACCCCCCACAAGAATTGCCTTATGTCTGTCCCATGCATTCTTGAATTCTCCCACAGTTTTAGACCCCACAACCTTCTCAGGAAGGCTGTTCCATGCATCCACTACCCTCTCTGTGAAATAATACTTCCTCACATTGCCCCTGAACCGCCCCCCCATCTTTAAATTGTGTCCCCTTGTTCTTGCATGTCTCTTTTTCTGAAAGATGCTACCCTCTTGGACTTTGTTGATTCCACTGAGGTACTTAAAAGTTTCTATCATGTCCCCCTCTCCCTTCTTTCCTCAAGGGTATACATATTAAGCTCCTTTAGTCTCTCCTCATACGGCTTCTCTTGCAGACCCTGCACCATTTTAGTTGCCCTCCTCTGGACTGCCTCTATCCTGTCCATGTCCTTACGGAGATGGGGTCTCCAGAACTGACGCAGTACTCCAGATGGGGTCTCACCAACTGTCTGTACAGAGGGATAACAACTTCCTGTTTTCTGCTGCTGATGCCTCTCCCTATGCATCTCAGTATACCCCCAGCCCTCCCTACTGCCTTCTCACATTGCTTGCTAACCTTAAGGTCATCTGATAAGATTACCCCCAGGTCCCTTTCCTTTTTTGTTGTTACTACCTCCCGACCATTGTGTATTCTTTCCCTGGGTTCTTGTTTCTCAGGTGCGTTATTTTGCACTTCTTTGCATTGAATCCTAGCCGCCATACTTCTGACCATTCCTCCAACCTTGCCAAGTCCCTTCTCATCCTTTCCATCTCCTTGTGTATCAACCCTGTTGCAGATCTTTGTGTCATCTGCAAAGAGGCATACTTTTCCTTCCAGTCCCTCTGCAATGTCACTTATGAAGACATTAAAAAGGACTGGACCCAATACTGAACCCTGTGGTACCCCACTAGTAACCCCTCTTTCTTCAGAGTGGACTCCATTTACAATTACCTTCTGTGTCCTGTTGTCCAGCCAATATTTTACCCAGGCTACCACCCTGGGACCCACTCCCAGGCTAGTTAATTTGAATATTAATCTTTTGTGTGGGACTGTGTCAAATGCCTTACTAAAGTCTAGGTAGGCCATGTCCACAGCCCCTCTCTGGTCTACTACTTTGGTCACCCAGTCAAAGAAATCTATTAGATTCGTCTGACATGACCTTCCCGCTGTGAACCCATGCTGCCTTGGGTTCTGTGCCCCACTGGCCTGTAAGTACTCAACAATTCTTTCCTTCAGAAGTGACTCCATCACTTTCCCTACCACAGAGGTCAGACTGACAGGTCTGTAGTTTCCTGCCTCTGTCTTGGTCCCACTTTTGTGAAGGGGAATCACATCTGCCTTCCTCCAGTCCTCGGGTACCACACCATCCTCCCATGATTTATTAAAAAGAGTTGCCAGTGATTTCACTAGTTCCCCCCTTAATTCTTTTAGAATTCTGGGGTGAATTCCATCAGACCCCATTGCTTTGTCCACCTTCAGTTTTAGGAATTCTTGCAGAACCCTTTCTTCTGTGAAAGGACTGGGATCGACCCCTATCAAGAGTGCTTCTGTTAATTGGATTAGGCACTTCCCCTCCTCTTTTGTGAATACTGAGCAGAAATATTCGTTCAGTATCTGCTTTCACTGTCCCCTCTGCCCACCCACGTTCATTCTATTCAACCTCACTATCCCTCCTTTGTCTTTCACGCTCGCTGATGTGTACCTGTAAAAGGTTTCACCCCCTTCTTAACTGGGTTGGCTATCTTTTCCTCAGTTTGGGCCTTTGCTATTCTGACTTCCCTCCCTGCTTCCTTCTGCCGTAACTAATTTGAGCTCTCTGTCCTGCTCTTTCTGTGTTTTCTTATACTTCCGAATGCCTCTTTTTCTTCCTGACTTTCACAGCCAACTCTTTTGAGAACCATAGTGGTTTTTCTTTCGTTTTGATTTGTTTATTTGCTTCACACAAAGGCTTGTTGCCTCTGTGATGGCAGTTTTGATGATTCCCATTGTTGCTCCACACCACCTTCTAGCCTGTTTGAAGTGCTTTTCTGAGGCACTCCCATCTTGCCAAAGTCAGCCTCCTGAAGTCCAGGTACCCTCACTTTTGTAAACTTGACTCTGTAGCTGAGTTTAGCGTGAACCACACTGTTTGATGGTCACTTGTTCCCAGATGGCAACCAACTAGATCTGAGATTCTCTCGCTGCCCCATTTGAGAGTACGAGGGTCTAAGATTGCTCCCTCACGAGTGGGTTCAAAACTAGCTGTCTGAGGCCCTGCAACCTGTAGGGCATCATGAATAGCCCTGCTCTTGGATGTGGCTGCAGCAAATGTGCTCAGTTAATATGGCATATTCAGGTCTCCCATCAACAGTATCTCCTTTCTCTGCCATTCAAGAATGCCTTCTATCATATCCTTGTCCATTCCCTCCCCTGACATGGGGTCTGACACAACCCTGTGCAGCTTGTGGTGCCCTTTCCAGTTTCCAAGGTGACCCACAGTGCCTCTCTCTCCCTGTTTACTCTTTTGTTCAGTTGCTTTTATCCCTTCCTTTACATAGAGATACTCCTCCCCTCTTCTCCCCTGCCTGTCTCTCCCCTGCAGGTTATGTACCCTGGTATGTTAACATCCCAGTCATGGTTCTCTGTGTACCATGTTTCTGTGACTGTCCTAGATATCAAGGCATCCCTCTTCCATCAAGGCCACCAGCTCAGGGAGCTTGTTGCCCAGACTATGGGCATTGGTACTCATTACCCTCCATTTCCTGATGGCCTTACTCCTTTTCACCCCATCCCTGTCCTTCTTGCCTTTGTCACTTTCTCCATTTACCCCTGCCCTTCTCCCTATCGACACCTCTATGTTGGTGTTTACCGCACTTACTACCATAATTTTTGGGGGGGCTAGGACTTCCCTGCTCCTTTTCAGTTCCTCCCCCCTTGGCTAGTTTAAATGCTTGCCAATGAAGCATTTAAACCTATCACCTAGGATTCTGGTTTCCCTCCTGGACAGATGCAACCCATCATGCCAGTATAGTGCATCACTCCAGGTGGACTGCAGTCCCCAATGAGCCAAATCCCTGGGCTCCACACCAGTTTTTAACCACTGATTGAATCCCATGGTGTGGAACACCTAACCTCTCCTATGCCATAGATGGGCAGCACCTCCAGAAGGTTACCATGCGTGCTACTTGTCAAGGCCTCCCCAATTCCACAAACTCTTCCTGCACTTCTCTAATCCTTTCTTAGCCAGGTCATTTGTCCCTAGGTGGACAATGACATCCAGCTCCCTCCCTGTGCAGCTGCTCGGCAATCCTGAGGATTCGCTCCCTGTCCCTCCAAGCCATGGTGCCAGGCAGGCACCTTACATCCCTCTCCCCTTCCTCCCCCAGTTCTACCTTCCTAACAATGGAGTCCCCCACCAGGAGTTGTTTCCTTCCCTTGCGGGGTCCCCTGCCACCCTCCTGTGGGTCTCCTTTGTGGAGGTTCCCAGCATCCTCCTTGGTCTCCACTGCGGGTGCCTCCAAAGAGGAACCACACTTTGCCAGAATGGCATAGGAATTGTGGAGAGGTACAGCTGGAGGGATGCACCTCTGTTCCACCACCCTCACCCTCCCTGAGCCCACTGTGATCGAACCGCTCCTCTTTCTTGGCAACCTCTGAGGCAATGGCAGTGGCACTGGTGGTCCCTGGATGGACAAATCCTGGCCAACTCAGCCTGGAGATGAGCAACCTCCTCCCTCAGCCCAGAGAGGTGCCTACAGATGGGACAACACCGCATCCTCCAGAACATCTCCCGGAAGGCTGCTGCTCCACAGACACTGCACTGCACCACTCCCATCATGTCTTATTTCTGGTCCCTTAACTGTTTGCAATCCTTACTCTTTCCTCTGTTTTTTTTTCTCTCTCTCTCCTTACTTTGTGCCTGTGTGTCCTTTAAGCTCCTGATTGTCCTGTTCTGAGACAAGAATATCCTATATTTCTCAGTAGACCCCTTACTTGCTCAGAGGCAGACCTCCAGCAGCTAGAGGGGGCTGGAGAGCTACTCTTTCCTTCTAGGATGGTGGGTCTTTGGTGGCTCTGTGATCACTCACTTCCTGCTCCCAAACAGGAAGTTCCTGTTGTCAGTCAAATTCTGTGCTTATAAAAGTAGAACTAGCTTTGGAGGGGAGGGAAGGAGGGCAATATGGTCCCAGTAGAGAAGTCCAGTCACATAGCAGTCCTTTCTCCTGGTGTCTTCTGCCAAGCTAGAAGCAAAATCTTTCTAAGGCAGTCTTTAAATGTAGCTTCCTTCTAGCTAAGCCACTCCCCCTACTTACTAGATCTTTCTACAAGTAATTTAAACCTCACAGCAATCAAGTCCTTTCAATCACCTGATTTACACCTAGATAACTGTTCAGATAACCATTCAGTTCAGTTAACTCAGACAAACACACACTTTTTTTTTTGTTTGTTAGTTTTTTTTTAACCTAAATTAAAGTTCCAAGTACAAGAGTTCTACTTCTTTAGTCCCAGAAGAGAGGTCCAGTCACACAGCAGTCCTTTCTCCTGGTGTCTTCTGCCAAGCTATTCAGGGTCAACTCGCCCCTTTGACTTTGAGTTTTCTATATGGAACATAAATGTCACATGGTGAGTTGAAAATGGTTATAAAGTTGCCTAGAGCTGTGTCTACATCTTCTGCCAGATGTATAGCAGACCAGTCTTGCTGACTGTGGTGTTGCTTTAAATGGTTAAAATATATTTTTTTATTACTGAGTTGTGATTGTTTTTTTTTTTGGGGGGGGGGGAGAAATTGCCTCATTCAACCGGGAACATATAAAGGGGGAGTGGTCACTGATTGCATCAGGGAGTATAATAATGTTTGAGATTCTGTCTGGGTAATTGGTTATCACCCAGTCCGGAAGCATACTAATCCCAGTGCGATAATTTGTTCTGGTAGTGGAGTCCAACAATTGGGCTATGTTCATAGAGGAGATCGTAACTTTGTGTGTGGCCACCTCTGAGGATAGTCAATTGATGTTAAAATCACTCAGCATTATTACCTCTGAGCTGAGGTGTAATTATTTTAGGTAGTCAGTAATCATTTTGAATCTGCCTGTCTGCTCTTTTGGGGGTATGTATACTGAGACTACAGTAAGCCCTTTGCTGTTGGCCCCTATGAGTAATTTAATTGCCAGTGCTTGGACATTGCTGCCAGTGTTTAGGTTAGGGAGGGTGTGAGCCTAGATGGTGTCCTTTATGTAGAACACACAACCTTCACCTCTTTTACTGATCCTGTCTCGCCTGAAGATTGTGTAACCTCCTTCGTAGATTGCCACATCTGGTATTTTTGGAGTTAGCCATGAATGATTCAATCACAGATAGCACATCTGGACTATGATGAGTTATCCAGACCTGAAGTGAATCAAATTTAGAAATCAGACTACAGTGTTGATGGAAGTGATTTATGAGTGTTCCCTGCTCCCTTGGTGGGTCTTGTGTATTTTGAGTGGGACCAGGGTTGAGGTGGATGTTCCCTGACATGAGCAAAAGGAGCACTGTAAGTCTTCGGATTTGATTCTTGAGGTATTATGGTATGTTTTTTGAAAGCACCAACTTACTCTACCAATTTCCATTTAGCAGATGATTAGGTTTAGTCTGGTAATGGGGGGCGGGGGTGGGGGAGTAGATATGTGCCATATGTAGGTAGGAGCATTTGTGTGGTCATGTTTGCTCCCCTACTGAAGTTGCCTAGACCTGGACTGGCCACACTTGTAGGTCCAAGAATATTTGTTGCTATGGCAAATTGGTAAATGTTGACATGCTGGGGTATTATGAGGCCTATTTGGGGGGAAAACAGTAATAGGATGGCATTGTGTGACACTATAGGGTAGGTTATCATATTTCAACAATAGTGCCCCTAATGGCTTGGTTGGTCTGCCTATCGAAAAGAGCCTGGAAGCGACTAAGTGAAGGTATTGACATTGGGTGTTGAAAAAAGGGGATGATAATATACTTAGGTCCTTGGGTTGGGGGATTGTCAGGGTACTTGATGAGTAATATAAGATGGTGGGGTAGGGAGTTGTAGGCTTTGGGGTGATTAAAGTCAAAAGTGTGTTATTACTGCCAGTATGGCATAGTGGTTAAGGTTGCTGTTTTTGGTTTACTTGGTCAGAGGTTCCATTCCAGTCACTTGCAGATGGTAGTAGTAGGTAGGAATTGACTGGTGCAGCAGGTGTAGACTAGAGGGCTGTGGTAAAAACAGGCTTCAGCTAGCCCAGTTGTAGATGAGCAAGAAGGTAGAGGGGGGCCAGATAGATAGACAGATCAATCATTTATTAAGTGCCCTTTTCCCCAGACTTTGGGTGCTGTTCATATACCACAAAAATAAAATAAACTAGTTAATAAAACCATCCAATATACAATTTATAACTTAATTAAAATCAGCACATATGGAACAGCAGCAGCTCCTAGTGGTCAAGAGTTATAGCCGTCTAATGGGGACACAGGGTGTTTCAAAAATGTTATGTGGTCACGTTACAAGTCACAGGACCAGACCCAATAAAGGAGAGCACCACCGAGGTAGGTGGAGCAGATATGAGTTAGAGACGGAGACTGGAAATACTGCTGTTGTGAAACTGCTAGTGAGGACTGGCAATGGAAGAGCAGCTGGCTGCTGCTAAATAAGCAGAAGAGAGGCAGAGCAGAACTGTATGAGCAGGCGGGAAGGACAGTAGGAGGAAAGAAAGGATGCAGCACAGTAAATGGGGCATATATAATATATATCATGCAGAAAGTAATAGTAATAGGAGGCTCAGGATGTGCAGAGAAAATATAGAAGTTTGGCTTTAAAATGGGCCTGACAGTGACGTCACAACCCAGAAGCACTGGTCAGGAATGGAGTGTGGCTCTGAAGAGGAGAATATCCACAAACAAAAGTAGCAAAAATCACACACAAACAAGCACAGCACAAAGCAGCCCAAAGAAGACACATTAGACAAAGGTAAACACAGAGGCATACTGGGTGGCCTTAGCCAGCTAGCACGAAGCACGAGGGGAAAAAACAGGGGGTGGGGACAGCAAACACACAAGAAGGAGCCAGGAAGGGTAATAGGAGGGAAGGTGTATACAGGAAGAAAAACAAAAGCAGCAGGCAAATGGAAATGGGAGGCACGGAGTGCACACGACAGAGGAAGCAGGGAGGAGAGAAACACAGGGCACAACAGCAAGGATGAGCAAGGCATAAGAAGCACAAATGAAGCAGCACAAGGCAGGGGCGTCATTTCAGCAAAATCATAGGGGTAGCAAGGTGGGGTGGGCACGATGTGGGCGGGCCATGGTGTGGGCGGGGCCAGAGAGGGTGGCATTTGTCAATGTGTCATAGAGCTAGTTACCAAGTAATTTAAAAATGGGTATGACTTGGATAGCAAAGTCTGAATATAAATGTGAAATGGGTCATTACAGATGTTGATTCAAATTAAATAGCTAGCTTTCATCAAGTTATGGAATCATCAGTATAGTGAAAGTCCCATTCCTCAACTGTACAAATATTAAACAATATTATAATGTATGGTAGAATCTGTTAACCTTAGGAAATCATCATTTCTAAGGTTGTTAACTCTCGATGGGCGTAGATATGTTGTGAACCTATCGATGCTCCGTCACATCGATAGGATCTTCTTACCTTGATTAGTCTGCACATGTGCGTGCTTTTTTTCAACGGGGAACCGACGGATGAAGGCAGTGGTTAGGGAAGGACTGAACAGCCGCGGTGGTGACTATTTATCAAAAAGTAAGCAGCCGTTTTACTTTTTACGTGGGACCATACACTATAAAAAATAATGTATGGTCCCTCTATTGGCATCCGGTCACTGTTAACGGTCTCGAGGTTGCCATGGCGACGTAAACCTCTCGAGCTTCACTCTCAAGGTTTACACAGTCACCCTGGCACCCTCTTGACAGTTAACTGACTGGTTACTAATAGAGGACCATACATTATCCTCTATATAATGTATGTGTAGCCCTTATTATCCATTGAAATCAAACGGATTACAACCTTGTAATCCCACTGTTGTGATGTGAGAACCTTATAAACCTATCTCATCTATGTCATAGCAGTGGGTTTACAAAATGGAATGCCAGTGTTGTTCAGTATGCACACCCAGAATGTGATTGTTAGTCTCAGTACAGTATTCAAATAACATTCCAGTTGTCACAGTTTACTGTTACTGAGTCTAGCAATCACTATGTCGGATAGAGATTTTAACTCTGGTGCTATTTTATCCCACTGTCATTCAGTCCGTGTATCCAGTATGGTGGGTGGCCAGCCTCGTCAGTCATGCAAAAGCCTGCGGTGGTGGTGGGGGGGTGCTGACGTGGAGTGGCAGACTATTATTTTCCATTTTGTCCCCAGGGGCACCACATGTGGAGATGCAAGTGTGCATGTGTTCAATGGCATACACCGTCAGCCAGCACATCTCACAGGACCCCCTCCTTGTATGTTCCCCTGACTGTGCTGCTACCTGGCCTCCAACAGGTAACAGTCCCACTGCAGGAATCTTAAATTTTATTTGATTCAGAAAAAACCTTTGAGCAAAGTGCTCTTTTTCAAAGGTTCCACGTCAAAACATAACAAGACAGAACATTAAGTTGAGAGTTACATCATGAGAAAAAACATAAATCACTACTCAATGTAAACAGGTGTAGCATGTCATATGTACAAATTTGAATACAGTTGCAGATACTCAGATACAAGGCCCAGCATGGCATGCATCTATTGTACAATTAGAGTAAGAGGCAACGATAACATTGGGGGAGCAGTCTGGGGGACAGGCTTTGTCAAGGTAAGCAGCCAGGAGGTAAGGCATGGTCAAGGCAGTAGTGAGGGGGAGGTGGAGAATGAGAATAGGGATCAGGGTTCACTGCAGGCCAGAGAAGAGGGATAGCAGTGAGGTAATGAGAGGGTCAAATAGGGAAGGTGGTACCACTGTAGGGTGAGCAAGGGCAATGCTGTGTTGAGGGGGTGGAGATTCTCAGGGGGGGGCCTGAAGTAGGGATGGGGGGGAAATTAGGCTACAAATGGAGAGAAGTGCCACTAGGATCGTGCCCCCCCCCCAAGGAAGGAGAGTAGTCCATGGGCATTCAGTCCTTCCTCCCTGGCCATCTTTCGATGATCTTCTGCTGTTCCTGAATGAGGGTCGCCATCATCGTAAGTGGTAGCACTATCACTGCACCAATGGTCTGGCGGAACATCCCTTACAGCTGGAAGAAAGTCTCCTCCTGTGTTCTTACAACCACAAGAGACAGTATAATGCAGTGGTTTAAGGCTCTGAGCTGCAAATCTGGAGACCTGGGTTTGACTCCTACAGCCTCCACTTGCATACTGTGTGATCCTGAGCAAATATTTTAACTTTCTTGTGCTCCCAGTTTGCACCTGTAAATAAGCTTTCAGCTTAGTATGTCTCTCCTGGTTAACAAAAACAAGAACTATCTGGTCACCTCATATTTTGTAAACTATGAAACTCTGGACTTGAAAGACTTGTAATATGAAAGAAGTTTTTTTTTTTTAAATAGGTGGACCCCTCCCCAGTTTCAACACTGAACCATTTCCTTTTTCATGCACTGTGCTTTTGTCTCTGTTATGATTGGTTACATTCAAGCTTTTTATGTGCATATTTTAAATTGACCGTGGGTCATTCCAAGCTGAGTCGCAAATCCAACGATAGGTGTAAGTCAAGTGGTTTTACTCACTCGGTGCCATCAAGGCCCCCCCCAACCCCAAAGATTCTGTTTGATTCCTTCTCTGAGACTGAAGTTAGAACCTTTTCAATTTTAGAAGAGGGCTGGGGAGGTCAATTTTAGATCCCCTCCCCCAATTGAATTTCCATCTACTCATCAGCAAGTAGTCACAGCTCAACCTCAGTGCAAACAACAGAGTAGAAAGGGAGGCGAAAGGCTCAGCAGGTAACAGACAGTTCAGGGCTATTGTGTTCCTTGATGGGGATTCTCACAGTGACCGGGGTTTGGATAAGTGACCTGTCAGTCACATCACATCAGGCTGGGGGCCTGGTTTGGGGGAAGAAGTGCTGTCTACCACTTTGCACTCTGACTGTAAATCCTGTGACATCCGAAGGCTTTGGTGTTTCAGAGGATTGATATTTAAATTCACAACACTAACTTAATTATCAATTAATATATAATGAATATTTTTCTTATACTATTTTTTCTTATACCCCCAAACTCCAGCGGAGGCACATCATCCCATTTTCAGTGCAGAGTTTACATTTATGCATTTTTTTCTTTTTTTTTCCACTCCGGTACAGGTAGGCCCCTACAGCTCCTACTTCCATCTGCCTAGTTGTGGCCATTCATGCTTGTTTAATTCTTTCCACATCCTTGTAAGTGTTGCTAGTCCCCCCTTCAGGGTGAGGCCATCCCCACCATCCCCCTTTTGTTTTGTTTCTATACTATCTTCCTCCCTAGCAGGGTAATGCCTCTCTTTCCTCTCAATTCTATAATTTACATTCTTGCCTTCTACCATTCTCGGTAACCCACATCCTCTTTACTCAGCTTTCACATCATCTCAGTGAAGCTTGTTCCCTCCTATTATTCATGTGAACTGCAGGGTGTAAGTAAGTACTGCTCTGATACTGACAGCAACTATATTGCATGATCCTCCTCCTTACCTTATGGCTTCTGCTGGACTGCCCTCTGACCTCGGTCTCTGTTTGTGAGGGACAAAATCAAAATGCTTGCTTCTGCTTCTTGTTGCTCTCCACACTGCACTGTCTCCACTCGCTCACCTCAAAAGTCACCCGCCGCCCGGTGTAAACTGCTGTAATAAATAAATTCCGGAAAACAGTAAAAGTCTCGCGCTCTAGCCTCTCGCTCCATCGCTCACACAGTCACACTCTCTCTCTTCAACTTGTTCATGTGGTTGGGTTCCCGGGTTTTTACGCTGCAGTCTGCTGTTCCCGCCATCCAGTTTGTCAGGTGACCCTGCTCTCTCACAAGCGCCATGGCTACAGATGGATGTCGGGGTCACGGGGGGGGGTGACAGACTAGAGAAAGCGCAGTGCGCACCAGGCACCACCACCACCACAAACTCCTGGTGCTGAAACCCCTTCCATCCACACAGCAAATATGAACTTGTACAAGCGCTTAGCGCTGCCAGACGCATCGCGCTACTGAGGAGAAAAAAAAGTTGTTTTTAATCCGACGGCAGCCAGCGACAGCCAAAGGCGTCCATTAACTTTAAGCCAGCAGGGCAGGGGTATCAAGCCCTGTCATGAGGGTCAAAAATTTTCATAGGGTTATCGCGATCTCCGGCGACTTTAAATGACGCCCTGGGTACATGGTGAGATGGAGCAGGGAGTCAAATAATCCAGAAGGAGGGAAAGGAGAGAAATGATCAGGCAGGCAGCAGGGAAAATCAAGGAGGCAAAGCCATGGACCACACAAGACCCTAGAGAGAAAAAGCATGGGCTGCTGATACGTGCTAAGTGTGAACTGCAAGGAGTAGGCTGCTTTTATGCTGAATGTGGAAGGAGCTATGCCCCGCATTGTACCTCAGGCTTCAGTTCTCCCATATTTGAAAAGCTGTCAATCACTATCTTTTGTATCTCAGTACCGGGTCAATCTGCTGCATGCATAACGGCAGAGTCAAAACTGTGCACCATATACAGCGTGGGAAACTACAGCAACAGGGTACAAAACCCTGCAAGGCACAAATGTAGTAAGTGTGGTTTTCCACCCTGTCAAGCATGGCTGGTAAGAAGGAGAGATGCAGAGGTCAAGACCTCTGCTGGGGAGGTGGTCCACTGAGCAGCTGTCGTGGCTCAAAGTGATGAGCTGCGGCAGTGCAGCACTTCTGTGGACTGGGTCTCGAATCCCCCGGTCCCAGATGTTTGCAAACTGCATTGTGCAATTTTTTTTTGCCTCCCCATCCCCATCTCTGTTTGTCCTCATCCCTGTATTGCCCCCCCACCTGGAGTTGATTATATTAAGAGGGGGCTTTCAGCTCCCCCCACAGGCGTCAGGGGTGTGACTTGTGATTGTCGACAGTAATGATCACGCCATTCCACCCCCCCCCACCCTGCAGCCAGTGACAGGCATCGAGGTGTGCCTTGGACTGTTCGGCCCCAAAGTTCACCCCATTCTCCTATACTGAACCAATTTCAGTGTATTTCCTTATGGAATGGGGTGAGTGTAAAGCCTGAACATCCCAAGGCACACCTTGACACTTATGTCGGTGTCTGCAGGATAGGGTAAAAAGGAAGTGAAGTAGTGTGAGCTTTGTGACTGTCGACCCAAAGGCACACCCCAATGCCTGTCAGTCTCTGAAGGGTGGTGGTGGGGTTGGTGTCACTTCAATAGTTCACTGACATTCCTGTTATGCATCTCTCTAACTCCTGCACTACCAATGCCAATGCCAGCAAGACAGCATTCTGCATTGACAAATGCTTGTTAAATCCTATGATTGTTTCAGCCCACACCACTTCCTCTGGCAGGGTGTTCCAGTTGCAAACCACCCATTCTGTGAAGAAATTCTTCCTCATATTTCCTCTGAATCGCTCTCCCTCCAACTTCATCCCATGCCCTCTAGTCCTGGAACTTCTTTTTTGCTGAAAAATAGTGTGCTTCTGCACTCTTATCCTCCCTGTAAGGTACTTGTATGTATCTATCATATCCCTCTCTTCTCCAGGGAGCACATGTTCAAGTCCTTCAACCTGTTCTCATAGGACTTGTGATACAATCTCTGGATTATCTTTATTGCTCTCCCCTGAACCTTCTCTACCCTTTCTATGTCCTTATATAGGTAAGGTCTCCAGAACTATACACTGTTCTCCAGGTGGGGCCTTACTAGTGTCTTGTATAGTGGAAATATGACCTCTCATTCCTGCTGGTGCCTATGCATCCCAGCATCCTATTTGCTTTACCTGCTGTCTTGTCACACTGTTTCCCTACCTTGAGGTCATCAGAGATGATAACCCCAAGGTCTCTTTCCTGCTTGGTGCATGCTATATCCTCGCCCCCCCCCCAAATGATATGTTGTTCCAGGGTTTCTGAGCCCCACATGCATTATCTTGCACTTCTTTACATTGAATTTCAACTGCTAAACCCTTGACCATTCTTTAAGCTACTGCAGGTCCCTCCTCTTTCTGTCTACACCCTCTGGCATATCTACTCTGTTACAGAGCTTTGTGTCATCAATGAACATGGAAATTCTGCATTCTAGGTCCTGCACAATGTCACTGATGAAGACGCTGAATAGGACTGGTCCCAGGAATGATCCCTGTGGTACCCCACTGGTCACTTTTCCTATACTGCAGAGTGACAGGCATTTACCACCACCCTCTGTGTCCTGCCACCCAGCCAATTACCTACCCACCACACTACTGTCCTGCCCACTCCCATAAACCACAGTTTGTTTAATAGCCTTCTATGTGGCACAAAGTCAAAGGCCTTGCTGAAGTCTAGATAAGCCACATCCACTGACCTCTCCTGATCCCCCTCCCTAGTTACCCAATCGAAAAACTCAATAAGGTTGTTCTGACATGACCTCCCCCTGGTGAAACCATGCTGCCTTGGTCCTGTAGCCCATTGGCAACCAGGTGTTCCGCCAATCTCTCCTTCAGTAGTGCTTCCATGATCTTCCCCACTACCGGGGTCAGGCTGACAGGTCTGTAGTTCCCTGCTTCCTCTTTGTTCCTGCTTTTGTATAAGGGGACTGCATCTGCAGTCCTCCAGTCTTTGGGTACCTCCCCTGTTTCTAGTGATTGGCCAAACAGGATTGCCAGAGGTTCAGCCACCACCTTTCTTAGTTCCTTTAGGACCCTGGGGTGCACTCCATCTGGCCCCATTGCTTTATCAACTCTTATTCCTTCTAGTTCCTTTAGGACCCTTTCCTGTGTAAAGGGACTTGTGTCCATTTCTGTACCATTCCCACCCCTTGTACTCCTTTCAGGCCCATTACCCTCCTCTTTCTCAGTAAAGACTGAGCAGAAATACCTGTTCAGTATATCAGCTTTACTGTTGTCATCCTCCATGCGGCCCCCATCCTCCCCATTCAGTCTCACTATCCATCCCGTCGCCTTTATTTTTTAACTTATGTACCTGTAAAAGGTTTTGTCCACTCTACCCACTGATTTTGCAATGCGCTCTTCTGTCTGAGCTTTGGCTTCCTTTACTGACCTTCCTGCCTCCCTTTGTTCTCCTGGTACTTCTCCCTATCCCCTTCTGTCTGTGTCTTTTTGTATTGCCTGAATGCAATCTTTTTTGGCTTTCATTTTCTCCGCTACCTCCTTGGAAAACCATAATTGCCTCCTCTTCCTTTTCCCCTTGCAAACAGGCTCAATGCATAATTCTTTTGCTCTTGTAATCCCCATTTCAAATATTGCCCACTGTTCCTTAACCCCTGATTCCCAACCCATTCTCATTAATGCCTCTTTCAAGCATCTCATCATTTTCATAAAGTCTGCCCCCTAAAATCCAGGGTAAGTTTTTTTGTGCGGTTTGGTTCTAGAAACACAGAAACAGAGAATTTGACGACAGATAAGGACCGCTTGGGCTACCTAGTCTGCCCAATTTCCTACCTAACAGATAAGCTGCAGATCCTAGTTAACCAACAGCTTACTTCCTCCTACCCCCCCACTAGGACTGCCTTATGTCTGTCCCATGCATTCTTGAATTCCCCCACTGTTCTTGATTCCGTTACCTACATTGTTCTAACATGCCAGAGGCTGTTCACCTTGGAGACCTGCTGTGGATATGGGTACGGCCCGGCGCAAGACACACCATCTCCCTGGATTTTCAAGGGGCAGTGAGAGCTCACCTGACACCACTGGAACTGTGACCCTTTCCAGGGCCCGGGCCCCTCTCTCGAGGCGAACCCATTCCAGGGCGCCCTGCCCTTTACAAAGAAAACAGAACTCTCCCAGGGGCTCCTGCAGGCTTCTCCGGGATCATTTGTGTTACCACACTGGACGCTGCGAGGCGCCCGTCTCTGCCACTCTGGATTCAGGGATCTGAACCCGACTCCCTTTTGATCAGCTGAGGGCAATGGAGGCCATCGCCCATCCCTTCAGAATGGCACTCGTCTATCTCTTAGGACCAACTGACCCATGTTCAACTGCTGTTCACATGGAACCCTTCTCCACTTCGGCCTTCAAAGCTCTCATTTGAATATTTGCTACTACCACCAAGATCTGCACCTGTGGCAGCTCCACCTGGGCCCTCGCCCTGGGCTTCAGTGCCACTGCAGCGTCCCTTCTACTCGTCGTGGCGTAGCCCCCTCGGCTCCCACTGCCAGCACTTCTGCATTTGGTTTCTGCTCCTTCTGTGATTTCAATCCACAGTGACTGGTGGTCACTGTTCCCCAGATGCTCCCGCACTCTTATCCCCATCACACTGTCCCCATTTGTGAGCACAAGGTCCAGTAATGCCTTCTGCTGAGTTGGTTCCATGACCAGTTGCTTGAGGAAGGCACCTTGAAGGGACTCCAGAATAAATCTGCTCCTGGTTGATGCTGCTACTGGGAGGCTCCAGTCCACATCTGGAATACTGAAGTCTCCAACAAGCACCATCTCACCCTTGTCTGCCATCCTTTGGATGGCTAGCATCAGCTCCTTAACTTTCTCTTCCTCCTGGGCTGGTGGTCTATAGATCACACCTGTGCAGATGGCTGACCCCATTTTCCTTTCCAGCTTAACCCACAGTATTTCTTCACCATTTTGTTCCTCCTGGATCTCTGTGGCCTTTATGCCATCTTTCACATAATGTGCCACTCCTCCTCCCTTCCTGCCTACCCTGTCTCTTCTGAATATGTTGTAGCCAGGTATGGCCATCTCCCAGTCATGGCTATCATTACACCAGATCTCTGTGAGTGCCACAATCTCCAGGTCCGACTGCACCATGACAGCCTCCAGATCCTTCATCTTGTTGCTAAGGCTCCTGGCATTGGCATACATGGCTTTCCATGATTTGAACTCCCTGAACTGTTTAGCTGTTCTACTTCAACCCCCTCCCTGGTTTTCCTTTATTTCTGGTTCTCCCTGCTGTCTGCCCTTCTGCTGAATTTTGCCCCTTTTTGCCTATCCACCTCTTGGGTGTTTATCTCCATCTGTTGCACACTGCTTTGTAGAGATATCCAGTCATCCTGTTCACTTGTTTCACTGCTACCTGTGGGAGGTGGGCAATTAGATACTCTCCTTCCTGTCCTGCCACCCTCCTTGGCTAGTTTAAATGCTTGTCCATGTAGCATTTAAACTTATCATTGAGTGCTTGGATTCTTCTCCAGGACGGATGCAGGCTGTCAGATTTGAACAAGCCTCCATCCCTCCAGATGGATCCCCAGTCACCAGTGAATCCAAACCCTTCCTCACAGCACCAGTTCACTGACCATGAGTTAAGGTTCCTGGTGCGTGCACCCCTATGCTCTCCCATGCCTCTTACAGATAGTACTTCTGAGAAGGTGACATAAGTAGCTACTTACTTGAGACCCCTCCCCAATTTCCTAAACTCTTCCTGAGCTTTCTTAGGCTCCCCATTTGCCAGGTCATTAGTACCTAGGTGGATAATGACATTCAGCTCACCCTCCCATCTTGCCTTCCTGGCGATCCCAAGGATATTCCTTCCATCCCTCCATGAAGTGGCACCTGGTAGGGGCCTCAGCTCCCTGTCCTCCCCTTCCTCTGTTCCTAGCTGGATTCTTCTAATGATAGAGTCCCACACCAGCATTTACTTCCTCCATCTATGGGGTCCACAGCTCTCCCCACTGAGGTCACCTTTTTGGTTGACCTCCATATCCTTCCCTTCCACTTCTCTAGGTACCTCTGTTTGGTTTACCCCATTTGCCAGTGTGGTATATGAGTTCTGGAGTGGAATAGGATTTGGTATGTGCCTCTGCCTGACTGCCCTAACCCTCCCCAAGCCCACCGTCATCTAAGTGCTCCTCATTCTTTGCATCCTTTGAGGTAGCGGTGTTGGACTGGGTGGCCTCTGGATAGGGGCAAAGGTACTCCGGACCCAGTTTACTACTGCTCTGAGTCTGGCTACCTCATCCTGCAGTCCAGAAAGATGCCTGCAGATAGGGCAGCACCTCGGCATCCAGAAGGTCTGCCTGAATACAGCTGCCCCATATCCACTGCATTGCACCACTCCCCACATTATACTGCACTTATACTGCTATTCCAGTACTTGTCTGTTACTGAAGCTCTTCTAGTTGCCTCTTTATTAATTTACCATCCTGAGAATCCTGCTGCCAATCCTCAGATACATTTTTAAAGAAGGAAAACAAAACAAACAAACAAAAAAGAGTCAAAACACTTGTGCCAAGGGTGGGCTTCCTCCCCATTTGCCCCTCCAACCTCACAACCCCTGCTATTCCTTGTGCTTAGCTCATGTCAATCAGATTTTACTTGGCATATAATGAAGACTGGGGTGGGGGGTGTGTGAAAATTTGTAGCAAATAAAGACAGCAGAGGAAACCAGCACTACTACAAGCACAACACTCTAAGTTTTACATTTTCAACAGCCCCAAAACAATTCTAAGTAAAGACCAATAAAAGCCCACAAATTTAAGTTTAAAACAAAAACAACAAGCAGTTACTGCACTGTACTGAAATGAATCAGTCTCCGTCCCCTCTGGCTTCTTCTGAGAAATCAAAAATCAACTTGTTAACTCAAATTTGACTTAGCTTCACCTCCAGTTATTATTTTTTTTTCATTTATTTATCAAAATGTTTCACCAGGAAGGCACACTGAACAACAAGTTGCTCATCTCCCGGTGCAACCTGGGAGAGGGGGTACAATTGGATGAAGAATTTGACATACAGTATATCATTTATAGTAACATATCCAAGAAATTAAGCATTCAATTACATTTGTAACAAGACATACAGTTTAAAAATATCATAAATAATCATACAAACGCATTTGTGACATAACATACAGTTAAATATGTCATACCTGTGGAATATGCTTTTAATTACATGTGGCATATCTGAGGAACATAGTACAGAAAATGTAATGTAACCTTGGAGCCAAATCCTTGCAGGAATGGATCACAGTTAAGAGGCAGACAATTTAGCAATTATTGAATAAATGAGGTGCATTGAGGGGACATCATGGAGGGTAGAGGGGTAGACAGGGGAAACCAGTTGGGGGAAAGGAGAGGATAATAATGGGGGGAACATTGCCAGAGCAAAGTGAGCAAAAAATCAGTTGCGAGGGGCAAGTTAACATAGGGCTAGAGCAATCTGGAAGCACCTCAGACAGAGCAAAAAGTGCAAGTTATTAGCTCAAAATAACTAATTCCTTTGTTTAAGTGCAGGGGGGTAGAGGGGACAGGAGGGAGGTGGGGGTAAGGGATAGGGTAGGGAAGGATGAGTCATACCTGGAACTGGCCCCTTCAGATTGCAGAGATTGCTCCCAGTGATGGAATGAGTTGAGAACTTAGAATAAGGGGCAGGAGTAGGCAAGGGCCAGATGAATAGAGATACTAGAGGGATTGGTAAAGGGAAGGAGGAGGAGGCGGACGGGTGGGAGAAACTTGTCTAAGACTAGGCCTCTTCAGGATGCTGAGAACCCTGCCAGAGAGCAGAGTCAAGCAAGGATGAGTTAGGTAGAAAGGATGAAGGGGAAAGGGGAGGGAAGGAAGAGTTATTTCCCAGTGCTGCAACCACTCCAGGATGCTGAGAACCCTTCCAGGGGGCACAACTAGGTGAGGACACATTGGGAAGAGAGAAAAGAAAGGATGAAGGGAAGAGGAAAGGAAAGAAGAAGCTTGCCTAAGACTTGGCCACTCTAGGATGCTGAGAACCCTGCCAGAGCACAGAATCAGGAGAGGATTAGTTGGGTAGAAAGGATAGAGGGGGAGTGAAGGAAGAGTAATTGCCCAGTTCTGGGCCCCTCCAGGATGCAGAGAACCCTGCCAGGGGATAGAATTAAGAGAACAAGTTGGGCAGAAGGAAATAGTGGGGCTAGAAGAGGAAAGGAAAACAAAGGAGGGAGGGAAGAAACTTACCTGAGAGTAGACATCGCCAGGGTGTTCAGAATCCTGACAGGGGGCAAATTTAGGCGAGGACAAGTTGGGTAGAAAGGAGAGAGGGGGAGGGGAGGAGGAGGAGGAGGCTTGCCCAGTGCTAGACCCCTCCAGGATGCTGAGAACCCTGCCAGAGGACAAAACTATGCAGGGGCAAGTTGGTAATGGAAGAAGGTTAGGATTAGAAGTGAGGGGGTAAGCGGTGAGTGGAGAGGAGCGCATGCTGAGAAGCAGGCTTGGGGAGAAGGAAGGTTTAAGAGTCATGGAGAGGAGCAGAGGTATAGGAGGACAGTTAAGGAGGGTTAAAGCAGGAGCAGTTTGATGAGAGAAAGTTGTGTAAGGCAGAGGCAATGGAGTAGGAGACGGAGGGGAAGGGTTCCAGATTTGTGGGAAACGATGGGTGAAGCCTGATTGACTGATGAGAGTGGTTCGATGAGGGACCAACAAAGTGCGAGTGTCAAAGGATCTGAAGGAGTGGGAGGTTGGGGGGGGGAGAGTGAACATGAGAGGCAGGAGGGGAGTTCTAACCAAAATTTAGAAGTGAGTTTGGCACAATGAGTGAGGTGCCTGTTGGCAAGCGGGGGTGGGGACAGGGCGTGGTAGAGGTCACAGTGATGTGTGCGTGATGGAGCATCAAGGGCAAAATGACAGAAGGAGTTAAAGAGCGAGTCCAATCTGGTTAGGGAGGATTTGGGAGCGGCACCATAGACTACATTACAGTAGTCGAAAATGGGGAAGATCATCTTCTGGACTAGTTCATGCCACGCCGTAGGAGGGATGCAACTATGGTGCCTGAATAAGGCAACAAGCTTGGGGCACAGTTTGTTCAGGATGGCATCAATGTGGCCAGAGAAGTTGAGGTGTTGGTCCAACCAAACCCCAAGGTATCTGAATGAGGAGGTGTCCTCTAGGATTGTCCCATCAAGGGTATAGAAAGAAGGTAAAGGGTCGAGCCTAGGTAGTCTCTGCCTAGTGCCAAAGGTCATGAAGACAGTCTTTTTGGCATTTTGGAATATGAACATACGAAGAAGCCATCATAAGAAGTCCATTTGGTCTATCAAGTCTGCTTATATTGCAGGGTTCACAGCATCAGCTAATTTCCCTGCCCTCCCTCCCCAATCATCCCATCCTCCCTACCCATGATCCTTACCTCCCCCCTATGCCTATCCCAGCCTCTCTTAAAGCTGCCCACTGTCTTCAAAGAGATTACCTCTTCTGGCAGTGCATTCCAAATATCCACCACTCTCTCTGTGAAGAAGTGCATCCTGACTTCCCTCCTAAACCTCCCACCCTCCAGCTGAAGACTGTGCCCCCTTGTGTTATGGTTGCCACTCAGCTTAAAGAGACTCTCCTTATCAACCTTATTTATCCCTTTCAAGTACTTGAAGGTCCAAATCATGTCCCCTCTCTCCCTCTCCTGCAATAGGTGATGTGAGGCAAATCATAACTGAACCTGGTGGAAGTCATGCTGAAGGGTGGTTGCTACATCAGCAGGGCATTTGTCAGAGGGGAACAGGATGGTGTCATCAGAATACATATGCATAAAGGAAGAAGGAGAGCATACTGAGGGCAAGTTATTTAGAAAGATGAAGAAGAGAATGGGTCCAAGCACCGAGCCCTGTGGGACTCCTGTGGAAATTGGGAGGGGGGAGAGATTGTATCCTGGATCTTGAATGATTGTGTTCTGCCTGAGAGGTAAGCTGTAAACCAGTTTTGGGCAGATGTAGACAACAAAGCAGGTATAAGGGAGTCAAGAAGTAGGGCATGGGAGACTGCGTCAAAAGCCTTGGTGAGATCGACAAGAATGGCAGAGGTAATGAGGCCATTTTCCATCTCGGTGAGGATGGAGTCAGTGAGCCTGAGTAAGGAGGTGGTAGTGCAGTGGTTCTTCTGAAAGCCAGATTGGGATGTGGTGAAAAAGGAAGAGTCATTGAGGAAGGAGGTTAGTTGAGAAAGGACCAAGTGTTCTTGGAGATTAGCAAGGGCAGAGAGAAGGGAGACTGGGCGAAAATTTGCAGGGGAGGAGGGGTCACCACCACACGTAGCTGAGGTCAGAGGTCAGACAATTAGCACCCCTCCCTCAAACTACAGAGCAAGACAGACAAGACAAGACACAATTTGCAGCAAGTAAAGACAAGGAAACTAGCACCACTACAAGTACACCAAACTAGGGGTTCAATTCCAGAAGGCGTTATGCCTGGTGCAAAACAATTATGCCAGACCAATAGGCACAGAATTGCACCTTGTGCCAGGAGCATGCCATAGTCCTGATTCCAGAAGGCACCTTGAGCCATGCCATATGTGGGTTGCAGCAAGATGGCCTACGCCATCCACTACACCTGCAACCCACTGCAGCATGGTGCAAGGGTGGGTTATGGCAGCAACTGCACCCTATTCCGGAAGGGCGGCTGCCATAACCCACTTACGCCATTCCAGAAGTGGCAATGGTGTAGTGGGGTTAAACCAGCCAGGAGGTGGTCTAAGGGGCATCCATCCTGACATATCAAAGGATGCCCCCCCACAGCGCCACTAAAACACCTCATCTGTGCCCCACATGCCCTCCCCGCACTGACATGCCACCCCCAAAATTTGGGGACCCCCGGGTCTGAAATCTTTTGTGCCCCCCCGGATCACCAGTGCCAAATGGTTAGCTCTTCAATGCCCCAGGTGGTTACAGGTGCATTCCGGGTGGGGACTCTATGGGGGAAGTTAGTGGTGCTGCAGTTGCAGCACCCAGGTCCTGATGCATCATTCACTTGGCGCTAGCCTGCAGCAGCCACAAGTCACAGAACATAAGTGCCAGGGACCCTGCCTGTCTTGGAATAGGGTGCAGGGTCCCCGGTGTAGTGCTGCATGGCACAACTCGCATATGCCCATGTTTTGCACCATGCGTTTTGGAATCGGGCCCTAGGTTTTAAAGTTTCAGCAGCCCAAAAACATTTCTAAATAAAGACCACTAAAAGAACACAAGTCTTAGTTTAAAACAAAAACAACAATGAGGGCGTCGGCCCGGTGGTGCTGAGGGCTGAGGCACTGGACGCCTTACCTGGTACCATTCCGGTGACCAGTGTTCAGGATGAAGCACGGACAACTGGGGGTCAGCCGAGGAGGAAAACGATAGAGCGCCCGACGGCTGTTCTACTTCTCCTTCTCTGGGGGGCATCTGCACTCCCAACAATACCGCCACCTTGGGGAGCCAGGCATGGAAGTTGCTGTAGATGGGGAAGCAGCGAGGGAACAGGGAAGACGTCAGCAGAGGAGCGGAGTAGGAGGTGCGTCTCAGCATGGCTCCTCACTCTCTGGCCCTCATTGCAAGTCGACGTTTGGGGTCCAACACAGGAAAAAAAAACTCTCACCTAGGTGATGACTCCTCACTGTGTGCATCTCCTCAGATTGTCAGGGCAGACTCTGCTGTACCGGACCATGTCATAACGATTGAGTTGGGGAGTAGGGGCCTCTCCCCACCCTACCGTGGGGTTAACCAGGCATTAAAGGTTAGTGGTACAAGGTACTCTAGGGCAGACCCCAGTGATGGAAGGACACATACAACTTAGAGGCAGTCTGAAGGAGTGGAGAGAGGGGGCAGTAAGGAGCAAGGAAAAACATAGTTAAAAAAACCCATCAATGAGTAGTTACTGCACTGCACTGAAATTAATCTGGATCCTTCCCCTTCTGGCTTTTCCTGAGGAAGCTGAATGGGTACTACAGGCATCTAATTTGGCATACCCCCTGACCCTGCTGCCTTTATATTGCTAGAGTGGAGGATCTTGCTAGCCATAGGGGTATCTCATCCATGGCTGGCATCTTTCTCTAGCACACAGAGGTTTGCACGGATCTGGTCAGTAACATCATGTAACAAAATAAAGTGGACAAAAATAAAGCAGCAAAAACAGTGTCACCATTAATATTGGCAGCACAAAATGAAGTGTGCCAGAACACTGCAGGCTACACGACACACAGGTAGCAAACAATATCCACTGCATGGAGACACTGCACTGGAACACACAGCAGCAGGCACCAGTGTACAGGAACATCACAGGGGTGCAGGGAGATGGAACAGCAACACACACAACACAACACACAACAGGGGAGACGGCATGCTGGTTTGTGCTCATGGTCCCTTGCATTATGCATGGTCATCCACATGGTGGCCATGGTCCACCTGTCCTCCAGTGTTTACCCCGGTGCACTGTCTCCATTACTCGGTATTCTGGGTGTGGGTACACGGCCATGTGGGTGCCTGTGCCATTAGATTACCATGGTAGGTGTCCAGTGGCCTGCTTCCCACAGTGGTGGTTTCACCCTGCCCTGTTCCATCTCCATGCACCCATGTGCTGTTCCTGTGCATGGGCACCTACTGCTGTGTGTACCTTTTTGCCTTGGTAAATCCTATGATAACACATGCGAAAAGGTGCCAGTAAGCCACATGTTTCAAAAAAGGAAAACAGTCCTACCCCAAAATCACAAAACACCAACCACCATGTTGTTTCCCCACTAAACCAGCAGTAGGATAAAATATCTCCATACATCGGGAAAATAATATAAAGAAAACAATGTGTAAGCCTGAGTTAGTTATGAAAACAGGGTTTTTAAACTGTTTCCCTGTACCCACTTCATCCCTGCTCACCTCGTAATCATTTTTTGTGTCCGCTCGGCTAGGCTCTGTTGCCACTTTCCCAACCATTACACTTGGCACATTCCCTCTCTGGTACAGTCTCACTCTCTCTCCCATACAATCCCTCTCTCGCTGTTTAAATCTCCACTCTTGGTGTGTGAATTGTAGCAGAAAAAATAAATAAAAACATTCCTCTGATGCCAAGAAATTCCCCCGAGTCCATTTCCACTATGCAAACTGTAACTCAGAAGCTGTATGATGGCAACCCATTATGGGTCACAACATGCCACACAGTCACTGTAGCCCAGAAAAAAAAACATTACTCTACTACAAATCACAGTCCTCTGTTGAAATGGAAAAAATAAAAAATGGGCTGCATTACCATACATGACACCCATGGTAACTGCCCTAGCAACCAAGGACAGCCCTAGCAACAGAGAACTGTTTTTTGTAGCAGACTAACAAATACAGTAAAAGTAAATGGAAAAAAACAAACCAAAAGAAACCAGTTTTATTTTATTTCATTGTATCTAAAAAAAACGGACCATGGTATAATCACAATAAACCACTGCAGGGTGTGGGTTATGCTGGGATTTACCATAGCTAACCTGAATTTGACCACTCAGCCTGCAGCCTCATGGCCAAATCACACCAACCATGATAAATCCCAGCATAACCCACACCCTGGAGTGGTTTATTGCTTAAATAAACCCTATACCAAATAGCATTATAACAAAGCACCCTATAAACAGTATATACAACCATCAGTATAAAGTAGAAATTCATTGTGACAATAAAGTAAAAAAAAAAATCACTGACATCTTAAGTTTGAGGGAATAAAGGTTGATATAATGAAACTTATTACATGTGATACTCCTTGTGTGGTTTGTGAACTTTGGCATAATTGTAAACTAGCCTGTGTACAGTAGGTAAAACAGTGCACCCTTTAAAACAATGCATCCAGGAGCATGTGCGTGCCATTATTAATAATAAGTTTATACCAGTAGGATCACACTTTTGCTTACAACATGATCCAAGATCAGATGAATTTAGATTCATGGGACTCAAATGTGTGCCTCCAACTAAAATGGTGGGAGGGATGTAGGAACAACCTGTTACTACAACAAAATGCAGGTAGATTTTTAAATAAAATGGTATCAGACAAGAAGGACTCAATGACCTTTGGGACTTGAAGCCTTTTCTGACAAAAATAAATAAATAAATAAATAAATAAATAAAATGAATAAAAACATGACAGATAAAGTTAATAGTGAAAGGAAAAAATGTAAACATGGCATTGTTGCTTTATCACATTTCATTTTGAACTGAAGTCCACATATGTACCTTTTATGAAATTTAGTTTATTGTCATTCTTCTCTCCTCAGGCAAACCCATCAAAACTTTCACAGAGTGACCTGCCTCTAGATTTTATGTTGCCTTGTTAAAATACCCCTTCCCACTTAGCTGGAAACTTCTTTTCTATGGAGTCTTTGATTCCAGATGCCCTGACAATGGATCCAAGAATAGGTCCAGTGGTGATCTCCAGGTTTACTCTTATTTTTCTTTATTTACTGTTCACCACTGATATCCACATTAAATTTTACCACTGGGTGAACTCTGAAAAATCTGTTCTGTGAATTAATTTGTGAATTTTTAGTAGAATTCAAAAACTTCATGGAATTTGTGGAGCGCGAATTGTGTGACTTTTGCCTTGAAGCACACACGCTCACCAGCAAATTTCATACTTCAATATGAATTTGTACAGTTTGCAATGTAGTCTGTGGCACAATTCATGCAAATCATGTGAAGCCAAACTTCGGCTGGGAAGGGGAGGCTTCGTGAAGCTCTGCAAAGCGCTAATTTCGGTGCTTCACTCAAACTTATCCAGCGAAGTTTTACTTTGCTTCATCTCTATTTAGCACTTACACAGTAGCTTACTTAAACCACAATATTTTATTAAATATTGAGCTGTCAGCGATATGGCATTCTGTTGTGTCAGTGATAAAGTTTTTTACTTTACTGTCATAATGAATTTCTAGTTAACACTGATGGTTGTACACATAGGGTGTTTTGTTATAATGCTATTTGGTGTACGGTTTATTTTTTCTTTTATTCTGTGTTAATTGATATTAATGAATAGGCATTTATGTACCTATATATGGATTATATTCTCTAAACAGCCCCACACACTGAGGAAGACTCATGAGAGAGTTCAAGTGCTGGGGTCCATTGCTGGGGCAGCAGAACTGTTGTTAGACCATGGTTGGGCTTTCACTGATTGGTGCTTTATGTTAATTTTGCTTGAAATTAAAACTACTAACCAACCACATTATTTGGTCTCGTGTGCCATCACTTGCCTTTTGCTTTTCATTGAGCAATATTTGAGGCAGGCTGGTCCTTTATGATGAGCACCAGCCCTGCATTGTTAGTAGTGGTCATATTCTTGGACTTTTGTATACATCATTGCTCTGAAAGAGGCAGCGTGTGGTGAGTGGAGGCAGGCGGCTTTCACAGAGTATGTACGGTGAAAGAGGGCATGGACTGACTGCATCTCAAACTTGCTACACAGTTCTCTGGTTGTGCCTCTCTTGGGACTGTTGAGAGACAATAAATTCTTCAACCCAGTACATTGTTTCATCAGAGTGAGATATGCAGTCATTATTTACACCAGGTGGCCCTTCTTCCACTCCTGTTCCTCCTTCCTCTCCCCCAACTCCTACCTAGGTTTCCATTTTCCCCCATCACTATACAGGAAACTCTGTTTGCTCTTTCCTCCCTCAACCAGCCATAGTCTAGCTCCAATGAGCTAAATCTTAAACTCCTCCACCTTCAGCTCCTTCCATTTCATCTCCTAGAAACACAGTAAATGACAGCAGAAGGGAACCAAATGGTCAGTCTAGTCTGCCCATAAGCCTACTCATTTCATATTAACTGCTATTCAGTGTTATGGTACCCTTGTACCTATCCATCACATTTCTGAAGGTTCCCACCATTTTCGCCTCCACCACCTCCCATGGATAGCAGTTCCATGCATCTATCACCCTCTCAGTTAAGAATAACTTGCATGTGTTGCCTCTGAATCTGCCCCCTCTAGTTTTAAGTTGTGCCCCTTGGTTCTTGAGCTATTTTTGATCTGGAACAGGTCCTGAACCTGCACTTTGTTTATATCTTTTAAGAACTTGAAGGTGTAAATCACATCTCCCTTTTCCCTCCACTGCTACAGGGAATACATGTTCAAGTCACAGAGACACTCATCATAAGATTTGTTGTGCAGTCCCTGTATCATTTGTGTTGCTCTCCTCTGCACTGTTTTCAGTCTGTTAATATTATTTTTAAGGTGTAGTCTCCAGAACTGGATGCTGTAATCTAGGTTAGGCTTCACCAGTGATCTATAAAGTGGCAGGATTACCTCTCTTCTTCTGCTGGTAATCCACCTGTCTATGCAGCCTAACATACCACTTGTTTGCAGTTACATTTTCTCACATTGTTTTGACATTTTCAGATCTGTTATAATTATTCCTAGATCTCTCTCCTGTTTAGAGGATTCCAGATTTTCCATCCTAGGTAGTAATCATCTACTGGGTTAGCCCTTCCAAGATGCATGGTCTTGCACTTCTATCACACTCCTGCTCAATCGGTCATTCTCCCATTCTCTGCACCTCAGTCCTTGAAGACTGCCAAAGTTCTTCCACTTCACAAATGGGATGACCCCCTCCTCCCCCGACAATTTCCATCCTATCTCCTTCCTTCCCTTTCTTGCAAAGCTGCAAGAGAAGCCAATATATTCTAGAGTCTTAGACTACCACTCATCCTCCAATTTCTTCTCTGTACATCTGGTGGCAAGGTTTTTTGTTTTTTTTAAGAAATTTGTGTGAACTGTGATTTGACAGAATGAGTTAATATTTTTCTTTATTGTAACTTTTTTTGACTGAAACAGTACTTGAGGGAAGGTTGATGGGTTGGTGGGTGAATGTATTTTTTTTTAGTTTGTCTTAGGGTTTTATTAGGTGTTGTATAGTTAGAGAGAGGTTGTGGAATCATACATTTCTCTGATTATGAAGCTAAAGTTGTCTAGTTGGTGGACCATTTATGGCAGTTGTGTCCATTCATGAGATTTTCACTTGCATTAGTCAGCAATCACCTCAAAAATGACAGAGCTCCTCTCAGGGGTGATGGCTTTCAGGAAGAACAGACCAACTCAACTCTTCTGCACCGTGTACGAGGTGTTAAATCCATCCTATGTATGATTCAGAAAAATCTTTTCAAAACTGGACTGTGAGGAGTTTAAACAGCAGCTTCCATGTTTTTGTGCTCCAGGCAGGTAACTCATATCATATAGTTGTCTGCCCTAGGACATTTTTCAGCAATCAATTGATTTTTTTTTTCTCCGGGGATAAAAAGTAATTTCACTCATAAAGCCTGGCTCATAACTTCCTGATACAAGCCAAGAAGCCACTGAGTGCTGTAGCCCCAACCCCTAAAACAGTACAATTATGATGCAAGGTAGGGAGCAGTGCTGCAGGTACACTGTGGAGTAAGTAATGGAATCAGGGGAGGGTGGCTGCCTGAAATGTACTAAGATCAGCTTTGCAAGTATGTATACATGTATGGGGCTAGTACATAGTGTCTTTTTTAGCCACATGCATGTATACATGCCTGCAAAGATAATCTTAGTACACTTAGATAGCCCTTCCCCCGGTCCAGTTACTAACTCCACAGAGTGCCTGCAGCATCGTTCCCTAGCTCACGTCATAATTATGCTGTTTTTAGATGCAGGGCTACATTGCTTGGCAACTACTCAGCTTTAATCAGGAAGTTACAAACCGGGCTTTACAAAGGAAATTACTGTTTATTCCCTGGACAAAAAGAAATTGATTTATGGCTAAAAAAGCTCCTAGGGCAGGCAACTATATGATATGTGTTGCCTGCCTGAAGTGTGTCAGCAGCTCCTTAATTAGTTTTTTCTGGATGAAATCTCCTCCATTAGGAGCAGTATCCATGTAAGTGGCCTTTCATAGGCTAGTGGTGTCAGCCCAGAGATGGACAGAGGCAACCTCTTGTCCTGAGATGAGTTTGAGACATTGTTGGGAACTGAGGTGGTCTGAGTTATCTCTGGTTTGCACCATACCTAATGTGTACTGGATCCAGGCTCAACCAGACTAATTTAGGGATATTAGGGGGACTCTTGGACTTGTCATCACTGAGACTGTCAGGTGTTCCATGAAGGAGGGAGTTTTCCCAACTGCCTTGAAATACCCAGTTGTAAAGTCCCTCCTGAAGAAACAATCTTTGGACCCTGCATTCTCCTGAATTACAGACCCACCTCAAATAGTCCTTTCCTGGGGAAGGTCATCAAGAGGGTAGTAGCAGTGCAGCTTGAGATGCTTCTGAAACAAATTTGCATCTATGACCCTCTTCAGTTGGTGTTTAGACCTCAGCACAATGCAGAGATGGCCCTTGTAAAGGTCTTAAATGATCTCTTCATGGCAGAGGACAGGAACAGAGTTCTATCTTGGTCCTTCTGGATCTTGTCAGCATTTGACACAGTGGACCATGGGGTTCTCTTGGATCACCAAAAGCACTATCTAGTACTTGCCAGCATGGAGTTGTACTGGTTTGGGTCCTACCTTGTGTTAGGATGTAATAGGTCATCTTGCATCATTTCATCTCCAAGGCCATTGCCCCTATCTGTGAAGTGCCACAGGGTTCAGTTCCAGACCCTATGTTGTTTGCCATGTAAATATTACCCTTGGGTGAGATCTTTCTTTTGGTATGGAATGAAGTGTCACTGTTATGCAGATGATACCCATCTGTACCTCACCTGTACACCTAAAGGATCATCTGTTGTTTCTGTGTTATGCAGTTGTCTGGGAGAAATCAATGAATAGACGGCCTGCAGGTGCAGCTGACTGAGCCGCAGCCCAGGCAAGACTGAAGTACTACTGGTTGAAATAGGATTACATGGGATGGCAATGAAGGGTGTTGCTACTGCAGTACCATATTTCTGTGGGAGTATACTTGGGGCTGTGAATAGGATTTGAACTCTGGGAATCACAGTGCACTGGAAGATGACTCTTGAACATTATGGGTGGGATATTCAGAAGGGTTGCGCATGGCGCAACACAGTTGTGCCATGCGCAACCCACTGATGTGCCCTGGCACAATATTCAAAAGGGGAAAGTGCGTGGCACAAATCCCGATGCGCTGGGGTGCAGCAGTAATGTATGCGGCACAAGTAGGGGGGGGCGTGCCCATGCATACTCTGCACATCCCGATATTCAGCCCGGGATATGCTGAGCAGATGCAGGTGCAACCCCTACCTGCACCGCACACAGTTGAGCCAAAAAAAACAGGAGCAACAGCTGGCCACCCACAGGTGAGCTGCCATATTGCAGGGCACAACACGGCAGCTGCCAGCTGTGGGTGGCCACCCAAGCTGTGGCGGCGCTGTCCATTGTGGTAGTGCCCCTCCCATACTCAATCACAGGCATAAGTATTAAATTGAAGACATCCAATATCCCTGGTGGTCCAATGGACCGCTTCCAGTCCGATTGCAGGCATAATTATTAAAATAAAATCATCCAGCATCCCTGGTGGTCCAGTGGACCACTCCCAGCCCAATCGAGGCATAGGGATTTAAATGTAAATGTCCAAATCATCCCTGGTGGTCCAGTGCTACTCCCCCCCCACCCGCCCACTGAGCCCCACCACCCTGCTCCCCTTTACTGCAGAACAGTTTTCTAGTTAGGATCTGGAATGCCTCCTTGGTGAACTCCTTTAAAAACTGCTCTTAAAACAAACTTGTTTACCTTAATCTTTCCTGAAAATGCATGAACATGGTTTTGTTTTCATTTATCTTTATTCTGAGTTATTTAACTTATACATCTGTAATTCTGACTTTGTAAGGTGCTCAGAACCATATGAACTGGGTGCTGTATAATAAAACATGCCTTCTCTCACCTTGCATACTATTCCTTCATCGAACATTACTGTAGGGCAAAAACATATATTTCATTTCCAGTTCTTACTACATTTTGTTTTACATACCTCTGGGCAATATGGATCATTTGCACATGTCTGAACTGTGCTTACAAGTCCTGTTTCACGACATGTATATGAAAGGCATGGATATGACGGATCTGTAATTATATCTCCTACCTGGAATAAAAATCAGCTTATTAAAGATAAAGGATCTTTTTTTCCCAAATTAGTTATCATTTTTGTTACCTGTGAAAAAACATGATCCTAGAAACAGTACTTTTAAAGAAAAATAAGGGAAACTTGAAAAGCTGGATCTTGTCTGTATTTATTTATGTAACACTTTTGAACTGGCTTATCCAGAATAATAATTTACTGAGAGCAAACATTTCATTTTTGTTGAGATCCTGGGGGAAAAGGTGACATTCTACGTAACAGTGCAACTGCAATAAATAGGCAGAAGCATTAAAAACCTTGGGAGATAGAGAAGGCAGCAACTTTAACACCACCGGTGCCACAGTGAGCAAACAATTACATTTATTTTATTTATTTATTTTTATTTAATTTTTGTTGACCGGGTAAGTGCACTAGACAAATCCTGCTTATTTTCAGGCACGACTTGGGGGAAGGGGATACAGATGAATGCGAACTGACCTTGAACCAGATTAAGCTGTTGGTGGTATTTTTAGTGAATACATAAGTCCACTGAAGGCTGTCATCACAATGTACTGATAATATTAAAACCTCTTGTGATTGTTGTCATTAAAAATGCATTTTATTGCAGAACAATCAAAATAACATCACAATAGCACCCTCTCCTACAACCACCATTGCTTCATTTCATACTGATACTTTTTCAAGGCATGGTAACCTGTTCAAAAGGTATTCCTTAAAAAATACCTTCTTAAAGATACAGGGCAGGATTCACAAAGCGGTTTGGGACTAAGTCCCACTCTGCAACCCCAGTGGCGCTCCGAAATCGCTGCAGCTGCAGAGTGCCCGATTCACAACCACAGCAGTTGCGGAGGGTGTTACAGTGGATCTCACTGTCTGTAGCAGACTCCCGCAGCTGCGGTACTGTCTCTGGCAACAGCACCCGAATGCTACCATAATCCATGGAGCTGGTTGTAATCCAGCTCCACCTTTGTGAATACCCGCAGCTGCAGATAACCTGCTGATCCGCAAGAGGCAACCCACTTGCGCACAAGATTTATCTGCAGCTGCGGGACTTTCACAAGTTTTGTGAATCCTGCCCACAGTGTCTAAAATGCAGAGCACAATTGGTGACAGATAACCACTTCAGAATCCCTGTACAATAAACAAATATATATACACACATACATATTCACAAACTGTACAGACCCTGAACTATACAACTAAAACTATGGTTAAAATGTAACATTGTTGTTCAGAAAAGGTACTAGATGGAAAATGTAATTTAGTCAATTCTCACTGTTTGCCCTCAAAATATAATGCCATTTGCTTTGACATGGTAGTAATTTATTGTCCAGATCCCCCCCCCCCAAAAAAAAATAAATATTCAGTGCAAAAAGGACCTGGACATTGTTTTACATTTCAGGACTTGGATTAGATAGCAAGGAATATTCAAGGGGTGGGGTGGGGTGGACAATAAACTACTACAATGTGAAAGCAAATGGTAATATATTTTAAGGGGAATGTGAGAATGGACAAAATAAAATGTTCAGTCTAATACCTTTTCTGAAGAAAAAAAGTTAACTCTACCATAGTTTTAGTTATATGGTTCAGGGTCTGTACAGTTTGTAAATATGTACATGTGTAATATATATATATATATATATATATACACGTATATATATAAAATCACACATACCCCATAATGCAAAGCATCATGGGCTGTATATGCAAATCACTACTAAATATTATGCTGGTTCAGCTTTAAGCAGAAAAGCATGGTGCCGAAAGGCCTCTCACACAGTCTGCAAAGGGTGCCAACAGAAGACAAAGACACATGTTTCACCCTACAAGGACTCATCAGTGTGCCTCATCTGTATGACACCCCAGTGGAATGAACCAGCTACCCTAAGTTGGTCTATCTGGGTTGGGTTGTGTGAGCCCAATAAAACAAAAACAGGCTAAAAGACAAAAGAACTATATATATATATATATATATATATATATATATATATATATATATATATATATCAAACACCTTAGTTACTGTATCAGTTGAAGTTAGAAGTGACAAAAGTGAGAAATGTGGTATTAAGTTTCCAGCCCTAACACCCAACCCACCCACCCTTCACAGACAAACAGGCGTTGGGGACAGCACTGGAGTTGTCAGCCCTAATGCTCACCCTATTCCAATAGAAAATACGCTGGGTGGGTGCAGCATAGGAGAATGGTGTGAGCATTAGGGGTGACAACCCCAGAGCTGCCCCCCCGATGCCTCTTTGTCTGTGAAGAATGGATAAAGTGAGGGGTTAGGGTTGGAAACCTTAATGCCACGTAGAAACATAGACTTCAATGGCAGATAAGGACTGCTTGGCCCACCTAGTCAGCTAATTCCCTACATATTGAATAAACTGCAGATTCTAGTTAACCAACAGGCTACTTCCTCCTACCCTTCACTATAATTGCCTTATGTATGTCCCATGCATTCTTGAATTCCTCTATTGTTTTTGACCCCACGACTTCCTCGGGAAAGTGGTTCCATGCGTCCACCACCCTCTCCATGAAAAAAATACTTTCTGACATTGCTCCTGAGCAGTATCCCCTGTATTTTTAAACTGTGTCCCCTTGTTTTTGAACATCTCTTTCTCTCAAAGATGCTCCCATCTTGGACTTTGTTGATTCCCTTGAGGTACTTGAAAGTTTCTATCATGTCTCCTCTCTCCCTCCTTTTCTCAGGGTATACATATTAAGCTCTTTCAGTCTCTCCTCATATGGCTTCTGTTGCAGACCTTGCACCATTTTAGTTGCCCTCCTCTGGACCACCTCCATCCTATGTCCTTGCAGAGATCATGTCTCCAGAATTGGACACAGTACTCCAAATGGTGTCTCACCAACTGTCTGTACAGAGGGATGACAACTTCCTGTTTTCTACTGGTGATGCCTCTCCCTATGCATCCAAGTATCCCTCCAGACCTCCTTACTGCCTCCTCACATTGTTTGCCTACCTTAAGGTCATCTGATATGACTACTCTAAGGTCCCTTTCCATTTTTGTTATTGTTAGTGCCTCCCCCCCATTGTGTACTCTTCCCCTAAGTTTTTGTTTCCCAGCTGCATTACTTTGCACTTTTTTGCATTGAATCTAGGCTGCCATATGTTTGACCATTCCTCCACTCTTACCAAGTCCCTACCCATCCTTTTCACCCCCCCCTTGTGTATCGACCCTGTTGCAGATTTTTGTATCGTCTGCAAAGAGGCATACTTTTCCTCCCAGCCCTTCTGCAATGTCTCCTATAAAGACATTAAAGAGGACCGGTCCCAGAACTGAACCCTGCGGTACCCCACTTGTAACCACCCTTTCTTCAGGGTGTACATTTACTATTACCCTTTGCATCCTGTTGGTCAGCCAATTTGTTACCCAGACTATCACCCTAGGACCCACTCCCAAGGTGGCTAATATGTTTATTAATCTTTTGTGTGGGACTGTATCAAATGCCTTGCTAAAGTCTAGGTAGGCCATATCTACACCCCCTCCCTGGTCTACTACTTTGCTCACCCAAAGAAATCTATTAGATTCATCTGACATGACCTTCCCACTGTGAATCCATGCTGCCTTGGGTCCTGTGCCCCACTGGCCTCTAGGTACCCACCATTTACTACCTACCTACTTTCTTTCTTTCTTTCTTTCTTTCTTTCTTTCTTTCTTTCTTTCTTTCTTTCTTTCTTTCTTTCTTTCTTTCTTTCTTTCTTTCTTTCTTTCTTCCTTTCTCCCTTCCTTCCTTTCTTTCTTTCTTTCTTCCATCATTTTCCCTACCACTGAGGTTAAACTAACAGGTCTGTAGTTCCCTGCCTCATCTTTCCTCCTCCAATCCTCAGGTATCATACCATCCTCCCATGATTTTAAAACGGGTAGTTAGTGATGTCAATAGCTCTCTCCTTAGTCCTTTTAGAATTCTGGGTGAATCCCATCAGGCCCCATTGCTTTGTCCACCCTGAGTTTCAGGACCCTTTCTTCTGTGAATGGACTGTTATGCATGAATGCCATCTTATGATTACGCACCAGTGGGTATGAAATCGTCAGAGGCAGTTTGATGTGATGTGAGGAGGGTCTGTTGAATATGGTTTGCTGTTAATGCTCCACTTATGTGTGCAATAAAATGAGGCACTTTATTTATCAGAAGCAGGACTGACTGTGGACTTACTCAACTTAAATATCTCTATGGGTTTATCATGGTTCTGTAAGTAGCCACTGCTGGCATCTTTGACAATTTAAATACCAATTGTCCATTTTATACTAAACTAAGAAATCTATATCTTGCTCAGACACTTGTGATCTATGCAAACAAATTCTACAACTTGGCATTTATAATACTACATCCAAGAATTTATGAAGAGACTGCGGTAACAGAATATATTTAACATCAGTAATAAAGTGTAAAAAAATGATACATAGAAAGTGTATTAGACAATTGAATTAATTAGTTTGGAAAGAATGGAAAGTAATCTGAGTGCTAGACTGACTGAGATTAGATTTTAATTGTATGGAAACATGGGGCGGGATAATTGTTTTGTCATACTTTTTATACATTACTGTATGATGTTGATTCTCTATTTTGTATTTTTATATGATGTATTTATGTCCTTTTTGTAAAAGTCATGATACTCAACTGTCATGACTGATCAATAAAACTGATGATGGTACAGTATATGAGAATGGGGTGAGCATTACGGTTGACAACCCCAGACACCCTCCCATTGCATGTTAGTATTCTCCGTTGGTAGGTGTTAGGGTAGGAAACCCTAACACCCCTAACACCACATTTTCCTGCTTTTGTTTATTTGGCAACAACCTCAACTGATGCATTAACAATGTTTTTTGCAATGAATTTCCTTAATGTTTCAGATAGTATAATCATATCTTTATTTGTCCTTTCGAGAGCATGGCCCAGACGGCACAGGGCCCTCTGAGCCTTGCTTTTCCATTCATATGACAGTGACCAAACAGTAAGCACAGCCATTTTATTACCCCAAACATAAAATTTTCAAATCCATGCCAAAATGTAATTGTACGCAACTGCAATGCCATTCCATGCCACAGGTGCAAAAACACATTTGGGGCATGATTCAAAAAATGGCAGCTGTAACATACATTAGACAGGGAATAAGAAGGCTATGTTGAAAATCTAGGGTAAAAATATTTAATATTTCATAGTTACGAGCAGATTTTCTGAAACTGGAACAAATGATAAAAACGTTGCCTTTTTTCATATATTCACCCAAATTTTCAATAGTCTTCTTATGATCTCACCTCACAAACCCCATACATGAACATTTTAAAATCCATGCCAAAATGACATTCAGCACTACAGGTGCGAAAACATGTTTGGGGCAGGATGTGAAAAACGACAGCTGCACTGTTCATGAGGTGTCATGAAAAAAGTGCTATGTTGAAAATTTGGAGTCAAAATGCTAACAATTACCGAAGTTACATGCCTGCATAGAAAAATTTCAACGAACATGTGTAGCTCAGCCACTTTTAGAAATTTGTTCACCAAATTTTGAACGTGGGCTTTTTGGGACACCACATCATAAACACTGGCACTGTCATTTTGTTAATCTGTCCCAAAATGTGAGTTTGTGCAGTGACCACGGAATCACTTTCCAGACCTGATTAACAAAAACAACAGTGACAATGTTCATTAGGTGGGGACCAAAAATCCCATGTTGAATATTTGGTGAAAAATACCTAAAAATGGCAAAGATATCAACATGAGTTCAAAACACCATTGAAATACAGTATTCAGCACTTACCTTGATTCCTCAGTTTACAGTTCGTCATTTGTCTCAGTCCACAGAAGATGACAGCAGATGCCCTCCAGAGGTAAGTATTGGGTAAGGGGGTGTGTGGGGAAGTGGGTGTTCAGTGGGAGGGTTGGGATGTGAGGGTGACTGCAGGGCCAACTAGGGACCATTTTCTTTTTTTCAGGTTAAACAAACAACAAATAGATGCTGTGGGATGGTTTTCGTTTTTACAGATACAACAAGTATTTTGGGACACTGATAGTAGGCTTCCAAGTGTCCCACTCTACAGGGGAAGGCTTCTACTACTGACACAGGGATTGGGCCCCTCCATTGTTGGATTATAAGAGAAATACAAGGGACTGGGGGGGCATCTGACACCGGGAATGTGCATCTCGGTGTCAAAATGTATTAATAAAATAAAAGAAATCTGTCTGTCTATCCATCCATCCACCCATCCATCCATCCATCCATCCATCCATCAATCTATATATATATATGACAATGGGAGAGTGGGGGATGCCACTAGACACCAGGGTAAAGGAGCGGCTAAAGATGACTCTGCAGCCAGAAGCACAAGTTCCAACTTTGGCTACAGAAGTCACAAATCCCCCACTGTTCTCATACAGAGAACACAGAGAAGCAGTCCTCTCGCTATTCTCAGCACCCGGGATTATGAGCGCCCACAAAAGCTGTTTCTGGTCACAATGTAAAAAAAAACATCAGCTTGTAGTTAAGCAGGTCCTGTTTAGCTAAGTTCTGATTTTTTTTTTTTTCCTTCACTTTGACATGTTTTCCTTATTTTCCATGTCTTGCTAATGAGAAAAGTGGGTTGACACAACAGAGTTCTGCAAAACTACAGAAGGCTCTATGTGACCCTACATGCAAAAATGGAGAACCTCCTGTGATAACTAAAATACTTTTGTGCTTAACATATCATTTTTCCCAAAAAGGAAATATTAGGAAATTTGAGAAACAGCTGCAGTGAAAAACAGGGAAAACAGTAAATTCAGGATTTTGTGACAATATATGTCACAAACCACACAACGGATTCACACAAAATTGGGAACGTCAAGAGAACTTCCACTAGAGATTCTGCATGCTACATTTCTTGTAAACCTGTTAAACATTTCCAAAGTTATTAAAGTTAAAAAATGTGACTTTAACATAGAACCGTGCACTCAGTCCTAACAATACTGGTGTTACCGTGCCAGTATAAATATATTATATTATATTAAACATATCTATATCTATATATTCATACACATATATATATATATATATATATATATATATATATATGGGATACATAATGGGCAGGAGTGGAATTTGGGAAATATTTTCACTCCTGCAGAGTGAGCCTGGATATTTCACGAGTGCCAAAGGCACGAATGAAATATACAGTGCTCACGAGGCAGGAGTGAAAATATTTTCCATATTCCACGATCTGCCCATCAGCCAGTAAGTTTATATAATGGGGCCTCTTTGCAAAATGTATAATTTGTGTGGGTTTAGCAGGGGTTTAGTGCAGCTTGTGCGGGTTTAGCATGGCTTGCGCAGCTTGCATGGGTTTAGCGCGGATTTAGTGTGAGTGTAATAAACGGCATCTATTTTCACTCTGCTGATGTCATCAGCATTTATCCTCACTGCGGTGGAAATAACATGGTTTATCCCACTCATTTATCCCTCACCCCCATTGTATAAATGTATATCTATACATAGAGTGAGAGAGGTTCATTGCAAAAAGCTGTACAAAAAAATTCCATTAATACATCGGTTAGGGTTGAAAGTACAGTGACAAAAGTTTGGAATTTCGATATTAGGGTTATGCCCCCAACCACCACACAACCACAGACCTCCACACACCAACATGTGTTGGGGTGTGCCATGGGATAGTCAGGCCCAACTCTCACCTCATTCCATGTGTAAACAGGCTGATATGTTAAAGTATAGGAGAATGGGTTGAGAGTTAGGACTGATGACCCCATGGCACACCCCGATGCCTGTTGGTGTGTGGAGGGTGGGGTGGTAGGGTGGTAACCCTGACATCGAATTTTCAAACTTTTGTTGCTGTACTATCAACTCTAACTGTTGCATTAACAGAGAATTTTGCAAGGAATTTCCCTTCTTTTTGGAAAAGTATAATGTAACTGGTATGTGGTTGTGGGAGTGCAGGGCCCCTCCCCCCGGGCACTGTGCTCCCTTTATGCTGCCCATTTTTGCATAATGGATGTGGACAGGACATCTAGAAGGCACCCCATGGCACTCAGAAGCCCCTGCTCCCTTAACCAGGACTACAGCCAGCCCCCTTGGGCAGCTACCGCTGCCGCTGCAGACAGGATGTCTAGAAGGCACCCCACGGTGCTTGGAAGCCCCTGCTCCCTTAACCAGGTATGGAAATCGATGCCTCAGACCCGGCTTCTCCAGGGAACTTTTGGACTGGCTTTTGTCCTCGGACCTTTGGCTCCGCTCTTTGGTCTGCTCTCATTGGCTGCCCGTTCAGACAGTGCATTCCGATTCGGCCGCCCATTTGTCTGGGACAATTTTGAATTATTGGGACAGCTCGCTATATTAGCACAGTTACTGCTTGATCTGTCCGCCGCCACTTGACTCGAATCCCAATCTGGAGTCTTCTAGGAGCCTACCGAACTGTGTCTGTTCCCTGACGCCAGCCAGTCTTCGGCTGTTGCTCCTGGGATTGTGTCTAGTGGGAGGCGACGGTTCCTGCATCTAACCTCTTAGTGCTGCTGATTGTTTTATTAGATATAGTGGACTTACAAGATAGCATGTTGTTTTGCTAATTTCTTAATGACAGTAATATTTATCTCCTATGTATATTTTACATGGTACTTAAAAAATGTCTAGGTCAAACAGCTAAAATTTTGAGACTGATTTAAGTTGCTTTATACTATGACTCCAGTTTCCCTGTAGTTAACATTTAAACGGAGCCCATTGCTGGATAACTGTAAAAAAAAAGAAAAAAGAAAAAAAAAAACAAGAAAACAAACAGGTGGCAAGACTGCCGACTCTTGCCATGCATAATTACTGCTTTCTGCTGTATAGGGTGGTGTTCGGAGTTGTGGAAGAGTCGCTGCTCTAGCACTACCCGTCCATCACCCCCCCACCTTTGTTTTCCTATTTACTCCTCCCCCTCCTCCCAGACCCCCCCAGACTCAGTCGGCGCCTGCCCTAGTCTAAATCCTCCCACCGTTTTATCCAAAGTGTTACAGCTCTTTGTTTGCCATTGTCATCCAAAACCTTCCCCCTCATTCCTGAACCCATTTAAAGTGCCCTTTTTTTCTTATTCTCCTCTACAGGACTACAACCAGCCCCCTCGGGTGGTTACCACCGCTGCTGCGGACAGGACATTTGGAAGGTGCCCCACGGCGCTCGGAAGCCCCTGCTCCCTTAACCAGGTATGGAAATCAGCGCCGCAGACCCGGCTTCTCTGGGGAACTCTTGGACCGGCTTTTGTCCTTGGAACTTGGGCTCCACTCTTGGGTCTGCTCTCATTGGCCGCCCATTCAGACAGTGCATCCCAATTGGGCCGTACATTTGCCTGGGACAATTTAGAATTATTGGGACAGCTCGCTATATTAGCACAGTTACTGCTTGATCTGTCTGCCACCACTTGACTCAAATCCCAATCCGGAGTCTTCTAGGAGCCTACCGAACTGTGTCTGTTCCCTGACACCAGCCAGTCTTCGGCTGCTGCTCCTGGGATTGTGGCTAGTGGGAGGCGGCGGTTCCTGCATCTAACCTCTGAGTGCTGCTGATTTTCGTTACCCCCCCGCCAGGCCACCTTAAGTACGCCGTTATCCCCGCCCACCTAGCTATAACCTTCGCCCCATTGGCTCATCTCCTTCTCTGCTCTTTCTCCATGCCCCCTTCCTTGCCACCCCACATCACACATCGTACTAACTGTCTCCATTCTATTATTGTTGACTTCCTACCATTATATCTTGGACCCCAGAAGTTTCTGCCCAGATTTCAAAAAGTTGTAATTATTCTACTTTTAACTTACCTACATATATATACACATATATAGCCTATAACCTCTCTCTCTCTCTCTCTCTCTCTCAGGCTTCCTCTTTCTGTTTCACCTAGTGTAACTTAACTCTTCTTACCCCTGTATCGTGGATACTGGCTCAGCATCCTGGAGGTTGTGGGCATTACTCTTCTTGGTTGGTACACAGCTCTCCTCATTTTCACCAAACTCCACATCTCACCCGTCTCTCACTAGGACAGGGAAGATCTTTCATGTTTGGGATTTCGATGACATCCTGGGAACCATCAATTACCTCATAGGTGTATTCAGCTTTACCCCTCCGACCTTGAATACATACCTTGTTCACTTTGGGGGGGAACCTTGCTGTACATCCTTCTAAGTCCTCCTATTTGTCTCCCCACTTAGACCACCATACACTGTACTCTGCTGCTAAGGTACTGTTATTTGTAGCTCTACATCAGTTAGGTTTTAGCACTAGGGCTCCTCCGTGTCATATCCATGTTCCTAGTAAGCGGAAACGCACCAAATTCTTTAAGGTTTTATTAGGTCTTACTAGGAAGTTACTACTCCTCCTCCTCCTACTATGTTCAGGAAATGTTGAGTTGAACCCAGGCCCTCCAGCATCTATTGGCTCTCCATCTGACCTACCTAGCTTCAAAGAACTTAGCTTTATGCATGTCAATGCATGTAGCTTGTTAAAAAAAATTAACACTATCCATGCCTGGATGTGCCACACTGCACCCGACATATTGGTCGTTACAGAGTCCTGGCTCTGCCCAGCTACCAACAATAACGAAATAAACCTCCCTTCTTATTCTCTGTTCCGTACCGACAGGCAGACTAGAGGTGGTGGGGTGGCTATTTATGTAAAAGACAAATATGCGGTCGCCATCATTGACTCAACCTCGGTCCCACACGAGTTCGAAAGTCTCACATTGCAGGTTCAGATTGCACCAGGAACACCACTTTGTGTGTTTGGCTGCTATAGACCACCGTTTGCTGGGTTGCAACTTCTAAACCATTTAAGCCTTATTCTGGAGCAAAGGTCACCTGAGACTATAATATTAGGGGACCTCAACCTAGATTGGTTGTCTTGTGCTTCCTCTCCCTTAAAAACTTTCTGTGATTCTCTCGGGCTGATACAACTCATCAATGAATCTACACGCTCTAACAAATCAAACCCCTCAAATAGCATCTTGTTAGATATTATTCTTGTCAGCAAACCCTACCTATTCACTCATGCTGGTGTCTTTTTCTCAGACATTAGTGACCACTGTTTCATTGCCTGCGTGAGGTCAAATCACTCATCCCCAGGTGCATCTAAATTCTCCCTCAAAAGGTGCCTCCGATATTTTGATCCCAGTGCTTATGTATCAGAACTGTCTCATTCTGTGCACTGGATGGATTTCTACTTAGCAAACTCAGTGTCCACTGCCTATGAAATTTTCCAAGGCATAGTACTAGGCACCATAAATAGACATGCACCCCTTGTGAAAACCTGTGTCAGGAATAAGTCCTGACGGTGGTTCACCACCAAACTGAAGGAGGCTATGCGCAACAGAGACAGGCTGTGGAAAACTGCTCATAAATCTAAACTCTCAAATGACTGGACCCTTTTTAGGAAGGCCAGGAACCTTTGTACCTCTATGGCCAGAGAAATTAAGGCTAAGTTCTACCGCACCCAACTCGATCAATCAACTAATTGCTTCTCAAAATTCTGGAAACTAATTAATGACATTGAAGGTCGTCCTTCTGGTGCCTCCTTGCCAACAAAAATTTCATCTGGGGACAACATTCTAACCGACAAACCATTAAAGGTTTTCCAAACTGCTGTCTAAATAAATAAATAAATAAATAAATAAATAATACTTGATGCCTTCAACAACTATTTTGCCACTGCAGGGCTCGCCTTCGACTCTTCCCCTGCAAGTTCACTCCGTTCACAGCTGGGAGTCATTAATCATGATTTCTCCTCCCCAACCACATCCTTCTCATTTCAACCCACAATCCTGAAGGAAGTGGAGGACCTGTTACTTCAGCTGGATGTCAGGAAAAGCACAGGTACAGACCTTATCGAGCCTTACTTCCTGAAGTTGGGTCTCCATGTCCTTGCCGTACCTATCTCACATTTATTCAACTTATCTCTCTTACGGGGTGATCTCCCCACCATCTGGAAGACAGCACAAGTTATCCCTTTGTTTAAGTCGGGAGATCCCAGTGACCTGAATAATTATAGGCCAATTTCCATCCTATCAACTCTTTCCAAGCTATTAGAAAAAATCGTGAATGCTCAGCTCAGAAATTACCTGGAATCCGCAAACTTGCTTAATCCACTACAGTCAGGCTTTAGAGCGCAACATAGTACAACTTTAGCACTGGCTAAAGTTACTAATGACTGGCAGTGCGAATTAGACAGAAAAAACTTTGCATGTGCAGTGTTCCTGGACCTTAGCAAACCCTTCGATACCGTTGATCATGACCTGCTCCTTACAGCCCTCTGGTACGTTGGTTTGGACTCTCTATCCTTTAGTTGGTTTCAGAACTATCTTTCAGGCCGCAACCAGCAGGTAAAGGTGGAAGGTGAAGTTTCTCCTCAAGGTTCCATCCTGGGGCCATTACTTTTCGCTATCTACATAAATAGAATAGATGCTACCATCTAAAAAGCCCAGATACACCTCTTTGCCGACGACACAGTGCTCTGTGCTAGCAGCCACTCCCCAGATGTGGCGTGTACAGCTCTCCAGGATGACTTTAATTTATTGCAGAATCAGCTCCTAAATCAAAAGTTGCTGCTGAACGCCAAGAAAACAAAAGCTATGATTTTCTCACCTATTCACAACAGACCTAACCCTGCCTTGGCCGGGTCTCTCTCCCCGATATCCACCGCTCTGGGCGAACAGTTGGAGTACGTAACTCACTTCAAATATCTGGGCGTTTGGTCGACAACAGACTCTCCTTCATAGAGTACATAGATCAATTAATCAAGAAGCTTTGCCAAAGACTTGGCCTATTCTTTGGGATAAAAAAATCTTCTCCCATCAGATGCAGGGTTGAGACTAGTCCAAACTACCTTCCTTCCCCTGCTAGATTATGCTGATTTCCTTTATGGTCATGGATCAACCGGCGCACTCTCAAAACTCGACCTGCTCTATCACAGAGCTCTAAGGCTCATATCAGATCTTCCATACTCCACTCACCACTGTTTGTTGTATACCGCTGTAGGTTGGTCTTCACTTGCCTTCAGACGACAAAGAAATGCCGTCTTCTGGACATACAAAGCTATTATCAAGAAACTGCCTGGCTATATCTCGGTCTGCCTTCCTCCTTGCACCCTGAGCATATACGCATTGAGAAGCATCTCCTATATTACCTTAAAGCTAAGAAAAGTCAGATCCCACTTCGGCTGGGTGTTCATTAGTTATGCGCTTCCCAGACTATGGAATAATCTGCAAAAAACTCTGAAATTAAAGTGCAAAGTCAGTTTCGCAGCCTTCAAAGCATTCTGTCCTCAGCACATCAAAGAATCCTGTGCTTGCTGCCCTGACTAAACTACTTCCCTTATCTTTTTGTCTTGCCTCACTAGAGATTTTGATCCCAGTTGGTTTATGGCTCTCTACCCCCTTTCTCCCTTCCTGTTGCTCCCCCATCCCCATTCCTCCCCTGATCCCAGACTCTACATGGCCCTCTCCCCTCCATTACTCCACTCCATTACATCCCTTTTCTCTCCTTCTTCTCTTTCCTTTCCTACCTTCATCTAGCCGCTGATCTTTCCCTGCAGTATTCGCACTCTCCCCTCCCTCTGCACCTTTCGTCTATCTTTTTTGTCAGGTTCCTCACTCGCCCTGCACTCCGAGTTCATATCTCCCCCCCTTGTCTCTCTTTAACTTGCCCTTCACCCCTCTCCTGCCTTACTGCACCTTTTATATTCCCTTACAGGTACTCCAGGGCCCTTTTGCTTTTGCTTTAGCACTTCATGGTGGTGAGGGGTTACTCTCCCTTTCCTCATGCTTCCCGTTATCCCTGACTCAATCTGTATTACTTTTGTTAACTCAGTTTTATATCTGTTAAATACATTTTGTTGCACTTATCCTGCATTCCACCCATTGTATTGCCCATGCTTGTTTATTCATGCCTGTGTATCGTATTCCTGTATATTATCCTGTATCTTGTATTTGTGTTCACCCAGGTCCACCTTGAAAAGGATCTCCACTCAATGGCGTTTTGCCCGGTTAAATAAAGATTTTGATTGATTGATAATGGTATGCATATATGGGAGTGCTGGCCTAGGAACATGAAAACGAACCCTTGTAACACTAATTTCCCAGCTCCCAGCTGCTTCTCTGGCTGTGGCTTTTGGACGTTGGGCTTTACTTGCTTTGGGGCTGCATAACTTGTTGTTCTAAGCTAATAATTCATCCCACACCACTCGCCCCGACCCTGGCCTCTAATAAATACGCCTCTGACTCTGCCCTTCACCTTCACATTGGCTAGTTACTGTCATACTAGCACTCTGACTGCTGTTAACTCCCCCTCTCTCTCCTCTGCTGCACCCTGCTCTTACTGTACTGTCTTTTTCCTCCCTCTTTAAGCCTATTCCTTGTCCCTTATCTCTCACTCTCATTTGCTGGTGGTGATATTGTTTCCTTTGCCGGGTCTGTCCCCTCTGCCTGCTCTTACCTCTCCCTCCTCATCCTCTGGGTTCATTTTACTTGTAGCTGCCTGTCTGTTCCCAATAATGAGTACTCTCCCATGGCTAATAATTCTATCCTTCCTTGTTCTCATCTGTTGCTGTGCGGATAGTCTGATAGCAGTGTCCCTGCACCACCTGACTGGCAATAGCTCTCCCCCACCACCCTGCTATATAAGACCTGACTCTCCTTTATCATTACTCTACATCCCCTGTGCTCCCAAGCATGAAGCTGCACTGCTGGGGTTCTGGCTCCATAAACACCTTTGTATACCGAATGTTTCGCATCTCCTTGAAATGTTCTCCTCCTGTGCACTAACCTGGTCTCACACTGCCATCCTCCTCCTTTTGGTCCAGGCTAGGATATAGAACTCAACCCTGGACCTGCCTATCACACCACCCTCTCCCACCCTTCTTCATCCATGCCCACAATTAAAGGCTTAAAAATTACCCACATGAATTTTTGCAGCTTGCGCCCTAAATTGGCTGAACTTCAAGCCTGGACTATCCAAAAGTCTCCTGACATCCTGTGCATTTCAGAATCCTGGCTAAAGCCTGCCATAAAACAATATGGGGTATCTATACCCGGTTATAGCATCCTTAAAAATGACAGACTAGGAAGAAGGAGGGAGGAATTTTAATCTACTCCAGGGCCGACCTGGACGTAGCTGAACTTTACATCTCGGAACTGGCCCCCTCTCCTACTGAGTCTCTCTTCATCTCCGGTACACTAAGAAATGTCAAGAAACTCATCATTGGATGTGTTTACTTACCTCCTTGCCACACCTCTGACAGTCTGCCATCTTTCCTAGCCTCCCTTGCCTGTCTTTCACACCATGATCTAATACTTTGTGGAGACTTTAACATTGATTTGTTGCACCCTGATGCAGAAAAGATGCATGCATCACCTGCCAACTCAAATCTTACCCAACTCCTTCAAATTCTTCGCGTATTAACCCCAAATCTGGGAAACACACCCTACTTGATTGGATGATCACCAATTGCCCACAGAAGATCAAATCGGCCGGCATGCTTCCTGACTGTATAAGTGATCATTCTCCCGCCTTTTGTATGTGGAGAAACAACCATCCCAACCCACTTCCTAAAATCTCACTTATTCGGGACATGTCCAGGTTTGACGCCGACAGCTTTATCTCCTCTCTTAATAACACTGACTGGCGCCCTATCAGCACACTCCCTAATATAAATCAGGCCCTAGACTACCTAATTGACACCTTCACGCAGTTAGTAAACCAACATGCCCCCTTGAAAAAATGCAGATCCAAGGTGTCAAGGCCCCATGGACTACAAAGGAGATCACGATGCAAATGTCCCTTCGTAACAAAGCCTGGTACACATACAAAAATAGTGGAACTGTCCCTAACTGGCAGTCTTATAGACAACTCCATAACAGTTGCAAAAATGCACTCCAAAAGGTGCGGCGCCTCCACTTCAAATCTCTTCAAGTAGAACACCTTAGTAATTCCAAGGAATTCTGGAGGCAAATTAATTTTCTAGTAAAATGTAAAACCGTGGTAATCCCTAGTAATATCACTATCAATGGTTCTACCCTTGATGACTCTGCGTCCATTGCTGCTGGTTTTAATCACTTCTTTACCGAGCTTCAAAAATATACCTCTCTCTTTCATAACTCCACCTCGCATACTCCTGCTCCCCAACTACCATAGGGGAATGTCCAGAGTTCCATCTGAAATTAGACACACTCAAAGAGGTACAATAGTTTCTCTCCAACTTAAAACCAGACAGCTCTCCAGGGCATGACACACTAGAACCAAAATTTCTCAACTTGGGTGCCCCAGCCCTAGCCCGCCTCATTTGTGACCTCTTTAACCGGTCCTTCCTTTCTAACTCTGTTCCTGATAAATGTAATGTGGTGGTAGTTGTCCCAGTGCATAAGGGAGGTTCCAACTCTGTTGCAGATGACTACCATCCTATCTCTATCTTATGTCCACTAGCCAAAGTCCAAGAACATATAGTCTGTAACCACCTCCAGGACTACCTTGACTTCCACAACATTCTCTCCCCTTAGCAGCATGGCTTTAGAAGGAAACAGTACTCTTACCACCTGTTAAAGGTTACATCTGACATATTTCATGCCATGGACAAAGGCCTCGCCTCATGTGCCACTTTTGTAGATCTCACTAAGGCATTTGATCTAGTGAATTATGATCTCCTTCTCCACTAGCTTCTTCCTATTGGTATGGAAAACAGTGCCCTCCACTGGGTCAAAAGTTATCTGACTGGACTATCCCAGACAGTGAAGTGGGATGGCTTCCTCTCCATCCTCCACCCAGTTACCCATGGGGTACCACAAGGATCCATCCTGGGCCCCATACTATTCTCACTCTCCATTAATGAACTTTCCCAGTTTTGTGGTGGTGCCTCTGTACATCTTTATGCAGATGACGCAATACTATACCGCTCCTACCGTCACACTGACATTATTAACCGTGACCTTGCCTCTGACTTTGCTTCCCTAGAAAGCTGGTTCCATCGCAATCATCTTGTCCTTAATGCTAATAAGTGTATGCTCTTCTCACATCATCCTATTCCTAATCTTAATCCCCAACTCCTTCACATCTCAACCATTAAGGGTGAGACCTTGGAGGTAGTTCACTCATTTAAATATCTGGGACTCACTCTGGACCCCATGTTCTCCTCAGCTCCCATGCCTCAATCGTTGCCAAATCTCTTAATCAGAAACTAGGTCTCCTCTACCATATTTGTCTGCTTCTCACATCTGCCTCCTGCTAGAAAATTGCCTCCTCCTCCTCCTCTCTTCTACCTCTCTTAACCTACTGTGTTCACCTGCTCCTCTCTACCAACTCTACCTCCCATGTCCCTCCTCTCTCAGGCATACCACAGGATTGGAAGGTTTGCCTTGGGGGTAAAAGGCCGCTCGCACCACTGTGATGTCCTCTCCTCTCCTCGCTAGGCTTGTTTACTTACATTGATAAATTAAGGTACTCCTCCTTGAGCCTCATATTCAAACTCATCCATGACTTTACTCCTCCCTGCCTTGAAGAACTTGTGTGCCTCCGGCATGCACCACGCACCTTTCGCTCTGCCTCACTTCCCCTCCTTGTGTTACTGAAACTACATTTGAGCACCTCAAGGAGATCTTTCTTGTTCGCTGCACTCTCTGATTGGAACTCTCTTTCTCAGACAATCTTGTCTTGCTCCTCTCTTAATTTGTTCCAATCTAAGCTATCTGCCTCGTTAGCTCCCTCTTCACCCTGCTCTTGCTTCACCTGAATATGTCCCCCATCCCCTCTCCCTTCCTAATCTACCCCTGTTGTGCACTTCACTACTTAATGCTTCGATGAAGTTATTATCTTGTGCCAATGCCTAACCCTGTTTTTACTTATCTCTTACCCTGACAAACCTTGCTTAAGCATTTTATCATTGGTTTGTTTTATTGTTATTCAATATGTTGAATGTTTTACCACTCTGTTAATTTGCACTATTACTGTATGTCCAATGTATTACCACTCTGTTAATTTTGCACTGTTACTGTATGTAATCCATACCTGGGGCACCCTTGAAAAAGGGACTGTATTGTCTCAGTGGACTTACCTGGTCATCAAAACTCAAACAAACAAACAAATAAATAAATAATTTGGCAATATCTCAGCAACCATAACAACTATGGACAAAATCCCACTGCAGTTGTAATCACTAATTTGAAATATCCATGCATGCTTAGTCCACCTAAGGGTAGACTAAGCTGCCCAGAGCAAAACAAAAAACATATCTCAAACCATTTTTGAGATACTGGTGCCGAAAGGCACCACAATGTTATCCTATGGGTAATTTCTCAACTTCAGAACACTTACTATGGAACTGGTGTAAATGTTTTCAAAAAACAGCAAAGGGCACATCTGTGGGTAAAGGGCTTGCCAGGCTGCAAATTTCAGCCCAAAAGCCTTAATCATTTAATTGCAGTGAGGTGACAAATAAATGGTCTTTTTGGGGGCAGTAGTGTCACAAATTGCAACACTTACACAAAATTTGTGAAAGAACAGGTGTGAAAGTGTCACAAATTATGTGAAAGTGTTGCACTGTTCTTTTGCAATTTACAAAAGTATGGGGGGACAATCTTAAAAAACATTTCCGTGACTCAAATCAAAAATCTAATGGCAGCATTGTATTCCCTAGGCCCCAATTAGATAAACACAAGTGTCAGTGTTTACTTAGTGCCATTAATATTTGAATTACAGCCATTGATCTCCACCGCTAACTGAAAACAAGATGGCAGTGGCATGACACTTCTGAGGGCATCTGTGACAGTAAAAGGTGCTGTCACGACAGTACTGGGTGCTTTCGAGAGGCACACCTGTTGTTTCCCTTTGACTATAATGGGAAAACGTTAAATTTGACTAACTTTTGAATGGATCAATATTTTTTCACCAGATCTTCAAAAGGCACATCAGTGATCCAGACTGCATATTCTCTAACAATTTCAGACTAGGCGGGCAAACCATTTCTGCTGTAGCCCTGAGCAAAGAAATGCCCTAAAAGTTATTTTTTAAATGTTTTTTAGCATTCTGCAGCTCCATAACCACACATTCGACTGAAACAAAAACTTGCCAGATCTAGAGATCTATGGTACCCAACTGTGCATGCAAAATTTCAGGCAAACCTGTCATTTAGTTGCAAAGATATTAAAGTGCAAAATTTGGGGTTTAAGATAGATGTGGCCAGGCAACCCCAACTATACTGGCACTGCCATGCCAACATATATATATATTACATAATGGGCAGGAATGTGATATGGAAAAAGGTTATCACTCCTGCAGAGTGAGCTCTGGATACTCTTGAGTGCTGAATGCATGAGTGAGAGTATCCTGAGCTCACTCTGCAGGAGTGAGAATATTTTCCATATCACACAATTTGCACATCATGGCCAGGATATTAAAACTGCGCCAGGCTGTGGCGCAAGCCTGGGCACAGCTCAACTTTGTTGCACAGGGGTGTGGCCTGGGCGATATTCAATGGAGCTGCGCTATGGTGAAGCAGCTTTGAATATCGCACCCTGGCCACCCCCACTATGCCAGCGCAAGTGGCCAGAGTGGAGCATGGAGATGTGCTGGTGCAAGTGCCATTGTTCCATGCACTGCACCTGCAATATTCAAAAGGGGACATGCAAATGGGGCCATAATATATGCAAGGCGCACAGGGGGCCATTTGCATCTCATTATGGCCCCATTTGTATGACATTTGCATGCCGCTGACTACTCTGTTTAACAAATCATGGGAGGATGGGGTGGTACCCGAGGACTGGAGGAGGGCCAGCCGCCGACTGTGTGCATTAGCAGTGCTACTGCAAAGAGGCACTCAGAAATTAATGTCTGAGTGCCTCTTTGCAATAGCGATGCTCTGATGCGATCAACTTCAAGCTAATGGGTGTACAGTGAGAGGGCTGTGCTAGCTACAGCTGGGGATGGGTGGGGGTGCTGGGGCACTGGCATGGCTGGGTGGGGGTGGGAGCCACTAGACTACCAGGAAATGGGTGATCGTAATTTATTTTATGATGATCGGTGCTAGACTACCAGGATACTGAGAACTATATAAATTTTATAAAGATTGGGGGCTAGACTACCAGAGATAGGAAGACCATTATTTATTTAATGCACATTGGGGGGGCACTAGACAACCAGAGATATATAGATCAGTATACATTTTATACAGATGGGGGAGCGCTAGAATACCAGGGAGAAGGACATTATTTTTTTATTTACAGATCAGGGGACTGCTAGACTACCAGGGATATAGAAAAAATATTTATATAATACACATTGGGGGGGCTGCTAGACTACTGGGGATATGCAGAACATTATGTTTTTTATACAGATCTGGAAGAACGATGCCCCCTGAGCAAAGCTCACCCTCATTTGACTTCATAGGGCATCCCTGGGCTGAGAAAATAGATTTTTTAATCTGGCCATCTCGTCCCTCACTCGCAATGCACAATTGCGATCAAAAAATTTGAAGGGTCACAACCAAACAATAAAAACTGCTTTAATTTAAAATATACAAAAAATTGCAGTAAACCACCACCATGGTTCATCAGAAGGAAGCCCCCTGAGTAAAACACACCCTCATTTGTCTTCCTAGGACACCCCTGGGCCGAGAAAATAGATTTTTTAATCTGGCCATCTCGTCCCTTGCTCACGATGCATGATCATGATCAAAGAATCTCGCGATCAAAGAATTTGCAGGCTTGCGATCAAAGAACTTTCAGGGTCACAACCAAAGAATAAAAAGTACTGTAATTTAAAAATACAAAGAATTGCAGTAAACTACCACCATGGTTCATCAGAAGGAAGCCCCCTGAGTAAAACACACCCTCATTTGTCTTCCTAGGACACCCCTGGGCTGAGAAAATAGATTTTTTAATCTGGCCATCTCGTCCCTCGCTCACAATGCATGATCACAATCAAAGAAGCTCGCAATCAAAGAATTTGCCGGCTCGTGAACAAAGAAATTGCACGTTCATGACGAAAGAATAAAAAATAGTGAAACCCGATGTTTTGACTGATTTAAATGGAACCAACCACATGCCTTGATAGAACAAAGTCCCATGATCAAAACCCACTCTCATTTGTGACCCTAGCCCACCCCTAAGCCGAGAAATTTGTATATTTAGCTCGGAATGCAGGATTGCGATCAAAGAATATTGCGACCAAAGAATTTGCAAGCTCGTGATCAAAGATCGTTAGCGAGCCACGAACAAAGATTTTAAAAGCTTATAACTCTATTTTTTGTCTGATTTGGATGAAACCAAAGGCATGATTTGATAGATCAGATCCCCCTGAGTAAAACCCATCCAAGTTTTACTTCAAGAGTGACCCCTGAGCTGAGATATTTGTGTTTTTCCAATCGGAAAACAAAAATACAAGATGGCGGACCTCACGATCAAAGAATTTTCTAAAATTCTTGGGGACAAGATTCTTGAACTGCAAGGCTGCAAATTCTTTGATCGCCAGGTGGGACCAGATAGCTGGAATCCCATTATTTGTTCACAAAACATACATATAAATTTTCCCATTGACTTATAATGGGAACTTAAAACTGCTATAACTTTTGAATGCCTCAATATTTTTTCACCAAACACAAAGCAGCATGTTTGGCCACCAAAACTTTTTCAAACAAGCCATCCTGCAGAGTGGTACACCACACAATGGCCATGCGGGTCCACATCCAAAATCCCGAAAGCTGCCTCCAAAAACAGATAATTTTGCATTTTTCAGTGTTTTTGTACACAAAGACTGTAAGTCTGACCAAAATGAAATTTGGCAAATCAAGAGATCTACCATGCCCCACCATGCATACCAAATTTCAGGCAAATCTGTTGAATGGGTCCAAAGTTATTAACGTGCAAACATTTGAGTTTAACATAGAAGTGACAACTGAACCCTAACTATAGTGGTGCGACAGTGCCACTATAATAAATATATATATATATATATATATGATACATGATGGGCATGAGTGTGATATGGAAAATATATTCACTCCTCTCGAGTGACCTCTGAATACTCACGAGTAGAGAAGCCACGAGTGAGAGTTCAGAGGTCACTGTACAGGACTGAACATATTTCCCATATCACACGAGTGCACATCATGTATCCGATTTATACAATGGGGGCCTCATTGTTGCAAAATGTACCATTTGCGTGACTTTGCACGGGTGTGATAAATGTCAGTTCTTACATTTATCGCAAACCGGTGAAAATAACATGATTTATCATACTCATTTATCATTCAGACCCATTGTATAAATGTATTTATACAATAGGGGTGAGACAAATGAGTAGTAGATAAATCCATCTATCTTACATACAGTGATAAATCTTGATAAAAAAATCACAGTGTGATAATATTTAACATTTATACATATTGTGCTTACCTCAAATGCAGACATTATCACTGTGCTGATGTCAGGCTGGAACCCTGCTTAGTACAATCACTATCCAGATCTCTTAATTATATCCTGACCAATTAGAATTTAGCTGGACTCTGCTGATGTAGATATCTTCACTCTAGACAGGTTTCCCTAACACAGCAATCAGGAACTCCATCAAACCCTCAGTAGCCTAGGAAACTAATTAGTATATCAGTTCCACTGCAACTTACCTGCTAGCCCTAGAAAAGCAGTGTCTTCACGCATAGAATCAAAGCAAGCAAACAGCAGCCAGTTTCATATTGACAAGAAGCCAAAAAAGAGCAAAGAGCAAAGCCTTCTACAGTATATCCATAAATACGTCAACTACCAATGAATACAGCCTGCTTCATCCCAAATGGCAAATTACTGTTTCAGCTTGTTTTGGCAGAAGTTTCCTTTTTAGCCCTGTGTCTTCTTAGTTTATTCCACAACATAAAGTGAAATAAAAAACAAAGTTCTGGAAACCCCATTGTATGAACTGAACACATGCTGTGCAGTCGTGTACTATGGAAAATATTTTCACTCCTGAATTGTGACCTCTGTAGGAATGAAAATATTTTCCATAGCACTCTCCTACCCATCATGCATCCTATCTATCTATCTATCTATCTATCTATCTATCTATCTATCTATCTATCTATCTATCTAATCTATCCGTGTGTGTGTATATATATATATATATGTGTGTGTGTGTGTGTATAATATATATATATGTATATGTATATATATATATATATATATATATATATGAAAAGAAAACGTTGTTTAACCAGGAGTAGCACACTAAGCTGAAGCTTGTTTCCAGATTCGACCTGGGAGCACAATGAAGTTAAACGACTTGCTTAGGATCAAACAGTATGCACCTAGGCGGCTGTGGGATTCAAACCCATGTATATTTGTGTATTGCATAGGGATTCTGTAGTGTCTATCTGTCACCTATCATGTTCTGAGTTTTAGACACTATCTTTCAGGTGTTTTTTGAGGGAATACCATTTGAACAGGTTGCCATGCCTTGAAAAAGTGTCAGTATGATGTGACACATTCGTGGTTGTAGGAGATGGCGCTGCTGTGATATTATTTTAATAGCTCTGCAATAAAATGCATTTTTTACAACATCTATTGCAAGAGGTTTTAATATTATTGATAAACTGTGATGCCAGACTTCAGTGGACTTTTGGAAACATGAAACTAATACAAAATAACAGTTCTTAAAAATATAAGAATAATTTAAAAGTGATATTTTGCAGTTGATCTTTAAAAGTAAACATTCTCTAAATTATATTGTTGCTATTCATTGTAAGATGTTGTTATTTCTTTATCACTTTCTTGTCCGTGATAATTAAGCAATAAGGCATGACAAAGGGTGTGTTATGGTGGGATAATAGCCCACCTCGGGGTTGGTTGAAGCACGAGGTGTAGCCGAGGGCTTCCACCACCCGAGAAGGGCTGTTAGCCCACCATAAAACACCCCCTGGAGTGCCTTATTGTGATTATGAAATGGGCAATTTTTAGTAACATTTCTGCATTTTTAAACATAATACTTTCAGCTGGGCCATTGAGCTGGGATAACGGCCCAGCTGAAAGCAGTTCTCGGCCAATCAGAATTCAGCATTCTTTATGCCCATTTCATAATTTATTGGTAATTAGTACTGAGGACAGAACTGTACACATCAAATAAACAACATTGGAAAGATTATATCAAATTATTTACCAAGAAAAACATAGCAAAAATGTTAGAGGAAGAATCAGCATCAATATAGCAATTTTTTTTTAATAAAGGTGTTTATCCTCCTTGGCTGACCAAGCGGCTGTTCAGTCCTGTGCACAGGTTCCATCAGCTGGCTGCTGCTTCTCTCATTCAGGTAGGAGATATTTCCTCCACAGATTTTCATCCGCAGCTGGGCCAGGGGGAAGTCCAGCCCCCATGACTCTCATTCAGATGTCCCCCAATGCCCACTGAAGCAGCAAAGTGGGCTGTGGCACCTTAGGCAAGGCTTCATATAGCACAGTTCCCTTCTATTTTCCTCCTTAGTTCCCCCCCCCACCAGAACTAAGGCAGACATGGAGGACACATGCACACAGAGGCACACATGAGCTCCTGAACACCCAACCCCTTCCACCCACCCAACTTTCTTCAGCATCCCAAGCATTATTACTACCACTAGTCCTCCATCTGGTGGCAACCTAGAGCTGGGATGACTTACCATCCCAGTCCAGGAGAGAAGAGCTGAATGATGGTTGCTTGATCCTTTCCCAACCCTCCCTCCTGCTGATCCCCAACAACCTGAGCTTGCTCCCAACCTCGGATTGCCAGCATTGTGAGATATGAGATGTTGCCAGCACTGCAGCCTTCTGTGCCACTGGTCCAGCATGTATAGCACTTTTCATACACACTGTATCCCAAAGCACATTATATGCAATGACAGACTGGTAGTGAAGTGACTAAATCTGTGGTGTCAGCCACTTCACACAGCAACACCCACACTTAGCCTTGGACAATTGCGTAAACCAGTCTTATGGGAAAGAGAATATTGACCAGGACATCAGGGAAAATCCCCTACTGTTGTGAAAAGTTCTTTTACTTCAACCTGAGCACCCATCAGGATAGCACCAGGGATCAGTAGAAGGGACCTCAGTTTAATTTCTCATCGAAAGAATGGCACACCCCAACAATATAACAACCCCCCAGTACTGCACTCAGGTGCCAGTGTTTATAGTACTGCATGAGGCCAATCCCAGAGTGGGATGGGAAACCATGACATTCTGGCCCAGAGGCAAATGTGCAACCAACTGAGCCACGCTGATGGCTTAGGTGTTAGGTTTGACTAAATTACTGGACTTTCACCTGCTTCACAAATCTTGGATTTTACTTGCTAGGATATTGCTTCTTGTAAAGTTTGTGATCCTTTATTTGGCACTAAAGAAATGGAACAGAACAGTCAAAATCTAAAGCTTGGCAAAGTTGGGAATCTGCCATTATTTGCTTTAAATCCCCCCATGAGAAGTTTATGGAGTCTCTTACCAGGAACGTATGTTCACTGGGTCATGATTCAAAGTATTTTGGGAACCGTCTTCATTATATAAGCTAAATGTTAAAAAAATGCATGAAGGATAACATTGTTTATATTAACTAGTGTCCAGTTCATAGTACTCACCGCATACTCCTTTTGTTGAAATATACATTTTGGTTCTATGGTAAGCAAGACAAAATTGTTAGAGTTGAAACTTTAACATAACTGGCAAATTCATTGTTATATTCTGACTGTACAACAATCTGCACAAACATATGGATGTATTCAAAATGATTCACTGGTTATCAAAAACGATTACAGTCTATTCATTTTCTGTTATTGTGTGTACAAGAAAAATGACTGTCTTGTTCAGCAATACTTTTTTGGGAGACACCATTAACAATAGATGAGACCGTCTTATCATGGAAAACACTAAAGCATCAACCAATCAGCAAAGCACAACAATGTGAGTAACTTCAGTCCTGGGCATAATGCAAGCAAAATAGACATTTACCTTGAATTTCTTTCTCACATGTTAACAAAGCAAAACTCAGGCAGCCATATGGTCTAAAATTCTAAAGCTGGGTTTTCATTTTATTTCTGAAGTCTTGCAGTCTGTGGTCTGTGGGCCTCAAGGGTACAACAATTTAGAAGAAAGATATAGGAAGAATATCTTCCACTGTCAAGGAGTGCTATGACTATATGTGTAAGGTGTAAGTGCAACAAATACAAAATATACTTGTATGGTACATTTTTGTTCAACAAGGCAGCAAAACAGTATGGCAAATCAGAATAAATATAGTCATTGCTATTATCTTTATTTTCTTTTGCTATGCTGTTTTGATACATTAAAGAGTAAAATCTACCACTCAAGGTCTGCAGTGGGGTATCAATAGATATTTTCCTGCAGTAGGGGAGCTGAAACCCTGACTGATGTGACAAGGTGAGCCAGCATGGTAGGGTAGATCCACAGGAGTCGTACCCATAGATTCCAGATTTGTTGATAGGTTTCAGATTCTTTGATAGCTTTTATATTTTTTAAGCTAGTCATAATACTGGATGTCTACCTTCAAAAAGGGAAATTATGGCTCTTTGGATCTCAAGCTTGTGCAGCAAATAACTCTGGTATTCCAGAGAAGGCCCAGAGGGTAATAGAAAGCAGATTTAAATCAGTGTTACTGGAGGTTTTCAAATTTTTTCTGTTTAAGCTTGTTTGTTCACATTTCCTAGTGTTTTTGTGTTTTCTTTTATTTGCTGCATATTTGACAATTTAGCATAAAGTAGTAATTTCATGTATTTACTTTATGTGTATGTATTTAGTTCTACTATATATATATATATATATATATATATATACACATAAAAAGAAAATTCAATAAACAATATGTTTAAAAAATAAAGAATAGTGTAAATATTAACTATTTTATATTTAATATAGCCACATGACAGCTATTGTTTTAAAAATAAATACAAGTAATTTATTTTTTTATTGGGCAAATTCCATCACCCACATCTGGAAAGGACTCTACCAAAGTTAAAATGTAAGCTTGCATTTGATACAGACTAGAGCAGTGGGAGGCATTACCTGGCATGACTTTGGGTGTCCTTTTTCCAAGAGGCCTTGTACTGTGTGAGCAAGTACCTGGCCTTATGATGTGTGAGAAGGGGTCTATGGTGAGATGCAAAAAGAACAGCCTCTAGAGAGTTGTATCCTAGGTGATGGCAGCATGATAAAGTAAGTGGACTGGACCACCCATATCCCAAAACCCAGGTCTCCTGGCAGTGTGTTGAGTGTGTCTGCTAGAGACCCATATGGTTAATTAGGCTAGTAAAGAGGGCTGTTAGAAAAAAAGAGGGCCATTCAAGGTGTAGAGGAAGGAGTGGAGTTCAACAGACACAACATGGTATTAAAAATTGAGTAAAAAGTTTATTATGAAGGCAAAGACAAGTGCAAAATCAAAGCTAGCAGAAAGGGTGAAGGCAAATTACAAAACATTCATTAGTTTTGTTTTGTTTACTTAAAATCTGGTAAGACCATAGGCCACAGACCCATATTCATTTATTTGTTTTTGATAACTGGATAGGTACACTAGACAGTAAATGCTTATTTTCAGGCATGGCCCGGGAGAGTACAAAACAGGTACAGTCAGTACAGAGAAAGCAGTCCAATAAAATAAATGAGATAATAGAGGAGCATTGTAGACAGTAAAATACATTAGTAAGGTACAATGCAATGGAATAAGTATTAAACAGTAACATGCAGTATACAACAATAACAATGTATTGGGACTAACTACAAGATAACAAAAAACAATAAAGGGCGCTTAAATAGTCAACCAGAACATGTGACAATAAACTTTGTGAGTAATAAAACAGATTAGACTATATGCATAGTAAACAATGCACTGAATAAATAAACTTCAAAACAAAACATCTACACTGAGATTTGTTAGTGAAAAAATGAAGACAATGGATAGCACAGAAAGGATATGGAAAGAGTATGTGAGCACAGCTCATGATTGGTAAAAGGCAAGCATACAAAACAAATATTTTTTGTTCAGTGTTTGCAGTTGAAAAGGCAGGCACTTTCCCAGATGGTAGGATGCATTTTTGAGTAATCCTGGGGAAAACTTAGAGATGGGAGAGATTACCATGGAGAGCATACTTTGCAAAGATATTAAGGGGACTGGGAAATCTAAAAATCAATAAAACACCAGAAGCAGATGAAATTCATACTACAGTACTAACCCTTGCTGTGCCCCAAATTGATACATCAGCCAGAATTACTATGCATTCTAATTCTGTCAGCAACCTAAGGGTTAAGCAAAACAAGGCAGGCACTGGATGACCAGCTGTAAGTACTGTATATTAAATTATTACCAATGAAGGGGGGGTGTAGACTGGGGGTGATTAAAGCAGTTCCCATACATTAACTCCTTCAGTCCCATAGCTGACACATTGTGTCGGTATCATCCATTGATGAACCCGACCCAAAATGCCCACCGGGAGAGAATGAGCTAAGAGAACAATAGGGACAAGTCAGGATGGCATAGACCAGTTAGCCTGACACTAAAAGTGGAAAGCTTCTGGAAACATATAGTGAGAAAAAGTTGCATTTTTGAAAGGCAATTACTTAATGGACAGAAACCACCATGCGTATAATAGGGGCTGATCATGTACAGCCAATTTAAAAGACTTTTTTAATACAGTAACACAATTGGCAGACAGAGGTCAGACGGTGAATGTACTGCATCTGAAAAAAGAATGAACTAGGGTTAAGGGATGGCATAACTTGTTGGATCAATACTGGGTAAATGAGAGAACCCAGAGAATGGTGTTAAATGGTACAGTGCAAGTTTTTGAGTATGTCGTAGCAACCTGTACAGTGCTACAGGGTATGGTCCTAGATCACTCCTTTTCAATATGTGCTGTATACTTATGTAAGTAAGAGAATTCAAGGCAAAGAATGTTATTTCATAAATGATAGTAAGCTCAATGGGAGGGTTTGATAGTGAGGAGCCTGTTAACACTGTGGTGCAGGGCATAAGGAAATTAAAAAACTGCCTAGTATATGGCAATTGTAATTCAATACAAACAAATGAAAATATATTGCATATAGAAGGGGAAAACATCTAGTGCAGTATACTATATTGGTGATACACCAGTACAGAGCGTTGAGGAAGAGACAGATCGGGGAGTAATGATACACAATATCCTAAAAGTAGCTTTGGGGGTAACAAGATGCTGGTGTGCATGGGGACAGGGATTTCTAGGAGACGGAAGGAGGTAATACTGCTACTGTAAAGACCACCTGTAAAACCACACCTGGATAACAGACTGTGCTGTATAGGGCCACAGAGATGATCTTTGGGCAACAAGGAAGGCATGCAAGAAGAGACTGAAATGTCTTAGCATGTAAAATGGTACAAGGGGGCATGATGGAGATGTTCAAGTTTATTAGGGGGTTTAACAGAATGGATTCAACAAGTTTAGTCAATCTGAAAAAACCTGTGCCCACAAGAAGTCATGCCATAAGCAGTGAGGGGGACAGAAGGAGCACTCTCTCTCCTCCAATTGCCCTAGTCTGAGGAGTGATACCCCTCCAGCATTTTACTAGTGTGAGAAACCTGTAGAGATCATGCTCAGCTTCAGCAGTAACCACATTTAGATTTGGCACATTGGCAAACTAATATACAGTACAGTATGCCACCCAACCTACTGCTAAATGTCACATGATCACTTGTCTGCAGGTGGGGACAGAGTCCAAGCTCTTGATATCATTCATTTGGATGGATGCTATGCTAAGCAAGATGATGGGGAGGGGTCATGCAGTGGCCATCCTGGATCTGTGTCCTCTTTTTCTGTCAGCACACCAAAGAGTTCAGAAGGGCGAGGAATGCTAAATTGAGGGAAGTTTTTTTTTTATTATTATTTATTATCAGGAGTAGTTCCCCTGTTTATTCAAGACAATATCATATATAAGTCATATGTTCTTTGTGCTGTAAGTTGCCAATCACTACCACTCTTAAAGGCAAATAGATGTCAGCCATGGGTAAAATGGCAGAGTAGTGAAATACATAATTAGCAGAGGAAACTAATTGTATCTCTTACTGAATGTGACCACAGTATAATGTGAGTGTACTTTTAAAAGTTGTGTGATATTGCATTTTTATTTTGTTCACATGCATTGCACTGTCTCCTCTAACTGTACATACTTGTTTGAATATTTGCTTATGTATCTCTTTATTTAGTTGCTACTGCTGAGCATAACATACTAGTTCTATACACAGATTTTCTAAACTAATAGCATAAGATTTCTGAGTTTATTTACTTGGAAGCAAAGCTCAAAGAACAAGGTACACAATTCTGAGTCACATTTTTTATGACAGAAATTGAGGAGCACAGATCACTACTTTCTCGCAACATAAAAATTGTTATACCAAGAACATTAAATATGTACCATGGGGTGGAGATCCTGTGTGCAGATTCTTATATTTAAATTATGACACCCAGATTTTACTTGTGCAAAGCACAGTAGCAACTCAAATTATCACCACTCTTACAGTATGTACATGCATGGAGCAGTGCAATGCACAGACAGTACATGTTTGTAGTGGCACTCTGGTAAAATAAGTACCACCACTCCACTGAACAACACTTGTGCACTACTTTTGGCCCTCCTCCCGTGCTTGTTACTTTGTTATGCAAAGTACTCCTTGGTATTTCAGTAGACCCTGAACATAACGCAATACAAATACAATTCCCTGGTGGTTCAGTGGTACTTGCACCCTAGACATGTTAGCCCACTCTGGTCCATCAGCAATCTGGTCACACTCCAGTCTTGGACCATCACCCTTCTGGCACAGTCAGCACAGTGGTCCATCATCTCCCCCATTGCCAGGATGCATGGCAGTGGACGGGTCAGGCACTCAAGTGCCATGCCTGGTGTGCCAGTAGTAGTTGACAATGTAAATGGCATTGCTTGCTATTAACATGCCAGCTTCATGAACCAGTACAAAACGATGTGCGCCAACACCAAAGAACTCCTGATTCTCACCAGAGCATAGATAAAGAGGGCTTTAAGCAAGGGACTGTAAGAAAATCACTTCATACCAATTTTATGACAGTCCCTTGTGATTGAGAATCTGGTCCACAATTCCTAGCAGTAAATCAATTGGATGTTAACTGATATGCATATTCCACATGATAATTGGTTACACTCTAAAATTGAATCTGTTTATATTTAGAAATGATAATACAATGTATGCATCTTACCACAAATTGTAATTAAGCAGCATGCATCACTGCTTTTGTATGTTTTTAACCTCTCGTTCTCTTTGCACTGAGGAGGTGGTGGACATGTACGTGGCTTGCATTCTTCAGATTTTGTGAGGTTGCTACAGGTACACTCATTGCAGTTGGAAATCCATGTATCACCAGGCTATAAATGACATATATTATGAATCAGAAAGCAGTTATTGTACACAGGAAAAAACAACAACATATTCTTTCATTAAAACCCAGTTTGAAACACTTACATATTTTGGTTCACCCATTGGTCCACAACAAGCTGTTAACAGAAATAATTTTGTTACAATGCAGGTTTATAGTTGTAATGCTAAAAATATATTTCCACACTTCACTTGTTTCTAAACAGTACCTTTCTGACACAAAATGCATTACATCTTTCAAAAAGCACTTACATGGACACTGCTCAACACATTGGTCAAGGTATTCTGATCTCTTCACTGTTCCGTTAGGGCAATAGCATCCTTCTGAGGAAACAGGAAGACTGTACCCTGGCTGAACCACCCTATGGGAAATTAAATTAATTGATGAAATATCTCTCAGCTTTTTGGTAGAAACATTTTATTATAGACTTGATTTGTTTTCCAAATTTGATACCCCCAGTAATTATTTTAATTTTTTCCCCTACCCCCCGTATCATCAATAACTAAAGTATATCATTGTTAAATCTGATTGACAGGAGCTAAGCAGAGGGAATAGCAGGGGTTGTGGAGTAGGAGGGGCATAAGGGGGAGGAAGCCTGCTCTCGGCACAACAAGGGTTTGGACTCATTTGCATGTTTGCTTGCATGCATGTGCAAGAAACAGCGCAACCATACAAGTTTTCATAGGTGTATCACCACTGCTTCCAGTGCCCTGCTCCTTTTTTGCAGGTGTGGCCGCACTGCACCAATGAATGCCCGAGCTGTCTATGACAGCCATTCAGATGCAATGGCGTACAATTCAGAGAAAACCACTGGTACAATCAGCGGTGGAAATGTGTAGGGAATTTGCATACTGCCGTCGGCAGGCAATTTGCATACTGCCATCAGCAGCATGCAGATTGCCCACATGTCAGCACTGCATCTGAACTGCTGTCATAGACAGCTCGTTTTATTCCAATGGAACAGCCGGTCCCCGTCGGCTACAGTGCCCCCCAACAAACACCCAGGTAGCATGCTGGGAGCCCACCCCAGCATGTTCATGTGCTCCCCTCCACCCCTGCATACTGTATGGCCAACGGGGGTGCTCTACTGCCCCCCAAACACAAATTTCCAGGTGCCATGCTGGGAGCCCACCCCAGCATGGCAAAAGTCTGTATAACCGATGGGATGCCCAATCCCCTGTTGGCTCCACTGCCCCTCAAACTTCAAGGTGCCATGCTGGGAGCCCACTCCAGCATTGCAAAATTCGGTATGACCCATGGGGTGCCCAATCCCCCGTTGGCTCCACTGTCCCCCCAAACAATCTTCCAGATGCCATGCTGAGAGCCCACCCCAGCATGGCAAAAGTCTGTATGGCCCACAGAGGTGCCCAATCCCCCATCAGCTCCATTGCCCCCCCAAACAAACTTCTAGGTGCCATGCTGGGAGCCCACCCCAGTGTGACAAAAGCCCTGCATCATCTTTAAAAAAAACACACACTTATAACAAAAAGAAAATGGTCCTTCATTGACTCTCTTGCCCCTCCCCAACTTGCATCCATCCTCTGTGCACCCCACCTCTGCACACACCCCACCCCATACTTACTCTGAAGCTGGCGCGACGATCTTGGGGGACCAAGAAAAGTCTGCACTTTTCAAAGCCAACCGCAAACTGAAGAAATTCTGGTAAGCAGTATAATGACATAAATGTTTTTTTTCCAACTTTGGTGCATATTTCAGCCATTTTTGGGAATTTTTTCACCAAATTTTCGACATGGGGTTCTTGGGACCCCACCTCATGAACACAGTCACTGTCATTTTGTTATTCAGTCCTGAAAGGTGATTTCATGATCACTGCGCGGACCCACCTTTCGGGACCGATTAACAAAATTACAGTGTCACAGTTCATGAGGTAGGCCCCCAAAAACCCTATGTTGAAAATTAGGTGAAAAGATTCCCAAAAATGATTGTTTTATGAGCATGCATTGCACAGTTCCTACGCAAGCTTATAACTTGGAGAATTTTTAATATTTTCACTCCAGATTTTCAACATTGCCATTTTACAACACCTCCTTCTGAGCAGAACAGTACAGCTGTCATTTTTCACATTTCGCCTAAAATGTGTTTTCGCACATGTAGTGCACAATGGCGTGGTCAGGGTGCGAAATCAATGTTTGGGACAGATTAAGAAAATCACAGTGACACTGTTCATGAGCAGAGGTCATAAAATGGCTATGATGAAAATTTGGTGACAAAAGTCCATAAAATGCCTGTGTTACGAGTGTGTATTGCGCAGTTTCCATGCACCTTCATAAGTTCAATATTTTCAGTCCAGATTTTCAACATTGGCATTTTTCCAAACCTCCTTATGAACAGTACAGCTGTCATTTTTCACACCCCGGCCAAAATGTTTTTTCACACTTCCGGCGCAGAATAGCACGGTCACTGTGGGAAATCAGTGTTCTGGACAGATTAAGAAAATCACAGCGACACTGTTCATGAGCGGAGGTCCCAAAATGCCTACGTTGAAAATCTGCTGTAAAAAATCTCCAAACTAATTACATTATGCGTGTGCGTTGTGCAGTTTCTATGTGCACTCCTAAATTCACCAGTTTTTCATATTTTCACTCCAGATTTTCAACATTGCCATTTTTTACACCTCCTCATGAATAGTACAGCTGTCATTTTTCACATCCTGTTCAAAATGTGTTTTCACACCTATGGCGCCAAATGGTGCAGTTGCTGTGCAAAATCACCTTTTGGCTAACAAATTGATAGTGTCACTGTTCCCGTGGTGGGGTCACAGAAAGCCCATGTTGAAAACATGGAGTAAAATACCAAGAAATGCCTAGGGCATTAGGGTTTTTGACCACAACACCCTACCCTGTAGTGACTGACAGGCATCAGGGGTGTGACTTGGGATTGTTGACAGTAATGCTCATGCCATTCCACCCCACCCTCACCCTGCAGCCAGTGACAGGTATCAAGGTGTACCTTGGACCCTTTGGCCCCAGAGTTCACCCCATTCTCTTATACTGCACCCATTTCAGCATATTTCCTTATGGAATGAGGTGAATGTAAAACCCAAACACCCCAAGGCACACCTTGGCATGTGTCAGTGTCTGCAGGGTAGGGTGAGGTGAAATGTCATGACCGTCATGGGTGATGACCCAAAGACACACCCCAATGCCTGTCCATTTCTGCAGGGTAGGGGTGCAGCTGGCGTGAGTTCAATACTTCATTGCCATTCCTATACTGCATCTGTCTAACTCCTGCACTTCCACTGCTAATGCAAGCAAGCAAACATTTGGCTTTGACAAATGTTTGTTTTTGTTTTTCCTTCTTTAAAGAAAAGTATCTGAGGATCGGTGGCAGGATTTTTAGGACAGTAAATGAATAAAAAGGAAACTTGGAGAGCTTCAGTAACAGACAAGTACTGGAACAGCAGTATAAGTGCAGTATAATGTGGGGAGTGGTGCAATGCAGTGGCTGCAGGGCATCCATATTCAGGCAGACCTTCTGGATGCCGTGGTACTGCCCTGTCTGCAGGCATTTCTCTGGACTGAGGGATGAGGTAGCCAGACTCGGATAAGAAGTAAACTGGGCCAGGTGTACCTCCACCCCATCCAGAGACCACCCAGTTCAACACCACTGCCTCAAAGGATGCCAAGGACAAGGAGCACTTGGATGACTGTGGGCTCGAGAAGGGTTAGGGCAGTCAGGCAGAGCCACATCCCAGATCCTTTTCCACTACAGAGCTCTTATGCCACACTGGCAAATGGGGACAATCAAACAGAGGAACTCAGAGAAGTGGAAGGGAAGGATATGGAGGTCAAACAAGGAGGTGATCTCAGTGGGAAGGGCAGTCGACACCAGAGAGGAGGAAGCAAATCCTGGTGGAGCACTCTATCATAAGAGGGATCCAGCTAGGAACACAGGAGGGGGAGGACAGGGAGGTGAGGTGTCTACCAGATGCCATGGTATGGAGGGATAGGAGGAAGATCCTGGGGATCACTGGGAAGGCAAGATGGGAGTGTGAGCTGGATGTCATTATCCACCTAGGTACTAATGACCTGGGAAATGGGGAGCCTAAGGAAGTTCAGGAAGAATTTAGGAAATTGGGGAGGGTCTCAAGCAAGTAGCTACTTCTGTCATCTTCTCGGAAGTACTACCTGTGAGAGGCATGGAAGAGTGTAGGAGCACATGCACCAGGAACTTTAACTCATGGTTGAAGAACTGGTGCTGTGTGGAAGGGTTTGGATTCATTGGTGACTGGAGACCCACCTGGAGGGATGGAGGTTTGTTCAAGCCTGACAGCCTGCATCCATCCTGGAGGGGAATCAAAGCACTCAATGATAAGTTAAAATGCTACAAGGACAAGCATTTAAACTAGCCAAGGGGGTGGCAGGCCAGCAAGGAGGGTACCTAACTGCCAACCCCTCGCAGCTAGCAGTGGAACCAGTGAACAGGAGGAGTGGATATCTTTACAAAGCAGTGTGCAACAGATGGAGGTAAGCACCCAAGAGGTGGATAAGCAGGAAGGGGGTAATATTCAACAGAAGGGCAGACAGCAGGGAGAACTAGGTATAAAGGACAACCAGGGAGGGGGCTGGAGTAGAACAGCTAAATAGTCCAGGGAGCTCAAAGCATGGAAAGCCATGTGTGCTAATGCCAGGAGCCTTAGCAACAAGATGGAGGATCTGGAGGCTGTCATGGTGCAGTCTAACCTGGACATTGTCGCGATCACAGAGACCTGGTGTAATGATTGTGATGCTTGGCCAGCTGGTCATGATTGTTCTATGATATTTGTAATATAAAAATGCAGTGTGTGATTGTATCCATAAGACAGCTGGGCTAAGGGTGCTTATCCCCCCCCAGGTTTTAGCGAAAATAACAGGATATATGGATTAAACCAGGAGCTTTCTGTAATGTAATTAACTTATTTTGAGAAGTTGCATTTAATAGCCTTTTTATGATCTCCTGCCTCTGAAGCTGGGAAACTAAAATATACATTTTATGGATTCAGATAAGCTGATTCCTGTTGGCTATATTAGCATCTAGGTGAGAAACTGCAGAGTTGTAAAAATCTTTGATGTGTTCTAAGAACAGGAACTGCTCAAAGATCGAAGAGAAGGAACTGGGAAATCACAGACTTATAATTTGGGGAATTAGCTTTTGCTGAAGTCACAGTATTTTAAATATCTCCTGACAGGAAGATCATTGTAGAATTTTTATATTCTAACAGGAGGAGCTAGATGACATCATAGAAGGGGGTGGACACACAGAGTTTAAACTGTATTCTGTGTTTCAGCTGAGTGACATTAACTTTTTTGGACACTTAAGATACAACATCTAACTGTAAGCACTGTATAGAGGTAGAAACATAGAAACATAAAAATTGATGGCAGATAAGGACTGCAAGGCCCATCCAGTCTGTCCATTTATTTTTCTACCTTATGAATGTGCCATAGGCCTTTGCTCTGTCAATGGCCTATCTATTCATACTCGTCTGTATTGCTCCCTTATGCCTATCCCATGCCTGGTTGAAGCCCTGCACTGTATTCATATCCACCACTTCCTGAGGTAGGCCATTCAATGCATCCACTACCCTTTCTGTGAAAAAGAACTTCCTCACATTACCCCTTAATCGGCCTCCCTCTAATCTCATGCTGTGTCCTCTTGTCTGCTATTTTTCTTATATTGAAACATGTTAGACTCTTTCACCTTGTTAATGCCCTCAAGGTGTTTGAATGTTTCAGTCATATCACCTCTCTCCCTCCTTTGCTCTATGGTATACATATTGAGTTCAGTAAATCTGTCCTCATATGTTTTCTGATGCAGTCCCTGCACCATTTTGGTTGCCCTTCTCTGGACTGCCTCAATTTGGTTAATGTCCTTGTGAAGGTGTGGCCTCCTGTACTGCATGCAGTACTCCAGATGGGGCCTAACCAGTGTCTTGTAAAGAGGGATTATTACCTCCCTCTTCTGACTTGTGATACCCCAACTAATACACCCCAACATCCCTCTAGCCTTACCTACTGCTTTAGAGGTCTGCTTGGATGATTTCAGGTCATCGGTGATGATGACGCCCTAGTCTCTTTCTCCCCTTGTGACTGCCAGCAACTCCCCTCCCAGCCTATAGGTGGCTTCACGGTTTCTCTTTCCTATGTGCATGATCTTGCACTTCTTTTCATTAAACCCCAGTTGCCACTCTTCCGACCATTTTGCTAGTTTATCCAGATCTCTTTTCATTCTGCCCACCCCATCTGGATCAACTACTCTGTTGCAGATCTTGGTGTCATCTGCAAACAGACAAACCTTACCCTCCAGTCCATCTGCAATGTCACTGATGAAGATATTGAAGAGGACTGGCCCCAGGACTGATCCCCGAGGTACCCACTTGTGACTAGCATCTCTTCTGACTGTATACCATTTACCACCACTCTCTGTTTTAGGCCTGTCAACCAGTTTGCCACCCAGTCGACTAACGTTTGACCCAGCCCAAGCCTACCCAGCTTAATAATCAATCTTCTATGTGGAACAGTATCGAAAGCTTTGCTGAAGTCAAGGTAGGCAACATCAGCTGCTCCCCCTTGGTCCACCACTCTGGTTACCCAGTAAAGGAAATCTATGAGATTAGTTTGACAGGACCTTCCTTTTGTAAACCCATGCTGTCTTGGATCCTGTGCTCCTATGGATTCCAAGTGTTGCACTATCCTTTCCCTAAGGAGTGTCTCCGTAATCTTGCCCACTACTGAGGTAAGACTGACTGGTCTGTAGTTCCCTGCCTCCTCCCTGCTACCACTCTTGTGGAGCGGGATCACATGAGCCTTTCTCTTCTGGGACCGCTCCTGTGCTCAGAGACTCACTAAACAGTTCTGATAATGGCTCTGCTAGTTCCACCCTTAGCTCCTTTAGTACCCTGGGATGTATACCATCAGGTCCCATTGCCTTGTCCACCCTGAGCTTATCGAGCTCCTGTAGGACCCTTTCTTTTGTGAAGGGACTAGTGCATACCTCCCTCCCTCCTGTGTCCATGGTGCAGAGTTGTGGGCGCTGCCCTACCTTCTCTTCAGTAAATACTGAGCAGAAGTATCTATTTAGCATAGATGCTTTTACATGGTCCTCGTCCTCACATGCCCCCCTATCCTCTTTGATCTTATACAATTCCGGACTTTCTCCTTTCACTAATGTATCTATAGAAAGTCTTGTCACCTTCTTTACTGTTCGTGCTAGTGTTTCCTCTGTTTGGGCCTTTGCCTGCCTTATTGCCTTCCCTGCTTCCCTTAGGGAAGTTTGGCATGCCTCCCTATCTTCATCCTGCTGCGTCCCCTTATATTTTCTGAAGGCCAGCCTTTTGGCTCTGACCTTTTCTGCTACTGTGTTTGAGAATCAAAGTGGTTTCCTTCTTCTTTTCTGCTTTCTTTTCTCACTAACACAATGGGATGTTGCTTCAAGTATTGCATATTTCATGCTTGCCCACCTTGCCTGTACCCCCTCACCTGTATTTCTTTTTGCCAGGGCTAGCTTAACTCTGTTGGCCATCTTATCAAAGTCAGCTACTCTGAAGTCCCATATTTTTGCCTTGGAATGGGATGATTTTGTTCTAGTGGCCAAATTGAACCATACCATGTGATGGTCACTGTGACCTTCTACCTGGAGATCTGTGATCCTTTCCCTGTTAGTCGCTACTAGATCTAGGATAGCCCTGTCTCTTGTGGGTTGTTGTACCAGTAGTTTGAGGCCCTCCCCCTGCAGGGAATCCACCATGTGTCTAGTTCTGGCAGATGTCTCTGCTGGTATTGACTAGTCTGTATCTGACATATTGAAGTCTCCCATTATCAGAACCTCCCCTTTAGCTGTCATGTTTTGTATATCTTCTAACAGTAGCATGTCTATGTCCTCCCCCTGGTCTGGAGGCCTGTACACAACCCCAGTTCGTATGGCTGTCCCATTTCCTGTTTCCAGGGTGACCCATAGTTCTTCTGGCTCCTTATGTATATTATGAATTTCTGTAGCTTTGATATTTTCATTGACATAAAGGGCCACTCCACCCCCCCCTTTTTGCACCTTGGTCTCTTCTGAACAGTACATAGCCAGGTACTGAAATCTTCCAAGTATGGTTACTGGTAAACCATGTCTCACTAATGGCTACTATGTCCAGTTTAGCCTCTGTCATTACTGTCTGCAGGTCTGGGATCTTGTTTCCCAGACTGCGAGCATTTGTGTACATGATTTACATTGGTCAGATTTCGGTGTGTTAGTTGTTGGGCGAGGTCCGGCGCTTTCCCCTGTGCATCGTACGGGAGCCGGACCTTTTCTTTACTTGGTGATGCAAATGAACTACAAACATGCTGAACTCCTGTTTGACCACTAGCTGAGGGGGGAGGGGTGTTCTTTCTATTCGACGTTTCGGGTGCTGCACCCGTCTCCCCATTTACTAGTTTAAATATTCTGCACAGACATCAAACTTCTGCCCTAATGCACTGACTCCCTCCTTAGTCAGATGCAGTCCATCAAATTTAAAGGACTTTTGCTCCCAAAACTGTTGCCAGTTTCCTACAAATGTGTGTCCTTTTTTCTGGCACCAGCCCTTGAGCCACATGTTTAGCTCCCCTATCTCCCCTTCTCTGGCCTTTCATCCATCTGTACTCCTCTTCCAGACTGGCAGGATCTCAGAGAAGGAGATGCTGGATGAATTGGATGATAGTTTGTCACCCAGCCTGGTTAGGTGTTCTTTAGTCTCCACAACTGACCAGCTGGTGAGATCGTTAGTCCCTATGTGTACCAGGACATCAATGTTTACTCCTGCTTCCTGAACAATTTTAGCAATGCGGTCAGTGTCTCTCCATGCTGATGTACCTGGGAGACATCTGACCATTACCCCTGGCTGGAGATATGTATCAGCTCCCTCAATGATGGAGTCTCCTATGATCAGAAGTTTTTTGGATTTCCATTTTTCTTTTTTTGTTTTGGTTCCTGTTTTTGGCATGTTTTGTTGTGCTAGCTCCTGTGCTACAGTGTCCTGCTCTGCAGTGTCCTCTGACCCTTTGTTTGATTTCGGAGATAGCGGCAGATACCTGTTTGTAGTTTTTATATGGTTTTTGTAGGGGATATGTTGGAGAGCACAGAGTGATGGGGCACCCAATTTGCCCCTTCTGACCACCTGCCAACCTCCCGGACCAACTACCCCTGCAGTCGAGGTGCTTCTGTTGGATGTTGGGGAATGGCGGGTGGTTCTTATAATATATTTCCTCCTGAATATGCAATTTGAGGCGTGCAATCTCTGCCCATGCTGCCTGGAGCTGAACCCTTAGATCTCCAATGGCCCAGCATGTACAACAGTGTCCTATATCCTGTAAAACTGTCCTTCTGAAAAGTGTTCCACAGTGCCTGCAGTTAATGATATCCATTCCAGATAAGTTGCTGGGTTTATGACCTGGTCAGATTAATTAGAAGTAAGAAAATGAAAGCAAAAGTTTGATTTTGTGTCTTGTTTGTTTGTTTTTATATAACTTGTTATAACAAGTTAAATTATAAGTGCCCCTGTAAATGAGGTCACTGTGTGGATACCCCACTGATCCACCCCTTCCTGCTTTGCTACAGGAAATGTTACGACTGTGCTACCCTATAAAAGGAGTGTAGTGTGGGGTGGTTGGAGATGGGGGTGGGTGGCAGGGCCCTTCCCCTGCTGAAAAAGAAGAACCACAGACAAAAGAAACAAGGAGGTAAGAGCAGAAACAATCAGCCAGCAACAAATGCAGTAGCCCTGAAAGTTTATTCTAATGACAGATAAAACTGTGAAACCTGTAAAGCACCACTTGTAATAATTTCACAGAAGATACTGTTTATCCTGTAAGAAACACTTTGTTACAGAGAAAAATAAAGCAGTAACAGAAGATACACCTTGCAAAAGACAATTTGAATCAGAAGATTACAGCAGTAATCTGTAAACACACACCTGTAGGCACACCCTGTAATAATGCAGCAGAATGTATACCCAGCAACAACAATTTGAATCAGAGAAAAATAAAGCAACAAACTGTTAGCAACAAACAGTAACAATCCCTGTGAGTACAAAAAAAAAATAACAACACACACAGTAAACCTGCCTAGCCAAAAGAAGCCTTAATCCTTATTGTTGGTCTGGTAAGGTCCTTTGCTCTGTCTTTTCAAGCAACCTAGAAGAAAAAGTGAAGCTAGGTGCCTTAGCCAGCAAACCTAGTCTTCCACCTCCAAGATATCAACTAACCTGACCTTTTAACCCTTCCCTCTGTTGGAAGGGACTGACAGTTTGTCAGCTCCACCCCCAGATACACACCTGATCCCCTGGAAGAGCTGGAGGTAATACATTAGATAGAAAAAGTCTTGTTGTATTGTAGTAGGAGGTTTAGTTTGTACTTTTCTTTGTTTTCTTTTAAGCGATTGTATGGTTTGTGATGTAGCGTTCTGTGTTTACATTTTACATATTTTTATCCATTTTTTAAGTAAATCTATATTTAAAAAGACTGCCTGGGTATGTCTTCAAAGTTCTTTCTTTTTACATGTGATGTATAGATGGTTAAGACTGACTAATAACTGTTCATAAGCTGATGGTGTTACCAAACTGGGAAAAGGTAAGAATATACCTAAGTTCTTTTATAGAGTTTTAAGGGTTTATTTTGGATATCTGTTTAAGTGCCCTTAGGTGAAAGATATCTGGCATCCCCCTGAAGAGCAGGTTATCTGAGCCTGTACATTTGGGTACGCTAGCATAAGGTTCACAGTTTAACTCCCCCCAGAACTTGAGACCAAAGGTGATTCGGACCCACAAGCAGACATGAGGGTTACTCTGTTCTGTTAACTGTTCACAATACTGTGCTTGGAGGTTTGCACTGTGGGAGCAGAGGGCCTGACTTGCTGAGTGCGTTTGTGATAATGATAACCACGACGTGGAGATGGCCATACTTGGCTACAACATATTCAGTAGAGACAGGGCAGATAGGAAGGGATGAGGAGTGGCACTTTATGCGAAAGATGGCATAAAGGCCACTGAGATCCAGGAGGAACAAAATGGGGGAGAGATACTGTGGGTTAAGCCAGTAAGGAAAATGGGGCCAGACATCCGCACAGAGGTGGTCTATAGACCACCAGCCCAGGAGGAAGAAACAGATAGGGAGCTGATGCTAGCCATCCAAAGGATGGCAGACAAGGGTGAAGTGGTGCTGGTTGGAGACCTCAATATTCCAGATGTGGACTGGAGCCTCCCAGCAGCAGCAGCATCAACCAGGAACAGATTTATCCTGGACTCCCTTTAAGGTGTCTTCCTCAAGCAACTGGTCATGGAACCAACTTGGCAAAAGGTAATACTGGACCTTGTGCTCACAAACAGGGGTAGAGTGATGGGGTAACAGTGGGGAAGCACCTGCGGAACAGTGTCCACCAGTCACTATGATTTGAAGTCACAGATGGAACAGAACCAAACCACACAAAAACACGTATCCTGGATTTTAGGGAGGCAGACTTTGGGAAAATGGGGAGATACTTGAAAGAGGCATTAATGGGAATGGGGTGGGAATCAGGGGTTGAGGAACAGTACGCAATATTTAAAATGGGGATTACAAGAGCAACAGAATTATGCATTAGGCAGGTTAGCAAGGGGAAAAGGAAGAGGAGGCCATTATGGTTTTCTAAGGAGGTAGCCGAGAAAGTGAAAGCCAAAAAGATTGCATTCAGGCAATACAAAAAGATGCAGGCAGAAGGAGATAGGGAGAAGCAAAGGGAGGCAGGGAGGTTAGTAAGGGAAGCCAAAGGTCAGACAGAAGAGCGCATTGCAAAATCATTGAGTAGAGGGGAAAAAACCTTTTACAGGTACATAAGTGAAAAAAGAAAGTCAAGGGAGGGATGGTGAGACTGAAGGGGGAGAATGGTGGCCACATGAGGGATGACAACAGTAAAGGTGATATATTGAACAGGTATTTCTTCTCAGTCTTTACTGAAGATGAGGTGGGTAATGGGCCTGAAGGGAAAACAAGGGGTGGGAATGGTGAAGAAATGGACACAAGTCCCTTTACATGAGAAAGAGTCCTGAAGGAACTGAAAGGAATAAAAGTTGATAAAGCAATGGGGCCAGATGGGGTGCCCCCTAGGGTCCTAAAAGAACTAAGAGAGGTGGTGGCTCAATCTCTGGCAATCCTATTTAGACGATCACTGGAAACAGGCGAGGAACCCAAAGAGTTGAGAACAGCAGATGTAGTCCCCTTATACAAAAGCAGGAACAAAAATGAAGCAGGAATTACAGACCAGTGGAACATCTGGGTGTCAATGTACTACAGGACTTAAGGCAAAGTGGTTTCACCAGGGGGAGGTCATGTCAGACCAGCCTCATTGAATTTTTCAACTGGATGACAAGGGAGGTGGATCAGGGGAAGGCTGTGGACATGGCCTATCTGGACTTCAGCAAGGCCTTTGACACTGTGCCACAAATGGAAGTGGGCAGAACAGTAGTGCAGTGGGTAGGTGACTGGCTGGGTGGCAGGACACAGAAGGTGGTGGTAAATGGCTGTCGCGCCACCGAGGGAAGAGTGACCAGTGGGGTACCACAGGGATCAGTGCTGGGACCAGTCCTAGTCAACATCTTCATCAGTGACATTGAGCAGGACCTAGAAGGCAGAATTTCCCTGTTCAATGATGACACAAAGCTCTGTAAAAGAGTGGACACACCAGAGGGTGTAGACAGAATGAGGAGGGACCTGCAGAAACTTGAAGAATGGTCAGGGGTTTGGCAGTTGAAATTCAAATGCAAAGATGTGCAAGATAATGCATATGGGGCACACAAACCCTGGAACAACATATCAGTTGGGTGTGAGGATATGGTATGCACCAAGCAGGAAAGGGATCTTGGGGTTATCATCTCTGATGACTTCAAGGTGGGGAAACAGCGTGACAAGGCAGTAGGTAAAGCAAATAGGATGCTGGGATGCATAGGTGGGGCATCACTAGCAGGAAAAGGGAGGTCATAATTCCACTATACAAGACACTAGTGAGGCCCCACCTGGAGTACAGTCTACAGTTCTGGAGACCTTACCTAAGTAAGAGCATAGACAGGGTAGAGAAGGTTCAGAGGAGAGCAGGCTGAGGTACTCAATGAGTATTTCAACTCTGTCTTTACAAAGGAGAAGATTGGTCCGCTTCCTCAGGGGAGGAGTAAGGAAGAATTCAGAGAGGGGGGTGCCCAAATTACTTGAGAGATACTGGAGGAGAATGTTTGGGAAGGTTTAAAGTCTCTGAGGACTGATAAAGCCCCAGGATCCACCCTAGCATCCTTAAGGAACTGGCAGATGTTCTGGTAGCAACACTAATGACATTATTCAATTCCTCCATTCAATCAGGACTGGTAGCCCTCGGACTGGAGAATGGCACATGCGGTGCCAATCCATAAGGGTGGCCAGTGGGATGAGTCAGGAAACTATAGGCCAGTGGGCCAGTGAGTCTGACACCTATAGTGGGGAAATTATTGGAGACCATAATTAAGGAAAGGCTGGTGGAGTTTCTGGAGGCAAATGGACTTCATGATGTCTGTCAACATGGGTTTATAAAGGGAAGATCTTGTCAAATGAACCTGGTAGAATTTTTTGACAGGGTGACAAGATCCCTGGACTGTGGTAGGCCAGTTGATGTCCTTTATTTGGACTTCAGTAAGGCATTTGACTCAGTACCACATGGAAGACTACTGAGCAAGCTGAGGGAACTAGAAGTAGAGGATGGGATGGTGAGGTAGACTGGAAATTGGTTGAGCAATAGACAGCAGTGGGTAGTGGTGGTGGTGGGGGAGAGTTATCGGCACCTAGGAGGGTAATTTGTGGGAACCCACAGGGATCAGTACTGGAATCATTGTTATTCAAAGCTTTCTTTTCAGAGTTTGCAGAGGGGGTAAGGAGTAAGATGAGTCTGTCTGTGGATGACTCAAAACTGGGTACATAGAAACATAGAAACATAGAAGTTGGCAGCAGATAAGGACCGCAAGGCCCATCCAGTCTGCCCATTTATTTTTCTACCTTATAAATGTGCCATTGGCCTCTGCTCTGTCAGTGGCCTATCTATTCATACTCATCTGTATTGCTCCCTTATGCCTATCCCATGCCTGTTTGAAGCCCTGCACTGTATTAATAGCCACCACTTCCTGAGGTAGACCATTCCATGCATCCACCATCCTTTCTGTGAAAAAGAATTTCCTCACATTCCCCCTTAATCGGCCTTCCTCTAATTTCATGCTGTGTCCTCTTATCCTGCTATTTTTCTTATATTTAAAAATGTTAGACTCTTTCACCTTGTTAATGCCCTTAAGGTGTTTGAATGTTTCAACTCATATCACCGCTTCCTCCTTTGCTCAAGGGTATACATATTGAGCTCCATTAATCTGTCCTCATATGTCTTCTGATGCAGTCCCTGCACCATTTTGCTGCCTTCTCTGACTGCCTCAATTTGGTTAATGTCCTTGTGAAGGTGTGGCTCTCCAGTACTGCACGCAGTACTCCAGATGGGGCCTAACCAGTGTCTTGTAAAGAGGGATTATTACCTCCCTCTTCCGACTTGTGATACCCCTACTAATACACCCTAACGTCCCCCTAGCCTTACCTACTGCTTTAGAGGTCTGCTTGGGTGATTTCAGGTCATCGGTGATGATGGTACAATGGTGGATAGTGAGGAGGAAAGGAAGATGCTACAGGAGGACCTCAGAAGACTTGAAAAGTGATTGGAATTACAGCAGTTGGGCTTTAATGCTAGAAAGTGCAACGTATTACACTTGGAGTCTTAGAATCCAGGATGCAGCGAGGGGTTAGCTTAACAGACTTGGAAGGGGAAAAGGATCTAGGAGTAGTGATTACTGGGAAAATGAATCACTTGGAGCAATGTAGGAGGTTGTGGCAAAGACAAACTAAATGCTGGGGTATATTCCCAGGGGGATCACTTCACGAAGGGCTGGAGGTTATCATGCCACTGTACAAATCATTGGTGAGGCTGCACCTGGAGTATTGTGTGCAGTTCTGGCACCTGTATTTAAAGAGGGACATTAGACTTTTGGAAAGGGTTCCTAAGAGGGTAATGTGGGCAGCAGCAGCAGTGATTGTACTGTGTAGCTGCTACTCGATCAGATGTGATAGACCCTTGGGCCTAATCTGCTGTCAATTTGCTTATGTTCATATGTTCATAACCAGGAAAGGATGCTATGATATTCAACTTGGATTACAACAGTTGTCAAGCTTCTGGGAATATTTGCATGGTGACCACTGTCCCCTTCTCTGAGTTTAAAGAATTACTTCTAGGGGTGCACAGTAGGGTCTATGATCCTTCTGGGCTATCACAACAGACAACTAGCACTAAATAGGCTTGGTAATCACTTAGAAGAGGATTTAGTGTTTCAAAATCTTTTAAAATGTCTACAGTTTCCCCAAGTTAAAATTCTTACGTGAGAATCTGTTGATTTGTGTTGCCAATCATGATTATTTTACAAAACAGTGTAATTTCTGATTTCTAAATACAAATTATTGGCCTTCTAAATGTCAGCTTTATAACCCTTTTTCAAAAACAATGGTTTCTTTAGAGACTTCATCATTATTATGTTGAAGAGACACTGTCACCCCCCCCCAAGGTTGTTTAATTATAAAAGAAATTACAGTTTATGATTGTTCACATTCTTTAGAGACAACTGATGTAGCTGGTAGCTGGATTCTTAGTCCTTTTATCTTTATATGCATAAAAAACAGACTGCCCACCATACTGGTCTTACTACCCAAAAACATGTTTCTTACAGTCCTTGGTCAACTTCTGCGGCATCTTTCCTGGACTTGGGAACACCCTCGACACAGTTTGTCCACTCAAGATGCAGTGGGAAGATAGAAAATTATTATAAGTAATAACACAGTTTGGGGGTTTCCCTAATGTTCTTGAAGGATGCAACATAAGTAGATAAACGATTTTAAAAATTGAGCTTGCCTGGTGGTGCTGAGGATTGAGGTGGTGGATGCCACACCTTCCGCCATGCTGGTGACCTGGGTTCTGGAGTGAGCTGGGGTTGCCAGGGGTTGGTGGGGAAGAGAGCGGATTGATCATCCAATGGACAGCTGTACTCTCCAGAGGAGGGAAGGAATGTTGTCCCACTTCGTGGCTGCCTCCTGGTGGAGGTTGGGAGGCAGTACTGGAGTTAGAGAGACAAGAAGGTGGCTATGAGGCACTCACCTCCATGTGCAAATGTTTATGGCCACGGAAGTGGAGGATCCAAAATGGGAAAAAGGGTGACCATAGGCTTCATGAATCTCTGCCTGGCAACCAGTAACCCGCTCTGTCGCTAGATCACCAAAAGCCCCAATCTGGATTGTGAGCCCTGGGCGGGGGATGAACAGCTCTCCCATTTCCAGTCCCACCACGGGGGGACTCCATGGGGGAAACTGGGTTTGTGGTATTTGGGAGAGCAGTTAACAGACATAGGTGATGAGGCAGGGTGGAACTAGTTGCCTACAGTGTGCCCTGGAAGGGAGAAAAATGTATATATAAAAAAGGATTTGAAACAAAACAAGGTGAAGTATGTTTACACAGTAAGCATGCATACGAACATATGAAATTTGCCAGCAGATAAAGGCCTAGAGGTCTATCAAGTCTGCTGGAATGTGCAGCTAGCACCCTTATCCTGCAGCTACCCCTCCTCCCACCCTTCCTCCATGCATCTTAGTTTTACTAAGAAAGGAGACAAATAAAGCAACCTCGACCATCAATGAAGTTTATAGAAAGGTAAGCAATCATAAAATCTGGGTTTTATCTAGAAATAATGTGATGCAAAAGGAGTTGGCAATGTCTCTCTAACTGAAAATCCCAAACAAACAAAAAACTGATACACACCATACAAGTATAAGCAGATTATTGGGTGCCAGTCTGCTATTATACTGTACTGCTGAATTACAGTGTATGTATGTCAGACGATTCCCAAAAAATAGGATTAGGAGAGCAAATGAGATTTTTCAATCCCCTTCCTATGGTATGTCAAAATTTGACAGTAAAATTAAATCTCTTTTGCCAGGTGTAGTACTTAAAGCAGCAGTATTCCAGTATTCGTTAGTTGAAAACAACTTTCATCATATAGTTTTTTGTGGAAAAATACATTTCTACCATATTAGATTCATCATTAAAATACTTCTAATTCTTCCAAATGTCTTTAATTTTCAATTCCTGTTTATGCCACCTGCAGTCTCCAATGCCCCCTTAGCCTCAAGGATATCCCAGGTGCACCTTAACTGCAGCTTCCTATCTCCATGGAGCCTTAGGTTGTGCCCCCCAGGTGTGATCAGGGTGGGGATTTACCTACAAATGTCTGGTCTCATCAGGAGGTGCCCTGCTGATGAGGAAGTGGCCTGTATATACCAGGGTTCATCACTGCAGGGCACTGGAGCCCTCTTCAATTTCTCTACCAATGCCTGGGAATGTTTGAGTGGACATCAAGTTGCATGTGCACACTGTACTTGTATCAGTGCACTGATGTCGGTAATGTCCCCACCCTCCCCTTCAGTTTTCCAGCTGCACTAAGACCTGTGGTCACCAGCTGGCAGTATCACAGTGTAGGACACATAGAAAAATTACCCCCGGTTGAGAATAACCATATTATAAACATCAAGTAGATCATTAACATCAGGAGCAGGAGAGCAAAGCCTGAGTGCCATTCTGGTGTCACCAATCTAAAGAGGTGCTGAGAATTCTAGAGTTCTCAATGTTCAGTTCAGTTCAGTTTATTGACAGGATAAGACACTGTCGAGCAGGCACATTTGCAAGGAGGTCCTGATACACACAGCCATATACACAGAAAGGTACAACAGTAGCGTCAAAGGCAACAGAAGTATATAGAAGTTATTTAGAGCTATACATAATCATAGACCAAAATGAGAGCGATACAAGGTATAAACAATATATATAGGTAATACAAAATTCATGCCAGAGTGACAAATACAATGGTTGAGCACACTTGGAAACAGTAGAGATTAGATGCAGCACTGACTCCAGTGTGCAGTGGATGACCGGCAATATACAGGTATCTGATCTGCCGACAGAGTACAGTCTGGAAGGTGGGACCTAACCAAGGGGGAGAGAGGTGAGTGGGGTCTGTAAGGCGAGTGGGTGAAGAGTAGGCAGAGGAGGAGGAGGAGGATGAAAGGGGAGAGTGGTCTGGAGTGCAGATTAGGAGGAGGGCATGGTGTAAGGTTATTAGGTAAGGGTGAAGGAAGGAGGGGGAAGACGGCTGTAGGAGAAGTGATGTTACTGTTTATAATGCAATGTAGATAGTTTATCAATACTGTGTCTTAGCTAATAATGGGCTAAGCCATGCAGAAAAAAAATACAGCTCTACCCTCCCACACCAAGCACTTCCTCAGCTATCATAAAAAAATTAAAACAAGGATTTTACACCTGAAAAGCACAGAGAAAACATTTGGTGAGGGTGCCCTAGAAGAAAGACTTTTTGCTTGGAAACCTGGCCCACACACACTCCCAGTGATGTTCCCCAACCACTGCCTTTCTTATCCAGTTAAACAATCATGCTCAGTTTCAAAACAGTATTTCTGATATTCATTGCAGTATCAGAATTCAATTGAGTGCTTGGGGTTTAAAGAACAAATTCTAAATCAGCAGGAAATGTTATCTGTGGAGTGAGAAATGTTAGCTGCCATTTATGTGCTGGTGATTAGGGACGAGCGAGTTTTGCTGAGAGGGAACTCAAACCTTGTTCTTCACATTCTGACATGCTATGAACAATAGATTCTGCATCCCAGAACACAAAGAACAAAGTCTGAAGACAACAGGAACAAACAGGCTTAGAGTGCATTATGGAACCCTGCCTCCCTGGAGGAGCCCCGGAGAAGAGTTTTCTCTGTGGCACTTTATCTTGCTCCTTCCAGCTGACCTCTGATGTCCAGGGCTCGCTCCTTAAACCTGTCACCAGCATCATAAGGGGGAGTGCTACGCCTGTGTGAGTGGCTGAATGTTTCAAAAACTGTTTTTAATACTTAGTTTATACTTAATGACTCACGTTGTTAAGAATGCCAACCACTAGCAATTCCCACCAGACTATTTTTTTGAATTTATGTGCTAGATTAATACCGTAGATATAGTAGACTCATTTCTAATGGTAGACAGCACCACACCACACCAAGATGCCTAATGTTTTTAAAGTGGGCATGGCCAGAGACTAGTTACTTTTGGAAAAAAAAATGCAAAACCCCATAGCTCACTTCAGGAATTAAATCTAATGAAAAGATGAATTGATATATTGATTTCTTTTGTCAGAAATACTGTATATTACTAAAGCAACCATGATCATTTTCCTCTAAAAAAATACTGCTGCTTTAAAAGACAAGGATTAATAATCTATACAGTACTGAGATGCTGAGATCCAGTTGTCGTGAGGGTGTGCAAAAAAAAAAAAAAAAACACCTCGTCACTCATACCGTCTTTCGGATGAGACGTTAAATCGAGGTCCCATCTGCCTGGATTGGTGGTAGTTCAGGTGGATGTTAAAGATCCCATGGCACTTATCGAAAAGAGTAGGGGAATTTCCCCGGTGTCCTGGCCAAATTTCCCTCATTCACTAAAAATACCACCAACAGCTTAATCTGATTCAAGGTCAGTTGGCATTCATCTGTATCCCCTTCCCCCGGGTCGTGTCTGAAAATAGGCAGGATTTGTCTAGTGCACTTACCTGGTCAACAAAAGCTAAAATAAATAAAAATAAATAAAATACCTACATATGTTTTATTTTTATAGTAACTGGTGCAGGCTTTTTGGCTTTTGAAAGGTCCTCACTCCCACTTGTGGTGAGTGAGCAAGATAGTGAAGCACAAGCCTGCAAAAGCCATTATAACTCGTTATGACGTTGGACCGAGTCATTATGGCTTTAGAAAACAGTATGAAGTGAGCTGATATAGGGGGTCACCAGTTATTATAACATAATTTTGTCTTGAAAAGTACAGTTCTTCCCAGAAATGAAATGTATAAAAAAGATTATTCTAATAATACTTACCTCCCAGCACAATAATCGTCAGTTAATGATCTGCATGGTTGATATACTAAATCTCCTTGACAGGTATAATCTTAAAAAAAAATAAATAGCAAATGTTAACACAGAATTTAAACTGAATGCATTTTCTGTGTGCTATTCAAGCATGTTGAATGAGAAACTATAGACAGAGTGATTATTTGTCACAACATGCTGAATTCCCTGACAGCATTTGGTATATTTATATGACCTCTGGAGCCACTTGCTGCTGGATAAGAGTAGTTTCTTGTGCGTTCTCCTAGAGAGAGAACAACAAAGCAAAGCTGAGCTCTTCTAGCTCATGCAGAATGCAAGTGAAAGCAGTCTTATCCAGTGATAAGTGGCTTTGGGGACACATTAATGTATGATAGGTCAGACAAAATACTAGGTTCCTGAATAACAATGTTTCATTATAAAAAATGTATTTTTAAGTTTTTCATCACTCTCGCTATTGACATTATATCTTTTTGCTGCTGATCAATTCAGCCCTGCTGATTTGATGCAGTCCTTTTTACATGTAAAGGAAAATTATGTCTGAAACACCTGACACAGGCTTTTAAAAATAATCATTTTAGAGTAATTTGATAACATTTACAGCTGACACACAACAACCGACAAAATTACACTGTCCTTATATTAAATTTAAATTTCATCGATAACCAAATATTCAGCTGTGTATCAAAGGTTATGCAAACAGGAAATCTTAGCTGCAGGCCAAAAGTCGTGGAGATGCTCATTAGGCTATGATGCTGAAGCACAGGGAATCCCAGGAAAAGGGGGTTTGTGATTTTTATGTTGTCTTGTACATGCAGCTCAAGCAACATTTTGTGACAGCTTGCTGGAGTAGCAGGCAGTGGAGGTGCTGCCATATTGTGACCAATGGTGCCACTGTTTTCTTGGGCTGGTCTCTGTGACACCAATGAATGAGCCCACTGTCTATGACAGCAGTTCAGTAGCGTGCCACCAACTTAAAAGGATTTTGCCACTGCAATGAAGGCACGTCCCATCATTGCAGGGCATGCCTTGCCTGCTGAAACATTTCAATGAACATGGCTGCGGCTGCCATCATCCACTTCTCACAGTCCCCAGAAAGCTGACATCAGAGGTGCCCAATCCCCCTGTCAGCATGCCCCCTCCCCAGTTCATTTGCCGAGGGAGGAGCCCAATCCCCATCAGCATCATGCCCCCCCAAACACAGACATGTTGTCTTTGCTTATAGGGGGGGCAATCCTTGTTGGCTTCAGTCCTCTGTCCCCAAACGACACAGATGGCACACTGGGAGCCCACCCCAGTGTGCCAAAAGCAAACCTGTAAGAAAAAGCCTTCTAGCAAAGTCCTTTTTTCCCCCTGTAACACAGAAAACAGTCTCTCGTGGTCACGCTGTCCCCATCCCCCAACCTGCACCCACCCTCTGTGCATCCCACCTCCCCACACCCCCTCACCTCATACTTACCTCCAGGGTCTGGCGTGTTGAGTTTTGATGTAGCGGGAACATGTCTGCACTCTTCAAAGCCAACCATGAAGTGAAGAAATGCTGGTAAGCTGTATAATGGCATCAATGGGGGGGGGTTCAACTTAGGTGGATATCTTGGTCATTTTTGTGACTTTTGGCTCCAATTTTTCAACATGGGGTTCTTGGAACCCCACCTCATAAACTCAGTCACTGTCATTTCATTATTTGGTCCCAAAAGGTTCATTTCAAAGTCACTGCCTGGAATCACCTTTTGGGACCAATTAACAAAACGACAGTGTCACTGTTCATGAGGTGGGCTCCCATAAAGCCTATGTTGTAAACTTGGTGAAATAATTAAATAAAATAACTGTGTTTCAAGTGCGCATTGCGCAATTTCTACACACACTCGTAACTTCAAGAATTTGTAATATTTTCACTCCAGATTTTTAACATTGCCATTTTTTACACCTCCTCATGAACAGTACAGCTGTCATTTTTCACATCCTGCCCAAAATATGTTTTCACACATCTGGCGCACAATGGCATGGTTGCTGTGGGAAATCAATGTTCAGGACAGATTAAGAAAATCACAGTGACAGTGTTCATTAGCGGAGGTTCCAAAATGCCTATGTTGCAAATTTGGTGATCAAATTCCACAAAATGACCGTGTTACGAGCATGCATTGTGCAGTTTCCATGCACGCTCATAACTTCAAGAATTTTTAACATTTTCACTGCAGATTTTCAGCATTGCCATTTCTTCACATGTCCTTATAAATGGTATAGCTGTCATTTTTCAGATCCTTCCCAAAATGTGTTTGCACACATCTGGCACAGAATGGCACGGTCGCTGTGGGAAATCAACGTTTGGGCCAGGTTAACAAAATCACAGTGCCACTGTTCATGAGCAGAAATCACAAATGCTTTCATGAGGTGGGGTCACAAAAAGCCCATGTTGAAAATTTGGAGTGCAAATACCAACAATCAACTGGGGTGTATACCGTCCCACCCTGTAGAGACTGACAGTGTCAGGGGTGTGACCTTGGATTGTCAGCTGTAATGCTCATGGCATTCCACCCCCACCCACACCCTGCAGCCAGGGACAGGCATCAAGGTGTACCTTGGACCTTTCAGCCTCAACGTTCACCCCATTCTCCTGTACTGCACCCATCTCAAAGTATTTCCTTATGGAATGGGGTGAGTGTAAGGCCCGATGACCCCAAGGCACAATGCAACACTTGTTGGAGTCTGCAGGGTAGGGTGAGGTGAAATGGCATGAGTGTGATGACCCAAAGACACACCTCAATGCCTGTCAGTCTCTACAGGATGGTTTGGGGTTGGCGTCAGTTCCATACTTCACTGCCATTCCTATTATGCATCTCTCTAACTCCTGCATTACCAATGCCAATGCCAGCAAGACAACTTTTGTCATTGACAAATGCTTGTTTGAGTTGTGCTGGAGGGAACATCAAGTAAAAGAGTTCGCATTTATACTTGTCAGGAACAGGAGCTCTTTTTTGACCGGATAGTTATTTATGCAACTGACAGCTGCTGATCTGTGGCTCTGAGCAACTGCAAGTTATCATAAGTCAGGAATAATGGTAAAATGTATGAAATAATTCCACCTGTTTTACTTACTTTAAATATATTAAGCAGTTTACACAGTGGATAGTGACAAGTTAACCACTGCTTGGCTTAGGGTTTAGCAGTTTAGATTTGAACCCCCCACCCCAAAAAAAAAACAGCTAATGTTTCAGAATTTAGAGTTTGGTGATCTGTAACAAGTTTTATATAACTCGTGAAATGCTAGTCACAGTATATGAATGTTTCATGAGCTAGGTAAAGAAAAACAGTGAATAGTTAATATCAGACATAAGACGCATAACAATGATTCAAAGTCAGATCTGAGAGTTCTACATTACTTCGATAGATTGCCAAAATCTACAGCACCTCAGACATGCAAACTACAGTGGAGTTGCATGGAATATAGAAGTGTTAGGAAAAGTCTGTTTGTATGCAATTTATGACAGATTCATACGTGTTTACCATCTGCAGGTGTTTGTTGTGCAGTCAGGCCCATGTTCTCAAATGTTTTTACCATTCAGAATGAATAGGAGAAACCAGTTTGGAAAAGGGGGCCTTACTGTATTGTAAAGTCAAACTGCTGATAATTTTATAGCATGCTTTTTCAATAAATTGCTTCACGTATGCTGACTACAGTATCAAAAACATGGAGATAATCTAGCATAACACACTTAGGGGCTTGATTCTCTAAAAGGGCTGCGATCAGCACAAGTTGCAACTTGTGCCAAAGCTCAGTGTGCTAGGGACCCTGCACCAGATTCTGGTACAGGAGGGATCCCAGTGCCTAGGGACCCACACTTGCAGCGACCTTTCCTATGCAGCAGTCTCATGGCGCATGGGAAGTGTCTGCTGCAGGCTCCTTATGGCAAAGGCACGCGCCCCCTACATCCCCGATCCCCTGGTAATCTACAGAAAAACCCTCCCTGGTGGTATAGTGCCACCCTGATCCCTGATGTCCTCACAATAATTATTCACAACCCCCTTCCCTAGTGTTCTAATGGCCCCCCTCTCTGATCCCCAATGTCCCCGTAACATTAATTACAACCCCCATTACTGGTGGTCTAGTGGCTGACCTCCCCAATCCCAGATGCCACCCATTACTCTACGTAACACACATAACCCACGCTTGGTGGTCTAGTAGCCCACGTGCCCCGCTCTCACCCCATCCTACACCCCAAGCTGGCAACAGGCACAAACCTCCTCTCACCACTACAGCCGGCTGCTGACTAACCTGTCAGTGAGCACATACTCTAATACAGAATAAACAATTTAGGGATGATAGCAGTAACAGAAACCTGCTGGGACTCCTCCTCTATTTGGTTAAAGGAAATCCAAGGCTTTAAGCTTTATCACAAAGACTGACTGGGCAAACAGGGTGGTGGGGTCTGCCTCTATATAAGAGATGACATCAACTCCTATGAAATTCAACACCTAACTTCCACTGAAAGTATTTTGGCATCTGTTCAATTTAAGGGACAGCCACAAATTACAATCAATAATTGTTATAGGCCCCCTGCATCAGATTATGACTACTCGGCCAAATCACTGGATGACATTTCCTGCCTTTCAGACAATGGAGATGTTATATTATACTGGGGAATTTTAACTTTCCTGGTATAGAATGGACATCTGTATCAGCTTCCAGCAACCAGCAGAAGCTACTTCTCTCATGCCTCTCTGATTGTGGCCTCACACAGCTCATTAATTCACCTACTAGAGGTCCTAATACTCTCAACCTCATTGTAACCAACATAATCTCTGACATACAAATTAAAGCACTCCTTGGTAATAGTGACCACTCTGCTATTTTGTTCTCCTTAACAACTGGGCATGTAAGTCTGAACAAACAAATGACTTACAAAACTATGATAAAGCTGACTTTACAAATATCAATAAATTACTTTTTTCTAAGCCATGGGGCAAACTAATGCATCACCTATAAACTAACGATGCTTGGAATATGTTTAAAAAACTAATTCACCAGTTAGAATCCTTCTGGGTCCCATCCAAAAAATATATAATAATAATAAGGGCTGACTTCCTAGATGGTTTAAAAATAAAATGAAATCCCTAATTAAGCTCAAACAAAAACTATTTAAAAAAATAAAGAACATCTCCATAACAAACAGGGCCTCCATATATTCTAAATACCAAACTGTATTACGTACCCTCAAGTAAATGACAAAGCAAGCCAAGGCAAAACTTGAATTCAGATTAGCCCATACTAAGGATTCTTATAAATCTTTATATTCGTATTTAAATAACAAAAAAGGAAACACCAGAAAGGTTGGACCCCTCACCCATAATAATACAGTTGTTAACTCTGACATAGACACTGCCCATTTATTTAATTCCTACTTTGCCTCTGTGTTCTCTCCTAAGGATTTTTATATTCCTCCCAAATATCAGTTACCCAACAGCTCTAAAACTTATCTCATTTCTGATATTATGATACTTTCTGACTTGTGAACTTAAAAAAACACAACTAGCCCTGGCCCTGATAATATCAGCCCAAGGTTCTTGATAGAAATGGCCAAATCAATAGTAACTCCTTTGAAAATAATTTTCAATAAATCCTTTGATAGCTCCCAGATCCCCATAGATTGTCTAACAGCTAATGTGACCCCCTATATTAAAGAAGGGTAGTAAATCTAATGTCCAGAATTATTGTCTCAATTGACTCACTTCCATTTTATGTAGAACAATGGAAAAAAGAATTAACTCCCTTATAGAAAAGGAAATGGGAGAACTTCAGCTTAACAATAAAACTCAGCATGGTTTCAAAACAGGGCATTCATGCACTTCTAGCATGGTTGCTTTCTATGATAATATCAACCATGGTTTGGACAGCAACATCCCATCAGATGTTATATTGCTGGATTATAGCACAGCCTTCAATAAGGGCCCTCATGGAAAATTAGTAACTAATACGGAAACTTTTGGTTTCTTACCATGTCTTGCTGAATTGGTAAGGCAATGGTTGACAAACAGGAATCAAAGGGTAAACATTAACAACTCCCTTTCAGATCAATGTCCGATAAGCACTGGGGTTCCCTTGGGCTCTGTCCTGGGGCCCACACTGTTTAATCTATGCATTAGCGATATGCAGATCACTTCCCAAAATTGGTTATCTAAATTTGCGGATGACTCAAAATTGGGCAGTAAAGTAGATACCCCTGATAATTTATATAGCCTTGTCTCCAATGTAAAATAAAAAAAAAACATCGAACAATGGGCTCTAAGCAATGATATGGAGAATGTCCAAAAGTGTGTTGTCCTTCATTTTGGCCCAAAAAATCCCCCAAACATATATTCCATCAACAATATCCCATTAAAAGCATCTTGTATGGAAAGAGATCTCGGTATCCTGGTAAGTAACAAGCTCTCCACCCACGGCCATTGCTCAAAAATTATTACAGTAGCTAACTCCCTCCTAAGACAAATCAAACATACTTTTGTGTCTAGGACTAAGCAATGTCTCATTCCCTTGTATAGCTCCTATATTACACCTTTCTTGGACTACAGATCGCCATTCTGGAATCTCTATCTTAAGGGTGACATAGTTCAAGTAGAACGTGTCCAGAGACCTGTTACCAAAATGGCTTCTGGACTCTCATAAAAATTTCCATGAGAGGCTGCAAGCTACAGGCCTTCATACCCTTCAGCATACATAGAAACATAGAAACATAGAATTTGACGGCAGATAAGGACTGCTTGGCCCACCCAGTCTGCTCATTTTCCTACCTACTGGATAAGCTGCAGATCCTAGTTAACCAGCAGCCTACTTCTTCCTACCCCCAACCCCCAGAATTGCCTTATGACTATCCCATGCATGCTTGAATTCCACCACTGATTTTGACTCCACAACCTCCTCCGGAAGGCCATTCCATGCATCCACAAAGATGTAGGGGAGGTATCCTCTTCACATATAAGGTTCTACAATATCCTGATCTAATGGAGCAATGTGATCTTTCATTTTCTACTCATCGAATAGTCCCAAGGCTCCACAATAAACAAATCAGGATGAAGAAGGCCAATACTAACCTAAGGAATAATTTTTTTATAATTCAAGCACCCAGATTATGGAATACCTTGCTTCAAGATTTGATAAGTATTAAGAACTTCAATACAGTCAAAAATAAAATGGATATTTGGTATATTTCCTACCCTACCTCTTCATACTAGCCCACTTGTATGTAAGGGAAAATCCCAATGGGCCTCGGCCTTCTTTTTTCCTAAAAAACCTAGTAAACCTAGTATGCTTATTGTTTGACAGCTGCACAGGGAACCCTTTAATTGTTAGTTTGCATGCCATTCTCCTTCACTTTATTTATAGTAATGGGAACACCAGGGACACTAACAGTGATGTTTTGGACTGTATCAGGCTAAACCACATTAAGTGACCTATGCTACTGTAATTTCATTGTACTCATGCTATGTACCTATCTTTGATTATTGTACTCTCCTGGGTCATGCCTGAAAATAGTCATTTCATGGCTAGTGCACCTACCTGATTAACAAAAACTAAATAAATAAAGTGCCCATAAATGGTTGTGTCAATATTAGAGATCTCTAAAGAGAAAAATGTTTCCCAAAAACTTTGCAAAGTTTCCTGATTTTGTGAAGCACTTCATGAAACCCCCACCTGGGGAAATGCCACACATTGCCTTTTGAAAAGAAGTATATGGGCACTCTGCCAGGAAAGTGCCATTGAAGCATTCAAAGTGGTTTTCCACTCGACAAAGTGATATTTCACCCATTAAAACAGCAGTGCAATGAAAAATGTTTTTCTAAAAAGCCAGTTTTCTGCTATGGTTATGAAAAATATTGGTAGAACTGTTGATTTGGGTTTTCTGGATGTTTTCTATGCTGTATACGGTACATTTGTATTTTTGTCTGAATTTGTACCCTCCTCAAGTCCCCTATATTATTTCAATGCAAAAATGAGGTGGCCATCTTTTTGTCTTCAGAAATAATTCTTTTAAACTTTCATAAATTCTTAAATAGTAACAGAAACTGAAAATGTCACCACCAAAATAAACTGGAAGACATCTGGCATCGATTAGAAAGAAAAAATGGTGCGGTCAAATTTAACCCATTTTCATTGCACTGCTGCTTTAAGAATTGCATGAAGTGATTTACTTTCTTAAAGAAAACCCCTGGTTGCAACAAATAGTAAGTAAAATTTTATTTATGAAACATCCTATCTCTGAGGCTCATGGTGCTTTACAGTATGGAATATACAAATACTGGTGCCTATACACTAACCCAGGCAGGGGTATGCACAAAAGGCATGTATCTCTCTCTCAGAAGCTCTGCACCCTCAGGAGATCCTCATGTTGGCTGTATTCCCAAACACTGATCAATGCACAGCTCCCATCTGGGGCCCTGCCCCCCTCTGCATGCAGATTTGGGGGGACAGACAGGTGCGGAGCTGCAGACCAAGGCAGGCAGCTAATAAGCTGCCCTACCCAGGTCCCTGGGTGGACCCCTTGTGCCCGTGGGCCACCATGTTGGTGGCCACTGCATATCACCAGGACAACTAAGTGGGAGGTATCCCCCAGATGTCTCCCCCAGCCTACCCAGTGTGCCTCAATGGCTGGGGTGGCCTCAGTGGGGGTCCTATGACCCCTGCTATCCCCACTGTGACATGCAGTGGCAACCGAGGAGGGCATGTAACATTTATCGCTGTCTCCAGGAGATGTTGCCATTGCCCCATGAGCACCACATTCTGCACCATTGTGAATGGCATGGAGTGTGGCCATGCCCCTGGCCAGGGTCTTGAGTGCATGAAGGGGTCATATAATTTTCCTGAATGCCATGCAGGCAGCATGGCCAGGTGTGGTCAAGTGTGGGGTGAGCTATGCCCTGGGGTTAGACAATGCATGGCCACTCCACACCTTTAGTGAACAGGATCCAGAGATAGCAATGCATCCACAATTCAAGAGCAAAACAATGGAAAAATAATAAAATAAAATTGGTTAAGTTCAACCAGTATAGCTCAATTCTCCAAAGCTTCCTTGAAGTGATGTGCTTTCAAGCCCCAGAAAAAGTCCTCCATAGAGGAGGGATCCCTCAAGCACCTTGGAAGTGAATTCCAAAGGATTGACACTGCCACTACAAATGCACAGTCAACAAATGGTTTTATCCAGGCCCTAGCAATTGCTAGGAAGCTTCCTCAGAGGAACAGAGTGAGCACTGAGAGTGGTGGGAAGCCAGGAGATAAGTCAGGAAGCTTGGGCCTAAACTGTAAAGGCATTATAGGTGAGAATATCCACCTTGAAGGAGATACTCCACCTTACCAGCAGCCAATGCAGACAATGCAGCACTGGGGTCACATGACATGACCTCGGAAGGTCAGTCAGTAACCTCCACTAACCCTGAGATAAAGAGCATTACAGCAGCCAAATCTGGATGTCACAAATGCATGCATCAATGAGGGCAAGTCCTCTGGTGGGATGAGGGGTTTAACATAGGAGATATTGTAGAACATGAAATGTTCGCTGTCAAATCATTTTCACTGTTTTCACTAAAGCACTAATTTGCACTAAAATAAATCTGTACTAACTAGTGTTAATAGCACCCTTTCCATTATACTGAATGTGGTGCTAGTGGCTTAGCACTAAACTGAATTTACACAGTTATGGTTGCATTTGTGTTTGTGGTAAAATTACTTTGTGCAAAAATAATTAGTTTTATAGTATTCCTCAAGTGATAAAAACCACTCCGGATAATGCCTCAATCATCAGTCTGATCTTCGAAGATAAAGGCCAGATTTTACACTCATATGGCCACCAGTGGGGTCAAGCCCAGCATCAAGGCAGGACTAACCCCAGTAGTATCCTCTTCCCAAGGGTAATCAGGCTCAATCACTAGTACCTCCATTTTGTCCAGGTGGAGCTTTAGTCAGCTGGAGAACAGTAAGTCTTGGATCTTGGCCAGGTAATGATTTAGTACTTCCATGGCACTACCAGTTCCGGGTCAAAAGACATATACAGCTGGGTGTACTCTGCATAGCATTGGAAACCCATGTTGTAGCATTGACTGATCTCACCCATGGCAGCATGTACACTGCAAACAGTATGGGGTATGGGTGAGAGGACTGAATCCTGGCGGACTCCACATGGCAGGGGCCTCAGGTGAAAGTAGAAACTCCCAAACTCAATCCTTTGCATCCTGCCACTGAGGCAGGGATCAAACCAGTTGATGACAGTATTGGTGAGTCCACAGAGCTCCCCCAAGGTGATCCAGCAACACACCATGGACTACAGTGTCAAAAGCTGAAGAGAGATTGAAGAGAATGAGAACTGACCACTCTCCTCTATCTCGAGCCCTGAGGAGGTCATTATGCACCTGAATTAGCACTGCTTTGGTACTGTGCCTTGACTTAAATCCATACTGAAGGGGCTTAAAGATGTCAAAAGCAGCCAGGTGAGCTTCGAGCTGCAGTGCCATGAATTTCTCAATAACCTTGCTCAAAAAGAGCAGGTTAGAAATGTCTCTGTAATTTGCCAAGACATCAGGGTCAGGAGATGTTTTTTCTTAAGGAGAGGCCTCACCAGCACCTCTTTCAAAGCACTGGGGAAATGTCCCTCAGAAAGTGAACACTGGATAGTCTCAATTAATTCTGGACCAATGGGCTCCAGCCATCTCACAAGATTATGTATCAAGCCTGGGTCCAGTTTACAAAATGTGGGCCGCAACGAGATTACCTTGCATACTTCCTCCCTCTCCACTGGCCAGAACTCTCTCCAGGCAGCCAAAGTGCAGTTAGTACTATATGATTGGCCACTGCAGGGTAATAAAAGCCCTGTTAGATGAATACCGGACCTGATGGAGGACTCTCTGTCAAAGAAAAACAGAGCAAACTCTGCACTTGGACACTGATGCTGTAACTTTAGGCTGCAGGCAGACTGGATAAAGCAGCCTGTCAACAGTCCTAATGAGCTGAGCCAATCTGTTCTTCCCTGTAGCTATCTTCCTGGACAGGAATACTCCCTTCTTATGGAAGACAGCCCTCTGATGCTTACTGTATTGATTTTTCAAAGCCAGTCTTTCCTTGCCTGTTCCAGACTTCAACCAATGATGCTCCAACTTCTGACCCTTAGTCTTCATCGCCTTGAGAGTCCCATCAAACCATGGGGTTTGAAGTGAGAGAACCTAGATTGTATATAGATGGGTGCAATGGAGTCAAGCATTGAGGTCACAGCCTTGTTACATATTGCAACCACCTTGCCCACTCTTCCGCACAAGATGCTTTCACATCAGAGAGGTCCATTATTGACAACAATCTCTTGGAGACAATCCCCTCAAAGGGCAATAGTGGAGCATCTGCACAGGGGAGGGATCACTCAGTGGGGAGCATCAAACAAGAACCTCACCATACAATAATATGATCAAAACGACTGGATCAACCTGAGATTAACAATCTCAAGCCCCAGTGAAAATAGTAAATCCAAGGTGTGGCCACCAGACCTCTGCATCCAGCCTGCCACCCCCTGACCAAGAAAAGCAGCCACAAGCCCAAATCAGGCTCTCCACTTCAGCTGAGTGGCCCCGGCACTGATCCCTGCTGGCAGCTGGACCTCTGCACCCAGCCTGCCACCCCTCTGACCAAGGAAAGCAACCACAAGCCCAAATCAGGCTCTCCACTTCAGCTGAGCGGCCCCAACGCTGATCCCTGCCAGCAGCTGGACCTCTGCATCCAGCCCGCCACCCCCTGACCAAGGAAAGCAGGTACAATCAGTCAGCTCCTAGCCCGGAGCTGTCAGGCTTCAATCCTTGTAATTGGACTGGCTCCTGGGGACTGTAGCCCCTTCCCGATTGTACACTGCAGATCCCCATTGAGAAAGCAAGCGCTCAAGATGCATTTTTCAAATCACAGCTCAGTCACTGCCTTGCTGTACTACTCTCTGCACAGGTTTTTGCTGAATTTACTGCTACTGTGGAAATTACTTGTTTTTCTTCTTGGAATGTTCTGCTGTTTAACCTTCTGTACTAGCTAGGCCTAACTTCTATATAGTTTATGGCTTGTACTGCTGAATATTTTTTTTTACTGCTTAGACATTTTATTTATTTTATTTTATTTATTTAGAGTCTAGGGTTACAAGTACCTTTGAGCCAAGGCTCTTTTACAAAGGTTCCACGTCAATTGAGGTACAATACAAACATTACATAGAGTTGAGTAACAATGCAGAAATGGTGTACAGACATTTCTTAGCAGCTAAAATACATCACATTTAGGGAAAGTGGGTACCAGAGGGGGCAGGGTAGACAGAGGTAGCTGAGACTTGGAATGGAAACAAAAGAAAGTGGTGCAGCCATGGGCATTTGTCAGGCCTCAGAAAAGTGCTTGGGGGAGTAGGGGCAAAAATGGGAGGATAGACGGTAGGATGAGGGAGAGAGGGGGTAGGAGTAGCAGTGCTAAGAGGGAGATCAGATTATGAGGGATAGTCACGGGAGCTAGAGGCAGCTAGGCATAGGTGAATGTTAGCTTTGAACAGGCCTAGCTTTTGCAGAGAGGAGATGTCTTTGTTGAGTCCGTTAATCCAGCTAGGAGCTCGGTGTGCAAAGGATCTTTGGCACAGTGTGGTTCGGCACCAAGGAATGTGCAGCATTTGATTTTCTGAAGCCCTGGTGAGATGGGGGTTGCGTGTTGTATGGAGAAGAGTTTGGACTCCGGGGGGAGCAAGATGTAGTATAATTTTCTTAGCCATTAGACAAGTTTGGTACTTGATACTGTTTGATAACCGGAATCACCCTGTTTGGGCATAGAGGTCACATGTATGGGTGAGATGGTGGGATCCTGTGATGAGTCAGCAGGCTTTGTTTAGGGCCAAGGATAAGCGCCTGAGGGCTGTGTCAGTTGCAGAGCCATAAATAATCAGACCATAGTTGATTAGCGAGACCATCAGACTCTGAACTGCCATCCTTAAGGCATCTGAGGTAAGGCATTGTCTGTAGAGGAGACCAATGCGTGTGTTTGCAGCTTTGGCAATGCTATCTATGTGGATGCTGTAGGACAGGTTGCTGTCTATGGTGATTCCCAGATATATAAAGGAGTGAACTTGATCGAGGACAGTACCAAGGTAGTTTGTAATATTAAGGGGATGAAGCCTGTGTTTGTTATGGGAGCCACAGAAAAGCATTGACTTGGTTTTCTTATAGTTGAGAACTAGCTTTTGACTACTAAACCATGTTTCAATGGAGGTGAAGCCCTTCTGAAGCTTGTTTTGGAGAAGGTGGGGGTCCTGTTGGGTGGTGTGAATGACAGCATCGTCAGCATAGAGCAGGATTTGTTCTGGATAGGATTGTGGAAGATTGTTTAAAAACAGGCTGAAGAGGAGTGGCCTAAGAATGGATCCCTGGGGGACTCCTGAGCATATGGGTCTAGCATCTGAGAGGACATCAGCAATTTTCACTCTTTGGGAATGGTTTTCCAGGTAGTTCTTAAACCAAGTTGTGGACTCAGGGGAAAGCCCAGCTTTTAGCAGTTCTGTGAAGAGTATTCGATGATGGACGGTGTCAAAAGCCTTGGTCAGGTCTATGAAGACCGAACCAGTGAAGTAATTAATTGTCCAGGGAGTTGTGAATTGCTCCTGTGAATTCAAGGAGGGCAGATGTGGTGCTGTGGGCTTTTCTGAAGCCATGCTGTTGTTTATAAAGGATGTTGTACTTGTCCAGATATTCCGTTAGTTGATCAGAAACCAGACTTTCAATGGCTTAGAGAGGGGGGGTAGTATAGATCAGGCCTATAGTTTCCATGAAGGGACTTATCCCCAATCTTGTGAACTGGTGTCACGGTGGCAGATTTCCATCTGTCGGGGAACTGGCCTTGGGTGAGGGAGAGGTTGAAAATCCAAGTTAGAGAAGATACAGTAGCACTTCATCAAGAGTAAGGGACAGCAGTTTGGGGTTGAGTGAGTCGCCACTTATTCTAGATCCAGCAATTGCTTTACTGATGTATCTATGGACTTCATGTGTCCTGACTGCTCTGAAGTAAAAAGGGGGGTAATTTGATAAAGGGGGTTGGGGTGGAGGAGGGTACAGGAGGGAGGTCTCCATCGAAGAAGTCTGGAGGAAGAACACTACTGAGGTCAGTGAATGCATTATTGAACGTGTTAGCTATAGTAGAAGGGTCAAGAGTTATAGTCCCATCCATGTCCAACATTGAAGGTGATGTTTTGGGCAGTTTCCCTGTAACTTCCTTGAGATTATTCCAGAAGGGCTTCCCCTTTCCCCAGGTGTTTCTGAGGGCATCTTTGTAATAGTTACTTTTCTTCAGGCGTATTTCTTTGGTGCAGTCATTTTGGGCACGTTTGTAGTTTTGTATAACTTCTTGCCTACCAGTGGCCCAAGCCTGAAACCAGAGGTGGTCCCTAGCTTTCAGCAATGTTAGGAGATCAGCAGTGAGCCATGGATTGCTAAGGCCTTTTACTTTCCTCTTTTTGAAGGGGGTGTAGATGTCATAGGCAGCATTGAAGGAGCTGATGAAGAAGTCAAGCGCAGAGTTGACATCCGATGCATGGAAGATAGGTGACCAGTCTTGTTGTCTAAGGTGTGATTTGAGGTGCTTCAATTGACCATGTGGAAGGATTCTACTGTTTATTAGTTTGGGTGGTGGCAGGCTGAATTTATTAGACCATTCACAGGTGACAGGGGAGTGGTCACTGCATATCTGGGAGAATGGAGACTTTTGAGATGCGGGATGGGTGGCTGGTCAGTATCCAGTCTAGGACGGTGCTTGTCCCAGTCTTATAGTTGAGTCTAGTGGGGGAGATGACCAGCTGGGTGAGGTTGGCAGCTGAGATGGCATCCTTGTAGCCACCTGTATCTGATCCAAGCCAATTTATGTTAAAATCGCCCATTAGGATTATGTCGGTGCCTGGTGGTTGGGAACGGACAAGGTCAAGAATGCAGTTGAGACCTATACCTTGATCCTTGGGAGGGATGTAGACAGCAGCAATAGTTAGTGCCTTGTTGTGAGCCCTGAGTAGAATTCTGATGGGTAGTATCTGGGCGGTAGAGACTGAGGTGGAGGGTTGAACACAGTGCCACAGGAGAGAGTCTTTGAGGTAAACAGCATATCCACCACCTCTTTTAGTGGTCCTGTCAATTCTGAATATGTTATATCCTGGTAGGGTAATTGCACTGTTGGGTCCTTTAGGAGTGAGTCAGGTTTCGACAATCACAAGAACATCGGGGTTGTGTTGGTGTGCAAATAATTGTAGGGCATCAAGTTTGGGTAGTATCTGGGTGGTAGAGACTGAGGCGAGAAGTTGAACACGGTGCCCCAGGAAAGAGTTTTTGAGGTAAACAGCACATCCACCACCTTTTTTAGTGGTCCTGTCAATTCTGAATATTTTATATCCTGGTAGGGTAATTGCACTGTTGGGTATTTTTGGAGTGAGTCAGGTTTCGACAATCACAAGAACATCAGGGTTGTGTTGGTGTGCAAATAATTGTAGGGCATCAAGTTTGGGTAGAAGGCTACAGATGTTAATCATTGCAAAGGTGAATCCCTCAGAGTGACTCTGCCAGAGGTCAGAGCTTGGGATCGTGGGGCCTGGGTTAGGGTGAATATAGCCAGACAGAAGTAGTAGTAGAAGCAAGAGTTTCAAGATGCACCAACGTAGCTGTTTGAGGGAGATTATAGTCAACCGTTTCTTATTGGGAGAGAAAGCTACTCTGTAAACTATGATCCCAGTAAGTGGTGACATAGGCCAGAAGTGAGAGTGGGAACAGGCAAATGTAAAACACTCCATCTTGATTCCAGGAGTGGTGCAAACCTGTCCTGGCAGAGGTTAGACATAGAGGGCATAGCCCAGTGAGTATGGTCACCGAGTGCTAGTAGATGTTGTCCAGCTGGAAGCACAGTGGGAGATTGGGATGGCAGGCTCCAGGCATTAATGCCATGGGAAACAGGGAGGAGACAATAACTAGACAGAGAGGCAGAGAGGAGAGGGCCATAGTGGATAGAGAGGTGAGGATAGTAGAGGACAAGAAAGGTCTGAGGGAGGGGGGATAGCCAGTCAGAAAATGGAGGTGAAACAGGGGGAGTGGGGAGATGAGATGGGTGCAGTAGGGGATATGAGGTGGGTGTCAGGCACAGAAAGGAGGCAGGGGCAGTGAAGGGACAGAGTTGATTAGTAGAGGGGATGGAGGAGCAGGAAGGAGGGAGAGTGGGTGGTAAAGAGAGGAGGTACAGGAGAGAGCATCCAGTAGGAAACAAAAGGGCGGGTCCCTTTTACCTTTAAACTACTGCATTGTAAATACAGAATTTACCTTCCAGAGTATAGCAGAATTGTAGCGAACTTTAACTGATTGTTTGATTTCTATACAGCTTACTGCTTGTACTACTGAATTTCTACTGCTGAACTAACTGCCCAATATTGTAGGATAGCTTGAACAACTGTCTACTGCCTGCTGTCTTTCTCCCACACTCTTTTCCCATTACAGCGCTCTGATTTCTCCTCTGACTGCCTTTTTTGTTCCCCTCTTTCGCTTGCTTTTTTCCCTTTTGCATTTCTTTTTCTCTGTTCCCCACATTGTTTCTCTGCCAGTTTCTGGACACCTGATTCCCTCTCTTGACACCCCTCTGATCAAGCCTATTCTTTAAATATTGCCTGGCATTTTTGGCCATCTTATCTACCCCTGTTCCTTGACCCCTGCCTCCTCCCCATCAACCTCCTGAACCACCCTTTTGTTTTGCTAAACTGCTACCTGGCACCTCTGACCAGACCTCTCTGCAGGAACCCTATCTTCCCCTTCATGCCCACTATTTGCACCTACTTCTGCCCTGAGCACTAAACTGCCTAGGGCCCTCCCACCAATTTACCTGAGCTTTGTCTTTGTTTTTTTTTTAACTAATGGCCCGTCTTTTTCTGCTCTTTTTAAGCCACAAGCCTAAATCGGGCTCGACACTCTACTACCCTCTGGACAGGTTTTTCACCCCCCACCTCCCTCCATTAATAAATACACTTCCCCAGTGATCCCTGCTCCCTGAGGTCTCATACTAGTCAATTACAGCAACTTCTTAAAGGGGTTCTCCTTTCCTGCAACTTCTTAAAGGGGCAGTCCTCTCTTGTACTCAAATTTGACAAACACTGCTGACTGCCTTATCTTAATCACATGCTGTTTCCTACAACCTCCCACTACCAGTGCCTTACCACTGCTCTACCTCTGGGCATAGTTTCTTCTACCACACTCAGTTTTGTACCCCACTTCCTTATTCCTTCACTGATTACTGTCCTGTCACCTTCCCTATTTCTTGCCACCAGCATGGCGTGCCCTAAGCAGTTCCACCTCCCTACTTACTCTCACTCCTTGTTCTTCCTCTCTGCCCCTTTCTGCTCAACTCCCCACGCCCTGCCCCTCCTCCTCCCTCTCATCCCCCTCCCCATCAGTTGTGCCCCAAACCCTTCTTACACCCTCCCACATTTCTCCCACTCTCCCTCATCCCACACCTCCTTGTCCTCCTCCCTCACCCCCCACTTGCGCATCCAAATCCATCCCAGCCCCTCCCCATGTAAGCCCCTTCATTAGCCTTTGCCTGTTCCATGAGTTCTCTCCTTTCTACCACAGCCATCTCTTTTTCACCCAACACTACACCAGGCTATGTTCCACCAAGCAGTCTTCGCTTGCAAACTGCAGGCACTTAAGGCTCCTCCTCCTACTACTACTCCTTATCTCAGGTTCTGTTCACTCCTTCCCTGGCCCCACACCCTCTACTGATTTCACCCCACACTTCTCCCCCAAACCCACTAAACAGCTCACTTTTGTTCACCTTAATGTGCAAAGTCTTTTGGCAAAAAAAAACATAATCGAGTCCTGGGCGATGGCTAATGCTTTTGATGTCATTGCCCTCACTGAAACATGGCTGAAGTAGGACATCTCCCCCAATGAAATCCTCCTTGAAGGCTACTCAGTCTTTAGAAAAGACAGGGTAGGGGAGGCTGCCTCATCTGGGTTGCCAATAACCTCCTTGCACACTGAATTCGACCCCCACTTCCCACCTCCTCCCTCGAGACCATCTCAATTAACCTCTTCCTTGGAGCAGATAAAATGGTCACAGTCAGCATGGCATACCTGCCACCCTACTCCTCACCCCACGATCTCTACCTCTTCCTTGCTATTAAGACCTCCCTCTCCTCTCCCAAGGGAGGGATTGGATCATCCTAGGGGATTTCAACCTAAACTGGCTGTCCTCTCACTATGACTCCACCAAGGAATATATACTTGGCCTTGGCCTACACCAGCTCATCACTGAACCTACCAGAACCAACTACAAAACTGGATCTTGGTACCTCATTGATTGGGTCCTGGTCTCACACTCCTCCCATGTCACCACTTCTGGAGTTCTTCCCGATTCAGTCAGTGACCACTGTGCTGTTTTCTGCCAATGGTCCACACAAACACCCCCTCCCCTGCCCACACAAATTAATCTAAACCAGGCAATTGAAGAAGCTGGATGCTTCCAAGTTTTCCGAAGCTGCCCTAGCCCAAGATTGGTCCTTCACTGAAAACATTTCTGAACATCTGCAAAGTGCTTGAAGCCTTTAGCAATAAGTTCCTTGTCCTCTGTGACCATTTCATCTAGCTTAAAAAATCCGGGTTAAGGGTTCTAGCCAGGAATGTGCCACCCCTGAGCATCACAAACTAATGAAGGATAGGGACTGAGCCTGGAAGTTGTTCAGAAAACACAACCCCCCCCCCACCTCCTCCAGGACTTCAAAACCCTCAGGAACAGGTGCAAATCTTCCACAAGATCTGCTAAATCCTCCTTCATCCTGGTAAAACAACGTGCTGATCAGGGGAACCCTAGGAGGACCTGGAACATTCTTAACAACCTTATTGGTAGGGGAATTTCTGAAGATCGTATTTGTCTTACCTCTGAATGGACAACAACCACCGAGCTAAGTGAAATAGTCTCCCTTTTCAATAAATACTTTGGTGACCTTGACCAGTACAAGCCCAGCTCCACTCCTACCTCGTTTAACCCCGCACCCCTCCCAGTCTCCCACCATAAGTTCCATTTCAGGTACCCAACCCCGGTAAAGGGGTCAAGCTAATCAAAACAAATGATCCAAAACCATCCAAGGGGGCCAACAACATTGACTTCACAGTTCTCCATCTTGTCTATGACTCCCTGGCCATCTCTCTTACTAACATCCTCAACCATTCCCTCTGCATGGGGTCCTTCCCGGAAGCTTGGAAGTGCACCATTATTAAACCTCTTCACAAATCTGGTTCCAAGGATCTAGTATCCAACTACCATCCCATCTCCCTCCTTCTCATCTCTCCAACAGTTTAGAGAAGTAGTCCACATGCAAACCCCAGAATTCCTCTCCAAATACAACCTGCTCACAGAGACCCAGCATGGGTTCCATGCTTGACACAATATCGAAAATACCCTCATCAAGTTCACCCACTCCATAGGCAAAGCTAACAACGAAGGCCTCTACACCAGTGCTGCATTAGTAGACCTCACCAAAGCCTTCAACCTCATTAATCATGAAGTCCTTCTTCGTACCCTGGCTGGCCTCCATTTCTCACCTGAGGTCTGCCACTGGTTCAAGGATTACCTAACGGGCAGATCCCATCGCATCATTATTGGCGGTGTCCTCTCTGAATCCTGCCCCATCAAATATGGCATTCCCCCAAGGGTCCATCCTGGGCTCTCTTCTCTTCTCTCTGGTCATTAACTCCCTGCCTGGCATTTGCACCACCTCAGAACTCATTCTCTATGCTGATGAAGCAGCCCTTTTCTGCCAGGACAAAAACCCAAGTGCTCTCATTAACAAACTCCAATCTGATTTCAGCAGACTTCACACCTGGTTCACATCCAAAGATCTTGTACTAAGTTCATGGTTTTCTCCAGCTCCCGCAAACCCCTTGGCTTTGACCTCTTCCTCTATGACAACTTCGGTAACTCCATTGAAAGAGCCAGTGAATTCAAATACCTTGCTTTACTCCTGGACAGCCACCTCAATTTCGATGCTCACACTAGCCTCACAATCAAAAAAGCCCACCAACACCTCAATATCCTCCACAGAACTAAGCATTACCTTAACAGGGAATCCAAATCCCTCTTAGTCTCCAGCTTCCTCCTTCCTGTCTTTGACTATGGTTCACTTGTCTCCCTCCACCACCTCTCCATCAAAAATTTCTCCATACTTCAAAGCTCCTACCACAACACTATCTGCTTTGCCTCTGATCTCCCTAAACTCACACACCACTGTGACCTTTATAAGCTCACCAGTCATCCCTCCCTTGAGGTCCGCCTCAACTGCATGATGGCCACCTTCTTCTTCAAACTCTCCCCTGGACTGCTCCCTCATTGCCTCACTTCTCTCTTCCAGACAGCTGCCACCACCAGGGCCACTAGACTGTCCTCCACTCTCTCTTTCACTGATCCTTTCTGCCAGACCACTTCAGGCTAGAAAACATTCTCTTTTATTGGACCCAAGCTCTTCAACTCTCTCCTTCCGGAACTAAAACTCTGTCCCTCCACAAATGCCTTCAAACACAATATCAGGAGACATCTGCTCCCCTTCTGCACTTTTTTCCCCTCGTTCTCTGGTTATCCACCTCAGGCACTTACCCTCTCTTTCTAGCACTTGTAGTATTGTTAATCCACCTAGGCTAGTTTTTAGATTGCACTTAAATGTTTTGTTTCCCACTCTTATAGTATTGTTAAACCCTTACTGAATGCTTAATGTCACCTTGTATTTATTAATTCACTAAGGCTAGTTCATAGTTTTCCCTTTAGTCTATATTATATTGATTTTATGTACCATTGTATTAACCCTCACTGTAAGTTAAATGTTTTAGCCTACTGTATGTCATGTCTCATGAATGTTGTATGTAACTGGACGCTTGTGTAAATGGGCAGCAATGCTCACATGCCTTTCCAGTATATCCAATAAAGATGAAATGAATGAAATGAGAAGCAAGTGCTTGTGCAATGCCCAGTGAATTATACTAGGATTCATACTAGGAATTAATAGACATACAGAAGGCCATGGGCCATGTAAGTACATCTCCAGCAAGCAGGGATCAGATCACCTGGCGATTCAGTAAATGAATGTCTACAGTAGTTTTTTTTTTTAAAGTCTCAGGACCACTGGCATCAGTTATGTGTTTCGGGAGTGAGTTCCACAGTGGAATTATGCTTTGTGTAAAAAAGAAGTGTCTCTTGTTCTTTTTGGGATGAGTTAGTGTAAGTTGGTATATATGGCTTCTTAAATTACAGTCCCTTTTATTATATGTCATACCCAACCCTGACATTAATTCATGGTCTCTTGATATTTTAAACAAAGAGTAGGTCACCCCTAATCTTCCAGAGCTCCAAAGGGCACCGATTTAATTCTGATAGCCTCTCATCATAATTCTTATTTTGCATGTTATCTATCTCCTCGTAAACCTTCTTTGAACCCCCTCCAACCTTTTCACATCTCTTCTCAGATGTGGACTCCACAAACGGAGAGTAATAATCCAGATGCGGTCTTATGTAGACTCTGTATAGGGGCAAAATGCATCCCCTATTTCTGGATACAAAGGACCTCTTAATACAGCCTATCATTCTGTTAGCCTTATTAATAACCTGGTTGCAGAGTTTTCCAAAGGATAAATCTGATGAAATAATAGTTCCAAGGCCCTTTTCATCAAGAACTGAATTCAGGGTGCTGACACTCATGGTATAGTGATGATTTTTATTTGTGCCCCCCGAGTACATGGTAACACATTTACTGATTTTGTAAGTTATGTCATTTGTTTCTGCGCCATCTTTAAGTGGTTTTAAGTCTTTTTTGTAACATGGCAAAAAAGCAGTATGTCAAAGACTGTGCTGTGACTGGTTGAGAAATCTAAAATAGCAATGCATTAATTCCCTAGTAATGCATGGCACACACAGTAGTACAGTCTATCACCACAGAAGGACTCCAAGCATTGTCTTCCCACCCACCCAAAGGACAGTGACTTGCTTGTAGCAGATATAGATAAGATGTGTTTTACAGGAATAATGTCTGTACTGTAAAAATGATCTATTACTGTTGAAAGACACCATCTTGTAGTACAGGCAATAAGTGTGTACTAAAACATTCAAAAAGGTTTAGTAGTACAGGAGGTAGAATGTATTAGTACTGTTACACATATCGCATCTGAAATGGAACCTTACTTCCACAGTTCAAGGTAGGAAGTGTCATCTAGAGCCTCGTTTAGAGAAGAATGCATTGCAAGAGCAATGTAATTGAGAAAGTGACTTGTTATTTCAAATGCATAAATGCAAGCATTTGTCTGTAGTTGTGCAAAATGCAAGTGTGAAAACACATTTGGAGTGCTACGAAATGCATGTTTCCAGATAAGAGTTTTCATTGGGTTTAACACAGATCATGATGCAAGGCAGGCATGAGTATTTTGACCCATTATGCATTAGAACACCGAAACAGTTTGGGATTTCAGAGTGTGCATAGTGTGTAGGGGGAAAAAAAGGAAATCACGTAGTTGTACTTGTGGTAAAACAGGGGGTAAGAGAAAAATTACTCAGCGATCTAGATCAAGCATTAGAGATGTGAAGGGACTAGAGAGAGATGTGTGAAATCAGCTGTTTGTTGTCATACCCATGAGTATTTCAACCCATGATGCACCAGCCTATTACCACAGTGATCTCCACTTGCAAGTAAGATATGATAGTAAATGTTAATATTTAGAAATATTTATCACCGTTATGTAGTTCAGCAAAGCAAGTTTTACAAAATAGCCACAACAGTTTTTTTGGGCAAGCAGTAACCACAATGTATGACAGGTTAGGTCCATCCACACCACTCGTTATCAAATGAAAATGAAAAGTACCATAATGCTGTCTCTGTCTCTGTCTCATCATTTACTACAGGTCCTATAATGCAGAAGAAAAATCAGTGACTAACAATTAAGCTAATATTTGACATGGCACACAAGACTGCCGTGTTAGAAGCGCATTAAGGCACTCCAAAGTCGTATTCTACTGTGGAATTAATGCATGGTTGAGTGGCTGTAGGCACTCAGCCTGCAGCCTCATGCCACAACCCCTCAATCATGCATTAATTCCACAGTAGTGCACTCCTTTCTTGTACCTTAATGCTTACATAATGTTTTGTAAGTCTACATTAGTTTTGACTTTGGCCGCTATTTTTGTATCATCATCAAATTTTATTGCAAAGTTGTTTAGATATATGATCATATCAGATATAAAGATGGAGAATAGAACGAGTCCCAAAATGGATCCCTGTGGCACACCACTGGTGACAACCTGTGCTTGAATAGTGTCCCCTAATACATACTTTTTGGGTGTGATTTTTTTAACCATTCATCCACCCAGTTTACTAACATACAGTTTATCCCTAGTTTGTGCATTTTTGTAATCAGGGTTTTATGGGGCACTTTGTCAAACGCCTTACAGAATTCCAGGTAGACAATGTCCACTGGTGTTTTTTCATCCAGTAATTTGCTTACTTTTTTCGTAGAAAACCAGATTACTAGTAAGGCAAGATCTCTGATATTTAAAGCCATGTTGTGAGGGGTCTGTTATCTTTTTAGTGACCATGGGCCCAATTCCAAGTCGGGCTATGCTGGCGTAAGGTGGGATACGACACTCTCCATGGCATATCCAGTGACTTACGCCATGTGATATGCTTGGTGCCATTCCAGGAGGTGCCCTGCACCAGTGCATCTGTGAGCTGTGACAACCGCAAATTACAAAACTACTTACATAGCAGCCTGCAATGCCTGGAGCAACTGTGGCTTATGACATGGACATAGCCCAAATCCAGGTGGGCAGCTGTGGTAACCCACAGTTGCAATTCCCAAAGCCGCAGTGGCATAGGGAATATCTGACAGCTTGGAGCTGTCCTAAGTGGCATCTGACAGCTGGCACCATTGGATGCCATCAAGCAGAGCCCCAGCGATGGCACCATAGGGATGCTCTAGCGCCCAGTAGCATACCCCTGCCCTCCAACCCCCCGAACATCAGGGACACCTGGGGTCCAATGTTGGTGTTCCCCCAGATGCCTGTGCCATGTGGCCAGCCCACCCATGCCCCTTGGTGTCTGTCAAGGTGGCCCAGGGCAGGGGGGATTCGGCGGGGGCAACCTGTCACCTGGCATGAGTTGCAACCTGTGGCCATGATACACCATTCATGGGCTACCACCACATCCATGGCGTATCTCACCTTTCGCAAATGCTGGGACCCTGCTGCTTCTGGAATGTTGCATAGGGTCTCTGGAGTTGGGGCAACTGGCGTACCTTGCAACTCCATGCAGGTTATGCCAGTCATCCTGGTACTGGCCCCATGTCTTCCTCTAGCTTAGTTTTAAGCATTGATTCAAAGATCTTCCCCAAAATGCTTGTAAGGGTGGTCGGTCTATAATTAACCATTTCACTCTGATTGCACTTCTTAAAGATGGGGGTGACCGAAGCTGTTTTCCAGTCATTAGGTATAATCCCTGAGAATAATGATAAGTTAAAAAATGTGTACAGTGGTTCAATCAGCCAGGTGGATGGTGCCTTTAGTAGTCTCAGATGTAATTTGTCAGGCCCTGGGGATTTGTTAATATTTATTTTCTCCAGCTTATTCTGTAGTTCAGTTTTTGTCATCTCAGTGAGATCCTCATGAGTATTGCTAAAGTTATTACCTATATTCTAGTTACTAGAGTTTATTGAGTTAAATACTGAATAAAAGTATTTGTTTAGTTCCTCTGCCATTTCTTGTGGGGCTGCTATTTCATTTGATCCTATTTCAGGGGGCTGATGGACTTGGCAACTTGTTTTTTGTTATTTACATATGAGTAAAACTCTTACCCCCATCCTTTATGTATGCTAATTTTAATTCCATTTTTTCTTTTCAGCTCTTATCTTTTGTTTACATTCTCTCAGAATTGACTTATATGTATGTTTATAGTAGTCGTTATTGTCTCATTAGTGCTCTGTATGGCCTTCTTTTTTCTGCAATTAATTTTGAAATATTGGGGGTTACCCAGATATGAATCTTACCCTTTTTATTGTAAATTATTTTATCTGGGATATGTTTTGTTCCTACTTCTCTTATTTTTGACCCTAGTCCATAGTTCATCAGGTGATGAGGACCCATTGTCCCATTGCCATTTGTGAAGTTCTTAATTGATGTTATCAAAGTTAGCTTTTTAGTAGTTTTTAAAGATAGTTTTACCAGATTCTATTTTGGGGGATATTTGGGTATCAAAAGTTATTATTTTGTGGTCACTATTTATTAGGGTGTCTTTAATGTTGATATTCTTCAACTGGAGGAGAATATATGTTAGTACTAAATCCAAAATATTGTTTTTCCTTGTTGATACAGAAAGTAGCAGAAGTAAGCCATTTGTATCACACACATCGAGAAATGTGTTTTGTTGATTATTGCTGGTTATACCTGTCACAAACCCACTCAGCAGGACAGGCCATCTGCTCCCACAGTGCCAACCTCCAAGTGCAGTCTTGTGAACAGGAACCAGAAACAGGGTAACCCTCCTATCTGTTTTGTGGGTTCAAATCAACCTTTGGTCTCAAGTCTTGGAGAGATTTAAACTGTGAACTTCTTGCTAGTGTCCCCAATGTACAGGTTCAGATAATTCTGCTCTGGGAGGGCAGATATCTTTTGCCTATGGGCACTTAACCAGGCATACAAAATGAACCCTTAAACTCTATTAAAGACCTCAGAATAAACTATTACCTTTTCCCAGTTTGGTAAAACCAGTAAGCTTTGTACAGTGTCAACTTTAACCATGTATGCTTCACTTGTCAAGAAAAAGAATTTCAAAGGCACACCAAGTAGTCTCTAAAGTAAAGGTTTACTTAAAAATAGATGAAGAAATGTAAAATGTAAATACAGAACCATATATCACAAAAACATACAATCATTTAAAAGAACAAGGGTTAAAAAAAAGTGCAAAATTCCTACCACCAGACAATTAGACTTATATTTCTAATGTATCTTTTCTAATAGTGCTGATAGACAGATGTTGTTGTCAGGAGAGTCCAAACATGTGTGTATTTACAGGTCACTCACAGCGTAATTAAAACACTGTCTTGAGCCTGCCTTCTCCATGATGTCACCCAGCTCCTCCTATGTTTATTAAAAATTATACAATCAGGATGTTACACAGCAGGGGGTAAATTAATAAAGGTGACATCAGCAAAACTCGTGTCCCCACATGACTTTCTTTAAATAACATCCCCTCTTTGATCTCAAGTAGCACTTCTTCCGAGGACACATCAAAGAATATTTTATGACTTTGCACTAAAGCGTCATAACCTGCTTTCTTCTGCTAAGTGTTATAAAAGTTTATGATTTCCCACCCTAACAGCTGACAAGCTACAAGTAAGCTAGATAAACAAGAGATGCTTATTTTAGGCCTCTTCTAACCTGTAATTATCTCCTGGCCTTCCAGGTAACACATATTAGCTAACACCTGGGGTGTGTTTGTGAGTGTGTGTGTGTATCGTCCCACAGGCTGTTTCAACATGTCTCACGAGAGACACTCAATAACACATTTTTATATTACAAAAATCATAGATTAATCAGAACCAGCTGTCTGAGTGTCACAATACCTTCTATTCAGTTAATTCCAGTAGGATTAAAGTCCCCTAATAGTATAATTTCTTTATGGCTTGCTTTGTTGTTAATGTTGTTTAATATGGATTGATGCGCTAACAGGTTTGTGTCAGGAGGTTTATAACACAAGCCGCTTAGTAGTTTTTGTTGTTTTTCCCTTTTGATTTCTACCCATATCATTTCACTTGATGTATCATCAGACAAGTTCTTGATGGGTTTATAGGTGATATTGCTCTTAATGAACACAGCTACCCCACCCCCTTTTTTTAATGTCCTATTTTTATAATAAGTATTGTAACCTGGTGTATTCATACTCCAGTTTGAGGTCCTCCCCACCAGGTTTCTGTTATAGCTGCTATATCAATTCTTTCTTTGATGAGTATTAGCTCAGGTTCATCTAATTTTGTAGAATGTAAACTTCTTGCATTTGTTAGGAGAAAGGAAAGTCCATTTTTATGTTGGCTCGCACTTGTGCGCCAGCTAACATGTTGCATTAGGAGCAGATTTGGAGGTGCAGTCACTGTGGGTGAATGCAGGGCATGCATCAGTAGATGTGTCCCTCATTCCCCAGTAAGACAGCATGCAGGCACCACACCAACAAGACGTAATGTGGTGATCACATCTAAAGAAATGTCCACTGCAATGAGAAGCAAGCTTCTCATTGCAGCGGCACAGCCTCCCCACATAAACATGGTGACAGAGGAGCCCCATCCCCCTGTCGCATTCCCTGACCCACTTCATTTGCCAATGGGGGTGCTCACCCCCTATCGGCATAATGACGCCCCCCAAGTTTGAGCCTCAGGGATGCCCAACCTCTTGGCATTATGCATTTCCCCAACAGTCTTCCTTTTGCTGATGGGGCCAAATCCCATCAGCTACAGTCCCCCATCCCTGTTTATTTGGCCAATGGGGAGCCCACTCCCATCAGTTTAATGTCTCCCCATCTGTTGTGTGCTGAGGGGGTGTCCAATCCCCTCAGCTCTTGCCCCCTCTGTGCCGACAAGGGTGCCCAATCCCCGTCAGCTACAGCCCCCAAAATACAATCAGGTGACACACTGGGAGCCCACCCCAGCATGCCAAATGTGCCTGAAAAAACAAAAACTGTCCTGCGATGTTCCCCCCTTTTTTTTACCCTGTAAAAAAGAAAATGGTCTCTCGTGGCCTCCCTGCCCCCTCCCACAACCTGTGCCCACCAACTGTGCACTCTGCCTCCCCACAAACCCCCGTCACCCCATACTTACCTCTGGAGTCTGGCATGATGATCTTCGGTGGACTGGGAACACATCTGTACTCTTCAAGACCGACTGCAACCTGAAGAAATGCCAGTAAGCTGTATAATGGCATAAATAGGGTTTTTTTCAACTTTGGTGCATGTCTTGGACATTTTTTGGAATTTTGACACCAAATTTTCAGCACTGTCATGGCGTTATTCGGTCCCGAAAGGTGATTTCATGGTCACTGCGCGGAATCACCTTTTGGGACCAATTAACAAAACGACAGTGCCACTGTTCATTAGGGGGGCTCTCAAAAAGCCTATGTTCCAAATTTGGTGGAAAAAATCCAAAAATGGCTGTTTTATGAGCGTGCGTTATACAGTTTCCATGCACGCTCGAAACTTTGTGAATGTGTAATATTTTCACTCCAGATTTTCAAAATTGGTATTTTTCCACACCTCCTCATGAAAAGTACAGCTGTCATTTTACATATCCTGGCCAAAATGTGTTTTCACACATCCGATGCAGAATAACGCGGTCGCTGAGCGAAATCAGTTTTTGGGACAGTTTGAGGAAATTACAGGGACACTGTTCATGAGCAGAGGTCCTACAATGCCTGTGTTGAAAATCTGATGATGAAAGTCACTTGTTCCCAAATGGCTACCCACTTCTAGATCTGAGATGCTTTCACTGTCCCCATTTGAGAGTATGAGGTCTAAGATTGCTCCCTCACGAGTAGGTTCCAAAACTAGCTGTCTGAGGCATGCCACCTGAAGGGCATCAAGAATGGTTCCCCTTCCCAAGAAAACTAATGTAGTTACTATAGATGATATCAGACCAATATTCATTCTGAATCCCATTAGTAAAACGCTTGAAAGGTTTGTAGCGAAACAGATTGACTATCTGGTTACCTATGATGTTCTTGCTAAGCAACAACATGGATCTCATAGGTACCATGGAACAGAGACTGCCTTTATTCAGGTTCACAGACACTGTCCTGTATGGGTCTGAGAAAGGTTGGATGGTGAGAGTGGTGTTCATGGACCCGACCAAGGCATTCGATTTGATCGAGCATGATCTTACCTGCTCTAAACTGATCAATTGAGGATTCTCTGAAGCTGTTGTTTCTAGGGTAGGGAATTATATGTGTAATCAATCTCAGTTTGTACAAATTGGATCTGTTGCATTGGATGTGTCCTCAGTTCATTGTGGTGTCCCACAGGGATCAATTTTGGCCGCTTGTTATTTTCGTTATTTGTTAACCAACTGCCTCAGGTATGTTAATTTAGTAGTACTGTTTTATATGTGATGATTTAATTGTTTTTTCTCAATCCAAGTCTGAGTCTGAACTATCTATTGCCTTGGATAATGTCTTCAGTGATATTTGTTTGTGGTTTACTTGTAACACTATGGTTTTGAGCTAAAAAAAAGCAAAAGTTATGGTTTTTGGAATGCCATCAATGTTGGAGGACAATCCGAGTTTAATTGTACATGATCAGCAGGAGACTTTGATTGAACAAGTTTACCAGTTTAGATATCTTGATGTCCTGTTGAACACAGGGCTTTCCTTTTCACTCCAAACACAGTCTGTTGTCAAAATCATTAACCTGAAATTAGGGTTACTACACACATTTAAATCCTATTTTACTGTTGCTATTGGGTCACTCCTTCCTCATTTTGAATATGTGTCAAGTTTATATTTCAATATGGGGTTGAAGGAATCATATGCTTTAACTGTTACTTACAGTATAACAATATCCGCAGATTTGTTCTTGTGGTTCCTGCCCATACCCATCACTGCAGCTTGTATTCACTCTTGGGATGGATGTCACCTTTCTGTATGATCAAATACTCCTTGGGATGTACTATCTTTAAATGTTCTGACTTTAAAATCTTCTTTTCCCCCTCTCTGACCTAGTTTAAGTTAAAGCCATGTTGCCAACTTTAAGGTTAGCTAATGGCACTTTATTTCACATGCCTCAATATAGGTTAAGATTGGTTTCTGTGCATTTGCAGTGACTGCTCCCATACTGAATGGGCCCCCACAGTGTTAATCACCAGACTACTTCTTTGCCCAATTTTAAGTTGAAGCTAAAGCAATACTTATTATTGAACTCTGTAATCGTTTTATGTAATTAGATGTTTGTTATTCTTTGTATTGTCTTATTTGTTGTTCTGTCTGAGTCAGGACTATAAAGGAACCTTTGGTCCAGTGTCCTTAACCAGTTAACAAAGAGTAAATGAAATGAAATTTAGATCTACAGTTGCAACAGTAACATACATTGCATTTGAAAGAACTCAGAGAGAAACCTGGCAGTACAGTAGTAAGGGCTGATGGTCTCAGCTGGTTTTGGTATATTTGCTGAATGCTTTATAAAGTATTTTGAACCGCCTCAGAAACTTGGAAACATAGAAGCATAGAAACATTGAATTGTATAACAGAAAAAGGTTGTTTGGCCCACCCAGTTTGCCCACTTTTCCCTACCTACATTATTGCAGACCGAACTTGATCTGCAGCTCTATCTCCCTCCCTCTTTTTCAACTATGATTCCCTTGTGCCTGTCCCATGCATTCTGGAACTACACCATTGTTTTCACTCCCACAACCTCTGCTGGAAAGCTATTTCAGGAATCCACCACTCTTTCTATGAAGCAATACTTCCTCACATCTCTCCCAAATCTACCACCCTGCAGCTTCATAACATGTCCCCATGTTTTTCTGAAAAGAAAAAAAAAACTTCCCTCCTGTACCTTATTTACTACTGGGAAGTAGAATTACAGTGCAACCAGATATGAGGTTAGAGGGCAAACCACGCTAACCCTGCATCTGGTTGCACTGTAAATGATCCATCCACTTTAGAAGTAAGAACAGAGTGTCCAGTTAATTGCCATTCTGCATACAACACTACTGCTGCCCAGAGTGAAGATTTTACTATCTGGATGGATGAGGTTGAACCTTAAAGCTCTTGTGGTCTGAGAGTGAAAGCTGTATAAATCATTACACTTTGAACTTACTGACACTCTAAATCCTGTCTGCTGCTTTTTGTGAGCTGCTGCAAAAGTATGAATGTCTGTGTTGCACTAAATTAAAACCCGCATTACTATTGTTTGCCACACTTTGAACTGATGCAACAAATGTGAACATCTGAGCTGCATTGAATTGAAACCTGAATTACTGTTGTTTATTGCACTTTTAACTGTTGCATGACCTGTTAAGAACTGCTGTATTTTATGAAGTGCTAGAACTTCTTTGTGCCTAAATTGCTGGCTTTGATTGGGGACCGACTGACTGTCTGCACACACCTTTTCCCATCTATCTGCTAAACATCAGCATCCTCAAATTTGCCCCATTTGTGGTGTGAGCTGTTGTGTCACTAGGCAACAGTCTATAAGCTTGTTGCTCTATACTGTACCTTCTGGGGTAGCCATGCCTTCTTCCCCCAATTAATGGCAGCAGCCCAATCAAGTGGAATGTGGGATTTAAAATGTAGCTACTGTTTAGATGCAGTGGTATCTAATCACGGCAGCCAGTGCAGGGAAGTGTGGATAAGTGCAAGCGGGAGTCAGGAGAGTCCAGGAAAGCAGAGGAAGCAGAGGAGACGTAAGAAGTAGTTGTGTGGTTAGGCTGTGAATAAAAATGGCAAAAGCTGTTTATTGTACTGTGTATGGGGCTTTTAACAGGAGGCTGGATGTGTGGAAGTACTGTGGGGGAAATTCTGTCTAATGAAGGTGGTAGGTCTGCACAAAAAAGAAAATGATTTTTCAATGTCCAACTTACTAATTGAATCAGCTGTACTTTGTGATTTTTACCAAATTTTGAGTGATGAGAGGTTTGAATTGAGATTATGTATTTATACACTATGTAATGCCTCAAGTTCTAAAATTTAGATTATGGTGTGGAAGTATGCAAGTTTGTTTGAGCATATAGCGTTACTGTTGTTAGCTGGAGACATAGAAGTTAATCCAGATCCTACTCATGCTACTTTTCTTAACTCTTTTGTTCCTTCCCAGTATTTTCAACATGGTGTAAAGATTGTACACTTTAACACTGGAAGTTTCTTTACTGAGCTAGGAGAAATGTAACTTTTTGCACAACAAAATCAGCCTGACTTTAAGGCTGTATCTGAATCATGGTTAAAATCAACAACTATGTCTGATGTGTGTTCCTTCCCAGTATTTTCATTGTGGTGTAAAGATTGTACACTTTAGCATTAGAAGTTTCTTTACTAAGCTAGGAGAAATGGAACTTTTTGCACAATAAAATCAGCCTGATCTTATGGCTGTATCTAAATCATGGTTAAAATCGACAACTACGTCTCATGTGTGTACTATAACTGGGAATAAATTACTCACGGCAGATCAAAAGTGTAAAAAGAAAGGAAGGGGTATTGCAGTGTATTTTAAGGATCATCTTCTAGTGGAAGTTTTAGGTACTCATCTTGATACTGATGGTCCTCAAGACAGGTTATTATTAAGGCAAGTTCTGGGTGGAAAAAAACATGTTCTAATTGTCTGTTTGTATAACCCTCCCCTTCGTGGGTTAGTTGGTTTAAAGTCTTTTTTCAAGATTCTTTCTCCAAATATTTCTGGAACTGATGTAGTAATAGAATCATAGAATTGTGCTGGTAGAAAAGGAACTTAAGGCCCATCAAATCTGCCTGATAGCCCACCCCCATCACTTGTATCTAAATTTATTCCACAGGGATAGTTTTGAGGTGGAAACATTATTTGACTCTTTTGAGTTAGCTCAATTGATAGAAGAAGCTACCCGGTTTAATTCTGTTACTGTTAATCACTCAATTTTAGACTGGGTGATTACCAATAGGTCTAGTATGGTTGCAGCAGCTGGAGCAATGGCCAATTCTTTGAGCGGCCATTTGGATACCTTTTTTATTTTGAATTTTAAAAGGGTTAAGGTTCTACCCTGAATTATCAAAATGCGCAGGTTTGACAAAGTTAATTCAGTCATTTTAAGTGGCTTAATGTCTCAGACTGATTGGTCATATTTGAATTAATTCCAGAAGTAAATTGAGCTTTGGACTTTTTTATAAACCAATCAATTCTAATTCAGGATGCTTGTTTTCCATTAAGGACAGCGAGGCTTCGAGGTGAGCAAAATAAATGGTTTTCAGATTAGATTAAACAACAGATAAAGTTGAAGAATAATGCCTGGAAAAAATTAAGAGAAGTCCATCACCGGCCAATTCGGTGTATTATCATAGTTTACAAAACAGTGTTTCTCAATTGGTTAAAAAGGCCAAGGTTCAATTCTATAGGAATCAGTTCAGGGACTCTTTATCATACTCTAAGAAGTTTGGGGCAAATATAAGTTCTTTGTTGTCTCATAAGTCATATAGCAAGGCCCCTAGAATTCTGAGGCTGCAGAATTTTGTGCAGGAATTGCAACCTACCGCAGAATATCTACAATGACACATAATTCACTGTTCTTTGTGATTCTTTATTAATATTTCCAGTTTATCCATAGCACCTGGTTCCCTTTCCCTCCTTTTATATCCAAAACATCTCTATGCTCAGCATGTAACCTTATCAGTGCTGTCACATCATATAGAAGCCAACAATAAGGTTGCATTCTGCTACAACAATGAATAGTCACTTATCTACTGCAGCTTACACCCCAGGAGAAGTGGCCCGGTGCATCAGGTACTCTGATTTGCTTAACCTGTACTACAGCCTAATAAAATGTTCAGTCTTAAGTTATTACATTAAGGCTGACTTAAACAAATACTTGACAATAGCACATTCCTGTAACTCCATACCTTACTATGTACAGATTTATTTGTGCCTTTAATGTGTGACAATGCCGTCTGAAATGAATAAGTGGTAAAATGAATAACCTGTCATTTTTAAGAAAATAAAGTAATTATGCCCAGAAATGTGGAATATAATAATGCGTAGATCTCTTGAATAAACAGATCTACTAAATGAATAATTGCACCGTACACATTTTTGCCAGGGTTATTGATTACATGTTACAAAGGGCTCATAGAACTATCTAAATGTTATAAAGAAATGTTGTCTCCCGGGCCAGCCGTAGCACCAGTGGGTAGCATGTTGTGTTCTTGTGCAGGCAACTCAGGTTCAGGGATGAGCTATGGGAGTTAGCTATTCAGCACAATGATTGGGAGGGGAGCAGCCCTGTCGCGCACCACTGCTCTGAGCCTGGCAAGGTATGATGCAGTGTTCTGTCACACAGATGACACCTCGTGACAGTTTGAGAATCCTTCTCTCACCACAAGGGATTTACATGCATGTCATGGTCTGATGGGGTTATGTAGTGTCTCGGGAGATGTGAGTTGGCATGAAAAATGGGTCTTGCAATATCTCCTCTATTTTGTTTATTCCTCTTCCAAAGGGACTTGTGTGAATGAGGATACAATTTCATGGTCACAAAAAGGGACTTTTTTTTTAAACTATGTTACAGATTGCATATACATATATAAGTGATACAAGGTGGAAACATAATGAGTGGTGTAAACAGTATGAGTATATAGATAGCTTATTTATCACTTAAGGTCCCATCTGTGTATTTCATTTATGCAATAGAATAGGACCTTAAGTGAAAGATTTTTTTTAGCTTTTTTTTTAATTAAATTTTAAAAAGTCTTTGTTTTTTTTTCCAACTAGTGTTGCTGTGCATTTCATCTCGAGTGCCACAGCCATTGCCATGGATGTGAAGTCAGGATGACAAGCTGACAATGTGATGTGGCAGTTTTTTGGTGCTGCAGATCTTCCACAGAAATTACAAACCACCGCAGCAGAAGTTATGTGGCAAATGGTAACCCTTCCACAGAATTTGATCCCAAAGTGCCGCAGAAAGGTAGGGGCCTTGCATTTATCTCAGCTGATAAAATGTCAGTTAATGATGTGTTTATGCATCAAACAGAAATTGTTAATTTGTTTAATTGTAATTTGTCTGACTACTCTGGTTATAGATCTAATTCATATAATAGGTCTCTTCAGGCTGATTTTAATCATATTGATAGGCCTAAGTTTTATTCTAGGGCAGTTAGATGGCAAGATGATTTTAGGCTTTTTGGGTCATTACCAGACAAGTCTATTGAGTGTGGTATGGGTGGATGCTATGCTTTTGCAACTGGCACAAGATCATATTATTGATCCCTTAAGTTATATTTTTAACATGTCTTTAATAACAGGGCAGTTTCCAACAGAATGGAAATAAGGGTTGTTCCAGTGCCTAAAGTCACATGCAGAGCTATTGGATTATTTTTGTCCCACCTCCATTCTGAATCCTCTTAGTAAATTATTCGAAAGGGTGATGGCTGATCATATGAAGGACTATTTTGCTACATATAACATTTTTTGCAATCTACAGCATGGATTCAGAAGGGAGCAGGGAACTGGGATGGCATTGGTCAGGTTTATGGACACCATCCAATGGGGCTTTGAAAAAGGTTTGCTGACTACAGCAGTGTTCGTGGATCTGACCAAGATGTTTGATTTGATAGAACATGATTTGGTACTTGACAAACTTAGTGATATTGGTTTTTCATCTAATGTGTCCTGCGTAAATGACTATTTATCTCACCATCAGCAGTTTGTAAATGTAGGGGCACAAACTTCTTGGGTTGCATCCTTGTGTTGTTGAGTTTGGTAGGGGTTCCATTAAGGGCCCCTTGTTATTTATTCTATTTGTAAATCAGCTACCCACTTAATGTGCTGCTAGTGATTCAATACTCTATGTTGATACTCATTATTTTATATAGCAGGCTAGTTCTGAAATTGAATTGAATAGGGTTTTATAAAACTACTTTTTAAATGTCTGTTCTTGGTTTCAGGGAAACGCTTTGATTTTGAACTCTAAAAAGCTAAATCAGTGATAACTGGTACATTGGCTAAATTAAAGACCTCACCTAAATTGGAGATTATTGATTTGAAGAATGTAGCAGTGGAACAGGTAACTCAATTTAAGTACTTAAGAGTTTGGTTAGATGTCAACTTATCTTATTCTTTGCAGGTAAAACATGTTAGTAAAACAAATCAGAAATTGGGCCTCCTTTCTTCTTTTGACACAAGGAAATCAATAGCAGTTGGTTCATTACTTCTTCACTTTGACTATGTATGTTATTTGTATTTGAATTTGAAGTGTGCTGAGTATAATGTCTTGGTAAATGCTTACAATAACATTTATTGGTTATTTTGACTGTCCCATTAAGAACACACCATTGTGACTTATACTCACAACTGAATTGGATCTCTCCTAGATCTGCAATATAATTTGTTGGGGGATGTCTAATTCATAAATCTATATTTTCATCTGGCACTTTTCCTTTATCTGATTTGGTAACTGTTTGTACTACTCTTTCAAAACTGAGCTGTACAAAGGGACTTGCTTTACAGGCTTTACTTCACAAAAACTGTATTGATTGCGTTCCTACTCTATTGTTGCACCCATGTTTTGAAACAGTTTGCCTGAAACATGCATACCATAACTTCCTTGGGCTGTTTAAGGTGAATTTTAAGCAGTTTTAATTGGAAAAGTCCTCAAGTATTTGTTATCATTGATATGGTTGTAATTATTTGTAATTTGTACTGCTTTTTTGTTTATTGTTGTTTATTGTTTAATGTTGTTAGATGTCTTACATCTGATGTCCCCACCCAGTTAACAAATTAAAAATAAATAAAAATAAAGGTCTCTATCATATCGCACCCCTCTTCTTTCCCAGAGTGTACATATAGCGGTCCTCTTCATGTAGGCATTTTGATGCAGACTCTGCATAATTTTGGATGCCCTCCTCTGGACCACCTCTGCTCTGTCTATGTCCTTTCAAAGGTGCTATCTCCTGAACTGGACACAGTACTCTAGATGTGGTCTTACCAGTAATCTATACAGAGGCAACACTACCTCCCTCATTCTGCTGGTTATACCCCTCCCTATGCACCCCAGCATCCCACTAACCCTCCTGACTGCTGTGGTCCAGGTCTCTTTCATGGTTGATAGTCATCAATACCACTCCATCCATTGCCTACTCTGCCCCTGGGTTTCTGTACCCTAAGTGCATGATTTTGCACTTTTTCAGATTGAGATCTCCATCACTGCACTGTGGACCAGATACAGAACTGAACTATATTAAAAGACACTTAAGGAACTAATGCACAATTTACTTTTTGTGCACCAGTATATTTTGAATGTTGTATAAACTCTCTCAGTACCATACCAGCCTCCTGATGTGGAAACAGTCACAACCTAATCTAGTATCTAAAATAGGTACCAAAAGTTTTCACTTCTGACATTTGTGAAACAAGCTGAGTCTGTAAGCTGTCAACAGCGTAACCCCCTTGTAGGGACCTCTCTAACATTTCACCTGAAACTGCACTCCTTTTCAGTGCCCTCAGATTCTAACTTGTGGAAAAGGTTCCTGATCTCATTGACTGCTTCTGAACCCTACTGTTTTAATATCAGTGTAAATTGTTTAAATTTGTCTTGTACATCTGCAACTGCAGTATGTGCTTGCTGTCACTTGCCTGCAAAGAACACACTGTAAATAAACTCTTATTCAGTGTTTAATTTCTTTCTGGTACTAAATCAATTACTCATATAATAAATTAAAAGAGCTCTGATAATCACCACAGCACATTACATTAGGACAACTGAAAACACTAAGGGGATATGCTATTATTTATATGTGTTTGCAGACAATAATGAAGAGGATCAGAGACAGTAGGACAGCATGAGGATTTTCATGCATAATAGGGGTATGAGGAAAAATGGTCGGGTAATGGGAAAGAAATTGATGTTCTGGTTTGAAGGGAGAAATGCTCTCTAGATCCCTAATAAAGTACAGTTACGTAAGAACTTACCGTAACAGTAGATCTTCGAGAACAGCTCTTGCAGCAGGTTACACCATTAGGACTGAAGCCGGCAGGCGTCAGGACCCCACAGATAAATTCTAGCTAGCTATCTTCAGTGGGACTGCCCCACGCCGGGTCCCGCCTCTGACGTCAGATGTAGTACATAAGGGGGTGGGCCCGCCCAATTCCCCAGTTCTCCCGCCGGTGACTTCCGGCCACAGGCTGACATCGGAATGGGAGACTGAGGATCCACCGTCAGAAGTCAAAGGGAACAACCCTGATAGAAAAGGCAAAAGCCATGCCTCCTCCAAGGGGGAAGGTGGGCGGGAAGGTACCTGCTGCAAGAGCTGTTCTCGAAGATCTACTGTTACGGTAAGTTCTTACGCACTGTACTATCTTTTACCGAGATACAGCTTGCAGGTTACACCATTAGACTGATTCCCAAGCAGTAGCGCTGCCAAAATTCTTGGAGGAGGAAACTAGAAATACATTCCAGGTCCTGAATTTAGGACAGAGACCCTGTAGCACCGCTTCAGGTCGGTCGCTCTTCGCCGAGAGGCGATGTCCAGGCTATAATGCCTGATAAATGTATGCACAGAGCTCCAAGTGGCTGCAGCACATATAGCAGAAGTGGAGACGTTTCGGAGTGCTGCAAAGGAGGTGGCCACCCCCTAGTAGAATGACCCCGGACTGTACTCAGGAGGGGCTTTTGTTTGATATCATAACAGAATGAAATACACTGGACAAGCCAGTGAGACAGGGACTGTTTGGATACAGGTTGGCCCATCATCCTTTCAGAAAAGGAAACGAAAAGCTGCTCAGAACTACGTAGTAGTTTAGTTCTGTTGAGGTAATACCTCAAGCTGTGGTGAACATCCAGGGTGTGGAGCAGTGCCTCTCCTCTATTAGAGTAGTTCGGGAAGTAGACCGGCAGGTCAATATCCTGATTGAGAGTGAGTGTAGAGACCACCTTAGGCAAAAATTTTGGATTCGTCCTCAGGGATACTCTGTCCCGGTGGAAAACTAAATAAGGCTCTTTGCACATGAGAGCGTGAAGCTCAGAAATTCTTCTCGCTGAAGTAACAGCAACCAAAAACAGCGTTTTCCACAACAGAAAACGCAACTCACAATCCACGGCAGGTTCGAAGGGGGAAAGTGTGAGTTGTTCCAGGACAAAGAGCAAATCCCATGGAGGCACTGGGTCCTTAATGGGTGGCCTAAGGTGTAACACCCCTCTCAAAAATTCCCGAGAGGCGTCTAATTGTGCCACTGTGCGATGACCCACCGTAAGGTGGTAGGCAGAGATGGCACAGAGGTGCACCTTGATAGAGGAGTAGGCTAGACCTGAACGGAAAAGGGAGAGCAGGTAGTCCAACACCACTCTCACCAGGCAACCTAAAGGGGAAAAATCGTGTGCTCATGACCATAAACAAAAACGGCGCCATTTCATGGCGTACGTCACATGCGTTGCTGGATTTCTGGCTGCAGAAAGAACTTCTGCAACCTCTTGCGAGACCCCGTGACGTAAGATGGCTATGTCTCTAGGAGCCATGCATGCAGGTTCAGTGAGCGTAAGTCTGGGTGGACCAGTGAACCTTCCTCCTGAGACAAGAGATGGGAGCTGAATGGCAATGGGAGCGGAGGTTCCTGGGATAGCTGAATTAGCAAGGGGAACCAGATCTGTCTGGGCCAGAAAGGGGCCACCAGGATCATTGTTGCATGCTCCCTGCGCAGTTTGAGAAGAACTCTCTGGATCAACGGGAAGGGAGGGAAAGCGTAGAGGAATCTGTCCGCCCAGGAGAGGGACAACGCGTCTCACCAGAAAACACCAGGCCCTGGATCTAGCGAGCAGAAATTGGGCAGTTTTGTGTTGGATGGGGATGCGAACAAGTCCAACTCTGGAGTTCCCCATCAAAGAAACAGATCCTCTGCTACCTCTTGAAGAAGTTCCCACTCGTGGACTCTGGCCTGGGAGCGACTCAGGCCATCTGCAATCATGTTGTCCACCCCGGGAACATGTACAGTGATCAGATTCGTGCCATGTCAGATTACCCAATCCCACACCCTCATGGCTTCCCTGCAAAGGGGGTAAGAGTGTGCGCCTCCTTGTTTGTTGAGGTAGTACATCACCGCCGTGTTGTCTGTCTGAAGCAGGAGAGTACTCGACGGGATTTCTGACTGAAGGGCCTGCAGGGCATAAAGGGCCGCCTCATCTCTAGGACATTGATATGGAGATGAGCCTCCAGAGGGGTCCACGTACCCTGGGACTTCACCCCATCCAGGTGTGCTCCCCACCCTAGACCTGAGGCGTCTGTGGTGAGGATTACCTCTGGGGACGGAGCTACAAATGGGACGCCTGTGGAGAGTGACCCTGGGTCTAGCCACCACTGCCAGTCTCGAATCACAGTGTTCATGATTCTGACCGGATGCTGCATGTGGTCTTGCCTTTGATCCCATTGCACCTTGAGCATCCACTGAGTTACCCGCATGTGGAGCCTTGCGAAAGGGATGGTAGGAATGGCCGCAGCCATGTGTCCGAGCAAGCGAAGGACCGACCTGGCAGGGACAGTCTTGTTCAATGATAACTCCCTGATGAGGGATCTGATGTGCTCTGCTCTGTCGTCTGGAAGAAAAGCTCTTCCCTGAACGGTGTCCAGTACTGCACCTATAAACTGCAGCTTCTGCGATGGTACCAGGAGAGACTTCTCATGGTTGATTAAGATGCCCAGAGATCGGAACAGGTCCTGGGTGCTCTGGATCGCACGTAACAATGCCTCTCTGGAGGCGGCCATGGGAAGCCAATCGTCCAGGTACGGGAACACATAATGGCCCTGTCTCCTTAGAGACGCTGCCACGACTGCCATGCATTTGGTAAAGACCCTGGGTGCGGATGACAGTCCGAATGGAATGGCTCGGAATTGAAGGTGGTGGTCGAGAAACTCGAAGCGCAGGAACCTCTTGTGCGCCTGAGCTATAGGGATGTGCAGGTATGCGTCCTGCATGTCTAGAGACACTAAGAAGGCATCTTGCTTCAGCATGGGAATAAGACCCGGAAGAGTCACCATGCGGAATCTCTTGTAGGCGACCGACACGTTGAGGTCGCTGAGGTCCAGAATCGGACGGAGGTCCCTGTTTTCTTTGGAACCAGGAAGAAGTGGAATAGTATCCTTGTCCTTTCTGGGTTCTCCAGGACGTCATCTATCGCTCCCTTTTGCAAGAGCGCGAGTACTTCTTGCCAGATCAGAGGCTTGTGCTGACCCGGATACCGGGAGAGCAAAGGAGGCCTCGAGGGTGGCTTTTCTGCGAATTCTATATAGTGGCCTCTTCCGACCAACTGAAGAACCCACCTGTCTGTGGTTATAGCCTGCCATCCTGGCAGGAAGTTCGCAATGCGACCCCCGACCATGATTTCTCGTTGATCCTGAGGGGCGGGGGCCGGAAAGGAGTCAGGCTGTGGCGGCTGAGGGTCCCGCTGGCTGGGCTGGCTTGGAAGTATGCTGGCTTCGGCCTGCGGGCTGTTTCCCCTGGGCTCTGTGAAAGCCAGAGCCCCTCTGTTGTGGAGCGGGGCGGGACTGCTGCCTCTGCGTCTGTCCATGAAATTGGCTTTGGTTCCTATGAAAGGAACTAAGCTTGGGTCGGTACATGGCCTGAACTGACCTCACCACCTTCCCGGCCTCTTGAAGTTTGGTAATAATCTTCTCTGAGGGCTTACCAAACAAGACTTCTCCCTCGAATGGGGCGTCCATGATATTCTTCTGGACGTCCGGGGTAAAGCTGGAGACGCGTTAACCAAGAGTGTCTCCGGATGCATACGCCTGAAGCTGCTGCTCGGGCCGAGGAGTCCGCAGAGTCATACACGACTCGTAGCACTTGGGTTCCCACGTCCGAACCCGTATGAAGGAGCTGAAGCATCTCCTCCTTCTGCTCACCTTCCGGCAGTTTTTCAGCCGCATCCAGACCCTGTTCCCACAAGGCATTTTGAAACTGCACCATGTGGGTCAAGTAATTCAGGGATTGATGGCGCAGGTAGCGGAAGCGTATGTGTGCCTACCCATAGCGTCCAACTGTTTGGACTCTGGGTCCGGTGGCAGGGTGCTCAGATGTTGCGGGTCTCTGGGACCGGGTCATGTGAGGCTGTTATGACCAGAGAGTCGGCCTGAGGCTGCTGGAGTCAAGTACAGATCTTCTGGGAGCCTTGTACAAGCGATCAGCTTTCTTTGGCATCACTGGGAGCGAATGTGGACGCTTCCACGCTGCCTTGGTGACGTCCACGAAAGTGTCTACCAAGGGTGGCACCACCACAGGCTTGGGGTCTTTCTGCCGAAGGTACTTCACAAGGCGTAGCCTTTCGGGGTCCAACTCTTCCGCATCCCATCCCATGTTCTCTTGGATGTGTCTCATGATATCCGAGAATGAAGGGTCATCCGGAGGAGACCTAGGAAGCTCATGTGGGTCCGGAGAAGGGATGGAGAGAGGAGATGGGGATCTGGATGTTGAAAACTCTGATCCCGTGTCCTCCGTCGAAGGCGAACGTCTGCGTCGCGTCTTCTGGGTCTCTTAGGGCTGGGTGACCTAGAAGAGGATCTGGACGGAGGTCTCCTTTTGTCTGGCCTCCCCCTTGGAGGGGTTCTGGGCTCTCAGGGAGGAGGTAAGCGGCCTGCAGACCCAGATGGAGAAGGGGGCGCAGGAACCGGAGGAGCAACCGGTGTAGGAGGAGGAGGAGGTGGAAGCGGAGGTGGAGTGGGGACCATGTCCTTTTTGATGGTATCCCACCAGTAAGTGAAAAGCTCCTTCACCTCTGAAAAGGAAAGGCCCGATGACGGCCCGGGCGTCGGTGGTCGGTCGTCGGGTCCCGGCGTCGGCTCCACAGGGGGCTCGGGTAGCGGTGAGGGTGCCCTGGGAGTCTCAACAGGAACGGGGTCGCCCGTCTGGTCCTCGGGCTGAGTCAACTCCTCCTCAGTGATTGTCTCTTGACCGACGTCGGTTGGAGGTGTCAGGGTCCTCTTCTCAATTGGAGCGGGCGTCGGTCCCCCTACCGGCGTCCAGTGATGAGTTGCCCTGGCCAGCGACAGTCTTCTGACTGACAACGGTTCTGGGGACCTATGGTGAGAGGCCGATGTCGGGCGAACCAGCGTCGGGTCCAATGGCCTCTTAAGTGAGGTGAGCTCCTTGGTCTTCCGCTGGGGAGGAGGAGGCAAGAAAGCGGACCTGACGTCGGGTTCAGAATGGCGGGAACCCGACTTGTGATGGTGGTGACGGTCCCCCGACTTCGCCAGGGCCTTGGAGGAAGAGGAAGGCCTGGGAGTCTTAGCCAGAGAAGAGGAGCCAGAAGATTTCCTTACCACAGCGGGGGGAGGCTGAGAGCTGGCCCGGGAGGGAGAGCGGTCAGACCTGGAGCCGGAGCTGTGCGAGTCGGAGGCCCTAGAAGGGGACCTGGAAGGAGCCTTCTCCCTATGCTTCTCAGCATGCTTGCAGGCCTTCTGCGAAGAATCCCCCCCTTGGAAGCCATGGTCTTGAGTTGTTCCTCGAGCAGGAATGCCTGTAGGGCCTTCTGGCAACGGATCCGGGTTCTGCTGTTGAAACCCTGGCAAAAGGTGCAGGACCGGGTGTCGTGGTCTGGACCTAGGCACCGGACACAGGCCGAGTGCGGTTCCTTGAATGGGATCTGCTTCCCACAGGCACACTTCGAGGAGTGACCGGAGGTCGGAGAGGACATCAGAGAATAAACTGAATGAAGAGAACGAATTTCCCTTAGGAAAAAACTTTACCATGCGTCGCGCGCTAGAAGCTGAACCGAAGGGTCGAGACATGCAAGTCGACGGCGGGAAAGAACTGGGGAATCGGGTGGGACCGCCCCCTTATGTACTACGTCTGACGTCGGAGGCGGGACCGACGTCGGGGGTGGTTCCCGCTGAAGATAGCTAGCTAGAATTTTTCCGTGGGGTCCTGATGCCTGCTGGCTTCGGTCCTAATGGTGTAACCTGCTGCAAGAGCTGTATCTCGAAGTAAGATCTGTCATAGGTAGTGATCACCCAAGGCACGTAATACAACCTACTGTACAGATGTTGCAAAGCAAGCTACTGAAGTAAAAGCAAAAGCATTTCTTTGATCCTGGTGCAACTAGAAAGAGTTAAAAAAATACTTTACTGCAAAATCCACAGGTATGTGGTCGCCAGTCTATACAGTCAACAAGCCTTGCACATTCTGCCACAGCTGCTTGAAGGCTTGAGCAGCCAGATGTTTCTTCATGTGCTATAGCAATATCAAAGATGCAAGCCCTTTTGTATTTTTCAAGATCCACCTTGTCTCTACATTGGTCAAATATCCTGTAAAACATGTAGCAAAAAGCATTATTTATATGCTCATATTGAAAGTCCATATTGTACAGTATATTATGTAAGCAATAATACCCGAGAGGGTGGTCGGTATTGGGCAATACCGGACCGCCCAGGGGCGTAATGAGGCCTGACGCCGCAGGCAGAGGGCCTTATAGCCCTGAAGCTCCGGTATTGCCCATACCGCCCACCCTCGAGGGTATTATATTAGAAATGGGCACTGTTAAAGAATGTAAGTTTAATTTAAAAATTAACTAAAAATTAGTTTAAAATAACTTTATAATAAAATAGTTCCTACGCCTTCATTTGACATGGTACATCTGCACACTGCACTCTACATTAGAGTAGACACGTCCTTGCCAAATGCCTCTAATGCCAAATGATTGCCAGAAGTGGACTACATGACCCGGAAGTATGGGGAGGGCTGCACAGTAATGTACTTTTAAATAGATTATTGAAGAGAGTTCCCTCCCCAAAGTTACATTCTGCAGTTTTCTTTTTTATTATTCAGTTTCGTGGTAGTGCTGTTGGAAGATGTGCAGTTTTAGACAGTAGTGTCAAAATGTACTGCGAAATGGATTAAGGATCCGTGACGGTTTTAGTGGAGTTGGTGACCTGGCAGCTGTCTGAGTTTGCGGTCAGAGTAAACAATAATTTTTTAATCATCGTCGGGAAATCTGTGAGGAGCGATAGTGGCCGTGATCCAGTGACAGTTTTAGTGGAGTTGGTGACCTGGCAGCTGTCTGAGTTTGCGGTCAGAGTAAACAATAATTTTTTAATCATCGTAGGGAAATCTGTGAGGGCTTGTTGATAGTAAATGTGACCTACTTCCACAAAGCTGTTGACTGATTTTAACGAAATATGAGCTGGAAGAGAAATGCAGATTTGTGTGGATTTGTACAGGCTTTCAGTAATCAGCCGCGGGAGTGAGCAGGGTATTAATAAAACTGACTTAACGAGATCGCTGACAGGACGGGGGCAGAGATGTACTACTGGTTGCTGGACTGTACCGTTTGCACTGTGTTTGAACCCATTTAGTGTCAGCTGTTAAATGACATATTTAATGTTTTTTTTTTTTACAACAACAAAAGACACATGATTTGTGGTCTTGTTAGGAGATGGCACAGAGCATTGTAGGAACAATATCTCTCGCTAAGGGACAGGAAAAAATGGCGGCATTTTGAAATTTAAATTTGGTGCTTACAGCCAATTAGGAAACTGGGTTGGCACTAGGATACTTCCATGGGTGAAGGGGCAGTATAGGCTGGTACTTCTTACTTGCTGGTCATCTATTGAAACTTAATGTACCCCTATCTTGAGGGTACTGACCAATCAGATTGCAGCAAGTAAGAAGCCCATTTTCTAAAAAAAATTAATTCACTGTTTATTGCTTTTGCTCATTTAATTCATTGGAAATGTGCTATTATCTTATTGTTTTTGTTTTACGCATGGTGGACCATATAACTCCAGCATTATGAAGGATACTTGGAGATGTATGAGACTTTTTTTGCTGTCTGTAACTGTTATCTTGATTTCAATGTCTTTTTAACTGAGATGAATTTGTAGCGATATATTAAAGGGTGTTGTGTTTTAATGTAGCTGTCAGTTTATTACAGGTTTAAAATTCAATAGAATATTAGTCTGTGATAACACACTATTTAGGGTATTAGACAGTGTTCCATGAGTTTTTTCCCATTTTATGCGAAGGATGAAATTCAATAGAGGATGAGCTTGGGATAGTATAATATTCCAGAGACTGGAAATTAAACTAGCATTGCATCTTGAGCACTGAAACGAAGACAAAACATTCTTACATGAAATGTAGGTTCTTCATGATGCTATTTAGTGTCAATCAATGTATTCTGTTCACTTCTCAAGCTACAAACAGTACAGCTATGTAGCGTCCTATTCTCTAAATTATTTTCTCTATTTGATGCATATACCAAATGCAGTATATTTTCAGAATAAGTTCTACCCTGACTGTGAGATTCATAAAAAACATATTTTAGAATGTTTTACATACTGTGCAGTGAAACCATTTATAATAAGTCTATACCCATCTCAGTGTGATCCATTCAACAAAGGATATAAAATGCTGTTACTATGTACTGCCTCACTGGTAATTTGTTTTAGTGTATACTGGTTGCAAGTATTTCATGAGTAACTTGGACACTGCTTTACTAAGGTACCTTATGTAACCTGTTATGATGCTGCTTGTCTCACATCTGTTTATACTGTATTAATGTCAGTTGATTGTATGTATTTTTAGCTTTATGTATGCTATATTCCCCCCATGTTACACTTCCCCCAGGATGCACCATGAGATGAGCAACTTGTTGTTCAATGTGGCCTTCCTGGTGAAACTTTTTAATAAATAAATAAGGCAATTATGAAGTTATAACTACTGGTGACCGTATTTATCAACCAGATTGTAATATCTAAACAGCAGGAACTGCTTTGCCTGCCTGAACTGCTGGGACATTTCTGAACCAAATGCCATAATAACCAGATTTCATGTTACAGTATTACACTCCAAAAAGCCATAACCCAAAATTTGGCTATTATGGCATTCTCGGAACAAATTTCACTTTCCTCCATGGAGGTAGCTTGACTGAGCAGTGTTTGCTGTAGTAAACAATAAGTGAGGAGAGCAAGTGACTCAGTGACTTCAGAGACTTGATGCAATCGTTAACTAGCACTGCTATAGAAAGCCGCCGAGTCACTAGCTCTCCTCACTCTATACTTGGCAGCTTCTTTAGAACAAAGTAAGGAAAGCAACTTAAAAAAAATAAAACCAGCATGCTTTTCACACTGGGCACTACTGTTTTAATACATTTTGGGGCTTATTATTTACCGTGGTGAACTCCACTTGATTATGCTCCATGGAGGAACCCGCCAAGTCACTTACCCTCCACAGATAAACACTGGTAGTTCATGCACCAGAAAATAAAGAATAACTAAGGTGTGTTTATGAATTGTTTTACACACCCTTGTTGTGTGGTGACCTCAAGGTTTATGGGTCATCACACACTTCGGGTGTGTAAAAAAATTCATAACACACACTTCCATAGCCATTATTCCCTATTTAATAATACATATGTGATTCCTGTTCAATCTATTTTTTGGGGGGGAGGGGTCAGATGTGACTGGTCTGAGACAGAGTGGATATATTTTAAATGTTATTTTGTTGTTGTTCTAGAAACTTGCAGTTAGGAATGTAGAACAATGAAATACAACTGAAATTAACATGAGAAATAAGAACTCTTATAAAGCTCTTGATAATATAGCATATGGTCTTACTTTGACGGCAATGAGAAGGTACTGCCACAGTTGGGAGGGGTTGTGAGCCCCCGAGCTATAAAGGTACACTAGTGGCTAGCATGATCTCAGCTATAATATCTGAACAACAGGAACTGCTTTGCCTGCCTGAACTGCTGGGACATTTCTGAACCAATTAGCACATAAAGCACTCAAGGAGGTAGGTATTTAATGAGGTAGCCAACTTTACCAACCCAAGATGTGAACAGCCATGATGTACTGCCACCATAATAAGGAGGGGGATATGAACCCATTGGCTGTTAAGGTCCTCCAGGCAAAAGCCTGCTTAGTCAGTGATATCTAAGCAGCAAGAACTGCTTTGTCTGCCTGAACTGCTGAAACATTTTTTTGCTCCAATTAGGGCACTGAGTGCTCAAGAAGGTGTCTTGAGTAGTTTTAACCCATGAACTACCTAGCAGTCCCAACGTGCAATAGTCCCAGTATGCAGCAATCCCAGCATGAGTGTCATACCATTAGTGGAGAGTCCTTGACACAGGGTCACCAGTAGGGTTGGGAGGACCTGAAAGTTCCTGACCCTTATTATCAGGATCAGGATCCAGGCCAAAGCCCTGATTAGTTTCAATCAGTGTTCTGATTTTAAATCAAAACCTTTTCTAAAATGTGACAGAAATTGAAAATCTGCCATACAAATGCATAAAACAACATGAGAATCAATGATATACACGTAGAATTGTAAACAGCACTTTGTGAAATGAAAACTGAGAGCTTATTTGTACAAATGTGCTGGTCAATCAATTCTGAATACATGGCAGATACAGGTGACCTGGTTTCCTATGTCCTGCCTGCCTGACTGTAGCAGTGTAAACTGATCAATCTGACATGAGAGGGGGATTCCATTTAGAACAATGAACAAATCGGTTGGTTGCCGGTGTGGTGCAAGGTATGGCATCCAGCGCCTCAGCCCTCAGCACCACCGGGCCGGCAACAATGTAATTTCAGTGGGAGTTAATCCCTTTTGTCATGCAGTAAACCTGTAACATTGTGCTTCATCCTAGTAAGCTTCACTGTACTCCAGACCCCATTTCCGCACACCACCCTGTCAGTCACTTATTAAACTCCTGTATTCTTAGCTTCCTAGCAGTGCTTGTCCTAGATACAGTGAGTACCTCAGAGAATGTCACTGAACTTCCCACTTGACTGTAGATACTCCCCACCTCCCTGAACCTCCCCTGACTTCTTTCACTGTACTGCCCTCTAGGTTGTTTGTATCTAGATGCACTATGATATGAGGCTTCCCTCCCACATTCTTCACACATTTCTTAATGAACTGCCCTACTCTCCCCACTGTCATACCTAGCATACACTGCACCTAGGTTCAGATCTTCCTTGCTCCCTGACCTCCTCATTAATGTCCCTACCCCTCCGATCATAGACTCCCCTAGGACAAGTACTCGATCCCCCATCTCCTACACTTCCCCCATGGTGTGTCTCCTATGAATCTCTTTTACTCAGTGTTCTCTCCTCTAATATCCTGTTCTTCCCCTCTAGCTTCTCACTGATTGCACCTCTACCAACTCTATTTCTCCTCTGTCCTTTCTCTGCTCCTTCCTTTGCACAACCACTCCCTCCACTGACTGCACTTCCTCTCATCACCCCCCCATCCTTGTGCTACCATCTCCCCCCTCCCACATGTTTTGGTCTCCTTACCCCTTTAGATAGTGTATTCATACCAACTCCTCCTGCTCCCCTACCCCTACCAGCTTCTACCCCACAGTCTTCCCTTTCTTTCTTAATACCCCTATATTTTCCCCTTCCTTCATGGTCCCCATCCCCTGTTCTACTTTGCCTTCCTGATCCTCATGCTCTGTTTCATCAACCAATACTGCGTACCTGTTTGCTGTCTCCAACCCCTTGCCCATGCCCTCCACTGAACTCCCTCTCTGCCTCAACTTACTCTGAACCTCTTCCGTACTTCCTTGCCCTGTAATCTTGTTCCCTACCACCTGCCATCTCCCCCTTTCTGTGCACCCTGGTTCCTGTGGACTTGCCCCCCTGGCTTCCCCTGCTAAGTGCCCCTTTTTGGCCAGTGGTAGCCTGGTCAATCGTACAATGGAGTCATCCCTGCCCCCTTGCTCAATCTCCTCTTCCCCTGCTCATACCTGCCCCCTCCCCATTCCCATTTCATGTTCTCTATTTCCTGTGTAAGCTGTCTGAATATCCTGCACACTGGACCCCCTCCGCCTTCCACCAGGTTCCCAGGAACAGTGCTTCTCCACACCCATTGCAGCTCACTACCCTTCTGGACTCCCTTTCCCACCAAACCCAGTCACCAATGCCCCTCCAGTCTTCCCCCATTCCTCCACCAGTTTTCTCACCCTAACTTCCACATCCACTCTGTCTCTCTTAGGCGCAACTAGCCCCCGTTACTTAGTTTGGCTGACTCCTCTCTGTAGACTCCTTGCAACTTGTACCCCTCCCTGTGCCTGTCCTTAACCAGTGTGGTTTGCTGCCTGCTGTTCTACCTGTTGATGCCCTGCAGATGGCACTCAAAACACCACACTTCTGCATCTTGGCACTCATGCATCATGGTCACTCATGCGAAGGGTCGCTATGCCCTTTGTGTAATAAATATGGATACCAGATGCCATATTGGCCTAGTTGGGTCATGTGGTCCCGGCCTCTAGATCCACGTACAGTCCCTCACTCAGTCTCCAGCTGTCAGCATCCTCCCACCTCCCCACATCCCTCAAACAACAATCACTGCATTCTCCAACTCCCCGAACAGTAAAGAACCCCTCTCACATCAGCAGCAAAGTAATTCTTAAGAACTTAACTGTCCCTCTTCTCTGTTTAGTGATCACACCCAAAATACAATGCTATTTAAACTGTCCTGTTTTCCCTTTCCACAGGCTCTAGCTCTGCCCTCTAGAGTCACATTTCTGCTGTTCCTTTGCACTGTTAGACACTTCCTGTATGTTGGTAGCAAGGTGCAGTGCAACAATGGACCTCTCTCTATAAATGGAGGATGAGCCCAGTGGTCGGTGGGTCGAGGGGTGGAAGGGTGGGAGTGTACTCTGCTGCTGGTACCCTAAAAAAAACAATCAACTGCCCCTTGTAAAAAACACCAAAACAATATACCTCTTTTTAAAATCAAGAACTTTGTTCTGCAGCTCTTTCAGTGACCGCTGCTTTAAACAGAAAAAAAAAACAAAAAACAGCACTTCCCTGCTACTGCTCCCTTGGTCTGCTTCTCCACAATGATTCCTGATAGTTCCCCTTCCCCACTCACAAGACAGATCTGTAGCTTTCTATCCCAGCTCCACACCTGAGAGAATCTCACCCAGTAACAGGTCCAAAACTCTAAACAGCACAGATTAAATTTCCCAACTCAGAATTTCACTCAGTAGCAGCTGCAACCCACAGCACTGATTACATTCCCCACCACTTCTTCTCTCACAGTACTAACTATACCAATAAAAAATTGAACAGAAAAAAACAGCACTTCCCTGCTATTGCTCCCTTGGTCTAGTGCTTCCTAGTGATTTTGTTAGCAAAAATGGTTCCTGCTAATTCCCCTCCCCACTCACAAGGCCTAGAAGACCTGTAGCCTCCTGTCATGGCCCCACACCTGAGAGAATCTCACACAGTAACAGCTACAAAACTCCAAACAACACAAATTAAATTCCCCAGCCCAGAATTTCACTCAGTACCAGCTGTAACCCACAGGACTGATTAAATTCCTCAGCACTTTTTCCACTCACAGTACTTACCATCCAAATAACAAAATTAAACAGAAAAAAACAGCAGTTCCCTTCTACTTCTCCCTTGGTCTGCTGCTCCCCAGTGATTCTGTTAGCAAAGATGGCTCCTCCTAGTTCCCCCTCCCCTAATCACAAGGCCAAGCAGATCTGTAGCTTCCTTTCTCAGCTCCACACCTGACAGAATCTCATACAGAAACAACTCCAAAACTACAAACAGCACAGATTACGTTTCATGGCCCAGAATTTCAATCAGTAACAGCTGTAACACACAGCACTGATTAAACTCCCAACAACCTTTTCCCCTCACAGTACTAACTATCCAATTAACAAATTAAACATAGAAAAACAGCACTTCCCTGCTGCTGCTCCCTTGGTCTGCTGCTTTCCCGTGATTCTGTTAGTAAAGATGGTTTCTTCATGTTCCCCCTGCTGCACTCACAAGGCCAAGCAGATCTGTAGCTTCCATTCTCAGCTCCACATCTGAGAGAATCTCACATAGTAACAGCCCTAAAGCTCCAAACAGAACAGATTAAATTTCCCAGCCCAGAATTCCACTCAGTAAAAGCTGTAACCCACAGCACTGTTTAAATTCCCCACCATCTTTCCCCCTCACTGTACTAACTATTGCAATAATACAAATAAACAATAAAAAACAGCACGTCCCTACTACTGCTCCCTTGATCTGCTACTCCATAGCAATTCTGTTAGAAAAGATCAACAGGGATCAGGAAATGCTCACTCTGAATACAGTACCCATGAGCAAAGGTGCTAGCCTATTTATGACATGCAATCCCGCTTTGCTCCTGGGTGACTGTTGACAGCAGTAGGCTGTTGGTGCACTGCAGATCCATACTTTAAGCAGCATATCCATGATCCAGTATTCAGACAGGTGATGCACCCTGGACACAGTATGCTACATTTATGAATATGCTTTGGTGCTATTTCATGAGTAGAGCTATGATTTGTCTCACACAAATTGTAGCTTCTGAATGTGGGGACCTTACTCTGCTGGCTAAAGTAATAGCCACTAAAAAACTGTTTTCCAAGACAAAAGCTTTAAATCACAAGACGTAAATGATTCATATGAGAACAATTTAGATAATGTTAAGTTTAGGTCCTATGTGGGGGCACAATCATGATAACAGGGATATATAGATTTATCATCATCAAGAATCTTTAAATTTAGTTAACAAAGTCATTAAATAAGTACATTTTCTGAAACTTTATGCCAACATAACAAATAGCTAAGCCTTCCTGGAACTCTGTCCTCATCAGAACCTTGCTCTCAGATAAAATAACAGTGTCTGAAGTTGCTATTTTTCATTGGACCTGATGAGATGTTCCGGCCTCAGTGGAAGGAGGATGGGATTACCAACATTGAAATGGAGAAGGTGCTCCTGCCTGACCCACAGAACCCAATCTGGAGTGATCAGGTCCTTCCAGAGTTATTCTTCACAAATGTTAAGAATAAAAATCGGAATCAGAGGGAATAGGGAAAGGCATTCAAGATCCTTTCATCCCAAGTTAGGTTAACAGCTTCCAGTAAAATATTTCCTCTTTCTGACAGCAATTTGCTAAACAGAGCAAGTTTTTTGTTTTCCCAGGTGTCAAACTTAATCAGTTGGAGAGCTTCTCACCCCTCAAAATAATAGTCAAGACCTTTTTGTTCAGAAACGACTTGTGAGTGATGCACTCCATTTGAGTCAGACTGCATGCAATTCAGCTCATCCACCAGATGCGCTGCAAGGAGATAAGTGCAGATGGAAAAGTCCTGTTTCAACAGTCATATGACACCTTGGCAAAGGGTCTGATCTACAAATGCCTGAAATAAACATCAGCCTTGCTCATCCAATCAATGGAGTTCTGCACTTCTGGATGCAGATGCACATGACAGAATTCATAGACCCCAGCAGACTTGATAAGAGAGATCTGTGAAGGGAATGGAATATTCCAAATAGCTGAGCTGGCCTATATTCAGGTCAGGTTTTGGCTGCCAGTGCTGCCACCAGAGTGGAACTCTTTCTTTGCATACAGCAGGGGATTGTGAAATAAAGGAGTCTTCAAAGGACTATATTATCCTTATACAGGGGAGAAAAGTACAAAAATCTAAACAAAGTGGCACAATATGCATCCCTGCCCTCCGTGCCACCTCCACTGGGGAAACCAGTGGGATGACATTTGGGACCAAGAGCAAACCATAGATAACTTATTGAAAGAACATGGAAATGTTACAGCAGGATTCCTCCTTGCATGACCTTTCTGCACCATGAAAAAATGTTGGTGGTTCTATAATGTGACCCCATCCCATGCCCACATCCATCCACATAGATGCATGGGTTGAGTGAGGTAGGTGTTTAAGGTCATCATAACTCTCTCTCTTTCTCTCTCTGGTTTCTGCAGAGTACTCTACATGTTTAGAGGGGATGTGGAGTGCATTTTATGTCTGTGGAATGGGTCTACAGTCTGTATGTTAAAACTATCACTGATACCACTCTTATGGTTGAAAGAATGATTCCCCCATACATTCTTTGAGTATGAGAACTGCAAACTGAAAGTAAACATTTCTGATACACTGAGGGGAAATTGTTTAACCAGGAAAGGCACACTAAGCTGGAGCTTGTTTCCAGGTGCGGCCTGGTAGCATAAGGAAGTTAAGTGACTTGCTCAGGGTCATACAGTATGCAAGTGGAAGCTGTGGGATTCAAACCCAGGTCTGGTCTGCTGTATGTCACCAGATTTGCAGCTCAGAGCCTTAGACCACTGCGCTATATTGCCTCCTAAGGGTATAAGTGAGCCAATCTGACAATTTTAAGAGTGATCTCAGAGATAGTATTGCTTTCTTATCCACCAAGAATGATCAATAACACATTAAAAGGTTGAAATAACCTTCCAAAAGTATGCCCATTTCTAGGGCAGCTACACATGAGCCACTCTTCATGGAATAAGAGTATTTCACATACAGAGGAAATGAGTGCTCCAGCTGGTTGATAATGCTCCCACAATCTATAATAGATGACCTGGCCTCCTTAATTGGTCAGGTTGAACATTGCAGTGATGTTATCTCTGCTCTAACTGTCTGATCACCTACTGGAGAATGGAATGCCTGAAGGCCCACGCAATTCCTTTATTACTCCAAAACATTTACAGTGCGGGAGTCATAAAAATGGTATCATAGAAATTAAGTGAGGGATTAAGCAAGTAGGTGGATGAATAATGCAGATGTGGTCAACTTGTGGCATAGTGCCAGGGTCTGGACATTTTGTAACACACACAATGTTTGTGGGGGATGGGGAGGAGTTTGGGAGCAGAAGATTACTGTGGGGGCGGGGCAGTCGTCATGGGTCTAGCCAGAGTAATATTAGGAGAGCTTGAGGTTTTCTTTTTAATGTTTATTCTTTGTAGTATTTTTTACATGACATTATGAACAGTGAAAAATACATGGTACCCAGTACCTTATTATTCATGGTATTTAGGAATTAATATGTGGCCTGTGAACACCCCTAGAACTATGTATGATTCTAGTTTGAATTGGTGCTGACCACTTGAGCTGTAAATGACAGTGTGTGAATCTATGGATAAATACTTATTAAAACAACCAGTTCTACTACATTCCCTTATTTGCTACAATTAGTTCCCCTCCTCTATAATTAGGAAAGAAGAATTGCTACATGATGACCTTTACAAAATACACTGCTTGGAGAGTATAATGAGCAGTTGTATGTACTGTAAATAAATATTTTTATTCAATAAAAAAATTATTATGTACAAATGCACTACAGCGTACTTGGTTAAATAACTATTTAAGATTTACTGACTTGTCATCAAGCAAAGAGCAGGTACAGTAGACTATATTTGTTGTTGATATTGGTGTTGGTGGTGATGATGATACGGTCGGACATTGTTTATCTTTTGGTTTGCAGTATGGCTTACTGGGATCATCAACCATCCAGTCAGAAGCTGTTGCTTCACAGCATGAGTCAGGCTCAGCATTCCCATTTCTTCTGACACATGCTGCTCCTCCACAGACACCTGACAAAGACAATATCATGGAGTGACATGATTAAAGTGTTTATATAATGTAAACCAATGTTAAACTGATAAGTTTGTATTAGCTTTGTGACACATGAATCTGCATAGTTGTACATACCACACTGGCCACGTGTTCTGTCTTGAAAAAGACTCTGTGGGAGTAAAATCTCGTAAGATCCAGATCCCTTTGCCTGTACTGAGGCATTGATGTTTGAGAAAGAGATATTAACAGTTACGGCAATACCAGTAGAAATTATGCTTATTCCATTTTCACTGTAGGGAGGCTTGACTGCATAACCATTCAAAGATACCTGCAATTTCAAAATGCCAGCTCATTTTAGGGTATACAGCAATACACCAGCTCCAAAATGATTAAATCACACTTACTTTGACTTTAAGATTTTCTTCAGCTACAAATGAAGGGCTTGATCCACAGATGGATATATGCCCAAGGAGGGGTTCTGCCACCAGCTCTACTAGTAAAATACCTTTTGTTCATATTCCATAGTCTCCTGCTCCATGCTGCATGGCAATCCCCTGCAATGCCAACCCATCCTGCACAGCTCCACCACTCCCCCTTCCACCCCTGCCCTTGCATGGAGGGGCTGTAGATACCATCTGCAACAGAATGCCTTTGGAGTGCAGAGCTGTGTGACTGGGGTACATGAATGGCATACATAACACAGATCATTCTGTGGATCAAGCCTTTAACCTTGTATACAACACACAAAGGGAATGTCATAACCATGATTATAGCTCAGTAAAGCAGAAACCCTGCACTCACCACTCAGAAATAAATGGATTGCTCATGGGATATAAAGGTGCTTCATTTTATTTAAAAAAAAGTGCCATGTGCATAGACCCTGTTTCACTCTATCTCTTTCACATAAACTTAACTAAATAAACTCAGATCAGTGCCCCAAATGTAAGATTATCACTACTGGTTTTCATTTTTAGGAAAATCATTCTGCTGTGGTAACATAAATAGACTAAAAATGTTGCTATAGATACTCAAACTGTGTTAACATTTTTTATTTTAAAACATTTTATAACCTACTATATATATATATATATATATATATATATTTCTTAAAAATAATGTTATAGATTGTGAGCACAAACTGGCCAATCAGAACCAAGGAGTTATTGTCTGATACAGTCTCTCACTACCAAAACCATCTATCTTGAATATGCTCTGCCAAAAGCAAACATTTCACTGTGAGAGGAAGAAGATGTTTTTATTTGCATTAAATATATACATACATAGTTTTAATAAAACAATTTTAAGCCGGTCCAGTGGTGCTGAGGATTGAGGTGCTGGACGACATACTTTGCACCACGCCGGTGTCCCGGGTTCGGGAATGGACTCGGGGCACTGGGGTCTGGTAGGGGAAGGAGAGAATCGAGTGCCCAGAGGACTGCTTTCCTCTCCTGGGGTGGGATGTTTGGCAAGCCTAGCTCTGTAGTAGCCCCCGGTGGAGACCGGGGGCACTACAAGTAGGGGCCCAGGAGGGACAAACCCAGAAAAATGGAAACAGCTCTAATGGCCACCGGATGACAGCTGCCATTCTCTGCTACTGTTGGAGTCCTCCAGGGAGCCCTGTCTCGGTCTCAGCAGCACTCCGGGCCTACTTACAGTGTGCTGGTATGCCTTCCCAGTTCCTTCCCCCTAGGAGGAGGGGGATCCACCCGGCGCAAGGGTTACGCCGGGATACTCTGGGGTCAGCTGTGATGTGGGACTGAGTAGCAGTTCGAGATGGGACAGTCAGGGTGAGCCTGGGAACACGGTAGCCTGAAGAAGTTGGGGTCATTGGGGACATAGGGGGGAAAAACATCAGACAAAAAAACAAACAAAAAAAAACAATTTTAATAGGAGAAGTAAAGAGGTTTCTGATGAATGGCTTATGGAGGGGGACTGGAACTCCATTTTTAAATGAGGGATGGAGTGCTCAAAAAGCAATAGGCTGAGGGCTATTTATGACAATATCCTTCATAGAAAATATTTCATTCCATCTCTGTCACATAAAATTAACTCACTAAACTCAGACCAGTGCCCCAAATGTAAGACACAAACAGGTACATTATTTCATATGCTGTGGGAGTGTGCAGGGGTGAAATCATACTGGCAGGAGACTGTCTTGCTGCTGAATAGGACCCTTAGGAGCACCCCAAGTTGGGATCACACTCATATATTGCTGGATTGCCAAGTGGGGGAGGCAGAAGGGGAAGGGAGGAGCACCCACTATGGAATCTGGGCACAGTAGTGAATAAAGAGACATTGGCCTAGCAGTGGGGTTCAGAAAGATCCCCAATGGTAACAACAGCAACTACACTGTGTGAAACTGGAACACACACAATATAAGGCCAATGACCCGAAAGAGAAATATCAACAAATCTGGGGCCCACTGGAGGCAATACTATCAGCTTCCTGGTTTTCCAGACCTTTAGAATGGGTCTCCAACACTGTTTTCTCTTTACCCTCTTTGCTATATTTTTCCTGAGGCCCTTAAAGCCTATCTTGAACTTTGGGGGGAACTGTTGACATTTCACAAAACAACCTACCAGGTCTTCAAACTGAGCTAAATATAAAAGGCAATTATTTTGGTCTAGTATAAAATAAGACACCATACCAATAGAAAGGTTGATTTTACTTTGATTAACATGACATTTACCTCTTATGTGATATAATAAAATTCCACAAAGTCAAATGTAAATAAGATTAAAGTTAATTATGAAATCAAGTGTTTTCTAATTGCACTGCTGATCTTGCTGGATAAATAAAATTTTACGAAGAAAGAGGATTCTGATGCTATATAATTCTTATGTCATGCACATTTAGACAAAGAAGCATTCGGCTGCATTTCTGCATTTAGAAAAATAAATAATGGTATAAAAAGGCCAAAGGTCCATCTAGTCTGCCCAGAGTTCCCTATCTGTCCCTAGACCTATTATACATATGGGGTTTTATCCCTTCTGGTCCAGCCCCTGCTCCCCTCCCTCCTGCTATTGACCTGAGCAACCAACAGACCCTTCAAAAAGGTGTAAGATGATCAAAAAATGGAGGACAATGAGTACCAATGCCCATAGCCTAGGTAACAAGCTCCCTGAACTTGTGACCTTAATGGAAGAGGGACGCCTGGATATCTTGCAGTCCCAGAAACATGGTACTCAGAGAACCATGACTGGGATGTCAACATACCAGGGTACACAATCCACAGGAGGGACAAGGAGAGTAAAAGAGGAGGAGGAGTAGCTCCCAACATAAGGGAAGGGATCAAAGCAATGAAACTAAAGGGTAAACAGGGAGGAGAGGAGGCACTGTGGGTCACCCTGGAGACAGGAAATGGCACCACAATCAGCACAGGGGTTGTAATCAGATCCCCATCTCAGGAGGAGGAAATGGACAAGGATATGATAGGAGACATCCTTAGGATGGCAGAAAAAGGGAAGATATTGTTGCTGGGGAACATGAATATGCCAGATGTTAAATGGAGCACCCTTGCTGCTGCCACATCCAAGATCAGGGTCATTCTCAATACCCTACAGGAGGCATGCCTGCTCAGACAGCTAGTGTTGGAACCCACTCAGGAGGAGCAATCTTAGACCTGGTACTCTTAAACAAGGGCAGAGGATCTCAGATTCAGAAGGGGTAGCCATTTAGGAATAAGTGACATGAAAACAGTGTGGCTCATGACAAACACAGCCGAGAGTCAAGTCATACAAAAGTGAGGGTACTGGACTTCAGGAGGGCTGACTTTGGCAAAATGGGAGAGTACCTCAGAAAAGCACTAGCAAACAGGCAAGAAGGAGGAGTTGAGGAACAATGGGTAAAAATCAAAACTGCCATCACAGAGGTAACAAACGTTTCAATGTCTGGTACATAGCTCAGTGCTTGTGATACATAAGAGCTGGGTGAGATATGGTTGGTGCTTAGATAAGTTGGAGCTGGATTGGTACATGCGTCAGTGCTTGTAGTACATAGGAACTGGATGAGATATGATTGGTGCTTAGAATGTTTGCGCTGGATGAGGGATCTTAGAAACTTGATCTTTTGGCTTTACTCTATGTCCCACCTTTTGTGGGATGCTAGGTAAGTGTAGGATTGAAGGCCCACAAAGGGTTCAATTACTGAGGTGATTGTCTTCTCCAACTCTGGAAAGTATGGCCAGTAGCACGCAGGAGAGGAAAAAAAACCTTAGAGGGAACCACTGAGGAACAATGGCTACTGACTGGCCCATCCTCTGGGCGTACTAAAAGGAGAGTAATCCTAAATTAGTCAAGTATTGATAAGTTGTCTTAGAACTAGATCCATAGTGTTAGTCAAAGAGGCATATCCTGAGTTCAATTGCAAGCAGATAATCCTGGAAGACAAGGTACTAGTGAAAGAATAGTCCACCACGTAGAGACAATAGATTAAGAGGTTAGTTAATCCAAGTTCATAATGTCTATAGGAGTAGAAGGCAAGGAATTGTACAAAGTCAGGCAGCTCGGCTAGCAGCTGTTCACTGAATCATATCTTGGAGGGGCAAGAATGTAGAACTGGTCAATGGTCTGTCCTTGAGTGTGTTGAAGGAGGAAGTCCATTCTAGAAGACATAAAGGATTACGGTGAGCAAGCAGCTGGGTCCCCTTTGTGGGGTGGAGTAGGGGAGAATGGCAGATCCCACATGATCCAACATTACATAGTTCCAGTAGAGAAGGCAAGATCCCCACATAGGTCGGCAGCTGTGGGATGGAATGCATTGAGCAAGCAGCCAGGCTCCCTTGCAGGGTGAAGCAGGCATGCGGTGAGAAGGTAGCCAAGTCCCCTTGTGGGGCAAAGCAGAGATAAATCTCAAGGCCCCCTTGTGGGCAAAGCAGGAATGTATTGAACAAGCAGCCATGCCCCCTTGCAGGTGAAGCAGGAGTGCTTTGAGCAGGTAGCCAGACCCCTTTCTGGGTGAAGTGGAGATGAACCTCCAGGCCCCCTTGTGGGGTGAAGCAGGAATACGTTAAGCAGGAATGCAGTGAGCAGGCACCCCGGCCACCCAGCGGGGTGAAGCAGAAATAAACTTCCTGGCCCCCTTGAGGGGTGAAGCAGGAATGTGTTGAGGAAGCAACTAGGCTCCTTTGTGGGCAAAGCAGGAGTGCATTGAGCAGGTAGCCAGGCCCCCTTGCAGGGCAAAGAGGAGATAAATCTCCAGGCCCCCATGTGGGGCAAAGCAGAAATGCATTGAGCAGGTGCCAGGCCACAATGGAGAGCAAAGCAAAATGTGTTGAGCAAGCAGCTAGGCTGCTCCCCTTGTGGGGTAAAATGGATATAAACAGCCAAGCCCCCATGCAGGGTGAAGGAGGAATGGCATGACCCCATGTGGTCCTCCAACTCAGAAGGGCTGAAAGCCAGAGAAGGGAAGATCCAGTAAAATCAAAAGCTAAAAATTATTCCTGGGTGCAATGCAGAGACCATAGATTAGTTAGGTAGAGCAACCCCAGATAATGCAGAGAACAGAGGCTGTTGGGGAAGGCCATCGAAAGAGGCACCAGATGGAGATAGATGTCCGAGGAGCAGTCTCAGGAGGAAAACATAGTAAGGATCAGTGAATGATTCCCTAACGGGAGCAGCAGAGAGCGCAGACTGGTGATATACAAATATGCTGTCACGCATTTGGCAACAGTTGGATTTCCGCTTATGGTGCGGTGACCCGGGTTCAGGAATGGACCTGGGTTACTGGAGGAGCTAGTCGGGAGGAGAAGGATTGAGCACCCCATGGGTGGCTCTTCTTCTCTGGGGGGAGGGTGGGGCAGTGTCCGGCGCAATGAGGACCCCTGGCGGAGGCTGTGAATCACTCACGCTACTGGCGCTTGGTATCAGGGAGGCGGGGCAGACGCTGGTGTCATTGCACGTCTTTGCCTCCGAGAAAACCAGGAAAAAGATGGTGGGTGGGTCCACTGTCTATGTGAAGCCCTCCCTGGGGCTTTAATTAGCTGCCATCGCTGCATCCCCAACCAGATACTAGTTCCGCGGCACGGATGAAGGGGACCGATGCCGCGGCCCCGCTCCGTGGGCCAAGCCTGGACAACTGGGGATGGTGGCAGATGGCAGTGGAAGTCCCAGGGCCATGACCAGGGCTGATAAAGTGACAGCGAAACCGCAGGATAACGAAGAAAATAAAAAAAAATAAAAAAATGTATGCTGTCCACACAAGCAAATATAGTACAAGCAGGATAGGGGTAGACATTCCAGTTAGATGTCTTGTGTGCAGTATAATTTTTGGATCAGGATGGCTGAGTTGGGTGAGGAATGGAACATGTCAGCAGACGTCAACTTCCGTGAAGGAATGGGATGATTTGGGAAGTCACGGTCATCAAGTGGCGGAAAAGAGAGGGGATGCAGTGGCAGCTGACAACATGTACAACGTTTAAGGTAAAATAGCAGTTGCAAAAGTAGTGAGAAGAGCAACAACACTACAGAGTAGGTAGGCAAAACAATACATCATGGATATAGTCTAAACAACAGAGGGAGGATCAGCCCATGAGGCTTAGTCTGACACATGTTAAGAAAGAATAAGTAACGAATTGGGAGGACAGGATGGGGATGGGAAGGACTACTGTGAAGGGAAGAGAGGAATGAGCAGGTGACCATGTATCAGGGTGTACAGCGGAGGTGGGGTGGGTTGGTAGGGAGGGTTGGAGGAGGGGAAGGAAGGGAAAGGGAGGGAGGAGCAAAAAAATTGAAGGTGTAGATGGGAGTGCGAACAAACAAAGTTGAGAACAAGGAGGGAGGTTGGTGGAAAGTGAGGGAGAAGGTGAGGGAGTGTAGAGGAGAGGAGGGACAGAAGGGAAAAGCATGCCTCTTTGCAGATGTCTCAAAGATCTGCAACAGGGTTGATGCACAAGGGGGTCAGAAAGAATAAAAAAGGACTTGGCGAGGTTGGAGGAATGATCAAAAGTATGTCAGCTTAGATTCAATGCAGAGTAAATGAATGCACCTGGGAAACAAAAACCTAGGGAAAGAGTACATAAATGGGGGGAGGGAGTAGTCAACAACAAAAATGGAAAGGGACCTTGGGCTAGTCATATAAGATGACCTAAAGGTAAGCAAGCAATGTGAGAAGGCAGTAAGGAGGGCTGGGAGATACTGGGATGCATAGGGAGAGGAATCACTAGCAGCAAACTGGAAGTTGTCATCCCTCTTTACAGACTATTGGTGAGACCCCTTCTGGAGTACTGTTTGCAGTTCTGAAGACCTCATCTCTGCAAGGACATAGACAGGATGGAGGCAGCCCAGAACAGGGCAACTAAAATGTTGCAGGGTTTGCACCAGAAACCATATGAAGAGAGACTTAATGAGCTTAATATGTATACCCTCAAGGAAAGGAAAGGCATGATAGAAACTTTCAAATACCTCAAAGGAATCAACAAAGTACAAGAGGGAAGCATCTTTCAGAAAAAGAGATGTGCGAGAACAAGTGGGCACAATCTGAAGATATAGGGAGGATGGCTCAGGGGCAACGTGAGGAAGTATTTTTTCACAAAGATGGTAGTGGACGATGGAACGGCATTCCTAAGGAGGATGTGGGATCAAAAACAGTGGGGGAATTCAAGAATGCATGGGACAGACATAAGGCAATTCTAGTGGGGGTAGGAAGAAGTAGGCTGTTGGTTAACTAAGATCTGCAGGTTATCCAATAGGTAGGGAAATGGGCAGACTGGGTTGGCCAAGCAGCCCTTATCTGCTGTCAAAGTCTATGTTTCTATGTTTTCTCTGTCCCAGTCATGCCTGAAACTATTTACAGTCTTTGTGCCCACCACCACCTCCGCTGGCAGACTGTTCCACAGCTCCACCACCCTTTCTGTTAAATATATCTTCCTCACTTCCCTCTTAAACCTATTCTCCACATGTTTCAACTTGTACCCTCAGGTTCTTCACTCTATACTCCTGCTAAAATTCCCCAGTTTACCTTGCTTATTTCCTTCAGGAACTTGAAGGTTTCTCTCATATCCCCCCTCTCTCACCTGGTCATAGCAAGTGCATGTTCAGCAGTAGTACAACAGCATAAAAGTCCTGCACTCACAATCCAAAGATAACATGCTGCTCAAACTGTTGCCAAGTGAAGATAATTTATTAAAGTGCCAGTGCTAAAATGCACAGTGCCCTAACGCGTTTCGGAAACAAAGGATCCTTTAATAAAGGAAAGTTTGTTTCTGAAATGTGTTAGGGCACTGTGCATTTTAGCACTGGCACTTTAATAAATTATCTTCACCTGGCAACATTTTGAGCAGCGTGTTATCTTTGGATTGTGAGTGCAGGACTTTTATGCTGCTGTACTATTGTTTGGATTTGTCATTTGCACCCTGCCCCTGTGCAGTATCTACTCTGTTTTCAATGCATGTTCAGAGCTTTGAGGCAATCTTTGTAACATCTACCTTGTTGACCCTGAATCATTTTGGTGACCCTGCATTAGACCACGCTCAGCCTGATCCTGTTCATCCTTATTTGAGGACTCCAGAACTGAGTACACTGTTCTAAATGCAGCTTGCACTAGTGACCTATGTAACTGTAGTAGTACCTCCCTTTTCCTCACGTCTGTTCCCCTTCCAATACCCCACAGCATCCTATGAGACGTATTATAGGCCTCATTATGTTGGCTTAATAGTTTGAAAAAGTCACTAATGATAACTCCCAGATCCCTTTTTCTTGCTGTAAGGCTTGGTTTAACCCCTCCTATCCAGTACTTTGTCCCAGTATTTTTCCCTAGGTGCATAACCTTGCATATTTTGGTGCTGAGTTGTAGCTGCCAAACCTTGGACCACCTCTCTAACCTTTGTAGATTCCTTTACATCACCCTGATCCTTTCGTCAGAGTGGCCTGTCCAGTGCCACTGATGAACATATTGAAGAGGACAGAACCTGGACCAGATACCAGCGGCACCCCACTCATGACCTCCCTCATTTCAAAGTTTACCCATTGCCACCACCTCTGCTGTCTCTTCTTCATCCAGTTCCCTATCCATCTACACCCCTAACTGCAACCACATACTCCAGCTTCTTCAGCAGTCTTCTGTGTGGTGCCAAATTGAAAGCCTTGCTGTGGTTAAAATAAGCGTGGCCCTTATCTGTTACCTGTGTTACCCAGTCAAAGAGAAGTATTGGGGTGATCTGACAAGAACTCCTTGCCACAGCCCCACGCTGTTTACTCTCCTGCTGCTCTCTAGGAAGTCCACAAAGTGCTCTTTTATCAGTGACTCCATTAGCTTCCAGCTTGCTCTGTGCCCTCCCCCCATGCAGCAGGAGTAAGTCCACTACCCTCAAATCATTTGGAACTATGCTTGTCTGTATTGAGCTTCTGAACAGCACTACTAGAGATTCAACCAGTTCCAAAGCCAATTCTTTGAATGACCTTGGGTGCATCCCATCTGGCCCTGGGGCAGTATCTATCTTTAGGTCTTCAAGCCTCTTTTGGACCCTTTCTATTGTAATACTGACTGCCTCATTCTAGGAATGCCCCTGCCAGCTGCATTGATGCCACTTTCAGGCAGGGACCCACTATCTTCTAGTTAAGTCAAGTTTATTTATAAAGCGCCTTTCAAAACCAAGGCGCTGTACAAAGATAGATAAAATAATAAAATGCAAACATTTTAAAAACAGCCATAACTAAGAAGAATAAGTCAAAGTAAAAAGATATGTCTTTAAAGCAGTTTTGAAATTATCAATGGTTGGACATTCTCTCAACCAGCGAGGTAGAGAATTCCACAGGGTTGGTGCCGAAAAGGCAAAGGCACGAGATCCTGATAACTTCAATCGAACCCTGGGAATCTCTAGCAATCCCTTGCTGGCAGAATGGAGAGGATGGAGGGGGCGATAGGGAATCAGAAGATCTTTCAGGTAACTGGGTCCCTGGTCGTGTAGAGCTTTAAAGGTTAGTAAACCAACCTTAAAGGTGATCCGCCGCCGAACAGGCAGCCAGTGCAGTTCGCGGGCTATTGTATGCATATGACTGGTTCTAAGAGTCCCAGTCAAAAGCCTGGCTGCAGCATTCTGCACCAGCTCAAGGCAGTAGATATCAACCCCTGGTAGCCCTAGGTAGAGGGAATTGCAGTAGTCCAGACGGGTAGTGACAAAGGCGTGGACCAAAGTTGGAAGGTCCTCCTGGGGAATCAGATGTTTCACCCGGGCGATATTCCTCAGATGGTAAAAAGAGGATTTGACAACAGCTAATACCTGAGATTTCAGGGTCAGACCATCATCAAAAATAATGCCCAGATTTTGCACCTGTCCAGAGGTAGAGAGCGGTACACCACCAAGTGATAAACCTGATGGCTGTCCAGCTCCCAAACCCATCCCCAGACGACCTGGATCCACAACCAATACCTCAGTCTTATCTGGATTGAGTCTCAACCAGCTTGAGCTCATCCAAAGTCTGATCTCATCTAGGCAATTATTAAGTACAGAGAGTGCATCACCCTGGTTGGGGAGAAAGGACAAATACAGCTGAGTATCATCTGCATAGCAGTGAAAACTCAGACTGTATCGCCTGATGATTTCTCCCAATGGCAGCATATACACTGCAAACAACATGGGAGCTAAAATGGAGCCTTATGGTACCCCACAAGGCAGGGAGTAAGTGTCAGAGGAATAAATTCCGGTGACAACTCTCTGAAACCTGCCAGTGAGGTAAGAACGAAACCAGTTGAGGACTATACCAGACAGCCCACAAAAGACCTGCAGTCGCTCCAGTAACACTCCATGGTCTACAGTGTCAAATGCAGCAGATAGATCGAGAAGGAAGACAGAACAAAAATAGTCATTAAGGACAGCTGCTTTTTGTTCGTCTTCTGTAGTACCTCCCCCCTCTTGTAGCCTAACAATACCTCCCCCTGCTTCCTTTTTTCCTTAATATATGAGAAGAATTGATATTCCCCACCCTCTCCTTCCTTCGTAATTCACAGCTCTGTGACTGACTTTGCCCCCTGACCATCCTCTGTGCTTCCCTAGTTTTTATTTCATACTCTGCTCATTCCTCCTGCACCTGCTTTTCCTTGCACCAACTGAAAGCTTTCTTCTTGGCCCTCTCTGTTTATCTGACCCTTTCAAAAATCCATATTTGTCTCTTGCACCTGTGTTTTTTTTATTCAGATCCAAACCAAAATCAATGACAACACTTGGCACTGTTTGACTAATACTCAAGTACATTTTTACATTCCCTTTTGCTATTATAATGAAAAGTATCACGTCATTAATCATAGGTATAATGTCTTTCTGTGGCTTCAAGATGTTCCCCGATCTGTTTATTATCTGTTTTTCCAAGATAAGTACTGTTTTAGTTTTTTGGGAGGGGGGATAATTCATGTGCATGACTGATGCATCGAGAATGATCCCCATGACTGCCACCACTCTTTCCTTTATACATTCTTTTGTCCATCCTGATCCATTTTTTCTTGGAGCAGCTCACTCATCAGGTTGAAGTTTGCTCTTCTAAAATCTAGGACTTCAGTTTTTGATACGGCATTCTGGTCTCAAGGACCAGCCTGAACTAATAGGAGTTATGGTCGCTGAACCCCCTGTGGCTCCCCCACCTACACCTACTATCACCAAATTGGTGAGCACCAAATTAAGAATGGCTGCCTGCCTAGTTAGTTGCTTAACCAGCTGTACCAGCAGGCAGTCCAAAAATGTATCCAATAAGGCCTGACGTTTGGTGCACCTGGCAAATGGAATGTCCCAGTTGATATCCGTCAGGTTCAGATCACCTGTCACTGTAACTTTCCCCATCTTCACTTCCCTCATCAGCTCTTCCCTGTGCTTCTTATCTCTTTCTTCCCCATATGCTTGGTGTTTACAGATCATCCCACTCATGTTTTCATGCATGAGGGTGATATGATGTAAACCCACTGTGACTCTGTTCTTCTTTGCTTTCTCAGATGTGTCCATCCCCCACAGCCTCTATACCATCCCTGACTTATAGATCTATGTTACCCTTTTGCCTTTACCACTATCTTGTTTAAACATTGCGCATCCTCGGAGTGACAAGACTCAGTTGTTATGCTGTATGGGCCAAGTTAGTGTGATGGCTGCTATTTCTGCCTCTGTATCTGTCACCAATATCTGGAGCTCAGTGATTTTATTATTTAGACTCCAAGCTTTCAAGTAGACCCCCTTCTAACTAGCTCTGGATACTCTTGCTGTTTTGTGATCCTATGCTTGCATTCCTTCCCGTTCTGCTTGCCTTCTTATTTTTCTGTTGCTTGCAGACCCTGACAGCCTTCTCCTCTTTGCCTCTTCTACTATTCCTTTTTTAACATCAACCTTATTTTTACCCAGCTTACTGCTACCAGTCCCCAGTATAGGGAAGCAATAGCTAGGTTCCTCTCCCTCGCTCACTCTCTTTACCATGGTTCCCCTAGCATCAGTGTTCCCCTCAGCCAGTTTAACTGCCTATTAAAGACATCAAACTTCTGCCCCACTGAGGTGGTCCCTTCTCTTATTAAGTGAAGGCATCTCCTTTGAAGAGGCTACTGTCCCAGAAGTTCCCCAAGTTCCCCACAAAGTGGTATGTGTTCTTATGACTCACCCCTTTAACTATCCACTTAATTCCTGTATCTCTTCCCTCTTTAATCTATCTTTCCTTCCCCCTGTACCACACACAGGGAGGACCGCAGAAAAGGCCAAGGAGGCAGAAAGTGCCTGCAAACTTTCTCCCAGTCTCTAGAAGTGTTTGACTCGCTCCACAGGATGGTTTTGCCAGATTATTGGTGCCAAGGTGTACTGGCACTCCTTGCACTCTCCTCACTCTCCACTCTTCCCTATTCAGTCTATGTCCCAGATGACTGATGTCCCAGGATGACATCTGACCATCCCCCACCCCTACTCTCCCCATCCACCACCCTCTCAACTCCACTGACCATAGAATAAATGACCACTAAGACTCTCCTAGCACCCTTCCTGTTACTCTCATCTCTGGGTGCCACCAGGTCATCACTCTTATTTCCCCTTACTGGCTGAAAGTGCTCACTCCCCAGTGAACTCAGGTACCCGAGTATCCTCCAGGGGTGCAAAGCATTCTGAAGTCAAGATGGCATGGGGTTTTTGATCTCCTTGTGGCTGCCCCTACCACTCATTGCACTCCTCACCACTGTCCAACCCCTGGACCAGTGGGCAGCTTGTGGAGTTGGGGTGTGGCTGGAGCTGCGACAATACCACAGGAGAGATCTCTCTTCCCTCATCACTACCAACTGAGCATGGAGCTCTGCAAGGGTCAAGCAGAATGGGCAATAAACCCTCCTCAAGAGCGTCATCCTGGAGAAGAGTGTAGTACTCCCTACAACTGACTTGCTCCCCATGAAACCTCATCCCTGTACTGATCCTTATAATAACCCTTAGACTTCAGATACTAACCAGTTCTTCCCTACCTCTCTAGTACTCTTATGCTAGAACTAGACTGGCCTACCTATGTATAGTGACCCAGCTAGGGAAGCAATTGTTACTAGTGCACTTAACATGCTCACTACCAGCACAGGCTAGCTTACAGTCATTTTTGTATTTTACCAGGAAGCTGTTGGGCTCAGCCATTTTTCAGTCACACCTAACACATGATATTACAAATATCACACTACAATGTTTACATTTACAGCACATTACATGTATATACAAAATTCTCACAAACAGTTGCACTTATCATTTCTTAAATACTGTAAAAGCAAGTTTTTAAAAATTGGTCATGCTTCTTGCCATCTGTTTGGGGTCACCTAGCTAGGGTAAGACTACGGTACAACACAAGCAAACTCTTTTTTTTATATCATTTTTATCTCCCACTGCTGGCAGGGCTCAGTGATGGTAGTACTGACCATGCATCTCTGTCCTCCCTCCGACTAGTCAGGGATCAAGCAGCATGGCAATGAGGGTTAGATTTTTCTTTTGTATTTTTCTTGTTGCATTTGTTTTATCCCTGGAACCCCACCACAAAGGATGCCGGCATAAAGGAAGAAAGTCCAGGCTGCAGATGCACTGGTGCACATCTCAGCCAAGTGCCTAACAGCATCCTGTCCTCCCCATACCACCAATTGTGCATCCCCAGGTGATGGTAAAGGGGAAGTGCGACAGCCCTTCCCCCAGATGAAGAGAGTTCCCATGGAATGCTCAAACCTCCTCCTTCTCCTCCTCCCTCAGCCAGTCTCTGATGACCCTAGCTTGTTTTTGAACCTGGGTGGCCTATGTCATGGGTGGTAGCACTACCACTGCATTGATGGGCTGGCCTAACACAAGCAAGCTGAACAGGCATACTCACAATACAGGTTAACTTTATAGGGTTTGCCTAGATAGGGTGAGATGATGGTACAACACAAGCAAACCTAAACAGCACATTAAACATAGACTAGCTACAGTATAAAGGGGTCCCTAGATAGGATGAGGCTATGGTACAGTACAAGTGAACTTAGCAAGCACACCTAACAACTCAGGTTAGTTTTATGATAATCAGCACGATACTGTAGGGTGAGGTTATGATGCAACACAGGCAAAACCTAACAAACACACTTAACAACACACACTAGCTATAAATGGGTCCCTAGAGAGGACTAGACTATGGTACAGCACACCTAAACAAACGGGTCACCTGCAGATGTCTTATGACAAAAGCTTCCCTCCTGCTCTGTCCCACTCATGTTATGGGACACTAGTTTGATGGGACACGCTGGGAATGTGCTTGAATTTATCCTACAGTATGAGTTTCCTGGTTAGTCCAGTCAGCAAGCCAAAGCCAACTGCAGTAACAATGTGACTTAGTCCTACCTCCAGTTCTTAACTGTCTGAGGCCCCAGGCCAGACAGTTATCATATCTCCCCCCAAACTATAGGCAAGACACAGTTCTTTAACATCGCCCTTAAATGTGGGCCTCTATGGCTGAGCTCAAATTTATCCTTCAGTTAATAATACCCACACCAATTCAAACCAGTTTTACCACTAGAGATGCAGCAAAGTTTTAATTTGCCTGCAAAGTTCCGGCGAAGCCGGGAAATTTGCCTCTGCAGAACAATGCACAAATTCATCTGTAATTTCACCATTATACGTGTGAATTTTTGACGTGAAGTGCAGAATTTTCACAACAAAGTGTAGAATTTCACCCACAGAGTGCAGAATATTGCCCACGAGTGGTGAAATTTTGCCATTTGGGGCAAAATTCCACCATTCACGGGTGAAATTCTGCAGTTTCACAGGCGAAATTCCACACTTCACAGGTTTAACTTTGCAATTCGCACCCATGGATTATTTTGTGAATTGTGCGAAATTTATGTATTGATTCACATAGCAAATTTTGTGGACTTCACCCATCTCTATTCACCACGGTTTACCCCTACTTATGTTGTCTAAAAAAACAAAAGCCTTTTCCACTTCTGTGACACATATAGACAAAATCTACCTAAGGCAGCACCTGCAAGAATGAGTCTTATATAACAAGTCAAAACCAACCTGCAATCAGAAATCACTTTTTGCTCCTCATTCCTAAACTTGCATGATATAACACTATACAGTAAAAGTAGACCCATCATGGAGCTCATATTAGGGTGTGTAATATAAAAGTCATAATAACTAATAATTAGAAATATAGAAACATTGGGACCGATTCTTGCAAGAATACGCGTGTTGCAAAGTGACTTGTGCCAACAGGAATGGCACAAGTAGCACTTTGCACCATGTGTTCTAAAACTTGATATTCCGCATAGCAATCTGCGACATGTCACAGGCTGCTTGCACCAAACTGAGGCTACACCACCAGTTACACCAAAAAAAAACCTACGACATGGCATGAGGGGTTTTATGCCAGCAGCTGCACCCAGTTTGCAAAGGCAGCTGCTAAAACTCTGATGTCGGTATTCTAGATCAATCCCTCATAGATTACAACTAAAACCTGATAAATCTCAAACTGAAAGAAGAAGAATCTTCTTCGTACAAGGGATCATTAACCCCTGGAATAATCTCCCTGAAGAAATAATTAATAGCAACAACAAGGCGCTTTTCAAATTCAAATTGGATAATTGCATTTGTGATGGTCATCCTATATTTCACTATACCTAGTTACTGGAGCGCATATGGGCTCACCACCTTGCTTAGCTCCTATGGTCTTTGTATGAACCCCCAGAGGACATCTGTCAAAGTACACTTACACCAACTATTAGCTGGTGTAAGTGTACCATGCATCTACCAGGGGTTGCTCAAATGTGCCAACCCATCCCCTAGTATATGTAACCCCCACCCCCAAAAATAAATACAACTGACCCCACGGGGGAAGTGCCCCACCTCCCAGTCCCGCTCGGTAAACCATTAATGTGGCAACTGAGATTGAGTGATTCAGATATGAGTGTCTCAGTCTCAGTGTCTGCAATGTCAGCTACCCTGAACGGGTAGCGACAGGAAAGGACAGTGCGAAGGGAAGAGCGACATGCAGACCAAAAGAGGAAGGAAGATATGTGAGGGGTGGTGAGATGGGAAGCCACTGAGCTGGCTGCGTGGTGTGGTGGTGAGGGTGGCTGGCAACATTGATGAGGGTGCAAGGTTTGGGACTGGGCAAGAGAACAACATTTTGTGCTCTTTATGGGATCAGGTGTTATTTTTTGTTTTAATTGCAGTGTTCCCTTCCCTGACATGCACCCCTCCCCGGGATTTGGTTATTTTTAGTGAGGGGGTGTGAGGGTGCCAGGAGAAAAGCCTCCGGCATAAATACTTAGAGTGAGTTGCCTCATTGTGAGGTTACATCACTGTTTTGGTTTTTGGTAACGTACACTCACCCTAATGGCGATCGCAGTTTTGCGACTGCAGTTATCACATAGGACGGTCCTGCTTTTGGTAAATGTACAGAAATTGCCCCACAGGACTATAGCCACCCCCAGTCCCCTTCGCAGTAAAAGGAAAGATATTTGCCCTGCTGAGTTATTGGACTCCCACCCAAGTTCCGCACCCAGTAGATTCACAGATCTTGCCCCACAGAGGTTGCAGAATCCAACCCCTTCCCATGCCCCTATCCCCAAACTGTAAGTGTAGGCAGTAATGCAACATGGTAAAATAAATAAAAGACAACCCTGTTATCCATGGTAGTCTAGAGACCCCCCAACCTCTGACCCATACCCAGCCAGCGACTGGCACAGCTCCCCTCTCACCACCGTGGCCAGCCAATGACTGAGCTCTATATGAGCACGTACTACTGTACATGGTACATGCTCAATGAATGACAGCTCATTTATTGAGCATGTACTATGTACAGTAGTAAATACTCATACAGAGCTCAGTCAGCGGCTGGTCATGGTGATGAGAGGTGGACTGTGCCAGTCACTGGTTGGGTATGGGTCGGGGAGGCGGGGTGGTGTGGCACTGATGGGTGGGGGGGTCACTAGACTTCCAGGGATAACAGGGCTGTGTTTAATTTTGTATTTTACCATTTTTCTCTTGGGAGGAGAGTTGGGTTCCGCTAGCCCTGCTGGACAAGTTCTTTGAATCTACCAGGTACAGGATTTGTGGGGTCCGATAGTCCTCCGGGGAAAATATTACTTTGTTATTGGGATTCATGCTGGGGGTGCTTACACTCTTTACATGGGCTATTTGTGGTTTGCAGCAACCTGCTCAGGTGAGCCCTCTGTTTGGCGCACAACTGGGATTGCCACAAGTCACGGGACTTAGCTGCTGGGACCCTGCTCAATAGAGAACCAGGCACAGGGTCCTTGACGCAATTGCACCTCTCTCTCGTATGTCACAACTTGCGACATGTATAAGGTGCTTCAAGAATCAGGCCCATAGAATTTGCCAGCAGACAAGGGTCACTTGGCCCACCTAGCCTGTCCATTTTTTCTCTGCCTATACTGATACCATAACACCCTACCTGGTCTCCTTCTATCTCTTCCTCCCCCTAATTTGCTACAGGTCTTCCTTTGTACCTGTCTCATGCATGTTTGAAGCTCATCATTTTGACCCCCCCAACCCCACTGGAAGTCTGTTCCAGGTATCCACTACCCTTGCAGAGAAGTACTTCCTCATATCCTTTCTAAATTCCCCCATCCAGCTTTTGCTTGCCCCCTTGTTCTCATATACCTTCTTTTCTGAAAAATACTCCTCTTGTACCTTATTCACTCCCGTGGGGTATTATAACTCTCTATCATGCCCCCCTTTTCCCTCCTATCTTCTAAGGTGTATGCATTTAGATTCCTTTATTCTCTCTTCATAGGACATAGAAACATAGATTTTGACGGCTGATAAGGACCGCTTCCCCCACCCAGTCTGCCCATTTCCCTACTTATTGGATAAGCTGCAGATCCTAGTTAACCAACAGCCTACTTCTTCCTACCCCCAACCCCTAGAATTGCCTTATGACTGTCCCATGCATGCTTGAATTCCACCACTGTTTTGACTCCACAACCTCCTCCGAAGCCGTTCCATGCATCCACAACCCTCTGTGAAAAATACTTCCTTAAATTACCTCTGAGCCCCCTTCTATCTTTCAAATTGTGCCCCTTGTTCTTGCACACTCTTTTTTGAAAGATGCTACCTCTTGGACTTTGTTGATTCCTTGAGATACTTGAAAGTTTCTATCATGTTCCCTCTCCCTCCTTTCCTTGAGGCTATACATATTCAGCTCCTTAAGTCTCTCTTCATATGTCTTCCTGCAGACCCTGCACCATTTTAGTTGCCTCCTCTGACAGCCTCCATCCTGTCTATGTCCTTGTGGAGATTGGGTCTCCAGAACTGCACGCAGTACTCCAGATGGGGTCTCACCAACTGTCTGTACAGAGGGATAATAACTTCCTGTTTTCTACTAGTGATGCCTCTCCCTATGCATCCCAGTATCCCCCAGCCCTCTTTGCTGCCCTCTCACATTGCTTGCCCACCTTTAGGTCATCTGATATGACTACCCCCAGGTCCCTTTCCATTTTTGTTGTTGTTAGTATCTCATCCCCCATTGTGTACTCTTCCCCTTGGTTTTTGTTTCCCAGGTGCATTACCTTGCACTTCTTAGCATTGAATCTAAGCTGCCATACACTTGGCCATTCCTCTAACCTTGCCAAGTCCCTTCTCATCCTTTCCACCCCACCTTGTGCATCAACTCTGTTGCAGATCTTTGTGTCATCTGTAAAGAGACATACTTTTCCTTCCAGTCCCTCTGCAATGTTGCTTATAAAGACATTGAAGAGGACGGTCCTAATACTGAACTCTTACCCCACTAGTAACCCCTTTCTTCAGAGTGGACTCCATTTACTATTACTCTCTGTGTCCTATTCTCCAGCCAATTCTTTACCCAGGCTGTCATCTTGGGACCCACTCCCAGGCTGGCTAACTTGTATATTAATCTTTGTGTGGGACTGTGTCAAATGCCTTGCTAAAGTCTAGGTAGGCCATGTCCACAGCCCTCCTGATCTACTACTTTGGTCACCCAGTCAAAGAAATCTATCAGATTTGTCTGGCATGACCTTCCCGCTGTGAATCCATGCTGCCTTGGGTCCTGAGCCCCTCTGGCCTCTAGATACTTAACAATTCTTTCCTTCAGAAGTGATTCCATCATTTTCCCTACCACTGAGGTTAAACTAACAGGTCTGTAGTTTTCTGCTTCTGCCTTGCTCCCACTTTTGTGAGGGAATCACATCCGCCTCTTCTCCAGTCCTCGGGTACCACCCCATCCTCCCATGATTTGTTAAAGTGGGTAGTCAGTGGTGTCACTAGTTCTACCCTTAGTTCTTTTAGAATTCTGGGATGAATCCCATCAGGCCCCATTGCTTTGTCCACCTTCAGTTTTAAGAGTTCCTTCAGAACCCTTTCTTCTGTAAATGGGCTGGTATCAACTTCTGTATCCAGAGTGTTTCTATTGTTTGTTTTAGGTACCTCCCACTTTCTTTGTAAATACTGAGCAAAAATATTTGTTTAGTATCTCTGCCTTTTCACAGTCACCCTCTGCCCACCCTCCCTCCTCTTTATTAAGCCTCACTATCCCTCCCTTTGTCTTCCTTCGCTCCCTGATGTACCTATAAAAGGTTTTATCCCCCTTCTTAACTGAGTTGGCTATCTTTTCCTCGGTTTGGGCCTTTGCTGTTCTGACTGCCTTCCCAGCTTTCTTTTGCTTTAACTGATACAGTTCCCTGTCCTGCTCCTTCTGTGATTTATTGTACTTCCTGAATGCTTTCTTTTTCTCTTGAACCTTCACTGCCACTTCCTTTGAGAACCATAGTGGTTTCTTACATCGTTTCATTTTGTTAATTTGCTTCACACAAAGGCTTGTTACCTCTGTGATGGCAGTTTTTATTATTCCCCATTGTTCTTCCACCCCTCCTTCCTGCCCATTTGCCAGTGCATTCCTTAGACACTCACCCATTTTGGCAAAGTCAGCCCTCCTAAAGTCCAGTACTTTTGCCTTTGTATGGCTTGACTCTATTGCTGTGTTTATTGTGAACCATACTGTTCGATGGTCGCTAGTTCCCAGATGGCTACCCACTTCTACATCTGTGATCCTCTCTTCATCTCCATTTGAGAGAACCAGGTCTAAGATTGCTCCCTCTCGAGTGGGGTCTAATACTAGTTGTCTAAGGCATGCCCCTTGTAGGGCATCTAGAATAACCCCACTCTTTGAAGTGGCTGCTGAAACTGCATTCCAGTTAACATCTGGCATATTCAGATCACCCATCAGCAATATCTCCCCTTTTTCTGCCATTCTAAGTATTCTTTCTATCATTTCCTTGTCCATTTCCTCCCCCTGAGAAGGGGGTCTGTATACAACCCCTGTGCGGATTGTGGTGCCATTGCCGGTCTCCAAATTTACCCACAGTGCTTCTTCTCCTCCCTGTTTTCCATTTTGTTCTGTTGCTTTGATTCCTTCCCTTATGTAAAGAGCTACTCCTCCTCTTTTACCCTCCCTGTCCCTCCTGTAGATAGTGTATCCTGGTATGTTTATGTCCCAGTCATGGTTTTGTGTGTACCATGTTTCTGTGACTGCCACGATATCCAGATGTTCCTCCTCCATCAAGGCCACTAATTCAGGAAGCTTGTTACTCAGACTACAGGCATTGGTACTCATTGCTCTCCATTTTTGATGGCTTTACCTTCTTTGCAGAATCCCCTCTGACCTGTCTACCTTGGTCTTTTTCTCATTTAGTACCCTGTTTTGTAGGGAGAGGCTGGGATTTTCCTGCTGCTTATCAGTGCCTCCCTTGACTAGTTTAAAAGCTTGCCAATGAAGCATTTAAACCGATTGCTCAAAAGACTTGTTCCCTTCCTGGACAGATGCAGACCATCCTGCCAGTATAGGCTGGTGTCCCTCCAGGTGGAACCACAGTCCCCAATGAAGCCAAACCCCTGTGCTCTGCACCATTTTTTCAACCATTCATTAAACTGCATGGTGCAAAGTACCCTCACCTCACTCATGCCATTGACAGGCAGCACCTCAGAGAAGGATATTGGACATTTGATGCCTTCTATTGGACAGCTTCAACCCTGTTTACGTCCTTTCTGAGGTGTAGTCTCCAGAATGATATAGAGTCCTGAGGTACCCCACTGGTCACCCTCCCCATAGTTAGTGCCATTTACCACCAGGGATCAGTGCTGGGATTAGTCCTCTTTAATGTCTTTATAAGTGACATTGCAGAGCAGTTTGAAGGGAAGGACTGCCTGTTTGCGGATAACACCAAACTCTACAATACGATGGACACTGTGTGGGGTGGAAAGGATAAGCTGTGTCCTGAGAAAACTCATGGAGTAGTCAAGGATATGGCAGCTGGGTTTCAGTGCAAAAAAGTGAAAAATAATACACTTGGGGCACAGAAACCCAGGGGCAGAGTACAAAATGCAGGGGTGGTACTGACGACCATAAAGCAGGAAAGAGACCTGGGATGATCATATTGAATGACCTAAAGTGGCCAGGTTGTGTGACTAGGCAGTTGGGAGGGCAAGTGGGATGCTGCAGTGCATATGGAGGAGTATCACTGGCAGAAAGAGGGAGGTGGTGTTGCCTCTGTATAGATCGCTGGCAAGACCCCCGCCCCCCAGCTAGAATACTGTGTCCAGTTCTGGAGACCACATCTCAGAAAGTACATAGAATCAAAGCAGTCTAGAGGAGGGCAACTAAAATGGTGCAGGGTCTGCATCAGAAGCCATATGAAGGAAAGAGTAAAGGACCTAAATACTGTATGTACACCCTGGAAGAGAGGAGTGAGAGAGAGAGAGGGGGGGGGGATATGATAGAGACCTTTCAATACTTCACATGGGTAAACAAGGTACAAGAGTGTAGTATCTTCAGAAAAAAGGTACTCAAGGACAAGGGGCATGATAAGATGCTTGGGGTAGATTCAGGGAGATGTGATGAAGTAATTCTTCATGGAAAGAGTGTTTGATTTCTGGAACCATCTGCCAGCAGAGGTGGTGGGGGGCAAAAACAGTGGTGAGGTCCAAGAATGCATGGGATAGGCATAAGTGAAATCTTAGAGAAAAGGGTGGGGGTGAATTTTGTCAGAGAACAAGCTGGATCTGTGGTGATACTTCAGGAAGGGAAAAGTGGGCTAACTAGGTGGGCCAAGTGGTCCTTGTCTGCAAATCCTATGTTTCTGTTTCACCACCTTCTGTCACCTAGCCATCAACCAATTTCATACACAGTGTACCACCTTGGCTCCTAAACCCAAAATGCCCAGTTTTTTATGAGCCTTCTAAGGGGTACAGTGTTGAAGGCCTTGTTGAAGTCTAAGTAGGCTACATCCACTGCACCCCCTGATTTATTTTCCTGTCACCAGGTCAAATAAATCTAGCAGGTTTGTCTAACCTGACCTCATACCTTAAATCTGTGCTTTCTTGGGTCCTGTAACCTGCTGCATTTGAAATGCCTCAGTAGCCTTTCCTTTAAAACTATCTCCATTAGTTTCCTCCCCTACTAACGTCATACTGACTGGCCTATGGTTGCCAGCTTCTTCCCTGCTGTCGCTTTTATAAAGCCAGATTACATCACCCCCCCCATGTCCTCTGGAATCACTCAATTTTCCTCTAGTGAATTATTGAACATGGCTGTCAGAGGTGCAGCAAGTACCTCCCTCATATCTTTGTCCACTTTCAGATTCGCAAGTCCTGTCAGGAATCTTTCCTCTGTGAATGGACTTCTGTCTATTTCCCTCTCTCCAGTGTTCCTGCTGCTTATATGTTATTCATCCCCTTCCCCTTTCACTGTAAAGACAGAAGAGGATCATCCGTATCTGCTTATCTGTTCAGGATATTTGCTTTTTCCCCTATCCCCCTCAGCCTCTGCACGGTACTGGCTGAACCTGAGACTGTCCTATTTAACAGCTCGTTGGAAACAGAAATGTTTTTTGAGAATGAGAAGAGGGCAGCTGTAGTCCCACTTCACAAAAGTGGTAGCAAGGAAGAGGCTGACAATTATAGGCCAGTCAGACTGACATTGGTAGTGGGGAAATTAATGAAGTCACTGCTGATGGAAAGGACTGCACTGTATTTTGAATCCAATGTGTTACAAAACCCAGGGCAGCTGGATTCATGGGAGAAGGTCATGTCAGCGGCCACCGATACAGGTAGGATATACGGGCAGACTGGATGGGCCTAGCAGTCCTTATCTGCTGTCAACTTCTATGTTTCAATGTTTCTATGTCAAATGAATCTGCTAGATTTCTTTGACTGGGTGACTAAGCAATTAGATCAGGGTGGGTGGTGGTCAAGGTCTACATATATTTCAGTAAGGCTTTCAACACTGTTCCACATAGGAGGCCAGTAAGCAGCTTGGGTATCTTAGGAGTGAGTCCAAAGGTGGTAAACTGGGTACGAAATTGGTTAGGGGTAGGCAGAATAGGGTGGTGGTAAATGGAGTTCACTCAGAGGAAGGGAGGATGGCCAGTGGGGTGCCTCAGGGATCAGTGCTAGGACTGTTCCTTTTAGTGTCTTCGTAAGTAATACTACAGAGGAGCTGCACAGTATGGTCTGCCTCTTTGCAGATGACACAAAAATCTGCAGTAGGGTGGACACTCTGGGGGGGAAATGTGTGTGGAAAGGATGAGCAGAAACCAGAGAAAACTTGAGGAGTGGTCAAGAGTATGGCAGCTGGGTTTCAACGTGGAAATGTACAAAGTAATGCACTTGTAGCACAGAAACCCAGGGGCAGACTACAAAATGGGAGGAGTGATACTGACAACCACCAAGCAAGAAAGAGACAGGGGTTAATAATATTGTATGACCTAAAATTGGCAAGGCTGTGCGACAAGGCAGTTGGGATGGCTAGTGGGATGCTGAGGTGCACAGGCAGGGGTACTGCCAGCAGAAAGAGGGTGGTGGTATTGCCGCTGTACAGATTGCTTATAAAACCCCAGCTAGACTAATGTGTCCAGTTCTGGAGACTACATCCCCAGAAGGACATAGAGTGGCAGCAGTCTAGAGGAGGGCAAATAAAATAATGCAGGTCTGCATCAGAAGTGCTTCAAAGAGAGACTTAAGGATCTGAATGTGTACACCTACAAAGAGAAGAGGGAGAGTGCAGGGGTGTAGACAGGAATTTCAAATTTGTACTCAGTGCTGCCCACACAGCTATCATCCCCCCACCCACACACACACACAGCTATCGGTTCTTCTACCCCACGGCATCTCATCAGTACTGTACAGTCAAAAGCAACAGATATTGTATTACACCCCTTCCACACACTAACACAAACAAGCACAGGAGAGTCTAAATTGTTCAGTTCACTCCCACAAAGTATACTTTTTTTTTTTTTTTTTAAGTATTTACTAAGCTTTTTTTTCTTTTTCTCACAGACATAGAAACATAGAATTTGTCAGAGACCCTAACTGGTCTCCGGTAACCCTTCTTCCTCCCTCCCTGCCTGTTTACTAATATTTCCTGTCTATCCCATGCATGCTTGAAGACCCCCACTGTTTCTGCCTCCACCGCTTCTACTGGCAGTCTGTTCCAGGCATCTGCCATCCTTTCGGTGAAGTGGTACTTCCTCACATCCCTGTTAAAACTGCTCGTCTGCTTCCTTGCATGCCCCCTGGTCCTGGTCTTCATTTGAAAGACACTCCCCTCCTGTACCCTGTTCACCCCAGTGAGGTAGTTGCTTGTCTCTATCATGTCCCCTCTTACTCTCCTCCCTTCCAGGGTGTACATACAGAGTAGTTAGCCTCTGTACCCATCTTAATGGTATACCACACTGCATGGTGATCGGTGGTACCTAGGGGATTGCCCATTGTGACATCTGTAATGCTCTCCCTGTTTGAAAGCACCCAGTCTAATACTGCCACGTCCCTAGTTGGTTCTTTGACTAGCTGCCTGAGAAAAGCTCCATGTAGGGAGTCAGGGATGGCCCTGATCCTTGCCAAAGCTAGAGCTGAAAGGCTCCACTTCACATCTGGCAGACTGAAGTTGCCAACTAACAGCCCTTCCCCCGTCGTGGTGATGGTTTCCCCAGTGCCTTATCCAACTCCTCTTCGTGTGCTGACAGCATGACATCAAATGAATGCAGTCCTGGAGAGTAACCAGCCTTTTACAAAGTGTATGTAAAATGTAAACAACTGTAACTAATAGGCAGGGGTCCTTGGGGTACACCTAGGCCCCCAGAAAATGTCAGCAATTTTTATGCATTCTGGTGCATTTTGAGGTAAATTGTAGGATTATTCAGTGCCCTGCTACATATTCTTTCTTGTAAATATTTTTCCCCAAGTTGTGCTGCTGTTCTATACATCCATCTGATTAACACCATCACCCTCTCCTATGTAATGCCTACAAACAAAGCAGAATATCTTTGAAGACTACATCAGCTGCCTGCCAGTCCCCCTGCCAGTGACCCTTCCAGTCATCTTGCCATCTAGCCTGCAGCTATCCTTCCAGCCAGTCAGTCAGCCAGACATCCCATCAGCCAGCCTGCCAACCAGCCTGCGCCAGCCCACCACACAGCCTGCCAGCCAGCCTGTGATACATCCCATTAATCAACATGCCAGACACCCTGCCAGCCTGCCCGACACCCTGCCAGCCAACCTGCCAGCCAGCCTGTGAGACATCCCACTAATCAGCCTTCCTGACACACTGCCAGCCAACCTGTGAGACATCCCACTAATCAGCCTGCCAGACACCCTGCCAGCCAGCCTGCTACATAGTCTGCCAGTCAATCTGCCAGCCACCCTGCAAAACATCCCACTAATCAGCTTGCCAAACACCCTGCCAGCCAACCTGTCAACCAACCTGTGAGACATCCCATTAATAAGCCTGCCAGACACCCTGCCAGTCAGCCTGTCAGTCATCCTGCAAAACATCCCACTAATCATTTTGCCAAACACCCTACCAGTCAGCCTGCCAGACACCCTGCCAGCCAGCCTGCAAGCTATCCTGCAAGCCGCTTCACCAGCCATCCCACCAGTCAGTCCACCAGACATCCCATAACCCATCCCACTAGTCACCACACCAGACATCCTGCCAGCCAGCCAACTAGCCAGCAAGCCACACTTCAAGCCAAGTCTCCAGCCAGCCAGCCAGCCAGCCTATCAAGGCAGCAAGACCAGATATTCAGGAAATGCCAACATTGTCTGCTTTGATGATAAGTTACGTTCACTGTTTTTCGCAGTTTCTCACACTGCTTATCCTCAGTGTTAGTGGAGAGACTGTCATCACACAATTTTTGTGTTCGCTCGCGTACTCGCACAAGGAACATCTTGTGCTAGTAGCACATTTCAGAGGTATGTCTGTGTTGGCGAAGCAGGGCACATTTTAGTAGGTGTATCCTTCATTCACCAATTAGCCTACATACTAGCACTGACACGCATTTTGTAAAGTGGACACAACTTGTAAGAAAAGTGCCACTGCAATCACAGACATGCTCATCATGCAGCAGCACAATGACATGCCTCCCAATGTTCCTTTTCTGGTGAAACATTTCAATAAACATTGAGGCAGAGCCACCGACGCCCAATTCCAAAGGAAGCTGACATCGAGGGTGCAATCCCCATGTCAGCATGTCCGGCCCACCCCCCCACATTGTGTGGCACACTCGGAGCCCACCCCAGTGTGCTGCTGCTAACAGTAAGCCGACCGCGACAGCATGTTCCTGCCCCCGGGCCCCACCACAAACACCATTGTGTGGCACACTGGAAGCCCACCCCAGTGTTGCCAACATCAGCCTCAGGCCCCCCCCCGAACGTCATGGGGCACACTGAGAGCCCACCCCAGTGTGCCCAACATTTGGTATAATTCACCTGTAATACATAAAATGGTTCCACGAGGTCAGGTGTTTTTTTTTTTCCTGAAAGAAAATGGTCCATTGTCCACAGCCCCTCCCCCAACCCGTACCCACCCTCTGCGCACCTCACCTCCCCACACCCCCCTCACCCCAAACTTACATCCAGAGGTCAGTGCCATGATCATTGGTGGAGCAGAAGCACGTCTGCACTCTTCAAAGCCGACCGTGAACTGAAGAAATGCCAGTAAGCTGCATAATAGCATAAATGGGGGGTTTTCAACTTAGGTGGATATCGTGGCAATTGTTTTGAATTCTGCCTCCAAATTTTCAACATGGGGTGCCTGGGACCCCATCTCATCAACACATGCACTGTCATCTCCTTACTTGGTCCCAAAAGGTCATTTTGTGGTCACTGTGTGGAATCACCTTTTGGGACTGATTAACAAAATGACAGTGCCACTGTTCATGAGGTGGGGTCCCAAAAAGCCTATCTTGCAAATTCAGTGGAAAAATTCCAAAAAATGACTGTGTTACGAGTGTGCATTGCGCAGTTTCAATGCACGCTCGTAACTTCAACAATATATAAATAATTGCATTACGGGTATGTGTTGTGCAGTTTCTATGCACGCTCATGAACACCAGTTTTGTTATATTTTCACTCTAGGTTTTCAGCATTGCCATTTTTTCACACCTCCTTATGAACAGCACAGCTGTCATTTTTCACATCCTGCCCAAAATGTGTTTTTGCGCATGTGGCGCATAATAGCACGGTCGCTGTGCAAAATCAATGATCAGGATACATTAACAAAATTACAGTGACACTGTTCATAAGCAGAAGTCCCAAAATGCCTATGTTGAAAATCTGGTTAAAAAAATTCCCAAAATAATTGCGTTATGGATGTGCGTTGCACAGTTTCTATGCACACTCGTGACTTCACCAGTGTTTCATATTTTCACTCCAGATTTTCATATTTTCACTCCAGATTTTCAACATTGCCATTTTTGTACACTTCCTTATGAACAGTAGTACAGCTGTCATTTTTCACATTCTACCTGAAATGTGTTTTCGCACATGTGGCGCACAATGGCGCAGTTGTTGTAGGAAATCAATGTTTTGGACTGATTAACAAAATTACAGTGACACTGTTCATGACTGGAGTTCCCAATATGCCTATGTTGAAAATTTGGTTAAAACAATCCCCAAAATAATTGGGTTATGGGTGAGCGTTGCGCAGTTTCTACGCACACTCGTGACTTCAATTTTTCAAATTTTCACTCCAGATTTTTAACAATGTAATTTTTTACACCTCCTTATTAACAGTGCAGCTGTCATTTTTCACATCCTGCCCAAAATGTGTTTTCACACCTGTGTGCCAAATGACACAGTCGCTGTGCAAAATCACCTTTCAGCTAATGAGCTCATAGTGCCACTGTTTATGAGGTGGGGTTACAAACAACCCATGTTGAAAATTTGGAGTGAAAATACCAACAAACACCCGGGGCATTATGGTTTACAACCGTAACACCCCACCCAGTAGAGACTGACAAGCATCAGGGGTGTGACTTGGCATTGTCAGCTGTAATGCTCATGCCATTCCACCCCCACCCCCACCCTGCAGCCAGTGACAGGCATTGAGGTGTGCCTTGGAATCTTTGGCACCAAAGTTCACCCCATTCTCCTATACGTCACGCATCTCAGAGTATTTCCTTATGGAATGGGTTGAGCATAAGACCCGAAGACCCCAAGGCACACCGCAACACTTCTCAGTGTCTGCGGGGTAGGGTGAGGTGAAATGGCGTGAGTATTATGGCCAATGACCGAAAGGCACACCCAATGCCTGTCACTCTCTGCAGGGGGGGGACAGGGTCGGCGCCAGTTCAATACTTCACTGCCAGTCCTATTATGTATCTCTCTAACTCCTGCCCTACCAATTCCAATGCCAGCAAGCCAACATTTGGCATTGACAAATGCTTGTTTGCTAAGAGAGACATAGGGGGAGAAGATGGAGAGAAGAGGGGGGGAAGAGAGGAAGAGAGACAGAGGGGGGTTAAGAGAGAGAGAGAGAGAGAGAGAGGGAGAACGACAGAGAGAGAGAGAGAGAGAGAGGCAGAGGGAGAGAAAGAGAGAAAATAAAAAGTGGGAGAGAGAGAGAGAGAGAGAGAGAGACAGTGAGTGGAAGAGAGAGAAAGGGGAAAGAGGGAACATACCTCTCAGTTTTCCCTGATTTGCAGGGATGTCCCTGATTTTGCCTCACAATGTTCCTGTCCCTCCTAAAATTTGTGTTTCTGTAACTGAACAGTAGGTATACTGTATGCTCTCAATATTGTCAAACAGAGTTACAGACTTGCTCTTTTGCAGACAAAGTATTTTACACCAATACTCTTACGTTGCCTGCTTTAAGGGTTGGAACCAATTGTTAAACTGTGTCCCTCATTTTACTTCGTTGTCACTGATTTTTTTAAGCCATGTCCAAGTACCAAACACCATTGCAAATACCTGCTAGCGAACATTCGGCATTAACAAATAACAACTGTGGAGGCAGTATAGCGCAGCGGTTTAAGGCTCTGAGCTGCAAATCTAGAGACCTGGGTTTGAATCCCACAGCCCCCACTTGCATACTGTGTGACCCTGAGCAAGTCACTTAACTTCCCTGTGCTCCCAGGTTGCACCTGTAAACAAACTTTCAGCTTAGTGTGTCTCACCTGGTTAAACAATTGGGAAAAAACTTCTGTGCAACAGGAAAAAAGGCAATCAGCTTGGTTGCACAGTCACCACTTAAAGAAGCATTTGATATGTTGAAGGATAAACATGTTTTATTTTGAAAGATAAGTTAAAACCAGCAACAGTTGGATACTGGACACACAGAGTGCAACAAGCCAAACGTTTTCTGCTGGCCCTTTGGCTTTGTTAAGGTGTCCAGTATTTCACTGTTGCTGGTTTTAACTTGTGCAGTAGAGCCATTTGCCTTTCTTCCTGTTGGATTGTGCTTTTGACTCCGGCCATAGCCGTTTTTGCAGACACTGCCTGCTTTTGGATAGATTTTTAATTTCCGTATCGGTTTGACTGTGTGATGTTCAAGACAGGATAGCAGGTACTAGCAGGGGGATGCCTTCGCTTGTTTGCTAATTAGATACACAGATATCTCCATGAGACAAGAAGTCCATGAGAGTAAGAGCCTTGTGAGTAGAGATGTACCAGCAGAACCAGCAAGTTTTGTTCTTACTCCATTAAGGGTGATGTGCATTGATGGTATAGTGGCAGTGGAATCCCTTGGGGAAGAGAATTTTAAAAAGATGACAAATTCCAAGGTTACCAGTGTGAGGTAGGGTCTCTCAACAGATTGGAGCTGAGAGGACTCACGCACAGTCGTAAGAGAATGTGACTACTGTATGTAATCACGACATTCACATAGCTGGCCGGGATACAATAGACTTAAGGGTATCCTGGCTGCTGTGCTCCACACCCTAATGCCACCTTCATTAAATGGCACCTTCAGCCCCTGTGCACTACTGCAGAGCTTCACAAGGGGGCGGGGGGGCAGGTAAGGGGCAGATGTGTCCTGGACCCAGTGCATCCAATCAGATTCCAGTGTATTCCTAACTCCAAATGTAGGAGGGTCTGGTCAGATACAGCAGTCCTCCAAGGACTGCCATAGCAAATAGAGAATCGCAAAATTCATGTTACCACCTACCTGATTTGTGACCAGATCACCCAGTTTTTTGACCCTTCATCTGGGGATCTGGTCCCCTAGAGCCATCAACTGGATTTTGAAAAGGCAATTTTTACCACCATGCCAAACTTAGTGAAAACGCAAAAAAAATCCATACTGCTGTCACTGTTTGCCAAGCCAGCTTCTCCCCCCTTCATTTCCCATGCTGGCTTGGCATGTGATGTGTTATGTTTCAAGTCTTTCCAGTGGAGTTGTCCTTTGTTCTGCTGCCCCCAACCCTCGCATGCTCAGACTGATGCTGGTGCTGATAACACGAAAATCCTTACCGACCCTATGGTTCTCAGTTCGGCAGGGATCTTGGAAGCTTTCTGCTGCTGGCAAATGGATGACGGAGAATCCCAACTACTGGAAACTGATGTTCCAGAAAAGAGGTGGGGGGGGCCCCGTGAACAGCAAAAGCCTGATCCATGCTGCACTACTCAGGAGGTGGCTTGCCTCTGCAGTAAAAATTCAAACAAAACCAGGCAATAATGTGCTCCAGGAAAAATATTTTTCTCTGATGCCAGCATTTTGAAGCAAAGATATCTTTTAATTATAAAAGCAGTTTACAAAGCGTCAGTACAATTAGCAAACTTCCCAATAGTAGCTACCTCTAAATAACGAAAAACTCTCTGGCTTTCTATTTTTCCCTTAGGTTTTATCTATCACTAAATCTCATAGCACAATGCCTGGCTAACTCCATCTACCTGGTGACAACTTCACAGCAGGAGTATCGATTGTATATACAATGGAATAAATCATACCAGAACACTTAGTGCTAATTCTGCATTTCTTTCTTTAAATAGAAGTTATTTTTAGTCTAAACATAAAGAAGAAATATTAATGTATACCATGGACATTATGAAACATAGATTTGTTTGATTAGAGCCATTTGTAAGATATAAGTGATTTCATATACTAAATAATCTGTATCTTGGTCTTTAGGAATGAATGAAGTGATGTCATAAGCTCATGAATTCATAATGAACTCAATTAAGTGTATCAAAGTTTCAGCTGACCACCTTAGCCACACCCCCACTGAAGACTCATGAGAGCTGAGGCGCTAAGGGGTAGCTACTATTTAATTGTACTGATGGTTTGTAAACTGCTTTTATAAGTAAAAGATACCTTTGCTTCAAAACGCTGGTGTCAGAGAAAAAAAAAAAAACATTTTTCCTGGAGCGCAATACTGCTTGGTTTTGTTACTGGAAACTGACTGCTGGCTAGTCACCCCCCCCCCACCACCACCACTGGGGGAAGTAGCACATCAATACTTGCTGGAACAGCATGCAGGCAATGGTGTGTATAAAGTCAGGAGACACACTTCAAGGGCAGCAGCAAAGAAATATGTAGGCAGACCTCACAAATGCTAACCTAGCCAAAAATTAAATGTACACAGTACCGTACACTGTGCACACCTAACGAAGTCCGTGGGAGAGGGGGATATGATACAGACCTTTAAATACATAATGGGGGTAAATAAGGCACAAGACCAAAGTATTTCTCAGACAGAAAGGTGCTCAAGTACAACAGGGCATGATAAGAAACTGGTGGGGGTAGAGTCAGGAGAGATGTGAGGAAGTATTTCTTCACAGAAATAGTAGTGGATTCCTGGAACAGTTTTCCAGTGGAGTGTTGCGGTTGAAAACAGTGTTGTGGTTCAAGAATAAATAGTAGAGGCATAAAAGAATCTTAGGGAAAGGGACGGGGGAGTGGGTGAGTGGACCAGAGGACAAGTAGGATCTGTGGTAATAAATACTACAGGCAGGGAAAAATGGGCAGACTAAGTAGACCAAATGGCTCTTATCTGTTGGCAAATTCTGTTTCTATGTAGCCTCACAATCTCTCCCCTTTTCTTTCTTTGCTGACTTATGTAACTGAAAAGGGTTTTGTCCCCCTTAGTTACCCCACTGGCTGTTTTTTTCTCAGTGTGTGCCTTAGCACCCATCACCACCTTTCCTACTTCTCTACTTTTTCTGGTACACCTCCCTATCCTTTTCCTTCTGTGTCTCCTTGTACCTCCTGAATGCTGCTGTTTTTGCTTGTACCTTTGCAGCCACTTCCCTCAAGAACCATTGTGGTCCTTTTTTCCTCCTGCCTTTCCTCGTTTCCTTTGCACAGAGGTTTGTTGCCTTTACTATGCCATCCCTTTATCTAGTCCACTGTTCCTCCATCCCACCTGGGCAATCCCCACTGCCAGAGTGTCTCTGAGATAGTCGCCCGTTTTTTTTTTAAATCTGTCCTGCTGAAGTCCATTGCCTCTATAAAGCAAATATTCAGAGCCTTCTCTAGCACAGAGAAGAGTTTCTGCCCCAAAAGAGATCCTTGGTAGGGCCACACCTTGAGAGCTGTGTACAATTTTGGAATCCTCACCTAAAAAAACACAAGGACTGCCTAAGGTTGGTCCAATGGTGGGAAACCAACATGATGTATGGACTGTAATTTAAGACCTATGTGGAAGGAGTGCCTGACCTGAATATGTACTCTTTGGAGTAGGACTATTGGGAATTTGAATTCCACTGGTAAAATTGGTGCAAAGTTGGGAAAGAAAAGTTATTTATTTACCGTACCTGAAGATCTTCCAGAATATCTTCTCCAAAGAGTACTATGTATGGGTCTAAGCCAGAGATGCCAGGATGCTGTGGTAGCAAATATTTTGGCCAGGGGGTTGGCAACAGCTACTGGCTATGACACCTACATGACACTGCATGGTGCTACATGCCTGCCAATAACTATTCTCTCTCTCTCTCTCTCTCTCTCCCCTCTCCCTCTTTTTTTTGATATACTTACCAGTAAAAGGCCTACAACTTAAAAAAAAAAAAAAACAGATAGGACAAGGAAGAGCACAATACTATTTAGATTGTACCAGCTGCAGATTGTGATAGCAAGATCTGTCAAGTACTGGTGTCCTTCCCCTGCAAGAGAGATGTATGGAGGTTTAACCTAGTGGTTAAAATAAGCACTCCACAACCTGATCCAAGGTAGCTGTTCAAGAACTTAGAACCATGATACGGATATTATCAAGTGGAATACCCTGGAGTCAGGAAACCAAAGGGGTGCAGATATACCCAAAATAAAGGGGAGGTACCCCAGAAGGATGGAGGGTGCAGATGGCGGGGAAGGACATAAAAGAAGATATTTTTTTACAGATTGTGCTAACCTCCCTTTATATTTGTTCGTTTTTTTTAATGTTGAGAAAATGGGAAACTTGCCCCCCTCCCCCCATCCCCAAGAGGGGTGGGAGACAGAGAGAGAGAGAGAGAGAGAGAGAGAGAGGGAGGGGAAGCGAGAGAAAGAGAGAGAGAGAGACAAAGGCAGCACTGAATCCTGTGCTATCTAGGCAGGTTATGCACAGGAAAAGAGGGTCACTTGCCCAGTGACCCTGGCTCTTGCATAGAGGGAGATGGTGGACAGTGTGTGGTACTCCATTCAGAAGATATTATGGAAGATCTTCAGTTACATTAAGTAACATAGAAACATAGACTTTGACGGCAGATAAGGACCGCTTGGCCCATCTAGTCTGCCCATTTCCCCTACCTACAGGATAGGCCGCAGATCCTAGTTAACCAACAGCCTATTTCTTCCTACCCCCCACAAGAATTGCCTTATGTCTGTCCCATGCATTCTTGAATTCTCCCACAGTTTTAGACCCCACAACCTCCTCAGGAAGGCTGTTCCATGCATCCACTACTCTATCTGTGAAAAAATACTTCCTCACATTGCCCCTGAACCGCCCCCCCTCTATCTTAAATTGTGTCCCTTTGTTCTTGCACATCTCTTTTTCTGAAAGATGCTACCCTCTTGGACTTTGTTGATTCCACTGAGGTACTTAAAAGGTTCTATCATGTCCCCCCTCTCCCTTCTTTCCTCAAGGGTATACATATTAAGCTCCTTTAGTCTCTTCTCGTATGGCTTCTCTTGCACACCCTGCACCATTTTAGTTGCCCTCCTCTGGACTGCCTCTATCCTGTCTATGTCCTTGCGGAGATGGGGTCTCCAGAACTGGATGCAGTACTCCAGATGGGGTCTCACCAACTGTCTGTACAGAGGGATAACAACTTCCTGTTTTCTGCTGGTGATGCCTCTCCCTATGCATCCCAGTATAACCCCAGCCCTCCCTACTGCCTTCTCACATTGCTTGCTAACCTTAAGGTTATCTGATATGATTACCCCAGGTCCCTTTCCTTTTTCATTGTTGTTACTTCCTCCCCCCATTGTGTATTCTTCCCCTGGGTTCTTGTTTCCCAGGTGCATTATTTTGCACTTCTTTGCATTGAATCCTAGCTGCCATACTTCTGACCATTCCTCCAACCTTGCCAAGTCCCTTCTCATCCTTTCCATTCCTTCTTGTGTATCAACCCTGTTGCAGATCTTTGTGTCACCTACAAAGATGCATACTTTTCTTTCCAGTCCCTCTGCAATGTCACTTATAAAGACATTAAAAAGGACTGGACCCAGTACTGAACCCTGCGGTACCCCACTAGTAACCCCTCTTTCTTCAGAGTGGACTCCATTTACAATTACCTTCTGTGTCCTGTTGTCCAGCCAATGTTTTACCCAGACTACCACCCTGGGACCCTCTCCCAGGCTGGTTAATTTGACTATTAATCTTTTGTGTGGGAATGTGTCAAATGCCTTGCAAAAGCCTAGGTAGGCCATGTCCACAGCCCCTCCTTGGTCTACTACTTTGGTCACCCAGTCAAAGAAATCTATTAGATTGGTCTGACATGACCTTCCCGCTGTGAACCCATGCTGCCTTGGGTCCTGTGCCCCACTGGCCTGTAGGTACTCAACAATTCTTTCCTTCAGAAGTGACTCCATCACTTTCCCTACCACAGAGGTCAAACTGACAGGTCTGTAGTTTCCTGCCTCTGTCTTGGTCCCACTTTTGTGAAGGTGAATCACATCTGCCTTCCTCCAGTCCTCAGGTACCACACCATTCTCCTATGATTTGTTAAAAAAGGTAGTCAGTGGTTTCACTAGGTCTCTGCTTAATTCTTTTAGAATTCTGGGGTGAATTCCATCAGGCCCCATTGCTTTGTCCACCTTCAATTTTAAGAGTTCTTTCAGAACCCTTTCTTCTGTGAAAGGACTGGGATCGACCCCCCTTTCCAGAGTGCTTCTGTTAATTGGATTAGGCACCTCCCCCACCTCCTCTTTTGTGAATACTAGACAGAAGTATTTATTCAGTATCCCTGCTTTTTCACTGTCCCTCTCTGCCCACCCACCGTCCATTCTATTCAGCCTCACTATCCCACCCTTTGTCTTTCTACGCTCCCTGATATACCTATAAAAGGTTTTATTCCCCTTCTTAACTGAGTTGGCTATGTTTTCCTCAGTTTGGGCCTTTGCTATTCTGACTACCCTCCCTGCTTCCTTCTGCCTTAACTGGTACAGCTCTCTGTCCTGCTCCTTCTGTGTTTCTTTATTCTTCCTAAATGCTATCTTTTCCTCCATAAACTTCAGCGCCACCTCTTTTGAGAACCACAGTGGCTTTTTCTTTTGTTTTGATTTGTTTATTTGCTTCACACAACAGCTTGTTGCCTCTGTGATGGCAGTTTTGATATTTCCCTATTGTTGCTCCACCCCTTCTTCTAGCCTGTTTGCTAGTGCTTTTCTAAGGCACTCTCCCATCTTGCCAAAGTCAGCCCTCCTGAAGTCCAGAACCCTCGCTTTTGTATGGCTTGACTCTGTAGCTGAGTTTATCGTGAGCCACACTGTTTGGTGGTCACTTGTTCCCAAATCTACCCACTTCTACATCTGAGATCCTCTCACTGTCCCCATTTGAGAGTACAAGGTCTAAGACTGCTCCCTCACGAGCAGGTTCCAAAACTAGCTGTCTGAGGCATGCCACCTGAAGGGCATCGAGAATGGCCCTGCTTTTGGATGTGGCTGCAGCAAAGGTGCTCCAGTTGACATCTGGCATATTAAGGTCCCCCATCAACAGTATCTACCCTTTCTCTGCCATCCTAAGTATGCCTTCTATCATATCCTTGTCCATTCCCTCCCCCTGACATGGGGGTCTATATACAACCCCTGTGCAGACTGTGGTACCATTTCCAATCCCTAAGGTGACCCACAGTACCTTCTCTCCTCCCTGTTTACTCTTTTGTTCAGTTGCTTTTATCCCTTCTCTTAGATAGCTACTCCGCCCCCTCTTCTCCCCTCCCTGTCTCTCCTGTAGGTTGTGTACCCTGGTATGTTGACATCCCAGTCATGGTTCTCTGTGTACCATGTTTCTGTGACTGCTTCAATATCCAGGCATCCCTCTTCCATCAAGGCCACCAGTTCAGGGAGCTTGTTGCCCAGACTATGGGTGTTAGTACTCATTACCCTCCATTTCTTGATGGCCTTACCCCTTTTTGCCCCATCCCTGTCCTTACTGCATTTGTCACTTTCTCCTTTTACCCCAGTGCTTCTCCCTATCAACATCTCTATGAAGAGTCCACAATAATGGACAAAGCCAAAGACCTTGACTCTGAACTCAGGGACATCTGCCTCTTAAGCTGAGCAGACTGACAGGTTCTCCACTAGCCACCCAGAAGGAGCCACTAGTCCTCCCAATACTGCCATAAGGACTCCAACACTACTCTAGTGCATTGGGGGGCACACTTTGGGCCTTGGCTGACCCTGGAGGACAGTGAGAGAACCTGAAGAAGGGCCCACCATCTTCTCCTGGGACCTCCAGGACCAATACCTGATTCTCAAAGATGGAATCAAGTAGTTAATTTCCAACACTGAATTTAGAAGGTATGCTAGTCAGTACTAAAGCAGGCATTGCAGGAGTCCATTTCATGGCCTGGACCAAACAAGAGAAACATGCATGATGCTGATCACTGGTGATGATCTTGTTGCCACACGCACTGAGATGAGACAGAGGACCTTCTTTGTCAGTCTTTTCCTTTTTATCAGACTGCATTATTGGAAAATAATAAAATTAGATGAGAACATTGATAAATGTGAATGGGCCAGGAATTAAGGTGATGATATGATTCCACAGTTCACACTCAATGGTGGGAGAAACAGAACTGAAGTGCTGTAGAAGAGGGAGTCAGCAATGGTTATTTTTAGGCATGTAGCAACACACAGTGTCATGCAGGAACAGTAGCCATTATTGTCACCTAGACAAAAGATTTGATCCTGTAGGGAGCTGGGCCTCCAACTCCGACCAATAAGTGGGACTCCATGAACAAGACAGATTCTGGAAATATGTGCACACACTGCTTAGTACAGCAATGTTCCCAACTTTCCACCAACTTTGCAGTTTTCTTTTAAAAATAATTAAAAAAAATACCCCCACCCGTATATGCCATTTCTCCATCTCCCTCCCCTATACCAGATGGTTGAATGTGTATCCCCACCCTTGTGGCATTCACCGTCCTCCTACCCCTACTGTCCCAGTGAAGAAAGCAACAGTATCCAACATGGTGGATGGTATTGGGCTATACTGGACTTTCCAGGGACATAATGAGGACCGATGTACAGGTAGAGGGCCTTATATCCCCTGAGATCATAGGTCCGGTGTAGCCCATACCACCCACCCACCCTAGAGGATTTTATTGCATTTAGAATATAGGCCTTTTTTTTTTTAATAATAATGATTTCACAAGGAAAAAGAAGGTAAAATATTAATAAAAATGAATAGAAACAGCAGCTTCCGTAAAACAGTCCTTTTACTGGTTGAATTATCTCTAGATTGTGCTGTTGCTTATGAGATCTTTTTATGTTTGCTTGCATACATGTGCAAGAAACATAGTGCCACCATACGAGTTTTCGTAGGTGTGCCACCCCCACTTCCAATGCCCTGCTCCTTTTTGCAGGCGCGGCCGCACCACACCAATGAATGTCTGAGCTGTCTATGACAGCCGTTCAGATGCAGTGCCGTACAGTTCTGAGAAAACCACCACTACAATCAGCAGTGGTAACATGTAGGCAATTTGCATATTGCTGTCGGCAGCCAATTTGCATACTGCCATTGGCAATATACAAATTGCCTACACGTCAGCACTGCATCTGAACTGTCATAGACAGTTCATTTCTGATCCCCATTGGATCCAGCCCCCCCCCCATGAACACCTAGGTACCATGCTGGGAGCCCACTCCAGTATGCTCATGCACGCCTCTCCACCCCCACACACTGTATGACTGACAGGGGTGCCCAATCCCCATCAGCTCCACTGTCCCCCCCAAAAGCAAACTTCCAGGTGCCACACTGGGAGTCCACCCCAGTGTGGCAAAAGTCTGTGGGCCCACAGGGGTGGCCAATCCCCTGTCTGCTCCACTGCCCCCCTAACAAACTTCCAGTTGCCATGCTGGGAGCCCACCCCAGCATGGCAAAAGTCCCACGTTGTTATAAAAAAAACCACCTAGAACAAAAGAAAATGGTCCCTTGTTGACTCTCTTGTGCCTCCCCCAACCTGCGCCCACCCTCTGCATACCCCACCTCCCCACACACACCCTCGCCCCATACTTACCTCCAGAGGCCAGTGTGATGATCTTCGGTGGACTGGGAACAAGTCTGCACTCTTCAAAGCTGACCATGAACTGAAGAAATGCTGGTAAGCTGTATAATGACATAAATGTTTTTTTTTCAACTTTGGTGCATACTTCAGCCACTTTTAGGAATTTTTTCACCAAATTTTCAACGGGGGGTTCTTGGGACCCCACTCATGAATTCAACCACTGTCATTTTGTTATTCAGTCCCAAAAAGGTGATTTCGTGGTCACTGCATGGAATCACCTTTCAGGACTGAGTAACAAAATGGCAGTGTCACAGTTCATGAGGTAGGCTCACCAAAACCCTATGTTGAAAATCTGGTGAAAAAATTCCCAAAAATGACTGTTTTACAAACGTGTGTTGTGCAGTTCCTACACACATTTGTAACTTTGAGAATGTTTAATATTTTCACTCCAGATTTTCAACATTGTCATTTTACCACACCTCTTTATGAGCAGTACAGCTGTCATTTCTCACATCTTGCCAAAAATGTGTTTTTGCACATGTAGCGCACAATGGCGCAGTCAGTGTGTGAAATCAATGTTTAGGACAGATTAAGAAAATTACAGTGACACGGTTCATGAGCAGAGGTCTTAAAATGGCTATGTTAAGAATTTGGTGACAAAAGTCCATAAAATGACTGTGTTATGAGCGTGCATTGCGCTGTTTCCACGCACCCTCATAAGTTCACGAATTTGTAATATTTTCAGTCCAGATTTTCAACACTGGCATTTTTCCACGCCTCCTTATTAACAGTACAGCTGTCATTTTTCACACCCTGGCTGAAATGTGTTTTTGCACTTCTGGCGCAGAAATGCACGGTTGCTGTGGGAAATCAGTGTTCGGGACAGATTAAGAAAATCACAGTGACACTATTCATGAGCAGAGGTCCCAAAATGCCTGTATTGACAATCTGCTGTAAAAAATCCCCAAACTAATTACATTATGGATGTGCGTTGCGCAGTTTCCACGCACACTCGTGACTTCACCAGTTTTTTTATATTTTTCACTCCAGAATTTCAACATTACCATTTTTTACACTTCCCCATGAACAGTACAGCTGTCATTTTTCACATCCTGTTCAAAATGTGTTTTTGCACCTGTGGTGCCAAATGGCATAGTTGCTGTGCAAAATCGGCTTTCGGCTAACGAACTGATATTGCCACTGTTCAGGAGATGGGGTTCCAGAAAACCCATGTTAAAAATCTGGAGTGAAAATACCAACGAACGACTGGGGCATTAAGGTTTCCAACCATAACGCCCCACCTCGTATAGACTGACAGGCATCAGGGGTGTGACTTGGGATTATCGCTTGTGAGGCTCATGTCATTCCACCCCCAACCACATCCTGCAGCCAGTGACAGGCATCGAGGTGTGCCTTGGACTCTTTGGCCCCAAAGTTCACCCCATTCTCCTATACTGCACCCATCTCACCATATTTCCTTATGGAATAGGGTGAGCATAAGGCCCAAAGACCCCAAGGCACACCGTGACACTTGTTGGTGTCTACAGGGTAGGGTGTGGTGAAATGGCATGGGAGTTATGGCCAATGACCCAAAGGCACACCCCAATGCCTGTCAGTCTCTGCAGGGTGGTGGTGGGGTTGGCTTGAGTTCAATATTTCACTGCCATTCCTATTATGCATCTCTCTAACTCCTACACTACCAATGCCAGTGCCAGCAAGCTAACATTCGGCATTGACAAATGCTTGTTTATTTACATTGTAGTGTCACTCTTGGTTTTGTATTGAATACTTTTCAGTCACCCCCCCAATCCTGAGAGATCGAGACAGAAAAGGGCTTACAGCTTTTTCATGGCACTACCGCTACACGTTTTTTTTTAAGAAAAAATGTTTTTTTTTTTGCTGTCACACTGTGAACAGGGAGCAAGCAGCTCAGCTGTGTATTGAGAATGGTGTGGCTTCCATTTCAGGGATGATCGGACAGGCAACACTGAAGTCAGATGACAAACACTCCTACTGGAAAAAATAGGAGGTACTTTGATATTGTAGAAAAATGTGTAAATTAATGACAATGAAGTTGTGGGGGTGGTTTAAATGTGACCAGCAGACAGGGCTGAAGACTGTAGTGGAACAGAGCAGAGCTGAGTTGGGGGGGGGGTTAAAGTGTATGAGGCGCTGCCTGGAGCACACAGTTAAATAAAAAGTGTGTAGCTTGCTAAACTCTTTTAGCAGATAGTACAAAGTGTGCTGTGCATTTTTGTCTCTATGTACAGTGCAGGAGAAGTGACAGGTGCTTTTTTTTCCCAGCATGGAGTTGCGGGGGGCGGGGGGTTAGTCACTCATTAACAAATGGGAAAAATTGTAATTTGGAAAATCCAAAGTTTCACAGATATACCACTCTGGTACTGAAGCAGGCTTGCTGGTTCTTTTTATTTCCTGGTCTCTATTGAAGTTAATGTACCCCCCAACATGGGTACTAGCCAATCGGAGACCAGGAAATCCAAAGCCCATTGAAGCGTAATCTTCATCAACACCTCGTCACCAAGGCCCCCAGTGACTGCTTCTCCTAAACCAGCCCTACCCACCACTCTCTTGCCTTCCAATAATGTCATCTTTCCCTCGCTCACTTTTTACTCTCTTCCTGTTGCCCTCCTCTACACTTTCCACCTATTTCCCTCATCACCTCCTCCCCTTTCCCTTCCCTCTCCCCTTCCTGCCAGTGCTCTCTATTTTAGCTCTCTCCCCCCTTCCTACCTCACCTCTACCTCCTTTTGCTCCTGCCCTTCTGACCTATTCCAAATGTACCTGCCCTTACTCCATTATACCTTTCATCTCCCTAAAATCTTTAATTAATATGTGACCTGATGTGTATATGCCAACCAATTATGGTACCTGACAAAGCCTCTGGCTGCCTGGATTTGTCTTATTTTGTCTGATGTATCTTGACTGTGTTTTGTCTTCTCGTCATTTGACATGGAACCTTTGTAAAAGAGCCTTGGCTCAAAGGTGTTATCTGAAATCTTAATAAATAAAATTCATTTTCTAAGTTGTGTTTAAATTCAGTCACTGAAGAGTCCTCACTGTGAGATCCATAAAATAAGTCACCCTTTGAACGCAATTAAATTCCCAACACTACCTCTACTGTGGTCAGCCAGTAGGATGTTACCAAGGGCATTTCATCTCTGATTCACTGATTGAGAGGGAAGTCATCTGTCTCTTCAGAGAGGGATTGTTTTATCTTTTATAGGGGAAAACATTTTGATATCTGAGTGGCTAGTGTATATCCTCTGGGTGGTGGCTGGTGGTAGGTGCCAGAGGTTGGTGGTGGAGTATTCACATGTTTTTCATTAGGTAAAATGGGTGGGGAAGTGGAGCTGGTGTCAGAAATGTATCTGCATAGTTGGACAGGTAATTTATGTTATGACTGTCATACTGATAAATAATTCTAGACATTGTATTTAAAGAAAACTTCACTGGGAGAGTGGGGACAGGAGGAAAGTGGGTGCTACGAGGTTGGAGGAGTGGGAAGCACATATTTAATCTTCTGGTGTTTTGGGAGGGAATGGTTTTGTTGTTTAAAAAAGTAAAATGAAGAAAACTACAAGCCGTGGCATTTCATCAGTGAAGGTGCAACTCCGTGTACTGTAGTACCTGCAGCTTCACCTGGCAGTGCTCACTTCAAGGCATGAAACAGTGACACCATCTAATACTTAAACAGCACTGAACATGAAAGATGCTCACATTTATTATGTATAGTTCATTTATTTAATCTTTTAAAGTGCTGTTTGGTTCTTTAGTATAGTGTTAGACTGAGTAACTGGACTGCAGAGTCATTGTGGCTAAAACTAAACAAGCATTTGTCAAAGCCGAATGTTTGCTTGCTGGCATTGGCATTGGTAGTGTAGGAGTTAGAGAGATGCATAATAGGAATGGCAGTGAAGTACTGAACTGAAGCCAACCCCACCACCACACAGAGACTGACAGACATTGGGGTGTGCCTTTGGGTCATCAGGCATAACGCCCATGCCATTTCACCACACCTACCCTGCAGAAACCGACAAGCGTCATGGTGTGCCTTGGGGTCTTTGGGCCTTATCTCACCCCATTTCATAAGGAAATACGGTGAGATGGGTGCAGTATAGGAGAATGGGGTGAACTTTGGGGCCGAAGAGTCCAAGGTACACCTCGCTGCCTATCACTGGCAGCAGGGTGTGGGTGGGGGTGGAATGGCATGAGCATTAAGGGTGACAGTCCCATGTCACACCCCTGATGTCTGTCAGTCTCTACAGGGTGGGGCATTATGGTTGGAAACCCTAATGTCCCAGGCGTTCATTGGTATTTTCAGTCCAGATTTTCAACATGGGTTTTTTTGGGACCCCCACCTCATGAACAGTGGCAATATCAGTTCATTAGCCGAAAGCTGATTTTGCACAGCGACTATGCCATTTGGCACCACAGGTGTGAAAACACATTTTGAATAGGATGTGAAAAATAACAGCTGTACTGTTCATGGGGAGGTGTAAAAAATGGCAATGTTGAAAATCTGGAGTGAAAATATAAAAAAATTGGTGAAGTCACAAGTGTGTATAGAAACTGCGCAATGCACACCCATAATGTAATTAGTTTGGGGAATTTTTACAGCAGATTGTGAACACAGGCATTTTGGGACCTCCGCTCATGAACAGTGTCACTGTGATTTTCTTAGTCTGTCCCAAACACTGATTTCCCACAGCAAGCATGCATTTCTGTGCCGGAAGTGCGAAAATACATTTCAGCCATAGTGTGAAAAATGACAGCTGTACTGTTCATAAGGAGTTGTGGAAAAATGCCAGTGTTGAAAATCTGGACTGAAAATATTACAAATTCGTGAACTTACGAAGGTGCATGGAAACTGCACAATGCACACTCATAACACAGTCATTTTATGGACTTTTGTCTCCAAATTTTCAACATAGCCATTTTAAGACCTCTGCTCATGAACGACATCACTGTGATTTTCTTAAGCTGTCCCAAACATTGATCTCACACGCCAACTGTGCCATTGTGTGCTACATGTGCAAAAACACATTTTGGGTAAGATGTGAAAAATGACAGCTGTACTGCTCATAAGGAGGAGTGGTAAAATGGCAATGTAAATCTGGAGTGAAAACAGTAAAAATTCTTGAAGTTACGAGCATGCGTAGGAACTGCGAAATGCACGCTCGTAAAACAGTCATTTTGGGGAATTTTTTCATCAAATTTTCAACATAGGGTTTTGGGGGCCTACCTCATGAACTGTGACACTGTTGTTTTGTTACTCAGTCCTGAAAGGTGATTCCTCCCAGTGACCGCGAAATCACCATTAGGGACCGAATAACAAAATCACAGTGGCTGAGTTCATGAGGTGGGGTCCCAAGAACCCCATGTTGAAAATTTGGTAAAAACATTCCCAAAATGGCTGAGATATGCACCAAAGTTGAAAGAAAAAAACATTTATGTCATTATACAGCTTACTGGCATTTCTTCAGTTCGCGGTCAGCTTTGAAGAGTGTAGACTTGTTCCCGGTCCACCAAGATAGTCGTGCTGGCCTCGGAGGTAAGTGGGGTGAAGGGGGTGGGGAGAGGGGTATGCAGAGGGTGGGTGTGGGTTGGGTTGAGGGGCAAGAGAGTCAATGAGGACCATTTTCTTTTGTTCTAGTTTTTTTTTTTTTTAAGATGACATGGGACTTTTGCCACACTGGGTGGGCTCCCAGCATGGCACCTGAAAGTTTGTTGGATGGGGGCAGTGGAGCCAACGGAGGATTGGGCACCCCCATGGGCCACAGACTTTGGCCATGCTGGGGTGGGCTCCCAGTGGAAAGTTTGCTTTGTGGGGGAAGTGGAGCCAACGGGGGATTGGGCACCCCCATCAGTCACACAGTGTGCGGGGGTGGAAGGGAGCACATGAGCATGCTGGGGTCAGCTCTCAGCATGTACAGGGCGTGGGACTTTTGTCACGCTGGGGTGGGCTCCCAGCATGGTACCAGGACATTTGCTTTTGGGGGGCAGTGGAGCCGGAGCGGGATTAGGCATCCCCGTTGGTCATACAATGTGCAGGGGTGGATGGGGTGCATGAGGCACACTGGGGTGGGCTCCCAGCATGCTACGTAGGTGTTCATGGGGGGGGGACAAACTGTCTATGACAGTTCAGATGCAGTGCTGACGTGTCGGCAATTTGCATACTGCCAACGGCAGTATGCAAATTGCCTACACGTTACCAGCACTGATTATAGCAGTGTTTTTCTCAGAACTGTATGCCACTGCATCTGAACAGCTCTCATAGACAGCTCGGACATTCATTGGTGCGATGCAGCCGCGCCTGCAAAAAGGAGCAGGGCATTGGAAGTGGGGGAGGCACACCTACAAAAACTCATATGGTGGCACTATGTTTCTTGCAAATGCATACAAGCAAACATAAAAAACAGACACTACAGGTAAGAGGAGTCAGCTGACATGACTGATGGCCTGTGAAGCAATATGCACATGGATTATGTGCACGTATCAGTTCAAGTCTCGGTGTAAGCCTTCCTTAGGGCTAATTGGCTAAGCTCAATCACCACTTTAAAAACACAGAGTAAATAATATTCAAAGCAGGGAGCTGGCCTGGGCTAGGTGGAAACCTGGCCCCTACCGTGTGCAATGTGAAAGTGCGTGCAAGGTGCATTTAGAAGGGTAAAAATGCAATTCATACAGATTGTAATAAATTGAAAGTGCATAAATATCTGCTACATAAACACATACATGGGGAGACAGACTGACTGGGGAAGTAAAGTGGGAAGCAAAGTGGGTTTCTGAAAAAGGAAACAAAACTTCATTGGGAAATAAGGAGGTAAGACAGCACACAGCAATAATAATTTGTTGTAATCCAATGCATACAGCCCAAAGTCCAAAAACAATGCAGGGGCAGTTCTTCACTGAGGCATTTAGGAGTCAGGGGGCCAGATTTTCAAATGACCAAGATTGCTGCAAGCCACATGTACACCAAACATATCATACACCAGGCTTGTGGCAATCTAACAAGGATTTTCTATCCCTTCCATCAAAGTAATGCTCACTAGATCATCTTTCTGTGGTCTAGTTTGTATCCAAACTGAGGACCCTTTACATTCATCCTAGGTTTGGTGTAAGCTGCTGTAAATTGAGTCGATTGCTGCAGCTACACCTGAGATTCTAAAATCAGGTGCAGTTGCAGCAATCATCAGTGCCACAGTTGCGTCTGTGCTAAGGTTTGATGCAGGGCTGGACAGAATCCTTGCATCAATCTTAAAAAATCTGACACTGGATCTCTAGTTGATCAATCTAGTAGCACTCCAGTTGGGTAAGTTGTTTTGGAAAGTTTCCCCTTCCTACTTTTCCATGCACCTTCTCAAACTACTGAAAAAATGGAGGTTGGCTGGTGAGCTGTGCCCCACTTGAGGAAAGTGCTTTTCCATTGAATTGATCATCTGCTTTTTTTTGATGGCAGACTTATCTTCATCAACATGCTTCTAAAACTTATATTTACTTTGGTCAACATGATGCAGGATGCAGAGGCAATATAACAAATAGATCACTTTTGTTGTGGCTAAGTTAATGAAGGAAGTAATTTCAATGTCCTTGCCTGAGCTGGGATTTTCAAATTTGCAGTTACTTGCAGCAAAAGTTGCCTCTTGTGTGGGGTATGGTTGCCAGTTCAGTGGATTCTGTAGTTTTGGTCAGTGCTTTCAAGGGACCAAATTGTCTCTTAAATTGTACCCTCTTCAATTGCTGATCCTAGGTTCCTGTTGTCCTAGGTCCTGAAACTCCTGGTCCCCTTCAAAACTGGCCAGTGACATCTAATTCCCTGCGCAATTTGCCCATCTCAGTCAATGATCGTAGTTACAGTGGTAATCTGGTTGGTACTGGTTTCCCTCATTGTATTTACATGCATTGTATATGCATTGTATTTGTGGTAAGTGATATACAGTCAAAAGAGATGCAAGTCACAAGTGAGGTACCTCAGGGATCAGTCCTGGGGCCAGTCCTCTTCAATATCTTTATCAGTGACACTGCAGATGGACTGGTGGGTAAGGTTTGCCTGTTTACAGATGACACTAAGATCTGCAACAGAATAGATGATTCAGATGGGGTGGGCAGAATGAGAAGAGATCTGGAAGAACTGGCAAAATGGTCTGAAGAGTGGCAACTGGGGTTTAATGCAAAGAAATGCAAGATTATGCACATAGGGAAGAGAAATTCTGAAGCTACCTCTAGGTTGGAAGGGGAGTTGCTGGCAATCACAAGGGAAGAAGAGACTTTGGCATCATAGTCATAGATGACCTGAAATCATCCAAGCAGACCACTAAAGCAGTAGGTAAGGCTAGAGGTATGTTGGGGTGCATTAGTAGGGGTATCACAAGTCATATGAGGGAGGTAATAATCCCACTTAACAAGACACTGATTAGGCCCCATCCAGAGTACTGCATGCAGTACTGGAGGCCACACCAACACAAGGACATTAATAAAATGGAGGCAGTCCAGAGAAGGGCAAAAAATGGTGCAGGGACTGCATCAGGAAACATATGAGGACAGATTAATGGAACTCAGTATGTATACCCTAGAGCAAAGGAGGGAGAGAGGTGATATCATTGAAAAATTCAAACCTAGTCTAACATGTTTCAATATAAGAAAATTGTCAGGACAAGAGGACATAGCATGAGATTAAAAGGAGGCCGATTAAGGGGTAATGCGAGGAAGTTATTTTTCACAGAAAGGGTGGTGTATGCATGGAATGGCCTACCTCAGGAAGTGGTGGATATGAATATAGTGCAGGGCTTCAAACAGGTAAGGGATGGGAATAAGGGAATAATACAGATGAGTATGAATAGATAGGCCATTGACAGAGTACAGGCCTATGGCACATTCATAAGGTAGAAAAAAATGGGCAGACTGGATGGGCCTTGTGGTCTTTATCTAACCATCAACTTCTAGGTTTCTATACAGTATTAGCACAGCATTTTCATTTAATTTTATTTTTATAGTGAGAGCAAGATGAGCTACATAGTTCTTTTTTACACGTGAACAAGGGTGCAGAAAGTTACAGGGTACAGAACAGCCAACATCACAATAAATGCAGGTCATAGTAATAAATGTAATAGGTGGATAGTTTTAGGATATCTCTGTTGGTGTTGGTTCCTCTATCAAATGCTCTGTTTACCTCCTCCTGTTAATATCCTCTATCAAGAAATTATATTGCCATATTCTTTGCTCCGCACTCAAACTCCAAATGGCTGTTACAATTGCAAAGCATATTAAGCATCTGTCCAACTGGGATGCTGTTAATGAGGTTCTCCTGATGGCGGCTGGAAGCAGGCATCAACCTTTTGTGCTACATCGGTTTCCAATAGATGGCACTCTCCAGATGTGAGTGTAACCCCCCAACCCCTTGAGTGGAGCTTACCTGGTCTGTCTCCTAGCTGTTTGGTCCCAGCAGTTACTGTCCAGTGGTGCCTCCTCCTTTACTGCCCTGCTGGCCCTGTGTGCTTGTTTTGCAGTCAGGAACAGAAGAGTGTGAGCACTGAAGTTAAAACTTCTAGATCAGTATTGCAGCACAGTTGGTGCTGAGCATTCCAGTAAAGCACTGCACACCTCTGTGTGTGCATGTTCAAACTAGCTCCTGCTGGAATGTACCAGCTGGCGGCTCTGTTCGTGGATCCTAAAAGCGCTACAGCACTTAATGCTAAAGCCACCCTGGTGGCTCAGTAAGTATTTACTTTGTTTGTTCTGAACCACCTGAGACCTTAAAGACATAAATGAGGGTCTGAAAACACACTGGAGGAGAAAAGAAATTAAACTCTGCAAAAGAGTTTTTTTTACCTGTAGCTTTAAGAACAGCAGAGGCTGCAATGTGACTATATGTTTTGCCTGTTGCCTAGGGGGACAGCATTATGGCACTTGCAACAGGCAGGGGGAGACTTTGCCATGCCCCACTCTGCACCGGATAATAGGGCTGAGGGGCAGCTACCAAACTGTGGGGGCAGTTAATGTAAAATTTTTAGTTTGTCTGCAAAATACAGTTAAAGTTGGGAATGCTGATTTGGACTGGATGTCCAGACTGTGTAGTAGTCCTCTCTGTTGCCTTTGACTTCTGCAGCCAGAGAGAAGGCAAGGAGCCCAAAGGACTACAGAAGGGGACTCTTGGGGAAAAGGTGAGGACAGTGCATTGGTGCCTTTTCCTCCAGCTAATCAGTCATCGAATGAACATTCTGCATATTGTTTAGATGGATTGACAGCCTAATTGACAATCTTGGTCTCCGATTTATTTATTTATTTTTTATTTATTGATTGATTTTGCAAGTAAAACTTACAAAGGTTTACATAGGAGGATAGCAGAAGACTTGCAATGCAGACAATGTTTTCTTACAAAGATCTTGTCAACAACACCCCCTCTAGTGGTACAACATAGGAGGGAATCCCATTTGAAAATAGTTACATTAAGTAAAATTACCCATTGCATGTAGCCAGGAAGGACAACAGGAAATCTTAATAGGCTGTGCAACAGCGTTACCCTTTTTCAAAGTGACTTTAAAGTCTAAGTGATTCCCCCAGTTCAGTCCAGTAATGTAACACCAAAACTTATTCCCAAGTCTCCCAGAGCTTAAACATTCATTCCCCTCTTGTTAATCTAATCAGGGACCATTAGGAAGCTTAATCACCCAAAACAGGCATGAGACAAAACCATTTTACAACAAATATCCCCTTTCCTCCCATAATGCAGAACAGCAACATCAGAAGAACCAAATAAGGCACTCCCGCCCCATAAACACACTTATCAATAAACAGAGAAGAGTAAATGAATTATGTGCAGTGGTAGTCCCTCAATTTTGCCAAGTTAGTGGTAAGCCAGAGGCCCCATGTTAAATTATAATTAGAGTCCAAAATTAGTCTGTAATATGCAGCAAACACAAAATGCATTCTATGTTACAGTCCAAACTAAATGGATTACATGCTGCATTCCCAAATCCTAAAACTAATGCCTCGGATACATCAAGTCCAAGGCCTGCATTTGGTGTCTACATTACCAGATTAGTCCGATTATTCAATCCTCCTCAGACCCACTTTCTGCCTCATCCACCCCATCCAGCTCGTGGTCAGTCCTTTGGAGCATCTTATTGGTGTCCTTTGGGTCATTAAACAGGTACTGTTGCCCATTCCACTGCAGTTGGAGCTTAGCCAGGTGAAGTAACTGGTGCTGGATTTTAAGTTGGTGGAATCTGCCCCATATCCCTTCGAAAGCCTTGCAGCATTGGTGAGTACTGAATGAGAGGTCAGGGAAAAAACATAATTTCATTGTCACCGTACTTTAAAATCCTGTGGCACCGGGCGATTGCGAGCGCCCGATCCCTGTCTCCAATCCCTGTGCACACAATCAGGAATGTCATCGAGGTCAAGGAGTCTGTCACAGCTCTTCAAGAGATAATTCTGTAGGCCTTTTTAAGGGACAGAGGAGGGTCGGCTTCCTCAAGACCCAGTATGGCAGGCAAAAACATTTTAGCAAAATACAGGCTGTCCTCCCCATCAGCATTCTCCGACAGCCCGATCACATATATATATTCCGCATCCTAGCCTGGTTCTTCACTGTCTCCAACCTTTGACGGAGATGAGAGTTCTCTTTAATTAATTTAGAAGTTGCATCCATCGATTTAAGGATGGAAGACTCAGATCGTTGAACAATTGCTTCACAATGTTTTTTTGTTTCCAGGACAGGCACTCTCGGAGTGAGAGTATTGAATTTTTTATCTAAGTCCTGTACTGTTTTGATTAGCTGGTGGAGCGTGGCTAGTATGGAAATCAATGAGACCTCCTCCTGTTGCTTGTCAGCCGAGTCCCCTGCTCCGCCATGTTGGTCAAGCCTTTCCTCTCTGCTCTGCTTTTTAGGAGCGAAAAAGTTACCGGCTGGTGCCCCAGCCCCTTTAGTTTTGCCCATCTTGTCACCAGATGATGGTCTAAACACTCTGGAATAGTTTCTAGTACTTTTTAAGGAGAATAGATTAGATTTTAATAGTCTAAAATATTCTTCTCTGGGAGCTTGAGCAAAATGCTGCTTCCTCTTGGCTGCTCAGCAATGCCCCCCCAGTCTCTGATTTGATCCCCTGAGACCTGGGGGGCACATCCAGCTGAGAGTAGTTTTCTGGGAGCTTGCAGAGCATGAGGAGACTCTGCTGTGCATTCTGAGAAAGTCTGGAGGTTTCCAGAGCAAAAAAAAAGCCCAGGGAGGGCCTGTGTGATTTCCACCATCTGGAAAGCCAGTCAGTATTTAAAGTGGAGAGTGGTCTGCTGGAACAAAACCTTGAGTTTGGGAGGTCCTGAAAGACTGACACCTGCCTTCAGCCATGGGAGGTATTCCAGAGCTGTGTGAGAAGGTGGATTAAGTTAAGTAACCTACAAAGACTGAAAGACAGTACCCCTGTTGGATTGTTGTGCCACAGCTGCCAGCCTGCAGAGTGGCTGCTAATACTGAAGCTGTGTTCCTGAGGTCCAGGAGGTCCCTTCTATCAAACAATCAGGGAATTGGCTGGGCAGTGGTACAGTCAGACAATTGCCTATCACCTCACCCTGAGGGCTGTATACCTTGAGATGTGGGTGAGGTGTGTGGCCCAGGTCCCCAGACTGGTCCATCCGGAATTCCAGAGGCTGAAAGGAGTTCCGCAGACCTGCAAAAGACTCACAGAACTGCAGAGAGAGGCAGACCTAGCTGCATCCCAGTTAGAGAGACCTACAATCCTGTAAAGAGTCCTAGAGCTGCAGACATTGAATCATCCTACAGCCTGAACACCCCACAGTGACTGGTATCTCTAGGTCTGTAAGTAAACTCAAGGCTTGTTGTGCACCTGGGGATTTGGGCAAAGTTTCTGCTACATTGCTGAGTTTTAAAAAGTGCATCAAGGCAGACAACCAGCTACAGTGCATCAGGCATGCACCAACCCAGCACTCTTAGTACCCAGACAAGGACATTGGGGACCCCAGTCAGGGAACTGGTACCAGTTGGTGGATGGGTTTGGTGGATGTGTTGTTTGGGGTTGGGCACTGTCATTATTGTTCTTTTCTAAAAGTTATTTGTTTTGCATCTTTTTTCTTCCCCTACCATGGTTAATAAATTGTTATGCTGTTTAATCTTGTTTCATGAGCATATTATTAGCTAAAGTCAATAATTGAGTGTGCTTTGAGATATTGCTTTGGTTTCAGGTAATCCACGTGTGGGGTGACTGGAAGGGGAGGTGGGTAGGTACAGCATCCCAGGGGTTTGTACCAGACAGACATCAGGCCCACTTACCTAATTCTCTGGGTGGTGGAGGCACCACACTGTGTACTATACCTTTGGAAATGCCCCCCCATTGGTAACAACAGAGACTAGGCCCCTCAACCTTGAGGCAAGGGTTGTAACCATAGTATACGTATCCGGTTACATGAGTCTAACTTATAAATATTTAAATCCTAGAATTCCACAGTCTCCGTGCTCTGGGTGCAGGTAACACACAAGTTTTGTTCTGTGAATTTATGTAACTGACAAAATCAAGCAGCTCATTCTTGGTGCCTGACCAAGCAATAGTAATATCATCAAAGTACAGTCTCCATACTCTGACATGCTGCCTATACATCTCTTAGTTAAAAACATGATCTTCCTCCCATATGCCCACGTAGGAATGAGGCACCAGGTTCCAACGGGAGAATGGCAGATGTGCACCTCCCATATGGTGCTGCAAACCAGACAATGACAATTATGGGTTCTGTCAGTAACATCCATTCTGTTCACCAGGAGAAAAACAAAGTGGGGATAAAATAAGAGAGGGCTAAGAATTGCCCAAGCCCATAGAGATAAGAAAAGGATATAGGAAATATAAATAAACAAAATAAAACCTGACTGCCAACTTTGCATAAAGGAAAAAAGGGCACATTAGGTGGCTTAAAGGGGTAGTTGGGTATGGAACTAGAGCCTCACACCACTAGCCAGACCGTAGATGGATTGTGATCTTAACGGCAACAGCCTTGAGACATATAGCTCTGGTAGAAAAGAGGGGATGCCTAGAATTAGGGCCCCTTGCAACTGCGATAGCACAACATACCAAACTGGGAATGAATCATATAGAATTCTACCTCCAAGCCCTGGACAGAAAGGTAAGTGACCTGCCTGTCTCGCTCTGCAGCAGTGTAGCTAAGAGTACGCATAGCTGCAACCATAGGCGTCAGTTATGGGTCGTCATATGAACTTGATGTGCAGAAATTCACATTAGGGCAAGTGCCAAGGAAAAGGTCTTCTTGTCAAAGGCATCCATGTGAACAGGCACTGCCTCTGGAGATCGCTGATGTGTGATGTATTGTGGCCACAATGAAGTCTGCAGTACATCAAGCCCCAAGGAGTCACATCAAACGTCACCACAGACCCTGAGGGTACATGATACCATCTAAGGCAGTACCTGGAAATAACTGGATTGGAGAAAGGAGGTCTACACATCACCCTGGATGCCACCTAAAGTCTCTAGATCATGGAGGAATGATAGTTGTATTGAGATTCAGAACTCCAATAAGTCCCAACAGCAGGGCTGCTGGATTGTAGCTTGGAAAACAAATGTAAGTCGAGTGCCTGGAGCATCTCTACCATGAATTGCTGGTACTGAGTGTGTTCAGCGACTGAAGGAATATGGACAGATGACTCATTGTCCTGTGAGAAGGATGTTGATGGAAAAGAGGTGCTGGTCTGGCAACCATTGGTGTCAGGGAGAAAGGCCTGTACTGTGCTCTGTTAGACTATCTATGCCAACTCTGTAAGGTATCAATGAAATATGGGTGTTGATCCCATGTTAGTGGCCCCTGGTAAATGGGGGTCAAGATTCCTTGCTTTGAAGGCCTCAGCCTGGGCTAATGAACTTCATAGGAGGCCTGATCCAAGGGGAGAGCCTAGCAGATTTTCCCAAAAGGGTATCCTCTTACATCCTAAGAGTAACCCAAGAAAGGCCCATGGGGGAACCCCCAGATGAGGAGAACAGAGCTGTATATGTAAGGTTGGGTCTCTCTGTTGTGTGCACCTCGTACCCCCTCACACACCGACCTATCTTGAGGTCAACCTGGATTCTTTCAGGTGCAGTACACAAACTGAATACCAGGAACAGGTTTTGGTGCCTCCACCTGGGACAGGGGTTATATAAAAGCTACCCAGTGCGGCCCTAAACTTCTCCCAGGAACAAATATTAATTTCTTTCCCACATACAGTTTTTCCCTGCATAACAGCAATACACACACAAAGCTTTAACCATGAACAATGATTATAATGTGAAATACCATCAGATGTATTACCTATCTTGGTATTCAATTATCCTTGGACATCACTAAAATATATAACTTGAACTTCAACCCGCTCTATTCCCAAACTCAAGAGGAACTAAAAAAGTGGACATATCTTTCAACCTCACTTTTAGACAAAGTTCAATCTATACAAATGACAGTACTTCCACGGCTTTTATACATAATACAAAACATCCCACTCCCGATCTCCTCAAGAGATATCTCTTGATGGAATGAACTTGTTACTTGATACCTATGGGGGAAACATAGACCATGTTTGGCTCTTAAAAAATGACGTGTCTAAGGACAGGGGTGGACTCTCACTCCCAGACTTTACTAAATATTCAATACCAACTACTTTAATGCATATGGTGCAATAGCTTGAACCACCAGCCAATTCTCCAAGGTGGTTGTCTATTGAATGTGCATTGACAACCGTCTCACTGTCAAAAGAACTATTATTCTAGCCGAACTCAATATCCTCAATGGACCGGAACTCTGTGTTTGCTACAGTACTAATCTGGGAGTGGACCCAATATCTAAAACACCCAGAAAACTGCTGTGGGGCTAAATGGATAGGTGTTCCAGGATTTAACTTAAAATTCCTACCCTCCTGTGTAGATAAAGGATTTAAAAAAATGGTGGCAACTGGGGCATATACATACATTTTAATTTTACGAAAAAGGGTTTTTAAAAATATTCCAAAAGTTCCAAGAAGAGTTTTCCTTACCGATAAGGGACTTCTTCCACTACTTACAAATTTGCCACTTTTTAAACATAGAGCTTACCCAAGAGGAATCTCTTCCCCCCCCCACACACTGTTTCTATTACTCATCCAGCTGTTGGAGGAACTCTTCCCAAGACACCTGGTATCTAGATTCTGCAAAGTTATATTAAGGTACCCAAATGATGAAATGGACAACATACAGATTAACTGGGAGGCTGAGTTCTCTCCACAGAAGTGGACACTCATTTGGCGTTGCCAACACCAATCAACCAACTCATACCAATGGAGGGAGTTGGGTATGGAACTAGAGCCTCATACCACTAGCCAGACAGGAGATGGATAGTGATCTTAATAGCAGCAGCCCTGACAAAGGATGAGATGGGGGTCATCTAGATAGTGAGAGGGTGCCAGTTCAAAGAGATGGAATGAGGCAGGTTAGTCAGGTTAGTTGGATGGATTAGAGTGATTAATAAGGGAAGAGATGGGACTGGAAAGAGGGGTAAGGAGGGATGGATTGGTAAGTGGGGCTGGAGGTGCAGGAAGGTGAAGCATAACTGGGGGAGAAGGGTAGCAGAGCAAAGGAGTATGGCAGAGGGGGGTTGACTTAGACTGGTAAGGGGGAGTGGATCATATGCCTTGGGGTAACATGTGAGGGGAGCAGTTAGAGGGAAGGTGCTCAGTAGATAGGTTGGGTGTGAGAAGGAAGAAAAAGGGACATGGTCAGGTGATGAAGAGTGGTAATCCTGGGTGTTTCAATAGTGGAGAGTTTGGCTGGGAGGGGAGGAGAGAGGCAGAAGTTCTGCAGGAAAGATTTAGGAAGTGAGAAGATTATGTGGGAGAGTGGTTAGATTGGTCACTTTCTTAAAAGTGCTGCTGGAACCTAGAACCAGCATAGCAGGGAAGAAAAGAATAGAAGATTGAGGTAATGGTGCAGGAGGGGAATGCTTTGGTTGCATAGAAAGCTAGAAGGTGACCTGGATCAACACAACTCTGTACACAGCAGATAGGCTGCATCTTAGCAGAAGGTGCTCCAGGCTGATTATGGACAAGATGGGAGACTACGTACACAGTGACTTAATTTAAACTGGTATGGAAGCAGTAGAGCTCATTGCACCCAGAGCCTCTGGGAGGAGGGGGCTTTCAGAACTTCCACCCCCCAGACCAAGCAGGCTGAACTAAGAACAAATTAGGAGATAAGGAGGGAATGAAACCCAACTGAGAGCAGAGGGAAGGGTGTCCTGGGGGGAGGTGCAGGGTACAGGCCATGTGGCAAATTATGGGAAGGACAACAGAGGAGGGGAAGGAGAATTAGGGGAAAGCAAGGCAGAGTGAGGAATGATCACCAGTCAGAATGAGGGGGGCAACCAGATTAAGGGGAGGAGGAGAAGGCACAGAGTCATGGTGGATGGTGGTGTCCCTAAACGCAAAAAGACATGAGAACAAATAGGCATTGATGGCAGAAAGAAAGATAGGCACTGCGACCATCACAGCAGCTTTGGCTACAGCAAATCACAACTGGGCAAAGGTTAGAAACATAGATGTATAGAACAAAAATAAGGAAGAAGAAGACCAATGGTCCATCTAGCCTGTCCATGTGTTCCTTGAACCTTCTCAGATCTCAGGACCTAACCCTCCTTCTGCCAAATGCCTTCTACTGCTCATGTTGCTTTTGGTCACACTTTATCCTTGTCCCACTCCAACTTAAACGATGTCACAGATTTTGTTTCCACTACCTCAGCTGGCAGTTCATTCCACAAATGCATAACTCTTTCTGGAAAACAGTGTTTCCTAAGCTCCCTCTTGAAGCCCTCCCCCCAACTTCCACTTGTGCCCTCTACTGTTAGAGTCAGAGATTCTTTAGAACAGGTCAGATGATAACACCTTATTTATTTCTCTTATAAATTTGTATGTTTCTGTCATGTCTCCCCTCTCCCTCCTTGTCTCCAATTAGAACATATTTAATGCTTCCAGATGCTATAAGGTCCTGGATCATTTTGGTCACTCTTCTCTGGACAGCCTCAAACTGTTCATATCTTTTTTCAGATGTGTACTCCAAAACTGGACTCAGTACTCCAGATGGGGCCTTACCAGAGATCTGTATAGTGGGTTGTATAGAAGGGACAGAAAGTAGGTAAGGTAGGGAGTAGCAATTCATATAAGGGAAGGAAAAATAGTAAGAGGAATGAGGTGAAGAAAGAGAAGGCAGAGGCTCTGTGGGTGCAATTGCAATCCATTAGGGGAAAATGTATGGTTAGGGGTAGTGTACAAACCCCCTAACCAGGAGGAGGAAACGGATAGGGAACTGGGGTTCATTATCTGGGTGATGGCTGACAAAGGGGAGGTGGTGACACTAGGTGTCTTTAACCTACCCAAGGTAGAGTGGAAGATTTCACCCACAACCAGTGCCAGGAGTCAGATAATACTGGATGAGGTCCAAAGTGGGTTCCTGACCCAGTGTGTCACTGAACCCACTAGAGAAGAAGTCATCCTGGACCTGGTACTAACAAACAGGGATCCTGTTCAGCTTGTCACAGGACATGACCACCATTCAGTGTGGTACGAGCTGGACATGGGAAAGGAAAAAACAAGCACCAAGACAAAGGACCTGGACTTCAGAAGGGTGGACTATAAGATGTTAGGAGAATGGCAGTGCTAAAAGGACACCTAGCTAACCTCAGTGAAGGAATGGGGGTAGACAAGCAATGTTCCATCACCAGGAGTGGGTTAGTGGCTGCCACAAATGAGTGTGTCAGATTGAAAGGTAAACACTCCAGGTTCAAGAAACCCAGTTGGTTAAGTAGGGAGGTAGACAGGCAGTCAAAGAAAAAATGTCAGCTTTTAAGAAGTTCAGGAGGACCCGGGGGGGAGGGGAGAAGAAGGACAAGGAAGAGTACCAAGGAAAGGACAAGGAAATGGGTAAAGCAGTCTGCCTGGCAAAGGCCAGGAACAAACTGCAACTAGTGGAACGTAAAGTGGAGAAAAATACCTTTTTCTCAGTACATAAGGGAAAAAAATGGACAAGAAAATTGGTATTGTAAGGCTAAAAAAGGGAGGGGGGTACTAATAACAGCAAGGCAGAGTTATTGAATGAGTACTTCTGCTCTGTCTTTAAAATGGAAAAAATTGGCAAAGTACCACATGGAACAAAAATGGGGCATGAGTAGGGAGAGTGGGCATGTATAAAATGATCGGTGGTGATGATGAGGAAGAGATTATTGACCCAAAAGTGAGCCATCTGGTAGACCTGTTCAGCTGTTTGCTGCAGTCACGGAAGTACCACTGGAATGGAGAACCATTAGTGCCGCTCCACAAATGTGAGCCAAGGGATGAACTGAGCAGCTATAGATCAGTCAGCCTGACCTGGATTGTGGGCAAAATCATGGAAACTATCCTTAAAGAAAGGCTGGTAGGCTTTTTGGAAAGGAGCTTATTCCAGGATGAGAGACAGCATGGGTTTGTAGGGAGGAGAGCCTGCCAAACAAACCTGGTCAATTTTTTGACAAGAACTGTTGACAAAGGCCAGGCATCCTGTACTTGTGCTTCAGTAAGGCATTTGCCTCTGTGTCCCACAGGAAACTGATCCGAAAACTGAAGGATCTAAGGGTTGGGGAGAAACTCACTGCATCAGTGGCTAACTGGCTGAAGGTCAGGACCCAGAGGGTGGAGGGTGAACTCTCAGGCTCTAGAGAAGTCCCGAGCAGGGTCCCTCAGGGCTTATTGCTCTGCCTGGTGTTATTTAATGTGTTCGTAAGTGACATCACCGATGGCATAAAGGGCAAGATCTGCCTGTTTGCAGATGACACCAAGCTCTGTGGAAGGTGGATACAGTAGAAGGGATGCAGAATTCAAAGGATAAAAATGGTTGGGCTGGAGAGATGGTCAGCAATATTGCAACTCGAGTTCAATGCAAAGAAATGTAATATCATGCACATCAGAGAAAGGAACCCAAGGACATATTACAGCCTAGTGGGGATCCTGGTAATCAAATAAGGGGGGGAGAAACACTTGGGATGACTATCACTAGCAACCTGAAGCATTTCTCACACTGCAGGAAGGCAGTGGTTAAAGCTAGGTTACATTGCCAGGGTACTCACCAGCAGGCAGGAGAAGGTCATATTGCCACTATACAGATCACTGGTGCACCCACACCTGGAGTATAGCATGCAGTATTGGCATCTGTACCTGAAGAAGGACATCAGACTCCTGGAGGTCATCTATGGACAGGTGGCTAAGCTGGCTCAGGGACAGCAAACCAGAACTATTGAGGAGAGGCTAGAGGACCTCAACATGATCCTCCTGGATGGGGAAGCATGACTGAAACCTTTAAATACCAATGGGGCATGAATAAGGTGAACTCAGAGGGCTTCTTTAACCTTATTAGAAACAAAACCATGAAAGGGCACTGCCTTAAGCTGCTGGGGGGTCAAGAGTGAGATCAAGGTTTTCTTCATGGAGAGAGGAGTTTCACTATAAAACAAGCTCCCTGAGGAAGTGGTGTCCCTGGAGGTGGTGGATAGCTTCAAAAGAGGGTTGGACATAGTTAAAGGGAAATTCAGGGTCAAAGGGTTGTAGGCAGTAAGAGGGAGGCAGTACTCAGGGGAGGGGTTGAGCCTTAATATTCACTGAGAACACTGTAACACTAGCAGACTTGGCAGACCCCTATGCCTTCTTCTGCTGGTGCTGTTTGTATGTTCACATGTTCGCATGTACACCTGCAACATCTTTATTATGCTCAATTTCTGTTGCTCCATCAGCCTCCCCTTCTCTTCTGGAAACTTCACTTCTCTTCTTCAGGGGATCCTATGCATTATCCCTAAGGTACTACATCTTTAATCTGCACCTTGAAGCAGGTGGACTACTCACCAGAATGAGCAGACCCTCAGCCACATGACCAAGTTCTGTGGTGTCCCAGAAAAATGGTCATCCCACTCGTTAGACACAGTGTGAGTGACCACATTAATGTTGCATAACCACATACACTAAGCTACCCACTGGCACACTGAATAACTTTTTTTCAAACTTAATGAATTTGAGAAAAGTAGATAGTACTTACGGTATTCATCATGCCCTTTATAGTCACGCTGCTTTGATTATAGTATATTGTAATCCCTCTGGCACAGGAACCAGGCACAGGACATGCTTTAGAATAATAGTTATCAACTATTACTGAAAAATTGTATATAGGGTTCGTTTCTTCTACCAGAGTATATGTGCAATTTTCCAGGAAATCATATGAAATTCCACTAAATGTTATGTAATGAGGGTCTCCAAATACTTCACAACGACCTGTGTGGTGGAAAAATATAGCATATTAAAGACTGCCAGATAGGTATACAGCACAGTTTAAATGTAAATATGGAAACTGATACTTACAAAAACATTCATAACGGGGGCAGCAGTCACTATTGCCAGTAGAATATGTCTGTCGAATGCTGCAGGTAGGTGATGTTGGACAAGATAATGGTGTTCTTATAATACAATTGTTTCCATAGCACACTGCAATATCACAGCCATCCTGCCATTTTTCCAAATACTAAAAACAGAGATAAAAAAAGAATGAAATATTCCCTTAAAGAGGACCTTCCCTGATGGTCCAAAAAGTTACAGCTTGTAGTCATTATATGCAGTACTAGACCTAAAAAGGTGTATGCATTTGTTATTTCTAGTCAAGGTTTACTCTGCCTTCCATAATTTGTATTTGTTTTTGAACCCTGCTGCACTTGCCTTTGCTGTTCAGCTGCTGGACTGCTAGCTTCTGATGACATCACTGTAGGACAGAGGAGTGACACACTATGCAGTACCATGCAATTGCAACAATGTTGCAACGGAAACCTACCAGTACTCAGTGTACATACTGCGTTCCCCCTTCCCCAAGACACCCTGTTAGCAATGCATTATGCCAAAACCTAAATGCCTTGTCTGTATGTTTTTTTTGTTTTTTTTTTGTGAAATTGACTCTGCCGTACAATGATGTCAGCAGTACAACCCTGGGCCCACAGCAACACCAGGCTTGCTATAGAAGCTCTGGTATGCCCTGCAGTTAGCAGCAGCTCAGAATGCAAAAACTAACTGCAGCAGACAGTAATGAAATGCAATTCTAGAATCAATGCAAGAAGGGGTAATTAATGCATGAAAGTCAAAGTGACTGGGGAAGGTCCTCTTTAACTCATACTACTTTGGCATAATTTAATGCTTGTACTTTATCTGAAATAATCCCTTGTTTTCCTTTAACGTAGTTGAAAAATCAATTGCATTATTGGCCAGCTAAAGAAAAGGCAAAGGCAGAGTGCATAAAAAATGAACCTATTGGGAAGACTTTCAGAACCATAATAAAAATTAAATTCCTTTACTACTGCCTGCATCTGCCTTCTTAAAACGCTCCAGCCCTCTTAAAGAAAATTTTGAAAAGCATAATATTTAGATACAATTCAGCTTGCATTCCATATATATTATATATTCTATAGATTTATCCTCCATATTATTTATTACTGAGGCAATTTGCATGAATACATGATCTTTATACTTCAGAGTTCACCTACCTCTATAGTTTACCCCCTACTTCAAGTCATAATGAGACATCACAATTCGTTGCCATGGGAGTAACTGTGATGTCACAATGAGTGCTTTATGACTTCAGGCAGGGAAAAAGCAACAGGAACAGATGAACTCTTCAGAAGCAAAGATCCTGTTTTCATGCACATCACATCAGTAATAAACAATCAATCAATCAAATCAATCAATATCTTTATTTAGCCAGGTGGAACACCATTGAGCAGGGCTCATTTACAAGATGGACCTGGTAGTTTAAACAACAAGTCAGAATACAACAATTTGGAGTAGGCTTAGCAACATTAGCAGCCTATGTACAGTCATTACAAGTGAGAAAGGCGTGGCTTGGCATGGTGGTATACAATAATTTACAAATACAGACGTAAGACTTGACACTGAGAACAGAACAAGGCAGCATACTTTACAGGCATGGTACCAAAGGCAGTCAGCATGTACGAGTTCTATGCAAGGTAGGTCTCTGACAGACAGTAGAGTACATTATATTGGATGCGGTATAGACCAGCAAAGCATTACATGGCCTAGGAGAAGACTATAAAGCAAAGGTGCTGAGGGCACAGGATGCACCAAGGATAGTGGAGGAAGGAGAAGTTAGGAGGGATGGTTGGGGGCAATTGAAATACCTTAAGGATTGACATAGCTGCATTAGTTGGCGTTGTAGGTCTAAGGGTAAGGGTAAGGGTATGGAGGTGGAAAGGTGCCATTAGTAGGGGGAGGTGACAGACAGGTAAAAGGGAGAGTCACAGATTCAGTGCCGGAAGCAGTTGCAGGACTCCATAAAGGATCATTGGATAAGATTTTTGAAGGCAGCTAATGGTACAGGTGAAACAAGCTGCAGTAAATTTTGAGCAGTATTCCAGAGGACTGGTAAGGTGTGACTAATCACCACCCAACCAAAGTGCGTCCTAACTCTGAGTATGTAAAGGGTGATATGAGTCAAAATAATGGGGAGGAGGAACACAAAACTAGTGTGAAATACAAGCCGAGCTGTGTATGAATATTATGATTTGTTAAAGATCTCCTGAAGGTGTCGGTTGCTCTTTAATTAATTATACAGATTTATTTATTTCAAAAATTTTACCGGGGGGGAGGGGCAGAGCTTGCCATCCAAGTTGGAAGTTGTGTAATTAAACTACTGCAGTACCAGCTTCACCCATCTCGACACATCCGACATTTCAGCACCCACTATCCAGGAAACTTTTGATGAAATTACATTCTATGGACTGAACTGAACCTACTGATATCTGAATTGTGCTGAAGGACTTGGGATCATGGATTTATTCTGCTCCTAACAGCCTGCATCACTGTATCTGAACGGCCTGTTCAACACCTCCCAACCACCAGGCTCAAGTTGGCATCCACCCCACAGCATCTGGAGGTGGAGAACTCCAGGGAAACATAACCAACTTCCCCCCAGACTGCAGAATGACAACTGGGCAACATAACTACATTGCTAAACAAGGTCCTTATTGACATTGCAGCGCTTATCACAACAACAACTAGCAGTAAGGCAGATGTGGTGAAATTGTCTAAAAAATGTCATGTTAAATGTCAAGGGGAGATTCTGCATGGCCATCACTCCCAACTCAGAGATCATCACAATCAAATACAATATTTGTTAGCAAAAGTTGAGAACCTGGAGAACCGGGGGAGGAGGAGGAAGAACATAAAAATAGTGGGGCTACCATCGGGAGCTGAAGGTTCTGATATGATTACATTTCTGCAGTGCTCCCTCCCAGTAATGTTAAAGTTAGAAAGAGTCCACAGATCTCTGGTACCTAGACCACAGCCTGGTGACCTGCCATGTACAATTCTGTGCAAGATATCCCATCAAGGAGATCTTCCTGTGAGCAGCCAGGGACCTGAAAAGTTTGTGGTGGGAAGGCGTGCAAGTCCAAATCTACCAGTACTACTATGATCTCTCTCGCAGAAGACGGGCTTATGGCCCAGTGAAACAAGCACTTTACAAATTGAATCTCTCTGCATCCCTGAGATACCCGGTACAATTGAGGGTCTTATATAGAGGTGAACAACTCACCTTCAATACGCCAGCTGAGGTGGAACTCTTCTTTGCGGACATCACTGGAGAATGAGCTCCTTAATGCCAACTGCTGCTCCTGCCTCGTGGTGAGGCCCAACACCTGATGGATAACTCGAATCAGCACGAAGGCTCTCCACACCACTCTGCAACTCCTGTGACTGCACCCGAAGTTGGTCCCGACTGACAAACTCTCCAGTGGGGGAGACAAAAGAAGAAATCTACCCATAAGAAAGGCAAGAACTCTCCGATGCCTCTAGCTAGAGACTCGCAGAGCAGATCAAGAAGCCGGCAATGGAAGGTGCACCTGTCAGATGGTAGTGGGTCTTCCAACTACTCTACCCCAGTGAAGACATCCAACAGATTCGAGCTGCTTAGGGATCTTCTTCCTTCAGCCCTTGACTTGCCACAAAACAGCCTAATAGCTGAAGAAGAAATCCCCCCTTCACCCATAGATCTGGCTGGGGACTGGGCCCTGATTTACCGGAACTGGGCAGTTGACTTAGGGAGCCCCTGGTTAGAACATGAAGCAGCAACTATGCCAGAGCTTTTCACTGTGGGTTGAGGAAATAGGCCCACATGTTCAATAAAAGGTAAGGGATTGCGGCTACTTCCCTGTAGGTTCTCCTATCTTTGTAAGGGCTACTTCACACTGGTACTTCCAGGGCTTTCCATTAGAGGGCTAAGGGAAGATTAGTTCTTAGGGCCTTGGTCATGCACTTCTTGGCCTGTAGTTCCTCCTTCCCCTCCCTCCATTAGCCACAATGCCCGCTTTCATGGATTGAATGCACCACAGAGACTCTTGGCGCGATCATGCTGTAATACCAACTGAAAGTTTGGTGAATGGGGTTCAATTTACAAAACCCCAAGGTTGTATTTCAAATGTGTGTTTTTACTGAACTGCTGTTTACTGTGCGAGGCACTTAGCCGCCTTTATCATTCTACAGAGTAAGGTACTTGTCCTTGTAAAGTCACAATCGCCTACAACCATGATGGGCGTCCCAGCTAGCTAGCTTATAGGGCCACCTGTCAGGTCTTAACACACCTGTTCTTTCTCAGTCCCCTCCCCATTGGTTACAGGGAGATCGGCAATGATCCATGCTGTTTTGAGGTACCCCCTTAACCCTCTCTCCAAAACCACCTGCTGCATAGTATCAATAAGGTGCTCAGTAAAATTGGATAGCTTCCAAGGTGTAGAGCTTGCAGTGCTGAAGTAGTGTGGTGGAATAGATGCTTATCCTGGGAAGGGGATGCATCTGAGCCCTGGGCATATGTGGTAGGGTTCTATAGAGAGCAAGGCAAAGGAATGGAATTCATTCCTGCTATTAGCTGCCGCTACTCCCACTGTGTTTCAGGGGTGGGACATAGGTTCACCCACTGTGTAATAGAAGATATAACCCCTCATTCCAACACACCCTTGCTATGTAATACACCCCTAATGGCTTCACAGACTGACAGCATAATCCTAGGCCCACTCTAAGCTCTCTTCTGAGATTTTCCTAAAATTCTGACGAATAGTGCATGGGGATTAAAGGGTGAGGCAGCGTTTCCTCACAAGCTCATGCATGACTGCATAAAGCACTTTGACAGATGCCTTGTACCGGCCCTATCAGAGTTTCATTGCCCCTGCACCGCTCTCTCCATTGTCTCAGCAGGTAACCATAGGTACAACCCCACTCAAGACAGAACTTCCCTTTGCCCTAATACCTGAGACATGAGACAGGCTCATTGTTTACGGTCTCTCACCATCCCACTGTGTATCCCCAGACTGTATAGTGGGGTGAGTAGGCCCTGAGTTGTATGGGTGGCTGGCCCCCTGTGACTCAGATCTACTTCCTCGACAGTTTCTTTGCTGGCAGTAGAGAAGGGCACACCGCCCACTCCCGGGTGTAGTATTTGACCATTGGGAGGCAGGCAAGTTCCTTCTCTCCCTGGTCAGAGATGGTTCTACACTCCCAAAAGAGCACAAGCATGGCAAGTAAACTTTCCCACAGTCTCTGGCTGGGATTTAATCCTCCACTCACCATACCTACAGAGACATTTCTCTTAAGTACACATAGAAGGTAGCATCTCTGCAACTCAAAACCCATCTATTCAGGAATACCCTAAAACAGGAACAGCTATGCCTTCCTGAGCTCTTCCAAAAAAGCATTAGTTAAGAAGAAAACAAAAAAGGTGATTTCAGGGAACACCTGGGACCCTGCACTGCAACTTTCGACCAGCACCAGGTTAGGAGAGCAGGTCCTATCACTAGGAGGATTCATGTGCTTCAATCAATATGATAAATGTGTAGTAGCACTGAAGATGGTATTCACTACAGTATTCATGTGTTGGCACGCAAGAAGGAGACACCTTGAATATGGCTAACTTTGCTGACATAACAACCACCACTTGGAATGTAAGGGGTCTTAACTCCCTGGTGAAAAGGAAAATGGTACTCCCCTGGCTTAAAAAATTGGGCACTCAGGTAGGCTTTTTACAAGAAACTAAACTGAACTTGAAAGAAGCTGCTAAATTGGTCAGGGACTGGGTGGGCAAGGAAGGGCACTATACTGCAGGGTCAGCCAAAAGGAGTGTTTCCATTCTGCTGCACAGAAAATTACAATGGCAACCCAATGAGGTGTACACAGGAGGGGACAGTAGGTGTATCCTCATGAAGGTCTCCACTCCCTTTGGCCCATTGGTACTGGTCAATATCTATGGCCCAAATGAAAACTCTCCGGAATTCTTCCATACTATCTCCCAAAAAATCATGAACATTTCTTTTGATAACCCAGATATTATAATGACGGGGGGGGGGGATTTCAACTTGATGGACCACCTTTTAGACAGGTCCAATGCCAGGCCAGAACCCCATTGTAGATCCTTCCATACCCTGCAGGAACTTACCTCCCTGCATCAGCTATCGGATGTGTGGTGACTATTACACCCCTCGGAGAAAGACTTTACCTTCTTTTCTGCACCATGAGCTATGGCTAGCTGGTTGGAGCTCTGGCTCACCTCGCCTAAATTGACAGCTGCCACCACAGGGGTCAATATCTCCCAGATTTATATCTTGGACCATGCACTGGTGGCCATAACCTTTCTCCCGGCCCTGCAGACCCCCAACTCACTTATGTGGGGATTAAACCCCCTTCTTCTGCAAGACAAAGACTTTGCCTTGTGACTTTTGGTGGAGACAAAAGGTTTTTTTATCAGCAACCCCTCAGAATCTGCCTCTGCTGCCAACATATGTGAAGCATAGAAGGCCAGCATAAGAGGCAAAATAATCAGCTTTGCTGCCCATAGACGGAAACAGAGGGAGAAGGAGCTCAAACAACTGGAAACCAAGTTAAGCAGTCTGGAAGCAAAATATAAAAAATGGCCCTCCTCTCTCCAGACACTCTCAGTGGTAGCAGAATTAATTTCCTTAAAGACTGAAAATTAACACATTAGTGATGAGAAAGGCAGAACTATACATCCACCAGGTACAACACTGGTACTGAGCAGAAGGGTAAAAGGCCAGCAAGCTGATGGCCTATAGGTTGAAACAGCAGTAGGCTGAAAGATCCCTTTTCAAACTGAAAGATGGGTCAGGAAAGCTAACACAAACCCCACAGCCATCAATGACATCATGTCTAAATTCTATAACGCCCTATATTCCTCTCAGGTAAATTTGGATAAAAATAAGTGTAACCCCCCTGCAAATGGGGGTTCCCAAAAGACGTCTGATCCCTTCCTCCTGCAAAGAGAGACTAGACAAGCCTGTCCACTATCCCCCTTGCTATTCATACTTGCCATAGGGCAACTAGTAGCAGCCATAAGCTCTCATCCTAATATATAAGGGATCCAAGTAGGGAACAAATGTTATACCACCAAGCTATACGCTGATGACTGCCTGATACTGACCCAGAACTGACCCCTTAGTCTCCCACACTTAGTCTCCCACACATCCTCTCAACATTAAAAACCTATGGGGAACTTTACAGTCTGAGGATCAATGTATCAAAGTCAGAAATTCTTCCCCTGAATGCACTTTCCTCTCCAGCTAGGTTGGGTGATCTGGGCCTAGCATGGGCACACTCTGAAATTAAATATCTTGGGATCAGGCTATCTCCCAATCTAAAAATCCTGGTGGATATAAACTTGAAACCACTTTTAGAAACCCTACATAAGGACATGACTAGGTGGGAACACCTACATCTGTCTGTGACAGGGAAAGTAACTGTGGTTAAGATGATGTTGGCCCCCAGGGTTTATCACTTGCTATCACACCTCCCTTTTCTCCTGCGGGATGTTTGGGCCAAGAAGTTAAACAGTTTAATAAGCACATTTCTATGGGGAGCCTCTAGACCAAGGTTCAGTAGGGCAATATTGAGGTCCCAGAAGTTAAGAGGAAGGCGGAACTTGCCCGAATTCTATCAATACTCCATAGCCTTTATTGTGGCTAAGTCACTGAAAGAGATAAGTCACCCATCCTGCCCCTCTTCTTCAGCCTGGGTAACAACTGAAAAAGATTTATTAAATGGCTCCTCTTTATCTGCATTCCTGACACACCTCCTACCAAAACATTTGCAGTACTGGCACATCCTCTATCACTCACACTTGGCTTGGCAAAAATTAGGCCTCCGGACCAAACACTGCCTTAGCCTGGGGATATATACCCTCCTTTGGCACAGCCCCAACCTCAGTATTAATACCAAACCTATAAGATGGGTGGACTGGATTCTAGGCAAATTGGATACCTGGGTGACCTGACTATTCCTGGTGACATTTCTATGGACTCATTTCAAGGGTTAAGAACTAGATATGGCCTACCACAAAACAACTTCTGAAGATACCTTCAGATTAGAAACCTCTACTCCACTTGGGCAAAACAGAACTGTACATGTATAGTGTTTAAAAAGTCTAAGAATGGTATACCATCTTCGCTCCCAATAGGATCCTGGATTAATCACCCAAAGGGTAGGGCAGGCATCATCCAGAGTTTCATAAGGGATAGTGCCCCTAATCCCTCCCTCCCAGCCAAGGTTAAGTGGGAAGCTAAACTGGGTTCAACTATAATGGAACAGCAATGGCAACAATGATGGATAAGAATACACCAAGCCTGCTGTGACCCGAGCAGCCTGCTTCTCCAAAACAAAATAATGCACCTATGGTACTGCACCCCTACCCGACTAAAGGAGATGAGTCTGCTCCCCAGTGATACCTGCTGGAGATGTGGAGCCACGGATGCAGACCTGTTGCATATCCTGTGGTCCTGCACCCCAATACAAATGCTATGGTCATCAGTGATTAACCATTGTTCTCTGATCCCTGAGACACCTATACTGGAAAACCTGGGTCTCTGGGTATTAGGTCTTATACCTCCAATGCAGGTCCTACCCAAATTCCAGACCCTTTGGCTTATATAGGCCTCCGTTGAGGCAAAAAGACGTATCCTAAAACACTGGAGAACAACAGATCTCCCATTGCCCATGGAATGGCTTACAGCCATGGAAACATGGCTAGCCTTACCAGGATGTTCTGTTATAAAAATGGTTGTTTACCTAAGTTTGGAAAATGTCTGGGCCCCATATTTTGTTTTCAGCAAATCAGCTAGTATTGCATGCTCCTTCAGGTATATGAAGGATAAGCTTAGACCCCCATGAGCGTCCAAGTATGGCTGGATGATAAGTTACTAAAAATTGTTTAATCTTTCTCCTCATAGATATCTTGGGTGCTACTCTATGGACAGCCACAAGGTCTCCCCCTCTCCCCATCATCTACACAGTAAGTGAAGAAGTTCTGATAACTCTGCAAACCCTGCTAACAACCTTATGAGTAAGTAAAGTTAAGCTCCAATACATGCAGGTCCAAATGTGTTGGGTACATCACCCTGATCTACTTTACTTCCGATACCCTTCTATTTTGTTCTTTAGATATGGTTATGTATCATACTTAGTTGATATGTACCCGAGTTTTGTAACACACTGTTTGGCTTGCGTAAATGTGGTGGTGATTTTTTTTTTTTTTAACCAGGAGAGACACACTAAGCTGAAAGCTCATTTGCAGGTGCAATCTGGGAGCACAAGGAAGTTAAGTGACTTACTTAGGGTCACACGGTATGCAAGTAGGGGCTGTGGGATTCAAACCCAGGTCTTCAAGTTTGCAGCTTAGAGCCTTAAACCACTGCACTATACTGCCTCCTTAAATGTTGTAAATCACATCCTTAGCCAGTTTGAATGGTTCACTACGTGTAAAATTCTGAAATCACTCAATAAAAAGATTAACTGTAAAAAAAAAAAAATTTTACCAGAAAGACATACTGAGCTGGTAACAGCTCATTTGCAGATGTGTCCTGGGGGGAAGGCCAAAAGGGAAAAAGATAACAGAAGCAAAAATTCCATTTATAAAATATAAAAGACACAGAATGGGATAAGTATATATAAAAAACGACAATTATGCCTCAGAATAAATTGACTAAGTTTTCATGATGTTGAATGAATCTTATATCCCCCCCCCCCAATTATTTTCCACAATCTCATTTCATCTGTTTTGCTAGAGAGATTCTGCATATTTGGCATATACTTCGGCAATGTCTCTTTGGACAGGACCTAGCATATTTAACATCCTTAGCTTGGGATCAGAAAAATCCTCTTAATGATAGTTACAACTTCTACATTGACCACTTTGTTAATGTCCTACTAAAGGGGCAATCCTCAAGATCATTTGATAAGCACTCTTTATTCTATTTTTCATTCTCAGTCTGCAGGCTCTACTGCTCCTATTTTAGTTAAATGGTCAGCAGACTTAAATGCACAGTGTGATCCTGCTGACTAGGAAAAATATGCGCGTTGGCTATGTATGCCCTCTCTATAAGTCTAGTTCTAGAGAAGCTTGAAGAAGCAAAGCTACAAGTGCAAATGGGTAGACTGGGCGGGCAGTAGGCCCTTATCTGCCATCAACATCTATGTATCTATGTCTAATTCCCTACTTGAAAGAGCATGCATGGAAATGCTGAGTGTGTTTTTATTTTATTCCAGCTCATATTTCTCTTTATCGGGGGCCCCTTAGTGGGTAGATGTTGATGGGGGTGGGGGGAGTCAATGGCAGATCATACTCATATTTTTGGGACCTATCCACACTTGCTACTGATTTGGACTAATTTTTCTCTACATATTTGATTTCTGGTTGGCCTGTTGGCAGATGTATTTTTTGCATTAGATTCATTGTAATTGTATGTAATTCTTTGCATGTTTGTTCACTGTTTATTCTACTGAGATTATTGTTCTAATTCTACCTGTTCCATGTTATTTGGTTATTGTTGTTGTTGCTTTTTGATTAAAATAATAATAATAATTTAATTATAAAAAAAGAATAAATTGACTAAATGTTACCAAGCAATAAATTATGGAACTGCACAATAGAAAAATTAAGTAATAAACGAATGCAGCACTGAAGAACGAAAGAACAGAAATACATAAAATCTACTGAATATAAGCTAGTTTTCACAAAAGTGAGAAACACCCTGAATTTGGGAGGTAGGTGTTTGCTTTCATGAGACTGCGTCATGCTGTGCTTGTGATTGATTTACATTAACCTTTTGATCCAGCAGAATTTAGAGGATAATGCAGACGTGCCTTGAAAAACAAGGTGGTTATTGCATTGCATAAAGCTTGGCACATAATCAGCCACAAAGCCAAAGGCCAAGTGATTCATGCCCCTCTGCCCACCGGGGCCTACTAATATGAAATTACTACCGAATTCTGAGAACAGGAACCATTCCTTTACTGGTTACATTACACAGTTAGGATTAGAATACTGAGCACAGGTGATTAGTGTAATGTAGCAGATATTTATTGTAACCATTTAACAGAATCCAGTCTAGGTTTTACCTAGAGCATTAATGATAATTAATTCCATAGATTTGATTTTAAAAAGCTCTCTAGATTGGCACAAGTTGGGTCAATCCCCTAGCTGCGGTGAACTTGGAGAGCACTGGGGACCCAGTGCCAGATTTTAGAAAAAAGAGGGGCCCTGGCAGCAAAGTCCCCAAGTTTACCACAAGCAGAGAGCTGTGCCAGCTAAATAGCATATTGAATGGGAATGCCACAAGTCACAGGATGGGCTTGTGGCAATAGTGGCCAGCAATGGTGACCCACCAGCTGGTCACTCTGGTGGCTGGCAGGTCATCCTGAGCATGCTGTAGCTCATGAGGCTGAAGGATGTGTTGAGATGGAGGAGGGGTGGCTACTGCCCCCAGAGGGGCAAATGCATGGCTGTCACAGGTCCAGGTTGGGGGGACAGATGCACCATTGCCACCATGGGAGGGGTTACAGGCTTGTACCTGCCAAGGACCACAAACTGCTCCAGCAGTGGCCTGGATGATGTTGGGACTGTGAGGTTACCTTCCCCAGGGGAGCACAGGGTCACTCCCACCAAGCGATCGCTCTGGGAGTGGCGCACAGTGGGACGGACTAGCTCCAGGCTGGTCTAACAGTAGAGTCCTTATGACCACTGTGGGGGGGGGGGGCTTGCAAAATCCACCATGGCACACTGGTGCATACTTTGCAAGGACGGTGCAAGCGCAGTTGGCGTAGGCAGTCCCCCTAGTGGTGCACAGTGACATACAAAATCAGGACTGGTGTCAGATGTGGCACAAGGAGCACTTTGCACCCAACATTCAGGTTTTGGGTCTCCGGAGTCTTGATGAATAAGTGGTGGTGTCTTTCTTGGGGGTTGTCAATCCTGATACCCACCCTATTCCATGAACAAACAATGCCAAACATGATCTTTCTTCATGCAGGGGCCACAGGAAGGAGGGGGATAATTCGGGATGACAACCCCCAAGGAAAACCCATCCACTGATTCACCAAGACTCTGGAGATGCAAATTCCTAATGTTTTTTTTCCTTCTGCTTCTTGGGTGGGTGGGGGGACATTAGGATGGAAAATCCTAACACCACATTTCCCTTCTTTTGTGTTATCCTAACTTGTGCATTAACACATTTTTTTTTGCAAAGAATGTCCTTACCTTTTTAGATAGTATAATATCCTCATTTGCTTGTGGAAGTTCACAGCCCTCCAGGCCCTGAGCTCCCATCCCATCACAGATGGGTACATGTTTGTTGCCATTTAACCACTGGACCCTCTGGGTCCTGCACTTGCATAATCAGCTAAAACAGCAACCAGATTGTCAGCATAGCCTTGTTATTACTCCACCTCATGAAAGCCATGCTGAGAATGTTCAAATCCCTTCCAAAATGTCATTCTGTGCCACTGCACTGGACCAAAGGTGGGTCATCATAAATTAAGGAAAACTGGTTGCCACAGAGGAGAGTGTTAGGCTCAGGAGTTAAAAACACAAGGACCAAAACACCCAGCTGGTTCAGTTCTGGGGTTGTCCAGGCAGTAACATAAAATAGGCTGGCCTGTAGAAAATTCAGGAAGACCAAGGCAGAGGTGGATAGGACAAATTACCTAAGGTTGGCTAGTGAGGCAAGTAAGGAAGTCCTTCAAGCTAAAGCACAGAAGGAGCTGCAGACAGCTGAAAGAATTAAGAAGGGGGAGGAATCTTTATTTTGCTATATACGGTAAGTGAAAAAAGAGACAAGAAGGAAGGGATTGTTAAGCTAAAGAAAGGGGAGGAGTGTGTGAAGGATAATGGTGGAAAAGCACAGACACTAAATGAATACATCTGTTCTGTCTTCACTAGGGAGAAGGACGGACAAGTGCCTTCAGGAGGGGGGAGAGGAGAAAGGGGAGAGGGGAACATAGATGTTGTGATAGAGGAGGATAGAGTGAGGGATGGGCTGCTAGCATTACATTTTTATTTATTTTAATTTTTTGATTTTGATGAGTAGGTAGGCCCACTGGAACCACCATAGTCCCTTTTTCAGGGGCAGTGGACAAATTACCAGGCCCAGACAGAGTACATCTAAGGGAACTGGCCAAGGAGCTGCCAGGGCCACTGACAGACCTAATTAATGGTTTACTAGAGTCAGGCATGGTGCCACAGGATTGAAGAACAGAATATATGGTGCTCTATCACATAAGTCCCATGAATGATCCAGGTAATTACAAATGAGTTAGTCTGACCTCAATTGTGGGCAAGCTCACGGAGACCATACTAAAAGAAAGGATGGTGGAATATCTAGAGGACCATGGTCTCCAGAATATGAGGTAGCTTGGGTTCATGGGCAGGGATTGTGTAAAACAAATCTGTTTGACTTCTTTGACTGTGTCACTAAGACTGTAGGCAGGGGCCAGCGGTAGACATCCTCTATCTGGATTTCAACAAGGCCTTTGACTCTGTGCCCCACAAAAGATTGATCAGGAAGTTGGTGGATCTCTGGGTTAGTGATAAGATGGCCAGATGGGTGAAAAATTGGCTGAGGGACAGAACCCAGAGGGTGGTTGTGTGGGCCTGAGTTATCTGGCAGGAGGCAGTATAGTGCAGTAGATTAAGGCTCTGAGCTGCAGATCTAGAGACCTGGGTTTGAATCCCACAGCCACCTAGGTGTGTACTGTGTGATCCTGAGCAAGTCACTTAACTTCCTTATGCTCCCAGGTCGCATCTGGAAACAAGCTTTGGCTTAGTATGCTACTCCTGGTTAAACAATGTTCCCTTTCCATTTCCCGCTTGGCACCAGAAAGGTCACCAGTGGGGTACCACAGGGCTCGGTGCTGGGACAAGGTCACATCTGGAAACAAGTTTTGGCTTAGTGTTCTACTCCTGGTTAAACAATGTACCCTTTACCTTTCCACCTTGGCACCAGCAAGGTCACCAGTGGGGTACCACAGGGCTCGGTGCTGAGCCGGTGTTGTTCCATGCCTTTCTCAATGACATTGAGGATAGTATAAAGGGCAAAATGTGCCTATTCACTGATAACACCAAGATTTGCAGGAGTGCTGACACAGCTGAAGGGATACAAGACCTACATGATGGCCTGGAAAAGCTGGGAAGGTGGTCCAGTAACCGTCAGCTTGGCTTCATGGAACCAAGAATCCCAAAACAGAGTACTACCAGGGTGGAGTCCTGGTATCTGCATCAGAGGAGGAGAGGGACCTGGGAATGATGATCACTAGTGACCTGAAGCACTCCACATAGTGCAAGAAAGCAGAAGCAAGGGCAAACAAGATGCTGGGATGACTTTAGCAACTGCCTCTCTGAGATTCAGGATTGGATGAGTGCCAACTGGCTTAGGCTGAATATGGATAAGACTGAGGTGTTGGTTGTAGTTCCAGGTCATCGTGGAGTAGGATCACTGGCTGGGCAGCCATCCAGGCTTGGGCTAGGAGGCAACTAGCTAGTGTCCTCTGAACGGGTGCAGAATCTGCGCATTATGTTTGATAGCGAGCTGACATTTAAATATCAGGTGTCGGCCGTTGCCAAAACCTCTTTTTACCATCTGAGGAATATCACCCAGATAAAACACCTGGTCCCTTTAGATGATCTTCTGATTCTGGCCTTTGTGACCTCGTGCCTTGATTACTGCAATGCCCTATACTTAGGGCTACCGGGGATGGACCTTCACCACCTGTAGCTGTGCAAAATGCAGCTGCCAGGTTGTTGACTGGTATATTGAAATCTTGCCATATCACACCTGTGCTCTACAGCCTGCACTGGCTGCTGGTGCAGTGGAGGATCACTTTCAAGGTCTGGTTACTGACCCATAAAGCTCTACATGGACAGGAACTGTGGTATCTGCATGATCTCCTTTGTCCCTACTTCACCCTTCGCTCTCTCCGTTCAGCCAATGATGGATTTTCAGAGATTCCCAGGCTATCCATTTGACAATTTCTGGAGCTAGATCTTTTGCTTTTGTAGCCCTGACTCTGTGGATTTTTCTGCTTTTTCATATTAGGGAGTATCCATCCATCAAGACCTTTAAAGCTTATTTATTTGATTCAGCTTTTTTAAATATGTGAAGTCCTGTGTTTTATTGATGTGATCTGATTGATAATTGTTTTTATGTTGTCTTGCACGCATGTGCAAGCACCATATTGCGGTAGCTTGGAATAGCAGGTTTTGGAGGTGCGGTTGTATTGTGGCCAATGGCTCCACTACTTTTTCGGGCTGGGCTCTGTGGCACGAATGAAATAGCATGCTGTCTATGACAGCAGTGCAAAAATGTGCCACCAACTTGAAACAATTTTGCCACTGCAATGAGGGAGCTCCTCCTCATTACAGGGTGTGCCTTACCTGCTAAAAACATTTCAGTAAACATGGTGATGGCTGTTGCTGTCTGCCTCCCAGCAAGCTGACTTCGGAGGTACCCATCCCCTTGTCAGCATGTTTACAACCCCCCCCCCAAGATTGTGTGGCACACTGGGAACCCACCCCAGTGTGCTTCATGCATTAGTAGGAAGGGCGGGCGAGAGGGCAGCTGCCTGGGCGCAAACCTCCATGGGGCACACACAAGTGTTAGTTTTTTAGCAGTGAGTGACTGCAGATCTTAAACTGCAGCATTTAGTTCCACTATCTCCCTCCACTATCTGGCTCCTTATTTCTTGTCTTTTTTCTCTGCCTTCCTCCGCTCTGCCCCCTCCATGTTTCAGTAATGCTTGGGAGTTAGGACACAGGCTGTTAGAGTTGAGAGGAGCCTGCTGAGGAAGTCTGCTATCACATAACATATGCGTATGTGTTTTACTGCTTTGCTTCAGTCAATCGGTCACTGTCTTTGATCTCTTTTCCTTGCCTTCCTCTACTCCTCCCCCTCCACAATATTGTCACTCAATAAAGATATATTTCTTCTGTGCCATCCTCGGCTCCAACCTCCCCCTCCATACAGTGTCACTAACTCTAGTATCTGCTTTGTGTCCCCCCTTCTTCTAGGTGCTGCCCTCCACTGAGTGACCTTTGTCAGCAGCCAGCCATGTACCTGTGACACAATGTCCTGCTCCTGTGCACGCCACGTCAAAAGCATCATCATTCCACTGCCTTATACTCAGGGGCACTAGTCTGTTTACTTGTCTTCTTCCAACAACAATTTGCTTTATTCTGATTGGCCCAATGGATGTCCCCATGAAAATCAAAATAACATTTATTTATGTTCTCCCTCCCAGTGCCTGGCTATAATCAACAGAATTTCAGAGACAGGTTGAGTGCCAGCAGAGCTTGCTTGTTGTCCTGGGCTGTCTCCTTTTTTTTTCTTAATCTTTTTTTTTTGCTGCATATTTAACTTTACTTTTTGCCATGCCACTGTCACCACTGAAGCAGCCGAACTGAACTTTCCAATTTACCGCTCGCTCACTACTGTCCCTACTTTTCCACAATTCTATTCAGTGTTTCATTCCATCCATGCTGCTACGGTACTGTTGCACTGCCTGCCAGAGCCCAGAAAGAATTATTTGCTTCAGTCCTGCCACCATCAGTAAGGAAGTGTGTTTTGGAAATTGGTCCACAATGTTATTTTATTTATTTATTTAAATTTTGCTAACCAGGAAAGGCACACTGAGCTGGGGCTCGTTTCCAGGTGTGACCCAGTACGTGCTTATTAACAATTTACAGCTGTTTAGGTGCAGATTGAAAAAAATTGGGTCCGTTTATCTTTCAATATATTTTAACAGCATTTCTGATGTGTATTGCTAAGTTCTTGAAAAATGCGTTACTTTGTACTTGTACATTGTTTGAGATTTGAATCATATTCATTTACAGTTCCTTATTCCATGGAACATAAAAGAAATGCATTTGCTTGTGCTAATACTGAGTGCACAGTTTTTGTTCCTTACAGTTGCCAGTACTGAGTGCCACACAAGATAACTAAAACATCACACAAGGAATCATAGGTTCAGAAACTAATGTCTCCAAATAGTCTGTCAGTAACTCTAATGTTGCAGCCGCAGCAATATTTGCTTTAGGCTGTGTATGCAAAAACATTCTGGTGTCCTTCCTCAGCCCTTCGATTTTTTTCACATGCCCGGGTTCTTTGGGACTCAGTAGTAAATGCATAGCAGATTCTCCTGGAGAAAGAGTTCTAGTGGGCACTGCAAACACATCTTTATTTTCTTTCAAAACAGGCTGAATATTTAAGATGTGTGCAGTGCAGAATTACACCTGTAGAAATCAGGCAGAGTGGCAATTCATAATAAATCAAAAAATAGCCACTCCCTGTGATAACTTGTGCCTGGATCAAGACATAGTGTGAATCAAGGCAAAAAAGCTTGGCGCCAGGCTACTTTATTTATTTATTATTTTTTATTTCACATACTTTAGGATTACAATCTTTGAGTCAGAGACTCATTTCCAAAGACTCTGCGTCATAGTTCATGAAAAAACAAGACTTACAGTACACAAAGGTACAGCAAGATGGAATTATACCAGGGTTAGACACATAAGATTATGGTAACAGCAGTCGTACATGATTATAATTAAAACAGCCATTTTCAAGGAGAAAAGAGTTTGAAAATATAGGCAAAGTTTGGTCGTTGTCTTTACAGTTAACAATTACTATCATCATATCTTAGGAACTGACTAGCTCTGACTGTACTTCAGTGCAGTGGAAGACTAGCGTAGCACACCAATGTAAGCAGCCCAACACAGGCATTGTCTGGAGGGTTGACCGTGAGGTAGCTGTAGGTAGGACTCACCTAGGGGTACATAGGTACTGCCGAGAGGCAAATATATGTTGTTTGAGTGCTACTTTGAAGGGTTCTAGGTTGGAGATGGAGGATAAATCATTGGGGAGTTCATTGTACCAAGTTGGTGTTCTGAAGGAGAAGGACCTTTGTGCAAGTGTGGTTCTGACTCTCGGGGTCAACCATATCTGTTTGCTGGTGGACCGAGTATTTACTGTGGTGTGGGAGCATTGGAATGCAACAGATACCACCATAGGGGAGAGCCCCAGGTGAATTTTCTTTGTAAGGAGACAGGTGTGGTAGCGTATCCTCTCATCCAGGTCTAGGAGGTTTGTGAGGGAATACAGGGTGCAGGTGTGGGTACATTTATCGGCCCCTGACAGGAGCCTGCATGCTTTATTTATGGCCAGATGGATTTTGTTCAGTGCCGTCTGATCGGTGGCTGAGTAGATGGTTAGCCCATAGTCCACAAGAGAGAGAGGACCAATGTGGTGATAGCTAGATAAGGGCTTCAGGGGGTAAGCAGGTTCCAATAAAGCATTTTTTTGCACTTTAACTAGTGTTTTTGTTATCAGCACTGGTTCAGTAGCCTGGTGCCAAGTTTTTTGCCTTGTTTCATAAACCACGGATTTGTTTTGGGCTGTTTTTGTAAGCTGCAGATTAGTTTCCTATAGTTTACAGAAACATAATATGTGTTTTAAGTCAACTACAGAACATTAATCCATGGTGAATGTGAACCATGGACTATTAATCTGTAGTGTAGTAAAAAAAAAAAGGCAAAATCTGCATTCGGAATTTCAGAATTCTACTTTTGTCAGAATTCCACAGCATTAGACAGAATGTGCAAAACTGCAAGGAATTCTGTCAGAAGAATTTGACAAGTCAGTTCAGCTGTGCTGAAGAGTCATATGCAATGTTTCACTGGCTTACACTGTATTCCACACCATCTGCGGGACTGGGAGAAGGTTTGCCTTGGTGTTCATGCTGCTGAAATAATATAGCCTTACATGCCCATGCACGTCGACTGTGACTGATGAGGAGTGATAAAATATATCTAGGATGGATAAATCTGGTCAAGAAAAGGCATCAAGCAGGAAAGAGACTAACAGGGTAAATCAGTCAAACAGAGGGACATTCTTAATGTTAGAGAGGGATTTCAGAATGAAGTCAATAGTATTTGAATGCCATTTTGTAAACGTTGAGAACAATGGAGGCTCTAGCTCTGCCTTTGTCTTTAAACAGAGCCTCCGTTATTGGGCTTGTTATAATGAACACATCTGTGCACACAGCTTTTGTTCCTTATTTGCAGTGTACAGAATATCCAAAGGTGGTGGCTCAGTTGGTAGCACATCTGCTTCTCTACCAGAAGGTCATGGGTTCTTATCCCACACCGTGATTGGACTCACACCTAAATGCTGGCACCCGAGTACAGTATTGGGGGTGCTGTACTGTTGGGATGTGCCATCCTTCAGATGAGATGTTAAACCAAGGTCCCTTATACCCCTTCTAGTGCTGTCCTGGTGGGTGTCCAAGGGGAAGTAAAAGAACCCAGAACATTCTTCGCAAAGAGTAGGAGCCATTCCCGGTGTCCTGGCCAGCATTTCTCTTCCCATAAAACTGTTTCATGCAATTGTCCAGGCTGTGTGTGAGTGTTGATGTGCAATATGGCCACCACTACGCATTCAGTCACTTCACTAGCAGTCTAGCATTGCTTGTAAAGTGCCTTGGGGTACATTGCGTATGAAAAGCACTATACAAATGCTGATTCTTCTTCTTCTATGTGTTAGGTGTGCCTATCTGTGTGAGCAGGGGCTTCACATGAATGAGAATGTATTGTAGAATTTTATAGATTAATCAGAATCCTGCCTAACATATATGTGTCTGCATTCTGTGTGTTTATTTACAGTTATTTAACTGCAGGGAACATGCATTTTTAAGGAAGTTTCTTCCAGAAGGCAAGAAGAAGATAATAACTCCAGTGGCTGCATGTTGGGTTTTTATTATTTATTTAGCTCTTGTTTACCAGGTAAGCACACTAGACAGTCAGGTACCTATTTCAGGTGTGACCTGGGAGAATTACAAGGTACAGGCAATAACAGTACAGAGTCAAGGCACAGCAATCAACAAGGTACAGGCAATAACAGTACAGAGCCAAGGCTTAGAACAGTAAGAATGACAGTTTTACCTTAAGAGTTTTGCTGAACTATAAAATAATTTCCTTTTAGTGTAATTAATTAACAAATAAAAGTGTGTGCAAATTGTGGAGAATTATTTTGTAAGAAAGACAATTGTACCTTTAGGGTTTTACTGAGCTATAAAATTTCCGTTTAGTGTAATTAAGTATAAAATAAATGTTTGTGCAGCTTGTGGAGAATTATTTTGTAGGAAATTTAATCTCTGTAGCCCATCCATTTAAATTCTATATTTGCCAAATCTTTTCACCAGCTCTGCACTCCCACCCAACAGAAAGCACTATGAATGTCCATAAAAGCTTCATCGTATCCATTATAAGCAATGTTGCTGTCTATTATAACCAGAGAAAAATGCATTTGATTTGATATTTTTGGTTTGGGAAATCAGTTTTTGTCCACTATAATAGATTATCCATTATAAGAATATCTGTTGTAAGTGGCATGTACTGTTACAAGTGGTGTGAACTGTTATAAGTGGCGCGTACTGTATTTGTTTAATCACACCCTATTTCTTGTATGCAAGATGCAAGAAAAGTTTCTTCACTGTACAGGATGGAGGTGGGGCAGAGGCAGGTCACAAATTGTTTGTCTTGCTCCAAGCACAAAAATGCTTCCCTTCGGCACTGGCTTAATATCTTCCGAAGTCAACCGCGTTGGCATGTTCCTGCTCCTGTTCTACCCCACCACACCCCCATTGTGTGCCACACTGGGAGCCCACTCCAGTGTGGCCAACATAACCCCCCAAAGTTATGGGGCACACTGAGAGCCCGCCCAAGTGTGCCTAACAGTTGTTTATTTCACCTTTAAATAAAGAAAACCTTCCCGCGATGTCTGTTCCTGAAAAAAGAAAATGGTCTGTCATTGAGTCCGGAGCATCACCCTACCCCAACCCGCTCCCACCCTCTGCGCACCTCACACTTGCCCTCACCCCATACACAGCTCCAGAAGTCTGGCACCATCATCTTCGCTGGAGTGGGAACACGTCTGTACTCTTCAAAGCCGATCGCAAACTGAAGAGATGTTGGTAAGCTGTATAATGGCATCAGTGGGGGTTTCAACTTGGGTAGATATCACGAGCATTTTTTTGACTTTTGGCTCCAAATTTTTAACATGGGGTTCTTGGGATCCCACCTCATGAAATCAGTCACTGTCATTTCATTATTCGGTCTAGGAAGGTGATTTCGCAGTCACTGTTCATAATCACCTTTTGGGACCAGTTAATGAAATGACAGTGCCACTGTTCATGTGGTGGGCTCCCCAAAAGCCTATGTTGCAAATTTGGTAAAAAAAAATTCCAGGAAATGACTGTGTTATCAGCGTGCATTGCGCAGTTTCTATGCACTCTCGTAACTTCGAGAATTTTTAATATTTTCACTGCAGATTTTCAACATTGCCATATTTTCACATCTCCTTATGAACAATACAGCTGTTATTTTTCACATACTGCCCAAAATGTGTTTTCACACATCTGGCCCACAATAGCGCAATTGCTGTGGGAAATCAATGTTCGGGACAGATTAAGAAAATCACAGTGACACTGTTCATGAGCAGAGGTCCCAAAATGTCTATGTTGAAAATTTGGTACAAAAATTCCAAGACATGACTGTGTTACCAGCATGCATTGCGCAGTTTCCACGCACGCTCATAACTTCGAGAATTTTTAATATTTTCACTCCAGATTTTCAACATTGCCATTTCTTCACACCGCCTTATGAATGGTACAGTTGTCATTTTTCACATCCTGCATGAAATGTGCTTTTGCACTTCTGGCACAGAATGGTGTAGTCTCTGTGGGAAATCAACGTTTGGGACAGATTAACAAAATCATACTACCACTGTTCATGAGTGAAGGTCCCAAATGCTTTCCTGAGGTGGGGTCACAAAAAGCCCATGTTGAAAATTTGGAGTGCAAATACCAACAAACGCCGGGGCATTAGAGTTTCTAACTGTAACGTCCCACCCTGTCGAGACTGGTAGGCATCAGGGGTGTGACTGTGGATTGTCTCCTGTAATGCTCACACCATTCCACCCTCACCTCCACCCTGCAGCCAGTGACAGGCATCAAGGTGTGCCTTGGACTCTTCGGCCCCAAAGTTCACCTCATTCTCCTATACTGCACCCATCTCAACATATTTCCTTATGGAATGGGGTGAGCATAAGGTCCGATGGCTCCCAAGGCACAACACAACATTTGTCAGAGTCTGCAGAAGAGGGTGAGGTGAAATGGCATGTGTGTTATGGCCTACAACCCAAAGGCACACCTCAATGCCTATCAGTCTCTGCAGGGTGGGGTGGGGTTGGCGTCAGTTCCATATTTCACTGCCATTCCTATTATGCATCTCTCTAACTCCTGCAGTACCAATGCCAGCAAGACAACATTTGGCATTGACAAATGCTTGTTATAATATCTGTCACTGCTATGTCCTGCTGGAATAGCATTTTATAGATTAAGAATTGCTTGCTTGCTTGCATAGCTAGGGGGATCAGTAGTAGGAGAGATGAGGTTATACTGCCCTTGTACAGGTAACTGGTAAGGCCACATCTAGAGAACACAGTCCTGTACTGGTGCCCACACCTCAAAAAGGGCATTAACCTGATGTAGAAGGTAGAGAGGAGGGCTACAAAGGTGACAGTGGGTCAGCAGGGCAAGTTATATGAGGAAAGGTTGAGGGCACTGAACATTTACTCCATGGAGGACAGGAGAGAGAGAGAGAGAGAGAGAGGGGGGACATGATTGGGACTTGAAGTACTTTAAAGGTATAAATAAGGTGGATAAGGAGGGTTTCTTTTAATTGAGTGGCAACCATAACACAAGGGGGCACAGTCTTAAGATGGAAGGTGGGAGGTTTAGGAGGATGATCAAGAAGCACTTCTTCAAAGAGAGGATGGCAGACACTTGGCATGCACTGCCAGAAGAGGTGATCTCGTTGAACACAGTGGGCAGCTTCAAGAGAGGCTGGGATAGTCACAATGAGAATGTAAGGATCATGGGTAGGGAGGATGGGAGGAGTAGGGAGGGGGGCAGGGACAGTAGCTCAAGCTCTAGGCCCCGCAGTATGAGCAGACTAGACAGACCAAATGGCCTTCTTTTGCTGGCTTCTTAGTATGTTAGTATGACTCCTACTGAGCTTCTAAACAGCCTCATCTTCTTTACACTGAGAGAACACATTAGGAGTAATGCCAAACAAATGTAAATATCTTGGAAAGTATACAAGTTACACATACAGCACTAGCATGTACGTTGTTCAGAACAAAAAGACCATTCAAATGAGAGTAGTCACGAAATTGGATTCATTATATATATTTTTTTAAATATAGCCATCCAAAAGGTGAAAATAGTGAAGAAAAGTGAAAACTCAGGTAATAAGATTTATATTTTAAAAAATATAATTAGTGCAGCTTAGTGCATAGGCTTATTTGAAAGGTCTTGTTGTCCTGAACAACTTTCATGCTGGTTGTGTATGTGTAACTTAAATACTTTCCGAGAAAATTACATTTGTTCTGCATGACTCCTACTGTGTTGGCTCTGGGAGAAAAAAAATTGGCTGTTTGGTAAGACATTGGTTAGGGGATAGTTGACAGAGGCTGGTACAAATGTTAGAAACATAGACTGGAGGGAAGGCTTTCTGGGCCCTCAAAAAGGGAAGGTTCTGGTGTATTTTTTTCCTATGACATAGGTTGGTGGAGAGTGACCCTGGCAGATGTCATGGAGAATTGGAAGGAGGTCAGTGATTCCTGAGTCTTGTCGGCAAGAACATATTGTTTAAAACTGACACCTCTGATATTGCTGGAAAGAATGCTGGATTGGGAAGTTTAAAGCCAGTGATCGGATTGTAATACTGCCTTAAAAAAAAATGTAATTGTGGGTAGAGCAGATTTGTGAGAGGAATCTGCTCAGTACTTGTAGTCTCAAATACAGAGCTGGGAGCTCTGTGACTGGAGCTCATTAGAAGTTATTTTTAAGAACTGCCTATATCGCATTTTAAAGTTTCTGCTGCTGCTGCTCAGTTTAGAAATGGGATTATTCTTAGGTTAGGTTTGATGGTGTATGGATGTATGTGGGGTGTAAGTGTGTGTGTATGAATTGTGAAATTGATAGGAATTGGAACTGTGGAACTAGATTGCGTGGCGTAGAGTGCTAATTTGTAAAGAGAGGTGGGTGTATTTAGTATGTGTTAGGGGAGGATTAATACGGTCAGACAATACTCCCCTTCCAGGCTTAGGGACCTCCATCCTTTTGAGACCCCTCCACTTTCCTCAGAGGTTTATAGAAGATGCCATGCAGTAGGTAGTATGAGGAGGAAGGGGGGGGACCCTTGGCCGGGGAAGAAAGGGGAAAGGAGTGGGTGGATAGAGATATTGAGGACCAGAAGGCACCCTGGGGTGAAATGGATATGGGACAGGGGTTCTCCCTGCCTTTTGCCCGTACCCAAGGGCTCTGACTTGTGCAGGCAGGTAGTGCAGTCATCCTCGGGCTCTCATCCCTCTAAAGCAGTGTTATGCAATGCCAGGTCAAATAAAAAGTAAGACCACATTGGTGGCCAATTTGGTAGCCTCTGCTGACCTGGCTTGCATTACCGAGACCTGGTTGGATGAAAATTTAGGGCCAATTTTGGTGGCTGCCATGCTAACTGAGTTCTTGGTTATACACTGGCCGAGAGTGGACCATCAGGGCAGGGGAATTGCAATCTATTTTAGATCAGAACTGGATTTCAGGGAGATCTCAGTGGGTTCTACCAACTCCTTTGAGTATATTATGGGGACAGGTGCAGGCTGCAGGATCCTTCTCATCTACCATCCACCAGATGATGAGAGGGTCTTCCACAAGAAGTAGCTGAGCTCATCACCGGGTTGGTCTTGGAGTTCCCCAGATGGATGATTCTGGGGGACATCAATGCCTGGCTGGACGATGAGCTCCCACCCTTTGGGCAAAATCTTTTCCAGTTGATGGAATCACTGGGCCTGACATGGGTAGTTACCGCTGCCACCCATAGGGTGGGATACTCATTGGACTTAGTATTTTTTCTGGGGATAGAAATCACCAACATGGTGGTGGTGGATACTGTTGGATGGTCTGACCATCATGCCCTGAGATTCAGTTTTACGACTCACCTTTGTAGGCCTGCCCCAAAGGAAATGGTTAATTACCGTCCTTTAAGGGGAGTTACCCCATAGGACCTAATAGTGGTGATAGACTTTTTGGGAATCCTGATTGATAGCGGTGACCCAGGCTCCATGGTCCTGGCCTATAATAAGGTGGTAACAGGGGCCTTGGATATAATTGCTCTGGCTTGTGTTCATTCCCTGACCCTTCACCCAGGGGCCCCATGGTATGATGGGTCCCTAAGGGGGTTGAAGAGACATGGTCAAAGGTTAAAGAGACACTGGTGGAAATCTCATCTGGAGAAGGACAGGCTTAGATTGCTAGATCATTATAAAATCTACCAATCTCCAATAAGAAGGCAGAGTTCCTGTCCAAGGAGATTGCTGCAGTGAAAAACAGGCCGGCTCAGCTCTTCTGCACTGTGGACAGACTATGCAATCCAGTCTGTCTGCAATCTGGTCGTGCTTTATCACAAGGAAAGTGTGGTGAGTTTGCACAGTTTTTTACTGATAAGGTGGCCTCCATCAGGAGTGAGATCATTCAGTACCTCCCCATTGGGCCTTACTCTAATCAGCTGAGTGGTACAGTAACCTGGATGATCTGGTCTATCTTCAGCTTACCGGCAGTCACTGGTATCGTGAGGATCATCCAGACTGTGTTGCCAGCTTGCTGTAGTCTGGATTCGGGCCCAACTCGTCTTCTTGTAGGGTGTGTTGAGGTCATTGGCCTGGTCCTGACTGGGATAGTTAGGAGCTCTTTGGAGAGAGAGATCTTCCCAGACCCCTTAAAAGAGACGACTGTTTGTCCACTCTTGAAAAAACCCTCCTTAGACCCTGACTCCCCGGTCAACTACAGAATAGTCTCTAACTTACCTTTTACAGGTAAAGTTATTGAGAAAGTGGTGGCTCTGCAGCTGGAGGACCATTTAACAAGCCATGATATCTATGACCCTCTCCAGTTGGGTTTCAGAAAAAGACACAGCACTGACAGAGCTCTGTAAAGGGTACTAAATAATCTCCTGATTGCCAGAGATCAGATATCCCGAACCATCTTGGTTCTCCTTGATCTCTTGGCAGCATTTGACACTGTGGACCATGGGGTACTCCTCGAGTGCCTGCAGTTCTTCTGTGGATGGGGGGGGGCAGTCCTCAGTTGGTTTCGATCATTCTTCGAGGGCAGATCTCAGAGGGTGGTATCAGGGATTTTTTCCTTGGCCCCCTATGAGTTACCCTGCAGGGTGCCGCAGGGCTCGGTGTTGTCTCCTATGTTGTTCACAGTGTACATGCTACCATTGGGGGACATTATAAGACTGTATGGTTTGAGTTTTCACTGCTGTGCAGATGATTCTCAGCTGTACATGTCTTTTGTGCCAGACCAGGAGGATATCACTGTATCAGTGTTTAACAGCTGTCTGGCTGAGATTCAGGACTGGATGAGTACCAGTTGGCTGAGGATAAACCTGGAAAAAACAGAGGTGTTGGTTGTGGATCCAGATCGTAGATTGGCCGGGACGTTGGAGGGACAATCCTCTGGTCTAAAACTGGGGGGGATGCCACTTATTGTCTTGGACCAGGTGCATAACCTTGGTGTGATTATTGATGAGGGCTTGACCCTGAAGGTTCAAGTGTCAGTCATACTCAAATCTTCCTTTTACCATCTTAGGAATTTAACCAGGATGAAACACCTGGTTTCGAATGAAGATCTTCCTACACTGGTCTACACCTTTGTCACCACTCATCTTGACTACTGTAATGCCCTCTACCTAGGGCTACCAGGGGTGGATATCCACCGCTTGCAGATAGTGCAGAACGCGATGGCCAGGTTATTGATGGGAGCCCCTAGATCCAGTCATATAACACCTGTGCTGCATGAACTGCACTGGCTGCCAGTACAGTGGCGGATAACCTTTAAGGTTGCTTTGTTGACCTATAAAGCCCTACACAATCAGGGACCACAGTACCTGAAAGACCTTCTGACTTCTTACTGTCCCTCCCGCCCACTCCGATCCTCTGATGAGGGATTGCTAGAGATTCTCAGGGTCCGTTTGAAGACATCAGGAGGAAGAGCATTCGCTTTTATGGCTCTGACCCTGTGGAACTCTCTACCCCATCAGAAACGAGATAGCCTGACTGCAGAAGGTTTTAAAACATCTTTAAAAACCCACCCTTTTAATCAGCCCTTCTCTGGTCTATAGAAGGGGAAGCCCTTTTACTAGTGATTAATAGAAATGGGGTTATCTTAGCCCAGTACTAAGCAGTACTGTTCCTGTTTTTAATGTTTTTAGTGTGTTTCTTCATGGGTTTATATTGTATAAGTATTTTATGATGTATGTTGTTGAATTTGTTTGTTTAATTCTGTTAATGTGGTTTAGATTGTATGGGAGGGTAGCACATGAGGTGGACGCCTGAAAGACTGCGCCGTCCAATACAGCGACATGATGTGGTAGAAAGTCCGAAAGGTGAGGGGGCAGGGAGGGTGACCGGTTGTGGGGTTATGGGTGACCCTAGCGACAGGATGTTGCTATGTGTACGTGGGGAGGTGGAGCCGAGCACAGTGAGCGTGGCCTGGGAGGGGGTGGAGGGGATGTAGGGGGTTGCTCTGCAATTGGCTGCTGAGCTGCGCCGTGGCATCAGGGGTTGGCCTCCACTTGCGGTGCGTGGGGTTCCGGGTTCAAGTCTGGGTCTGGGCGCTACTGCATTTTTGTTGCTCCCAGCCCAAAACTTGTATTTATTTTGCTTTTGCACCCCAACCCCAACATGCACCCCCTGGAGTTGAGAATCTTTAAGTAGGGGGGTGCAGGGATGTGTGGGTGGGTGCACCCCCCCACAGAAAGCAAAGTATTTGAATCCCTGGCACCGTTCTTCCATGTGCTGAGGATGCCAGGGTGGTGAAATTGTTTTTGCCACACTGACGAAGCGATAATGCGAGTCACCGTTCGGCCCGCGCGATTATCACATTGAACCGTAAGGGAGCCCTGAGCTCTGGAAGGGCACCCAATGGAAAAATAAAGTGATGATGATGATGATGATGACTTTGATGACAGATAAGGACCACTTGGCCAACCTAGTCTGCCTATTTCCCTACATATTGGATAAGCTGCAGATTCTAGTTAATCAACAGCCTACTTCCTCCTACCCCCTACTATAATTGCTTTATGTTTGTCCCATGCATTTTTGAATCCCCCCACTGTTTTTTAACATCATGACCTCTGCAGGAAGGTGGTTCCATGTGTCCACTACCCTCTCCATGAAAACAAATACTTTCTCACATTGCCTCTGAGCTGTCCCCTCTCTATCTTCAAATTGTAGTAAAAGATCAAATGCACACATATTTCATAAAATGCTTGAATTCACTTGAAGACAGTGGGCTGCTTTAAGAGAGGCTGGGATAGGCATGGGGGAAGGTCAGAATCATGGGTAGGGAGGATGGGAGGAGTGGGGAGTGAGGGCAGGGACATTAGCTCAAGCTGTGGACCCTGCAATATGAGCAGATTTGATTGACTGAATGGCCTTCTTCTGCTGGCTTCTTCGTATGTTCGTACGTAAGATGTTTCTATCCCTGTCAGTGAGCAATGACATCATACCTGTCCTGCCTGCTGCTTCTGCAATTATGTTCCTGATTGCTAAATAAGCTGTTGCAGTCCCTAGTTAGAGATGTCTGCAGAGCTAATTGTTTTCAATCAGAGTTTGTTACTAACCCATGTAGTTTGTGTTTAGGGAGATATGCTTAAAATCTTTCTTTTCTCATAAAAATTTGATCATTTGGGGGTTCAGTGCTGATTTGAAGTGGTATGAATGAATCTGTGAGAAACAACACTTTCTGTATCACAGCTCTCAGTTCTCTATCATCACAACTATGCATTCTATTCTGGCTATATAACACAGGGTTGTTTAATGGATATAAAATAAACTGTAGTCCATTAATGCATAGAAACAGCATGTATTTAATGTAGCCTCAATAAATGTGTTCATGTTCATGTGATAAAAGTTTGTTTCCATGTCAAATTGAGGGGGAACAAGGCATTTTTTGGGTACATCAGCGAGAAAAGGAAGGCAAATGGGGAAATAGTGAAGCTTAGAGGGGCCAGGGGGAGATAGTGGAGGGAGACAGGGAAAAAAACAGTGATCCTGAATGAATATTTCTGTTCAGTCTTCACTGTGGAAGGGGATGGGCAAGGCCCACAGTTGGACTTCAGAGGAGTTAGACAGGGAGGTAAGCACCAGTCCAGTCACAGAGGAGAGTGTCCTAGAGGAACTGGCAAAGTTAAAGGTTGACAAAGCCATGGGTCCAGATGGCATACATCCCAGGGGTATTATGTCACCGTAGCAACAGGAAAACAGCAAAGACTATCACAGCAACAATATCGACAGTTCACTGTGATGGTCCACTGGGATCCTGATGCTGCTGTTTCTGGAGAATTTGCTCCTCCCTGAACCAACTCCAACTCAGAGTTTGCTATCTATAGTGTGATGGGTGTGGGGGGCACAGCCCCATGCAAAAAACACAGTTTCCTACAGTGAAGGCACAATGCCAAGTGGGAGCATTATGCCTTCGCTGTACTGACAGTTGGCAAATTCCCTGTAGCTGCAGCAACATGGAACCCATCCCAGGGTCCTAAAGAAGCTGAGGTATGAACTGGCAGCCACTTTGGCAGCCCTGTTCAGCAAATCTTTAGACACTGGAGTGGTCCCAGATGATGGGCGAGGAGCACACGTCATCCCTCTTCACAAGAGCAGTAGTAGGGAGAAGCAGAGAACTACAGGCCAGTTAGCCTAACCTCTGTAGTCAGGAAGATAATGGAGGCACTCCTCAAGGAAAGAATTGTGGAACACCTGGTAGCCCATGGGCTGGTGGATCCCGGGCAACATGGGTTCTTTGCAGGATGAGCCTATCGAACAAATCTTATACATTTCTTTAACTGGGTGACAAAAGCAGTAGACTGGGGGGGGCAGTAGACATTGCCTACCTCGACTTCAGCAAAGCCTTTGACACGGTCCCACGTAGGAGACTGGTCAACAAGTTAGGCAGTCTGGTGGTGAGACACAGTGGTGAACTGGACTGGCAACTGGTTAAGGGACAAAAAATAGAGAGTAGTGATAAATGGAATCCAGTCAGAGGAAAGGGTGATGATCAGTGGGGTACCTCAGGGGTCAGTACTGCGGCCAGTACTCTTCAATGTCTTCATCGGTGACATAGCAGATGGGCTGGAGGGAAAGGTTTTCCTGTTTGCAGATGACACCAAGATCTGCAACAGGGTGGATACCCCAAAGGGGGTGGAAAGAATGAGAAGAGACCTGGAATGGTTGGAGAGCTGGTCAGGGACATTGCAGCTAAGGTGTAATGCAAAGAAATGCAAAATCATGCATGTGGGGAGCAGGAACCCTGGAGCATGCTACTGAATGGGGGGAACTGCTGACAGTAACTAAGAAGGAGAGAGACACTTGGGAGTCATAATCACAGATGACTTGAAAGCCACTAAGCAGACTGCCAAGGCAGTGTGAAAGACCAGTGGGATGTTGGGATGTATTGGAAAGGGAGTCACAAGAAGAAGGAGTGTGGTAATAGTGCCACTATACAAGAACCTGGTGAGACCTCATCTTGAATACTGTGTGCAATTTTGGAGACCACACCTTCGAAATGACATTGACAAAATAGAGATGCTGCAGAGGAGTGTGACCAAAATGGTGAATGGACTACATCGCAAGCCTTACCAGGAGATAGTGAGGGACCTAAATAAGAGAAGGGAGAGACGTGACATGATAGAAACACACAAGTACCTCAAGGGCATAAACAAAGTTGAAGGGGACAACAATTTCAGCTCAACAGTAGTGCCAGAACAAGAGGATGCAACATGAGATTGAAGGGTGGCCGCATAAGAGGAAATATTAGGAAGTTCTTCTTCATGGAGAGGGTGGTGGATGCATGGAACAGCCTGCCCCAGGAGGTGGTGGAAGCCTGTATCATGGTGAGCTTTAAACATGCTTGGGACAAAAACAAAGGAATAATGGAGATAGGAAGTAAAAGCTAAACCAGTGACCGGGTACCTGTGACATGGGCGTCGGCAACTGGGCGACTGCAAAAACAGTGACCCAATCCCCAGCGTATGTCATCGGGGCTAGTGACAGGGTAGGGTGACCGGATGGGGGGGTCAGCGATTATAGCAATGGGATGTCGCTATACGTACGCATGCTGGGGGGGAGTGAGCATGCACAGCGAGGGGCGGAAGGGATTGTGAGGGGTGGTGCCATAGTGGTTTGTCGAGCAGACCCCGTGACATGGAAGGTGGGTAGGTTGCTGCAGTAGGCAGGGTGCTGGATTTGGGTCCAGGCACTGGCACATTTTTGTTGCGCCCTGCCTGAATTTTTTTTAAATGGTTTTGCACTCCCGACATGCACCCCTCCCCCCCGGGAGTACAGAATCCTTAAGTGGGGGGGGGGGATTGATTTCTGGCACTCTGACTTCACAATAATGGTGATCGCCTTTAGGCTTTCACTGTCATCACATAAATCCCAATGATCAATAAGGGTCACTGGTCATTTTGTGAGCTAGCATAAATGGGCAGACTGGATGGACCCGGTGGTCCTTATCTGCTGACAGATTCAGAATCAATGACTCTATGAAACTCCCCTAGATTCAGGTGTTTGTTTTTAAAATTAAATATTTTTTTATGTATTTTGCATTTTTTTACTTTGAGGGAGAGTAAAGGAGATGGCGGTTTCATGGTGCAAAAATGTTTTCGTGCAGTAAGAATCAAGTGATGAGAAATCAAAAACAGGCATCTACGATATCCAGTTTTTCATGTCACACCAAAACATAAACTCAAAAACTGTGCTTCACATGCTAAGAACAGAAAACACAAAACATTTAAGCCTTGTATCTCTGGAACCATTTAATATTTTGTCGCTAGACATATCAAAGGCACTGCCTTAGGTCATAACATGTCCCCTGCAAGTCTGGGGAAAAAAATGTCATTCCACGAGGGCTGTAGGTGAGAGCACAAAAAAATCTTGTTAAGTACTGGAAAAAGCTAGCCCCTTATAGGAAAATGACACATGTAGGTCTCAGAAACCACACAAGCTGCTGTCACAAAAAATTCCATAGGTCAAGACCTTGTCTTTTAGACAATACATGCAAAATGTTAGCTCATTTCATCAAACGGTGCCAAAGCTATTAGTGTGCAAAGTTAGGGGATTAACACTGAACACCCTACTCAACCCTAACTATAGCGGCACCACCACCAGACACCACCATCAGAGACTCCAGCATAGCCACAGAATAGAAGTGGGAGGAGACCTCTGTAACTCAGCAAATTTTGAAGTGTGGTGAAGGGATCTGGAAAAAATGGTCCCAACATCCAGTCCAGCAACTTCCTGAATTGAGCCCTACCTCTGAAGGTTCATACTTCCCAGCCCAGCTTCATTCAATGATTTTGCAGGGTGTGGGGGTCAATAGAAAAACATACATCACAAGAATCAATGCTATAGATAGACTCAAGACAAGAAAAACAGACTAATTGCTTGTCATTCTTTTGTTGTTAAACAGTTTTTATTTGAAATGTACCTGGAGGACACAAGCAATGTACAGACACCCCTCTGGTACACTGCAACATTCGGTGTCTTTTGGAATATGAGGAAAGTCTCAAGAGACCGAGGCTTGTACAGTAGCACACAATAAGCAGTTTCAAATATAAGTAGAATACTATTGTAGTGCAGGGGAGCACACCTCATAATTCTCTGTATTTCAGTAACCTGACCACAGTCAGATAGGTAGCTCTCCTTTCTGCACCCTCCTTTTTGAATGGTCCTCCTCCCTCTAGCTCTCTCCATTTAGGTGGGGGAGGGGGAGGGGGGCTTGGCCCCATGCCTCTCTCCTTTTTTTTTCCATATAGGTTTTTATTTGCCATTTTTTTGCGGTTTTTACCCCTTTCCCTCCCAAGGCCCTGGCACATGGCCTTGCATGCATGTGGAGGCATGCATGCACACTGTGGCGCCAGCTCAGCCCCTTCAACCCACCTGCGCTGCCTCCCTCCCTCCCCCACCTACCCAATCCACTGGACCTCCACCCATTGGATGCAGGACTACAGTGGGGCAACAACCCACACTAACCATCCCCCAGGAGAGGAGAGGAGAGGAGAGCAGCCTACCGGCTTTCTTGATCATGCTTCTCCCCCCCCCTCGCCGGCACCCCGACGACCTGAGGCCATTCCTGAACCCGGGGTTGCTGGCGTAGCGCATGGTAAGGCATCCAGTGCCTTAACCCTCAGTGCCACCAGGCAAGCACTCCATCCCTCTCACCTATGGAGACAACCTCAGCCTCCTATCCGGCCTGTATACTTTGATAAGGAGTTAATATCACAGTGTATGAGAACACTAACTAGTAACTCTAACTGAAAACATGTCTGAAAACTATAAACATTTGGCAATCCTCTTAATCCTGGGATCTAGAATCCTGTCTTATTGGGAGGGGGGGATTCAGGGCCATTTTAGGGGAGAGGGGGGTGCTGGCTTTAGCTACCTCCTGGGTCCATGCTCTGCTTCTGACAAAATCTCAAATCCAAAAAGGGGGCCCATCCTGCTGTGTAGTCAGCCATGGACCCAACTGCTAAGTTGGAGCGTCTTTCATAGGTGGCTGCCTGGGCCAGGGAGAGGAGAAGTTCAGCAAAGGTGGTACAAGCTGTGGTGCACCATCTCATAAGAATCAGTCTCTTGGCTGCAGCTCATTGCTGAAATGTATTCAGGCCTTTTGCATACCCAAGACACGCATATTTCTAGCTTTGCAGAGCTGCCCCACCACTCCACAAAGGTGAACAGGACGTACTACAGCCTAGAAGGCAGGTGTGATGGCATGCTTGTGTGTGGGTAGGTGGACTGAATTGACCTGAGTACAGTGCTATTACCCATGGCCATGTACAGGAGTGAACTAGGGTACAGAGTCACACCTGGACATTGGCCACAGGGACCCACCTGAACAAGCAGCAGGGGAGGGCACAGGGTGACATGGTCTGATTGGTATACTGTAGCCTACATTGACCTGCAGTGCCCCATATACCCTCTTATGATAGTAACATGGTGATAAATGCAAGGAATGTCAATGTTCTGAAGGTGACCAGGTACCCAAGTGAGTGGGTCCCACCTGGACCACTCCAGGTATCCAGGTGGGCCAGTCTGACACTGGCCATGTATGTGCCCATGGTGGCCACATGCTCAACACTGGTAGGGTCAGGTGTCCATGAGGCATGCCCATGTCACCCCATGGCCACAGGTGGAGCCACACCTGCCCCTTGGTGCCCACTGTTGTGCTATGTCCACCAATGGAACTTCACACTGACCCACTACAGTACCCCTGTGGTGGTGTCACACAGCATGGCAGGCATCAGTGACATGTCTGTGGCTCCTGCTGGTGTGTGCCTGAAATGGGCATGCACTCCTGTGGGTGTGTGCCACTGGTCAGTCCTGTCCCATGCTATGCTGCCACTAGTATGTCCAGGCTACCTGAGCACCATTGCCCCAGACATGAGCATGGGCGCATGCCACCACTGGGTGGTGCCCTGAAGGCTACAGAGGTGCAGGCCATGGCCCTTTATGTGTGCTGCATTGTTGATGTCTGCTCTGCTTGTGTGCTAGGGGGGCATGCAACAGCACTAGCATTTAGCAGGTGGGTATCTACAGCCTAGGTGTGGTGTGGGGGGTGGCTCTCTAAGCAGTGCCAGTGGTCTCCCAGCACCTGTGGCTATGGGTACGTCTGTTCTGGCATGACTGCTGCGTGCGGGTGACTGAAGCACATTCTGGTGTTCCTCCAAGGGCTGTCTCAGGATGGCCTGCCTGCAATTCCATGGCCTGCCTGTGGGTAGCTGGCTGATTTAAGCCATCCTTTAGTCTGCCTAACTTTGCATGACACACTTCTGAGATGCACGGAACATACGTCACACATTTTGGCTGAATATACGGATATGCGCCATACCCACCCCCTTTTTTTGTTCTGCATACATTTCTGCATACTCGTGCATTTGGAAATGTGTGACACATCTCTCCCTTTTGAATATCGCGCTTCTGTGTATTTTCTGTGATGTGCCACACATCTCCATTTTGGGCCACACATCTCCTTTGAATACGTGGGCCCTAAAGTTCAACTATCATACAGAATACACCATAAAGAGAATAAATAGAAGGCTGGATGCATTTAGATGCATTGGCTTTTGCATAAGTAAATGCAGAACACTAATAGTAAATCAACTTCTGACACCAGTCTTAGAATATGGCAACCATGTGTATTGCCTCACAATCAAAGGAGAGTTATTGAAAACTGATATTAACCTACAATTGCCTGGCAAGATTTATCCTGAGATGAGATTATAAAACCCATCACTGTGAATTGTACTATGAATTGTGGTGGCTAACCACTGGGAATAAAAGAAAATAAACCTGGTCAAATCAGATTTTTAGAGGTCTAAATTTTGGCAAGCCTACATATTTGTATGATAAATTAGAAAAGAAAAAGGATCATAAATACAATTTGAGAAATATAAATATGAAAAGTTTTTAAACCCCAAGGTCTTTAAATAAGTATGGAAATATGTGTTTTTCTGTAATCATGTTTACATTGCGGAACTTGATAAAAAAAATCTACCTATGAAGAAACCTCACAATAGCATTAAATCTTTTATTGTACAGTAGAGCTAAAACATGAATTAAAACACTGTGCATGTGCAATGGATAGATCAAGGATATGGCACAGACACCAACACACTAAAAAAATGTGTGTATATATATATATATATATATATATATATACATACATACATATGTATGTGTGTACATATTATAGCTGCACAGTAGTGCAGCTATAGTTAGGGTTGAGTACCACATTTAAGGTTAAATGGTGAAAATTTGCACCTTAATAACTTTGCCACCATTCAATGGATTTGCCTGAAATTTGCAGGCAAGGAGCGTTAGCGTAGGTCTTGGGATCTGCCAAGATTTGTACTGGTCGGATATACAGTTGCGGAGTTATTAAGTGATATTCCGTAGTGCATTTACTTTTTTGCACATTCTTTGCTCACATCTACAGGTTGCATGGTTTGCGCGACTGGTCCACAAACTTCAGGGAATGTGCAGTCGGGGTCCCCAATGTGCCTTTTGAAGATTTTGTGAAAGAATATTGAATGGTTCAAAAGTTATTCAAAAAACAAGTTTCCCATTATAGTCAATGGGAAAAGTTAAAAAGTTTGACAGTGTCACAAATGTAGTTTTTAGTGTCGCAAATGACCCTGTACTGTCGTGAGTCAGCCATTTTTTTTTTCAGTCACTGTTCACAGAAATGCTTGGCATTTAAAATTGGGACACTCTAGGGACACAATTTATTTTGTATTTACCTAATCGAGCCCTGAGGATGCTAGACATGTCTTTATTTTGGGGTTAAACACCCCAGAAATATGTTTTTGAAATTTTTGGGAAAAGTAGTGTTGCAAAGTAGTGTCACACCTGTGACACTTTCATGATTTTTTTTTTGTGAAAGTGTCGTCATTTGCGACACTACTGTTCGACACTATGGGGAAAATAACATGAATTCTTTGCCACCCTGCTGCAAAACACTGGTTTGGTCTTTTGGGCTGAAATTTGGAGGGAAGGTAGCCAACATCCCACATATGTGCCTTTCAGTAGTTTGGTGACAAAATATTGCACGGATGGAAAGTTATGGTGCTCTGAAGTTGACACTTTTTCCCATAGACTAACATTACGCCTTTCGGGACCCGTATTTCGGAAATGGTTAGAGATACGGACTTTTCATCAGAAAAATGCTTAGCCTCCCAGTAAAACTAGCCAGGAAAGTCATCAATATTTTGAAATTTAAATTATTTTTCTACGTCATATGGTTCCTGAGATATAAGCAATTTAGTATTCCAAGTGCTCATTTTCTGCTCCGAGGCCCATTATTATGTATACATTCTTTGTGCTCACTGTGTTCCTCTATGCAGCTGTTGGGCAAAAACAGGGAGTGTGCTTCCATTACTGTTACAGTTAGCATTCCCACTTGCATTTCTGTACCCATTTGTGTTACTGTTCCCGTGTATGCCACCGTGTGCATCACCCTTTGCGTTTTCATTTGCGGTTGCATTTGCGTTACTGTTAGCATTTGTATTTCCACTACTGTTTCTGTTTGCATCTCTATTTGCTTCACTGTGCGTATTTTGATTTGCATTTCTGGCCGCCCTTCCATTTGCGTTTGCATTTCTCTGGCGTTATCGTTGTTGTTACCGTAACCATTTGCATTTCCAATTGCGTTACCATGACCATGCTCATTACGGTTTGCGTTTCTATACGCGCTTGCAATTTGTGTTTCCATTTCTATTTCCTTTGGCATTATTGTTGCTGTTACCATTCCCATTTGCATTTACAATTGCATTACTGTAACCATGCATGTTACAGTTTGCATTTCCGTATGCGTCTGCATTTGCATTTGCGTTTCTGTTTCCTTTGGCATTATTGTTGCTGTTACCATTACCATTTGCATTTCCAATTGTAGAACCGTGACCGTGCACGTTACAGTTTGCGTTTCCATACGAGCTTGCGTTTCCATTTCTGTTTCCTTTGCCATTATTGTTGCTGTTACTGTAACCATTAGCATTTCCAATTGCGGTACCGTGACCGTGTGCATTAACAGTTGCGTTTCCATATGCATTTGCATTTGCGTCTCTGTTTGTGTTACTGTTTGCTTTGGCATCACTTTGCACTTGCATTTCTATTACCATTTGCTTTACCATTTACGTTTGCGTCACCATGTCCATTACCATTTGTGCTTGCATTTACATTGCAGTTACCATTACTATGCAAGAAAAAAATCACGTGGTCAGAGCGCGGGGCCAAAAGGGCCTGCCCTCCCACCACCACATTCCATTCAGTATTTATAGTCATCATTCTTAAAAAGAAGGGAAATTCATGTCAAAAACTCTGTTTAATGTATCAGTTAGGGCTGTTCCACAGTGACAAAAGTGAGGAAATTCGATGTTAGGGTTGAAACCCCCCCCAACAGGCATCGGTGTGTGTGTTGGGGTCGTCAGTCCTAACTCTCACCCCATTCTCCTATACTTCAGCACCTCAGTTTGTTTACACATGGGATGGGGTGACAGTTAGATGACAACCCCAACGCACACCCTGATGCTGGTTGGGGGCGGGGAGGGTGGATGGGGGCTTTCAACCCTGACATCAATTCCTAACTGATGCATTAAACTGAGTTTTTTTATGAATATATATATATATATATATGTATATATATATATATATATATGTGTGTGTGTATACACACAATAGGAGTGAGTAGATAACCCGTTAGATAAAAACAGGTATTCTCACTGCAGAGTGACAACTCCAGTTAGCACACTCTGATTACTCCATCACAGTGTGATAACTCCATCAAATAAAAAAACAGCACAAAAAACACTCCTATTGTATAAAATGGATATGTGCTGGGCAGCTATGTGATAGCTGAAATATCAGCACTCATGGCAACTGAGCTTAGGGTTAAATCACCCATGGTAACCCTGAGCTCACTTGCCACTCATGCTGATATTTCAGCTATCACATGCTATATCTGCCCATCACGTATCCCCTTAATATATATGCATTCTGTTCCCTCCCTTTGTTATTTCTCTGTAGAAGTTAATGAATGTACAGTAAGTCAACATATTGTATTTATGTGTTTTTGTATAATTGTTCTTACTTTGAAACTACAAATATTTGTAAATGAATTACAGGACCATCTTGTAAACAGGACTTCAGTCCTAATGATGTGTTGTTATTCCATGAATTTCTGTCTAAAAATAAAGATTTTCACTAATATTACTACTACAGTGCAGCCCACTTAAGTGCACATCAGATAAGTGCACATCCCGGATAAGTGCACAGTTTTTCAATATCCCAATTTTTTTCCTATATTTCCCATGTTAAATTAACTGCTTAAGTGCACACTGCATAAGTGTACATTTCGGTTAAATGCACATTTTTGGGGGGAAAAGCACAGTATATTTTACATTCTTCTTCCTCATACGTGCACATCCATCATATGTCACAGATTCTGTTATCATAAAACACCACAATTCCACCTTTAACAGGCCACCTTTTTTATATTTAATTGGCTTCAATTAGCTGTAATTGGTTTTAAAGACTACATTTACTATAGCACCTTGTGGCTCCTCACTGTTGACTCACTCTGCAATGGAACCTGCAAAGAAAGTGACGCTCACTCTTGAGCAGAAGATAGCAGTGCTGAACAAATTAACACAGCCTGATGCCAAATAGTGTGATGTTGCTCGAGAGTAAGGCATTTGATGTTTCTACCGTGTCCCACATCTACAGTTTGAGGGAGAGCTTGCTTGCTGAATGGGAGGGTGGTGAGAACACTGGCCGAAAAAGAAAGCGGCCGGGTAAGAGTGAGTTCATAGAGACTGCCTTACTCCACGGGTTCACAACTAGCAGAGACGTAGATGCCCCGATTAGTGGTCCTATTCTTTTGCAGAAGGCACAACAGCTGGCAGATATGATGTCCATCCCCTTTACACCAACAAATGGGTGGCTCTGCCGGTGGAAGGAGCGGCATGACATCATCTACAAAAGATGTCATGGGGAGAGAAGGGATGCCGATGCCGACTCCGCTGAGCACTGGATTAACAATGTGCTGCCAGCAATCCTGAATGAGTATGCCCCGTCTGATATTTTTAATGCAGATGAGATGGGGCTGTACTTTCAAGCCACTCCTGAGGGATCACTGACATTCAAGTGCGATGCTGCATGCGGTGGCAAGAAGGCTCAAGAGAGGATTTCTGTACTCCTGTGTGCAAATATGTTGGGGACAGAAAAGCTAAAGCCTGTAGTTATAGGCAAGTCCCGCAAACCATGATGCTTTAATGGCATCACAATAAATGCCCTTCCAGTCATCTACGAAGCAAACAGTAACAAGTGGATGACTGCTGAAATTTTCACCCGCTGGCTTCAGCTGATAAATGGGCAGATGCGGAGAAGACGAAGATGGATTGTTGTTATGTTAGACAATTGTAGTGCCCACCCTAATATCAAATTGACCCACATTAAACTGTATTTTCTGCCACCAAACACCACTTCATTAATCCAGCCCATGCACATGGGCATCATAAAAAATGTTAAGCACTTCTACAGAAGAAAGGTATGTGTACCTGCTAACTCTACTATGTGCCTGGTAAATAAAGCGTTTTTAAAGCATCCCGGTGTCTGAGAAGGTTTTGTTCAGTTAAATGCACAGTCCGGCTAAGTGCACACTTTTCATATATCCCGAGGGTGTGCACTTAAGCGGGCTGCACTGTATTACAGGAGTCAGATGTTCATCAGTTGTGCAATCTGCGTAGTTGCTCAGTCAGTGGACTGTAGTATTGGTTGAACATTTTTCTGTACAGTTGTAAAGTAGGGCAACAGCACGCATTTCCAACACACACCTGGGAGTCCCTATCAGTGATATCTTCATCTCACTCTCTGCTGCTCACATTTCCATGCTGCTCACACTCTGTTTCTACATCTGAATAGATGGAAAAATTAGAAATTTTCCAAAACTAGAATAATTTTTACTATTAAACAGTTTTTAGTACCATGTTTACTGTATATTAGTTCAGTATTTCCTTTACCCCTGAGTCATGAAACAAAACTCTTGAGATTATTTTTTTAAATGTCATGGGGATTATGGCTCAACCCAGTTAAAAGGGAAGTGACATATTTGCCTAAACATAAAGGAGGTTTGAACATGTTGAATCCTGTGATATTTTTTCACACAATATTTTGGTCAGGCTCACTTCAACTAGCAGTTAGAGAGGAGGATTTCCTGGCAAAAACATGGTTGCTTAATATATTGGGGCCCTTTTTTAATGTATGGACAGAGGAGCCTCTTAAATTTAATTTAAGATGGGAAGTACCGACATGCTTCAAATCTTCTTTACAGAAATTATATAAATGGAAAGTATAAAGGTCCCATATTTCAGGGAAATCGAGGAAGGCACTCTATAATCAGATTGTGGATCTTACAAGTCCAGCTATATCAGAATTTAAAGGTTGTAATCCTTCAAAAGTGGATTTAGTGATCATGCAATTAATGAACAAATGGATTCCATAGAGAATGTGGGATGTGGAGCAGCTGTGTGCACAGGGGAGATTTGGAGTGAAAGAAAACATTAAGTATAAAGCCCTGGAAGAAAGGTATTGCCCCTATCCAGAATGCACTGCGCAGACTGAGACAATGGAACATTTTTTGCTAATCTGCCTTTATGCAAAATCACTATGGATTTTTCTTGCTTAGAAATGGAGACTGGTATAGTTAACTAGGATTGATTATGGTAATATAGCATTAGGTGACTATTCTGGCCTCTTGCACAATTGCAGAGATGCTACATTAACAGTGTTTTTTGTTATATTGAAATGTTATCTTTGGCAGGCCAGAAGCCAGTTGCTTTTTCAACAAAAAAGAATGCCTCATGTGTGATGCTGCTGCTCGAGATGGAGAAGAGAGCAGCCAAGGTCCGAATGAAAATTTCGGATAGGATCACTGCTATCCGGACAAGGAGAGGCAGGAGTCAATTTAGTATTTTGATGCCCGCAGGGGGCGTTTATTTGGTACCAAGGGGTAGACAGACACAGTCACAAGAAGGAGGAAGGGGGGGTTGCCCGATAAACAATAGGGCAAATTATAACAGGGAAATACTGAAATACTTTCGATCTACCACTTTTACGGTTACCACTACATCACACATCTACAAAAGAGTCCAGATTTTACAAGAATCCAGAGATCTGGCGTCTTTGTGTACACCGTCGTTCTTCGTTGGTAGCTACAAGGGAAATAAAACAGAACTGTGGAACCCTAATCTCAATTCCCAGCAATGACCTAGATAAGGCCACTGGGGTGGTGAGAGGTTTGGTAAACAGACCATATATCTTCAGCAAAAGCCCACTCTCTCCGAGGCTGCCAGAATGTAGAACCAAAGCAACTGGTTCCTGAGATAACACACTGAAGCAAGAGGTTCCTCAGCCAAAACCCACTTCTAGGGTTGCCAATGATGAAGAAAGACCAAGATCTGCATGGCGATGAATCCAATGGAGGACTACCACGATCCGACTGATGCTGCAGCACTCCAAGGGCCAGCTGGACTCGGAAGGAACTCTGACAGGACCAGGAACCATAAGAATCTGAAGAGATGATGGTTGAATCTGCAATCCTCGGATCAGGAACTAACACAAAACAAAGAAACGGCGGACGCGTCCCGGACTGGGCTTCAACGGACTCGACTTTCAGCGAACGACCAGGTGGGGGCGCAGAACAGGTTCTCCAAGAAGAGCTCTCTCTCTTCTTTAGAGGGCGACCAACTTTGGGACATCTGGAACAGGAACCATATGGAACGACTCTGGCACGGCTGTCGTGATGCGTTTCCGCGGACGTACGTTCAAGCTGTGAAAACAAGAAAGCGGCGGGTATGACTGGTACGACTGATGATGGACTCGACTTTGGCAGATGACACAAACGGATGGGATGAGTTGATGGATGATCTTCCTGGAGTGAAGAATGCTGGAAGGACGTCTTCTTCTGAGTAGAGACTGATTCTGAGCACTTGGTGTTACAGACCACACTATGAGACTGCAGTGTGGTAGAAGATTGAGACTGTCTTCATACAGTAGTAAACATATAACTGAAGAATGCCCAAAGAATTGTGGAATGATACAATAATTTGCCGGAGGAGGGCAAATTATAACTTCAGGGGTAACTGTTACAGTTAAGGGCCAATGTCCAGGTGCTTAGAGCAATAGTTCAGGTACTTAGGGTAATAGTTCAGGTACTTAGGGCAATAGTTCAGGTACTTCGGACAATAGTTCAGGTACTTAGGGCAATAGTTCAGGTACTTAGGTCAATAGTTCAGCATAAGCAGTACAGTAATCACAGTAATTTCACAGTATAGGCAAATCGAACACTCTCAAATAAACCCCTGTTTCTATAGGTAGGGTATTCTGGGATAGGATCCCTTACTGTACGTTGTGGCTAGGGAATACTTTAGTACCACTAGGCTGGCTTGCCCTATTCCGCTAGGCCGGGGCCTCCCTTTAGTACCACTAGGCTGGCTTGCCCTATTCCGCCAGGCTGGGGCCTCCTTTAGTACCACTAGGCTGGCTTGCCCTATTCCACTAGGCGGGGCCTCCTATAGTACCACTAGGCTGGCTTGCCCCTATTCCGTAGGCGGGGCCTCCCTTTAGTACCACTAGGCTGGCTTGCCCTATTCCGCTAGGCCGGGGCCTCCCTTTAGTACCACTAGGCTGGCTTGCCCTATTCCGCTAGGCCAGGGCTTCCCTATAGACCAGGCTTTACCTCGGGCCTAATGCCCTACCTTTACTTCGGGCCTGAAGCCCTATGTTAGCTTGGGTCTGGTGCCCCACCTCAGATTGGGCCTGGTGCCCAACTTTACAATGGGCCTGGTGCCCCTCGAAATACTGGGCCTGGTGCCCCACGTTGCTTTGGACCTGGTGCCCCACTTTGTACTGGGCCTGGTGCCCCACTTTATAATGGGCCTGATGCCCCACTTCACAATGGGCCTAATGCCCTACTTTATATTTGGGCCAGAATTGCCCTTTTAAACAGCCTATACTGGCAGGATGGTCTGCATCTGTCCAGGAAGGGAACTAGTCTTTTGAGCAATCGGTTTAAATGCTTCATTGGCAAGCTTTTAAACTAGTCAAAGGGGGAGGCACTGACAAGCAGCAGAAAAATCCCAGCCTCTCCCTACAAAATAGGGTACTAAATGAGAAAAAGACCAAGGTAGAACGATCAGTGGGGGATGCTACAACAGAAAGTAAAGCCATCAAAAAATGGAAAGCAATGAGTACCAATGCCCATAGTCTAGGTAACAAGCTTCCTGAATTAGTGGCCTTGATGGAGGAGGAACATCTGGATATCATGGCAGTCACAGAAACATGGTACACACAAAACCATGACTGGGACGTAAACATACCAGGATACACTATCTACAGGAGGGACAGGGAGGGTAAAAGAGGAGGAGGAGTAGTTCTTTACATAAAGGAAGGAATAAAAGCAACAGAACAAAAGGGTAAACAGGGAGGAGAAGAAGCACTGTGGGTAAATTTGGAGACAGGCAATGGCACTACAATCTGCACAGGGGTTGGATATAGACCTCTTCTCAGGGGAGGAAATGGACAAGGAAATGATAGAAAGTATACTTAGAATGGCAGAAAAGGAGATACTGCTGATGGGTGATCTGAATATGCCAGATGTTAACTGAGTGCAGCTGCAGCTGCCACTGAAGAGTGCAGTTATTCTAGATGCCCTACAGGGGCATGCCTTAGACAACTAGTACTGGAGCCCACTGAGAGGGAGCAATATTAGACTGATACTCTCAAATGGAGATGGAGAGAGGATCACAGATGTAGAAGTGGGTAGCCATCTGGGAACTAGCGACCATCGAACAGTATGGTTCACAATAAACACAGTAATAGAGTCAAGCCATACAAAGACAAAAGTACTGGACTTTAGGAGGGCTGACTTTGCCATAATGGGTGAGTGCCCTAGAGATGCACTAGCAAATGGGCAGGAAGGAGGGTGGAAGAACAATGGGGAATAATAAAACTGCCATCACAGAGGTAACGAGCCTTTGTGTGAAGCAAATAAACAAAACAAGACGATGTAAGAAACCACTATGGTTCTCAAAGGAAGTGGCAGTGAAGGTTCAAGAGAAAAAGAAAGCATTCAGGAAGTACAAGGAATCGCAGAAGGAGCGGGACAGAGAACTGTATCAGTAAAAGCAAAAGGAGGCTGGGAAGGCAGTCAGAACAGCAAAGGCCCAAACCAAGGAAAAGATAGCCAACTCAGTTAAGAAGGGGGATAAAACCTTTTATAGGTACATCAGGGAGCAAAGAAAGACCAAGGGAGGGATAGTGAGGCTTAATAAAGGGGAGGGAGGGTGGGCAGAGGGAGACTGTGAAAAGGCAGAGATACTAAACAAATATTTTGCTCAGTATTTACGAAGGAAGAGGGGAGATACATAAAACAAACAGTAGTAACACTCTGGATACAGAAGTTGATACCAGCCCATTTACAGAAGAAAGGGTTCTGAAAGAACTCTTAAAACTGAAGGTGGACAAAGCAAAGGGGGCTGGTGGGATTCATCCCAGAATTCTAAAAGAACTAAGGGTAGAACTAGTGACATCACTGACTACCCTTTTAACAAATCATGGAGGATGGGGTGGTACCCGAGGACTGGAGGAGGGCAGATGTGATTCCCTTCACAAAGTGGGAGCATGGCAGAAGCAGGAAACTATAGACCTGTTAGTTTAACCTCAGTGATAGGGAAAATGATGGAATCACTTCTAAAGGAAAGAACTGTTGAGTATCTAGAGGCCAGAGGGCACAGGACCCTGGGCAGCATGGATTCTACAGCGGGAAGGTCATGCCAGACGAATCTGATAGATTTCTTTGACTGAGTGACCAAAGTAGTAGATCAGGGAGGGGCTGTGGACATGGCCTACCTAGACTTTAGCAAGGCATTTGACACAGTCCCACACAAAAGATTAATATACAAGTTAGCCAGCCTGGGACTGGGTCCCAAGATGACAGCCTGGGTAAAGAATTGGCTGGAGAATAGGACACAGAGAGTTATAGTAAATGGAGTCCACTCAGAAGAAAGGAGGGTTACTAGTGGGGTACCACAGGGTTCAGTATTAGGACCGGTCCTCTCAATGTCTTTATGTTTACATTGCAGAAGGACTGGAAGGAAAAGCATGTCCTCTTGCAGATGACACTCAAGATCTGCAACAGAGTTGATGCACAGGGTGGGGTGGAAGGATGAGACGGACTTGGCAAGGTTAGAGGAATGGTCAAATGTATGGCAGCTTAGATTCAATGCTAAGAAGTGCATGGTAATGCACCTGGGAGACAAAACCCAGGGAAGAGTACACAGTGGGGGTGAGATACTAACAACAACAAGAATGGAAAGGGACCTGGGGGTAGTCAGTATCAGATAACCTAAAGATGGGCAAGCAATGTGAGAGGGCAGCAAGGAGGGTTGGGAGGATACTGGGATGCATAGGGAGGCATCACCAGTAGAAAACAGGAAGTTATTATCCCTCTGTACAGACAGCTGGTGAGACCCCATCTGGAGTACTGTGTGCAGTTCTGGAGACCCAATCTCCGCAAAGACATAGACAGGATGGAAGCTGTCCAGAGGAGGGCAACTAAAATGGTGCAGGTTCTGCACCAGAAGTCCTATGAAGAGAGACTTAAGGAGCTTAATATGTATAGCCTCGAGGAAAGGAGGGAGAGGGGGGACATGATAGAAACTTTCAAGTATCTCAAGGGAATCAACAAAGTCCAAGAGGGTAGCATCTTTCTAAAAAAGAGGTGTGCAAGAACAAGAGGGCACAATTTGAAGATAGAGGGGGGTCCTCTCAGAGGTAATTTAGAAGTATTTCTTCACAGAGAGGGTTGTGGATGCATGGAATGGCCTTCCGGAGGAGGTTGTGGAGTCAAAATCAGTAGGGGAATTCAAGCATGCATGGGATAGTCATAAGGCAATTCTGGGGGGTGGGGGTAGGAAGAAGTAGGCTGCTGGTTAACTAGGATCTGCAGCTTATCCAGTAGGTAGGGAAATGGGCAGACTGGGTGGGCCAAGCGGTCCTTATCTGCCGTCAAATTCTGTGTTTCTATGTTTCTATGTTAAATGGCGTTGCCCCTTTTAAATTTCTCAGCTCACTGAGAGCTGCTGTCACTTATATGCAGCAACTCCCGCCTGGCCTCCGCCCTAATGAATATCTTCAATGCCTTTCAATGGCCTTAATGTGCTGGGTTCTCCCCGTGGGCGTCGCTAACTCACCTCCCTTTATGAATATTAAAATCATGGTCCTAATGACCCGATGCTCCCTGCAGCACTCGGCCGACTTTCCTAAGTGCCTAATGCGCTTCTAAACAAAACACAGTTCCCCTTTTAATACAGGTGGTCAGCATGACGTGTGCTGCCGCCGACTCACAGCTCTGTGGTCTCCGGGGTTCTTGGCTGCTCTGGGAGGTGGGAGGTGAGCTGCAGTGGGAGGGAAAAATGGCAGGCAGCAAGAGGGATGACTCGGGGGGCCTCCGATGGCCAAGAAAGATGCAGCTTGCTTGCTGCCAACGTGGGACTGAAAATAAACTTTTAAAAACACTCGGGGGGGCTAAAAATAATAAACGGAGGGCTTTTAAGCCCAAAAACGTGGCAAACGGATGGTTTCTTTTCTTCTGGTGCCCCGATGGCACCGCAGACCGCAGGACTAATGCTGGGCATGGAGTCTTCAGGCAGCGGAGGCAGCACAGGACCACAGCAAGCCCAGAGGGACAGCATCAACACCAGGTAAGCCCTAAACTGTCCCTTGACTTCTGTGTCCTGTCTCCTCAACCACTGCCCAGGATCATATGACTAACTGTGGAATTGTATTTGAAAGTTAAACCTGCCTTGGTTCTAGAATGGCTGGATTGGAATACTGTGCATGAGCCACTCAGCACAACATTCCATCCAGGCCATTATGACACATATTGCTTTTTAAATCTGTCTTTTGACCAGCTGTAAGTGCACAGGTGCACTTTTCTATTATTTACAGTGTTTTGTGTGTGTAGGGAGGTTGACTTTTTATGCCTAGGGGCCCCTTCGTACAGGACCCTGCTGCCTACCCCTGCAGCAGGTACTCTAAGCACCTGTGTATTCTGCTTTTATTTATTTATTTTTTTACTTTCTGGAATGACCACTTTTGGGGCATTACACATGTTTCATTCAGTCGTCTACGTGAAGCAGCCTTTAAGGAAGTATACACAAAGGACATGAAATTGCACCCCGGGGCAAAAGTACAAGCATGGTGGAGAGGTTTTCATTTTTTTCCAAAATATGGCTGATAGCCTTGAGGCAGGAAGTTTGTTGCATCTTTTATGATGAATTGTATGTACTATGGGGATTGGAAAAAAGGATACGTTTAAGATTGTTCTGTTTGTTCCCCCCCTCTCCGGTAAGGTTATTTGCCTGAGGTTTATGTTTGGGATGGGGCAAAAACAGACAGTTCTCTAGTGGGGGAAGTATGCAGTTTAACATGGTTATGAGTTTATGAATGGCATTCTATGGTTTTATGATTTCACCAGGATACTGGATCAAATAAGTACCTCTTCTCTTCTGTAAAGGGAGGGAGCTAGGAGAGCAATGAACTAAGATTTAAGAATGAATTGGAATCTTCTTTATGATTATTTGGGGGGGATTGGTTTGGGAAGTTTGTTATGTAGGTTAGGGATGATGTATATTTTTTGGGAAAGATGCAGGGGGAAGGGGTATGACTTAAATATGTATTTGATTTATTGGATGGGGTTGATTTTTCTCCCCTTTTTTGGTTATTCTTAAGGATGTGTCGATAACATACTTTATATTATGATTTTGTGATTATGATTTGTTTTTTGAAAGTTGTTAAATAAAAAAATTCCCCTACTCTTTTCAATATATATATAAAAAACGCTGGGGAGTCAAGTGATGTGCCTGCCCTGAGTAGCAGCCTCTCTTAGAGCTCTGCAGTCCGCATTGTAAAAACGTGGCTTTTTTAATTAAATAGTGTGCCAATAACAACTTAAACTGCAGAATTCATTAGGGGAAAATGGAATGAAACAAATTGTAAAAAGAAACCAGACAATGGGAGAACCAGAAACTCAACAAATTGATCTACAAACCTCACACACCCAGCAAATGGTAGGACAGTCGAATAAAAGACAGACGCAACAGGACTCTTCTGAAAGCTCCCCAACCATCCTCCTAGTAGCCAACCACTTTCAAACCACTATGGACACATTCTTTATCGAGCAGACTGCAATGAAATTAGCAATTTGTGAAATAGCCACTGATTTCAAAAACTTACAACCTGCTTTAGATAACAACACCTTGCGTGTCTCTGATGTGGAAGCCAGGGTGAGCTCAGTGGAGGATCAACAAACCAGACAGCACAAAGAACTTTCAGAAGTTAAGAAAAAAATTGGGAAACTTGGGGATAGGCTGAAGGATCAAGAAAGCAGGCTACACAGAAACAACCTGGTCATTGCAGGGATACCAGAAACTGTAGAAGGATCCAACATACTACAATTTACACAAAAACTGATGCAGGATCTTGTTGAACCCCCACAGAATGGTAATACCTACACCTTGGATTCTGCTCACTGATCATACAAGCAAGAACAAAGGCAAGGGGACAAACCCAGAATAATTATTACCTGCTGCTCAAACCTCCAGGATAAAGCACACAAACAAAACCAAGCTCGAATCGAAGATTCCCTGCATTGGAACGGATGCAGATTACACATCTACAGTGATGTTACATCAGCTGTGAGAGACACACAAAAGGAATATCTGGATATTAAAGCAAAGCTTCATTAAGTGAAATTAACCTTTTGGATGCTACACCCGGCTAGACTAATAATAACTACTGACACCAAGAGCCATGAATTCCCCAATGCAGAAGCAGCCTGAAGAGACTTACCCAAGCTGTTTCCCAAAGTATTCTCACCCAATGCACGACCAAAGGGGATCACAGCCAAAACCACAACCACAACAAACCAGGCAAGATCTGAGGAGGGTTGGGAGAAAGACTGGTAGACCCAAATCTCTCTTGAAAGTACTGTAGATCCCAATTGTTTTCTCTTTAAAATTCTTCCTTGTTTAAAAAAAAAAGGGGGGGCTTCTTTAAAGAGGGATAGAAAACATGCTGTCCCCTTACTCACTCCTTCATGGACCACTGGAAAACTACATAACAATCTCAATATGTGATCCTTACAAGAAACTGCCCTGCTTTAGAATTATCCACTCAGCAATGGAACATGAACTTAAACGCTAATGTAAAGTCTCAGTCAAAGGAGTCAACAATTATTGAAGGATCTAAGCCCAAACATGGCCAGAGCAACTGTATTACCTTTCTTTTTCTGGGACACTCCCTATTTCTCCTGCCTCTTGAACACTCTCTTTGTCCCAAAAGAGTCAACATACATCTGCAAATTCCAATTATTCCAATCAGAAATAAATCCACCCTGCCTTCCTCACTAATAAAGTGACAGTGATTAACAGCAGGACCAGACACCAAAGACAAAAGAAGGACTAAGGGAACACCTCCAGCTCATAGCCACTGCCATATACAGACCTGGCAATCCAATACACTACGAGGTGCCTAAGCCAAAATGAGCACTCGTAAGGAGGATGCAGAGAGAGTGAAAACAGGACAAGACACTTTAGGAGACCTCCCCCTGCCTCTCCCTGTGGCCACTAGACAATCAAAACGAGTGGGGACAGGACTCTCAGGGAAAGACAAATCCAATTAGCTGGGAACATGAGCCAAAACCCAAGCCCCACAGCCCATATAGACTAAATGCAACACATGGCACAGACACTGGCGGTGCAACTGGTATGGGGACTGCCAGCTTAGACTCAGAAATGGACAAAACAGAGATCCTAAGTCTTTATGTTCAGACAACATTGCACTGAGTAAGGTAAAAAGTAAATGCTACTGACTCAGATAGTTATAAAGCAGGGCAGAACAATCTATCAATCCAAAAGCCAAAAATGGGTTGTTTCCAGAAATTGGGTGTACAGGTGTGTGTGTGTGTGTGTATGTGGGTGTATACGTGTGTGTGTGGGGGGGTATGTAACTAAAAGTATAAATTTGAGTGATCACAATGTGTAACTTGGACCATGATTAGGGACCCACTAGCCCATTTCTTACAAGAGTTAGAATAACAGAAACCACCAAGACAATCACCACCCCCAAAGATGCCCAGAAAGGAGGGACAATCACCACCCCCAAAGATGCCCAGAAAGGAGGGGGGACTCATACCCATAAGATACTACATGAAGATTCATGGGTGATTCCATCCCTCCCCCATCCACCCCAGGACAGACATGTATTCACTACACTGTTAACTAGGTTGTCATATGCACACATCTCAGGTGTGATACCTGCCATCCCAAGAGCAACTGCAGCTGCTGTCATCTACGCCAACTGCCCTGGCTATACATGCTGGATACTCACGTACAGGCAGGGTGAGCCCTAGTGTCCTCTAGGGCAGCATTCCATAGCTACTACCAATGAGTGGGCCACCACAGTCAAAGGGAGCCCCTGGAATGTACTGCCACCCAGACACTGCAGCAGATGTCATTATCTCCTCCACCAATCCCTATCCCTCACACCAACCAAACCCCAGCATTGTCAAACAATACCCTACCCCACAGCAGAATAGGGAATTACCAACAGGGGAGCCTAGTTGAATCCACCCCCCTCCCAAGGACGGTTGACAAAACCACCCAATCAGACAGCCCCCCCAATCGTCTGGAAGGAGACTGAACCACACACCCCCAGAGTATTCTTCCCAAGCCCCAAACTTAAGGCATTCACCTACCCCACAATGGGGCTAGGCCATACCAGGGACAGTGGACAGAGAGGGTCCGCCACCATGGGCGCATATTATGGACCAGATATAAAGGGGCGCCGTGATCCTTCCCTTGCCCCTGATGCCAGATACCCATCAGGGAGGTGTGGAGGAGCAAGACCCACGTTGGGATACAACTTACTACAACCAAATAGTTTTTAATTTCTTTATTAGCTTTGATACTTAGTCTCTATGTAGTCTATTTCTTTTATAGATTAGTAAACTGTACCACAAATATTCTCATATGGACAGTGCTCCTCATTGTACAATTAACACTAACTTGTAAGTGCTTGCTCAGATCACACCTGCCACAAGGCAAACCCAATCAACCAGTGGGACCAGGGAGAGCCCACCAAGGCTCTGAACCAGAACACTATACAGATTGGCCAATGAGTAAAGGAACTCCACCCTTTGGCATATTCACACCTATACAAACACACCCTGCCTCCCAATGGCTAATTCCCATCACTACACCACATGGAATATTAAGGGCGCACAAACAAAAGAAAAAAGATATCAGGTCATTAAACACTTAAACTCTATAGGAACCAACATTGCCATCCTACAAGAAACACACACCACATCCCTAATAGTTTTTAATTTCTTTATTAGCTTTGATACTTAGTCTTTATGTAGTCTATTTCTTTTATAGATTAGTAAAGTGTACCAGAAATATTCTCATATGGACAGCGCTCCTCATTGTACAAGTAACACTAACTTGTAAGTGCTTGCTCAGATCACACCTGCCACAAGGCAAGGTGTGGTGTAGTGATGGGAATTAGCCATTGGGAGGTGGGGTGTGTTTGTATAGGTGTGAATATGCCAAAGGGTGGAGTTCCTTTACTCATTGGCCAATCTGTATAGTGTTCTGGTTCAGAGCCTTGGTGGGCTCTCCCTGGTCCCACTGGTTGAAAATTGAGTATCTAAGAGAGTGGGTGGTTTATTATAAGCCTGATATTTTAATAATTACTGAATCATGGCTGCATATAAAAATTCAAGATAATGATACAGCCCTGGAAAATTTCTATATATATAGAAAAGACAGATCCAAAAGAGGAGGGGGAGTATTAGTTTATGTTAAATATTGGATTGATGTTAGGGAATTGTAAGATTTGTATAATTGGACTGATTCAGAATTGTTACCATTAGAATTAAAGCTACCTTATTCTAAACCTATCTTATTGATTGGCATTTACCGTCCACCTAAAAGCAGCTTAATGGTCTTCTCTGAAATACAGGATGTACTGAAGAATTATCAAAATTCACATGAAATTTTGATAATTGGGGATTTAAATGTTGATTGGGGAAATATTGATGCCCATCATAGTCTAATTGATATGGCTACTACATTGAATTTGGTGCAACTGATAAAAGATGTTACTAGGTTAAATGCAGTAAATCCCAGTAATTCAACTATGTTAGATCTTATTTTTACTACAAATCCAGAAAAGTTTATAAAGAGTGGGGTGTTACCAGACTCAGTGTCAGATCATCAGATAATTTTCTGTATTAGAAATCAGAAATCTAGAAAGACATCTAAGAATGTTGTACAAATTAGAGTCTTTAAACAGTTTGATTATGTTCAATTTATGCAGGAATTAGAAAATTATAACTGGGAGAGACTAGAACTAATTCCCAGTGTGGGGATGCGTGGATATGTTTCAAAAGGATTTAATACAAATTTGCAAAACATGCTCCTATAAAACTAGGTTGATAAACTCAAACAAAGCACCATGGTATGATTCAGGTTTGTTTAAAATTAAAAGAGCTAGAGATAAGGCATGGAAACAAGCTAAATTAGCAAAGAGAGACCAGGATTGGCATAAATATAGGCAATTAAGAAATTTATATACAAAGGAAATTAGAAAGGCTAGATTGGCCTATTGTAACAAAAAATTGTCTAAAGAAATTATGGAAAACTCGAGTATTTTGGAACACAATAAATAAGATGCATAAGGGACCTAGCTTGGGATATCCTAATCATTTCCTAATTAATGGTAATAAGATGGATTTGGGAAACAAGGTGGTTAATGAGTTTAATACCTTTTTTACAAATATGGGTATTAATGAATTACAATTGGGTGGAGGAGATGTAAATCAGGTTCTACAGAGAAATTCCCAGGTAAATGATACAGATAGAGTTTATGTACAATCTGGTATACAAGCTGAGTTTAAGTTTACTTCTATTACTAGAGGAGATGTTAGGATTTATTATTTCAAATTAATACTAATAAAGCAGAAGGTATGGATGGTATCCCTAATATCTTATTAAAGTATGCAGCCCTATTATTGATTTACCCTTAGCAAACTTATTTAATTTGTCTCCTCTCTCATGGAGTTACCTCAGACTTGAAGACTGCCAAGATTGTGCCAATTTATAAGACAGGATCTAGGTTATTATTAGAAAATTATAGACCAATTCTCTTTTACCAACAATTTCTAAAATTTTGGAGAAAATAGTTGCAAAACAATTACAGGTATATCTGAAAGATAATGAAATCCTTAACAGTTATCAATCCAGCTTTAGACCCAAACATGGAACAAACACTGCCCTTATAAAGGTCACAGGAGATACAATGGAGAGTATGGACAGGGGGATGCCAGTGGGAGCAATTTTTGTTGACCTTTCTAAGGCCTTTGACACGCTGTACCATGGCATCCTCCTGTCCAGACTAAAAATCTGTGGTATGTCTGAGTCGGTTATAAATTGGTTTCGAAATTATCTTGACTCAAGATTGCAGCAAGTGACTATTAGAGAGTGGTCATCTGATTTGAAATTGATTGTGTCAGGAGTCCCACAAGGATCCATTTTGGGTCCTATACTATATAATTTATATATGAATGATTTGGGGTTTGAACAACCAAAGCTACAATACCATCTTTATGCTGATGATACAGTTGTATATTTTGCTGATTCATCAGTGAGAACTATTCAAATAGTATTACAACAGGCTTTTGATCAATTACAGGAATTTTTGCTTAGATCTAAATTGGTTTTGAATGAAAAAAATCTCAGGTAATGGTGTTTCAAGTAGGGCTACGGTCTAAAACTGAATATGAGGGTTACAAATTAAAACATTTTCAGGAAGAATCTTGCAACAAGTTGTTAGTTATAAATATCTGGGGTGTATTTAGATACAAAATTTAAATGGGACAGTCATATAGATAGTACCTTGACTAAAGTTGGTAAGTGCTTGGGGTCATTATATAGAGTAAGAAATAGTATGTCTTTGGAAATTAGAAAATTAGTTGTAACTGTTGTTGTACTACCTATATTGGAGTATGGTAATTTGATATATATGGGTGCGTCTAAAGAGCAACTATATAAGCTTGATGTTATGTATAATAAAATAATTAGATTTATACTGGGAGCTGCAAAGAGGGCACATAGAGTAGATATGTATAAAGAATTAGACTGGCATACTTTGTCTCAAAGGCAGGCTCTTAGTACAACTATGTTAATGTTAAAATGTATCTCAGGAAAAGTCCCTAAATATATGGCTGAGTCCATTAAAATAAAAAGACCTATTGAAGGTCTGCACTCTGCTAATTACTTGGACTGTGCAGTCCCAAGTCATAGAATGGCTTGGGGGGATAAGCATTTTTTTAATATCGGACCTTCTATATGGAATAAATTGCCTGGGAAGCTTAGACCCCTTGAGGGAAATTTCCAGTTGCACCAAATTAAACAATGGCTTATCAAAAATATTAGTTATGATGGGAAATAGTTTGAATCTTAGGATGGTAGATTGTAACTTGTATTAAATGTATACTGTGAATTAATCATTGTTTTTTGTATGTTCTTCTTGTCCTAGTTTGTTTTATGATTTGGAACTGTGTTATATTTATTGATGTATAATTATAGTGTATATGTGTTTTCCTTCATTATATATTGTTAACTTATAAGAGTAACTGGAAATGACACCTGGATCTCACTGTAAAGGAGCTTCGGCTCAGTGGAGATATCCTTATTCATTTTTTGTATGAATAAACATTTTTTACTACTACTTACTACTACTACTACTACTACTACATCCCAACAAGCCCACATATGGAGAAGAGATTGGGTGGGGCAGGCATTCCTGGCAGGAGACAACAACAGGAAAGCAGGGGTGGCAATACTGATACACAGCTCCATCCACTTTGAAACTGAAGAAGAATACGCAGACCCCAAAGGGAGGTTTTTAATTCTAAAGGGCAAATTAGGGCAGACCAAAGTAACTCTAGCCAACATACAGTATATGGGCCAAATACAGATGAACCACAGTTTTACACTGCCCTACTTGCCATACTGTCAACACTGCAAACATAACTTATCATCCCAGCTGGGAACTGGAATCTAGTGCTGAATAATGCAATGGATAGATCCCAGTTGCGATGGCCAGGCCTATCCCCAGCACAGAGATCTCTCAAAGAACTACAGGATTAACTCGGCCTCATTGACATGTGGTAAGTCCTACACCCATCAGATAGGGAATACACCTTCTACTCAGCCTCCCACAAATCCAACTCCAGGATAGATTACTTCTTAACATCCAGATCCACACTCCACACTACCCAGATCTGCAAGATTTCCCCTATGGTCATATCTGATCATGTCCCGGTAATCCTCGCACTTCTCCCTCTAGATTCCACGGACCAAGACTTCATCTGGAGAATAAATAATAACCTGCTCAAAGATCCAACCACCATAGACAGTATAAGAAAGACGGTGAAATGCTTCTTTGAACATAACAACTCTGTCCAAGGGCAGAGAAACATATGGGGAGCCTTCAAATGTATGATAAGGGGGGAACTTATATGCTTAGCGTCAACATGCAAGAGAAAGAGAGATAAGGCCTGCAGGATACTACTGCAGGAAATCAAAGATCTGGAGAAAATGATAGATAGGGACAAATCCTCCCCTACCCTCTCCCAGCTTAGTAAAACTAGAGCAAAATACAGTGAGCTCCTCAGGGAGCAAGCCAAATTTGCCATTTTTAGAGCCAAAACTAAGTATGTTGACCAAGGGGAAAAAGCAGGGAAGCTACTGACACTCCACATTAAACAACAAGAGGCACTCAAAACGATTATGAACATCCGATCCAAATCTGGCAACACCTTCTCCAACCCAAAGAAGATAGCTACAGCCCTCAAGGACTTTTTCAATGAACTCTAAACCCCAGACTCCCACTGTCCAATGCTAGAGGAATACCATGTATTCCTGTCACAAGCCCACCTACCGAAACTAGATGGTGACTCCAGCAAAGACCTAGGAGTGCCAATAACAACACAGGGGTTGAAGCTAGCCATATGAACCCTCCCTATAGATAAAACCCCAGCCCAGACTGCCTGCCATCAAACTTCTGTAAAATTCTTGCACCTGAAGTTATAGAACCTCTAACCAAACTACACAACGAAGCGAAACTCATCTCTGGCCTGGACTCAATCCTACAGGAAGTATATATATAATGTTAATCCCCAAATCGCTCAAAGACCTGTCACTGATGGGGAACAACAGACCAATATCCCTCCTCAACACCGATTTAAAAATACTTTCTAAGATACTTGCAGCCAGGTTGAGCAAAGTCTGGGACAAACTAATAGGCCCAGACCAGGTGTGTTTCATGAAGGGAAGGCTGCCCACAGACCAGATGAGGAAACTGAACCACATCATAGCAGCAGCCAGGGATGAGAACTCACCAGCAGTCCTCATCTCAAGCAATGCTGAAAAAGCATTTGACAGAGTATCCTGGCCATTTCTATTGGAAACTCTAAATCACTATGGCCTACCACCCCCTTTTGACTAAATGGATCCAACACTATCACCCTACCTGTTTAACCTATACCTAGAACCACTAATCAGGAGAATAAACAAGGAAGACACAATACAAGGCATCCATGTCGGGAAACACAGATACAAACTCTCAGCTTTTGCAGATGACATTCTCCTGCATCTAGATAAACCAGAGCTATCCATCCCTCCCACCATGAACATACTTTGAGAATTTGAAAGGATAGGTGGATACAAATCAAATGGCTAAAACTAACATCATGCCCCTCAATCACCACACACACAAAGCACACGCCACGTAGAGAGGGGGCACCTGGAGCACAACCACCATAAACTACCTGGGAATTGCAGTATCTCTTGACAAAGAGTCAGTTAGGAAAAATCATTTAGACACAAAATGAACACAGATCAAACAAGACCTGGCATGCTGGTCCACCCTCCCATTAACTCTGTGGGCCTGGATCAACATTATTAAAATTAATGTTTTACCCAGATTACGTTATCCCATTACCATGACAGGTTGCTTCCTCCCAACCACCTGGTTCTGCACACTCCAAACCACACTAACCACCTTTTTGTGGAATGGTAAACCTCTGCAAAGAGCATTCCACAAACTAACCCTGAGGAAGGAGCTGGGAGGTCTGCAACTCCCTGATTTCAGACTTTACTATCTAGCAAGCCATGTCAGTCAATTCCTATGGTGGCGGGCCCCCAGGGAACAGCACAGGAACAGATACACCCCACCGTGGAAGGTAATAGAAACAGACTTATGCCAATCCGCAGACATTAGCACAAAAGCACTAGCCTGCCTACCGCACAAGGCCTTACCCAACAAACTGAAGAACTCACCCATTGGCATATCCAACTTGGTCTCCAAACAATTATACAACCTCCTGGGCTCTAACCCAAAAGTGGACTCAACCCAACCAATAACCCAAAATCCTAACTTTAAAATAAACAGAACACCCTACCGTTACAACTTTATGGGAAACATAGAACTAAATGCTCTCAAGTCTATACTGGAAAATGACACCATCCTCACTCATCTTGTTTTCAACAAAAATGAAACCAACCCAGATCCCAGCCCTTCCCTTTTTACAAGTACGCACATGCTCCATGCATCGCATGGCCCCAAATCATGGAACACAAGTATCTTCGCCAAATGGGACCACCTACTAACATTATCAACCCAAAGGCATGCAATCTCTCTTATCTATAAAGAACTCTTACATACCAGCACAGACCAGAGAAGCACAACATGCATATATCGGCAGCCTGAATTCCCAGAACTCAAATTCGCACTAGGCTTAAGTCCCATTTACTTGGGACAAGCTCATGCCACTGTGAGGGTATCAGATAATCACCCCCGATCCTAATCACAACACCCATCCCCCCTTCTCACCTTAACCTACATTAAATCATGCCTTAGATCCTTAAATCTTTCAAGTGTTGCACTTATGGTCTACAATTTGAATAATTGCCTGTACTGTTATCCTTATTATCTTGTCTACTTCTTGTAACCCTGTATCACCTGACTGTATGTATTGTATTGCTTCTGGAACACCTGATTGTATGTATTGTATTGCTTCTGTTCCCTGGGTCGCCCCTGAAAAAGGGAACTTTGTAGGCCCAGTGGGCCAACACGGTCATCAAAATTCAATAAATAAATAAATAATAAATTGCCCATGATCACAGCTGCTGTCTGGAGAGGAACTTACAGTACAAATTCCTGAAATTCTATGGGCTTAGTCTTATGCAATTCAATATCAACCACAATTTGTACCTAACCCCAGTCATGCTCCATAAGATGGGAAAGCTAAACGCTGACCAGTGTTCATGATGCCAGACAAACACAGGCACACTAAAACACATTCTATGGGACTGCTCAAAGGCAAAACCACTATGGGAGAGGGTGAAATCAAGTGTAGATCCTTTACTGGGTATGGAGGAAGCCTACTCCCCCAGGGTCTGCTTTTTGGGCCTAGGCTTAGATAAGCTAATGGGAAACAAGAGATTCCACATCACACTTATCTCAGCAATGATAAAGAAGCTGATTTTAAAACATTGGCTGGATGACAACGTGCCGACCTACGATGAATGGCTCAATGCCATTCTGGAGGCACTAAGAACAGAAAAGATGATCTGTTACATGAGAAACAATCCCAAATAGTACCTTAACAGATGGAGTTGGATAGAAACCCTCCCACTAAAATCAAGAGCAGATCCTGCCTCAAATCAGAGTACTGATCTGAGCAATGCACAGGTGACCCTGGGAAGAGCTGCATAAGAACGAAATGCATATCTAGCATACTTGCCCCCCCCAGGCTGTAACATGACTGCTGTCAAAAATCTATATGTTTATGTCCAAACCAACTCATCCCTGAATATTGATGGGGTGTAATACTTGAACTCTTAATGAGATATGAGAACTTCCAACTGAAACTGTAAAATGTCTATTGAAGTATTGTAGAATTGTGAACAAATTTTAATAAAGTTTACTATTTAAAAAAAAAAGCACTGTCTCACCTGTAACATACTATACATGTTTGGAAGGTGTGTGCATGCGTGCATGTGTGCGAGTGTGTGTGTGTGTGCAAGTTATGTTGGGGTGGGTGTGCATTTGTTTATGGATGTACTTTCATTGAAACCTTAGTATGGCCAGTACCATGTACTTTGATTGCAACTGCTATGTGTATTTGTTGTCTAATTGCATTTATGAAACATTAAGGGGTTGGGTAACTGTCAGTTAATCAAACCCTGAGGCACTCATGACACAAAAGGTAAAGTCAAGTGTTCAATTCCTCCTATGGCTAGATTAATAAAGGTAACCCAACCTTTGCAGTACCTTTATGCTATTATAAAATTAAAATGTTTTCTTTTTTAAAATTCTTAATATAATTTTATACATGAGGGTTTCTAGCATTTAATCAGGCCCTTTAGAACATTTGTAAGCCAATTAGATTGCTACATTTCTAGTCATTGTTTTGTTATCCTTATGTAGTATATGTATTTATACAACAGGAGTGAGCAAATAATTCATTGCATAAAAACATGTATTCTCACTGCAGTGGAATACATCCATTTATTCCACTGTGGTAACATCATCAAATGAAAAAAAAAACAAACAGCACAAAACACAGTCCTATTGTATAACTCAGATACATTATGGTTAGTGGTATATAATTTATGTGATAGGGAGAGGACTCTATCATATCACTCATGGTTCCACTCACGCCTGCCACCTGCGAAGATATCTGAGGTCACTCTCCACTCATTCACATAAAAAGTGTATTCTATCACCAGCCATAACATATCCCCTCTTTATTTATTTTTGTTACGTAGCTTTTGGCTGTATTATTTGTGTACAATAGGAGTGCTCATTCTGTTTGCCTTGCATATGCTTTTTAAATAGTTGGTTAAAGGTAGCAGCCATTCTTCATCACTTACATTTGTATGCAAAACCTAACCCCAGACCAGTTGACTACAATAAAAAATTATTTTTTCCTGAGATTGGCACTGAAATAAAGCTAAATTCATTTTTAAAAGGCATGGAACATTTTACTTACCGTTCTTTGTTTATTATTTTCATCATAACAGTAAGGTGATGTTAGAGAGGTTGTTCCTGTGTAAAAATAAATAAATATTTAATTTAACATGTGATAATGCTCACAGTGAATGATATAGCAATTAAATTATGCAATCATAGCCAGCCTGGTGGTGCAGAGGGCTGTGGCACTGGACGCCTTTTCTCTCATCATGCTGGCAACCCGGGTTTGGGAACAAACTCTGGTTGTCGGGGAACCGGCATGGAGGGGGAGGAGAGAGCAGGATTAAGCAGCCATAGGGCAGCTGTCCACTCTCAGGGTGGTCCTTGCCCCCCCACCGTAGTTCCACTGACACTGAGTGGAGGTTCAGCAGCTAGCATAGGCAAGAGGGGGTGGTAAGTCGCGGGGGGGTGTCTCAAGCTGCAGCATGTGCATGCCTCCACATGCACACGCATGGCTAAAAATAAGGAGAAAAATACAATAAATATGTATAGAAAAAATATGCAATCATTTAATTCAAAAAGAAGATATTAGTACAGGTCCCTAACAGAAAATATCAAATCAAACTTTATTTTTGAGCACAATTCCAAGCTGATCAAAGTATTGTACAAATACAATAAAATCCATGCAGTCAAATAAATAGATCAAATGCTAAAATGTAAAACATAAATCCAAGATAAAATTAATAGCAACAAGCTAAGTAGCAATAGAATCCGGAAATGCCAGGCAGAAAAGATGTGTATTTAAAGCAGTTTTAAAACTCTCGATGGTCAGGCACCCTCTGATCCAATGAGGCAGAGAATTCTACAGGGTAGTGGCCACAAAAGCAAAAGAGCAGGCCCCAGAAGTCTTTAATTGAACCCTAGGAATCTCTAGCAATCCCTCATCAGAGGAATGGAGGACGCGGCAGGGGCACAGAAGATCTTGCAAGTAGCAAGGTCCCTGTCCATGTAGGTCAGTAACCCAGACTTGAAGGTGATCCACCAATGTACAGGCAGCCACTGCAGGCCACAGAGCACAGGAATGACATGGCAAGATCTCAATAAGCCAGTCAACAGCCTGGACACCACATTCTGCACAAACTGCAATTAGCAGATATTGATCCCCAGTAGCCCTAGGTAAAGGGCATTACAGTAATCAAGGAGTGAGGTTACAAAGTCATGGATCAACGTTGGAAGGTCACCAGGCAGGATCAAGCACTTGTTCTGGCAATGTTCCTCAATGATAAAAAGAGGTCTTAATAACAACAGACACCTGAGATTTTAATGACAGGCCACTATCGAACACAATGCCCAGATTTCACACCCAGTCTGAAGTAAGACACTCCCCCCAGTCAAAACCCAGATGGTTAACCTGCCAACAATCCCATACCATGGTGACCTGGGTCAACCACTAATACCTTGGTTCTGCCTGAGTTCAGCTTCAGCCAAATGGCACTCATCCAACCATGGATCTCAGTGAGGCAGCTGTTAAAATCTGAGGTTGCTCCACTCTGCTCGGGCACAAAGAACATGAAGGGCTGAGTGTCATCTGCATAGCAGTGAAAGCTCAGCCCATACTGCCTTATAATGTCTCCCAACAGCAGCATATACACTGCAAACAACATGGGGGACAGTACAGAGCCCTGTGGAGCCCAACATGACAAGGGGAGATGTGCCGAGGAATAAATCCCCGACACCACTCTTTGAGTTCTGCCAGTGAGTAACGATCAAAACCACCTGAAGATTGTACCAGACAGTCCACAGAGAATCTACAGGTGCTCCAACAACACCCCATGTTCTACAGTGTTGAACGCTGCAGAGAGATGCAGAAAAAACAAACTGAACAGCTCCCTCGATCCCTCACCATCAGGAGATTATTCAGTACCCGAACAAGCGCAGTCTTGGTACTATGCTTCTTCCTAAACCCAGACAGGAGGGGATCATAGATATCATGGGTTGTTAAATGGTCTTCCGGCTGCACCGCACCACTTTCTCAATACTGTGTGCATATGTCTCATAACCAGAATTCAAAGAATTGCCTAGGCATAAAAACTTTGTGACGTATTGTGTTTACTGATATGCTTCAGGTATATTATTAGTTTAATCGGATGCTCTTCTTGCAGTTAATCTTTTTTATTGCTTTTTCAACTTTTATGAATACAGACAAGGATGAATTGAATGCTCTTTATTGTAGATTAGCTAGGCTTGTTTCAAATGTTCCCAGGAGAATTAGTACTGCATTTAATTAAATATACATATCACTTTCAAAAATTGTGGTACAATATTGGGACATTTCTCAAAAAACTGGTGACAGTGGGATTGTGGTGGTTGAGCCATACAGGAAGCCTATTTTGAGCAACACTCTTGACAGCCAAGAGTGCCCATCCCAAGACCCTGGTCAACAGGGTCCCCTATGGGTAGTTTCTTCACATTCAAGAGGAAATTCTCATATAATAAGGTTTTTGAAAGGGAAGCGGGGATGCTGTTGACCAGGTTAAGGGAGAGAGGATACTCCTGTGAAGTGAACAATAAAGCCTATGATAAGGTTAAGCAAAAACCAAGGGAACAACTTTTGATCCCTAAAAGCAAGAAAGCCAATGTAAATGAAAAATGGTTCACATCTGTAACTGATTTTAATCAAAAATCAAACAGGATTAAAAATGTGATCCAGAAATGATGAGAAATATTATAAGAAAATCCTGAACTGGCAGCCCTGTTGAGACGTAAACCCTAAATGGCGTAGACCCTAGAGAAAAGGAAACACTGTCTCTGACACTGTGACCGATAACCATGATGTGGATCAAACTAACAAAGGTGGGGCATTAGCAAAAACGTTTCAAGTGTTCCAGCTGTGATGTCTGCAAGTATGCAGCCCAAGGTTTGAATTTTGTAAATCCTAAAACAGGAGAGGTTTATGAGATCAATAACTATGCCAACTGCAAGACTACCCACATAGTCCATGCTGCCTACTGTGATTGCAATCTCATGTTTTGTATGTTGGCAGGACACAACATCAACTAAGAAGGGACAAAAACAGTAGGGGGATTCAAAAACACATACAGTAGGACAGATAAAGGAGCTCTAGTGATAGGAAACAGGGTAAGACGCAGATCATTTAGGAGCTGCAGTATATGAAACAAGTAAGGAAAATGGTCAGACTAGGTGGGCCAAGTGGTCCTTATCTGCCATCAAATTCTATGTTCTTATGTTTTATTTCACACACAGAAACACATGTCCGGGCAATAAACAATGGTGACAGCCAAAATGCTCTGAAGCAACATTTTCCAAACATACATAACTGCGATCCTAAATACCTAAAATTAAAACCCTTGGTGTTCATAACCATGTTGGGGGGTTGGAGGGGGTAATAGACTAGAGTGTTTGGACAGAAGAGAATTGGCATGAATGTACAAACTGGGCACATTAGCCTCTGAAGGGCTGAATAAGATGTTTGATCTCAGGTCATACTGTACCTTTAATTGGGAATAGCTCCCCTTTCCTTAAGGTTGCCTATATTATTAATTTGCTTGTTTCTCATATATGCTTCTTGCGTCTGCACATGCTGATCGGGTCTATGAGATAACGGCGAACGCCTAAAGGCGATCACCATTATTGCTCAGTCAGAGTACTGAAAACATTTTCGGCACTCTGACAGCTCCAGCGCATCAGGACAACAGTGCCAGGACAGTTTTTTTACTGCTTTCTGCTTCATCCCCGCACCCCCCTACGTAAGGATTCTCAACTCCAGGGAGGGGGTGCACGTTGCAGGGTGAAAGCAGTAAAAAATAAGGTTTGGGGCTGCAAAAAATCGCACCAGCGCCCGGACCCGAACCTGGTACCTCACCCACCCCAACCACTAGCCAACCCCTGATGCCACGACGCAGCTCAGCCAGTTACCACAGCAGCACCCCCTACAGCCTCTCCACCCCTTCCTAGCCCACATTCACCATGCTCGCTCCCACCCCCCCTTGCATGTATGCATATCTACATCCTGTCGCCCAGTTCACCCACAGCCTCATCTGGTCACCCTACCCTCCCATCGCCATGAGGGATTGTGCCAGGAAGGAGTCGCCATTACAGATGGCGCCCTTCCTCATGCGCCCGCCTCTCGGGTTACCATGCTGATCTATTCATTCAATATGTTCAGGCTGTATTACTGGTATAGTTTAGCAATTGCATTGATTATCTAATTTTTTTGAACCTCATATCAATCTTAGCTTAGCTGCTATGCAGATTTTCTTTTTGTTTCTTTTACAAGTTGGACCAGGTTGAGCATTGTGTAGGGCTATTGGCTTTTTAAGGCCATAACTAATAAAAGTATGGTATGGCCTTTTAAATGTTTTAGTGTCATTCTTCAAAAAGGGGAGAATGTCAGTACTCCTCTTTCATTTCCCCACCCTTGTTTTCAGTTCAGTAGTAAGTTCATGTCACTATGTTGTTTTGTAATTTTGACTGGACTATGACTGTAAGAGTTACAGCACTGGAGGCCATTTAATTTTTCCTTACCATATTGCTAGTTATGTAATGCTTGTTGTCTACAGCTTCTGTGGGGAGGATTGACAGGATCTTAAAAAGGTATATATACCTTGTGTGGTTAAAAGCCAAATTGTACAGAAACTAGTGACTACTCACCAGTAATATTTCAGGATATATTACTTTATTGTGTACATGCCAGCTGCTAAATACCTTAAAACTCCCAAAATGTTTTGGGGTGTCCAAATACCCCTTCCTTAGGGTAGAAGGTGAATCAAAGTATAAAATAGTATACACAGTCACTATTTCACTCATTTCATATTACAAATTAAGCATCCATTAAAAAGTGTGCTCAAAAATCCAAATTCAAACCAAATTATACCTAACAGCTATGTATGTTTCAAAAAATTCTATAAATAAAATATAGATTTAAGGTTATCCAATTATAAAATAATGCCCTTATTTTTACTTCACACATTATATGTTATTTATTGTGCATACTGGGCACTACTTACTTTATATCTGTATTTTTTTAATTTTTCTGTGAATAAGTAAAGAAAAAATGCCTGTTTAGTGAAGAATTATTTAAAAACCTACATCACCAAACCATAGTGCATAAAACTACACACTGAACAAAGTTCCGTATTTAGACCAAATAACTTTGTGACTTCTGATTGGCTGTTCAAAAAGGTAAAACAAACAATAACTCTTTTACCCATTTTGAATCAGTACCTTCTTAACTTTTCTTTATATAGCAAGACTCATGCTTTGCGGTTATTTTCTTTGTGAGAAACCTCTTGTTTTTCCTTTCATAACTCAGTATGAATCGTGACTCTGTAAAGCCTTTTATAAAGTTCTGGTCTCATAGTATCTCTCAAAGTGTCCATAACTACAAATGCAGTTCTTATATTTAGCACCTTTACTTGTTTCCTGGCTCCTTGTATAACTGCATCAAATGAGCACTGAACCCTGCTGCCTGAAGTTTGTGTCCATGCATAATGATAAGGGCAGACCTTCACCATGCCCCCAGCCTGAAATACTTTTCAGCACTCAATGCATGAAATGTAAGATCAGGGAGTCTATTGCATCCACATTATTTTAAGCAACTGTTAAACTGATTTTAATCAGACCACATATTTCAAACCTCACATATACAGTACATCCTTTATATGTCATCCCTATTCCTGAGATCCTGTCTATGTGCATGTGGCCATGCTCACTATCAGTGCATAAGGGGGAGGTCAATCACCAAATGATAAGCTTGTATAAAAGAACTATGACAGGTGGGAGAGAGCCCCATGTAATAAAAATTTGGAAGGATCACTAGGGAAAATAAGAAAAAACAATTTTTACAAATTATTTGCTTAGTTAATTGATAATTTACAGAAGTCATATTTCCAGATTTATTACCCTACTTCCCAAAAATGGGAGAAATAATTAAAACAAGGTTGCATGGAGATGCAGTAGAGGCTAGTGGGGCATGCTATCACACATTATAAGCTAACAAGAGATTGTGCTATCCAATACAAAATATTAAACCAATCCTGTTTTTCACCTTATAGGTTATGCAAGATGAGGATTGTAAAGGAAGGTTCTTGTTGGAATTGCAAGGCCAAAGAGGCCAATATGTTACGTGTATTTTGGGACTGTCCCTTAATAAGATCTTGGTGGGTTGAATCCTTTGTAATTATTAATCAGATCGAGGCCGTTTTTCTACATTGGTGTGATCCAAAAACAGTTCTTTTAGAAATGTACAATGTTAGAGGTTTGACAGGATGGGAGAACCATTTTTTCAGAGCTAATATAATGGCTATCGAAAGACTGATTTTAAAGAATTGGAAACTAGAGAAGCAAGGTGCACCACTACCTAAATATGAATGGAGACAACTATTTTTGTCAACTTTGTTCAAAAACAGCTCTTTATTAAGTTTCCATAAAGTGTGGACTTTATTTAATAAGGAAATAGAGGAACGGACATCTGATGATTTATTTGCTTAAATAAGTTAGTAGCTCTGTTATGGGGTGGGAGGGCTAAACTTGGTTCATTGCTGGGGAAAGGGATTCTCTCAAAATAATTATTATTATGATATTTTAACTAATCTACATGAACTTCTTTAAATTATCAATTTGTATATCTTTAGAACCACCTGTTTTAATGGTATGATGTGATGATACCTCAATAAAAATATTAAAAAAAACTTAAAGGGGAGGTCAATCGTGAAGTGAAGGAGGTCAGATAAGCATGTTATTATAGTCTCATCAGTTTTCACCGTGATTACAGTTTGTTTAAAAACAATTAATCCTTCTTGATTATAGTTTTTGTTCATTTTCTGTACACTTATACCATGACATTGATAGAATTCTAAAACAGAGGGACCCTAGAAAAATGGTATCAAAATAATATTGCAAGCCACATCATTGAAATTAGTTGTCTGGTAGTCACAGAGAGAGCTTGAGCGACGCTGCAACTCACTACACAGAGGGAGAGAGAAAAAATAGGAAACAGTACATCTAAAAGGAGATCGGTGTTTTTTAAGGGGGGTTACTTTTTGTCCACATTGTAAGGTTACCCAGTTTGATCTGAAACTAGATCTACAGAGATATTTAAAAAAAATTAAGATTAAGATTTTATTGTGACACCACAGTAAATGGTAATGCTGTCACTTCAGAGAAAATAAAACAAAATAAATTAACAAGAGCATTAGGGGTTAAGTCATAATTTCTGCCCTCAAGCCCAGTTCCCTCAAATATTAAAACCTATTGCAATTTAGTGAAAAAAGATCTAAATTAATATATTAAGAATATGAATATATTAGACAAAAGGTGAACATTTAAGTTAACAGCAGGAGAATTTGAGGTCCTCGGGAATTTGGAAAATGACAGAACAGTTGCTATTAAAGGTGCAGATAAAGGAGGGTCAACCGTTATACAGAACTGCAGGGATTATAAAAGGGAGTGTAAGAGACAATTAGGGTATACAGAGAACTATACTAAGGCAGAGAGGAATCTGGTAGAGGTCACTAGAAGGGCCATCAGTGATCATCGTGAGGAAGGAGTTGCAAATGAATGGTTGACAGAATTGGAACACAAAGCTGTAAAGTGCACACATTCTAGAACACCAGTTTTTTACACCCTCCCCAGTGTGCACAAAAAAACTACACAATCCACCTGGGAGGCCTACTATGGCCAGCATTGGTGAGGTATTTGAACCCCTTTCAAGCTTTGTTGACTACCGCATTAAAGACCTGGTGGAGTCCACACAAGCCTACATTAATGACCCTATGGATGTAATAAAATTGACAGAGGACATACAAACATATGAACATATGGATTTGCCAACAGAAACAGGCCTCATGGTCTATCAAGTCTGATTGAATGTGCAGCTAGCCCCCTACATTGCAGCTGCCCCCCTCCCCCCCAGTGTTTACCTCCCCTCACCCTGTCTCATCGCCTTTTAAAACTGTTCACTGTCCTACAGGTTACTACCTCCTTGGGCAGAGCATTCCACTTAGCCACCACTCTCTCTGTGAACAAATGTCTCCTCATCTCTCTCCTATATCTTCCCTCCTCCAATGTGAGACCATGTCTTCTCATGTCCCTCACCCTCCTCAGCTTAAATACCCCTTCTGTACCTGTCTTGTTTATCCCCATCATGTATTTAAAGGTCTCGATCATATCCCTGATCTCTTCTCTCCTCTAGTGAGAACATATTCAACTCCCTCAGCCTGTCCTTATAGAGTCTGTCCTCAAAACCCTGGATCATCTTTGTTGCCCTGCACTGTACTCCCTCCAATAATCTGACATCATTCTTCAGAAACAGGTGCCAGAAATGCATGCAGCACTCCAGGTGTGGTCTGACCGTGACCTGTACAGAGGCAGGATCACCTCCCTCCCTCCTTCTGGAGGAGATTCCTCTCACAATACGCCCTAGCATCCTATTGGCTTTAGCTGCTACCTTCCTGAACTAAGCTGAGTTGTTCATATTCCCCATTATAACCACCCCTAGATCATTTTCTTCCTTGGTGGTACCTGACTGAGTCTCTCCCAACTGGTAGCTCCTCCCATGGCTCCTTGCTCCGAAGTGCAGTACCTTGCATTTCTTAGCATTGAACCCCAATTGACACATTTCTGATCACTTCTCCATTTTAGTTAGGTCGTCCATGAATGAGGGGATCTGAATATGGGGAATTACATTCTATTTACAACAGACTTACAAGATATTTGCACCTCCATTCTCCATGAGGGGGGCTTCAAGCACTAAAGGAGATTCTGACAGAATGTAGAACACAGAATAGACCTCCTAATGATTTTTGGTGAGATTAGCTTAAATGGCATTGTCAAAACACTATTTTAATTTTGAGAATAGTTTTTAATGGCAGAAAAACGGTACAGTGATGGGGTTTACATTGGCCTCTTTGTACTGAGATATCTACATGAATACATTTGAAAAAAGATATGTGTATGGCAAGGAACAGGATACATACTGGAATCATGTAACACAGTGGAAATTATTATTAATGACATATTTGTGGTGTGGAGGGGCACAGAAGCAGAGTTAGAAAAATGTTACCAGTATTTGAATAGCAGAAAAGAGAACCTGGTATTTTTGAAGAACCACAGTAGAAACGGTATCAGCTTTCTAGATATAAAAATATAAAAGAATAATAAACTGTGCACCGGGCTCTATCACAAACAGACTAATAGGAATTCTATTTTGCATGCCAGCAACTTCCACCCCAAAACAACTATGGATAATATTCCTGTAGGACAGTTTTTTACGAGCAGGGAGGAACTGCTCAAGGGAAGAAGAATATACAAAGGCAGCTGAGGAGTTTGAGAGGCATTTCCATGACAGGGACTGTAAACAAGAAACAATCAGAAAGGCAAGATCAAGAGCAGATAATACTGACATGAATTATTTACTGATGGAGACAGGAAGAGGACAAATGGACACAAACAAAAGATTTTTTCAAACCTTTGTTCTGAAAGCTTTGGGCATTATTAAGCAAGCAATAATACCTAACAGGGTGGGTGGTATTGGGTGAAACTGGACTGCTCGAGGGGCTTAATGGGGCCCAACACCACAGGTGATATTGCTCAATACTGCCCACCCTGGAGGGTATTATTGTGCTTAGAAAATAGCCTACCTGTGGCAGTTTTATGTAGGAATTTACAAAAGTAAAAAAAAAAGTGAGAGAAAGAAGTTTAAGTCATTTGCTTCTAAAGTAGTAGTCCAGCCTTCCTGAGGTATTCCATCTCCTGTTGCCTACCTTTGCACAGAGCCATTCAGTTGCATTTTTCCTCTCCCCCTACCATTACCTCAGAAACAAGATTTCCATCCCAGTACTCTGCTGTTATCATTATTGCACTATTGAAAAGAAAAAAAAAATGACAACTATTTGTGCCATGGTTTTAAATCCCATTTTAGTAGACTTTTTTTTTCAGGATTGGAATGTCAAGGTGATAGGAATGTGGCCTTATTTGACTCTGCACATGAAAGTGAGAAGTGCCTCCTGATCTGTGCTGTGTGATCTAGGGATTTTTACTGGTGTTTCTTTTTTTTTGCAGTTTCCTGGACCTCACTACCTACCCTGAAGACCAGGGCTCAGTTTTTAATGTTTTCTTTTTTAATTGTTTTAAGTAGTTCCCGGTCCTTGCTGCCTGCTCTGAGGACCGGGAGTGTAAACAGGAGCGCCGTTCAGGTCATTGATGTAGGTTCTCCACAGAGGTATGGAACTGGAGGTGCAATAAAGAACAATATACCTGTATGTGGAGAGGAGAACATAGGTACTGTTGTTCAGTATACTTCATGGATGGGCTGTGGCAATTTGTGGATAAAAAGTTTGTTGTGTTCTTCCTTTTTTCAACAGGTGGGAGATCTGGAGCATACTACAGTGGAGAAGGCTGACCAGGGAATTGACACTGTCAATCAATTACTCTGTTACCAAATGTAAAAGAGGAAAGAAGAGCTGGTGCAGTGGCACAGAGGGTTGAGGCACTTGACACCCCACTTTTTACCATGCCAGCGACCCGGGGTTGGGATGAGCTTGGGTTGCTGGGGGTCAGTTAGGGAGGAGAGGATTAAGCATCTAGAGGGCAGCTCTCCTCTCCTGGGAAGGGTTGAGGATTAGAGCTGCTGCAGTACTGGCTCCTGGTGGCAACCAGGTGGTGGTGGTGCATGATAGCTCAAGAGAGCGCAGGGATGGTGGGGCAGAGGTTGGATGTGCAGCATGTGGGTGCATGAGCTGCAACATCCCAGGCATCATTGCACACCCATGGCAGAAGGAAAAAGGAGAAAAAAGAGGAATCCTCCAGTGCGATGAAGCCTTGGCCCACTGGCGCCACACCAGGTGCACCATGGATTCTCCCTCCAGCCCGGCTCACCAGGAACTCCCCAGTGTGTGGGGTATGTACCCGCTGGGTCAAGACCTGGGTTATGTGCAGGGGGAAGAGGTCGAGAATGGGAGCTGTGGCTGTAGGGATGCCGGAGGTCACAGGGCTGAAGGGTGCACCATAGGCAACACCCCAACTGAGGAGGCAGGAATATAAAAAATAAATATTTAAAAAAAAAAGAGGAAAAAAGAAAATTGGATTTGTTTTCTTTTTATGCTGTTGTGTTTGTTTTTTTACATTCTTTCATTACTGGGTGTAGTGTCTAGGTAAGGAGTAAATGGGAGGGCTCTCGCTAAGCAATGGTAAAAAAAATCACAGTGATTTGAAATGGAAATTAGGTGTTTCAGCCAATTAGAGAGCAGGGTGGGCACTTGGATATTTAAGTGGCTTGGCATGGCTGGCACTTCTTATTTATAGGGCTCTCACTATAAGTTAATGTACCCCTGCCAACCAATCAGATTTCTATGATTTGGAAGCCCATTTTCCAAAAATATTGTACATAAACAATGGAGCATTTTGTAGTCTAGAAGGGAAGGACAAAAGGTATTTCAAGAACCATCACTGGTAGTAGTAAAAAATAGTAAAAACATGAGAGACTAGGTAGTTTGTAGTAACCACCTGTCCCAAGGGACATAAGTGATTATTTTTCAGCAGGACTGAACATTAAGGGGAATTATCCTTGTGAGAGATGTGTCCACTGCTCTAACATGCACTGACTGAATTAGATATGTAATGCTGCAACTGATAAGAAAATTGTTATTAAAGAATTTAACTGTCAGACAGAGAAAGATGTATACAGCATACAGTGCCCTTGTGACCTTATGTATATTGGTAAAACTGAGAGAGAACTTAAGAAAAGGATTGAGGAATACAAGGAGGGGCAGCTGCAGTGTAATGGACTGAAGTGCTGCACACTCAAGCAGACTAGATAGACCATATGGCCTGTATCTGCTGGCAATTTCATATGTTCATATGTTCGCATACAGATAACATTAATTCCCCAATAGCACGAATTATTAGAGCAGCTGGACACACCTTCTTGAGTCTCAGATTTGTTTGTATCGAGAAGGTTACCCTCACATGCAGGAGGGTAACCAAAAGCAAAAATTACTGACTACAGAAGACTTTTATATTGATTGATTTATTTGACTCTACAAACAAAAGGTATAGACTAAATGAAAAGACAGACTGGGATCTCTTTCAGCTATACTATTTTCTATCTTTTCCTATCTTTTCTCTCCCTCTGTGAGGTGAGATGTAGCCTCTCTCAAGCTCTCTGTGTGACTACCAGATAGGTAATTTCAATGGTGTAGTTTACAATACTGTTTTAATACCCTTTTTCTAGGGTCCCCCATTTTAGAATTATTTTCATTTTTTATTTTATTTTATATTCTGGTAGGCCTGATGAGCAAAATCCCCATTTTCACAGGTGACAAGATGAGAAAGACATAAACAGATATAACATTACAGACATAGAACAATAAATATATAAACTTAAAAAAGGACTTGCTACATAGTATATATTTATATCAGATCACTCTAACAAGCACAATTCTGTTGTTCTTGTAAATACAGCACAAGTCTTCTCTTAAATACATGAATTGTTTTACATCCTAACAACTCTGATGAAAGTAAATTAAAACAATTTGGGGCCCTGTACATAATAGGTTTGTGGCCTATAACTTTATGACATAAGGGGAGTTTAAGAGAATACATATCTTGGGATCTAGTCCCATAACCATTGGCAGCCCTGCTGAAGAGACTCGCGATCAAATTAGGAAAGTGGCCAAAAGTAATCTTGTACATGAAAGTACTGAATTCTATTATCTAAAGAAATACATTTGGCCCATTGATATAGGGAACAATGATGGGTACAATATGGGGCATTAAGCATGAATCTAATAATTGAATTATATATAACCCTAAGTTGAGATAACAGATGATTATTAGAGCCAGAATAAATAATAAGGCCATAATCCAATAAACTCAAAAGAAAACTGTGGGACAACAATACCCAAGATTCCTGAGTTAAAAAGGTTTTTACTCAGTATAACTCACCCAATCTTTGGTGGATGGGTTTCCTAAGACCATTAATATGGTCTTCAAATGTTAAATGAGAATCCAGAGTCAGCCCCAGCTATTTAAATTGATCTACATGTTCAATTACATTCTCTTTCAAATCTAGAACTGGATTAAACCTCATAGTTCCTTGTCTGTTTAAAAATATCATAGACTTTGTTTTTTTTCCATATTCACTACCATATGATTTTGTAGTAACCAATCCTGTAGGAGAGTAAAATCACCCTGTACTTTTCTGATGGCATCAGATGTCTTTGAACCAGTCTCAAAAAGAACTACATTATCTGCATTCATCATAATATATGTATGTGTAGAAATGCTAGGAGCAGAATTTATATACAAAGAAAATATAAGTGGCCCCAGTATTGATCCCTGGGGTACACCACAAACTATTCATTTAGATGAAGAGGGATGACCATTTGTCACTGTTTTATGCACTCTGTTGCTTAGATAGTCAACATACAAGGTGATAACATCAGGGAAAATGTGAAGTTTTTGGAAAATCCCAGTTATTAGACTATGTTCAAACAAGTTGAAAGCCTTGGTGAGGTCCACAAAAACAGCAGCTACAGAGTGCCCCTTATCTAGGCACCCTGAAAGCAGCTAGTGAACCCCACCAAGGCCGCTCTGTATTATGTTTCTGTTTAAAACCATGTTGTTGAGGGGTTAACAACTCATACTTATTTAGAAATTCAGTAGTCTGAGCAAAGATAATCTTTTCCAATATCTTTGATAATGGGAAAAGTAAGGAAATGGGATGATAGTTTGAAACTAAGTTTGGGTTCCCTAATTTAAATACTGGTTTGACAATAGAACATTTCCATTTGGGCAGGAAAAATTCCTGAACATAAGGAGGCATTAAAAACAAGAGAAATGAGGTAGGGCAAAGATTTTATTTCTAATTTAATAATTCTATAATCTAAACCATTAGAACACAAGGAGGGACTAAGTTCCCTGTTCAAAACATATTTCAGTACATCCTCGGGGGTAACTTTTATGAAATAAAACTTAGGGATAGGATCATCCCCTTCACCAAATTGAGATTTGCTGTCAATAGAAGAAAACAGAGACCTATACCCATGCAGATCCCCCAAATAATTATTCAAAACTTCTGAAACTACAGCTGGATCACTAGTTAAGGCATCATTAATTTGTAGGGAGATACTGGACTGTCTTTTCTGTCCTCCTAACATGAGATTAACTGTACTCCAAGTCTTCTTAGCATTACCCTGGGCTTGTTTTCATTCTGTTAGAAAATACTGGGTTTTAGCTTTCCTAATTTATATTTTACATTGGTTTCTTAGGGTTTTATAGTTTTGAAGAAAAGTAGTGTCTCAAAGTTTCTTAAAAACGTTCCAACTTTTATCCCGGGATCTCATCAAGTGCAACAATTCAGAAGAGACCCATGGGGTGTTAATTGGCCTTAATCCTCATTCTTTTTACAGGTGCTAAATTGTTAATTATAGTGAGAAAAATTTTAGTTAAATAATCTAATAAAATAGTGGGGTCACCAATAAATTCTATCGGGGACCAATCTACGTTAGAGAAGACAGCCTCACTATTCTCTGAGGATAAATGTTTCAAATTCCTACATTCAATATATTTTGGGAGGTTTCTTTCTCTCTTGGTGGACCACCCACATAGGATTAGACAGTGGTCATTCAAACTATCTGAGAGGACCCCAGAAAATGGGATCCTATCAACTGGGTGACCAGAATCCAGTCCAGAACCGATTCAGTCCCTGTCCTATAATTACATCTAGTGGGATCCTTAATTAATTGATACAAACCCAAATCCATCAGGGTCTCATACTAACATACTAATTGCCAGCAGATTAGGCCTGACGGTCTATCGAGTCTGCTCGAACCTCAGATCCCTAGTTGGGTGCCGACCTAATGTTGTTATTTTTTTTGCTCAACCCCCCAATCACAATTAAAACCTTCCATAATAATCATTTCTCAGTTCATAAACAGTTCTTTTTTAAGGTTAGACAATAGATCCAAACCCACTGAAATATTACCCAGAGGAACATATACAGAACTAACTACTAAGTGTTTTTTTTCCCTATAATGACTTCTACTGATAGCATATCACAATCAGATCTAGGGCCAGAAGCAAAAAATCTAGTGGAATGTAGTTTAGTAGAACCATAAATCCCCACCCTCACCCTTTTTTTCTCCCCATCCTATCCTTCCTATAAATATTGTAAATGAGGAGTGAGACTTCAGAATCCATAATTTGTTGTTCAAGCCATGTTTCAGATACAGTAATTATATCAAATTTATTCTGTTCTATTGGAGCTGTGAATTCAATCCATTTTGCCAGTGAACTTTGGGTATTTAAATTAAGTATCTTCAGAGTGGACCCACTTTTCAATTCATAATCATGGTGAACAGTACCATTTTGTAATGAATTAGGTCCTGGTTGGGGGTAGACAGATCCAGACAATAACAGCAGCAAAAGGAAATGTTTTCTTATTCTAAGTTTGTTCTCTAGCCTAATCTCCCATTTAGTGTGGAATCTAATTGTGGTTAAGCTAAATTTAGTTGACAAAGAACAGTTGATTAAAAGATTTAAGCACTCATATGAAGAGTTCTCTTGTCCCAATGTCCACAGTAAAAAGTTTCTTTTAGTAAATTCAGAACATTATTTATTTCGTTTTGTTGACCGGGTAAGTGCACTAGACAAATCCAGCCTATTTTCAGGCATGACCCGGGCATGACCCGGGGGAGGGGGATACAGATGAATGTCAACTGACCTTGAACCAGATTAAGCTGTTGGTGGTATTTTTTGTGAATGAGGGAAATTTGGCCAGGACACTGGGGAAATTCCTCTATTCTTTAGGTGGGGGGCCTGGCCGTTGCGATGGCCACTTGGTGCTTGGACTCAGAGGAGGAGGACGTGTCGGAGGTAGGAGAGTTGGTCTCCCTCCCTATCTCTGTTTTGCAGGTGACCGACCTGGAAAAGACTGGTGGAGTATCGGCAGGAGCTCCTGCACGGATGTTCCCGTTAGTTAACCCAGAAGAAGGACCTACCGTTATCACAGGCACCACAGCAAGAACACAGGCAAGTCGGGAGAATATTTCTTCGGTGGCTACTTCGGATGTTTTCGGTCTGAAGGTGGATATTGAGATGACTTCAGCTGGAGACAGTGTTGCTGGGGCTTTGCTCCACCTGGCTTCTTCAAGTCCTGTCAGTCAGTCAGTGACGTGGTCTGACAGGGTTCAGCAGTGCACTCTGGAGCCGGCAGCGGATGCAGAAGACGTCAGGGTTCCTGTTCAGTGCAGCTCTGCGTTGCCGAGGGCTGGGGAGACTGGCAGTTGTTTGCTTCCAAGCAAGTGCCAGGAGTCTCCCCTCAGCTCTTCCACAACGGCAGCAGGGTCTAGTGCTTTGCCTCCCTGTGTGGAGCGTGATGAGACACATAAGGAAACTGGGTCTTGTTTTGCAGTTCCACGGATGTCCTCTATAGCACAGTCAGGAGTGTTGCCATCCCAGCTTTCAGGTACTATGATGTTTCAATGTGTGGATGTCGGTTTACAGGGACCCCAACAGCAGGTCATGGTGGGACATGCTGTTCACAGCTCCCCTAGTCATGGGTTTGATTCCCACCTGTCTGCTTCGGGTTTAACTATTGCTGCAACTCTTCGGGGTGCAGGGTGGGAGAAGTCCCCATTAGATGATTCCTGGACCTTCCCTGCACGGACCAGCCCCACTCCTCAAGGGGATTTATTGGACATTTCAGACCCTCTGGATGTACCCTCAGGCTTAAGTCTTTCACAGCCCCCTTCCCGGCATGCAGGAGGGGCTCAGGGTTTGGAACATGGGGCAGTTCTGCACAAAACTTTGCCTATTTCTACGAAGGGGACTAGTGTTGGGGATGGGCCTCTTGCCCCTTTGTTGCCCCCTGTCAATTCCAATTTGCCACTGACTGCTGAGACTTCCATTGACATGGTGGGGACGGGGGGCAGCTCACTTCAGGCAGTAGTGCCTAGTGAGACCCCTAGGCCTCCGCCTGCTAGTGCTTCTGCCCAGGGCACGAACTCTGCCTTTGCTGCTCCGGCACCTGGATTATCTGCTGGCCCACAGAGGCCTAAAACTTTTGCCAGTTTATTTCATTCCCCCCCTGAGCAGGCCAAATGGCGTAATGCTGTTCGGCTTCGATACAGAGGTGGGCTACAAGTATTTCCAGATTGTTTATATGTGGGAAAAATGTTGATTAAATCATGTCTGCAATTTTCTCCATCTGAAATTCATGCCTTAATACATACTTCTGGTGATAATTATTTTGACATCAGCTTTAAAACAGCCTTAAGTTTAGATACATTTTGGCATCGTTACCAGGCAGTTCGTCATACTCCATTATGGTCCTCTTTTTTTGCCATTCCCCTTACTAAGCCAACTATTAAGAATATCACCATTTTGTTTAAAATGAGGGGGTGGCGATAGATGACATTGTGCGTTGGTTATCTACTAAATGTACGGTATTGGGTTAACCCGATCCAATTATTGACTTGGAGTTTTTTGGACAGGGGGGTGGAAACTACAGGTAAAATTGCTGATTTTTAATGGGATTATTCAGCACTTGCTGAGCTGTTTCTATTTGGGCAGGGATAGGGTTTTGTTTTTCACCCAGGACAACCAAAATCCTGTTTTAGGTGTGGGACCCATACACATCTTAATAGTGCTTGTGATCAACTTAAATGCTCCTCATGTCTGGGTTCCGGACATGTGAGTATTAATTGTCCTCACCCGTCCTACTGCAATTTGTGTGAAGCAACCTCACACTCCTTTAAAGATTGTCCGAGGGCCTCTCATAATAATCCGGCGATGCCTTCTGACTCTCAGGATGAGACTGTTACTCAGGGTCAACGATCTGCTCAGGCAAGGCCTCAGTTTCAGCCTTTTGCTACTGCACCTGTCCCTTCTCCCTCTGGTCCCTCTTCTTCACGGGTTGACCTGGTTTTGGTTCCAACACCCCTGACTGCGCCCACATCCAGCCCAGAAATTTTGTCTGGTGACATGGGTACAATATCCCCTGACAAAGTTTCCACCCCGGCCGTTGCTGAGGAGAAGTCCCCGTCCCCTTACACTTCGGCTACACCCTGTGCTAAGGACAATATTCCCCCCCCCCCGAAGATACAGATTGGGTTCCGGTGGGGAACAGAAGGCAGACGAGAAGCTCTCTTTTGAAGGGGGTTCCCCTGCCTTCTGCTCTCCACCCTCTGATGTGGTGGTGAAAAACCGGTTTGCTGTATTACATAAACGTAAACAGACGGTTGACACTGAGGAGGAGTCCGATGCCTCCTCTGTTGCAACCTCCCAAGTAGAGATGTTGACTGACACTGAGCAGGTTTCTGGTGACAGTCAGCTTAGTAAGAAAAAAAGATGTAAGATGAAGTTTCCAGGCAAGGGACGAGGTAGAAAAAAGTCTTGAATTGTGCAATGTCTGCTATGGGGGATGTCTTGTCTTTTGGGAGCTTAAATGCTAATAGCCTTAAAAATGTTAAATGGAGACTGGCTATTTTTTCCCTCCTCTTGTCCTTACCTTTGAATATTATTTTTTTACAGGACACTAGGCTACACTCGTTGAGGGAAATTGGGCAGGCCTCCAGGGATTGGAGGGATGGCCTGTCTTTCTGGTCCTTGGCTGAGGACGTGTGTTCCAGAGTGGGGATTCTTGTTAAAGGGGTGGACATTTATGTTACAAGACTGCTTGATTTGATTCAGGGTCGGGTTCTTATTTTAGATGTCATTCTCCAAAAACAAGAATGGCGGTTAATTAATATTTACAATCCTCAACTTAAAACACAGCGGATTCAGACTTTGAAAGCTATCCAGCCCGTTCTTCACTCGTCAAAATCAGTTATTTTTGGAGGGGACTTTAACTGTATTTTGGCCTTGTCCGATAAAACTGGAGTTACCCAAAAATTATATTCGGATTCTAACTTTCTTAACACTTTGTATGTCACTGCTAATCTGTGTGATGAAGCTTCTTTTGGTGCACACCCTCCAGCACACACTTTTCACCGGGGTAGATTTACCACATAAATTGATTATTTTTTTCTTTCTCATTGGTTGACTAATGTTCAGTATTCAGTTCTCCCATGTGAATATTCAGATCATTGTGTGTTATTGTTAAACATCGGTTGTCCCAGTAACAAACCTGTGTCTCATACGTTCTGGAAAATGAATATTTCTGTTTTGGGGGAGGAAGGAGGGTGGCAGGATTTATATGGGCTTCTCCAGGACAAGATTTCTGTATTTGACTTGTATGATAACCCAACCTTTTGGTGGCAGGATACTAAATCTGATATTAAGAAATTCTGTAAGCAGTTTTCTAAACAAAAGTCCTCGGATTGCTATTTCAATTCCTTAAAAGCCGTCGGCACTTAGAAAGATTACTATCTTGGCAAACGGAATGGGGACTTGATTATTCTGCCCAGATTCGGCAAGTCAAAACTGAGATGCGCTCCTCTCAGTATGAGAGGACAGCATCACTTTTTTTAGAACAAAAATATGGGAGGAAAGGATCAGCCAAAGTCATCAACCCATATGACAGTAGCCACCAACAGGTTGAGTCTAAATATATGCCCTCTTTGATTTCCCATAATGGCACCTGGATTAGTGATAATCGTATCATTTTGGAGGAGGTTTCATACCATGCTCGGACTTTATATGGGCAAGCTTATGATCCACAGGTCTGGGAAGGTTTTTTGGGTTCTTTAGGTGTTCCTGCATTATCCCCTAACTGTATTAATGCTTCCTGTCGGCCTATTACTAGTGCTGAAGTGGACTCTGTCATTAGTCATTTAAAATCTACTGTTACCCCTGGCCCTGATGGCATCCTCAATGAGTTCTATAAAAAGGCTAAACCCTTATTATTACCGTATTTAGTGGAGGTATACAATGTCATTTTGCAAAGTCTCTTGCCTATACCTCTCGCATTTGCTGATAGTTATTTGATTTTTTTATATAAACAAAAAAATGATAAAGAACGGTTGGATAACTGGTGTCTCATTAGTTTGTTAAATTCCGATTGGAAGATCTTATGTAAAATTATTTCCAATAGACTCTCTCAGATGGCCAACCAAGTGATTTTTTCCACTCAGACTTGTGAGATTCCAAATCATTCTATGCTCTCTAATTTGAAAATCTTGTGTGAAGTCTTTGATGGGAGTGGCCCGCAAGGTTATGTCCTTAGCTTAGATCAGACTAAAGCTTTTGACCAGGTTCCACGTAGTTATTTATTTGCAGTCCTGGCAAAGTATGGGGTACCTGCGGAACTTCTGTTTTGGATTAAGAATCTTTATCGGTCCGCCTGCACAACGCCGTTGGTTAACGGATTAAAAGGCTCCCATATCCCTATCAAAAGAGGGGTACGTCAGGGGTGTCGAGTCCCCTGCTGTATGTCTTTTCTATTGACCCTCTTCTCAGGAAACTGAATGGGGAGGGGACCATTAGACATGCCTCTACACAACCGGATCTCGCCTTTCCCAGTGCTCTGGCTTATGCAGATGACATCTGTATTCTGGTAGCAGATCAAGCATCTGGTGAGAGGGCTATTGAGATCGCCCGTTCCTTCTCCTTGATTTCTGGTTCTGAGTTAAATACCCAGAAGAGTGTGGGTATCTCAGTTCATATTCTCCCACAGATGGTGTCTCCGTACATAGGAGGAATAGTTGTTCATTCCCAGAAGATTTGTATTTTAGGTCTTTCTGTTGGCCCGCCTAATGTGGCGGAATGCAATTGGATTTCATCTATGGAGGTAGCTGAATCCAAAATTATTCGCTGGAAGCGGTTCCCTATGTCCTGCAAGAAGCAGATTTATCTGCTAAAAACTTGCATCCTGCCTATTTTTTTATTGGTTAGTTATATTTTTCCCCTCCCCATACATCTTGAAGCCCATATTTATAATTTATTTTTTCAGCTACTATGGGGCAGCAGACTAGACCCTGTCAAGAGATCTAGTACTTACTGGCCTATTAAACAGGGCGGTCTTCAGATGGTAAACCCAGTATTGTTTTATTTTTCTATTTTTGTCCATCTAATATTTTTCCATGTTTAGCAAACTTGACGGATTGTTGGGTCCTTAGTTTTTGTTCCCATTCTTGGTATTTTTTGGATAAATGGCAAGCCCCTGCGTGGAAACCATTTACCAAAATTCCGACCGCAACGTCTGGATACCTTATTGAAATTTTTAGAAAGGTGAAACTGTGGAAAGTGTCTTATGATATAGATTTGTTACGGAATAGAAAATGCTTATATTCCTCAGTTCTGCAAACCATGTTCCTGGTGCTGCCCTGTTTTGATGTGCCATGTGACACTCAATGTTTGACAAAACAATTACTGGAAAGTAGGATTCCGGAAAAAATGTGGGACACCTTGTGGTTGTGTTGTCATAACAAATTAAATGTTAAGGGTAACCAGGCTCATAAGCAATTGTCTGAAAGGTATTGTGTTCGGGACACCTGTATATGTACACTTGAATCTATGTCGCACCTGTTTTTTGACTGTCCTTATATAGCACCATTGTGGACTCAGTTGGGTCAGGAATGGGCTTTACCTATGTTCTCTGCTTTAACTTATTCAGATTTAGTTTATGGGGAGTTTGGACCTAGTTGGAAAATTTGTTTTCCAGGTACATCACGGGTTCTGTTTGCAGTCTGCAAATGGTGTATCTGGCACAACCGATGTATGTTTGTTCTTCAACAAAAAATGGTTTCTTTGAAAGACCTAAGAGAGCACATTATGAAAGAAATTTCTAGTATTTATTGTTCAGAAAAAAAAATCTTTGCCTGCACCCTTAGTGGCGTTTTGGTGGAGAGCACTACCTTTAATTTTGTTTGAAAGGGTTACTTGAATGGTGTTCTCTGAGGGGGGTTTGGGTCTTGAGAATTATTTTCTGTATTATTTTCTGTTTTTTTCTGCTTATTATTAACCTGTATTGAAGGTAGTTTTTTTTTATTTCTGTTTGTGCATTTATGTGTAGTGGTATGATTTTTCTGTGCTTTGTTTCAAGTTTTTGTTTTCTTATATTGTTTTCCAATAAAAAAATGTCCCTACTCTTTTCTATGAGTGCCATGGGATCTTTAACATCCACCTGAACTACCACCAATCCAGGTAGATGGGATCTTGGTTTAACATCTCATCCAAAAGATGGCACCTCAGAAATGCAGCACCCCTCTCATGCTGCACTACAGTGTCAGTACTGGGATATTAACCCAAGTACCAGATGTGGGACTTGAACCCACAGCCCTCTGATCTCCCAGCCTTAGTGGCAAGTGTGCTACCTACTGAGCCACTGACACTGTGAACTTGAGCTGCCATTAAACAAAAAGAAACCCTCTTCATCCAATGGAAAAATATCTTCTATTCCATGGTTTGTAGAAGTGGGGAAAGGAATATTGTGGCCCTGTAAGTTTAGCAATATCAATAAACAACTTATTAAAACTAACATATTCAATATAAAAATATACCCAATTACAAAAACTACTTTTGCCCACCAGGAATCTAATAATATAACCTAAACAAAATAAATAATCAAGGCTTATTTACCCAGATTTCTAATATAATTCCACTAACAAGCAGCATAAAACTTAAACAGTAAAATCCCTTATTAGAAGTCGGTCAAATTGATTTTATAAGTATAAATGAACAGAAGCTATAATCAAGCAGGATTAATATTGAAACTAAACTAGAATCACAGTGAGAAATGGTGAGAATATAATAATATGCTTATGTGACCGCTACGCTTTCTAACAGACCTCCCCTTCATGCATTGATGAGGTTGGCCACATGCACATAGACAGGAGCTTGTGAATAGGGATGTAATATAAAGGACATATATGTGAGATTTGAAATATGTTATTTGATTTAAATTCATTTAACAGTTAGTTAAAATAATGTGGATACAATGGACTCCCCACCCTTGGAACTTCAGACATGGGATGCTGAAAAGTATATCTGGCTGGGGGCATGGCAAGGGTCTGCCCTTGTCATTAGGCAAGGTTGCATCTGATGTCATGATGGGTGTCTGATGCACTACATCTGTGCGTACTCCCCAGTGAGAGTCAATAAGTAAACTTCAGGCAGGCGGGTTCAGTGCTTACTCAATGCAGTTACATGAGAAGGCAGAAAACAAGTAAAGACACTAAAGGTAAGAACTGCATTTGCTGTTATAGACACTGAGAGACACTATGAAATTGGCACTGTATAATAGGCTTAATAAAGTCATGCTTCACACTGAGCTATGAAAGGAAAAAGGAAAAGTTTGTCACTGAGTAAATAACTGTGCAAAGCATAAATCTTGCTATATAAAGAAAAATTAGGAAGGTACTGATGCAAAAATGGACGAAAGAATAATTACGTGTTATATTTTTTTGAACATCCTATCAAAGTCAAGAAGTTACTCAATATGGCGCCATCCAGGCGGTGCTGAATGTTGAGGCACTGGATGCTACACCTCGCACCACACTGGTGACCTGAGTTTGGGAGTGAGCTTGGGCTGCCAGGGGCCAGTTTGGTGGGGGTGGAGGATTGAGATGCCATAAGTTAGCTGTCCAGGGAAGAACATGACTGTTCACCGGCTCTTGGCTGCCACCCAGTGGAGACTAGGGGGTAGTGCCAAGCCACAAGGCTCTTGGCTGCCACCCAGTGGAGGCTAGGTGGTAGTGCCTAGTGACAAGAGAACCCTGGCATTAGGCCAGGTAGTGGCAAGGAGCCATTACTGGAGCCGCAGAGCATGTTTATGCCTCCACGCACATGCGTGACCGCATTCCGGGGTCCTGGGTTAAAGGGGAGAAAACCATAAAAATTGCATATTTCCCCCATTGCCAAGTAAGGCAAAGGTGATAATGAAGTTGGGGGGGGGGTGGGCAAAAAGCAATATAAAAAAAAAAAAGAAGTTACTCAGTCTAATTAAGAAACTTTGTTAACTTTGTGGTTTTATGCACTATGGTTGCCTGGTGTAGGTTGTTGAAGAATTGCTCACTAAATAATCCATGTATGCCCCACTGACTTGCCTCAGGCCAACCAGGTATAATGCAGATCTGAGTAGGATGAAAACTAAGGTGCAGAGGTTGGAGCATTGTTAGCAAGATCCCACTTAGTGCAAGACAAGTTGGCACTGATAATTCACTATTGTGAGTATCAGCGAGCAATCACCCTGAAATAGGCAGCATTCCTGTCACAGGTGACTGCTACTGGAAGGAAATGGCTGGCTCAGCTTTTCAACATGGTTGATGGACTACTTTATCCAATCTGTCTGCAGTCTTGCAAAGCTTTTTCTTGTGAAAAAATGTGAGGAGTTCAACTGGTTCTTTTAGGACAAGGTCTCCTCCATCCAGGCTGGGATCTCCCTGAGCAGTCTGTCATTGGCTGACAGTGTCCATTCCTTACTGGCCATAGGTTCTCTGTCTTTGTGGGCTGAGTTCAAGCCAGTTTCACTGGATGACATTTCATGGGTGGTCTCTTGTCTGTGACCCACCTTCTGTGCATTGGACCTTGGGCTGACCAGACTTCTTTTAGAGTGCTGGGAATTGCTTGGTCGAATTGTGGTACAGATCATCAGGTGTTCCCTTTTAGAAGGTATCTTTCCATATGCCCTAAAAAAGGCAGCGGTGAAGCCTTTCCTTAAGAAGGACTCCTTGGGCCCTGATGATCTCTTCAACTACAGACCTGTCTTAAATCTTCCTTTTCTTGGGAAGTTGATTGAGAAGGTGGTAGCGTTGCAGCTAGAACAGCACCTGGAGAAGTACGACATCTATGAGCCCTTCCAATCTGGCTTTCGGCATCACCATTGTATGAAAAGTGCCTTAGTCCGGGTACACCATGAGCTTGTTTCAACAAGCATTAGTGGACGATGTTCTGTCCTCATCCTTCTAGACCTTTCATCGGCTTTTGACACAGTGGATCATGGGGTGCTGCTGGCTCACCTTAGACACTATGTGGGATTCTCTGGCACCATGTTGCAGTGGTTGAGTGCTACATAAACAGCAGGATAAAGCAGTGCTGGCTCCTTTATATTAAGCAGTGCTATATTCTGCTGTGGTGTGCCTCAAGGGGTGAGTCTAGCTCCCATGTTATTCACCGTGTACATGTTGCTCCTGGAGGAGATCATCAGATGCTATGACTTGGCATTTTATTGCTACGCTGGTGACACCCAGCTGTATGTGTCTTGTGCCCCTCATGACAAGACGGCTCTCTTAGAACTGAGCGAGTGCCTTAAAGAAATCCAAGACTGGATGGTGACTAGCTGGCTTGGGTTCAATCCATCTAAGATGGAGGTGTTACTGGTGGAGTCAGGCTGGTCTGATTCTATGGCAGCAACTGGGGGGCCCAGCCTTTCCATTGTTGGATGGTGTGACCCTTCATGCTGCAGATGGGGTGAAAAATCTGAAGGTCATTGTGGACTCGAGTTGACTCTGGAATGCCAGGAGTCAGCTGTTGTCTGCAGTGGCTACTATCACCTGTGCAATATTGCTTGGATTAAGCCCTATCTCAAACCGACTGAACTAGCAAAATGTATGCATGCCTTGGTCTCATCTAGGTTGAATTGCTGCAATGCACTTTACCTGGGGCTATTTGAAAGGCCTCCTTATTCCATACTCTGTTGGTTGTGCCCTCCAGTCAGTGGAGGAAGAATTCCTCTACATTCCCAAATCCCCTTTGAAATCTTCGGGTGATAGGGTGTTCAGTGTGGTGGTCCTGATCTTTTAGAACACACTTCCTTGAGAGGTGAGAGGAGCTCCTTCACTGGCCATTTTTAAAAAAATCCCTGAAAATGTGTTTCTTCAATCTATGTTATGGCCTGGTTCTTTGACTGTTAATTGTTTTTAGATTTATTCAATTATTGTATATTGTTTTATTATAAAGCGCTCAAAGCCTTAGGTACTAGGCACAGTATAAATACAATTGACATTGACAATAAATAGGCATTTTTTTTTACTTACTCAAAGAGAAACAATAAAAACAGACATAAAGAAAGTAGTGTCCAGTATGCACCGTGAGTAATGTATAATGTGCGAAGCAAAACTAAGGGCATTAATATGTGATTGGATAATCTTAGATCTATATTTTACATATAGGAGTTTGTGGAACCTACATAGCCATTAGGTATGATTCGGTTTGAAAATAGATTTTTGAGCACACTTTTTTAGTGGGTGTATAACTTGTAATACATAATGAATGAAATTGTGACTATGTATAATATTTTATATTTGCATTCACCTTCTACCCTAATGTAGGAGTATTTGGACACCCTGAGACATTGGTGAGGTTTAAGGTGTTTAGTAGTTGGCATATGTACACTATAAAGTAATATGTCTTGAAATATTTTTAGTGACTGGCCCTGATTAGAGTTTTGTATTTTGCCTAGGGAAGATTTGCATGCTCCTTGCTCTTAAAGCAAAACTGACTTTTGTCACTGATTTTGTGTAAAATGTTTTTGTACCTCATTTTCTTCAAATCTCCTCCTCCCCCTGCACACTCTCAATATTCGAGTTTGCTAGCATAGGACTATACCTCCTGGTTCAGCCTGATACGATTATGCATACCAATGAATAGGAGGCAGTATAGGATAGTGGTTATAGGCACTTAGTTGCAAACCTGGAGACCTGGGTATGAATCCAGTCAGCCTCTACTTGCATACTGTTTGATCCTGAGAAAGTCTCTTAACTTCCTATGCTCCCAGGTCACACCTGGAAACAAGTTCAGGCTTAGTGTGCCTTTCCTGGTTAAACAATTTGCCCCTTTCCTTACCCTGTACTAATGAATTTGCAATGTGTTTTTAATTCCACATAATGATGTTTTTAACTGCACAAATTATGTGTGTGAGTATTGACATATCTTACTGTTACATTTTGGAATCAATACTTAGCACTATGCACTTTGAAAGACTTGCTTCTCTTATGCATTTTTCGTGTGCTTTTTATAAATAAGTTACATGTTTGTATGCAATGTATGATGTCATGAAATATTTAAGGGCACTTGAGAATAAAGAACACTGCCTCTGATAAATCTTGTTAGACGTGAATGTGCATGGGATGTTCCTCTCGCCTTGTCATGAACTTTGCACAATACATTTCTTATAGCCTTACTGTAAGTGTATTTGTCTCCCTGTATTTTTCTACCTGCACAATGATAGTTATGTCAAAAAACTTAAGGAAATTACCTGTTATTTCTTTATGGAGACTGAGGGCACAGTTGAAAATCTAAACATGTTATGGGGGTATCCAGTAAAAACAGTGACTGAGATTGAGCGACTCAGATTTGAGCAACTCAGTCTCAGTGCCTGTAGCGTCAGTGACCCTGAAAGGGTAGCGACGGGGAAGAACAGGGTGAAAGGAAGAGCAACAGGCATACTGGAAGAGGAGGGAAGGTATGTGAGGGGTGGTGAGGTGGCAAACCACTGAGCTGGCTGCTTGGCATGGTGGTGAGGGTGACTGTCTACAGTGGGGAGGGGGCTGGGGAGGAGAAAAACATTTTATGTTTTTTTTGGAGCGGGTATTAAGTTTATTTTCTTTTGCAGTTCTCCCCCTCCCCAACATGCACCCCCCCTTGAGTTTGTTATTATTAGTGAGGGGAGTGCATGGGGTGAAGCCCCCCACATAAATATTAAAATCAAGTTGCCTTGTTGTGAGTGTACATCTCCGTTTTTGTTTTCAGAGAGGTACACTTTCCCTAACTGCGATTGTGGTTTTGTAATCACCATTATCAAACAGAACCATTATGGGGGGCCATATATACAGTATGCACAGGTAGGGGTGATCTTATCAGACTTGACATCATTAGAAAAAGCAAGATTGAGACAGAGAATAGGACCTTGCTAAGGGAAATTAGAGACTCCAAAAAGGTCAGCAACTCTTCCCCAGAACCAGAGTGACTTAAGAAGTTAAACTCCCTTCATGAAAAGTATGCTGAGACTCTCAGAGAAGGGGTTCTATGTGATATTGATGAGAGCAAAATGGCGATGGAAAAGAGCAAGGCAAAAAGGAGTGACCGTGAAACAGCAGCGACCGCCGAAATGTTAACAACACTGCCGCAGTGAATGAGGGGCCCCAGAGGAAGATGTAATGAGCAAAATGATGGGACATCTGCGCAAGCGGCATAACAGCTCCTGTCTATTTCTGTATTAGTGTGGTTTGTTAATGGTGGTATTTTGCCCATCAAACTTTTTAAAATCATGAATGTTTGTGTCAGTGGCACAGTTGTACTTTAAAGAACCACACAACTCACTCCAGAGTGCATTTTGAACTGTCATTGAAGATTGTTGACAGACCACCTCAAAAAATGAGGGCACATTATTTCTGCATCCAGGGAATCTTGTGCCCCTATGGTTCTGGTATCCCTGAATGCAGAGAAAGCCTTTGATAGGGTGGCATGCAACTACTTGTCCTTTACCTTTGAGGAATTTGGTTTCCCAGGTACATTCATTAACTGGGTCACATTATTATACCCCAGCTATAGGTGAGGGTGTGATGTAATCCCCCTCCCCCGGGTCGTGCCTGAAAATAGGCAGGATTTGTCTAGTGCACTTACCCGGTCAACAAAAGCTAAATAAATAAAAAAATTTGTCCCCATTCAAATTAGAGAAGGAGACTAGGCAGGGTTGTCCCTTCTCCCTCTTGCTTTTTAATTTGTAGTAAAACTCTTAACTCATACACTGTTACTGGATGAGTGAATTAAGGGAGTCAAAGTGGGGGATCTTAGCTATACCCTGTCTACCTCTGCAGATGATGTGCTACTGCATCTAGAGCAACCCACAAGCTCAATTCTTGCTGTTTTTGAGATACAGTATTTAAATGTTTTGGTATACTTTCTGGGTACAAACTAAAATTAAGTAAAACTATGATCATGCCTCTCAATGAGCAAACTACACAAGCTGAGATTATGTGATGGGGTGAGATATAGAAACAGACTTTGACAGCAGATAAGGACCGCTTGGCCCACCCAGTCTGCCCAGTTCCCAACCTTTTGCACAAGCTGCTGATTCTAGTTAATCAACAGCCTACTTCCTCCTACCTGGATGTCAAAATCCATTAACTATTTAGGGACTATGATTAACAGCAGCAAACTAGAGATGATGAAGGAGGCTATGACAAAATTACCAAGGCATCATAAAGACAGACCTGGTATGGAAACAAGTTCGGTCAGACAAACACTTTATCAATGAAGGGGTACCACAAGGATCTATGTTGGGCCCACTACTACTCTCACTCTACACCAATGAGATGTCAACTGTGAGGAAATTAAACTGTTGCTCTACACAGACAACACAGCTATATACCACAACTCCAATGAAGTCACTAAACAACCTGCTCAAAAGAGATCTGCATACACTTGAAAACTAGTATCTACATAACAACAAAATGATCCTTAATGGGGAAAAAAACAAAGGCTTTCCTCTTTTGACCTAAAAGCCTAGATCCTCAAAGCAGAACTTGCTAAAACCTTACTTCTCAGATGGCTCTCAGATTGAGGTAATCAACTCCATTAAGTATCTGGAAGTCATTCTCGATCAAGACGTCATGTTTAAGGACCATGTAGAAAGCCTTACAAAGACCTTGCACCAAAAAGCAGGGCTCCTCTACAGGCTAAGTCAATACCACACAAATGAGTCATGTCTAAAAATGACCAACTGTACCTTTCTGCCTTCACTACTCCTTGTCTACCCTGTCCTGCATTCTGTTAAGAGCACAGAGGTGGATAAACTCAAATCCTTGTACCATGCAATAGGACTATTCACCATAAAGGCAGCTTCTGAAGAACATCACTGTAGAGAGCCCCAAACCTTGAACTGGCCCTCACTCAATAGAAGGTTGGAATACACTGCACTATCCTTAGGCTTTAAACTTAGAAGCAACAAAGCCCCCCAGTATCGAAGACATACTAAAAACTAAACTAGATAGACACCCTTTCAGAACATCAAAACCAACTTTCCTCAATATCCCAAAACTAGGACACAAACAGGCAAAAAGTCCTTTGCCAGATCAATCCTGACCATCTGGAATGCTCTTCCAAACAACATACAAGAAAGCTTCTCACTTGATGACTTCAAAAAAGGCCTGAAGGCACACTTATTACAACGTAGCCCCCTTTAACTGATACCGCTGACCAGCTCCCTGGTATTGTAGGAAGGTATGCCCCAGAAATACCTCCTCTATGTAGTCAACCAGGGTAACCTAGCCAACTCTTCTACAGTCATGAAGTTACCAAAGCAATATGATCCCAGCCTGTACTGCGACAAAACAGCTATTATGCCCTATAGGAAATAATATATCAAAATGTTTATTATTGAATGTATTTGGTACTGTAATGTGTCTTTATAACTAATTCTTAAGTGTTGTATAACTGTCTCCATTTATAATTGCTTTTAGCCAGTCTGTGATTTATCTCTGTAATTAATCCTGTGTCACCCCTGAAAAAGGGCCTTCTGAGGCCCAATAGGTTTACCTGGTCAACAAAATTCAAATAAAAAACAATACATGCTGATCAGCTCTACCTCTTTCATTATGGGCAAGAATCAGCATGATTAAAATGAATGTTCTCTCCTGGGTCCTATACCCTTGGAGCATACCTGAGTTATTACTGACCTGGGGTGTTTCAAGAAACTATGGGCCCTATTGATGTATTCTTTTTATGGGGAGGGAAGTCTCCTAGGAGGGTCAACAACCCAACAAAATCAAGGGGGTCTACAGTTACCAGATATTTTTCTTTACTATATAGTGAGCCAGGCTTGTAATTTCCTATGGTGGAGAAAGGTTCCTAGTTTGGGAGATGATATTGGGTATGCACCTCCATATAAAATTATTGAGATGGATCTATGAAAACATGGATTGGAATTAGGTCACTACCCTGCTGCGATATGCTAAGGTTACCCTCTTTTATTAAAAACAATCCCAGTGGATTATCTTACATACCAATAGACAACTTCATGTATTTTTAGATACAAATTCTTTGCTAGATGTCACCCAACCTGTACAACAAAACTCTAACTTTTGAATGGGGAGCAAAATAATAGGTAGAAATTGGTGGCCTGATGTTAATCTGAACTCTGTGGCACAAATGATAGACCGAGACTAGCTTGTCTCCTATGACATGTTTAAAAGGCATAACAGTCTGGGCCCCCTTAGTGTTTTCCTAGTTATACAGATCCAGTGTATGCTCAGCCACATATTGGACCCATATCAGTGGCAAACCCATAGGGAAAAATCTGGGTGATTTCTAAAACTGCATTTATAACTGGTTGATTATCAGAGAGGAAAGACGTCTGAAACTACGCACTCCTGAGTCTGCGGAGTAGACTCAGGAAGCAGGGCTACACCGCTTGTTTTTATTTTACAACAGGTATGATACTGTTGTCTGCGTGTAACATTTCCAGTACATATTATTGCTCTTAAGTCTTTAGTTGATTTGGTTGTCCTGTCCTGTTCTCTCTTTACCCCAGGGGATTGTGTGATAGAATCGGCGGTTGGAGTGCCTGTGTGCCTGAATTGTCCAAGCCGGTCGGCCGTGTGCTCCAGAGTGACTCTGAACACCCTGTGCACCTGAGAGGGAGTGGGTACTGGAGCATAAATGAGAGATACCAGTTGGACGGAGGAGAGGACAAGAGTAACACATGTTTACTACCAGACCACCTAGCAAAGGAACGTATTCCAACTCCATACTATCTAAATGTATATAGATATGAATGCTCATGTCACTAATAGTTGAATGTTGTAATTTGTTTACTTTTGTATCTGTAGCTATAAAATCAGAACATAAAGTTAGTAGTCACTAGCTTTAAATCAATACTAGTCAGTCTACTTTTTTTATCTGCTTAGATGCAGTCACTGTATTTATTACCTGTTCAAGCCTCTGCAGGTCCTTTTTTTAAAAAAAGTTAATAAGTTAATAAGTAAGGGGGCTATAACAGTTAACAGTCAATAGCCATCAGTCAATCGCGATTAATACTGCAATTATTACTGCATCTAGCAGGGGCTTATAATCTGGCGATTTGCAATATTTGTGTCCACAAAGCTAGGTTAAGAGCTATATAGGCTGTTTGGTTAGCTAGCTAGTTAAGGCTGAGAGTGACTTCAAACTGAGTCAATCAATCAATTAATTATTGCCACCTGCACCTATAAAAATGAATAGTGAAGGTGTTTATTGTTTAAAGTGCTTTAAGGAGCTGCCTAAGAACTGTGTGAGTATTCCACTGTTGAGTGCACACTCGGTGTCTTCCCCCAGTTTGCCACACATTTAGTTATACCTGCCATACTTATAGAGGACCCTTAGCTGTTCTCTAGACCTCTGAGCTTTGGGCTTTTTAGCTCTGAGCCTTGAAGAGAGTTATTCGAGTGCAAGTGTCTTGATTTAATCACACACATGTGGTCGTATATGCAGACCTAGGTATTGGTAAACCATAACCGTAAGCAGGATTTAACAGGCAGATTTGTCTGGGTGTGAGGTGAGGATGACTGAAACAAAGCAGGGTCCAGCAAAAGCCACAGCAGAACAGCGAATTTGCAACCTAGAAGCATGACTGTAACTGCACAAGCGTCTTTTTTAGCAGAGTAGTGCAGAGCAGAGCAGAGCAGAGCAAGACAAGTAAGTTGGGGCTCGGCTCTGAGACTGGGTCAGGGTTTTATATTATTACTACTGTTGCATTTTTGTTTTATTATTACTCAGTATTTTTAGCCTCCCTGTGTGCATTTTTACATTCGCTTGCGCGCATGCGCAAGAACGTTTTGGGAGAGTAGCACACTTTGGAGGTGTGCCTCTCCCATCCAATGCACTGCTCCCTTGAGCAGGCGTGGCGGTGGTGCAGGAGCTCTGTATGACAGCTGGTGTTCCTCTGCTTCAAAGGAAAGCACCGCTGCCATACTGAGCACCGCTGTCACGCTTCATCCCCCTCAGGCCACGCGGCCCCCGTGCTTCACACCACCCCCAGCTTTGGCCAGCTTGGAGCCCACCCCAGCATGGCAATGTTCCTTTGTTTGCGAGGGGTGCCAATCCTGTCCGGCTCTGCCCCCCTGTGAGTTTGACAACGGGGTGCCTAATCCCCATTGGCTCCTCGCCCCCAGCCATCTTCTACCATGCTGGGGGCCCACCCAGCATGGCAAACATCCCACGTCGTCATTTTTGTTTTTAAAACCTGTAAAATAAAACGGTCCCACGGAGCGCCTCCCAGCCCCTCCCACAACCCGCACCCACCCACTGCGCACCCAGCCTACCCACACCCCCCACCCCATACTTATCTCCGGACTCTGGTGCGATGATATTCAGTGGACCGGGAACACATCTGCACTCTTCAAAGCCGAACGCGAACTAAGGAAATGCCGGTAAGCTGTATAATGGGCTAGATGGGGGTTCAACTTTATTGCATATCTCAGTCATTTTTTGGAATTTTTGCACCAAATTTTCAACATGGGGTTTTTGGGACCCCTTCTCATGAGTGATGTCACTGTCATGGCGTTATTCGGGCCCAAAGGGTGATTTCGCAGGCACTGCACAGTCACTGCTGCGAAAGCACCCTTCGGCTCAAATAACGCCATGACAGTGACATCATTCAATGAGAAGGGGTCCCAAAACCCCATGTTGAAAATTTGGAAAAGTTCCAAAAATGACTTTACGAGTGTAAGTGCTATGCAGTTCCTACGCAGGCTCGTAAGTTTGTGAATTTTCAATATTTTCACCTAGATTTTCAACATTGCCATTTTATCACACTTTCTTATGAGATGTACAGCTGTCATTTTTCACATCTCACCCAAAACGTGTTTCCGCATATGTAGTGCACAATGGCGCAGTCCGTGTGCAAAATCAATGTATGGAACACATTAAGAAAATCACAGTGACACTGTTCATGAGCAAAGGTCTTAAAATGGCTATGTTGAAAATTTGGTGAAAAAATTCCTAAAAATGACTGTTTTACGGAGTTCTGCTGTGCAGTTCTTACGCACGCTCATAAGTTTGTGAATTTTCAATATTTTCACTCCAGATTTTCAACATTGCCATTTTACCACACCTCCTTATGAACAGTACAGCTGTCATTTTTCACATCCTGCCCAAAACATCTTTCCGCCCATGTAGTGCACAATGGCGCAGTCAATGTCTTGAAATCAATGTATGGGACACAGTAAGAAAATCACAGTGACACTGTTCATTAGCAGAGGTTTTAAAATGGCTGTGTTGAAAATTTGGTGAAAAAATTCCTTAAAATGACTGTTTTATGAGTGTGCGTTGCGCAGTTCCTACGCACGCTTGTAAGTTTGCAAAATTTCAATTTTTCTCTCCAGATTTTCACCATTGCTATTTTACCACACCTCCTCATGAGCAGTACAGCTGTCATTTTTCACATCCTGCCCAAAACGCAGTCACCCATGTAGCGCACAATGGCGCAGATCCGTGGTGCGAACTCAATGTATGGGACACATTAAGAAAATCACAGTGACACTGTTCATGAGCAGAGGTCTTAAAATGGCTGTGTTGAAATTTGGTGACAAAATTCCTAGAAATGACTGTTTTATTAAGTGTTCATTGGCGAGCGTTCCTATGCACGCCAGAAGTTTGTGCATTTTCAATATTTTCACTCCACATTTTCAACATTGACATTTACCACACCTCCTCATGAGCAGTACAGCTGTCATTTTTCACATCCTGCCCAAAACGTGTTTCCGCCCATGTAGCGCACAATGGCACAGTCGGTGTGTGAACTCAGTGTATGGGACACATTAAGAAAATCACAGTGACACTGTTCATGAGCAGAGATCTTAAAATGGCTATGTTGAAAAATATGTGACAAATTCGAAAAAATACTGTTTTTTCAGGCGTGCATTGTAGAGTTCCTATGCACGCCCGTAAGTTTCGTAATTTTCATAATATTTTCACTAAGGATTTTCAACATTGCCATTTTACCACACCTCCTTATGAGCAGTACAGCTGTCATTTTTCATATCCTGCCCAAAACATCTTTCCACCCATGTAGTGTACAATGGCGCAGTCCGTGTGCGAACTCAATGTATGGGACACATTAAGAAAATCACAGTGACACTGTTCATGAGCAGAGATCTTAAAATGGCTATGTTGAAAATTTGGTGAACAAATTCCACAAAATAACTGTTTCTGGCCATTGTACAGTTCCTCATGCATTCGTAAGTTGCTAATTTTCAATATTTTCCTCCAGATTTTCAACATTGCCATTTTACCACACCTCCTTATGAGCAATACAGCTGTCATTTTTCACATCCTGCTCAAAACTTGTTTCCGCCCATGTAGTGCACAATGGCGCAGTTGGTGTGCAAAATCAATGTATGGCACACAGTAAGACAATCACAGTGACACTGTTCATTAGCAGAGGTTTTAAAATGCCAATGTTGACAATTTGGTGAAAAAATTCCTAACAATGACTGTTTTAGGAGCGTGCATTGCACAGTTCCCATGCACACTCCTAGGTTTGCGAATTTTCAATATTTCCACTCCAGATTTTCAACATTGCCATTTTACCACACTTCCTTATGAGCAGTACAGCTGTCATTTTTCACATCCTGCCCCAAACGTGTTTCCGCCTATGTAGCGCACAATGCGGGTAACAAAAAGGTCATGCTGACAATTTATTGTGCAAATACCAGCAATCGCACAGGGCATTAGGGTAAAGCACCATACATGCCAAACACCACTGCAAATACCTGCAAGCGAACGTTCGGCATTGCCAAATGCTTGTTTAATCAGGGGATGTAAACTGATAGAACTGTTAAAAACACTTAGCTACTTAGTCTCTTTATTTTCTTGGCTTTTTAGCTCTATTTTAGCCTGGGATAAACTTTGTGCAAAGAAAGAAGAAAGACATGCCATTTTCCTGCTCTATAACAGACTAAGAGAGTTTGTCTGACATAAAATGCATTTACTGCTGAACTACTTGCAATCCGAATTTGCAGAACTAAAAACCTACATTATGCAAAAGTATGGACTAATGTCCATAAATATTTGAAAGTGGATGTAAAGCAGTTAGCACACTATAAATTCCTAAACAGTATCTACTGTACTCCTTTAAAGTTGTTTCATGTGCATAAAATAGAATCAGAGCTGTGCTCACTATTTAAACTGGACAGCAGAACATTAAAACTTATCTTTTGGGACTGCTCTATGGTGAAACCACTGTGGGAGGAAATCCAGAACAGACTTGACCCCTTGCTGTGTCTGCATAGAAACATAGAAACAAAGAATCTGATGGCAGGTAAGGACCGCTTGGCCCACCTAGTCTGCCCATTTCCCTATGTAACGGATAAGTTGCAGATCCTAGTTAACCAACAGCCTACTTCCTCCTACCCCCACTAGAATTGCCTTATGTCTGCCCCATGCATTCTTGAATTCCCCACTGTTTTTGACTCTACAACCTCCTCAGGAAGGCTGTTCCATGTATCTACAACCCTCTCTGTGAAGAAATACTTCCTCATATTACCTCTGAGGTGTCCCCTATCTATCTTCAAATTGTGCCCCCTTGTTCTTGTACATCTCTTTTTCTGAAAGATGCTACCCTCTTGGACTTTGTTGATTCCCTTGAGGTATTTGTAAGTTTCTCTCATGTCCCCCCTCTCCCTCCTTTCCTCGAGGCTATACATCTTAAGCTCCTTTAGTCTTTCTTCATATGTCTTCTGGTGCAGTCCCTGCACCATTTTGGTTGCCCTCCTCTGGACAGCCTCCACCATGTCTTTGTCTTTGCAGAGATGGGGTCTCCAGAACTGTACACAGTACTCCAGATGTGATCTTGCCAACTGTCTGTACAGAGGGACAGCAACTTCCTGTTTTCTACTGGTGATGCCTCTCTCTCTCTATGCAACCCAGTATTCCCCCAGCCCTCCTTACTGCCTTCTCACATTACTTGCCCACCTTTAGGTCATCTGATATTACTACCCCCAGGTCCCTTTCCATTTTTGTTGTCAGTATCTCACCCCCCCCATGTGTATTCTTCCCCTGGGTTTTTGTTTCCCAGGTGCATTACTTTGCACTTCTTTACATGAAATCAAGCTGCCATACATTTGACCATTCCTCCAACCTTGCCAAGTCCTTTTTCATCCTTTCTACCCCACCTTGCATATCAACCCTGTTGCAGATCTTTGTGTCATCTGCAAAGAGACATACTTTTCCTTCCAGTCCCTCTGCAATGTCACTTAAATAGACATTAAAAGGGACCAGCCCCGGTATCGATCCCTGTGGTACCCCACTAGTAACCCCCCTTTCTTCACTGTGGACTCCATTTACTATTACCCCCTGCGTTCTGTTGTCCAGCCAGTGTTTTACCCAGGCTACCACCCTGGAACCCACTCCCAGGCTGGCTAATTTGTTTATTAATCTTTTGTGTGGGACTGTGTGAAATGCCTTGCTAAAATCTAGGTAGGCCATGTCCACATCTCCTCCCTGGTCTACTGCTTTGGTCACCCAGTCAAAGAAATCAATTAGATTTGTCTGACATAACCTTCCTGCTGTGAATCCATGCTGCCTTGGGTTCTGTGCTCCACTGTCCTCTAGGTACTCAACTATTCTTTCCTTCAGAAGTGATTCCATCATTTTCCTTACCAGTCAGGTCAAACTGACAGGTCTGTAGATTCATGCCTCTGTCTTGCTCCCACTTTTGTGATGGTGAATCACATCTGCCCTCCTCCAGTCTTCAGGTACCACACCATCCTCTCATGATTTATTAGAAAGGGTAGTCAGTGGTGTTACAAGTTCTTCATTTAGTTCTCTTAGAATTCTGGGGTGAATCACGTCAGACCCCATTGCTTTGTCCACCTTCAGTTTTAGGAGTTCTTTCAGAACTCTTTCTTCTGTGAAAGGACTAATATCAACCCCCCTATCCAGAGTGCTTCTATTGACTGGATTATGTATCTCTTTCTGGTCTTCCATTATGAATACTGAGCAGAAGTATTCATTCAATATCCCTGCCTTTTCACTGCCGCTCTGCCCAACTACCATCCTCTTTATTCAGCCTCAGTATCCCTACTTTCTTTGCTCCCTAATGTACTTATAAAATGTTTTATTCCCCCTTCTTAACCGAGTTGGCTATCTTTTCCTCAGTTTGGGTCTTTGCTGTTCTGACTGCCTTCCCTGCTTCCTTCTTCTTTAACTGCTACAGTTCTCTGTCCTGCTCCTTCTGTGTTTCCTTATACTTCCTGAATGTTATCTTTTTCTCCCTAACCTGCCCCGCCACTTCTTTTGAGAACTATAATGTTTTTTTCTTTCATTTTGATTTGTTTATTTGCTTCACACAAAGGCTTGTGGCCTCTGTGATGACGGTTTTGATGTTTCCCCATTGTTGCTCCACCCCACCTTCTTGCCTGTTTGCTAGTGCTTTTCTGAGGCACTCTCCCATTTTGACTAAATCAGCCCTCCTAAAGTCCAGTACCTTCACTTTTGTATGGCTTGACTCTACAGCTAAGTTTATCGTGAACCACACTGTTTGGTGGTCACTTGTTCCCAGCTGGCTACCCACTTCTAGATCTGAGATCCTCTCTCTGTCCCCATTTGAGAGTACCAGGTCTAAGATTGTGCCCTCCTGAGTGGGTTCCAAAACTAGCTGTCTGAGGCATGCCCCCTGTAGGGCATCGAGAATGGCCCTGCTCTTGGATGTGGCTGCAGCAAAGGTGCTTCAGTTATCATCTGGCATATTCAGGTCCCCATCAGCAATATCTCACCTTTCTCTGCCATCCTAAGGATACCTGCTATCATTTTCTTGTCCATTTCCTCCCCCTGAGACAGGGGTCTGTATACAACCACTGTGCGGATTGTGGTGCCATTTCCAGTCTCCAAGGTGACCCACAGTGCCTCCTCTCCTCCCTATTTAGCCTTTAGGTCTTTTGCTTTGATCCTTTCCCTTACATAGAGAGCTACTCCTCCTCCTCCTCTTCTACCCACTCTGTCCCTCCTGTAGATTTTGTACCCTGGTATGTTGACATCCCAGTCATGATTCACTGTGTATCATGTTTCTGTGACTGCCATGATAGTCAGGCATTCCTCTTCCATCAAGGCCACCATTTTGGGGAGCTTTTTACCTAGACTACAGGCATTGGTACTCCTTACCCTCCATTTTTTATGGCCTTATTTTTTTTTGCCCCATCCCTGTCCTTACTGCCTCTGTCTTTTTCTCCATTTACCCCTGCCATTCTCCTTATCAACTGCTCTATCTTGGTGTTTACCTCACTAACTACCCTGATTTTTTTTGGGGGGGGGGCTAGGATTTCCCTTTTCCTTTTCAATGCCTTCCCTCCTTGGCTAGTTTAAATGCTTGCCAATGAAGCATTTAAACCTGTCACCTAGGATTCTGGTTCCCATCCTGGACAGATGCATACCATCACACCAGTATATGCCTGCATTCCCCCAGTAGGAGCCCCAGTCCCCAGTGAAGCAAAATCCCTGAGCTCTGCACCAGTGTTTCAACCATTTATTGAATCCCATCGTGTGGAGTACCCTAGTCTCATCCATGCCATAGACAGGTAGCACTTCTGAGAAAGTTACCATGTGTGCTACTTGTCTAAGACCCCTTCCCAACTCCACAAACTCCTGTTGCACTGCTCTGATCCCATTCTCAGCCAGGTCATTTGTCCCTAGGTGGATAATGACATCCAGCTCACTCCCTCTTGCAGGTGCTCCCACGATTCTGAGGATTCATTTCCTGTCCCTCCAAGCCATGATGCTGGCAGGCACCTTACCTCCCTTTCCCCTCGCTCCACCAGTTCTACCCTCCCTAACAACTGAGTCCCCCACCAGGAGTTGTTTCCTTCCCCTGTGGGGTCCTGTGCCACTGTCCTGTGGGTCTCCATTGTGGAGGTTCCCAGCATCCTCCTTGGTCTCCACTACAGATTCCTCTATAGAGGAACCATGGTCTGCCAGAGTGGCAAATAAATGGTGGAGAGGCACAACTGGAGGGATGCAGCTTTGTTCTACAACCCTCACCCTCCCTGAGCCCACTATGGTCCAACCACTTCTCTTTCTTGGCAACCTCTGAGGTAGTGGCAGTGGCCTGGGTGGTCACTGGGTGGGGGAGCATGTTTCCTGAATCCTTGCCAGGTCAGCATGGAGATGTGCTATCTCCTTCCTCAGACCAGACAGCTGCCTGCAAATAGGGAAGCAATGCAGTCTCCAGAATATCTCCCAGAAGACTGCTGCTCCACAGCCAGTGCATTGCACCACTCCTCACATGTCTGTCTCCCTTCCTGTTTCAGATTTTTTTTGTTTGTTTGTTCTTGTTTTAGTGTGTGCAAGCTTGTGAGTGTCTCTACCCCTATTCAGTGTATTGTACCTTTAAGGATATGAACAGGTGTATGTTGTTAGCAATTTTGGGGAAGTGATGTCAGAACCCCGATATAAAGGAAGTTATGCGCTTGGTGTGGGTGGGGTGAGGGGCAGGGTGGGTGGAGTAAACCTGTGACCTCCAGAAACAATCAACTACAACTCTGACCCTTCATCCCGGGAGTGCCTTCTTTCCTTTTAGACACCTATTTCACAGAGGTTAAGTAGCAGGTCTAGTGACAAATGTCTACAAATATCTCCCAGCTAGAGTTCCTCCCTGGCAAATAAAAGTTAAACTAAGAAAAGTCAACCCCAAAAACAGAGAATCAAAATTACTGATGTACACAGACCCAAAAATTAATAATTCAATTCAGTGTAGTCTATTACATTACCTCCTTGATTTAAGGAAGCTTTTGGCTGCTTTCTCTGTCTCTCTCTCTCTTTCTGCAGGAGCCTTTCTTCCCTTTAATCTGTCTCACAGAGATTGGTTTAGAAACACTCATTGATCCACAGAGATATCACATGGCCTTGATATCCACTACTGCCAGGTGAATAACTGTCAGACACTGGCTTGATGATTCTGTGCCTGCGATCAGACAATTTGTCCTCCTGAGCATTTAACCTTCTCCAGTGCCTTTCATTTTTTTTTTGTATCGTCTGTTTCTGTGCCAGATGAGGAACTCTCTCAGGCATCCACCATTGCCCCCAAGCTCTACCTCCCTGCCTGAGACATCTCTGTCTCCCGGCACCAGCCCAGCTACCCCACCGGCTCTGAGCCCCCCAAGGTGGGCCGCCCTTTCCACCCAGGGCACTCTATTTAGAATTAGGCATGCCAGGATGGGGATTTTCTGCATGGTGGTTGCTCCTAGGAATGCGGCATGCAATGACATCCACATATGACTGCCCTGCTGACGTCTGCCACACTCCTGCCCCTTCTGATCTGGCTGGTGATCCTGCAGTTCCCCTGATCTTCATCGGGGGTTGCCAGGATACCAAGCAGTCCCTAGATCCTTCCCAGGGAGAGGAGAGCAGTCCTCTGGATGCTCCATCCTCTCACTCCCCTACCGACCACAGGCTCCCTGAATCCATCCCCGAACCTGGGTCACAAGTGTGGCATGAGGTGTGGCATCCAGTGCATCAACCCTCAGCACCACCAGGCCAACTCCAGTGCCTTTCTGACCACCATTCCATAGCCTTCATTGATTCAGCTCATCACTAGACCATGGTGAAATGAGATATAAATGTAAGGGATGGACATGAACTCGAGCTATCAGATCAAAGGCCACAGTGACAGCCCTATAATAGGCTGCCACCACCTCATCCATACCTGCAGAACAAGTCACCCATATACAGTACTTGAGAAGTCAAGTATCACCAGAAGACACTCAGGGTTCAACCCTCTGAAAGGGGGATATATGACTATCTTCACAGGGTAGGGCTACAGAGGGGCACCCTGAACTCAAAAGTGATGGCACAGTGATACAAGTAACTGATCTGTTCAACATTGAGGTTTTCAGCCTCATGCCCAGTGTGGAACATCAGGTCCAATGCATTTTCATGTTGGTGCGTACCAGTAGCAGCTGTCTGTGCTAGGACCAGAGCCAACTTGCTCTAGAGGAAGTCCTGACTAAAATGTGATAGTTTGTCTTTGACCCATGCATTGAAATCACCAAGGATAATCCACCTCAGTGAGTTAAACAGCTGGTAAGCAATGAACTCACAATTTCCCATAGAAAGTCCCTTTCATGCCCACATGGGCAGTAAATGATGAGGTCTCTGTACCCAGCACCTGGATCTCAATGAATGGATACACACTCGAAGGTTGAGGTGTCCCCCACAGGGTGCACCACCATTTCCAGTTCAGATCTAAACAAGATAGCTACCTCTCCCCCACTGCAATCCTTTTTGGGGAAGTGCACTAAAGAGAAACTGACTGGCACTGCTGCCTCCAAAACTAGGCCAGCTTCATTACTGAGCCAGATCGCCAAAAAGCATGCCAAGTTGACTGAAGAGCAAGAAACAAAGTCATGGTAGATACCACCCCACTCACAGCCACTTGACTGTAGGTACACCCCAGTGCAAAACTCCATCCAATAGCACTCAAAACCCCATTTATAATAAGACTGTAGTTGCAGAATAGCACAGGGAACCCTGCTAAGGAACAAAGTCTAAGCCTATATTTGAAATATAGAACACCCAGCATTGCCACTTGGAGATAAATTCATCGGATTTACCAGGAAGCATTGCCATCATCCTCTCCATAATACAAATCTCCCCTCCTATTGTAGCAGGAGGTGTCATCCAGAGGTGTGTGATACCCTTCTTGGACGCAAGGATACATGTATATAGCAACGAACGGGGGGAAGGGGAGATGAACATCTAAAAGAGGAATATATAGTAGAACCAGCATGGGAGAAAGCAAAGTTCAGGAGCCTGACAGTTCTTCTATTTAGTCTGCTATATCATTTCAACAGGGTGTGGCTAAAGCAGAGGCTAAACTGGACATAGTAGCCATTAGCGAGAAATGGTTTACCAGTAACCACACTTGGGAGACTTCAGTACCTGGCTATGTACGGTTCAGAAGAGACCGAGGTGCAAAAAGGTGGGTGGAGTGGCCCTTTATGTCAATGAAAATATTAAAGCTACAGAAATTCAGAATACACATAAGGAGCCAGAAGAACTGTGGGTCACCCTGGAAACAGGAAATGGGACAGCCATACGAACTGGGGTTGTGTATAGGCCTCCAGACCAGGGGGAGGACATAGACTCATTTCTGTTAGAAGATATACAAAACATGACAGCTAAAGGGGAGGTTCTAATAATGGGAGACTTCAACATGCCAGATACAGACTGGTCAATACCAGCAGGGACATCTGCCAGAACTAGACACATGGTGGATTTCCTGCAGGGGGAGGGCCTCAAACAACTGGTACAACAGCCCACAAGAGACAGGGCTATCCTAGATCTAGTACTGACTAACAGGGAAAGGATCACAGATCTCCAGGTAGAAGGTCACCTGGGGGCCAGTGACCATCACATGGTATGGTTCAATTTGGCCACTAGAACAAAATCATCCCATTCCAAGGCAAAAGTATGGGACTTCAGAGGAGTGGACTTTGATAAGATGGCCAACAAAGTTAAGCTAGCCCTGGCAAAAAGAAATACAGGTGAGTGGGTACTGGCAAAGTGGGCAAGCATCAAAGATGCAGTACTTGAAGCAACATCCCATTGTATTAGTGAGAAAAGGAAGTGCAAAAGAAGAAGAAAACCACTTTGGTTCTCAAACACAGTAGTAGAAAAGGTCAGAGCCAAAAGGCTGGCCTTCAGGAAATATAAGGGAATGCAGCAGGATGAAGATAGGGAGGCATACCAAACTTCCCTAAAGGAAGCAAGGAAGGCAGTAAGGCAGGCAAAGGCCCAAACTGAGGACACTAGCACGAACAGTAAAAGAAGGTGAGAAGGCTTTCTATAGATACATTAGTGAAAGGAGAAAGTCCAGAGAGGGTATTGCTAAGATCAAAGGGGATAAGGGGGCATGTGAGGAGGAGGACCATGTAAAAGCATCTATCTTAAATAGATACTTCTGCTCAGTATTTACTGAAGAGAAGGTAGGGCAGGTCCCACAACTCAGCACCATGGACACAGGGGGGAGGGAGGTGTGCACTAGTCCCTTCACAAAAGAAAGGGTCCTACCAGAGCTCGATAAGCTCAGGGTGGACAAGGTAATGGGACATAATGGCATACATCCCAGGGTACTAAAGAAGCTAAGGGTGGAATTAGCAGAGCTATTATCAGAACTGTTTAGTGAGTCTCTGAGCACAGGAAAGGTCCCAGAAGACTGGAGAAGGGCTCATGTGATCCCACTCCATAAGAGTGATAGCAGGGAGGAGGCAGGGAACTACAGACAACCCAGTCTTACCTCAGTAGTTGGCAAGATTATGGAGACACTCATTAAGGAAAGGATAGTGCAACACCTGGAATCCATAGGAGCTCAGGATCCAAGACAGCATGGGTTTACAGAAGGAAGGTCCTGTCAAACTAATCTCATAGATTTCTTTGACTGGGTAACCAGAGTGGTGGACCAAGGGGAAGTAGTTGATGTTGCCTACCTTGACTTCAGCAAAGCTTTCAATACTGTTCCACATAGAAGATTGATTAATAAGCTGGGTAGGCTCAGGGTGGGTCAGATGTTGGTCAATTGGGTGGCAAACTGGTTGACGGGCAGAAAACAGAGAGTGGTGGTAAACGGTATACAGTCAGAAGAGATGCAAGTCACAAGTGGGGTACCTCAGGTATCAGTCCTGGGGCCAGTCCTCTTCAATATCTTCATCAGTGATATTGCAGATGGATTGGAGGGTAAGGTTTGTTTGTTTGCAGATGACACCAAGATCTGCAACAGAGTAGATGATCCAGATGGTGTGGGCAGAATGAGAAGAGATCTGGATAAACTAGCAACATGTTCGGAAGAGTGGCAACTGGGGTTTAACGCAAAGATGTGCAAGATCATGCACATAGGGAAGAGAAACCCTGAAGCCACCTATAGACTGGGAAAGAGATGCTGGCAGTCACAAGGGACGAAAGAGACTTGGGCGTCATCATCACCGATGACCTGAAATCATCCAAGCAGACCTCTAAAGCAGTAGGTAAGGCTAGAGGGATGTTGGGGTGTATTATTAGTAGTGGTATCACAAGTCAGAATAGGGAGGTAATAATCCCTCTTTACAAGACACTGGTTAGGCACCATCTGGAGTACTGTGCACAGTACTGGAGGCCACACCTTCAAAGGACATTAACCAAATTGAGGCAGTCCAGAGAAAGGCAACCAAAATGGTGCAGGGACTGCATCAGAAAACATATGAGGACAGATAAACTGAGCTCAATATGTATACCCTAGAGCAAAGGAGGGAGAGAGGTGATATGATTGAAACATTCAAACACCTAAGGGCATTAACAAGGTGAAAGAGTCTAACATGTTTCAATATAAGAAAAATAGCAGGACAAGAGGACACAGTAAGAGATTAGAGGGAGGCCGATTAAGGGGTAATGTAAGAAAGTTCTTTTTTCACAGAAAGGGTGGTGGATGCATGAAACGGCTTACTTCAGGAAGTGGTGGATATGAATACACTACAAGGCTTCAAACAGGCATGGGATAGGCATAAGGGAGCAATACAGATGAGTATGACTAGATAGGCCATTGACAGAGCAAAGGCCTATGGCACACTCATAAAGTAGAAAAAGAAATGGGCAGACTGGATGGGCTTTGCGGTCCTTATCTGCCATCAACTTCTATGTTTCTATGTTTCTATGATTCTATGTGTGAAAACTGGACAAGATAAGAAGATATGGAAGTGGTCATCCAGGGATTAACTTCAACCTCTCCAGCATGGCCTGTGCCTCTGAAGCATATACTTTATGAGCGCTACCTGGGTTCTAAAATATCTATGCCTACACTTCCAGACAAATTCCTCCATGAACTGGAGGAAGTAATCTTCAGCGCTGGCCATGAGGGTATACCGGTGAAAGAATGACATTTTGACTGCGAAGCTTATCACAGCGACAATCTCAACAGGTTTCAAGATTGTTGCTGTGATGGACCACCGGCTAAATTTTGCCCCCCCATTTCGAACAAGCCCTGACTATGAGTTTGTTATATAGAAATGGGGGGGGGGTGCAGGGGGCAGAGCCCCCCATTAAAAAAAAAACACAGTGTCTGACAGGTGAAATTTTGCCTGTCAGCATTCAGGATGTCACTAAACCGCATATCGGCAACTTCGGTGTCGATGCAGCTTGGTGGAACCGGCAATGAGTACTTAAACCAGGACGCTATATTAATCATGGCATTTAAGTCTTTGTTCCAGTGATCCAGAATTGACTGGGTCGAATCACCTAAAAGGTCCTGTAGTTCCCAGTAAATATTACCTATCGTGGGTTCCACCATGCCACGGTGATGTGGAGAACAGCAACCGTCAGTACAGTGATGGCACAACACCAGTGGTGTAAGTGGTGAGCAGGAAGTACAGGAACTCAAACATTTGCACAAATGAAAAGCAGAATTAAGATCCTCACTCTGAAGGATAACTCTTGGGGCTCGAGGGGCCATTGGACCTTTTTCTGCTGTTGACATCTGTTTCTATATGTTTTTCAATTCCAGACACATCCGTATAGATACTGGTGCACCCAATCAGAGAGGTCAAAGTATTTCTAAAACAAATTAAATTGTTCTGCAAGTCAAATTGTGTGATGGAATCCACTGATCTCATGTCATAGGCCAATAAATTGTCATTATGTTACTGCTGAAAGAATTTCATTTCAAATATCAGTAGGAAAAAGTACAGGAACTCAGTTCCTTCTGCAAAAAAAGTACAGGAACTGAGTTCCTGTGCATTCCTGTTCACTTTCATCACTGCACAACACCACCAACTGGTGTTGTGCCATCGCTGGAGAAAACTTTGTTTTCTGTGGGGGGCTTTGCCCCCACCACACACCCCTTGCAGAGGGCTATGACACTGCCACCCCCCAGACTTTAAATAACAAACTCTGAATTGGAGTTGGTTTGGGGAGATGGTGAACATCCTGGAGCTAGCGGTGTTGGGAATACAGAGGACCATCACAGCAAACTGTCGGTAATGTTGCTGTGATGGTCTTTGCTGTATTCCCGTCGCTGTTGCAACATGATACCCCTATCATGCATCCCCAAGATGTCTCTCATAGGACAGTTAAAATCATCATCAATAATAGTGGGGCTGGATCAGGCAAGTGGGTATAGTCTGCTTGTTATGTATTATTATGTATTATTATGTAGAAGGTAACAAGCAGTTGCTTCTGCGACCCATCACTGTGGCCGCTCTTTTCACTTGGTGTTCTCACTGTGGCTTAAGGTCATGAACCTCAAGACTGATTGGGTTGCTTGGTCAGATCATTGCACGATAGAGTTCTTATTTGGGGCCCCCGATAGTACCTCCTCTGTTGAGATGGTCAGCTTTTGTCCTTTAAGGGGATTGTTTCCAGAGGGACTTTTAGCGGTAGACTTGTCTCGTGTGAGTACTGCATGTGCAATTGGCATGGGTGAGGTGGTGATTGCCTATAATAAGACCATCTCCAAAGTGCTCAATGCCATCACACCAGTCGGTATATGACCCAGATCTTCTTGCTTGAGACACCCATGGTTTGATAGGGCTTTCCAGGAAATGAAAATCAAGGGTCAGAACTTAGAGCATTGCTGGCAGAGGACCCATCCTGAGTAAGACAAACTAGCCTTGCAAGCTTACTATTGTGAGTACCAAGGCACAATTAACATTAAGAATGCAGAGTTCCTGTCAAGGGAGATTGCTGCCGGGAGGAACAGACCAGCTCAGCTTTTTCAGACTGTGGACAGACTACTTCATCCAGTCTGTCTGCAGCCCAAAAAAACATTTTTTGTCACTTTGTGCGATGAGTTTTCTTAGTTCTCCTCTGACAGGGTGATCTCCATCCGATCTGGGTTTTTCTCAGTAGGGAAAGTCAGCCCCACAGTGGTCGAACTGGTAGGAGAATGGACACTCTAATTGTCTGGGAGGAGTTTAGAACAGTGGAGGTGGCTGAGGATGTTGGGGTGATCGTGAAGCTGTGACCCACTTTTTGTGAACTGGACCCATCCATGACCCATCTCCTAGTGGGATGCGCCGAGTCCATTGATCCAGTGTTTACCAGGATAATTTGGTGCTTGCTTTCAGAGGGAATCTTTCTTGATGCCTTGAAAGAGGCACAGGTGAGGCCCCTCCTGAAGAAATCATCACTCGATCCTGATGTCCTGGTGAATTATTGACCTGTCTCCTACCTCCCATTTTTAGGGAAGGTTGTTGAAAAAATAGTGGCACTGCAGCTCGAGGCGCACCTCATGACCTATGACATCAATGAGACATTCTAGTCCAGTTTCAGGGCTAGGCATAACACTAAAACAGCCTTGGTCAGGGTGCAAAATGACCTACTCAGTGCGCAAGATAGAGGAAATTGGTCAGTTCTCATTCTCCTCGATCTCTCTTCAGCATTTGACACCATTTTGACACCATGGGTTTGACACCATTGTGCTTTTGGATTGCCTTAGAGAATACTGTGGATTTGACAGTACTGTCATCAGCTGGCTTGAGTCCTATCTGTCAGGCAGGAAGCAACAGGTGGTGATGGGGAATTTCTTCTCCTCTCCAAAGTTTCTGCAATGTGGAGTTCTCAAGGGTCGATCCTGTCACCAGTGCTGTTCATGGTGTATATGCTACCCGTGGGAGAGCTCATTAGACAATAAAGGCTGGGTTTTCACTGCTATGGAGTTGATTCCCAGCTGTATATGTCTTTTGCCCCTGGATCAAATAATACCATGGAAGTGCTAAACAACTGCCTGTCTGAAAAGTAGGACTGGGTGGCCTCAATCTGACTGAGGCTAAGTCCTGACAAGATGAGGTCCAGGGAGATTGAGCTTGCTCATGGGATTGATGGGAGCGCCTCCAGAGTGGCAACAGGATTGGTCCTTGGAACCACTCAGTTGATGGCTTCCTCTAGGGTAAGAAGTCTGGGTGTCTTCCTGGATGACAGATTGACACTTGATGCTCAGGTGTCATCTGTTGTCCAAAGTAGTTTCTACCACTTAAGAAATGTCGCCTGGATTAAACCCTTAGTTCCTCCCGAGGATCTGCCATTAATAATGCATGCCTTTGTTACATCCAGGCTTTAATACTGTAATGCTCTTTACTTCTGGGTCTGTGGAGGGACCCTCCAATGGCTGCAGAAGGTGCAGAAAGCAGGGGCCAGGTAACTAATGGGCCTGTCAAGGTCATGTCATGTGACCCCAGTCCTATGAGAGCTGCACTGACTGCCTGTCAGGTTAAGGATTATCTTCAAGGTGGGCTTGCTGACCTATAAGGCCCTATACAGATCAGCCCTGGCTACCTGATGGATCTCCTTAACCCTACCATTCCAGTCCACTCCTCCACCAGTGTCCTCCTTGCAATCTCAAGGGACAGGCTGAAAACCTTCGACGATTGAGCTTTCGAGGTGTCTGGCCTGGCCCTCTGGAACTCACTTGCCAGCACTGTAAAGGAGGCCCCATCAGTGGAGGCATTCAATAGGGGTCTAAAGACTCAACTTTTCAAACAGGCCTTTCCCGTCCAACCAAAGAGTTTTTAATGTATATTATTTATTAATTATTTGTAATTTTTATTTATGCTTGCATTTTTATTTATTTAAAAGTTGATGACCGGGAAAGGCACCATGAGCCAATGCTCGTTTCCAGGTACAACCCAGGGGAAAGGGGACACAGGAAGAACAAGAACAAGGCAGCATTAGGTAACAATGTACAGCAAATATACAGGCAAAGAAACATTATGTACAATATATACAAATTAATACAATAAGGCTAACAAGCCAGAGAGTTATATACAAAATTACACAAAGTAAGACACAGTATTTGACAAAATTGGAATTGTGGCTATAATCTGGGGTGGTTAAGCAATATGGTGTGTTCAGTGGGGAAACTAGGGGGGATAGCAGGAGCAGGTAGTGACAGGAGGGGGTCTGAGTGAGTGCTTAAGAGAGGAGAATGAGAGGGAGAGAGATGGGTAAGGGAGGAAAGGCTATTCTAGAGGGAAGTAAATGTATAGGAGAAGTAGAGTTTGCCAGTACAGATACGGGAGTGACAGAAGGAGCGGATGCAACTAGACTGTGAGTTGTAGGAGGAGATAGAAGCAGTAGAGAGAAGGGAGGCGAGGTAAGAAGGAAGAGAGCCAAACCAGCACTTTGCAATGAAGGCGAGGCAATGGGAGGAATGCCTCTGAGCCAGTGACTAAAGTGACAGGGAAAAGTAGAGCTCACAGTGATGAGTGAATGGGGTGAATTTGAGGTGAATCTACAGAAAGCATGAAAATGGACACCCAGTTTTGCGAGGGCGGTGGCTGGATTCTCACTGTACCCTGTCAGCATAGTCAAAATCAGGGAGGATCTATTTGACTCATAGATCACGTCTTACTGGGAGTGGGAGGCTGGCTTGTGCTGATAGAGCAGTCCAGGTTTTGGGTGTAGTTTGGAATGGAGTGCACTGAAATGGGATGAGAAATCGAGATAGGGATCGAGCAGACCCCATAAATATAAGTGAGGATGTTTTCTAGAGGGGTAGTGGAACCAGCGAAGAAGGTCGGGAGTGTGGGAAATTTGGCGAGTCTCTGCTTAGAGCCAAAGGTCATGACAACATTTTTTTTGTGTTCAGTCAAAGGCAGTTGGCATCAAACCATGCTGTGACTGTAGAGAGATCCTGTTGGAGTGGGTTTTGGACTGCATGCATGGATGGGCAAGACAGGAACAGGACAGTGTCATCCATGTGCATGTGGATATTAGAGTAGGTACATACAAAGGGGAGGTCATTGGTAAACAAGGAAAAAAGAATCGGCCCCAGTATGGAGCCCTGGGGCACTCCAGCGAGGATGGGGAGAGGAGAGGATGATATGTTGTTTATTGAGATGGACTGGGAGTGACCAGTTAGGTAGGAAGAGAACCAAGAGAATGAGGAGGAGGGGGATAATCTAATGGTATGTAATTTAGAGAGTAGGAGGGGGGTGGGAGACCGAGTCAAAGGCTTTAGCCTAGTCGATGAAGATAGCCGAGGTGATATGACCAAGGTCCATGGCAGTGTGAATGGTATTGGTAAAGCGATGGAGGGAGGAGGTGGTTGAGTGGGATTTTCTAAAGCCAGACTGGAAAGGAGAGAGGGTATTGGAGGTAGTTAGGAATTGTCTGAGCCTTGAGAGGACAAGGGATTCTTGGACTCTGGCAAGGGCAGGGAGGAGGGAAATGGGGTGATAGTTGCTGCAGATGGTGGGATCACCACCTTTGAAAAGAGGGAGGACTTTGGCTGACTTCCAAACTGAGGGGATGGTGGCAGTGGACAGTGAGAGATTTAGGATGTAGGTTAAGGGGGGTAATTATGGAGGGAGTGGAAATTCTGAGGAGCCTGTTGTACAGTCCTTCTGGACTAGACTTGGAGGAGTTTAGGGAAGCTAGTGCCTTCATGATCTCTGTAGGTGAAATCAGTGGCAGCTGAAAACCTGAGTGCTGTGAGGATGGGGGGGGAAGAGTTTTAGGAGGAATGATGCTGGATACGAAGTACTTGTTTAGGGCCTCAGATACACAGAGGGGGTCAGAGATGAGTGAGTCAGCCACTTGAATAGCAGGAGAGGGAGAATCAGTGTGGGGTACAGGAGGGAGTGGAGGTCTTGCTAGAAGGAAGAGGGGGAAGAGTTCAAGGGGTGCAAAGGGGGATTTAAAGAAGTCTAATTTTGCACAGCAGATACTAAGGGTGCAATTGTTACGGAGGGCACGAAAGGCTTGGAAGGAAGCTTGGATGCCTGAGGATTTATAACTGAGCCATGCACAGTCACGAGCTCTGCACTTTGCCAGGATATCAGGGATAATCCAGGGGTAGTGGGCACACCTAACTCTAGTGGTTTTTAGTGGAGCATGGGAATCCCAGATCCTTAGAAAGATGGAGGAGAAGTGGGCGAGGGCTATGTCAGCTGACTGGGAGCATAGTACTGGGGACCAGTTTGCAAGGGCCAGGTCATGGAGAAGTTTATTTACATTAAGGGATTTGAGAGGGTGATGCTGGATATATTTGGGAGGGGTTGCAGGGGGATTGCACTTCCTAACAGAAAAGGTAGGACAATGGTCACTGAGAACATCAGGTAGGGTACCAACAGAGCAGATAACAGTGGGTGTGGGAAAACAGCACCCAGTCAAATAGAGAGTGGGAATGATCTCTTGAATTTTGAATCTCTTGTATAACCCTTTAGTGCTTTATTTTTATCATTACTGTTTACCCTGCTTGTCTTGATTGTGTAAGATGCCAACAGCCTTAGGAACTGGGCGCCATATAAATACATTTTACCTTTCCTACCTTACCTAAAAGTACATACCTGAGATAACAGTAGTGCTCATGGCCCATAAGGCCATATGTTTGCTGAAGGGTTTCAAAGAGGACAATCCCCAAGTGTCCAAAATTTTATATCTATATAAACATACAAACCTATATATATATATATTTATATATATATATACACAATGGGCGGGATACTCAGAAGGGTTGTGCAGGGCACAACACAGTTGCGCCATGCGCAATCCACTGATGTGCCTGGCATGATATTCAAAAGGGGAATGTGCCTGGCACAAATCCAGATGCGCCGGATCCATTCACATTTCTGGACTGTGTAGTATGGTACGGGCAGCACGCCCACTGGCTCACGCTGTGGACCAATGGGTGTACAGCCCTACAATATGGAGTCAGTCAGTAAGGCAGGGCAGCAAGTGAGTGGGAGCTGCCACCCGCCGCTGACTGGGGGAGCGGGCGCGGTGGGGCCCAGTGGGTGGGTAGGGAGGGGGGTATTGCTGGACCACCAGGGTTGGATTGGTTTGTCATAGGATATTACTGATGCCCGAGATTGGGCTGCGAGCGGTCCACTGGACCACCAGGGATATTGGAGGGTGGTTTTACAGTACTTCTGCCCGCGATTGGCCTGTAAGCGGTCCACCGGACCACCAGGGTTATGGGAGGGTGGTTTTACGGTACTTCTGCCCGCGATCGGGCTGCGAGCAGTCCACTGGACCACCAGGGTTATGGGAGGGTGGTTTTACTGTACTTCTGCCCGTAATCAGGCTGCGAGCGGTCCACTGGACCACCAGGGATATGGGACTATTCATAATAATATATGCCCGTGATTGGGCAGTGGGGCAGTTTGCCACTTGTGCAGGGGGTGTCGGTCCCTGATGGCTGCAGCCTGGCAGGGTGCCAGGAGCAAGTTGCCGGGGATCGGCGCACCTGCATGCAAATGGGGACATAATGTCATGCAAATGGCCCCATTTGTGCCTTGCATACATTATGGCCCTATTTGCATGTGCACTTTTGAATATCGCAGTAGTTGCACCTATAGCAATGGCACTTGTGCTGGCGCATCCCCCTGCTCCACTGTGGCCACTTGCACTGGCACAGTACCACTGCACCATGCATACTGCGGGTGGCCAAGGAGCGATATTCAATGAAGCTGTGCCATGGCGCCGCTCCATTGAATATCACCCTGTCAATGCCCCTGCGCATCCAAGTTGCACTGTGCCCAGGCTTGCGCCACAGCCTGGCACAGTCTGAAAATCCCGCCAAATATGTTCAAGATTATCTAGGTCATATCTCACATTTAAGCGATGGGGAAATAATGAAAAAGGACTTCTGTTTTATGAATTTAACCCCCTGTGGGGGCTTACCATTTTGTCTGTGTCCTTGCCTCCTGTTTTTGCCTTGGTTGGCTCACTGCCACTTTGGCCCAAGTCCCTAGTGTCCCTGAATCTCCACCCAGCCCCACTATGTGTTTTTCCCCTCTAGAAGGGGCTGGAGGAGTAAAGTTGTGGAACCGCTGTTAAGTTACCTCACAAATGAGCAAGCTTGCAATGGATTCACTTTAGGTCTGTGGAGGGGCATCCCAATGGATGCCCACCCAGGACCTCAACTCCTCCTGTGACCACCCAGCGGAGTCCTTGTGGGGGGAGCCGCAGACAGATGGCCAGTGTTAGTGAATACTGGTATGGGCACACCTGTCTGCGGGTGTGCAGATACATGGGCGGGGTACATGCTTCTTTCACGTAACTGCACCCGTGTCGAGCATTGGGCCTCATATGAGCAGAGTGCATGTCACATTGTAACTTTTAAATCTCTTTATTTACTTTTTACCTGAACTGGATGGAGCAATGCCTATACAAATTATGACAAAACTGAATAGTTCCAAAATCAACATTAATTATGTCTGTAAATTGAGGAGTTTGTCATATCTGTTGCTGTAACTGGAAATTTTTATTTTATTTAGCTTTTGTTGACTGGGTAAGTGCACTAGACAAATCCTGCCTATTTTCAGGCACGACCCAGGGGGAGGGGGATACAAATGAATTCCAACTGACCTTGAACCAGATTAAGCTGTTGGTGGTATTTTTAGTGAATGAGGGAAATTTGGCCAGGACACCGGGGAAATTCCCCTACTCTTTTCGATAAGTGCCATGGGATCTTTAACATCCACCTGAATTACCACCAATCCAGGCAGATGGGACCTCGGTTTAACGTCTCATCCGAAAGACAGCACCTCAGAAATGCAGCACCCCTCTCATGCTGCATTACAGTGTCAGTACTGGGATATTAACCCAAGTGCCAGATGTGGGAACTGAACCCACAGCCCTCTGATCTCCCAGCTTCAGAGGCGAGTGTGCTACCTACTGAGCCACTGACACTGCTAATCCACGAGATGAAGTAGCTGTGTCTGTTATAACAATGTAAAATGAGGGAAAATATGTTTAAAATATTTAAAACATATCTGAAGGTGTGTTTTTCTATATATTTAATATAACAAGATTCAAAGTTGTAATTCTTATTTCATTATTAATTTTCTGTAAAATATAGAATATGTATTCCATAGAATATTGTTAAAAATATTTTACAACATACATATGCCCTAACTTACCTGTAGAAGTTTTACAAGGCATAGTCCCTGCAAAAGAAAGATAAAGCAAAATGATTGGTGATTGTCTCAATTAACAGAGATAGTAGGACTTTGCATTGCTTTTTAGTTAGAAAGAACTGAACAGTTTATTTTGATGTGCAGAAAAAAAGACTTTCTATTGCCAGAATATGAATTTTGAATCAGTTTTAAACTATTATGTCTGCAAGTATTGTTTTGTGAGATATTAATGATATATATTGCACTCTGTTCAAGTTACTTAAAATAGCATATTATATATATATATATATATATATATATATATATGTATGTATACATATATATTCATTGCAAAAACTCTGTTTAATGCATCAGTTAGGGATGTTCCACAGTGACAAAGCGAGGAAATTGAGTTAGGTTGAAGCCCCCTTGCTTCCCCAGCCCACCCCTCAACGGCATCCGGGGTGTGCGTTGAGGTCGTTGTCATAACTCTCACCCCATCGCATGTATATAAATAAGCTAAGGTATAGGAGAATGGGGTGAGAGTTAGGACCAACGACCCCAATGCACACCCCGATGCCGGTTGAACCGTCTAATATTTTTTCATGAAATCTTCAAAAAGAACATTGGGGACCCCAGCTGCCTGTTCCCTGAAGTTTTTGGACCAGTCGCGCAAACCATGCAACCTGTAGGCATGAGCAAAGAATGCGCAAAAAAGCGTAATTGTGCATTCAGATGTTGCTTAATAACTTCACAGCTGTATATCCAACTGGTACAAAAGTTGGCAGATCCCAAGATCTACCATTCCCAACCATGCATGCCAAATTTCAGGCAAATCTGTTGAAAGGTGGCAAAGTTATTAAGGTACAAAGTTTTACCCTTCAACCTTAAAAGTGCTACTCAACCCTAACTATGCTAGCACTACCGTGCTACCATTATATGTATATATATATATATATATATATATATATATATATATATATAATATATATGTATTTATATATATATATATATATACACACAATATGTTCAAGATTATCTAGGTCATATCTCACATTTAAGCGATGGGGAAATAATGAAGAAGGACTTCTGTTTTATGAATGTAACCCCCTGTGGGGGCTTACCATTTTGTCTGTATCCTTGCCTCCTGTTTTTGCCTTGGTTGTCTCACTGCCACTTTGGCCCAAGTCCCTAGTGTCCCTGAATCTCCATCCTGCCCCACAATGCGTTTTCCCCTCTAGAAGGGGCTGGAGGAGTAAAGCTGCGGAACCACTGTTAAGTTACATCAAAAATAAGCAATCTTGCAATGGATTCACTTTAGGTCTCTGGAGGGACATCCCAATGGATGCCCACCTGGGACCTCAACTACTCCCGTTGCCACCCAGCGGAGTCCTTGGGGGGGAGCCGTAGACAGATGGCCAGTGTTAGTGAATACTGGTATGGGTACACCTGTCTGCGGGTGTGCAGCTACATGGGCGGGGTACATGCTTCTTTCATGTAACTGCACCCGTGTCGAGCATTGGGCCTCATATGAGCAGTGTGCATGTCACATTGCAACTTTTAAATCTCTTTATTTACTTTTTACCTAAAATGGATGGAGAAATGCCTATACAAATTATGACAAAACTGAATAGTTCCAAAATCAACATTAATTATGTCTGTTAATTGAGGAGTTTGTCATATCTGTTGCTGTAACTGGAGATGAAGTAACTGTGTCTGTTATAACAATGTAAAATGAGGGAAAATATGTTTAAAATATTTAAAACATATCTAAAGGTGAGTGTTTTTCTATACATTTCATATAACAAGATTCAAAGTTGTAATTCATATTTCATTATTAATTTTCTGTAAAATACAGAATATGTATACCATAGAATATTGTTAAAAATCTTTTACAACATACATATGCCCTAACTTACATGTAGAAGTTCCAGAAGTCATAGGCACTGCAAAAGAAAGATAAAGCAAAATGATTGGTGATTGTCTCAATTAACAGAGATATTAGGACTCTGAATTGCTTTTTAGTTAGAAGGAACTGGACAGTTTATTCTGATGTGCAGAAAAAAAGAATTTCTATTGCCAGAATACGAATTTGGAATCAGTTTTAAACTATTATGTCTGCAAGTATTGTTTTGTGAGATATTAATGATATATATTGCACTCTGTTCAAGCTACATAAAATTGTATATTATATATATATATATATATATATATATATATATGAATGTATATGTATTCATGGCAAAAAACTCTGTGTAATGCATCAGTTAGGGTTGTTCCACAGCTACAAAAGTGAGGAAATTCGGTGTTAGGGTTGAAAGCCCCTCTTGCACCCCCCAGCCCACCCACCAATCAGCATTGGGGTGTGCGTTGGGGTTGTTGGCCTTAACTCTCACCCCATCACATGTGTAAACAAGCTAAGGTATAGGAGAATGGGATGAGAATTAGGACTGACGACCCCAATGCATACCCAGATGCCAGTCGAACCGTTTAATATTTTTTCATGAAATCTTCAAAAAGAACCTTGGGGACCCTGGCTGCACATTCCCTGAAGTTTTTGGACCGGTCGCGCAAACCATGCGGCCTGTAGGCGTGAGCAAAGAATGTGCAAAAAAGCTTAATTGTGCATTTGGATGTTGCTTAATAACTCCACAGCCATATAACCAGCTGGTACAAAAGTTGGAAGATTCCAAGATCTACCATGCCCAACCACGCATGCCAAATTGCATGCAAATCTGTTGAAAGGTGGCAAAGTTATTAAGGTGCAAAAGTTTACCCTTTAACCTTAAACGTGCTAATCAACCCTAATTATGGTAGCACTACTGTGCTACCATTATATGTGTATATATCTATATATATATATATATATATATATATATAAAATACAAAATCACACATGCCCCCACAATGCAAAGCATCATGGGCTGCATATGCAAATCACCACAGAATGTTATATATATATATATATATATTTATATATACGAGGCAAAAAACTCAGTTTAATGCATTAGTTAGGGTTGTTCCACAGCGACAAAAGTGAGGAAATTCAGTGTTAGGGTTGAAAGCGCCCCTTGGACCCCCCGTCCACACCCCCAACCGGCATTGGGGTGCGCGTTGGGGTAGCCAGCCCTAAATCTCACCCCAGAAGATATGTGAAGAAGCAGAGGGATAGGAGATTTGGGTGAGAGTTAGGACCGACAACCCCAACCCGCACCCCAATGTCAGTTGGGGGTGTGGGCGGGGGGGTCCAAGGGGGGCTTTCAACCCTAACACCAAAATTCCTCACTTTTTTTGCTGTGGAACAACCCTAACTAATGCATTAAATTGAGTTTTTTGCCTCTAATTTCCCTTTTTTTTGAGAATAATAACGAGAAATAGTGAATGTAAGCGTAGTTGAACAGGGAGCGTGATGCTGGGCCCTTCAGGCCCCACGCCTCCCACCACGTGACTATGTGACAAGACATCACATAGTAACATTGTGCCTGCAAATGCAAATGGTAATGCACATGGTAACACAAAGCGAAAGAGAAACAGTACTGTAGACAGAAATATTAAAAACAATGCAAAAGCAAGCACAAATGAAAACGCAAAGGGTAACGCACATGGTGGCATAGACAGGAACAGTAAGTGAAATGGTATGGAACCGCAAGCGGAAGCAGTAACAGTAACAATAATGTAAGCGCACAGGCCAGTTTTCCCCAAAAGCTGCATAGAGAAAGACAGTGAGTGCAAAGAATGTATGCATAATAATGGGTCTCGGAGCAGAAAATGAGGAGTTGGAATACTAAATTGCTTATATCTCAGGAACAGTACGACATAGAAAAAAAAATTAAAAGTCATATGAATTATCATTTCCTGGCTAGTTTTGTGCTTAGTCCCTTCCAGGGTACTAAGCATTTTTCTGACAAAAAGTCCGTATCTCGCACCGTTTCCGAGATATGGGCCCTGAAAGGCGCAGCAAACGCCGTAATGTTATCCTATGGGAAAAAAAGAGAAGTTCGGAGTGCCATAACTTTTCCTCCCTCTAACATTTTTTCACCAAACCACTGAAAGGCACATCTGTGGGATGTTGGCTGTCTTCCCTCTACATTTCAGCCCAAAATACCGAACCGTTATTTTGTAGCAGGGCACCAAAGGATTGCTGCAATGCGTCGGACACCTTAATGTTATCCTATGGGAAAAAGTGTCAACTTTGGAGTGCCGTAACTTTGCCGCCATGTAATATTTTTTTCAGCAAAACACTGAAATGCACATCTGTGTGATGTCGGCTGCGTTCCCTCCAAATTTCTGCCCAAAACACCAAACCGTTCTTTTGCAGTGGGGTGCCAAATAATTGCTGTCATTTTCCAACAGCCTAGACAAGTACTGTCACAATTTGTGAAAGCTTTCGCAAATTCATCCGACAATGTCGCAAGTGCGAAAGTACTTTGTGAAAGTACTTTTTCAAGAAATTTAAAAAACGTATTTCTGGGCTGCTTTACCCCAAAATAAAGACATGGCTAGCATCCTCAGGGTCTGACTAGGTGAATACAAAAATAATTGGGTTGCTAGAGGGTCCCACATTTAAATGCCAAGCATTTTTCTGATCACCAACTGAAAACAAAATGGCAGATTTGCAACAGTAAAAGGGCCATTTGTGAAAGTAAAAACTGCATTTGCGACACTGTCAAACTTTTTCTTAACTTTTCCCATTGACTTATAATAGGAACTTGTTTTTTGAATAGCTTTTGAACCGTTTAATATTTTTTCATGAAATCTTCAAAAGGCACATCAGGGACCCTGGCTGCCATTTTCTGAAGATTTCAGAGCAGTTCGCAAAACTGTGCACCTGTAGGCACGATCGAGAATTCCAGAAAATGTGTAAATGCACCCGCAGATCATGCTTAATAACCCGCAGCTGTGCATCCAACTGGTACAAACTTGGCAGATCCCAAGGCGTATGGGTCTTGATTGCGTATTCCAAATTTCAGGCAAATCTGACACACGGTTGCAAAGTTATTAAGGTGCAAAATTTTGGGTTTAACATGTAAATGGCTCCTCAACCCTAACTATGGTAGCACTACCGTGCTACCATAATATATATATTTATAAAATGGTGTGGTAAAATCATAAAAATCCCAGTGATACAATTGGCCAAAACACGTCACATGACCGTGCATTATTTCCCAACGACCGCACACCTTCCACTACGACCGCACGCCTGAACTACTTTCCAGTCCTCAAAACCTTTTCACCAGCAGCAAGACCACTCCACACCTGGTGCAGCTAGACACCCACACTAACACACATGTGCAACTGACACCCACACCCATAAGTAAATATACCAGTAGTAGCCCCACACTGTAGAAACAGATCTCTTCATCCTACCATTAATGTTTACTGAAAATTTAATTTAAAATCAAATCCTGCCTGCCATGTTCACAGTGTCACAGTGTACAACCACTTTTATTACTGTAACCACTGTGACCAGTCTGATTAACAGAAACCTAACTGTATATATAAAACTATAACATACATTCTTTGTAGTCTTCTTCATTTTTTTAAAAAGATGCCTTCCACTGACAATACCGCTGATCCTGCAGACAGTACTTTCACTTTCAATAGCGAATGTGGCGATCGAAGCGTTGCTCATTTTAAGTGAGAAGCTATTCGAGTCAAAGTAAGATCGTGCTCTGTTTAAAAATCAGAAAAGTGACTGCCTTTTATTAGTTTCTCTTGTTTTCTGTAATAGTAGCTCCATATGCGATGCGAACGGCGAGGATAGATAGCGAAGTCGGTAATTTAGCGAGACGGAAGCTGGCCAGTGCTGCCATAGCAACACCTCGCCTCGCCTGCCACGCTTCTAAAATTACCACCACCGACTCTATCCTCGCTGCTTCCGCATACAATATGGAACTACTATTAAGGAAAACCGAGAGAAACTAATAAAAGGCAGTCACTTTTCTGATTTTTTAAACACAGCACGTCTTACTTTCACCACGTAACAGCTTCTCACTTTCTAAAATGAGCACCGCTCGGTCACGCTACATTTGGGCAATTAAAGTGACAGTCCTTTACAGACATACTTTTTTTCACACCAAAAAGGACTACTAAAAGTTAAATTCATTTACAAATACAGTTTTTCACACCAAAAAGTGTCACCTCTGCCAACATATCATTTAATTACCAACTACACAGAAGGACTACTTCCCCAAAAAATGTATAGCTATTTTATAAGATAGATATACCACTCTGAGGTGTGCGGTCGCGCTGTTCAGATGCGTTGACGCACTTGGCTCGCGGCTCGCGGGCACAACGCACACCAAGGCGCGTGTATATCAGAGCGTGACCGTACACCTCAGAGTGGTATATCTATTACATATATGTGTGTATATATATATATACATATATATATATATATAGATACATACGTATATATATATATGTACACTATATGTTCAAGATTATCTAGGTCATATCTCACATTTAAGCGATGGGGAAATAATGAAGAAGGACTTCTGTTTTATGAATGTAACCCCCTGTGGGGGCTTACCATTTTGTCTGTGTCCTTGCCTCCTGTTTTTGCCTTGGTTGGCTTGCTGCCACTTTGGCCCAAGTCCCTAGTGTCCCTGAATCTCCATCCTGCCCCACAATGTGTTTTCCCCTCTAGAAGGTGCTGGATGAGTAAAGCTGCGTAACCGCTGTTACATTACCTCACAAATGAGCAAGCTTGCAATGGATTCACTTTAGGTCTCTGGAGGGGCATCCCAATGGATGCCCACCCGGGACCTCAAATCCTCCCGTGGCCACCCAGTGGAGTCCTTGGGGGGCCACAGACAGATGGCCAGTGTTAGTGAATACTGGTATGAGCACACCTGTCTGCGGGTGTGCAGCTACATGGGCGGGGTACATGCTTCTTTCATGTAACTGCACCCGTGTTGAGCATTGGGCCTCATATGAGCAGTGTGCATGTCACATTGTAACTTTTAAATCTTTTTATTTACTTTTTACCTAAAATGGATGGAGCAATGCCTTATACAAATTATGACAAAACTGAATAGTTCCAAAAGCAACATTAATTATGACTGTAAAGTGAGGAGTTTGTCATATCTGCAGCTATAACTGGAGATGAAGTTGCTGTGTCTGTTACAACAATGTAAAATGAGGGAAAAGATGTTTAAACTATTTAAAACATATCTGAAGGTGAGTGTTTTTCTATACATTTCATATAACAAGATTCAAAGTTGTAATTCATATTTCACTATTAATTTTCTGTAAAATATAGAATATGTATTCCACAGAATATTGTTAAAAATCTTTTACAACATACATATGCCCTAACTTACCTGTAGAAGTTCCAGAAGTCGTAGGCACTGCAAAAGAAAGAAAAAGCAAAATGACTGGTGATTGTCTCAATTAACAGAGATATTAGGACTTTGCATTGCTTTTTAGTTAGAAGGAACTGGACAGTTTATTTTGATGTGCAGAAAAACAGAATTTCTATTGCCAGAATATGAATTTGGAATTAGTTTTAACTATTATGTCTGAAAGTATTGTTTTGTGAGATATTAATGATATAAATTGTACTCTGTTTAAGCTACTTAAAATAGTAAATTTTATATATATATATATATATAAATATATATATATATATATTTATATTCATGGCAAAAAACTCTGTTTAATGCATCAATTAGGGTTGTTCCACAGAAACAAAAGTGAGGAAATTGATGTTGGGTTGAAACCCTTGCACCCTCCAGCCCACCCCCAACCGGAATTGGGTGCGTATTGGTCGTCATTCCATAACTCTCACCCCATCACATGTGGAAAGAAGCTGAGGAATAGGAGAATGGGGTGAGAGTTAGACCGATGACCCCAACGCGCACCCCAATTCCGATTGGGGGCTGGAGGGCAAAGGGGGTTTTAATCCTAACATCGAATTTCCTCACTTTTGTCGCTGTGGAACAACCCTAACTGATGCATGAAACAGATTTTTTTGCCTCTAATTTCTGTTCTTTTTGAGAATGATAATGAGAAATAGTGAATGTAATTCGCGGTGGGAGAGCGGGGCCCTCACGTGATGTCTTGTCACATAGTAACATTGCGCCTGCAAACGCAAATCGTAATGTGCATGGTGACACAAAGCGAAACAGAAAAAGAAACAGTACTGTAGATAGAAATATTAAAAACAACGCAACTGCAAATGAAAACGCAAAGGGTAATGCACATGGTGGAGTAGATGTGAACGGTAAGTGAAACGGGTATGGAACGGCAAGCGGAAATGGTAATGGTAACAGTAATGTAAGCGCACAGCTGGTTTTCCCCAAAAGCAGCACTGAGAAAGACAGCGAGTACAAAGAATGTATGCAAAATAATGACTCTCGGAACAGAAAACGAGGACTTGTAATGGTAAATTGCTTATATCTCAGGAACCGTATGACATAGAAACGAAATTTAAAAGTCATATGAATTATCACTTTCCTGGCTAGTTTTGTGCTTAGTCCCCAGTAGGGGGCTAACCATTGTTTTGATGAAAAGTCCATATCTTGCACCGTTTCCGAGATACGGTCCCTGAAAGACGCGGCGAATGCCGTAATGTTATCCTATGAGGAAAAAACAGAAGTTCGGAGTGCCATAACTTTGCCTTTCTGTAATATTTTTTCACCAAACAACTGAAAGGTACATCTGTAGGATGTTGGTTGTCTTTTCTGCAAATATCAGCCCAAAAGACCAAACCGTTATTTTGCAGCAGAGCGCCAAACCATTGCTGCAATGCATTGTACGCCGTAATGTTATCCTATGGGAAAAAGTGTCAATTTTGGAGTACTGTAAGTTTTCTGCTGTGTAATATTTTTTCAACAAAACACTGAAAGGCACATCTGTGGGATGTCAGCTGTGTTCCCTCCAAATTTCAGCCCAAAACTCCAAACCGTTCTTTTGCAGCAGGGTGCCAAAGAATATATATATTTATGAGGCAAAAAACTCAGTTTAATGCATTAGTTAGGGTTGTTACACAGTGACAAAAGTGAGGAAATTCGGTGTTAGGGTTGAAAGCCCCCCTTGGATCCCCCCACCCACATCCCCAACCGGCATTGGGGTGCGCGTTGGGGTTGCCACCCCTAAATCTCACCCCATAAGATATGTGAAGAAGCAGAGGTATAGGAGAATGGGGTGAGAGTTAGGACCAACAACCCTAACCCGCACCCCAATGTCGGTTGGGGATGTGGGCTGGGGGGTCCAAGGAGGCATTTCAACCCTATCACCGAAATTCACAGCCGACATCCCACAGATGTGCCTTTCAGTGTTTTGTTGAAAAAATATTACACGGCGGAAAAGTTACGGTACTCCAAAGTTGACACTTTTTCCCATTGGATAACATTATGGCGTACAAGCAACATGTGGAAAGAAGCTGAGGAATAGGAGAATGGGGTGAGAGTTAGGACCGATGACCCCAACGCGCAACCCGATTCCGGTTGGGGGGGCTGAGGGTGCAAAGGGGTTTCAATCCTAACATCAAATTTCTCACTTTTTTCACTGTGGAACAACCCTAACTGATGCATTAAATTGAGTTTTGTGCCTCTAATTTCCCTTCTTTTTGAGAATGATAATGAGAAATAGTGAATGTAATGCAGTGGCGGGTGGTGGCATGAGCGCGGGGCACTTCAGGCCCCACGCTCCCGCCATGTGATGTCTTGTCACATAGTAACACTGTGCCTGCAAACGCAAATGGTAATGCACATGGTGACGCAAAGTGAAACAGAAAGAGAAACAGTACTGTAGACAGAAATGTTAAAAACAACGCAAAAGCAAGCGCAAATGAAAACGCAAAGGGTAACGCACATGGTGGCATAGACGGGAACGGTAAGTGAAACGGGTATGGAAGCACAAGCGGAAGCAGTAACAGTAACAATAATGTAAGCGCGCAGGCCGGTTTTCCCCAAAAGATGCATAGAGAAAGACAGTGAGTGCAAAGAATGTATGCATAATAATGGGTCTCGGAGCAGAAAATGAGGAGTTGGAATACTAAATTGCTTGTATCTCAGGAACCGTACGACATAGAAAAAAAATGTAAAAGTCATATGAATTATCACTTTCCTGGATAGTTTTGTACTTAGCCCCTTCTAGGGAGCTAAGCATTTTTCCAAGGACAGTCCGTATCTCGCACCGTTTCCAAGATACGGGCCCTGAAAGGCACAGCAAATGCCGTAATGTTATCCTATGGGAAAAAAAGAGAAGTTCAGAGTGCCATAACTTTGCCTCCCTGTAACATTTTTTCACCAAACCATTGAAAGGCACATCTGTGGGATGTTGGCTCTCCTCCCTCCACATTTCAGCCCAAAAGACCAAACCGTTATTTTGTAGCAGGGCGCCAAAGGATTGCTGCAATGCGTCGGACACCGTAATGTTATCCTATGGGAAAAAGTGTCAACTTTGGAGTGCTGTAACTTTGCCGCCGTGTAATATTTTTTCAATGAAACACTGAAATGCACATCTGTGGGATGTCAGCTGCGTTCCCTCCAAATTTCAGCCCAAAACACCAAACCGTTCTTTTACAGTGGGGTGCCAAATAATTGCTGACATTTTCCAACAGCCTAGAAAAGTACTGTCGCAATTTGCGAAAGCTTTCGCAAATTCATCCGACAGTGTCGCAAGTGCGAAAGTACTTTGCGAAAGTACTTTTTCAAGAAATTTGAAAAACCTATTTCTGGGCTGCTTTACCCCAAAATAAAGACATGGCTAGCATCCTCAGGGTCTGACTAGGTGAATACAAAAATAATTGGGTTGCTAGAGGGTCCCACATTTAAATGCCAAGCATTTTTCTGATCACCAACTGAAAATAAAATGGCAGATTTGCAACAGTAAAAGGGCCATTTGCGAAAGTAAAAACTGCATTTGCGACACTGTCAAACTTTTTCTTAACTTTTCCCAATGACTTATAATGGGAACTTGTTTTTTGAATAACTTTTGAACCATTTAATATTTTTTCAGAAATCTTCAAAAGGCACATCGGGACCCTACTTTATACGTTTCCTGAAAGATTTCAGAGGTCCATAAACTATGTGCGACCCGTAAACCGTGGGAATTCCAAAAGTGTAAACATGCGCATATCATGCTCAATAACTCTGACGCCATATATCTGACCAGTAACGAAACTTGGCAGATCCCAAAGCGTATGGGTCTTGATTGTGTATTCCAAATTTCAGGCAAATCTGTCAAACAGTTACAAAGTTATTAAGGTGCAAAATTTTGGGTCTAACATGTAAATGGCTCTCAATCCTAGCTATGGTAGCACTACTGTGCTACCATAATATATATATATATATATATATATATATATATATATATATATATATATATATATATATATGTGTGTGTATATATATATATATATATATATATATATATATATATATATATATATATATATATGTACACTATATGTTCAAGATTATCTAGGTCATATCTCACATTTAAGCGATGGGGAAATAATGAAGAAGGACTTCTGTTTTATGAATGTAACCCCCTGTGGGGGCTTACCATTTTGTCTGTGTCCTTGCCTCGTGTTTTTGCTTGGTTGGCTCTCTGCCACTTTGGCCCAAATCCCTAGTGTCTCTGAATCTCCATCCTGCCCCACAATGTGTTTTCCCCTCTAGAAGGTGCTGGATGAGTAAAGCTGCGTAACCGCTGTTACATTACCTCACAAATGAGCAAGCTCGCAATGGATTCACTTTAGGTCTCTGGAGGGGCATCCCAATGGATGCCCACCCGGGACCTCAAATCCTCCCGTGGCCACCCAGTGGAGTCCTTGGGGGGGGCCACAGACAGATGGCCAGTGTTAGTGAATACTGGCATGGGCACACCGGTCTGCGGGTGTGCAGCTACATGGGCGGGGTACATGCTTTTTTCATGTAACTGCACCCGTGTCGAGCATTGGGCCTCATATGAGCAGTGTGCATGTCACATTGTAACTTTTAAATCTTTTTATTTACTTTTTACCTAAAATGGATGGAGCAATGCCTTATACAAATTATGACAAAACTGAATAGTTCCAAAAGCAACATTAATTATGTCTGTAAAGTGAGGAGTTTGTCATATCTGCAGCTGTAACTGCAGATGAAGTAGCTGTGTCTGGTATAACAATGTAAAATGAGGGAAAAGATGTTTAAACTATTTAAAACATATCTGAAGGTGAATGTTTTTCTATACATTTCATATAACAAGATTCAAAGTTGTAATTCATATTTCACTATTAATTTTCTGTAAAATATAGAATATGTATTCCACAGAATATTGTTAAAAATCTTTTACAACATACATATGCCCTAACTTACCTGTAGAAGTTCCAGAAGTCGTAGGCACTGCAAAAGAAAGATGAAGCAAAATGACTGGTCATTGTCTCAATTAACAGAGATATTAGAACTTTGCATTGCTTTTTAGTTAGAAGGAACTGGACAGTTTATTTTGATGTGAAGAAAAACAGAATTTCTATTGCCAGAATATGAATTTGGAATTGGTTTTAACTATTATGTCTGAAAGCATTGTTTTGTGAGATATTAATGATATAAATTGTACTCTGTTCAAGCTACTTAAAATAGTAAATTTTATATATATATTCATGGCAAAAAACTCTGTTTAATGCATCAATTAGGGTTGTTCCACAGAAACAAAAGTGAGGAAATTCGATGTTAGGGTTGAAACCCCCTTTGAACCCCTCCAGCCCACCCCCCCAACCGGAATTGGGGTGCATATTGGTGTCAGCCGCCTATAACTCTCCACCCCATCACATGTGGAAAGAAGCTGAGGAATAGGAGAATGGGAGAGTTAGACCGATTGACCCAACGCTGCACCCCAATTCCGATTGGGGGGGCTGGAGGGGTGCAAAGGGGGTTTCAATCCTAACATCGAATTTCCTCACTTTTGTCGCTCTGGAACAACCCTAACTGATGCATGAAACAGATTTTTTTGCCTCTAATTTCTGTTCTTTTTGAGAATGATAATGAGAAATAGTGAATGTAATTCGGCGGTGGGAGAGCGGGGCCCTCACGTGATGTCTTGTCACATAGTAACATTGCGCCTGCAAACGCAAATCGTAATGTGCATGGTGACACAAAGCGAAACAGAAAAAGAAACAGTACTGTAGATAGAAATGTTAAAAACAACGCAACTGCAAATGAAAACGCAAAGGGTAATGCACATGGTGGCGTAGATGTGAACGGTAAGTGAAACGGGTATGGAACTGCAAGCGGAAATGGTAACGGTAACAGTAATGTAAGCGCACAGGCTGGTTTTCCCCAAAAGCAGCACTGAGAAAGACAGCGAGTACAAAGAATGTTTGCAAAATAATGACTCTCGGAACAGAAAACGAGGACTTGTAATGGTAAATTGCTTATATCTCAGGAACCGTATGACATAGAAAAGAAATTTAAAAGTCATATGAATTATCACTTTCCTGGCTAGTTTTGTGCTTAGCCCCCAGTAGGGGGCTAACCATTGTTCTGATGAAAAGTCCATATCTTGCACCGTTTCCGAGATATGGTCCCTGAAAGACGCAGTGAATGCCGTAATGTTATCCTATGGGGAAAAAACAGAAGTTTGGAGTGCCATAACTTTGCCTTCCTGAAATATTTTTTCACCAAACAACTGACAGGTACATCTGTAGGATCTTGGTTGTCTTTTATGCAAATATCAGCCCAAAAGACCAAACCGTTATTTTGCAGCTGAGCGCCAAACCATTGCTGCAATGCGTTGTACGCCATAATGTTATCCTATGGGAAAAAGTGTCAAATTTGGAGTACTGTAAGTTTTCTGCTGTGTAATATTTTTTCAGCAAAACACAGAAAGGCACATCTGTGGGATGTCAGCTGTGTTCCCTCCAAATTTCAGCCCAAAACTCCAAACCGTTCTATTGCAGCGGGGTGCTAAAGAATATATATATATCTATATATATATGAAGCAAAAAACTCAGTTTAATGCATTAGTTAGGGTTGTTACATAGTGACAAAAGCGAGGAAATTCGGTGTTAGGGTTGAAAGCCCCCTTGGATCCCCCCACCCACATCCCCAACCAGCATTGGGGTGCGCGTTGGGGTTGCCATCCCTAAATCTCACCCCATAAGATATGTGAAGAAGCAGAGGTATAGGAGAATGGGGTGAGAGTTAGGACCAACAACCCCAACCCGCACCCCAATGTCGGTTGGGGGTGTGGGCGGGGGTCCATAAGCATTCAACCCTTAACATGAAATTCACAGCCGACATCCCACAGATGTGCCTTTTCAGTGTTTTGTTGAAAAAATATTACACGGCGGAAAAGTTACGGTACTCCAAAGTTGACACTTTTTCCCATTGGATAACATTATGGCGTACAAGCAACATGTGGAAAGAAGCTGAGGAATAGGAGAATGGGGTGAGAGTTAGGACCGATAACCCCAACGTGCACCACGATTCCGGTTGGGGGGGCTGGAGGGGTGCAAAGGGGGTTTCAATCCTAACATCAAATTTCCTCACTTTTGACACTGTGGAACAACCCTAACTGATGCATTAAATTGAGTTTTGTGCCTCTAATTTCCCTTCTTTTTGAGAATGATAATGAGAAATAGTGAATGTAATGCAGTGGCGGGTGGTGGCGTGAGCGCGGGGCACTTCAGGCCCCACGCTCCCGCCATGTGATGTCTTGTCACATAGTAACACTGTGCCTGCAAATGCAAATGGTAATGCACATGGTGACGCAAAGTGAAACAGAAAGAGAAACAGTACTGCAGACAGAAATGTTAAAAACAACGCAAAAGCAAGCGCAAATGAAAACGCAAAGGGTAACGCACATGGTGGCATAGATGGGAACGGTAAGTGAAATGGGTATGGAAGCACAAGCGGAAGCAGTAACAGTAACAATAATGTAACGCGCAGGCCGGTTTTCCCCAAAAGATGCGTAGAGAAAGACAGTGAGTGCAAAGAATGTATGCATAATAATGGGTCTCGGAGCAGAAAATGAGGAGTTGGAATACTAAATTGCTTGTATCTCAGGAACCGTACGACATAGAAAAAAAATGTAAAAGTCATATGAATTATCACTTTCCTGGATAGTTTTGTACTTAGCCCCTTCTAGGGAGCTAAGCATTTTTCCAACGAAAAGTCCGTATCTCGCACCGTTTCCAAGATACGGGCCCTGAAAGGCACAGCAAATGCCGTAATGTTATCCTACGGGAAAAAAAGAGAAGTTCAGAGTGCCATAACTTTGCCTCCCTGTAACATTTTTTCACCAAACCATTGAAAGGCACATCTGTGGGATGTTGGCTCTCCTCCCTCCACATTTCAGCCCAAAAGACCAAACCGTTATTTTGTAGCAGGGCGCCAAAGGATTGCTGCAATGCGTCGGACACCGTAATGTTATCCTATGGGAAAAAGTGTCAACTTTGGAGTGCTGTAACTTTGCCGCCGTGTAATATTTCTTCAATGAAACACTGAAATGCACATCTGTGGGATGTCGGCTGCATTCCCTCCAAATTTCAGCCCAAAACACCAAACCATTCTTTTGCAGTGGGGTGCCAAATAATTGCTGTCATTTTCCAACAGCCTAGAAAAGTACTGTCGCAATTTGCGAAAGCTTTCGCAAATTCATCCGACAGTGTCGCAAGTGCGAAAGTACTTTGCTAAAGTACTTTTTCAAGAAATTTGAAAAACATTTTTCTGGGCTGTTTTACCCCAAAATAAAGACATGGCTAGCATCCTCAGGGTCTGACTAGGTGAATACAAAAATAATTGGGTTGCTAGAGGGTCCCACATTAAATGCCAAGCATTTTTCTGATCACCAACTGAAAACAAAATGGCAGATTTGCAACAGTAAAAGGGCCATTTGCGAAAGTAAAAACTGCATTTGCGACACTGTCGAACTTTTTAACTTTTCCCCTTGACTTATAATGGGAACTTGTTTTTGAATAACTTTTGAACCATTTAATATTTTTCACGAAATCTTCAAAAGGCACATCGGGACCCTGACTCTTACGTTTCCTGAAAGTTTCAGAGGTCAATAAACTGTGCGACCCGTAGGCACGACCGTAGAATTCCAAAAAAGTGTAAACATGCGCGCATATCATGCTTAATAACTAAGCAGCCATATATCTGCCCAGTACGAAACTTGGCAGAGCCCAAAGCGTATGGGTCATGATCGTGTATTCCAAATTTCAGGCAAATCTGTCAAACAGTTACAAAGTTATTAAGGTGCAAAATTTTGGGTTTAACATGTAAATGGCTCCTCAACCCTAGCTATGGTAGCACTACTGTGCTACTATTATATATATATATATATCTATATATATATATATATATATATATATATAGATATATATATGTGTATATATATATATACACACACACACACATATATATATATATATATATATATACACACACACACACACACACAATATGTTCAAGATTATCTAGGTCATATCTAACATTTAAGCGATGGGGAAATAATGAAGAAGGACTTCTGTTTTATGAATGTAACCCCCTGTGGGGGCTTACCATTTTGTCTGTGTCCTTGCCTCCTGTTTTTGCCTTGGTTGGCTCGCTGCCACTTTGGCCCAAGTCCCTAGTGTCCCTGAATCTCCATCCTGCCCCACAATGTGTTTTCCTCTAGAAGGTGCTGGATGAGTAAAGCTGCGTAACCACTGTTACATTACCTCACAAATGAGCAAGCTTGCAATGGATTCACTTTAGGTCTCTGGAGGGCATCCCAATGGATGCCCACCGGGACCTCAATCTCCTGCCACCCAGTGGAGTCCTTGGGGGCCACAGACAGATGGCCAGTGTTAGTGAATACTGGTATGAGCACACCTGTCTGCGGGTGCAGCTACATGGATGGGTATATGCTTTCTTTCATGTAACTGCACCCGTGTTGAGCATTGGGCCTCATATGAGCAGTGTGCATGTCACATTGTAACTTTTAAATCTTTTTATTTACTTTTTACCTAAAATGGATGGAGCAATGCCTTATACAAATTATGACAAAACTGAATAGTTCCTAAAGCAACATTACTTATGTCTGTAAAGTGAGGAGTTTGTCATATCTGCAGCTGTAACTGGAGATGAAGTAGCTGTGTCTGTTAAAACAATGTAAAATGAGGGAAAAGTTGTTTAAACTATTCAAAACATATCTGAAGGTGAGTGTTTTTCTATACATTTCATATAACAAGATTCAAAGTTGTAATTCATATTTCACTATTAATTTTCTGTAAATATAGAATATGTATTCCACAGAATATTGTTAAAAATCTTTACAACATACATATGCCCTAACTTACCTGTAGAAGTTCCAGAAGTCGAGGCACTGCAAAAGAAAGATAAAGCAAAATGACTGGTGATTGTCTCAATTAACAGAGATATTAGGACTTTGCATTGCTTTTTAGTTAGAAGGAACTGGACAGTTTATTTTGATGTGCAAAAACAGAATTTCTATTGCCAGAATATGAATTTGAATTGGTTTTAACTATTATGTCTGAAAGTATTGTTTTGTGAGATATTTATGATATAAATTGTATCTGTTCAAGCTACTTAAAATAGTAAATTTTATATATATATATATAATATATATATATATTTTTTTCATGGCAAAAACTCTGTTTAATGCATCAATTAGGGTTGTTCCACAGAAACAAAAGTGAGGAAATTCGATGTTGGGGTTGAAACCCCTTTGCCCTCAGCCCACCCCCAACTGAATTGGGTGCGTATTGGTGTCATTTCCATAACTCCTCACCCCATCACATGTGGAAAGAAGCTGAGGAATAGGAGAATGGGGAGAGAGTTAGGACCGATGACCCCAACGCGCACCCCAATTCCGATTGGGGGGGCTGGAGGGGCAAAGGGGGTTTCAATCCTAACATCGAATTTCCTCACTTTTGTCGCTGTGGAACAACCCTAACTGATGCATGAAACAGATTTTTTTGCCTCTAATTTCTGTTCTTTTTGAGAATGATAATGAGAAATAGTGAACGTAATTCGACGGTGGGAGAGCGGGGCCCTCACGTGATGTCTTGTCACATAGTAACATTGCACCTGCAAACGCAAATCGTAATGTGCATGGTGACACAAAGCGAAACAGAAAAAGAAACAGTACTGTAGATTGAAATGTTAAAAACAACGCAACTGCAAATGAAAACGCAAAGGGTAATGCACATGGTGGCGTAGATGTGAACGATAAGTGAAACGGGTAGGGAACTGCAAGCGGAAATGGTAACGGTAATAGTAATGTGAGCGCACAGGCTGGTTTTCCCCAAAAGCAGCACTGAGAAAGACAGCGAGTACAAAGAATGTATGCAAAATAATGACTCTCGGAACAGAAACGAGGACTTGTAATGGTAAATTGCTTATATCTCAGGAACCGTATGACATAGAAACGAAATTTAAAAGTCATATGAATTATCACTTTCCTGGCTAGTTTTGTGCTTAGTCCCCAGTAGGGGGCTAACCATTGTTTTGATGAAAAGTCCATATCTTGCACCGTTTCCGAGATACGGTCCCTGAAAGACGCGGCGAATGCCGTAATGTTATCCTAAGGGGAAAAAACAGAAGTTTGGAGTGCCATAACTTTGCCTTCCTGTAATATTTTTTCACCAAACAACTGTCAGGCACATCTGTAGGATGTTGGCTGTCTTTTCTGCAAATATCAGCCCAAAAGACCAAACCGTTATTTTGCAGCAGAGCGCCAGACCATTACTGCAATGCGTTGTACTCCGTAATGTTATCCTATGGGAAAAAGTGTCAATTTTGGAGTACTGTAAGTTTTCTGCTGTGTAATATTTTTTCAACAAAACACTGAAAGGCACATCTGTGGGATGTCAGCTGTGTTCCCTTCAAATTTCAGCCCAAAACTCCAAACCGTTCTATTGCAGCAGGGTGCTAAAGAATATATATATGAGGCAAAAAACTCAGTTTAATGCATTAGTTAGGGTTGTTACATAGTGACAAAAGCGAGAAAATTCGGTGTTAGGGTTGAAAGCCCCCCTTGGATCCCCCCACCCACATCCCCAACCAGCATTGGGGTGCGCGTTGGGGTTGCCATCCCTAAATCTCACCCCATAAGATATGTGAAGAAGCAGAGGTATAGGAGAATGGGGTGAGAGTTAGGATAACAACCAACCCGCTTTTAATGGACCCCAGAGAATTAATGGTAAAGGAATCAGGAAACTCATCTCTAACACCGAAATTCACAGCCGACATCCCACAGATGTGCCTTTCAGTGTTTTGTTGAAAAAATATTACACGGCGGAAAAGTTACGGTACTCCAAAGTTGACACTTTTTCCCATTGGATAACATTATGGCGTACAAGCAACATGTGGAAAGAAGCTGAGGAATACGAGAATGGGGTGAGAGTTAGGACCGATGACCCCAACGCGCACCCCAATTCCGGTTGGGGGGGCTGGAGGGGTGCAAAGGGGGTTGCAATCCTAACATCAAATTTCCTCACTTTTGTCACTGTGGAACAACCCTAACTGATGCATTAAATTGAGTTTTTTGCCTCTAATTTCCCTTCTTTTAGAGAATGATAATGAGAAATAGTGAATGTAATGCAGTGGCGGGTGGTGGCGTGAGCGCGGGGCACTTCAGGCCCCACGCTCCTGCCATGTGATGTCTTGTCACTTAGTAACACTGTGCCTGCAAACGCAAATGGTAATGCACATGATGACGCAAAGTGAACCAGAAAGAGAAACAGTACTGTTGACAGAAATGTTAAAAACAACGCAAAAGCAAGCGCAAATGAAAACGCAAAGGGTAACGCACATGGTGGCATAGACGGGAACGGTAAGTGAAATGGGTATGGAAGCACAAGCGGAAGCAGTAACAGTAACAATAATGTAAGAGCGCAGGCCGGTTTTCCCCAAAAGATGCATAGAGAAAGACAGTGAGTGCAAAGAATGTATGCATAATAATGGGTCTCGGAGCAGAAAATGAGGAGTTGGAATACTAAATTGCTTTTATCTCAGGAACCGTACGACATAGAAAAAAAATTTAAAAGTCATATGAATTATCACTTTCCTGGATAGTTTTGTACTTAGCCCCTTCTAGGGAGCTAAGCATTTTTCCAACGAAAAGTCCGTATCTCGCACCGTTTCCAAGATACGGGCCCTGAAAGGCACAGCAAATGCCGTAATGTTATCCTACGGGAAAAAAAGAGAAGTTCAGAGTGCCATAACTTTGCCTCCCTGTAACATTTTTTCACCAAACCATTGAAAGGCACATCTGTCGGATGTTGGCTCTCCTCCTCCACATTTCATCCCAAAAGACCAAACCGTTATTTTGTAGCAGGGCGCCAAAGGATTGCTGCAATGCGTCAGACACCGTAATGTTATCCTATGGAAAAGTGTCAACTTTGGAGTGCTGTAACTTTGCCGCCGTGTAATATTTTTTCAATGAAACACTGAAATGCACATCTGTGGGATGTCGGCTGCATTCCCTCCAAATTTCAGCCCAAAACACCAAACCATTCTTTTGCAGCGGGTGCCAAATAATTGCTGTCATTTTCCAACAGCCTAGAAAAGTACTGTCGCAATTTGCGAAAGCTTTCGCAAATTCAACTGACAGTGTCGCAAGTGCGAAAGTACTTTGAGAAAGTACTTTTTCAAGAAATTTGAAAAACATTTTTCTGGGCTGTTTTACCCCAAAATAAAGACATGGCTAGCATCCTCAGGGTCTGACTAGGTGAATACAAAAATAATTAGGTTGCTAGAGGGTCCCACATTAAATGCCAAGCATTTTTCTGATCACCAACTGAAAACAAAATGGCAGATTTGCAACAGTAAAAGGGCCATTTGCGAAAGTAAAAACTGCATTTGCGACACTGTCGAACTTTTTAACTTTTCCCCTTGACTTATAATGGGAACTTGTTTTTTGAATAACTTTTGAACCGTTTAATATTTTTTCATGAAATCTTCAAAAGGCACATCTGGGACCCTGACCGCACGTTTCCTGAAGATTTCAGAGCGGTCGCGCAAACTGTGCGACCCATAGGCACGACCGTAGAATTCCAAAAAAGTGTAAACATGCGCGCATATCATGCTTAATAACTCCGCAGCCATATATCTGACCAGTACGAAACTTGGCAGATCCCAAAGCGTATGGGTCTTGATCGTGTATTCCAAATTTCAGGCAAATCTGTCAAACAGTTACAAAGTTATTAAGGTGCAAAATTTTGGGTCTAACATGTAAATGGCTCCTCAACCCTAGCTATGGTAGCACTACTGTGTTACCATAATATATATATATATATATATATATATATATATATATATATATATATATATATATATATATATATATATATACACACACACACACACACATATATATATATATATATATATATATATATACACACACACACACACACACACACACAATATGTTCAAGATTATCTAGGTCATATTCTCATTTAAGTGATGGGGAAATAATGAAGAAGGACTTCTGTTTTATGAATGTAACCCCCTGTGGGGCCTTACCATTTTGTCTGTGTCCTTACCTCCTGTTTTTGCTTGGTTGGCTCGCTGCCACTTTGGCCCAAGTCCCTAGTGTCCCTGAATCTCCATCCTGCCCCACAATGTGTTTTCCCCTCTAGAAGGTGCTGGATGAGTAAAGCTGCGTATCCACTGTTACATTACCTCACAAATGAGGAAGCTCGCAATGGATTCACTTTAGGTCTCTGGAGGGGCATCCCAATGGATGCCCACCCGGGACCTCAAATCCTCCCGTGGCCACCCAGTGGAGTCCTTGGGGGCCACAGACAGATGGCCAGTGTTAGTGAATACTGGTATGAGCACACCTGTCTGCGGGTGTGCAGCTACATGGGCAGGGTACATGCTTCTTTCATGTAACTGCACCCGTGTTGAGCATTGGGCCTCATATGAGCAGTGTGCATGTCACATTGTAACTTTTAAATCTTTTTATTTACTTTTTACCTAAAATGGATGGAGCAATGCCTTATACAAATTGTGACAAAACTGAATAGTTCCAAAAGCAACATTAATTACGTCTGTAAAGTGAGGAGTTTGTCATATCTGCAGCTGTAACTGGAGATGAAGTAGCTGTGTCTGTTATAACAATGTAAAATGAGGGAAAAGATGTTTAAACTATTTAAAACATATCTGAAGGTGAGTGTTTTTCTATACATTTCATATAACAAGATTCAAAGTTGTAATTCATATTTCACTATTAATTTTCTGTAAAATATAGAATATGTATTCCACAGAATATTGTTAAAAATCTTTTACAACATACATATGCCCTAACTTACCTGTAGAAGTTCCAGAAGTCGTAGGCACTGCAAAAGAAAGATAAAGCAAAATGACTGGTGATTGTCTCAATTAACAGAGATATTAGGACTTTGCATTGCTTTTTAGTTAGAAGGAGCTGGACAGTTTATTTTGATGTGCAGAAAAACAGAATTTCTATTGCCAGAATATGAATTTGGACTTGGTTTTAACTATTATGTCTGAAAGTATTGTTTTGTGAGATATTAATGATATAAATTGTACTCTGTTCAAGCTACTTCAAATAGTAAATGTTATATATATATATATATATATATTTTTTTTCATGGCAAAAACTCTGTTTAATGCATCAGTTAGGGTTGTTCACAGAAACAAAAGTGAGAAATTTGATGTTGGGTTGAAACCCCTTTGACCTCAGCTCACCCCCCAGATTGGGGTGTGCATTGAGTGTCATAGCCCATAACTCTCACCCCATCACATGTGGAAAGAAGCTGAGGAATAGGAGAATGGGGTGAGAGTTAGACCGATGACCCCTAACGCGCACTCTCAAATACGATTGGGGGCTGAGGGGCAAAGGGGTTTAATCCTAATATCGAATTTCCACACTTTTGTCGGTGTGGAACAACCCTAACTGATGCATGAAATGGAGTTTATTGCCTCTAATTTCCGTTCTTTTTGAAAATGATAACGAGAAATAGTGAATGTAATGCGGCGGAGGGAGCGCGGGGCCCGCACATGATGTCTTGTCTCATAGTAACATTGTGCCCGCTAATACAAATTGTAATGTGCATGGTGACACAAAGCGAAACAGAAAGAGAAACAGTACTGTAGACAGAAATGTTAAAAAAAATACAACCGCAAATGAAAATGCAAACGGGAACGCACATGGTGGCGTAGACATGAACGGTAAGTGAAATGGGTACGGAACTGCTTGAGGAAATGGTAATGGTAACAGTAATGTAAGCGCACAGGCTGGTTTTCCCCAAAAGCTGCATAGAGAAAGACAGTGAGTACAAAGAATGTATGCAAAATAATGACTCTCGGAACTGAAAACGAGGACTTGGAATAGTAAATTGCTTATATTTCAGGAACCGTATGACATAGAAAAAAAATGTATAAGTAATATGAATTATCACTTTCCTGGCTAGTTTTCTGTTTAGCCCCCAATAGGGGTCTAACTGTTTTTCCGATGAAAAGTCCATATCTTGCACCGCTTTCAGATACGGCCCTGAAAGACGCCGAATGTCAAATGTTATCCTATGGGGAAAAACAGAAGTTTGGAGTGCCATAACTTTGCCTTCCTGTAATATTTTTCACCAAACAACTGAAAGACACATCTGTGGGATGTTGGTTGTCCTCCCTGCAAATATCAGACCAAACCGTTATTTTGCAGCAGGGCGCCAAACAATCGCTGCAATGCGTTGTATACCGTAATGTTATCCTATGGGAAAAAGTGTCAAATTTGGAGTACCGTAACTTTTCCACCATGTAATATTTTTTCAACAAAACACTGAAAGGCACATCTGTGGGATGTCAGCTGTGTTCCCTCCAAATTTCAGCCCAAAACTCCAAACCGTTCTTTTGCGGCGGTGTGCCAAAGATTTGCTGTCATTTTCCCACAGCCTAGAAAAGTACTGTCACAATTTGCGAAAGCTTTCGCAAATTCATTCAACAGTGTTGCAAGTGCGAAAGTACTTTGTGAAAGTACTTTTTCCAGAAATGTGAAAAACATATTTCTTGGGTGTTTTACCCAAAAATAAAGACATGGCTAGCATCCTCAGGGTCGGACTAGGTGAATACAAAAATAATTAGGTTGCTAGATGGTCCCAAATTTAAATGCCAAGCATTTTTCTGATCACCAACTGAAAACAAAATGGCAGATTTGCGACAGTAAAAGGGCCATTTGCAAAAGTAAAAACTGCATTTGCGACACTGTCGAACTTTTTGTTAACTTTTCCCTTTGACTTATAATGGGAACTTGTTTTTTGAATAACTTTTGAACCATTTAATATTTTTTCACGAAATCTTCAAAAGGCACATCGGGGATCCCGGCCGCACGTTCCCTGAAGATTTAGGACCAGCCACGCAAACTGTACTGACCTGTTAGTTGGTGGGTGGCAGGGTGGAAGCCAGGTGCACTACTGCCATCTGTCAAGTGTCACAGAGTAAATAATGGTGTTAGGATTCACTGTCAGGTATGCTTTGGTGTACGATACACCATCAGGGTTTTAGGGTATTTTATGAGGTACAGATGTTCATGATGAGCCATCAACCGGACCCCTGGATCATAAACAATATTGTGCTTTGTAGTAATGTATTAATGATGACTGCGATTGGGATCACTGCACTACACTACACCAGGAGGGCTATTGCACTTTTGGGGGGTGGATTAATGATGCCTATTATTGGGTCACAACAATACACTGAACTATGTGTAATATTGCATATTTTTGTGGGTGTTCATGAATCCCTCTGACTGGGGTGCATGCAGTGTTGTTCCTTATGACTGGTGACTGTGAGGGTGCCACCCACAACTTCTCAGAGAATGGTAGTTCTGTATGCTAGTCAAGTGCAAATTGGGCTGTAATAAGATTTAAATGTTTCTCTGTGTGTCTTGCAGAGATTATGAACCCATTTGGATGTCCCATTGTTAATATGTGAGAAGCAGTGCATGGTGCAATGCCACTTCCACTAGCGGGTCTCTGCATGATACACTCTGGACACTTGTGTTGTAGCAGTACTACTACAACATGCACAGTTAGGGTGCCAAGGCTGTGATATTCAAACTACTACACCATAGTGCAGGTCTGTCGAATGTCACCAGGACACACCCCTGTGCAAGCAACTTCTGGTGCGCCGAGGCTTGTGTCATACCTGGAACACTTTGAATATTCGCCCCATACAGTGCTACATTCATCATGTGTCTGAAGAGTAGTTACATTGAATGCACAAAGAAAAAGAGTAACACGCTGCAACATAAAAAATAAATAATGCAATAACAGTGAAAAGTGAAAATTAATAGAGTAATATAAAAAAACAATATGGTTCACATTGAAGTACTGTTAGTGTAAATAACAGAAAATAGTACTACAAGAGTTGCAATACTCCTCATCTTGGTACATTTTCAGTATGTATGTGCAGTACTCTTAGAACAATTAATCATATACTATAGTTGTGTGCAGCTGCAATCAGGGATGTGTACATTTGTTGTACATGGCCTCAATTTTGCTGTTGATCTCCACGGAGCATGCAGTACCTGGTCAGGTGGGTGGGGATGTCTTGTAGTACATTTAGACAATTGTTTGTTATTTCTGTCACCTGCTGCTGGTTGTCTGTCATTGGTCGTGTTGCCTTGGTCCTCCCCCATACTTGCATGTGTGTGTCTGTGTGTGTGTGGTGCTGGGGGGGGGTGAATTCGGAGTTAGGGTTTTCAACCCTAACACTGAATTTCCTCACTTTTGTCGCTGTGTAACAACCCTAACTGATGCATTAAACAGAGTTTTTTTTGCCATAAATATATATGTATATATGTTCATGGCAAAAAACTCTGTTTAATGCATCAATCAGGATTTTCCACAGCAACAAAAGTGAGGAAGTCAGTGTTAGGGTTGAGCCCGATACACCCTCATCTCCCTTCAACCACACATCGGGTGTGCTAGGTCATTGGCCTTAACTCTCACCCCATCACATGTGTAAACAAGCTAAAGTATAGGAGAATGGGGTGAGAGTTAGGACCAACGACCCCAATGCATACCCCGATGCCGGTTGAACCGTTTAATATTTTTTCATGAAATCTTCAAAAAGAACATTGGGGACCCCAGATGCACATTCCCTGAAGTTTTTGGACTGGTCGCGCAAACTGTGCGACCTATAGGCATGAGAAAGAATGCGCAAAAAAGCATAATTGTGCATTCGGATGTTGCTTAATAACTCCACAGCTGTATATCCAACTGGTACAAAAGTAGGCAGATCCCAAGATCTACCATGCCAAATTTCAGGCAAATCTGTTGAAAGGTGGCAAAGTTATTAAGGTGAAAGTTTTACCTTTAACCTTAAAAGTGCTACTCAACCCTACCGTGTTACCATTATATATATATATATATATATATATATATATATATATATATATATATATATATATAAATATATATATAGATAAATACATACAAACAGATATATATATATTATATGATACATGATGGGCAGGAGTGGGATATGGTAAATATTCTCACTCCTGCAGAGTGAGCTCTGGATTCTCACGGGTGCCAAAAGCATGAGTGAAAATGCACAGCTTATTCTGCAGGACTGAGAATATTTTCCATATCCCACGATCTACACATCATGTGTGATATTTATACAATGAGGGTAGGAGCTTCAGAAGTATTGCTATGTTTTCCTGTGTTGTTTTCCTGTTCCTGTGTGCTGTCTGCTCTTCGTGTGTGTGGTCTGAGTGTGAGTTTTTTGAATGGGCTGGGAGTTTCAGAAACACTATGAGAAACAGCTGAGTGTCCTTTGCAATGTTTATTGAGTTACTTCTAGGTATTAGTGAGAAAGAAACAGTTTTGTGAAGTAGTTTCTTTTAGAATGCAGGCTGTAGTGAAGCTGAGAGAAGCAAAGTAATGGACTGGGAGTTTCAGAAACAGTATGGAAAACAGCTGAGTGTCCTTTGCAATGTTAGGTGGGTTACTAGCAGTTAGCAGTAGAAAGCGCTGCCTGCTAACTCAATTAACTTGCAAGGCACCTCAGCTTTTCCTATAGCATTTCTGAAACTCCAAGCCCATTACTATGCTACTCTTAGCTTCACTACAGCCTGCATTCTAAATGACACTGCTTCACAAAACAGTTTCTTGGCAGTAAGAAACAGGGGAAAGGCATCTGTGAGGAGCGTCAGTTCTGACATCATCTGAGAGACAGGTGAATGAATGTCTGAGCAGGTCAGCATGGTCAAGCTCTAGCTGGAACCTATGTATGCAGAATGTAAGAATGTATGACTTATGATATAAGGAAACAACAGCTTTACACTATCTTCCACCCGTTTTAAGATAAAAAAACTTTGGGTATGTCAAAAAAGGTTTGCCACACCTGAGAGCTCACTGGTGTACATTTTCCTGATAAGCACTTTACACACAGCCAAAAAAGATCCAAATGGACAACTTCCATGCCAGCTCGCTGACTTTCCAACCAGCCGTCAGAGACAACAGCACATCATTTAGCACAGGAGCCCCTAATTTTCCTGCTGCCAATAACACCTGTGAGTAAGGTTAAGAAACCTAAAACAGGTAACATTTCACCTTTTTTACAGAATAAGAGCTTAAACAATATACAGAGCAGCATGAATGAAATGCTGTGTGATTCGTCACAGACGACAGAGCAGCTACCCATGAATGGGAATACACTAGCTAGCGGGGAAAGCAGCTCTGGAATTAAGATTTTTAACTTTTCTGGTAAAGGAATATCTAACACTGAGCTCAATCCCACTCAGCAACCCAGTGGTTCCATAGACAATAAAATGGAGCATTTAATTAAATCACTGCTATGGCTATTATAACGTGCGATTAAAAACAACTGGTGCCTGTGCTTTTTCTTTTTTGGCTCCAACCCTGTGGCATTCTCTACCTCGTCGGTTAAGAGAATGCCTGACCATTGATAGATTTAAGATTGAGTTAAAAATGAGTTTATTTAACTTGGCCTTCCCTAATTATGGTTAACTTGTTTTTATTCTTCTGTTTTAAAGTTATATTTGTATTTGGTTTTATTTGCAGCGCCTTGGTTTTGAAAGGCGCTATAAAAATAAAGTTTGATTTGATTTGATTTGAAAACAGAAATGTTTGAAGTGATGTCTACATTAAAAACAGAGGTCCTTCATACATTAGGAGAAATTAAAAACTCCATTACTATGATTTCTGCTTCAGTTAATGAACTGAATGCAAAATTTGAGCAGTTAACAACTCATACTGATTTGGCTGAAAATAGAATATCGCAGGTGGAAGACTTAGTTAATCCACTAACACAGAAGAATATCCATCTTGCCAGACAATTACAGCTGCTGTAAGACCAGGTTGTGGAACCAGAGGACAGGGCCCGCAGATGCAACTTATGACTAACCAAGCTCCCAGAAGGCATAGAGGGTAATGGAGACCCCTTGCCATTTTTTGAAAAGTTGATAACTCAAGCAATGAATTGCAAATATCCAGAAGACAAAGTACATTTAGCTAGAGAACATAGGGTGGGTAACCACTCGATAAATAATATCTATCCAAGAACAGTCTTTATTAAACCTCACACATTTTTGGATAGAGAAGCCATTCTTTCAAAGGCACATACAGAGAAGGGGCTTACTTATGAGAACATCAAATTCAATGTGTTTCCTGACATGTCCTCTGAAACCAGTGTCAAACGTAAACTTTTCAATCTGGTTAAAGAAAAATTATATCACAAAGGCATTCACTTCTCAATGAATTACCCAGCCAAACTGCGCTTTGTAGTGAAGGGAAAACTACAGACTTCTGACGATTCAAACAATGCAATGGCTGCATTTGAGGAAGAATATGATGAATCAGGATAAACAATGGGCCATTAAAAGCAAAAATAATGCAATTACATTTACTTACTATGAGGGTGACAGACACATAAAGTTATGTTAATATGCCAAACTTGGTCTGTCCTTAGAATATTTGGGACTTCTAAACCTTGCTTAACCATCTGGATCTATAAGTTTATCCAAAATAATTAATTCCCATGTATGCAGGATACACCTATTACTTCCTATTTTTTAAGGGAAAAAGAAGGAAAAAAAAGATGAATATATACATACTTAAATCTTTGAGATATAATGGAATTTCGGGGCTAGTAATATATGGTTTTAAGTGGATGTCTCATTATGCATAGAAACACTTAATTGTGGACATATACTTATATGGCTATATAATATCTATATTGATCATTGATTATTTTATACTAGCTAAATTTGATTAACTTTCCTTTTGGCAACCAGCTGGGGCTTGCCTATCACCTTAGCACATAGACCAATGATGATAATTTTTGTCATCATGTTTTTGGGGAGGGTGGATTCTGGAATCTTCTTGATTTCAGAGTTGGTTTTTCAAAGGGGGGGCGGAGTCATTTGTTTGTTACTATACACTCTCTACCGATAAAATCCAGCCCAATCTTAAGTTTATGAAAATTCTTATTAGAAATAAACAAATTATTAAAATTGATAGATTTCGGAGGACCTGGTTCAATCATTTAAAAAATAAACTATGAATACATGTTTTCATATGCTATCTTGGAATGTTAAAGGTCTGAAGAACAAAACTAAGATGATGCGTATTACAAAATTCTTGCAAAAAAGGAAAGTAGACGTTGTAATGATGCAGGAAACTAATTTCTATGCAACAGAATCTAAATAGTTTAATAACCGATGGGGCTCAGGGATTTGTTCTAATTATACTAATAATTCTAGAGGTATATTTATTTATTTATGTATTTATTTATTGATTTATTTTAACAAATCGCAAAGACTATTCTATTTAATAAACAAAACCCTTACCTTAAAATAAACAAAATGGAAACAGACACACAAGGCAGATGGGCAATAGCAGATATTAATATATATAATTTAAGGGATACTTTGGCAACTATTTATTCACCAAATGTAAACTGTCCAACTTTCTTTACTCATTTTTTTTAACCTTGTCAACCTTTCCACTCCCATATATAATTGACGATTTTAATGTAGCCCTTTTTGCACAAAGTAAGATCTCTAAACTGGACAAAGCTCATCGATCAACACAAATTGTTATTAAAAAATATATTCAAGAAATAAGACTCATAGATCCGTGACTTATAAAATATCCAGCTTAAGAGGTATATTCATATTATTCTATATCTCAATATTCCTATTCTAGAATTGATTATTTAATATCAGAAACAATAAAACATACTATTATAGATATACAGTATTCTGGGATTCTGATTGCTGTCTTTTCGCCATGTATCTTAAAGATCGGGTGCTCAGAACCCCAGAATACACCCAATCACTAGAAAATGCACTTCCTTCTTGTTAAAATACCACAAATCTCTCAGACATTAGCCATGGATATTAAGGAATTTTTTGATAACAATTCTGGATCAGAAACATCAATACACAATATATGGGACACATTTAAATTATGGATAAGGGGGCGTCTAATAGTGTATGAACAAATCAGAAAGAAAAAACAATCCTCTCCCACAAAACAGTTCATAAATGAAATTGCCGCCCTCTAAACCATACATACCCAGACTCTCAACATTAACATTTTTAACCAGCTTATTCGAAAGAAGGAACAATTAAATACCATACAAATAGACACAGTTGAGCAACAGATTCTACTAACATGGCAAACTAGGAGAGAGCAAGAAACAAAATACATTCTAGCCATTAAAAATTCACAGGGAGAGATCGTGGAAGATCCAGTCGAAATAAATAAATGTTTTTCTACATATTACCAAACTCTTTATAAATCAGAAAGTACACATATTTTGGCAGAGCAAATAAAACATTATTTAAAACAAATGCCTCTCCCCATCTATACCTATTAAATGGAAAAGCAATCTACTTAGGGAAATAAACTATGAAGAAATAGATAAAGCTATTCTTAGCCTACCAGGTAATAAATCACCCGTACCGTATGGGTTGGTAATAGAATTCTATAAACATTTTAAAACTATTCTCCTTCCCATAATGGTAAAACTCTTTCATTCCTTTAATACCTCCAGAAGTCTTCCCAAAACTCTTCAAGATGCTATCATTCATGTGTTTCTCAAAAAAATAAAGATCCGCTGAGCTGTTCTTCCTAGTGCTCCATCTCCTTATTGAACATAGACTATAACATTTTCATCTAAATCATACCCAAAAGATTAGAAAATATACTACCACATATATTAAATAAAGATCAAAAGGATTTATAAAGGGAAGAACACTGAGGGAAAATATAAGACACACCTTAAATATCATATCATAATCTAAAAGAGAAGATGCAATTCTCCTGACCTTAGACTCAGAGAAAGCTTTTGACTGGGTAGAATGGAATTATATGATGTGTTTGATTGGCGTGTAATGACATCTGTGCACAGTCTTCCTGTTGATGTCTGCCACACTCCTGCCCCTTCTGATCTGGCTGGTGGTCCTGCAGTACCCCTGATCTGCATTGGGGGTTGCCTGGACCAGCCTCTGGATCCCTCCCAGGGAGAGGAAAGCAGTCCTCTGGATGCTTCATCCTCTCCCTCCCCTACTGACCCTGACTCCCCGAGTCCATCCCCGAACCTGGGCCACCAGAGTGGTATGAGGTGTGGCATCCAGCGCATTAACCCTCAGCACCACCGGGCTGATGCCAGTGCCTTTCTGACCACCATTCCATAGCCTTCCATGATTTCGGCTCACCACCAGACCATGGCGAAATGAGATATGAATGCAAGGGATGGACATGGACTCGAGCTATCAGGTCAAAAGCCAAGGTGACAGCCCTATATTAGGCTGCCACCACCTCATCTATACCTGTAGAACAAGCCACCCATATGCTTGAGATATCAAGTACCACCAGAAGACCATCAAAGTTCAACCACCTCAAAGGGGGTATCTGACTACCTTCACAGGAGGAGGAGGGATACAGAGAGGCATCATGAACTCAAAAGTGATGGCACAGTGATCCAACCAACTGATCTGTTCAACCTTGAGGTTGTTAACCTCAAGCCCAGTGTGGAACATCAGGTTCAATGCATTTCCATGTTGGTGGGTACCAATAGCAACTGCCTGTGCTAGACCCAGAGACAACCTGCTATAGAGGAAGTCCTGACCAAAATGTGATAGTTTGTCTTTGACTCATGCATTGAAATCACCAAGGATAATCCACCTCAGTGATTTAAACAGCTGGTAAGCAATGAACTCACAATTTCCCATAGAAAGTCTCTTTCATGCCCAGATGGACAGTAAATGATGAGGTCTCTGAACCCAGCACCTGGATCTCAATGAATGGATACACACTCAAAGGTTGATGTGTCCCCCACAGGGTGCACCACAATTTCCAGTTCAGATCTGAACAAGATAGCTACCTCTCCCCCACTGCAATCCTTTTTGGGGCAGTGCACTACAGAGAAACTGACTGGCACTGCTGCCTCCAAAACTAGGCCAGCTTCGTCACTGAGCCAGATCTCCATAAAGCATGCCAAGTTGACTGAAGAGTAAGAAACAAAGTCATGGTAGATACCACCCCACTCACAGCCACTTGACTGTAGGTACACCCCAGCACAAAACTCCATCCAATAGCACTCAAAACACCATTTGTAATAAGACTGTAGTTGCAGGGATAGCACAGGGAACCCTGCTAAGGAACAAAGTCTAAGTCTATATCTGAAATATACAACACCCAGCATTGCCACCTGGAGATAAATTCATCGGATTTACCAGGAAGAGTTGCTATCTTCCTCTCCATAGCACAAATCTCCCCTCCTATTTTATTTATTTATTTGATATATCGGGTTTACAACCTTTGAGCCAGAGGCTCATTTACAAAGGTACCTCATCACATGTAAGACAGAAGGTAATGCAGAACAGGGTACAACAACAATTACATAAGCATGTGTTACAGACATTTGTCACAGACATTATTTACAATATTTGGATGTAGATATTTTCAGACATTATTTACAATATTTGAATGACGGTATTTACATCATCACAGTAGAAAGACATTATTAGCTTGAAAAAGCATCTAAAGAGAGTAGTCAGACCTATTCATGGGGTTGATATTGTTGACGGAGGTTGCAATCTATAATGGACTTTGTCAGAGAATTTGGTTCAGAGTGGGTGAGAAAGTGAAATGTTAGTTGCAGTTACAGGAGCGGATATTGAAGAAGTGGTTGTGAAGAGTGGTTTTGACGTGGGCAATCTTGGGTGCGCTAGTGATGGTGTTTCAGAGTGCATTAAACCACGTGGGGGCCCTGTAGTGGAAAGATCTCTGGGCAAGGGAGGTTTTTACCCTGGGCACAACCAGAGGTGCTTTCTCTGAGTTGCGGGTAGAGATAGTGGGGGTGGCAGGATGAAGAGAGGCGATGACCCCAGGGGGGAGAGTCCAAGCAGTATTTTCTTGGACAGTAAGCAGGTCTGGTAGTGGAGCTTCTCATCAAGGTTGAGAAGATTGGCAGAGGTATAGAGAGAGAGCAGGTGTGAGTGAGCCTAGGTGTGCCAGTTAGGAGCCTGCAGGCCTTGTTTAGGGAGACCTGGATTTTCTGGAGTGCAGAGTTATCTGCTGCTCTGTATACAGGGAGCCCATAGTCCACTAGGGACAGTACTGATGACATGATGGAAAGCCTAAGGGCATGGGGGGGAGGCAGTCCCTGTGTCGGTAAAGGAGTCCAATCCAGGTGTTTGCTGCAGCAGCAAGGGTGTTTATGTGGTCATGGAAGGTAAGGGCCAAGTCGAGGGTAAATCCAAGACATTTGTAGTTGGATATCTGTTCAAGGGGGTGCTGGGTGCTGGGAGGATGCGGAGAGGTGCACTTATTGCTTTGTTTTGGTGGTGAGAGAAGATCACTGATTTAGTCTTTTTTAAGTTTATGACCAGTCTACAGTCCTTAAACCATGTTTTGGCCTGGGATAAGGCATGTTGGAGGGAGTCCTGAAGGGGCGTGGGTTTATGATGCGCAGTAAAGAGCACTGCATCATCTGCATATAGTAAGATTTTTGTGGAGCAGGCCTTTGGTAAGGAGTTTAGGTAGAGGGAGAAATGAAGTGGCCCCAGGATAGAGCCCTATATAGAGATGCTATATTTGTACCATTGTAGCAGAAGGTGTCATCCAGAGGTGTGTGATACCCTTCTTGGCTGGAAGGATACATGTATATAACAACAAACGGGGGGGGGGAGGGGGAGATGAACATCTAAAGGAGGGATAGATAGTAAAACCAGCATGGGGGAAAGCAAAGTTCAAGAGCCTGACAGTTCTTCCATTTAGTCTGCTATATCCTTTTAACAAGTTGTGAAAACTGGACAAGATAAGAGGATATGGAAGTGGTCATCCAGGGATTAACTGCAACCTCTCCAGCATGGTCTGTGCCTCTGAAGCATAAACTTTATGAGCACTACCTGGGCTCTAAAATGTCTATACCTACACTTCCAGACAAACTCCTCCAGGAACTAGAGGAAGTAATCTTCAGTGCTGGCCATGAGGGAATACTGGTGAAACAATGGCATTTCAACTGCAAAACCCATCACAGCGACAATCTCAACAGGTTTTGAGATTGTTGCTGTGGTGGACCATCGGCAAAATTTTGCCACTCCACCAGTGATTCCCCCCATTTCAAACAAACCCCGACTATGAGTTTGTTATATAGAAATGTGTGTGTGGGGGGTGCTGGGGACCCCCATTAAAAAAAACACAGTGTCTGACAGGTGAAATTTTGCCTGTCAGCATTGGGGATGTCACCAAGCTGCATGTCGGCAACTTCGGTGTTGATGCGGCTTGGTGGAACTGGCAATGAGTACTTAAACCAGGAAGTTAAATTAAACATGGCATTTAAGTCTTTGTTCCAGCTATCCAGAGTCGACCTGGTCGGATCACCTAAAAGGTCTTGCAGTTCCCAGTATATATTACCTATCATGAGTTCCACCATGCCATGGTGATACAGAGAACAGCAACCATCAGTACAGTGATGGCACAACACCACCAATTGGTGTTGTGCCATTGCTGAAGAAAACAGGTGAAAAAACAAATTTAGGGTAGGATTTGAAAAATTACAGCTCTGACATACATGAGCTGGGGTAATAAGAAGTCTAAGTTGAAAATTTGGGTTAACAATATTTAATATTTCCGAAGTTATGAGTGGACGTAGCGAAATTGCAATGAATTGTCATAACTGTGTCATTTTTTCATCCCACATTTTCAACATACAGTGGTAGTTATTGAAAAGTTTCCTACCTTGAGGTACCCCTGAGGTCATTTGCATTGACTGTAATGTGATCCTGCCTCATTCTGCCTCAGTATACCTAGGTATACCTCAGTACTGCAAAACTTTTCTACGACTACCACTGTAGTCTTCTTTTATTTTTTTCTTTATCTGTTTTTCTCCCCTGCCATGCTCTGGTGACCCCCACTCCTTCAGACTCTGCAAGTCCTCCCTCAATCCTCACTGGCCCTATCTGAGCTTCCCTGACCCTCACATTGCAGCTGGTCCCTAGGATATCCCAGATGTAACCCTTCACCGGGTGGGTCCCCTTCCTCCGAGGGGGAAGGCACTGGGTGGGAGCAGCCCAGTGCACTCATGATAAGGCCCAGGGATGCTGCTGAGGTGATGGAGGCTTGCTGAAGGCATCAAAGGTGTAGGGGGGACAGAGACCATCATCTGGCCGCCACCGAGTGATATTTCCATTTTTCTGGTTCCCCATTGCAATGCAGAGTGCAAACGTGTCCCAGTCCACAGAAAATGACAGCCCACAACCTCCAGTGGTAAGTATAGGGCAAGGAGGGTGTGATGTTGGGTGCTCAGTGGGAGGGTCGGGAGGTGGGAGGTGGATGACAGGGATGACGAGGGACCGTTTTATTTTTTAAAGATTTGAAACCCAACAAGACTTTGGGGACTTTTTCACAGAGACAAATAAATATTTCAGGACACTGGGAGTGGTCTACCCAGTGTCTCACACTGCTGGGGGAGGTGGAGGGGTGACTTGAGAGTGCTGACACAGGGATTGGGCACCCTGATCTCGGCACCCATAATTGTCAACAACGGGCTTCGAGGGGGGGGGCATCCAACACTAGAGGTGGGCATCTGGTGTCAGATAGTACAGTAATCAATAATAATAAGATGGCTATGTTGAAAATCTAGAAAAAAATATTTAAAAATTTCCAAAGTTATGAGTAGGTGTAGCAAAATTCCAATGAATGGTCATAACGTGAGCATTTTTTCATATTTTGACCCCAAATTTTGAACATAGTCTTCTTATGATCCCACCTCATAAACCCTAGGGGTGAAAATGTTAAAATCCATGCCAAAATGACATTCTGCACCACAGGTGTGAAAACATGTTTTGGACAGGATGTGAAAAATTACCGCTATACTGTTCATGAGGTGGTGTGAAAAAATGGTTATGTTAATAATTTGGAGTCAAACTATAAAAAATTACCAAAGTTATGCGGGTGCATAGAAACATTTCAATGAACACTCATAACTCGACCATTTGTACAAATTTTTTCACCACATTTTCTTTTTTTAAAACTCAGTTTTATTTCATAAATCAAACATACATCTCATACACATAATTTAACATCAAATATACAGGAACTTTTCATTTCAAATTCTTTAGCTCCCTTTTTTCACACAACACTCAGGGTATAAGGGGAAAATACACGATTATATTAAGCAGGATTTACATTTCTCCCCTCCTCCACATTTGGATTACAGAGTTCCTTAACTCTTTCCTCTTGGATTGTACTGAGATGTATGGTCCCATCAGAACCCCATGTGTCTTCCAAGAATCACAGTCCGTCCTCAAGGGACTCTTCAGCACAGCTCTACTGAAACAAGTTAAACAGGTTCCGACTTACGCATCTAGCCAATATTAAGACTTAAGGGCAGTGCCCCCTCACCTGAAGACTCAACTGGAGTCATAACTAACTAACTAGGGAGACTCTGTTAGGCATATAAACCAATGATCTCTTGTTGAACTAGGAACTGAGCTAGCCTAATTTGAACTTTCCTACTCTGAGGGTCCAATATCCGAGAGGACTTCTGAAATCCTCCTATTGTCAGCATATGTCAGGTCTTTTCTTAGCTTCCAGGTCTTGATGCAGACCAAGATCATGAGCTAACCTGTCCTGGAAACTCTACTACCTGGAGCAGGGGCTCTACCTCTGTCATACCTCGATCCCAGACCCCCCATAGTTTTTATGTTTCTCCTCTGTCAGCCTGAGCTTAGCCATCAGGCCTTCCATATGCCTCAGGTCCTCCACTCTATTCTTCCAGAATCCCAGATCTGGTGGAGACGAGATGAAACATCTGGTCATGATCTCTTTTAGTGCTCCAGGCAGAGCAATCTGAACAAGGATTGCTACCTGTTTCTCTTAATTTTCTTAATGTCTAATCCAAGGACAAATGATTCAAATGAGAAGGGAATTTGCACATCCCATATAGCGTTAAGGGTTTGGCTGACCCCTCGCCAAAATTCCACCACCTCGGGCATGTCCAATAGATGTGGGAATGTGGGCCTATCTGGCCACATCCTCTCCAACACTGATCTGTGCCCCCCCCCGAGAAATGTTTTGTAATTGTAGGAGTATGGAAGAATCTAATAAGGCATTTCCAATTGAACTCCCTCCACATTGAGGATGCCGTTGTGTGCCATCCTCTCTTCCAGGCCTCCAGCCATCACTGGTCAGTGAGTGGGGATCCTAACTCATTCTCCCACCTATCTCTAAGAGCCCATAAATGGGGATTATTCTTACCTTGTAGGGTCCTATATCCCATCAATATCACCTTCCTCTGGCCAGTCAGTTTGGCTGACCAATACAGGAAGTCCTCCAGGACAGTCAGCTCCCTTGCAATCTTAGATATCAGGTGATTCAACAATAGATAGTGCCAGATTTGTAAATATCTATAAAAGTCTGTCTTGTCTAGATGGTATTTTTGCTGCACTTGTTCGAAAGACATAAGATTATTCCCCTGCAGTAGGTCACGGAACCTAACCAAAGCCCGGCTGTTCCAGATCCTGAAATCTAGGTCTGATTGGGGAGGGGGAAAGCTGAGGTTTCTCAGAATGGATGTTAGGAGATCCATTCCCTCTGGAGTCTGGGCCAAACTCCTGGCCTTAATCAGGACCCTAAGTGTGTACCTGGTCCAGGGGGCTTTGATTGTCTGCCATATCAGGGTGGTGATCGGGGCATGATGCAAGGAGATCAGCAAAAACTGCCTGGAATGATGTCTTTCTATACCTTGCCATCCTGCACCCCCTTCTTGCTTCAACAAGGATATGACTGGGGCTAATTGAGCCACCAGATAGTACATTTTGAGATCTGGGTAGGCAAGTCCTCCTCATTCTTTGGGTTGAGAGAGAAGCTGCACCTTAATCCTCCTCCTCCTCCTTCGACCTCTCTGCCAGCTAAAACATCAAGAGGGCCCCTAGAACCTCCTTCCAAAAAGCATTTGGTATCCTTATAGGGAGGGCCTGAAACAAAAACATGAAGCAGGGGAAGACATTCATTTTAACTATCTCCACCCTTCCTCCTAGAGATAGAGGAAGCAGCTCCCATCTTTCACCACATTTTCTACATGGCTTTTTGGGACCCCACATCATGAACATTGTCACTGTCATTTCTTTAATCATTCCCGAAAGGTGATTTGGAACAGCGACTTCAAAATCACCTTCCAGGGCCAATTAAAGAATGCCAGTGTTCATGGGGTTTGGTCCCAAAAACCCATGTTGAAAATGTTCATGTAAAATATCTAAAAATGACAAAGTTATGAATATAAGGTCAAAATGCCATTGAAATACATTATAAGACACTTATCTTGATTCCTCAGTATGTGATGCCTCAGTATGGCTATGAAGAGTGTAGACATGTTCCAGTCCACAGAAGATGACAGCAGATGACCTCTGGAGGTAAGTATAGGGTAAAGGGTGTGTGGGGTGGTAGGGTGTTCAGTGTGAGGGTCGGGATGGGGGAGGAAGATAGCGGGGATGATGAGGGATCTTTTTCTGTTTCGGGGGAAAAAAAGAAGTCAGGAAATGGTTTCCTTCTTTACATGTAACATGTAAAATAAATATATTGGGACACTGTTAGTGGGCTCCCCAGTGTCCCACACCACTGGGGAGTGGAGTCTTCTAGTGTCGACATAGGGATTGGGTCCCCCGATGTCTGCAATTTACACAAGGGTTTTGGGAGGTCATATAAATAAATAAACAAATAATTAAAAGAAATGGGAATTGGAGGGTGCGGGGACACTAGACACCAGGGAAAGAAATGAAAGTGGGTGGGAGGACTGCCACTGCACAGATAGGGAACAGTGATAAGGTCGGCTCACAGCACAAATTGCAGCAGGCAGCACGAATTCCAGCTCCAGCTCCAAAAGTCAAGAAAATCCTGCTGTCAATCATCTGCATGTAGCAAGTGAATATCTCATGTTCAAAAATGTGGTATGTGTGAAAAAAAGCTATGCCTGTTTTTGCATACCACATTTGTAACATGAGCTCTTTGTAGAAGACAGCGATCCTGTCCTGGTCTACAGAAGATGACAGTATATGACCTCCAGAGGTAAGTATAGGGTAAAGGGGGGTGCGAGGTGATGAGTGCTCAGTGGGAGGGTTGGGATGGGGAGGGGGATGGCGGGGACAATGAGGGACAGTTTTCTGGTTTTCAGGTTAAACAAAAAAAAAGATGCGGGGACAGTTTTCTTCTTTTCAGATAAAAATGAAATAAGTATTTTGGGAGACTAGGAGTGGGCTCCCCAGTGTCCCCCACTGCTGGGGAGGGGGACTTCTAGTGCTGACGTGGGGATGGGCCCCCCCAATGTCAGCAAATTGTGCAAGAGTATGGGAAACATTTATATTAAACAAATAAATAAAACAAATGGGAATTGGAGTGTGGGGTGCCACTAGACCCCTGGGAAAGATATAAAGGGGGGTGCCACTGTACAGAAAGAGGACAGTGATCAGTGAGTGGGGGAGGGTACAGCTAGACACCAGGGAAACAGCAATTCACAGATGAAGCTGCAGCCTGCAGCACAAGTTTCAGCTGCGGCTGCAAAAGTTAAGAAAATCTTGCTGTTCTCATACAAAGAACATGGCAAAAATGGTCCTCTCGGTAACCTCAGCACCCAAGATTTTGGGTGCACAGAAAAGGTGTTTCTGGTCACAATTTTAAAAAACAAACATCAGAATGTAGCTAGGTTCTGATATTTGTTTTTTTTTTTAATCCTCTCAATTTTATTTATTTTCTTTCTTTCTCTTGCTAACTAAAAACAAGATGGTGGACACAGGACCACATTGCAAAAATGCATTAAGCTTCATGCAACATTATTTGACTCTGTCTGTGAAAATGCAACAGCTACTGTGAAAACAAAAGTAATTTCATGTGGAATATCTAACTTTTTGCAATAGGAAATAATGAGACACTTGTAAATGTAATAAACATTGGGACAGATTAATATTATTTCACCAAATCTTCAAAAGGCACATCTGTGAGGCATAGGCTTTGTACCATAAAAAAATTTCCAACCACAACCTAAAACAGTTTGAGATACTGGTGGACAAATAAATGGCAAAAAAATGTAGATTTAGGGATATTTGACACTAAAAGAAGGCAAATATTTTCTATATTCTCAAGGTGGTCATACCTACAGTGAGAATATCACATTTATCCTCACTACAGGTAAATGTATCTACACAGTAGGTAGTGATTGGCTCATTCAGAACTCATTTGCATATTCAGCCTCAGTAGCAGCAAGAACTGTATTCAAATACAAATAACTTTAAAACACAAAATGATAGCATGGCACTGTGAGCATGAAAGTTGCTCAGCACAAATATATCTACAAATTGTGGTGTGGAGGACTGGGGCGGGGCAGCAAGTTGGCTGCAGGGCTGCTCCGATCACAGCTGCTCTCTGTCGTGCTGAGCCTTAGCTTTTAAATTGTATACGTGAGGGGTTTTGTGTTTACTTGATGGAATAAACTTTGATTATTTTGTTTTAATGCTTTCAGACAAGCCATTTTTTTATTGCCTGGGTGGCTACAAGTGATTTTTTTTTTGCCTCTGAACTTTTTCAAAATGACCGTTAATTTCTGGCGTTCAGTGCTCTGAACAGTGTTTGTCTCACTTACATGGATAAGAGAGGTATTTTCACTATGCTGGCAGAGTGAAAATATTTGTTGATTTGAAATTTGCCAGCCATTCTTAGTAATTTATTTGCACTCCATTTGGAGGCCTCTCAAATGGGAAAGCGGTAGAGGAAACCTGCCCTTGTTCGGCTGTGGCTTCATGGTGACCCCAGGTGCTCCAAACCCGGTGTTGTCAATTCCCCATGATAAATGGGAGAGAAGAAGCTGATTTTACCAGATTCTGGGTTGATGAAATGTGCTTCAAGTGGAATATAGAAGGAAAGAAACATGAAGGTTACCATTTGAATGTGCTGATATGCTTTCCGTAATTTACAACAGGTATGATGTTGTTGCCTGGGAAAAGGGGGGTAACCCTTTAGCCTGGTAAGGGCCTTGAGTTATTATGCTCAGTCAAGCAATATCTGTTCTTTTCACCCTCCAGATTTTCTGCAGACAAGAGAAGACATGCAATTAGAGTTGTGTCTGTGTTTGGAATAATCAAGATCCAGACGGATGGGATGGGGAGAAAGGTTACTCATCAGATTTGATTCTCCTGGAGTTTTAAGAGCCAGACTACAGTGGCCTTCCTTTGTGATGATTTTGCAGGTCCTTCTAGATGCCGATTTAAGTGACATGGAAGTTGGATTGGGGTATGTATTTTCCCTGTAGAGGTACCTATTCTTAAACTCTTGGCTAATAGTGGCTAATTACCTTGCCTAGTCCACATTTAAAAAATCAGTTTTGAACCCCCTGTTACCGTGTGTCCTTGAACGCTATGGGGAAAGCTCTAAACAACGGGACCTAATTGAGGGCGATATTTTATAGCATCTTATTAAAATTCTTTCAGACTTTTCATGACTCTAATTTGTTTTACTTTATTTTTTAAACTCTAAAACATATTGACTAGAGCTGCTGATTGTCCGTTAAATTTGGTGTATATATGTGCTGGCACTGACATTGGTCATGTACCAGATGGTTTTAGTGTCCTGCAAACTTTATAAAATGAAGCTAAAGGTGCAATGCTGATGGTGAAACCTTTTTACATTTGGGAGCTATTAGAATCACTATATTTGACTCTTTAAGTGAATTTCTTAGCCTCATTTAAAAACCTCAGAACTCCAGAGTAAAAGGAGCCTCAAATACAAAATGAACATAAAACAAATGGACTCCAATTCACAAGGGAGACACAACCGTGCTCATTTTTATGCAGCGATCGCTTTGAAATAAGGCCCTGGACACACTACGGAACTGTTTTTGAAAACCATTTTTAAAACCAGTTTAGCTAAACCATTTCAGTGCAGCCACACTACTCAGTAACCATTTTTGAAAACGGTTTAGTGCGGCCACACTGCTAGTGTTAAACCCGTTCTCCTTGTAACTATTTTGTGTGAAGTCCAACACACAGAACTGTGCTTGCCTGGACACACTGCAGCTAGAACTGTTTTAGTTAAACCATTACAGCTTAAAACACTTTTACTCCTGGACAGACCTGTAAGTAAAACCATGCTAGCTCTAAAACATTTTTAAAAATGGTTTTAAGACTAGGTATCTAGCTGGGTTTAAAAACACTTTTGTTAAAATGTTTTAAGGGGCTTGTAGTCTGTCTGCAAACAGTGCTAGGGGGATTTAAACCATTTTAAGGCACTTAAACTGTTTTAAGTTCCCCAGTGTGTCCAGGGCCTTACAGTTAGGGCAGACTAGTACGGTAGCTTGGTTGGTACTATGCTACCAAATGGAATTGAAAGTGCCTTATTGCACTTGCTAGGTTGGCATATTGTGGGTTAATTGGGCTGTAGTAGCCCTGGTATTTCACCATTTGCCCCCCACTAAAAGTGTACCCATGAAGTTATACAGAAAAGTGAACAGTATATTGGAAGGGGATTTGTGTTCTATAAATGGCTTCTCACCTGAAAAATGGGCATCTCGCTGTATGGCTTCTGTTATTTTAGGAATTCTGCTGCTATTGCTGGATTTTATAAATGAATGAGTTTTTTTTTTCTTTGATGCTCTAAGTGGTCTTAATGAGATTATAATATTACTAGAGATCAATTGTAGATACCGAAAATAGCGTCCCAGTAAATGCTTGAATGACCTAAAGGGAAGAAATAATCTGTCAGCATTAGTTGATATGTATTACAATAAATAACACATATGGATGTACTTTCCAAAGCTGTTTGTTGATTCTATTTATATGTATTTGTTTTAAATTGTAATGGCATGATTGCCAAACAATAAAACCTTTTTGTTACAAACTGAGTGGTGTTTCATTTATAGCTAAGTTATTGTTTGTTATAATTAGTAAAAAAAAAAGCAAAAAATTCAATTTTTTCACCTTTTCTAACACTAGCATACTAGACACCAGCAGAGTAGGCCTCTTGGTCTATCAAGTCTGCTCGTGCTTCAGCACCCTGATTGGGTACCGTAGCTGTCCTGGCTCCTTCCACTGTTACTCGATCCCCAAGTCCCACCCTCCCCCAGGTAAGCCATTCTCTTCATATTCCCTTACCTATACCTACCCACCCTCTCTTGAACCCTTCCACCATAGCTGCCTGTACCAGCTCCCCAGGCAGTGCATTCCACGGATCCACCACTCTCTGTGTGAAGTACGTCCTCCTCCCCCTCCTTTCTCCCCTAATCCTCCCACTCTCGATCTTCCAACTGTGTCTTCTGGTGATTCCACCCTCCTTCCGCTGAAAGATCCCATCTCAGCTTACTTATTTACTTCCTTGAGGTACTTGTAAACCTCAATCATGTACCCCCTGTCCCTCCTCTCATCCAGCGGGAACAGGTTGCACTCCTCTAATCACTCCTCATATGTCATATCCCCCAGGCCTTGGATCAGTTTGGTTGCTCTCCTCTGGACCATCTCTAGGAGTTGGATGTCCCTCTTTAGGTGCGGCCTCCAGAACTGCACACAGTACTCCAGGTGTGGTCTAACCAGGCTGTCATACGGCAGCAAAATCACCTCCCTGTTCCTAGAGGTAATCCCCCTAGCGATGCAGCCCAACATCCTATTTGCCCTGACTGCAGCTCTCCTGCTGTGCTCTGAATTATTCATGTTAACATCCACCAGGACTCCCAGGTCTCTTTCTCTTGTTGTGGCCTGCAACTCTCCACCCCCCTCAAGGGCATACACATAATTGGCGTTTCCATGCCCTAGATGTAGCATCTTGCATATGGAGGAGTTAAATATCAATTTCCAGATGCAGGATCACCTGTCCAAAGTGTCCCGGTCCCCTTGCAGGGCCAATCTTCCCTCCTCCCCTTCAACCACTGCCCCCAGCTTAGAGTTATCCACAAAGAGACTCATTTCACACTCAATACCTTCTCTGATATCATAGATATAGGCATTAAACAGGACAGCTCAGAACTGATCCCTGTGGGACCCCACTTATGACCTCCCTAGGAGCCAAGACTGCCCCCCCCGGACTACTACTCTCTGAGTGCACCCAGAAAGCCAATTTCCAATCAACCTAGCCATCAGTGGGCCTACCCCCCCATCCTCCCCAACTTCTCCAGCAGGCCATTGTGAGGGACCAAATCAAACACCTTGCTGAAGTCCAGGAACAGGACATCCATGGGTTTCCCCCTTGTCGAGTGCTGACATCACCCACTCATAGAATTCCATAAGGTTGGTTTGACACAATCTACCTGGCCCAAACCCATGATGCCGGTTATCCAGGTACCCCAGGTCCTCCAAGTAACCCCCCATCCTTTCCTTAAGTGTGCTCTCTATTATCTTCCCTCTTCTCTCGATCCCCTTTATGGATGGGCACAACATGCGCCTGCCTCCAATCCCTTGGCACCTTCCCCGTCTGCAGCGACATGTTAAAGAGATCCACAAGTGGCACAGCCAAAACATCTGACAACTCCCACAGAACCCTGGGATGAATAGCGCCAGGCCCCAGAGATTTGTCCTTTTTTAGGGACTTGAGGGCTTCCCACATCTGACCGATAGGGATATCAGCATCTGCCCCGCTCCCACAGCCAAACCAGCGTGATGTCCCACCCCTGAACTACCACCTGCAGCAGCTTGCTCTTCAGTAGGTGCCCCAATGAGCAGGTCTGCTGCTCCTTTTGTGTCTGTACCCCCTTTCTTGGGAATTCCCCAGCCTCCACCCTAGTGAACACTGAGGCGAAGTACTCATTTAGTACCTCCGCCTGCTCTCCAGCCTCTTCCACCCACCCCCCGGCTGACTTCAACCTACTGAGCTGGCCCTTGACCTTCCTCCTTTACCCAATATACCTAAAGAATCCCTTTTCCCCACCTTGTATCCCCTGCGCCAGCCTCTACTCCTTTCAGGCCTTTGCCCCCTCACCACTTTGGTGACCTGCCTGGCTGCAAGGTGATAGTTTTCCCTATCTCTCTTCCTCTCTCCTCTTGTTTTTTTGTACCTACTGTAGACAGCCTTCTTCTCCCTTATCATCTCCCGGACCTCCTTATTCCACCAGCATGGCTTGCGAGACCTACCTCCCTTGAGCCTCAACCTAGCACAGGTCCTGGTAGCCTCCTGTATCCCCTGGTTAATGATCTCCCACCTGCCTTCTACGTCCAGACCTGGTTTAGGCTCCCTCAAATGCTCCTTGAGAATTTCCCCCCTGCTCCTAAAGTCAGTCCCCCTAAAATCAACTATCATCACTCTTGAATGAACGATCCCCCCCCACATTAAGCTGAAACCAGACTGTGTCGTAGTCGCTCCCAGCCAGGGGTTCTTCCACAACCAGATCCTGCACAAGATCCCCATCTGCTAAAACCACATCCTGGATATGACCCTGACTCATTGAGTCCATCACCTGCTGATTGAGGAACATGTCCAGAAAGCCATCCAGCAGCTTTTGTTCCCTGGTCACAGCGGGCATCATAGTTCCCCAATCGGCATATTAAGGTCCCCCATCAACACCACTCCTTCCCCTTCCAGTCCACACTGACCCCTAATGTTAGCCAGCAGGCACTCCTCTTGGTCCTCCACCAGCTCTGGGGACCTATACACCACTCCCAACTTAATCCTTCCTCCCACAGGGGTTCTCAAAAGTGACCCACAAGGCCTCCACGCTGCCCTCCACTTCCTCCACTCTAATAACCTTGATGTTATCCCTAATAAACAGTGTAAATCCTCCCCCTTTGCCCTCCTTTCTATCCTTTCTAAGCACAAGGTACCCACTCAGATTAAGATCCCAGTCATGGCCAGGGGTGGCCCAAGTTTCAGTTTCAGTGACCGCTGCTACATCCACCCCACCCTCCACCAGCGTGGCCTGGAACTCAGGCATCTTATTCCCCAGGCTTCTGGCATTTATTAACCCTTGTCCCCACCCCCCTTGATCATATCTTCCCTTGATCCTTCATTCATTCATCCATCCACCCCCCTCCCAGGGTATCATCTACCCCCTTTTTGGGGTTGAGGCCAGCCTACCTGGAATATGGATGGCTGGATCAGCCCACATGTCAACCTCCCCTTCACAAGTTTAAACCCCATCTAGCCTGAATGAAATCCACCATCCCCCTCTTGAGAACTTCCTTCCCACTGAATTTAGATGAAGCCTATCCGGGCATACAGTGCCTTGTCATCCCAAGCCCCCCCCCAATCTCCCAACATCCCAGTTCCACTTTTTTCACCCCACTGCCTGAGCCAGTCATTTATCTCCCTGATCTTTTGTTTGTTCTCCACCGTGGCCCTTGGCACTGGCAGAATTTCCGAGAAGGAGACTGTGCACCCATTATCATGGTAGACCCTGACCAGTTCTTGGAACCTTGCCTGAATTTCCAGTACACTATTCCCCTCAATATCATTTGTCCCCAGATGCATCAGGAAGTCTGTGATCCCTCACAGTCCCTTGCCAGCTCATACACCATGAACTTCATCCTATGCACAGTCAGGCCAGAAATACCTACTACCTTAACTTGACTAGACTTCCCCCTCTCCGCCCCTCCCGATGAATACCCCTGATCATGGAGTCCCCCAGCAGGAGTACCTTAGTGTCCCCCTTGGTGTTGGTATCACTGCCTTTTTGGACTCCTCCTCCAGCCACCGTCACCTCCCTCCTCCCCGAGACCACTTCCCCCTGTATTCCCTCCGGACCCTCTATGTTGGAACCCCTTGCTGCCTTACCCCTCTTACCACAGTTTTTATAACTGAGTTCCGCGGCTCCCCTCAGTTTGGCCTCCACCCCACTCCCTACCCTAGTCAGGCCTTTTTCTATGACCTCCCCCCTTCCAGCCCCTACCTCACCAGCCCCTTCCCCCAACACTGCACTCCCATCAACATTACACCCATCTACCTCATCCCCTATTCTCTTTCCCCCCACCATGCCCACCTCCAGGGGCCCCTTAACTATGGGCCTTTCTCTGGTATGATCCTCGCCTCTCAAAAGACACCCCTTCCTTGACTCCATGCCACCTCCTTTTTCATCGAGTGAGCTCTCAACCCCCACACCTTTCCTGTGCTGGTTCCCCCCTCCCCTTCTGTGACATCTGAGTTGCCCTTTTCCCTGCTAGCAGACTTATATGAGTTACCGGAGCCCTCCTCCCTGCTAGCATGCTTATTTGAGTTACCATAGCCCAGCCTCATCCAAGTTCCCTCATCCAAGTTCCCGCATCCCTCCCACCCCCGTAATTCCTTTCCTCCTCAGCACTGCCCTCCATGTCTTTTCCCCCCAACTTGCTCAATGGCTCAAATTTATTATAGCGCTCAATTTCAGCCTCTTTCGTTAGACCAGGTGTTCTGCTTTCCTCCCCTCTAGCAGATCCCCTGGCACTTCCAACCCTCCTGTTTCCTCCCAACCTCCTATGATTTAGACTGTTTCCTCTACGGCTTCATCCCAGGAAGATACTCCCTTATCTACCAGTCCCCACTCCTTAAGTTCTCCCCTCCTGCCTGAAGAAACAGGTCCATGTCTCACGCCATCATTGCCCTCCTGCCCCTCACAGGCTCTCCCAGACACATTTCTTCCCCCCCAACACCTCTAGTTTTCTCCACACCCAGTCAATCTCCTCTCTGATCTGCAAAAGCTGCCTACAGACTGGGCAACGCCCCTCCCTCCAGACCCACTTTAGAACCATGGTTGCCCCACAGCCAGTGCACCCAACAACCCTACAAAAGATGCCTGCCCTGGCAGTTGGAGGTCATCCCCAGAGACCCTCACTAAACATTCTTGGATGTGCCTCCTTGGCCAAGCCCCCACCCCGAGGTAGACCTACCCACAACCCTCTTGAGGCAGCCATACAGGGAGATGCAGCCAGTGAAAGTAAAGTTCAGCCATTAGGCCAGTCTACAAGGCAAAATAAAAGAGAATGCAATACTGAGTTACAATGAAATTAAAAAGAACACAGCCTTTGGACCAATCTACAAGTTAGAATAAAGAGCATGAAAAACAGAGTTACATCCCCAAACCGATTCTAAGAGGATGAACAGAGTTCCACGCTTAATTGTTCAAGAAATAGTCCGAGTCACGGCTGGAGGGAGGGCACCACCAAGATCCTCCCTGTCCCAGATCCCCCAACCCCAGTACAGACACCCAGCCAATCAGTGCCCTACCTCCACCTGGCCTCTCCTCCTTTGAGCATTTAATAGAGATTGGGAATGGGGTGGGCGGGTGAGACAAATAATAGCCCCGAAGCAGTCCACCAATGCAGTCTGTGCAGTCCCCCTGCACTCCAGGAACAGCTGTTTATGTGTCCCAAGTGGCTGGGCACATCCCTTAAAAGGCCCAGCCTCGAGTTTATAAATGGTGCCCTTTCTTCCTATTGGGCATTCAGCAAGAACTCCTCACCACCGTTGTGGCTGCCTCCTTCCCCAATCTGCCCACAAAAACAGCAGCAGCTCCCGCTGCTGATGCGGCCATTTCAGTCCCCAGACCTCCCGCCAATGCAGAAGCAGCCAGCTGATGTGGTCTGAGCAGTCTCCCTGTCCTCCAGAAACAGCCATTTATGTGTCCCAAGTGGCTGGGCATGTCCCTTAAGAGGCCCAGCCACGAATTTAGAAATGACACCCTCTCTTCCTATTGGGAACTCAGCAAAGACCCACCACCATTGTGGCCGCCCACAAATACAGCAGCAGCTCCCGCCACCGATGTGGGCATTTCAGTCCCCAGACCGCCCGCCGATGCAAAAGCAGCCCACCAGTGCTGTCTGCACAGTACCCCTGATCTCCATGAACAGCTGTTTATGTGTTGTTTTCGACAAACAAATGTGAACAACTTTAAAATTAAAAATGATAGCTTGGTACTTGGTACTGCAAGCACAAACTCAGTTCAGCACAAAAATAAGTGGTGTTTTATTTATTGGTACCTTTTAGTTTTTTTTATAATTAGCAACAAACAGCAGAAAATGTGACTTTTTATCCACTTTTTCAACAAACAAATGGGTGGGGGAGGGGTATGGTTGGCAACCCTAACATCGAATTTCCAGACTTTTGTTGGTGTGGTGTCAACCTTACTTGATGTACTAATAGAGTTTTTTGCAAAGAATATATACAGTGCAAGCCGCTTATAATGGGCAGAACTATGTAATCAGATTCTGCCCATTATAGCGATTGGGCACTATACCCATAAAACAACGTTTGCCAAATCCAGGTACAGTACTGTAGATGTCTGGCTGGGCGGGTGAAACTATCTCCATGGAGCACCTGGCGGGTGCCTGTTTGTTAGCGGCAGGGGAGGGTTGTTGCTCTGTCTGGTCCACAAACTGAGTACTGCACAGAACTCGCAGTGACTGAGTGACCCATGTACCTGCAGCAACCATTATAGAGAGAGAAAGATAGACAGTCTGAACCACAGGAAGATACACTAGTAAATTCCTGTCTTGCTGTGCTGTCCTGCCCTGCTGTCCTGTCCTGTCCTGCCGTGTTGTGCCGTGCTGTCAGCGGGTGAAGCTGTGATTGGGAACTGAGACTGTGGAAATCCGGTCAGCAGTGAAAGGAGATGGAGGGTGCAGTGCTGTCAGTGGGTGAAGCTGTGATTGGGAACTGAGACTCTGGAAATCTGGTCAGCAATGAAAGGAGATGGAGGGTAATGTTCTGTCAGCAGGTGAAGCTGCGATTTGGAAACGAGACTCTGGAAGTCCAGTTAGCAGTAAAAGGAGATGGAGGGGGCTGCCTTGATTGCCCTTGGATTAAATCAGCAAGTAAGCTGGAAAGAGCATTATCCAACCCTCCTCTGACCACCAGAGGAGTCACTTACCTATTAAGCAGCCTATTAAGTTTAATCTCTACTGCAGCGGAGATGCCATCACAGACATGAGGTGTTAATTGGCCCAATAATCACACATGATCACGCCAGCTGTCTGAAGTAGCAGGCGCTACACAGTTGTTATAACCATACAATTTAAACAGCGACCCTATAGGAGTGGCCAATGGTAAACATAAATTGCCTGCAATAACCAACTGCCCGTGATATAACTGAGGTGTGTCTGCGTGTGTCTGTGTCTGTCTGTGTCTGTCTGTGTGTGTGTGTGTGTGTGTGTGTGTGTGTGTGTGTGTGTGTGTGTGTGTGCTCAGCAGGCTGCACACTCGCCTCTGAGGCCGGAAGATCAGAAGGCTGTGAGTTAAATAAATGAGAGGGATGCTGCACACCTGAGGTGCCGTCTTTTGGATGAGACATTAAACCAAGGTCCCATCTGCCTGTTCTGGTGGTTGTTCAGGTGGATGTTAAAGATCCCATGGCACTTCTCGAAAAGAGTAGGGGAATTTTTATTGAAGAAAGGGCTACATAACTATACTGTATGTATGTGTGTATGTGTATATATATATATATATATTTATAGATATATAGATCTCTCTCTCTCTCTCTCTCTCTCTCTCTATATATATATATATATATATATATATATATATATATATACACATCCTTTACAGAATGAAACTTATCTACAACATACCAAAAAGCATTTTTTTAAACCTAAAAATAAATAAACTAGAAAATTATAAAACAGGGTCTACTTCATTTAACATTGTGCCTACATTGTTTGAATCAAGGAAAATGAATTAAATGTATAATGCCATCTTGTACCTTTTTTTCCTTCAAGGACGATATTTCCATTTTTCACAATACAACCGTAATTGTCTGTATTTTTCTAAGCTACATTTTTTATAATCGCACTGAACAACCTTCTGTAAGGAGGTCTGAATATTTTTCTTCATCTCTATATAATGCACTTGTCTCTGTTGAGTGACCCATACACATCTAGACTGTCATATATAGTACCTTATAATGGCAAAAGTGATAAAGTATCTGAATGCTACTTCCACCATCCACCAGAGAATTCACCATACATTAGGGTAGGGCACGTTAAAGTAGCTACTAGGAGCTCATTCCATTTGGCTGCTAAGAAGGCCCAAAACTGTACACTGTATTCATGCTCTAGAAACAAATGAGCTTGTGTCTCGAGTGTCTGTACCCAAGTATCCCTCATGCAGTACCTCTCAGTTACCTGTTTGTGTTTATTATTATTTTGAACATTTAGCAGCCCATAAGTCCCTAACCACACCAAGTCCCACACAAACTCTGGAAGTCTTTTACATGACAGACTGTTAATAACTTTCTGCTTACCCTCTTGGGAGCAATCGGGGAAAGTTACAGTCTCCTTCATTTCTGACTGTCATATGTGGAAGTACAAGCCTTTCCTGCTGGATGTTTGCATTTGTGAAATTGAGACATTTTAGTAGTTTTTTTATTTGCTCAGAGCCATACCTGGGAAGATTGGGGGTTTTGTTCAACATTAAGGCCTTCCTGTTACTCCAATGAGGTACACAACGTGATAACCAATCTAAGACATGTGGAGCCCAAATCTTATTTCCTGCTCTTAATGCTTGCCCAAAGTTGTACCACAATAATATGCTGCAATACAAGGCTGCAGGACAGATCATGTCAAGGCCACCCTCCTGAATCTTTCTATATGTATGCTGTCTTTTAATCGGGTTTAACCTACTCCCCCATAGACCTTGAAAGAAGACACTATATAGCATTGTATGAACAGTTAAAGGGGGAGGAAAAATATAACAAATATGCAAGAAGATGGGAAGTAGTAAGGTTTTAATCAAAAGGACCCTTTTCGTTTTTGCTATTTGTTGCCCCTTCCATGAGGAAACTAACCTGTTGGCCCTAACCAGGCCTTTTTCCCAGTTCTGTTTTGATATGTCCCCATTACTACATTCAATGACCAGAATAGAAATGGGACCCTGTTCTACCATTATCCCTGCATAATTACCACCCTCCTGAATTGGGGTTTCTCATAAAGTAACCCCTAGGCTTTTAGTATAATTTATCATTGACCCAGACTTTCTTCAGAAAGCTACCAGTGTTTTAAAAAGTTCCTGCATGTCAGAGATAGGAGCTAAAACCAAAACTAAATCATCAGCGTAAGCTAACATCTTTACAGGTGGAGTCCCTGCAGTAAGTTCAGTACCATGGATTCTGTCATTCTGCATAATAAGTCTTAAAATATCAATAGAAAAGGAATATAGTAGAAGACTAAGGGGGCATCCCTGACACACTCCCCTCTGTACTCTGACTGCTTTCCCCATCCATCCGTTAACGTTTGGAATAACAAAAACATTCTTATACATTAATTCAATCCATTCTACAAACATACCTGGCATCCCATATGCTTTCAGTGTTTCAAATAGATGTTTGTAGGAGACCCTGTCAAAGGCCTCCTCCTGGTCAGTTCCTAAAACATATCGCTGTAATTGCCCCCCCCCCGACCTTTTGAAGTACTTTCCTCAACATAATCAAATTATCATTTTGAGATCTATTCGTAACTGAACATGTTTGTTGTGGGCTTATTAACCTGTCTGAAACTCTAATTCATCTGGCTAACAATATTTAGCACAGGATTTTTAGATCTGTGTTTAAAAGACTTAAGGTTTGCCGATTTTTCAAGTCTTCTTTTGCCCCTTTGTTGTAGAATAAAATCAGAAGAGCCTGGTTCATCGACTCAGATAGGGATCCCCCTCCAGCATGCAATTATACACAGTTGCCAAAGTTGGAGCAAGTTCTTCCATAAACGTCCTGTAAAATTTAATACATGATCCATCTGTTCCTGGGGCAGAAACTAATTTCAGTTTAGATACTGTTGTCTTAACTTCCTCACTTGTAATGGTGCTAGTCAAGGCCTTGCATTCTGTCTCATCTACTTTTGGAGGTGCTAAGTATTCCCAAAGGGGTGATTCTAGACTAAATTCTGGTGACTTATCAAATAAGGTTTTAACATATTCTGCCACCCTTGCTAATATATCTGCAGGGGAAGTTAAAATATCCCCTGTATCTGTCACCAATTCTGTAATAATCCTGTGGCTTACTCTGTCTTTGCATTCCTTAAAAGAGTCTACCATACCTTTTTTCATATTGGTGCCAAATCTGGATTCCGGCTCTAGGGGCTTGGCCCTATCATATTGTGTCTGGAACATCTGTTTTTTTATGACATTAATTTGTGAACTATAGTCCATTTTATTGTTTTCTGTACATGAAATTAATTCCTGGAGTTGATTCCTTAACTGTAAATAAGTAAAATAGTCTTTGCTGAACTTGTTCATAGACTTGTATTGAAAAAAATTACCCCACGATTTTTAGTATTCTCCAATCGTGTCGAAAATCATCGTATATACTAATAACTGATAATCTGGCTTTCCACTCTTTCCGCCAGGCTTTCCTAGTACCCTCATCTTCTAGACTGCTATTATTTAGTTTTTGCAAATTCTTTTTGCATCTTGGGGAAGTTTCCCACCCTAATTGTACTGATATAGACCTATGGTCTGAAAATTCCCAAGCCTGCAATTTAACCTTCCTAACCTGTAAAGTAGCAGCAGTGAATATAAAATCCATCCTCGTAGATAAGGGTCCTCTAAAATATGTGTATCCCCCATCATTGTTTGTTTCCCTATATGAGTCAATAAGGTTAGCTGCATTAATTATGTTTTGCAGAACATGGGTATCACAACAGAGTTTGTCCATTCTCAGGCCTCTATCTTTCCTTGAGAGACCGCAATTAAAGTCCCCAGTCCATATCACAAGTCTAGAAGTATGTAAGTAGGGTTGTACAAACTTAAACAGGGCTGCTCTCTGTGCCTTGGTCTGAGGTGCATATACCATAATCAGTCTGAAGCGTTTCTTGTGATAGCTTATGTCTAAAAACAAAGCTCTGCCTGGCTGAATCTCTACAAGTCTAGAAACCTGGAGGGCTGAGTTACAAAATAAAAGTCCCACCTCATCACACATTTCATCCACGATAGACCAAAAGGAGACCCCATTTGTCCATATCCTTGATGCCTTTTGTAACTCCTTCTGAATTTTAGTCTTGTATCTTGGATACAGAAAATGTCACTATCTCCCTCTGGTAGGAGTCTAAAGGAGGTAACCATTTTTTTATAGCTCTTAACACTGTTTTCATTAATAGTGGTAATTTTCAAAGAGCTCATTTAATCTTAGTGGGGAATGGCGTTCTCAATCTCAAGAGGGCTTTGAAAACCTTCTGCGCCTAGTACGTCTTGAGATGTGCTCTTCTACCCTCCCCCTTCCTCTATATCTGAGGTAATATCAGTAGTTGTAGAGGCAACCAAGGAAGAGTCTGACTCTCCCCCTACAGAGTCTTCCCCTTGTGTGTCAGCGGTTAGTGCAGCATATTTATTCCCAGTTTTCCACCCTCCTTTCCCTTCTCCCTTTGCAGGGGTGCTTGCCTTAGGGGGGAGAGTCTTCCCCAGCCTCTTGCTCTTTTTTCCAACAACTCTTTTAAATTGTTGGGACTTACTTGGGGGAAGGGGGGCATCTCTGTTGTGCTATTATCCTCTAAAGCTGAAACCATTAGAGTGGAGCTAAGTGAAGGTTCCAAGGCATTGTCTGACCTCTGTATGTCTTCTTCCTGCTCTGGTGGTAATATCATTCTCAGGGTTTCTTTGTGTTGTTTCTTGTGCTAAAGTTTCTACAGAAGGATGTGTAGTTTGTGCTACATCTTGAGCAGTGTATTGGGCTGCCACCCTCTGGGCCTGCATCTGCTGAACTTTATTTATCAGCCCTTCATGTGAAGGACAGTCTTCCCTGTTGTGCGAAGCCCAAGGGCACTTTCCATACCTATGCCCTGTTTTTTCACACAGATTACATTTAAATAAACTGAGACATTTTGCTGTCACATGTCTGTAATCTAGGCAATGGCTGCGGGGGGAGGGGGATCACAGACAGAGCTCAAGTCAGTTCTTGACCAGCATTTAAAGTATGCCTTTGGTTGGTCTATATAAAACAATAACCCCCTATCCATCCCTAGAAAGAAACTACTGGGTAAATGTGCAGGACCATTCTTCATAGAGTATAACTTAACTCTTATTCTCCACCACCCCATTCCATATCTGCTCACTATCCAAGATGGGGGGTGGGCCAACCCAACACTTCACATTTCTGGTGTAGCTAGAAGAGGATGTCCTTCACATTTACCCCTTTGTTTCTGAACATTATAGTTATATGCTTTACTGCTGGTTTTGTTAGGGGAACAGTGATATAGGGTATCCAGGCTGGATTATTCTTTACTGTCTGGTACTGGGCCCAGAACCTGTCTAGGCCAGAGACTGTCTTAAAACTCGCATCATACTTTGCATTCCCTAGATGTATCGAGGCAAAGATTTCTGAAGAGAAATACTTCACTCAACCTTTCAGTAGCTGCTTATCTCCATACAGCCTGTCAGGTGGAGATTCCAGCCCCTCTTTATAAATTAACTTTACAGCATTTCTGCAGGGGGGCTGGCTCCCCTTTGTTCTGGAAAAGATCTGCAACCTTATACATAGGTCTTAACCAGTTAATCTGTGCTGGATTTTGCAAAGTGTCCTCTGAGGGCCCCATCCTAATAAAATCTTCCCTATCTGTCTGGGGCCTCTCAGGAACCTATGAATCTTTAGGCCTGTTGAAGCTCTGCTGAAATCTTTCATTGGGGCCCATAGCAGGAACAGAAATAGTGATCTCTTGATTTACACCAGTCTGTCTGGAAGATTTCATCACTAAATAAATCAGCATTGATGCTCATAATAGCGCTGTCCCTCACATTGCCCCCTTCTTGAGTATATCTCTATACATTGTTATCTTCTGGATCAGGGGCCCACTGTTCATTTATTTCATGCACCCATCCCACATTTTGAAGTGCTGTGGTGGGTGACCAGTTCCCCAAAATATCCACAACACTGTCACTTCACTGTGACTTTTCAGAGCATTTGTTGCTGGTGACATTGCATTTATTACAGGTAGAGATGTTGAGGGAACTACTACATCTGAATTTCCATTATCATGCAGAGCTTTGTTTGTGACTGCTGGACTTCAACCATTCTTGTCTGTTCGGAGTTTTTTAAAGATGTCTGTTTTGTTTTGTGGGGACGCGGTTGGCCGAACCTTGTACGTTTTGTTTTTGCCATTCCTAGCTTTCCCCTTTCATCTGCTTCTTTTGCTCTTGGCACATACTGCTTTCTTTCGTTCTGCCAGGCAAATTCATTTTTTGACAGTTTGATTCAAGGTGGATTGTACTTCTGTCAGCGGCCTTTGATGCTGCTGTGTCATTCACTTGCTCAGCTCCAGCTGATGACTCAGCCTGCAACTCTGTCAGGGGTGTGGTTTGCAAGGCTTCAATCTTAGCCTGCAATGCCTCCCTACATTTTCTGCACTGAAGCTCTTCTTCAGCAAGTTGTTTTAACATTTTTCCTTCAGTGAAAGAGAACCACAATCCACAATGTTTTCAGAGTCTGATTGTACCTTCAAATCAATCTGTGCAGCAACAATGTCCTGTGAACTTTTCATGTCTAAATCAAAAAATACTTCAGGTTGTTCCATGATTTCCATTCCTTCCTCAGCATCGAAGTCAGCCTCTTACAAAGCAGAGACAGAGGAGAAGGCCTGCTCCGCTGTCACTATAACATACACCTCTTCTCCTAGATCTACCAAAGTGGCCATCTTGGATAGACAGCCAAGAGTTCCTCCTACTGGAAGAGTAGGGGAATTTCCCTGGTGTCCTGGCCAAATTTCCTCCATTCACTAAAAATACCACCAACAGTTTAATCTGGTTCAATTTCAGTTGGTTACCATCTGTATCCTCCCTGGTCACCCTGAAAAAGGGACTTCTTGTCTCAGTGGGCCTACCGTGTCAACAAAATTCAATAAATATATGTGTGTGTGTGTGTGTGTGTGTGTGTGTAGACAGATTGATTGATTCTTGGCAAAACACTTCATTAATGTATCAGTTAGGGTTCCAGCATCAAAAGGTTGGAAATGTGGTGCTAGGGTTTCCAAACCTAACTCCCCACCCTACCACCACCCTCTATGCACCTACAGATGTCGAGGGGGATGTCTTGGGGTCTTTAGCCCTATCGATCACCCCATTCCATGTGAAAGGAAGCTGAGATGGTACAGTATGAGGGAATGGGGTGAGCGTTAGGGCTGAGGACCCCAAGGCACACCCCCTGACACCTATAGGTGCAAGCTACTGTGTTGATGGGGGTACGGCACTTTATAGAGACTAGAAAGGAAATATGCAAGCTTGTGTTGAAGATTTCACATACAAATGATAACCAAAAATCCTTCTTCTCCTACATCAATAATAGTAGGAGCGGGGATAGGATCGTAGGGTCACTAATACTAAATAATGATACTATTAGTAAGCTTTCTGGGATAGCAGATGTTCTTAATAATTACTTTGGTTCAGTCTTCAATGAAAGGAATACAGTCATGGTAATAGGGGATTTAAATACAATTGAACCAAACCCTTTTACAAAGGAGAAAGCTCACACATCACTAAAAAACATAAAATCGAATTCATCCCCAAGACCAGATGGCATTCATCCAGTATTCAATAATGCATGTGATAGACATAAGGCAATTCTAGTAGGGGGTAGAAGAAAATAGTACATTGATTAACCCAGATCTGCAGCTTATCCAAAAGGTAGGGAAATGAGCAGACTGGATGGGCCAAGCAATCATTATCTGCGTTCGAAGTCTATGTTTCTGTGTTCTATGTTATTTATAAAAATCCTTGCATCATCCCTCTTCTTACCTTTTACAATTTATTCAACAATTTATATCTACTTGGCTCAGTCCCACATGATTGGAAGTAGGCTTAGATGACTCCAATCTATAGAAAAGGCAGTAGGTCTGTAATAGGTAACTATAGACTAAGAAGCCTTACAGCAGTAGCATGCAAGGTAATGAACGGTTAATTAAATCAGGCCTAGACAAAGTTATCAGCCAAGGGCTTTCTAGATACCACTCAACACAGTTATATCCCTGAGAGATCATGCACAACAAATGTAATAATATTCTACAACAAGGTCAGCGAGAGCCTGGATAGGAGACTCTGGATAGGAATTTTCTAGGAGATGTTATCTTCCTGGACTTTGGTAAGGCATTCAGTACTGTGCTGAATTATGAATTAATCACATAACCAAAAACATCGGACTGAGTCCATTATTTTACCAATAGAAACCAGCTGGTGTGAGTAAATGGGCATCTGTCAGATGAGGGCCAGGTTAGTAGTGGTGTGCCAACTTTTGTAGGAGAAAGTGCTGCACTTCAATGGTATGTGGAGGGTGCAGAGCAGAGGCTACCACTTCACATTAGAAGCCAAAAAGACACAGATAAGCTCTGAATTCCAATCTGAATATAAGTACAAGCTTGAAAGAGCGAAGCGCAGGAGTTATCCATTATTGTCACTGTGTTTGTGGAATGAAGCATTAAAAAGGTATTTGAACTTTTGAAATTGCTTAAAAAGTCTGGATTTGCCTTATTTCCTGAGGGACTGCTTCAATAATGTTATACTCAGAGTGGAGTGCAGAACTTATTCATGCCTTTTTTATTTTTACTTGTGGTGTGCCCCAGGGTTTGTCCTAGGACAGGCCTTTTTTGGCTTGTTCATAAGTGACATGCATCAGGATGTTACAAATAATATAACTAAATTTGCAGATGATATGAAAATAAGTGGGGAAGTCAATACAGAAGGGAAATATCTATGCCTAGTTAAGGATCTGAGTAACATTGAGGCATGGACAAAATCAAACAAAATGACTTTCAACACAGACAAATGTACTGCCTTTAATTTAGGGGGAAAATCCTCTTAGACCATTCTTGTTAAATGGTGCAACACTTGAACATGTACAGAATGAGTTTGGTTTAGGTATTATTTTGAACAATCTTGACTCATCCAATCACTGTTGAAGTGTCACTCAGATATCTAACAGTCTAATATGCTGTTTAAAAAAGGTGTTTGGCTCATGGAATGAAAAATGTCTGATTTCTTTGTACTGAACCTATGTGAGGCCACACCTTGATTGTGGGTCCCTTTTTTGGTCTCCCTACCTGAGAAGAGACATAAAACTGGTGGAGAGTGTTCAGAGAAGAATGATCAAGTTAATCCTCGGACTTTGGAATATGTCTTATGCCAATAGACTCGGAATTTGAATTTGTATAGCCTTGAGGATAGAAGGATAAGGGAGGATATACTACTGTTTAAAATATTAAATAACCCAGTACTCACTACATTATGTAATATTGACCATAAAATAGGGCAACAAACCTGAGATCTCACAACCAACAATTAATGATTCCTAGGGGTTACCATTAACAAGTGAGACAATTGAAAGGTGCATGCCTGTGGTTATGCGGGGGAAGAGCTCCTCCCCCACATCCTACTTAAGCCTTCAGGTTCTGACTGCTCTGCTTAGAGCTAGTCGCACTCGTTGGTTGGTGGCATGGCTGGTTGGCTTTCCCCTCCTTCCCCACTTTGTTTTGTTGCGTGAGCCTTTACTGCTTTTCCCTCCTTTGGGGGCTCTGGGGGCCTGTGCATTTGCTGGTTGCCCCCCCCCGGTTCTTCTTGGCATTTCCCTGCTTGCCTTCCTTTCTCGCCCTCCTTTCCCTCTGCCCTTCCCTCTTCCTGCATCCTTTCTTGGTGAGGCTTCACCGGCCACACTTCAGTTCGCCGCCGCGCTCCCTGCTTGCAGTTCTTTGTCCACTCACCTGGATTCTGGTCGTGTTTTGCTGGCTCTGCACTCCTCCTCTGGATGTTTGCTCTCCTGCCTACCTGCTTCTAGCTGCAGTTCTGCTGCTCGCTGCCATTACTCCAGACTGCTGCCTTCTGCAACTGCCTGTCAGCCTTCCCTCCATGGCTGCCATCCCCCGATCTTCCATCTGTTCTTTGGCTACAGAGTTGCATCTGAGCTGCTGCCTGATTCAGCCTTCTCAGCACCCTTGTTTTGCCAGACCGCCCTGTGGTGCCCTGCTTCTCATTCCACTCCCAATCATACCTCTCAACCTCTCGCCTCATGAATCAGGGACAAGGTTTGACAGTCAGGGACATGGACCCCTACTCAGGGCCACATCTTGCAAACTGGTGCTATTCTCTCAGAAAGTTGGTGGACTAAAGGGATTTGTGTTACGCTGCTTTTTCTAAGAAAAAACAAGGCTTTCTTATTTCATATCTGCATTATATTTCTACAGCATTCCCTGATGTTCTTGCAGTGGCATCAGATCACAATCTGTCACTTGACTGGCACAATATGAAGCAATAGTACAGCATCCTATTCAATCTTCCTCTCACTGACTGCATTGCCATTCTCCCTTTGGCTGGATGCCCCTCTACAGGGCTATATTGCTTGGTTGCACGGGAGGCTTCCTCTACTTCCCTGCTTATGCTACATACTCACCAACTTCTACTTAGCTTCAGCCTTTGGGATTTCTGTTGTGCCAGGCAGCCCCCCATGGCAGCATTCCCCAGTTCTGCTAGCCTTCATAGGGGCTGGCTTGGCTGCTCCCTATACCTTCCGCCTGGCATACATGGGGTCCGGCCATCCTCGCTGGCCATGCAGGGGCCTAGTCTGCACCAGATCAGTCAGTCTTACCTCAGTAGTGGGTCCTCTTACCTTTTCATTCTCATTGGTCTCACCTGATGATGCACTCACTGCCCATCTAGCCATCAATCCGTCTAAAGGCAGCTCTCCAAATGAACTTTACATGAAGCTCCTCTTCCTCTCTGTCCCAGTGATCGCATGCCCAATAGTCGAAATTCTGAACCTCTCTTTAAACCTAGCAGAGGTCCCTACATCCTGGAAATACTATTGTTCTCCCCCTTCCTAAGGGTGACTCCACCTGTCCCAGGAATTATCACTGCACCTCCCTGCTACCCACCCTTGCTAAGCTCAAGGAACATCTTGCCCTCTCCCAGATCTCTACCTTTCTTTTGATTCTAACTTTTCACCATTCAATCTGGATTTAGGAAAAACATTCCTCCCACTTCAGGCTCACTGATAGCATGCTGACCAGAATGGACAATGGCTTCATCACCTCCTCCATCTTTGTCAACCTTGCCAAGGCTTTCAGCACTGTTTCCCACACCTTGCTTCTCCACTCCCTCATGGCAGCTGACCTCTCCCCATCTGCTACTAACTGGTTCATGGCCTACCTCACTGGGTGGGCACAGTCAGTTAGAATAGCCAGCTCTAACTCCCTCCCACACCAAATACATACTAGAGTGCCATAGGGCTCAGTGCTGGGCCCCCTCCTGTTCTCTGTATTCCTAAACTATGTACAAGGCCCCTACTTTTCTGCAGCACATTGAGACCAAGTTCTGCAGCAACATTACCATTTGCTGCAGAACTTCTGCAGCGGTGGTTTGTAATTTCTGTGGAAGTTCTGCCGCACTAATGAACTACCACATTACAGTGTCAGCTTGTCATCCTGACTTCACGTCCATGGCAATGCTTATAGCAATCAGGATGGGGGAAAGCACAGTAAAACTAGTTCAAAAAAATAACAGACTTATAGAAATAATTTTATGCCTAAAAATGCAAAACAAATATATATATTCTTTAAGGTCCTAGCCTATTGCATAAATGAAATACACCGAGGGAACCTTACATGATAAATAAGGTATTTCTATACTCATGCTGTCTGTATCACTCATGACATCCCAACAGTGTATCACTTACATGTTTATATGTGCTGCCTACACCACTCATGAGGTCCCCACTGTGCATCACTTATATATTTATATGCAATCTGTAACATACATGCAAATGTGTGTGTGTGTTAGTGTGTGTGTGTGTATATATATATATATATATATATATATTATGTATATAGTGAGTGAGATATACTGTATGTGTGTATATATATATATGTGTGTGTGTATATATATATATATACATATATATACACACATATATATATATATATATATATTTATTTATTTATGTTTTTAAATCTCCATGAAATTGTACAATCATTCATACAGGTCCCTTTGGAAATGGAATAAACAGAATAGAGGAGTATTGCAGAACCAATTTTTCATGCCAACCTACTTCACCTGATATACTACATAACACCATCAGACCATGACATGCATGTGAACCCAATGTGAGATAAAGCCCTCCAGCCCATCACAGTGTGTCCCCTGTGTGACAGAACACTACACCATACCTTCTTAGGCTCAAAGCAGTGATGTGCTCCCCCAATCCTTGTGCTGCCCAGCCAGCTCCCAGAGCTCATCTCTGAACCTGAGTTGCCGGCACAGGAATACAACATGCTATCCCCTGGCCCAGCAGCTGGCCCTACACACAACATTTCTCAATAACCTTTAGATGATTCTATCAACCAGTGACAATATGTAATCAATAACTCTGGCAAAAATGTGCACAGCACAATTATTTATTTAACAGGTCTATTCTTTCAACAGGTCTACACATTATTATATTCCACTTTTCTGGACATAATTATGTTTCTTAAAAATTACAGGTTAATTCATTTTATCAGTTATTCATTTCAGATGGCATCTCTATACCTTAAAGCCAAAAATAAGTGTGTACAAAGTAAGGTATGAACTTAACAGGTCTATGCTATTGTCAAGGTTTTGTTTAAGTTGGCCCTTGTATAATAACGTAAGACAGAAAATTGTATTAGGCTGTAGTACAGGCTGAGCAAATATCAGCATGCCTGATGTGCTGTGCCACCGCCTTTGGCAGTGGCAGCTGTGGTAGATAAGTGACTATTCATTTCTGTGGCAGAATGCAGCTATTTCATTAGCTAATGTATGATGTTATAGCACTGATAACATCACATTATGGGCATAGAGGGGTTCTGGATATAAAAAGAGGGGAAGGGAACAAGGTTCTAGGGATATACAGAAATATTAATAAAGAATCTCAAAGAACAGTGAATTCTGCGGCACTGCAGAAGTTCTGCTGTAAGTTGCAAGTTCTGCGAAAAATTCTACAGCCGCAGAATTCTAGGGGCCTTGACTATATACCATCAGCTTGCTCCTCCTCACGCATCTACATATATGCTGACAACACTGTCTTGTTCACCACCGGCAAATCCCTCTTTGATGTGGAAGCCAGGCTCCAGCTCAACTTCAACAAGATCCAGCACTGGCTCGACTCACATCAACTCTTCCTAAATGCCAAGAAAACAGTCTCCATGACCTTCGGCACTAGGCAGAGACTTGCTTGGCTGCCTATTCTGCCCACTTTCCACACCCTGGATGGGATCCTACTTGAGGACACCACCTCATTCAGATATCGTTGGGTTTGACTGAATCAATACCTCAACTTCTCTGGGCACATCAATGCCATGTTGAAAAAACTGCACCCCAGGCTCAGCACCCTTTGCAGGAACCATAATTGCATCCCACTTATGGCCAGGGGTGCAATTGTCCAGCAGATGATACTCCTCATTTTTGACTACTGTGGCATAGTCTACAGTGCTGCTCCCAAATCCAGCTTATTCAGATTGAAACCCCTTTTCAATTCCTTCTGCCACTTCACCCTTGACTCCCCAGTGCATATCCAACACTGTGACCTCTACCACTCTTTTTCCTTTCCCTTACTTACAAACCAGTGCCTCTCCCACTGTGCCAAACTTGTCTGTAAATACTGGCTTGTATCTCCACCTTCGTATCTATCCTCCTCCCTCTCTTCCCCTCCTTCTCCTATTCATTATTTAAGGTCTTGAGATTCTAGGACCCTTGCTGTCCCTTACTGCTCCACATTGGCTGGTCAGTTGACCTTCAATCACCGCTTTCCCAAACTCTGGAATGCCCTCCCTCCACAAATCTGACACTCATCATCCCTTCTCTCCCTCTCCACTGCCCTTCAAAACTTCCTCTTCTCTAACTGCACCTGCGGCTCCAATCCTAATGCTGCCCCACACCTCACTTCTGTCCCCTACTCTGACTGGGACTACCTTATTCTACTGCTGCACTTATTTCTGTACATAATGTACCTATAAGCTGACCAATCACTGTTTACATGCTTTTGTGTATCACTGGATTATTGCAACAACTGTATTGTCTATTAGTTTGCAAAACTGTATTATTGTTCTACTCTGCTGCTTGTAATTGTTTTCTTGTATTTCTGTATACAATTATCCCTCTACCCTTCTCCCCCAGGTCGCACATGGAGATGAGCAACTTGTTGTTCAGTGTGCCTTCCTGGTGAGACATTTCAATAAATAAATAAAATAAAATTCTACTTCCTACAGGTGCCCTCCTTCCCATCCACAAGGTTCAGCATTAAAATGCCACTCATCAGATTTCAAGTTCTGTGCTGTACTTTGTGTACTGTCCCTCTAACCAGAGGCATTTGTGACTGCTATGTGTCAGCAGTTGCATACCCTTACTACCTCCCTCCCACTGTGAAATTGACAGCAAAAGCTCCCCTAACACACCTGATCTATAAAAATGTGGGTCACTGGCAGGTGTCAAGACACCTGCTGCTGCTCAACTGCTCCTATACTGCACCCACTCTCTGACCCTTCAGCAGTGATGCTCATTCACTCCTGTCCTTCATGATTGCTATGCAGCATGTCCCTCTCTACTCCCACCTATAACAGTCAAAGATGTAGCTTGATACAGTCAAAGATACAGCTTGCTGTGGAACTGGGTGATGAGCTGCTAGATAAGTTGTTTGAAGAACCTGAATTGCAGAATGAACTGGGTTGGTAAAGAAGGTCACCTGTGTTGTCATGCTTCCCTTCAGCCCTGAGCCAAGTGATCATTAGGTCAGAAAGGCAACGAGTGGGGTTAGAGCTGCTCAGTGACTTATTTCCAGAAGCTGTACCCATGACCCAAGTTGGGGTGACAGTTGGGCAACCCTGAAGCAGGCAAGGGAGATGGGTAAATATTCAAAAACATACCAGATCAGGCAGAAGAGAGACTACTATGTCTTAGTACATACCAGGGCCATGCAAATGCATCAGGAGTCATGGGATTAGTTAGTGGTGAAATTGCTACAGAGTGGGACATCAGTTGTAAGTGTATGGTCAGGCCGTGGCCTGTCTCTCACCGTCTTTCTTATAGCTTCACTGGGTCTCAACAAATTCTTACTTCCCAGCATTATCACATTGCCACCAGTAACACTTCTTAGGGGTGCTATCCCAGCCACTAACCAACTTGTTTTAAAGATAAATATCAGAGTGGACTGGATTTGGTCAGACAGTGTGATATCCAACCCAATTATTAAATTGGGTCAGATATCTGTGCATCTCTATTTTTTATAATCTTCGATCAGATGTTTTCTGGGACTGCTTTGCTCCAGAGGCTGCGTACAGTCTTATGTTACTGTACTTAGCCCAGGGAGAACAGCAGGAGCAACAAACAAAAGATCACAGCTACAGTTGTGCAGAATGAGAACATTCAAAATTCAGTGAATGTTGATGGAATTCTGTGAAATTCCATTAATTTTCACTGAATTTCATCAGAAGTTTGCAGAATTTTTGAAATGTATTAATTGTGTTATACCCTAGATGAAACTTGAGCTAGAGATATGATATCTGGCATCTGTATGTGTTGATAGGTGCTCTAACCATTAGCAAAATATCTTGACATTAGGATGTATTGTCCCAAAAGTATAGACGTGCAAAATCTGTCATTTAATTATTTGTGGGAAATTTCACAAACATTTTATCTGTATGTAACTTAGGCATCTTTAGTGCTAGAAATCAGAAATTAGGAACATACATAAAAGGAGTTTGTTTGTCACTCCGTGGCTTGAGAATTAAACACTTACGTAGCAGTTCTACTGAGTGCTGACTTTTGATTTGCAAGATATATAAATGTAGTAATAACCCTTTCAACACATCCCTTTCAAAATTATACTAAGTTAAAATTGAAATGCTGGCAAAATGTTTGGCTACTTATAGCACAGTCCCTTTTACAGCTTGATACTTAAAACTTGGCGAACATGCATACATTGCACATTTCTCTACATCCTGACACTGTGGATGCATTTGGATAAGAATTTTAAATTTAGTTAGAAATAAATGAAAATTAAATTCTGATTACATGTTTGGGTTTTACAACTTATCCTTTCAATCTAAGACTCTAAAATGTGGAACACTTCTGAAAGCCATTAGTACCTGTATAATTGTCAAATTTGGTATCATGTGAATATGTACTTTGAAAACCAGACTAAAATAACTTAAATTTAATATCTGACAAAATTCAGTGGAATTTTAAAAAGTATGAACTTGGCCATAACTCAGCCTTCTATTGAGCGATAGATCTGACATTTGGAATGTTTGCTTATTGATGGGAGTTCTAATGGTATGCCAAGTATCGGTACATTGGGGCATAGTCTCTAAATGCTAGGTTCTCCAAACCTGTCATTGTACTTTTTGTGGTAAATATCATGAAAATTTTATCTGCATGTAACTCAGGCACATTTGAGCTAGAAATCGGAAACTGGGTACATGCATAAATAAAATAATAACCAGTATACCACAACATTTTATAACGTTTTGATGAATGCTACCAAAATTATACTAAACTAAAATCTAAATTTTGGCAAAATGTTTGGCTACCTATAGCACAGCCCATTTAAAGCATGAGACTTACAATAAGATGAACATGACCCTAATGCATGTTTTTGTACATCCTGCAATTGTTGAGGAATTTGGAGAATTGTTTTTAAAATTAGATGGAAAAAATGAAAATTAAATTTTGATTAAATCATTGGCTTCCCATAACTCAGCTCATGTTCAATATATGACTCTGACATTTAGCACACTTTTGCTATCCATAAGTACCTGTACATGTGCCACATCTGATATCATTTGGATATGTACTTTAAAAAACCAGAGCAGATTAACTGAAATTTAAAATTAGGTGAAAATCTGCTGAATTTCCATGTAAATTCCACGCAGTTCTGTGGAACTGGCAGGGTAATTCCACGGACATTCCACCAGTAGAATTTTATATTCCACACAATGACAGCTTACATAAACTCTAACATGCACAGCAGGCTATAGACTCTTCCATTTCTGACTAGCAGGGATTCTGGCATTTTTTGTAACAGAAGATGACAGTGTACAACTAAACAAAATTAGTCTGATACAATCTGGTATACTATTGTAAACAGTAAGTAAACTAAAATGTTTTTGCACACAAAGTGCACTCTAGGACCAGTCACACACTTGAGTGAGGGAGCCCTTGGTGGTGACTATCCCCCTTTAAAAAACTGTAGACAAAATCTCTCTTCCAGGATGTACATGTTAAGATCCCTCAGTCTCTCATCATTGGGCTTTTGATGCAACCCCTGCACTGTTTTAATTGCCCTCCCCTGGACTGCCTCCTTTGTATGGATTCTATGGAGTCCATCTCTTGCTTGAGGTGAGGACCCTGGAACTGCAGGCAGTACTCCAGATGTGATCTTATAAGAGACTTGCACTGGGCTGTTTCTCCTCCTTCCTCCTACTATTAAATCCTCTTAGAAAATGAGCAAAACAAAACTAGCCTCCTGATTGGCTGAAACAGCCTGGCACCTGGGTTGTTATTTCTTAATGAGGGCCCGATTGAAAACAAGTGCCAGTTTGGGTGCCCTATTATCAAACGTATCCTTCAGTTCCCGAATTCTAAAACTTGCCACCACCATTTGTTTTCTCGCTCACTAACCGAGCCATGCCCATAACTGATACCTATATCGATCTCTCTCCATTTTTCTTCCCCACGCCATCATCTTCAAAACATATACCAATGCTGCACTTATTTAAAAAAAAACAGCTAAACTACCGAAGCTAAATAAATTCATGCTAAAACAAATAGTGGCCATGCCGACACTATGTATGAAAGCAGTGAGACTTTGCTAATTTTCCGTACCGCAGATGGACGTCCATCCCCGGTACGGAAAGCCAACAAAGTTGCACTCCTTTCATATGCAATAGAGCTACAACACTTACTGCTCTCTCGGTACTCCACAGTACCTTAGAGTAAAGAATCACCACACTGTTCAAATATCTCTCCAAATATATTAAAAAGTCACTGCATAGCACGAAAACTTACTCACTCTCACCTGAAACCAAAATAAATCACCTGCCTCCCTGACCACGTTCACTGTCCCAAATGCACATAACAGCACATACTGCGGCCCCAATAATAAAAGAAACTCCGGCTCCCTCCTCCCCTGTTTGTAAACTACAGTTTCGGTTAAGACAAAAGTCCATCATAATAGCAATGCAGGCGGAGTAACTATTTTATCACACACTTACTTTAATTTAATTTTTCTTTAACAATTTTTTATTTAACTTTTTTTTTTTCACCCTACCCATTTCCTAAGTGGGAATAATACCCTCCAGGGTGGGCATTATGGGATATAACGGACCTTCCAGGGGCTATAAGGCCCTCTGCCTGCGGCGTTGGGCCTCATTAGGCCCCTGGGCGGTCCATTATATCCCAATGATGCCCACCCTGTCAAGTATTATTACTTACTACCCAGCATCATGTTTACCTTCCAAATGCTTTCTTGCACTGAGCAATTAACTAGAGGCTGTCATTAATAACACCAGGTTTCTCTTCTCACTTGTCTGCACCACCCTTACTGTCCCCACCCAGTAGTCCATTTTAGGGTTCTTACAGCCAATGGGAATCACTTTGCACTTTTCTGCATTGAACTTTAGTTGCCATAATCTGGACACATTTCCAGTTTTTCCTGGCCTTTTTTCATGTCAGTAACTCCCTCTTTAGTGTCCACTCTGCCACAGATGTTAATGTCATCAGCAAAAAAAGTACATCTTATTCTGGATTCCCTTTTAGAAACATAGAAAAATATAATTTGTTGGCAGAAAAAGACTGCTTGGCCCACAAAGTCTGCCCAGATGGTCCCTGGCTAGTTTGTCTCTGCAGACCCTAACTAGTTTCCAGCAAATCTCCCTCCTCACTACTTATTTACTAATATCCTCCTTTGTCTGTTCAATTTATGCTTAAAGCCCCCTATTTTTAATGACTCAGCCACTTTCATTGGCAGTCTGTTCCAGATATCCACCACTCTTTCAGTGAACTAGTACTTCCTCACATCCCTCTTAAACTCCCCCCCCCCATTCAGCTTCTTTGCATGCTCTCTGGTCCTGGTGCTCTTTCTCATTTGAAAAAGGTTCCACACCTGCACCTTTTAACCCCCATGATGTACGTATCATGTCCCCTCTTGCTCTCCTCTCTTTCAGGGTGTACATATTGAGATCCCTCAGATTTTCCTTATAGAACTTTTGATGCAACCCATGTACCATTTTACTTACCATCCTCTGAACACCCTCCACTGTGTCTATGTCCTTTCTGAGGTGCAGCCTCCTGAACTGGGCACAATACTCCACGATGTGTCTCACTATCGAGCAATGTGCTAGTAACAACCCCTCCCTCCTTCTGCTGGTGATACCTCTCCCTATGCATCCCAGCATCCCACTGGCCCTATAAACTGCTATATCACACTGCCTGCCACTTTGAGGTCTTCAGATATTATAACCTCAAGGTCCCTTTCCTGTTTAGACCTGAACAAAACCACACTGCAGCAGCTTCCCATAGCAAGTGCACTTTACATTCAAAAACTCTTGCTGACAATTCAAAGTTTTACATTGGCCTACCATCTGTGAGAAGGTCTCTTTTTTAAGTTCCGCATCCAGCTTATATCTGGCACAGCACTTGAGTATTGCAGCTAGCATGCACTTCACATAAAAAACTTTTCCATGGGTGTCTGTCACACCTTGCCAGTGGAAGAGGAAGTCATGCATGTGCTGATGTCACACACAGACTAGTAGCTGACGTTTCATCAATGCTTTCTTCAGAGCTGAGCGCTGCTGCATCCTGTTGGGAATGCTCCCCTCATTAGAATGAGTGATGTTAACTTAACTCAGTGTTCCCCATTCACTGTTTTAGGGCAGTGGGCCACCACCCTATATTTTTTTACCACCGCTCTATATTTTTTACCACCACCCTATATTTTTTTGCCACCACCCTATATTTTTATCCATTTTTTTTATAAAATCCTCCAAAATTGTCTTTTATTGACATCCTTTATTGCAATACTACCCATTTAATACCAGCACACTATATGTTACTTCAAAGCTACTTATGCACATGTACAGTGCATACAGGAGGTCCCGAAAAATAATGCACCGTTTGACCCGATCACCATTGCCACCGCCCTATATTTTCAGAGAGTGGGGAACCCTGTAACTACCACCCTCTTTCACCTGTCCATTAACAAGTTCCTTTCCCAGTTCACCACTTTGAATCCCACCCCTTGGCTGCTCAATTTCTTTAAGAGTCTCCTATGTGGCACAGTGTTGAGGGCCTTGCTACTGTCCAGATAGGCACATCCACTGCCTTCTGCTACTCTAATTCCCTAGTCACTCAGTCAAAGAAATTAGTCAGATTTGTCTGGCATGATCAGCCCATGAATCAATGGTGCCTTTGGTCTTGTAGCTCATTGGATTCAAGATATTCTACCAACCATTCCTTTAGAAGGTTTTCCATTAATTTCCCACCACTGATGTCAGACTGGCTGGCCTATAGTTACTTGCCTCCTCCCTGCTGCTCTTATGAAGGCGGACCATGTCTGTTCTCCTTTAGTCATTCAGAACAATGTCTGGTTCTGGTGAGCTACTGAATAAGGCTGTCAGTGGTTAAGCTACTGTAGCACTTCCCTGAGTTTCTGTAGTACTCTTGGGTGTATCCCATCTGGTCCCATAGCCTTATCCACTTTCAGAGCTACAAATGCCTCCCAGACTGTTTCTTCTGAAAATGGACTTATGCCCACCTCCCGAGACCCTTTGTTCCTGCTGCTCCCTGGTGGTCTGCCCTCTCCCCCACCCCGTCCACTGTGAAGACTGAACAGAAGTACCTGTTCTTTGTTGCAAATGATCACATTGAAAAGCACTGGTCCCCAGAACCAATCCCTCAGTACCCTGCTCATGACTCCCATGGGCTGAGTGCACCACACTGATGTCCACCTTTTATGTCCTGCTCCCCGTGACAGTTTCCTATCTCCCTGGTCAGTTTGTTCCCTGCCTCCAGATCACCTAGCTTTTTTATTAGAATGTTGTGTAGAACAGAATTGAAGGCCTTGCTAAAGTTAAGGCACATCCACTACTTGGCCCCCATCCACTGCCTTTCTGACCTAACCAAAGAAGTTGAGAAAATTATTTTGGCAAGATCTCCCTGCAATAAACCCATATTGTCTACTGCCCTACAACCCATTCTCTTCTAAGATTTCCATTATTTGTTCCTTAATGATGTTTTCCAATGAGTTTGTCTATAACTGAGGTTAGACTGAACAGTCTGTGATATCCTGGATCATCCCTGTCCCCAACTCTTGTGAAGCAGCACCACACATTAGCCACCCTCCAGACTGTTAGATCTCATATACAGGAAAACAACAGATTTGTCAATAGCATTCCTAGTGTCTTCTTAACCTTCCTCAGCACTCTAGGTACTAGGTGCTTTGTCTGCCTTCAGGGAGTTGAGTCTATGAGCACCCTTGCTTCAGAGACTAGTCCTAGCTCTAGTCCTTTTAATCCCTCTTTCTTTGTCTGATAATACCCTCCTACATTTTTCTTTTTCCCTATTGCACCTTATGAATTTTTTTCAGCTTTTTTAGATCATATTCCTGATTGGCCTTGCTCTGGTGCCCCTTTGATTTTCAGAATATTGCCTTTTTTTTTCATTTCTCTCTCTCCCCCACTCCTCTGGAAGAACCAGTTTGACTTTTTGTGCTTTTTGCACTTTCGGAACTGCCTCACGCCTGATGATATCGCCTCTTTTTGATCCCTGTTTATGAAATTCCATTTTGCTTCTTTCCCTTCCAGTCCCCCTACCACTAAATCTTTCAGCGTTTTCCCAATCTTACTGAAGTCTGCCCATCCACATATACTCCCTTCACAATCAAAACCTCATCGGGGTCCACCTTGAAGGGGTTACGTCTTTCAAATACTTAGGCCTCACACTCAACTAACACCTATCCTTCAAGTTGCACACACCCAGTGTTATCAAGATCACTAATCAAAAACAGGGTCTCCTGTATCACACTGCATTCTACCTCTCTGACAAGGTGAGGAAGGCTATCACCTCTTCCACCTTTCTGCTGGGTCTCTTCTATGGTGCCTCAATCATCCACTCAGTCAAGCCTACCCTCCTGTCCAAATTAAGAATGACCTACCATAGAATTGCCCATTTTGCCACTAAGGCTCTGGCATGGACCCATCACTGTGCAGTGCTAAATATACTAGGTTGGCCCTCCTTCAGTGCCAAGATGGACCTCCCAGTACTATGTGCCATTTTCAAGCTCATCCAGCTACCTTCGCCGCCCAGTCTATCCAACCTGCTCACAATGAAACCCTTCATCCAGACCACCAGAGTATCACACCTCCTTTCGCTCAAACAACCCAAAACTTAACTAGTCATAGGTCAAAGGTCTTTTACCTTCACTGCACCTCAAAAATGGAACTACTTCCCTTACACTCTCCTCTCCTGTGAGACTCTTCCACTGTTCAAAAAATACTACAAGAAACCTTCTTTCTGCCTTCTTTATGTAATGACTCCTGTGACTTATCTACCCCTGTAATTCTCCTACTGTACTGCTAGCCTATGTCTATCTGAACCAGTGCCACCTGCCTCACTTCCTCCTGTAGGTGGGCACCATCCCCATCCCTCCTCACTTTAGCTTCATTACTCTCACTGCCTCTCTCACCACTAAGCTAAATCCTTAAACTGATATGCTATATTGATATTCACATACCTGTATTGTATATAGCTGTTCCTTATATAACCATGACTAATCCATTGTAACTAATGCTATGTAGCCTCATGTTGGAAACAGATATCAATTACTGCTGTCTCTGCAACAAACTTAATTTGACCCACTGTTGGTTATGGTTTGTACTTCCCATATTTGTACTACTTTGTATCTCTGCCTATAATGTATTACTTATATCTTATGTTGTATGGAATGCCTTTGTTCCCCGGGTTCGCCACTGAAAAAGGGACTTGTTTGTCTCAATTGGCCTATCAACTATTTATTATTCAAATAAATAAATCTGAAGTCCAGGACCACAATTTTTGAACTGGAGTGATGTGTTCCTATGGGTATATTAAATCACACTGTATTTTGGTCACTGGACTCCAACAGTACACTTCCCTCTACTTCTCTGTCTCAGCAGTTGACAGAAGCACATCAAGTGTGACCCCCACTCCAATTGGTTTACTGATCTACTGCATAAGAAAGCTATCTGGCATCACATCCACCAGTGCCTGACTTGCTTCACTTATGACTGTTGGGATTTCCCAGTACACATCTGATATATTTAGATCACTCACCAGCACCACCACCACCCCTTTGGTTGATGTGTTCCTTATCTAATCCCCTAATCCCCCGTTCCCATCTTCCTTTTGGTTTAACAGACAATACACCCTTGCAGCCCAACCTTGTTATCCTCTTTTGATTTTCAGTTGCACCCAAATTGTTTCTATTCCATGAACCCACTCAGCATACTATCTTATATAGCTCCAGTACCTTTCCTAGCATACAGTACTACCCCATGTCTTTTTGTCTGTCCCTCCTGTAGGGTGTGTAGCCTAGTACTGAAAGGTCCCAAGTATTGTGTACTGCCATTTATGTTTTTGTTATGACATAACAGTCTATCTTTCTGTTCCCTGATGACACAAAGCTCTGTAACAGAGTGGACATGCCAGAGGGTGTAGACAGAATAAGGAAGGACCTGCAGAAGCTTGAGGAATGGTCAAGAGTTTGGAAGTTGAAATTCAATGCAAAGAAGTGCAAGATAATGCTTATGGGGCACAAAAACCCTGGAACATCATATCAGTTGGGGGGGGGGTTAGGCTATAGCATGCACCAAGTAGGAAAGGGACCTTGGGGTTATCATCTCTGATGACCTCAAAGTAGGGAAACAGGGAGACAAAGCAGCAGGTAAAGCAAATAAGATGCTGGGATGCATAGGCAGGGGCATCACCAGCAGGAAAAGGGAGGTCATAATTCCACTATACAACACACTAGTGAGGCCCCACCTGGAGTACAGTGTACAGTTCTGGAGACCTTACCTATGTAAGGACATAGACAAGGTGGAAAAGGTTCAGAATAGGGCAGTAAAGATGGTACAGGATTGCATCACAAGTTCTATGAGGACAGATTGAAGGACTTGAATATGTATTTCCTGGAGGAAAGGAAGGACAGATTTTTATTTTTTATTTTATTTTATTCTTTGGTAACTGAGTAAGGAGAGGAGGGATAGAGGGGATACGATAGAGACATACAAGTACCTTACAGGGAGGAACAGGGTGCAGGAATACACTATTTTCCAGTGAAAAAGACATTCCAGGACTAGCGGGCATGGGATGAAGTTGGAGGGAGGGTGATCTAGAGGAACTGTGAGAAAGAATTTTTTCATAAAAAGGGTGGTAGACATGTGGAACACCCTGCCAGTGGAAGTGGCGGGGGCTAAAACAATCACAGGATTTAAGAATGCATGGGATAGTCAGATTATCTGCTTCACTAGTGAGATAGCAGTGTCCTACTCACACGTAGCATCGGAATCACTGTTTTAGTGCCTGATAATACTTGGAATATTGGAATACTTCAGATTTTAAAAGCAGTTTTTATCTTTGCATCTTAAAATTTCTTTTTGTCTAGTGATCTCTCTTAAGAAAAGCTTACAGCTGCATACATTTGGGGTGAGCTGGAGCTGGAACCGGAGCCAGTGCTGGAGCACTAGAAGTAACCCTATCTCCAGACCGAACAAGGACTGTTCCCTGAGTTCAATGTTTAAATTGGTATTTTACCTGCTATTAAGAACATGAGACAAGGCTCTGCTTGAATTGCCAAAGTACCAGAATTCGAACTGAACTAAAATTGCTTAAAATTTGTGAGAGGTTCTCAGGTGCCAATTTGCGAACCTGCGTTTTGCTCTCCTGCTTTTCCCGGACTGACTTTTCACGCTTGTGAAAAGTATTTCATTTGGCTTATCTGAGGAATCACTTGGCATCTGAAATTGTAACTCTGAAGAACTTTGTCCTGGACTGTTCCTGCATTTTTGCACTTTAAATCATTGCACTTACTTCGTTAGATAGGAAACTTTGTACTAACTTACGTTGTGTATTGTTGTTTATCGACCACCTCTATATCACTGCTTATGGTGTGTAAAGGAATTGAGCATAACTGTGGAGAGTAGGTAGTACAGGTTTTGTGTGCTCAAATTCTATGTGTTATAACTGATATATTATTAGTAGCAATTAAAAATGGTCCATACTAGGAAACAGATTCTAACAATGGGGAGGGGGGGGGGTCAATATCTATGGACCGGAATGTAACCGGCAATTTGGCTTTGGGCTCTCAAAATGGTCAATTGGAAGTAGAGAATAAACAAGATAGCTTCAGGATTGAACTGATGCATACTTCATTTAATTTACATTCGACCCTGGTCATAATTTGTTCAAATTCTGAGTCATCAGAGAAGGGAAAAAATAGTAAAAGCAAAGGTAGAGGCATAAAGAAAAAGGGGTTAAAGATATCAAAAACACCAAAGGAAAGGGCTGTGAAGGAAAGGAAAGTAAAAGTAATTTTAGCAAGGAAGGAGAGTTTTCTAAAACTTTTACAAACAGCGAACCTTATGAAAAAAAGAGAAATTAAAGCAATTAAAGCAATCAGATATAAAAGACCTTTATAGACCTTTGACTTTGGTTGAAAACAAGTTGTGCATGCCATGTAATGAATCTAATGGTCTACCACACATAGAGAATGACTGCTTAAAGGACGATCACGTCGATCACACCCAAGCACAGGCAGTGAAATTTAAAGGACCAGGGTATGATATTCAAATGCCTGTAGATAATTCAAATTTGGGAGTTTATATTAATATAGATGCCTCTAAAAGTATAAAGGACCTCACTGCACATACCCCCAAATATATGGAGAAAATGTTAGAATTTTCCCCAGACTATTTTAGGGAATCCAATCCAGATCCAGATCCCTATTGGCAGAACGATTTAAAACATATAGCTGGGGAATTACAGGAAACCATAAATGGATTAAAACAGTTTACAGGTCTGAATTTTAATAAACAATCTGATGTTGGTACAGCAGCTAATTTTACTACTGCTTTAAGCAAAGAGTATTGCATAGCTGCATCTAACACACATACTGCGCACTTGATGATCTTGGATCATTTATTAGATTTGAAACATGAAATAGATCTTCTAAAAGAAAATGTAGCGATAAATGGATCCAGATTAGATGATGTTCTATATAAGCTTGATAAAATACCCCCGTCTGAAAGTATATGTTCATCATCTATTATTGAAGTGGAATGCCCTCAAACACTACCCCGCCTGGAGTTTTCAGTGTTGGACTTTTCTGATGTGCCTCCTATAGCAGCTGTACCAACAGCTTTTCCACCAGCAACTGAGATTGATGGAAGTAGTAGGGATTTTAATAAAAGTAATAGGAAACTTAAGAAAAATAAGGGTACAAAGAAGAACCCAATAAGGAAAAAGGTAAACTGTCAGCATAAAGGAAAAAAGGCATTAAAGAAAGAAAGTGTGCATAATACAAGTAAGGAACAGAATGAAATGGATACAGTATGGTCACCTATAAATGATGGAAATCCATTTTCTGATAATTTTACTATATAGAAAAAACAAAGATAGATGTACATAAAGAAAATACTGTCCTTGAGACTGGTAATGAAATGGTATGTTGGAAAAATACAGTGTTAGACTTGGATCATAGGGCTGTGGGTGGTTCAAACATGAGTAAAGTGTGAATCAAGTACAGAGGTCAGTGAAAGGGCTAAATGCTAGATCCAGAACAGCTGAGTGTACGTATTGTTAATATTCAGAGGAACTTTGCACAAAAAAATGTTACAGACATCTGTAGCTGCGTAATTTTGGCACTCTATGGTTTTAAGATGACACACAATTGGTCCTATGAAGAGTTAAGGGACAAGATTGTGAACCTAATAAAGGTAGCAACAGGTGCTGATTTAACTGTGTCAGATATTCTACAAATCTGGAATGACAAGGATGTTAATGGATTAGATTGCTTATTTATGTGCTGGTAAAGAGTCCAGAGGTAGCAAGGAGCATTTTAGCCAAAGCAACATTACTAGATGATGCAGGGTTACATATAGTGGAGAAAATGCTATTAAATGGGGGAAATAAACAGAACAAACAAAAGGTAAGCACTTTGAAACAGGTAAGTCTGGTTGATAGAGCTCCTAAGTTATTGTATTTGTATGGTCTGGGGAGGACTAAGCATGAGAATAATAATAATAATAATCTGAAAGACCTAGTAGTAGATATACTAGAACAAGTGCTGAATGTATCTATAGAAGACCCTAAAGCAATAACTATAACAAGGCAGGGATCTTACCCGGACTGTGATTTAATCATCATTAAAGTGGGCTTTTTAAGCTTATATAGTAAGATTATTTAGAATAGGGGTCTATTGGATGCATTAGGCATATATGTAGTTACTATAAATGATTTTTCTTACCAGACCACTTCTAAATGCAAACCATCAGTTAAAAAAAATCAGGAGGAACAGCTATTTAACGTTACAACTTTTAACAGATTTGAGTTGCTGGATACTCAGCCAAACTGACTGACAAAAGGAAAAGAACAGCATTTTGAAACAAAATCTACTTGTTTGTTATTAATCTCTTGGAATATTGCAGGATTTTTTTCTAAACTAGTGGACCAAGAATGGATAGAGTTTATAGCCACGTTTAACATTGTATGTCTCCAGGAGACATGGCATAATAAAGACCAAGACATTTTATTAAATGGTTATCAAATTTTCCAAATACCAGAAGAGATAGTTGCTAAAAAATGGAGAGCAGTAGGGGGTTTAATTACTTTAATTAAAATAAACTCTAACATTACTGCAGATATTCTATATACCAACAAGAATATAATGGTTATCTATATTAAAGTTAAAAAAGGTAAATATTTCTGCCTTGCCAATGTCTATATCCCTCCATTTAATTCTAACTCCTATACTTCCACACTTTGGGACCAATTAGAGGACTTTATCCATAAGAACTGGGCAGTAACTTCCTGCGAAGACATATTACTCTGCGGTGATTTCAATGCACAGATCGGACATTATGATGGTTATTCTGATAATAACTATCATAATTGGTGTTACTCAGAAGCCTTTAAGTTGCCTAGAACAACAAAAGATAGTAGACTGAATAAAATGGGTCAGAAACTAATACAGTTATTAATAGAGTTATTAGCCCTACATAATTTAGCACCAATTAATGGTAGGATCTATGGAGAAAAGGAAGGTAATTTTACTCATTTTTCTGCCAAGGGTCCTTCAATTATAGACTATGTTTTCTGGAATGGGAATATGACAGGCTGGGAAATTATGAAGATTCCACCTAGGGGTGAAAGCGATCGCCTCCCTCTTGTTTTACAAGCAAAAGATATAGAATGTATTACTGATGTCCCCACTAAACCTACACAATTTTTAATCTGTAATAACAAAATTAAATGACAGGATAATTTATCTCCCCTAATTAAACATTTTTTGCAGGATTTGTGTATAAAGCTAAACAACGAAAATATGGGATATGGGCTCCTGCATCAGCTTTTATTCTCAAGTCTTGAGGATATAAAAAAATTACTTCAGTCCTCAAAGACTAAAAAAAGTATAAAGAATAAAAATACTTGGTTTGATGAGGAATGTCACAAAGAAAAAAAAGAATTGAACAAAAAAATTAGAAAGGTAAGACAGAATAAAACTACTCAAAACCTTACAGAATTAAATAGATACAGAGAAAAGCACAAGAAGTTTCTTATATTAAAACAAGGACAACACCAACAAAAGAATTGGGACTGTATGCTTAAAGCTATTTATAATAAGGATTATCAGACCTATTGGTTATTAGTTGCCAAGGGAACAAATAATATTAAACATGAAATAGACACCTATGTTATGCTGGAAACATGGGTCTCTTTTTATTCCTCAAAATTTTTCTCCCCTAATGTTGAAAATGTAGGAGTAGTCTTAAACTTTAATATGCAAGTTTTTTGGCCATTCTTACCCACAGAAGTGTATTTTGTCATTGCATCTCTTAAAAAAAGGAAGGCCCCAGGTCCCGATATGATTCCTTCTGAAGTATATTTGAGTGCCCCTGCTTTATGGTCTGCAGTTTTGACCAAATATTTTAATTATTGCGTTCAACAATTGGTATTCCCAAATTCTGGGAAGGGTGCAAAAATAATTTCACTTCATAAAAAGGGTGATAAGACTGATCCCAAAATGTATAGGCCTATCTCATTATTAGATAGCCTTGGGAATTTTTTTTCCAGACTTATTTTAAATAGACTAAAGGAAGAATTATTATTATTGGGGGGGGGGGTTCTGATGCTCAAGCTGGTTTCAGGGCCGGATACAGTACAACTGACAACTGTTTTATAATTAGACATTTATATGAAAAATATGTTGTAATTAGGAAACAGAAATTATTTGTTGCCTTTATAGAATTCAGTACAGCATTTGACTCAGTTTTAAGGAATGAAACATAGAAACATAGACTTTGACAGCAGATAAGGACCACTTGGCCCACCCAGTCTGCCCATTTCCCTACCTACTGGATAAGCTGCAGATTCTAGTTAACCAACAGCCTATTTCCTGCAACCCCCCACTATAATTGCCTTATGTATGTCCCATGCATGTTTGAATTCCTGCACTGTTTTAGACCCCTACAACCCTCTCCAGGAAGGCTGTTCCATGCGCTCCACCACTCTTCCATGAAAAGAATTTCCACATTACCCTGAACCATCCCCTCTAACTTTAAATTGTGCCCTTGTACTTACACATCTCTTTTCTGAAAGATGCTACCCTCCTGGACTTTGTTGATTCTCTTGAGGTACTTAAAAGTTTCTATCATGTCCCCCATTCCCTCCTTTCATCAAGGGTATACATATTAAGCTCTCTCAGTCTCTCTTCATATGGTTTCTGATGTAGACCCTGCACCATTTTAGTTGTCCTCCTCTGGACTGCTTCCATCCTGTCTATGTCCTTGGGTAGATGAGGTCTCCAAAACTGCACGCAGTACTCCAGATGGGGTCTCACCAAATGTCTGTATAGAGGGATAACCACTTCCCTTTTTCTACTTGTGATGCCCCTCCCTATGCATCCCAGTATCCCCCTGGCTTTCCTACTGACTTCTCACATTGCATACCCACCTTTAGGTCATCTGATATGACTACACCCAGATCCCTTTCCATTATTGTTGTTGTTAGTACCTCCTCTGCTGTTGTGTACTCTTCTCCTGGATTTTTATTTCCCAGGTGCATTACTTTGCACTTCTTTGCATTGAATCTAAGTTGCCATATGTCTGACCATTCCTCCAACCTTGCCAAGTCCCTTCTCATCCTTTCTACCCCCTTGTGTATCAACTCTGTTACAGATCTTTGTGTCATCCGCAAAGAGGCATACCTTTCCTTCCAGACCCTCTGCAATGTCACCTATAAAGACGTTAAAGAGGATTGGACCCAGTACTGAGCCCTGAGGTATTCCACTAGTAACCCCCCTTTCTTCAGAATGTGTTCCATTCACTATTACCATCTGTGTCCTGTTGTGCAGCCAGTTTTCTACCCAGGCTACCACCCTGGGACCCACTCCCAGGCTGGCTAACTTGATTATTAATCTTTTGTACGAGACTGTGTCAAATGCCTTGCTAAAGTCTAGGTAGGCCATATCCATAGCCCCTCCCTGGTCTATTACTTTGGTCACCCAGTCAAAGAAATTGATTAGATTTGTCTGACATGACCTTCCTGCTGTGAATCCATGCTGCTTTGTGTCCAGTGCCCCGCTGGCCTCTAGGTACTCAACAATTCTTTCTTTCAGAAGTGATTCCATCATTTTCCCCACCACTGAGGTCAAACTAACAGGTCTATAGTTTCCTGCTTCTGCCTTGCTCCCACTTTTGTGAAGGGGAATCACATCTGCCCTCCTCCAGTCCTCAGGTACCACCCCATCTTCCCATGATTTGTTAAAAAGTGTGGTTAGTGGTGTCACTAGGTCCTCCCTTAGCTCTTTTAGGATTCTAGGTGAATCCTGTCAGGCCCCATTGCTTTGTCCACCTTGAGTTTTAGAAGTTCTTTCAGTACTCTTTCTTCTTTAAATGGACTGGTATCAACCCCACTATCTAGAGTGCTTCTACTGTTTGGTTTAGGTAACCTCCTCCTCCTCTTCTTCTTTTGTGAATACTGAGCAAAAGTATTCATTCATTATCTCTGCCTTTTCACTGTCTCCCTCTGCCCACCTCCCCTCTCCTTTATTAATCTTCCCTATCCCTCCCTTAACCTTTCTATGTTCCCTAATGTACCTATAAAAGGTTTTATCCCCCTTCTTAACTGAGTTGGCTATCCTTTCCTCGGTTTGGGCCTTTGCTTTTCTGACTGCCTTCCCCACTTCTTTCTGCTTTAATTGATACAGTTCCCTGTCGTGTTCCGTCTGTGATTCCTTATACTTTTTGAATGCAGCCTTTTTCTCCTTAACCTTCCCTGACACTTCTTTTGAAAGCCATAGTGGTTTTTCATTCCGCTTTGTTTTCTTTATTTGTTTTACACAAAGGCTTGTTGCCTCCATGATGGCAGTTTTGATTTTTCTCCATTGTTCTTCCACCCCTCCTTTCTGGCCATTTGCTAATGTATTCCTCAGGTATTCACCCATTATGCCAAAGTCAGCCCTTCTAAAGTCCAGTATCCTTGTATTTGTATGGCTTGTCTCCATGGTTGTGTTTATTGTGAAGCACACTGTGCAGTGGTTGCTTGTTCCCAGGTGTCTACTGACTTCTAAGTTTGTGATCCTCTCTCCATTTGAGAGTACCAGGTCTAATATTGCTCCCTCCTGAGTGGGTTCCACCACTAGCTGTCTAAGGCATGCTCCTGTAGGGCATCGAGATGACCCTGCTCTTGGATGTGGCTGCTGTCCATGTTGCCCAGTTAGCATCTGGCATATTCAGGTCCCCCATCAACAGTATCTCCCCTTTTTCAGCCATTTTGAGAATGCCCTCTATCATTTTCTTGTCCATTTCCTCCCCTTGAGATGGGGGTCTGTATACAACCCCTGTGCGGATTGTGATGCCATTCCGTGTCTCCAATGTGACCCAGAGTTCCTCTTGTCCTCCCCCTTTACTTTTTAGTTCTGTTACTTTGATCCCTTCCCTTATGTAGAGAGTTACTCCACCTCCTCTTTTACCCTCCCTGTCCCTTCTGTAGATTGTGTATCCTGGTATATTGACATCCCAGTCATGGTTCTCCATGTACCATGTTTCTGTGACTGCCACAATATCCAATTGTTCCACTTCCATCAGGGCTACTAGCTCTGGAAGCTTGTTTCCAAGACTACGGGCATTGGTACTCATTGCCCTCCATTTAATGTTGGACTTTATCCTTTTTTACCCCATCTCTGCTCTTATTGCCCTTGTCCATTTTTCCATTTACCCCTGTCCTGCCCTCTGTCAAGCTCTGTACCTCAGTGTTTACCCTACTACCTGCCATGCTTTATGGGGAGGCTTGAACTTTCCTGTTTCCTATCAGCTCCTCCCGCTATTAGTTTAAAGCTTGCCAAGGAAGCCTTTAAACCTGTCACCTAGGAGCGTGTTTCCCTTCCTGGACAGATGCAGACCATCATGCCAGTATAGACCTTCATCTCTCCAGGTGGACCCCCAGTCCCCAATGAAGCCAAAGCCCTGTGTTCTGCACCAGTTTTGCAACCATTCATTAAACCGCATGGTGTGCAGTACCCTAGCCTCACCCCTGCCATAGACTGGCAGCACCTCTGAGAAGGTTACCATGCTCGCTACCTGTCTGAGTCCCCTCCCCAACTCCACAAATTCATCCTGTACTGCACTGATCTCATGCCTAGCTATGTCACTTGTCCCAAGGTGGACAATGATATCTAGTTTCCTCTCCTGTGATGCTGCTTCTGCAATCCTGAGGATTCGCTTCCTGTCCCTCCAAGTCATGGCACCAGGCAGGCACCTTACTTCCCTCTCCTCTCCCTTCCCAGGTCTACACCCCTAACAGTTGAGTCCCCTATCAGAAGCTGTTTCTTTCCCTTGTGTTGTCCCTTGCCACTCTTTTGTGGGTCTCCCTTGTGGATATCCCCAGCATTCTTCTTGGTCTCCAATGAGGGTGTCATCATAGAGAAACCTTGATTTGCCAGACCGACATATGATTTGTGTAGAGGTGCAACTCGGGGGCTACGCCTCTGTTCCACCACCCTCACCCTCACCCTCCCAGAACCTACTGTGGTCCATCTGCTCTTCATACATGGCAACCTCTGAGGCAGTGGTTGTGGAACTGGTGCTCTTTGGGTGGGGGAGTCCTCTTTAGTCCTTGCCAGTTCAGCCTGGAGGTGGACAACCTCCTCCCTCAGAGCTGACAGTTGCCTGCAAATAGGGAAGCAATGCAGGTTCCAGAATGTTTCCCAGAAAATTACTGCCCCACAGCCAGTGCATTGCACCACTCCCCATATGTCCCTCTTCCTTATAATATACAATTTTTTTTTTTTTTTTTTTGTGTGTGTGTGTATACTTACGCTTTATGCACTGTGCTGGGTAATTAAGAATATGACAGTTCTGCTCCAAGACCAAGAATGTACTTGGGACATAATGAGGGGAAAAGGCTTTACAGGAGAACCGATAGCAATTATTAAGGAATTATACTCTTTAACTTGGGCCCAAATAAAGTCAGGTACCAGGGGAAAATTTTCCACAACCTTTTTTACTAATATGGGAGTCAGACAAGGTTGTGTAATCACACCACTGCTTTTTTGCATATATATTGACAAGTTATTGTGTGATTTAAACTCTAGTGATACTGATTCTCCTAAGATTATGGATAAGCGTTGTGGTGTATTGGCTTAAGCAGATGACTTAGTCTTGTTCTCCCTTACCGAATCTGGACTGCAAGCTAAGTTACATATGCTTGCAGTAACTGCTGGTGAGCTTAATTTGTCAATAAATGTTCAAAAAAGTCAGGTTCTCCCTTTTGGTTTGAAGGGTAAAAAAAGAAATCTTGGGAGCTGGGATCTGCAAAGCTAGAAACTGTAGATAGTTATATATATATTGGTTTACATTTGACAAGGGGTGGGAAATAAAATAAACAGCTGGATACAGCCCTAGCAAAATTAAAGAGGACAGCAAATTAATTTCTTATATTCAATAAAAAATATGGTGGAAATATGATCAGGCCAGTTCTAACTGCAGTACAGGCTAAATATTATGCCCAAGCCTTGTTTAACACTGAGATCTGGTATCATAATAATATGAATATATTAGATACTCCCATTAATAAACTGTTACGTGAAAGCTTAGGATTACCCAATTTCATTCCTGCAGCTGTACTGAGGGATGAGACAGGCTTTTTCCCCTTGCAGGCATCAGCTGATGCCAGAAAGGTTAATTTCTGGATCAGAATTCTTCAACATGGACAAGATAGATATACAGCCCTATGCCCAAATAAAAAATATATGTGGTGCTCCCTAGGCTATCTAAAATCAGAATGGTTATCTTTCATATTTAAGTTACTACAGAAAGTACGGTTAACTTATTTATACAAGTATAGGGCCAGAGGAATTATCATCAGCCTAAAATATCAGTCCTTTATTACAAAGGCATTTAGAGAACATTATAAGATCTTAGACTTAAATATCATTAACAATCTGAAAATGTTCCCCTTTTTTAGGGCAAATGATTTTCGACACTCCTACAGACATTATCTAGATACTCTTACAGAAGTAGAATATAGAAAACAGTATACTAGATACAGGCTGGAAGTATTCCCAAATAACATCTTGGAAGCAGTTTATAGGAACAAGACTTCTGTTAGTTCCAGATACTGTTCCTGTACCTGTTCCACTCTGGAAAACTTAGAACATGTTATGTTTGCCTGTAAATGGTATACTGTACCAAGAGTAAAATGGATCTGGCCCTTATGTCAAACTATTCAAACAACAGATCAGAGCATTTTACTGGTTATCTTTTTTACTTCTAATGATGATATTGTAAGTAAGACTGTGGCCAAATATTTGGTAACTATTTCCAGAATACGCTTTGGAAAGAAAAAAAAGATGAATTAATACATTTCCTCTTAAAAATTATATTTTGAATGGAGTAAATATGTGCATTATGATTGGACGAGTGTTATGCTTATAGGAAATATTGCATTTAATTCAACCTTGCTTCTGCACCCTGCATTTTATGCATTTTAGGGACATAATGGCAAATACTTATATTTTAGTATATTCATATTTATTATATCTATATATTCTAGATAAGACATTTACTTATTTATTTTACTTAATTATTTTCTTATTTATAAAGAGTGTATATATTGTAAAAATGAATAGGTTTCTCTTTTTCTGTTTTTGCTTTTATACTGTTGTAAATTATTTGTGTATATTGTCATGGTCCTTGACTGCTCAATAAACTTCAAACTTCAACTTCATGGGATAGTTATAAGGGAATCCTGGATGGCAGGGGTAAGGAGTAACAGACTTCTAGGAAAACATAAAAGAGAACTTACAAGCTCAAATGGGCAGACTGGGTGGGCTATAAGCCTTATCTGCCGACAGTGTCTATGTATCTATGTATAGGTATCTTAACCTCTGAGACCTCTCCCTTGATCTCACTCATTTTTTTCTTGAGGCTTCTGGCATTTAAGCGGATCACCTTATAGGACAACTGTCTCCTATCCTTACATATTATGATGACCAGGCCTACCATACTCCTCCCTTTCATTAGGTCTGCTTCACCCCCCCATCTAATATGGTCCAAGTCTCTGATGCATATTCCTTTCACCATCCCTATCTATGTTTCCCTTTCCCGCTGATTGCCTCCACTAGGTTGGGAGTGTTAATTAGGTCTTTTTTTTATCTCTGTTCATCATCAATATGACCTTAGTCTCATCTCCCTCTGCTAGTTTAAGTGTCTAAAATGTATGCCTTAAATCTGTTCCCCAATGCCTTTGTACCCTCCCTATTTGAATCAAGGCCATCCAGTTTAAATATGCATTTATCCCATCAAAATGTACCCCAGCCTCACAGAAAGTCAAACCCCTCCTCAGCACTCCACACCTCCAACCAGTTGTTAAACTGTAAGATTTTCAGCTTCCTTGTCACCTCTCACCTTTGCACTATGAAGACCTCTGAGAAGGTCCTAGTTACAATTAGCCAACAACTTAAGCCTGAAACCCAACATCCTGAAGACTGTATTCATTGCTTGCCATGGTCTTCCTGCTTGCTTGGATGGACGCTTACATTTGGCATCCTTCTCACTTCCCTGACCCTAACCAAACCATCCACCCTGTGGAGAACCCTATCTACTGTGACACCTGGGAGACAGCACCCCATCCTGCCCATCCCTCCTAACAAATCAATGAGTACAAACAGGATGCACCAAGAATACTAACGGGACTGGTGCAGGTGCTTGCAGCACCACTAACAGATATTTTCAACTGCTTGCTGAACAATTTAGTGGTTCCCAGGGATTGTAATATAGCCCACATTGTGCCTTTGCACAAAAATGGTAGCAAGGGTGATTTTTTTTTTATTTATTTACTGAATTTTCAGAATTACAACCTTTGAGTCAATGACTCCTTTACAAAGGCTCCACCTCAGAGGCACAGCAATATACAGAAGATACAAATATACAGATATAAACATAAGAATATAATACCAGGATTGCACAGAAAAGAAAAGGTACAAAAACGCAAAAATACATGATATAGCAATTCAAAAACAGAAATGCAAAATGCAAGTGCAGTGGCAGCCACAAGCACCATACAGTACATATGATGGAGAGGAGGGCACACCACTAAGGGAGAGACCACCAAGGGAATATTATGGATGAAGTAAGCATAGGCACTGTCCAGGAAAACCTTGCTGTAATTGGTGGGGGTAGGACAAAGAGAGTGAAGGGGACAAAACAAGAAGTAGTCAGAAGTGACCTTGTCATTGGCTGGGTTGAGCACTGATAGGCTGAGTGAGCCACCAGAGTAAATGGGAGAGGTGGGAGTTAGGCACAGTCACAGTGTCCCCTGGCCAGGAGATGTTGCTGAAGTGAGAGTTTGAAAGGGCCAAGTCTTTGTGTGGAGGAGACTTCAAAGAGCAGGCTATTAAGCCAGTTAGGAGCCCGGTAAATGAAGGCCCTCTGCCCCATGGAAGTCCTGCAGAAAGGGACCTGGAAAGCAGTTTTTGAGGAGCTTCTGGTAGCTCGTGGAGTGGGGGAAGGTTTTAAGAGATGGAGCATGGCAGGAGGGGGGGAGAGAGACAGGAGGCTATCTTTTTGGCAAGGAGGCAGGTCTGGTAAGTAAATCTACTGGCAAAGTTTAACTAGTTTCCTTGTTCATATAAATCACATGTATGTGTGAGCAAGCCTGTCACCACCAACCACAAGGTGGCTGGCTTTGTTCAGGACAACTTTGATACATGTTAGTGCAGAGTCGACTGCAGAGCCATAGATTACAATGCCATAGTCAACTCTGGACAGGATTGAAATTGTAACAGCTAGATGGAGGGCATCGGGAGTTAGGCAATTCTGGTGCCAGTAGAGAAGGCCAATCCTGGTATTTACAGGTTTGCAAACCAGACTGATGTGATCTTGAAAAGAGAGGGTGGAGTCGAGGGTGATACCTAGGTTTTTGAAGCAGTATAACTCTAGGGGTTGTTGCTGCTTATTCAGAATGTGCAGGGGCTGACCTTTGTGTTTGTTGCAAGGATTGGCAAACAGTATGACTTTAGTTTTCTTATAATTTAGTATGAGTTTGTGTCAAGTGAACTACAATTCAATCTCAGAAAAGAACCATTGGAGATTGCATTCAGGGGGAGGTCAGGGTTGCTGGAAAAGATAACTGCATCATCTGCATAGAGTAATAGCTGACTAGAGCAGGTAAGGGAAAGGGTGTTAAGGAAGAGACCGAAAAGGAGGGAGCCCAGGATAGAGCCTTGTGGTACTCTGGAATGAACTGGTAAAGTGGAGGAGAGAGGGTGTCTTGGATCTTAACCCACTGTATTCTACCACAAAGGTAGTTGGTGAACCAGGAGGTGGCTTTGTGGGCTAGGACTAGAGCTAGAAGGGAGTCAATGAGGATAGAGTGGCTTACAGTGTCAAAAGCTTTTGTTAGGTCTATGTACACAGACCCAACAAGATGTCCATGGTCGAGGGGTTTTATGTATGTAATCAGTATATTCCAGAAGGGCAATGATGGTACTGTGACCCTTCTGGAAACTGTGCTGCTGTTGACATTGTATGTTGTGTTTTGAGAGATAGTCAGAGAAGTGGTCAGAGACTATCCTCTCAAGAGCTTTAGACAGCGCAGGGAGGATAGAGATGGCATGGTAATTACTGAGTAGGGTCCTGTCACCACCCTTGAGAATAGGGGTAACCATGGCCATCTTCCACTGTGACAGAAATTGACTAAGGGAAAGATTGAGGAGTTTGGTGAGAGAGGCAAGGACTACATCAAGGGCTAGATGCAGACGTTTTAGGTCGAGGGAGTCTCCACTAACCTGGATTTGCCCAAGACCCAGGTTAGGTACTTTTTTCTACACTAGGAGAAACAATCCTGAAGCGGAAAGGAGGCATGCCTGCGGTGGGGGGAGGCAGTGGGCAACTAGAGGTATTATTGAAAAGCCAGGGGAGGACACTACTGAGGTCAAAGAAGGTGGTATTAAAGCTATCTATGATCACCTGAGTGTCAAGGCGGTGACACTGTTGATATTAAGTAAAGAAAGGGGGGGGGGGGATTGGGTTTGCCCATGAGATCCTTAATGTTGTCCCAAAATTTTCTCCCTTGTCTCCAGGTAGAAAAGAGAGGTATTAAAGCTATCCACAATCAGTTGAGGGTCCTGGGTGGTGACACTGTTGATATTAAATAAAGGGGAGAGGAGTTGGGTTTATCAATGAGATCCTTAATGTTGTCCCAAAATTTTCTCCCTTGTCCCCAGGTGGAAGAGAGGTAGTCTTGGAAATGGGTTGCTTTTTCATGGTGGATTTCCTGGGTACATATGTTTCTAGCAGCCCTATACTTCTGCCTATCAGCAGGGTAGCCAGATGCTAGTGCCTTACGCCACAAGTTGTCTCTATGGGATATAAGTTCCAGGAGTGCAGGGGAAATCCAGGGAGTGGCATAGACCTGTTAGCCTGACACCTAAAGTGAGGAAATTACTGAAGGCTATACTAAAAGAATGACTGGTATACTTTCTTGAGGTAAACGGTCTACTGGACAATAGGTAACACGAGATCACATGGGGAGGTCATGCCAGATGAACTTGATCAAGTTAATTGACTAAGTTACTAAAGTAGCCAGCAAAAGACAGGCAATAGACATACCATACCTGACTTCAGCAAGGCCTTTGAATCAGTTCCCCACAGCAGACTAGTCATGAAGGGAGGCAGTATAGTGTAGTGGTTAAGTGCACTGACCTGCAAACCTGGAGAAATGAGTTTGAATCCCACAGCCACCACTAGCATACTGTGTGACCATGAATAAGTCAGTTAACTCCTTGCACTCTCAGGATGCACCAGGAAACAAGCTTTATCTTAGTGTTTATTTTCTGGCCAAAGATTGTAAGACAAAATACAGAAAAGAAAGCCCAGGATCATGGGGTAGAAAAAAGGGATGGCAACATGGCTAATGTTAGCCTGACACCTAAAGTGAGGAAATTACTGAAGGCTATACTAAAAGAATGACTGGTATACTTTCTTGAGGTAAACAGTCTACTGGACAATAGGTAACATGAGATCACATGGGGAGGTCATGCCAGATGAATTTGAATTTCTCCAGGTTTGCAGGTCAGTGCACTTAAGCACTACACTATACTGCCTCCCTTCATGACTAGTCTGCTGTGGGGAACTGATTCAAAGGCCTTGCTGAAGTCAGGTATGGTATGTCTATTGCCTGTCTTTTGCTGGCTACTTTAGTAACTTAGTCAATTAACTTGATCAAGTTCATCTGGCATGACCTCCCCATGTGATCTCATGTTACCTATTGTCCTGTAGACTGTTTACCTCAAGAAAGTATACTGGCTAATGGGGCAGACACAGAATGTGGTAGTGAATGGGGAATACTCTGAGTGTAACCCCACTGTCAGGGGCTTACCTGCTTGCCCTTGAAGCTGCCCCATGCTTCCATTTCCCCCATTTGTGTCCCCATTCCTAGTTCCACCCTGTTTGCTCTGGGAGTCCCAGTCTGGCCCCCACAGTAGTTTATAGTCCAGAGCCAGGTGGGAGAGCTAAAGAGTGGAACCACTGTGTTTGTGTGTAGCAGCGGCTTGCACATGTGCGGTAGCGCATGATTATTTTTCAGCCATTCTGATGCCTCTCCAGTGCTCCCAGTCCCCTAGTTGGACAGTTTAGGGACCAGAGACACAGAGGAGGCATTTTAGGAACCGCAACAGTGTTTTGGATAAAAGCCCCAATGGTGCTTCAGAATTGGAGGGTAGCCTCATGAATATTAATGAGGCAAAATTAAATATTAATAAGGAAGTCTACCTAGTGGCTGAGGACAGTGCAGACTGGTGGCAGTGACAAGGAAAGGGCTAATATAAAGTATTCAAACCTGTTATTGTGTGAAAGGACAGAGGGGCTTCTACAAGGGCAATGGAAAAGAGAAAATGTTTATACTGGCTACACCAAGGAAATATAGTTGGGACTATGTGTGAACTACAGTAGAGACTTGTATGAACTGCAGTGGGGACACTGAGTTTCAAAGGCAGTGACAAGAAGAACACTAAATAAAAATGTTAACTTGTGCAGTCACGTTACAGGGCACAAAGACTGCTAACAGACATTTGGGGCAAATAAAAATAAAAATGTTTCTGCTGGCTGCAGCAGGGCATGAAATTGGGGGCATTTATTTATTTATTGAATTTTGATAACCAGGTTGGCCCACTGGGCCCCGAAGGTCCCTTTTTTCAGGGGCGACCCGGGGAACAGAAGCAATACAATACATACAATCAGGTGATCCAGAAGTAATACAATATATACAGTCAGGTGATACAGGGTTACGAGAAGTAGACAAGATAATCAGGATAACAGTACAGGCAATTATTCAAATCGTAGACCATAAGTGCAACACTTGAAAGATTTAAGGATTTAAGGCATGATTTAATGTAGGTTAAGGTGAGAAGAGAGGGGGGATGGGTGTTGTGATTAGGATTGGGGTGATTATCCTATACCCCCACAGTTGCATGAGCTTGTCTCGAGCAAATGGGACTGAAGCCTAGTGCGAAACATTGGTGGTGAGGGGGCTTCCTGTACTAGAGGTGGGAGAGTGCTCCACAGTTTAGGGGCTGTGCGAGCGAAGGAATTGCCTCCCTTGTGAGTCTTGATTCTGGGGATTGCCAGTAGGGACCGACCCGAGGTACTGAGCATTCGAGAGTTAGGCTTAGCCATGATTATTCCTGTTAGGCTTGGTGGGGCCTCCGGGCTCTGCAATTTGTATGCATGGCAGAGCAGGGAATACTGTAGATGAGCCTCAAAAGAAGGCCATTGCAGCTGGGCTAGTGAGATGAAGGGGTGGCTTCTTGGTTGACATATTGTCGTAAACCTCGTGACCTTGTGGTACAGGACCTGAAGCCTGCTAACCTTGCCCTTTGCCATGCCCTGGATTATCGGGGCAGCATAGGTTAATGTGGGTAGGAGGACACTGGAGGCAATTGCTCATCTAGCCTCTGGGATAAGTTGTTTTTTTAGCCTGTACAAGGTTCCAAGTTTGATGTAGATAGACCTTGTTACCTGGTCAACGTGGGGCTTAAAGGTGAGACCCTGGTCAGTAGCTAGCCCTAGGTATTTTATGTTGTCAACTATGTCTATTCATTTATCCCCAAGGGTAGTAAGTTTTAGGGAACTGGTACGATCCTGGCCAAGGGATCTAGGACCAAACAGCATGGCTTTAGTTTTTGCTGCATTGAGGATCATTCTGTTCGATGTGAGCCACGCCTCGAGTATGTTTAGGTCCCCTTGTATTAGAGGGCCCAGATCATGCAGTGTGGACTGTGCTTGAAGCTGTTATTCAGCAGTCATGTGTCCAGTCTTTGACCCCAGGAATAGCCATTCAGAAGGTCAGGATTGCTGCCAAGGACAATGGGTCTGTATAAAAAGCTGGGGAAATACTTGGTGCCCTTTTACACAGCCAATCAGGCATCAAAGGATCCAGTTGTATATTAATTTTGAGAAGAGGTAGTGGTTTCAGTGAACTGGAAGCTGCAGACAGCTCACAGCACCCAGGGACTGTTGGTTCTGGAGTCAGACCCCCAAAACCCAGATTTCCCAAACCCCATACCAAATAATAAACCATAATTTAGACCTAGTAATGAAGTGTGGACTGCTGAGTAGTGTAGCAGGGTCATATAAACAGAGTATAAAAGTACAAATTCTCAAAATTACCCCAAACAAATCAGCAGTCCCCCCCCCGACCCAAATAACGGTTCAAGATGTCCCCTGAATAAATAGCGAATACTCTCATCCAGTCCCCCTGCCTGCCCAACCGGTAAGTCTAATAGCAACTATTAATTAACAATAAACACACAAATGCTGAACCATAAGGATGAACCTAATCAAACATTGATGAAATTTGAACATGTCTAGTGGACAAATCCAATATGTAGATCATGCCTCCAGGATATGAATAAACAACCGGGGGTTAAGTGATAATAACCAAAACTATAGAACATCAAACTGAATTCAGTCACTGGGTACAGAAGTCCGAAGAACCAGTGTTGTAAATGTGAGGAAGGAGGACTCCTTGTGTGGTATCCATCTGGATTTGTCCTAGGAACAAGTGAGGGTTGAGCTGGTAAATGTGGACAACGCGCCTTTTAAAACATCCCATGGAGGGCTATCTTATCTTGTTGATGAGGTTCTCGGGTGACACTGTGGGGTGCTGACATATTAAGAAAAGTAAAATCCAGCAGGAGTGCCCAGAATAAAATGTCTCCATGGCAGCCAGACAGTCTAAGAAATGTTGAGACCAAAAGGTGAGGGATTTAGAGAATTAAAGGGGGAGAGACTAACTTACAGCTGTTCGAGTACAGTATTTGTCCCTGTGGCAGAAATTACAGATGTCTTGTTGATTAGTTGCAAAGAAAGCATAGAAACCTTTCAACAATAGCCTGTAGAGTCAGCTGAATCAGTAAATGTAGATCTGAAACCAAGCCAAGTCAGCCCAGCTTGAATAAGTCTGGGTGCAGGTGTCGGAGGTCCTTGATGGCTTGCTCACTGGATTCAAAGGAATGCCACTGATCCTGAATCTTTACCTGTAACTTGGCAGGATATAACGTCTGAAATTGGAGGTCTCCAGGGATAAGCTTAGTTATGGTTGGATGGAAGGAGGATCTATTTTGCCGTACTGAAGTAGGTAAGTCCTGGGTGATTCTTAGTTTGCCTCCCTCTCAGGAGAGCGATTGTATGTCCCTCATTTTGTTCAGAATGTTCTGTTTATTTGGAAAGGCTTTGCCTGGAGTTCAGTGGCCAAGCAGCCAGCCACTCCCACTTCCTGAGCTATATAAGCAGTTCCTCTCAGCCTCATTGTGAAGCATTTTTTCTTTGCCGACCCATCCTCCCCTCCTCCTCCAGCAGCAGCACTTCTCTCCTTAGGGGGATTCCTAAGGTACCTTTAGCCTTGGGAATCATCCCGTGGCACCTCTATGGGTGGCACCCTCTCCAAGGGTTCCTTGCCTTTCTTACCCCTACAGGGTGGTAATTCCTCTGGAATAGAGAGTGCGAATGGCCAAAACCAAACTAACACAGTTGCACAAGCATAACACTATACTTGCTGCGTAGGTCAGTGAACTAAATAATTCAGCAGCTTTGGTATGAAGGGCTGTGGCAATGATCCCAGAGGTGGTTTGGGGTGTAAGACCCTGTGTGCTCACTCCACAATGTACACAGTGCCATTAGGCAATTGGCCTGCTAGTTTCTCAAGGAGGCGCTGGGTAAAAGTCACTGGGATTGAGCCCTCTGCTTTCTCGGGGAGCCCGAGGATTACTGGATTGTTTTGGCAACTCCATCCTTCTTGGTCCTCGAGTTTAAGTTCCGTCTTGTGTAAATGCTGACAGAGGATGACAAGCTCGGGGTCTGTTTTGGTGTACCATAATTCCAGAGATGTCATTTGGGCTTCAATGTCTCCGACTCTCCGAGAAGTAACCACAAGGTCCCCTCTTAAGGAAGCCAGCTCCATGGTAAACAGTGCTGAAGCATCTTTTACAGGCTGCAAATCAAGCAGAAATCACTCCTCAGTCAAAGTAGATGTGACCGCTTTAGCAGTAGAAGACTGGCTTGGTCTGATAGGCTGTTTTTTTGGCTTTTTTGGAGGCCTTGTCGGGGGATGAGGGAGGCATGTAGCGCGGGAGCTCCTGTCTCATTTCTGCTTCCATGCTGCAGAAAAGCCACTCAAGCTGCACAGCAGCAGTAGCCTGGAGTGGAATAGATGTACAACATTGCAGGTATAGGTATATTGACCACCCCCGAACTGCTGGCCTGCTTCAGGGAGCATGACCAGGCCTGGAGAAAACACAAATCTACTAAACATCCAAATGACTACGCCAAGTACAGAATGCTATGCAATTCATGTAGTAAAGCTACTAGACTGGCAAAGTCCAATTATTTCAACTCCTCATTCCTGACTAACATTAGCTCTTCATCTAAATTCTGGAGGGTAGTTCATGCCCTGTTCTCTCTCTCCCCCCTCTCACCCTCCATCTTCTCCAGTTCTCAAAATAAATAACTCTCTAGTTTCCGATCCTGGCTCCGTGGCCAATGAATTTAATGCCTACTATACCTTGCGCATCACGTCTCTTCTAAATTCCCTTTTCCCCTTGCCACTTATTAACTTCAGCACTTTGCCTCAGCCAGTGCCTACCCCTCCCCCTTTTTTGCTTTTCTACTATCTCCTCTGACAAAGCTCTTAGTGCCCTCCTATCCCTCAACCCCTTTAAAGGCTCCTCACCAGATGAGCTCGATCCTTATCTACCTTTCTACTTCTGTAGTTGCTTATCCTGTCTCCCTAATCCTTAACCTCTCCTTTATTTCTGCCCAATTACCCTCATCCTGAAAACATGCAGTAGTCCTTCCTCTCCCCAAGGGTGGTGACACATCCATTCCTGGCAACTATCACCCCATTTCCCTCATTCCTACCCTTGCCAAACTTCAAGAACATTTAGTTCTCTCTCAGCTATCACCCTTTCTCTCTGACTCCTCCTTCTTCACTCCCTTCCAGTCTGGTTTTCGGAAGAACCAATCAACAACCACCTCCCTCTTCAGGCTTACCGACTCCATCCTTTCAGGGCTGGACGATGGCCTGATCACCTTGGCCATCTTTATCGACCTAACCAAAGCTTTCAACACTGTTTCCCATCCCCTGCTTTCTAATTCCCTCTCCTCAGCTGGCCTTGCTCCATCAACCACCAACTGGTTTAAATCCTACCTCATTGGCAGGACCCAATTAGTGAGAATCCTTGATTCCATCTCCCCTCCACTCCCCATCAACACTAGTGTCCCTCAGAGCTCAGTGATTGGTCCCCTACTCTTCTCCATTTTCCTTAAGGATCTTTCCACAGCCTGCTCATCCTCATCTATCCACATGTATGCTGACAATATTATTTTACACAGTTCCAGCAAAAACCCTGCTGCTGTGGAAACCAGCTTACAGCATGACTTCAACCAAGTTCAGCTCTGGTTTGCTTCTCACCAGCTTTTTCTAAATGCCAAGAAGACAGTCTCAATGACCTTTGGCACCAGGCAGAGACTCTCTAGGCTCCCAGCCCTACCCTTCTTCCACATCCTTGACGAGACCATCCTGGAGAACACCTCTTCATTTAGATATCTGGGGGTTTGTCTGGACCAGCACCTCAACTTCTCTGTGCAAATCAATGCTATCCTGAAGAAACTGCCCCCCAAGCTTGGTGCTCTGTACAGGAATTGTAGTTGCATCCTGCTGACTGTGAGGTGTGTAATTGTCCAGAAGATGATACTCCCCATCTCTGAGTACTGTGAGATAGTCTATGGTAACTCCTTCTGCTGCTTTGCTCTTGACTCCCCTTCCCGCTCCCACCACTGTGAACTCTATCACTCTCCAACCTTCCTTCCACTATCTCACAGATACATCTCACACTGTACCAAACTGACCTCCAAATTCTGGTTCAGAATGCTCCCCTCCTATCTCTCATCCTCTCTCTCTCCACTCCACTCCACCTCCCCCCACCCACTCTCTGAGATCCAATGATGCCCGCACCTTATCGGTCCCTCACCACTCCACCCTCATTGGTCAGACTGGTTTCACCCATTGCTTCCCTAAAATCTGGAATTACCTCTCCCCTGAAATATGACACTCCTCCTCCAACTACTCCCTTATCTCTGCCCTACACAATTACTTCTCTCTCAGCTGTTCCTGCTTTAACCCTCCTTAATACCTATCCCCAGTTTCTGCCTTCCTGCCCTGACCCCCAGAAGGGTTCCCAACATCCTGAAGGGGGAATCAGGAAATGACTACCCCTTCTCCTCATATTCGGTTCTTGCCTTTCCCCCTCTTCTCCACCTGCCCTTCTGAGTCACCTGTGTGCACAACCTACCCTATCCTTTTTACTCCAACAGACTTGTATACAACCTCAAGCCTGCTCCTGGTACACTCATGCACTATAAATGGTTCTGTCACATTATTATTGTTTTGTACGTTTATATGTTCTTTTGTACACTTTTGGACATGTACTATAATTTACCAATGTTCCACTACTGTTTATTGTACAATACCTTGTGTTCCAACTGTTGCATAGTCTTGCAGTGTTGTGTTGTTTATACTACCCACATGCTATTTTAACTGATCATCCTTCACAACCCTATGTAACCCCCTCCCCCAGGTCACACTGTGAGACAAGCAACGTGTTGTTCAGTGTGCCCTCCTGGTGAAACAGTTCAATAAATAAAGAATAAAAAAATAGTTTGAAAACTTGCTTTAGTCCAGCAGAATCTGTGGTTTTGTAGTCGACAAGTGGGAGAGGTGCAGGAGAGCTGCTTCTTCCAGCTAGGCATCACGTGACTCCCCCCATCTACCCATTCCTAACTTTCCACATGTAAATAAATGGTGTTAACTGTTCTGGAAGATTTTTGTCTCATGAGCATATTATTCGCTTAAGCCATTAATGCAAAGTGTTAAATTTGAGGGGGTTGGAGAATGTAATTCCATTTGTTGTGGCAACAGTATGGGGAGGTGGGTTAGTACAGCATCCTAGGGGATTGTACTGTGAAACATCAGACCCACTTAAAATGTACTATGGCTGGGTGGAGGCACTGCGTTACTTTATTTTTTAACTTGCAAAAGAATCCCCATAGTAGCAAAATGGGAACCCCAGACCCTCAACCTGGTTAGTGGCCACCCAGGCAGGGATAGTAGCCTCTGAAACATTGCATCAGGGCTACATGAGGTTAAGCAGGTAATAAGCAAAATATCATAGGGCTCAGTCCTGGGGCCCATCCTCTTTAGCATATTAATTTGTAGGGTGTGTGGGTAAGTTGAGCCAGGTCAGGTTGAGCAAATCAGAATCAGAACCAAAACCAGAACCAGAATTAGAACTGTATTGCACAAGCTAATTTATTGATACAGTCTATGTCAAGCATAGAATAAAATTCCATAGCAGCAAAGGGAACAAACAAAAACATTAATATAGACTCTGGGGAAGCAGTGGTTGATGAATAGCACTGCCCCACACATTGCCATAAGCTTCTCAGTAACATCAAAAGCCACCCAAAGAAATGGTACAAGTGGTAAGAGAAGGTTGTGGTGTCTTTGTATGATACTCAACCAAATGTAATAAGAAGAGGATTACCAAAAAAATCCAGAAAAATTTCCAATAAAAATAGCCCTTCAAAACAACTCCAATACAGTCCATCTCTGCAGTCATCTATAGACCAGACCACACTCGCTCAGCAATGGCACCTGATCAGACTTCCATTCTCAGCACTTACTAAAGATGAGCCTAGGTTGATTATATTGCTAATGCCATTTTAAGACAGGGAGACCATGGCACTCACTCATCACATCCCAACCTAAGATATGATCAGGACTGCTCCCTCTGACAAGTCCAGAAAGCTTGCTGCCTACTCCCTGCTGTCATACCTGCCTTCCCACTCACACTCAGTAAGTCACTTGCATGCAAAAAAAAAATCTGTGCATGCTCTGACCAAACCAACAATTAGCAGCAGCTGCTTAAAGAGGAAATGAGGCAAAAATGTTTGGCATCAATAAATTCAGGATTTAGATCAGTACATCCTCAATCAGTCTCGTGCCAAAGATCAGATCTGTAAGTTACTTCATTTAAAAGTTACAAGCCATTTTGTAACTCTTAATTCACTGCCTGTTTAAACAAACTCTGTTCAGAGCAGATATGGCTGTGGCAAGCTTTTGGGATGCTTTTACCCATTATTTCTAATGAATTTACACAATGCAGATCTGCTGAGATGCAGTTTCAATATGGTCTTCCTTTTACACATTTTTACAATGTGTTTTCCTAGAATATGCCTGCAGATTGCTATATATATTGCCTTGATAGTTCACAGAAGAAATGTCATCCTATTTTCAATGGGGCTGTACATCTTCATAATATTATGCTGCATTGAGTAAAATCAGAATGCACTGAAAACAATACTTTACATCTAGGGGACATATTCAGTGTGAGACCAATGTGCATGCAAAAAGATGCACTGCACAAAGAAGGTGCACCAGCCCGCACCGATACAATATTCAAAGAGAATGTGCCACCTGTACACGGCGTGCATACCTATTAAAAATTTGACCCTGGATGGGAAGCACAGTGCAGGTGGCCAACAAGACAGGCACATCCAGGGTACCCCCAGCTGAATACCTCCCAGGGGGAATGTGTGGTGCATACAGGTATGTGCCACAGCCCCCATGGGTGACATTCAGCCAAGGAATGCAAATGAGCTAATCCAGTATGTAGGATGTAAAGGGGAGTCATGCATGCATGCTCATTGCTGGCCCATCTGCATGCTGGCATGGGGATGAATGTGCCGGAGCAGCTCTCGCCTCCAAGTCCTGACCTCGATGGCTCCTATGTGGGAAACACCCTGAACATCCCTGGTGCTACAGTAACACCCCTCACCCATTCTACCAGCCCCAATCATACTAGAGTCACAGCTGTATCAGTTCTGTACTGTAGAGACTCTGCTCCCATCCCCGATTGCACTGGAATACACCTACAGTCCACGTCCATAGTGTAGTGACCCCCCACTCCTCTTCAAGGGCACACAGACACTCCCCTCACTGCCCCCCCAACCCATCCCATTGTGATGACTGGAACTGTGATGGGATCATACCACTGTATTAGTGGGTGGTGGGGCTCTGGCACGATGACCCTGAAATGTGTCATACATAGGCATGAACTGTGTGTGTGGGCAATAACATCCAGTGGCCATAGACCTCAGGCGCTCGCATGCGGATCCATTGTCCCAGTGCATTGCACTGCTCAGAAACATAAAAATATAGACTTTGATAGCAGATAAGGACCACTTGGCCCACCTAGTCTGCCCATTTCCCTACCTACAGGATAAGCTGCAGATCCTAGTTAACCAAAAGCCTATTTCTTCCTACCCCACAGGAAAATTGCCTTATGTCTGTCCCATGCATTCTTGAATTCTCCCACAGTTTTAGACCCCACAACCTCCTCAGGAAGGCTGTTCTATGCATCCACCACCCTCTCTCTGAAAAAATATTTCCTCACATTGCCCCGAGCCATCCCCCCCCCCCCATCTTCAAATTGCGTCCCCTTGTTCTTGCGCATCTCCTTTTCTGAAAGATGCTACCTACCCTCTTGGACTTTGTTGATTTCACTGAGGTACTTAAACGTTTCTATCATGTCCCCCCCCTTTCCTCAAGTGTATACATATTAAGCTCCTTTAGTCTCTCCTTGTATGGCTTCTCTTGAAGACCCTGCACCATGTTAGTTGCCCTCTTCTGGGCTGCCTGCATCCCTGTCTATGTCCTTGCAGAGACGGGGTCTCCAGAACGGAATGCAGTACTCCAGATGAGGTCTCACCAACTGTCTATACAGAGGGATAACAACTTCCTGTTTTCTGCTGGTAATGCCTCTCCCTATACATCCCAGTATCCCCCCAGCCCTCCCTACTGCCTTCTCACATTACTTGCTAAACTAAAGGTCATCTGATATGATTACCCCCAGGTCCCTTTCCATTTTTGTTGTTGTTCCTACCCCCCATTGTGTAATCTCCCCTGGTTTTTGTTTCCCAGGTGCATTATTTTGTACTTCTTTGCATTGAATCCAAGCTGCCATACTTCTGCCCATTCCTCCAACCTGGCCAAGTCCCTTCTCATCCTTGCCATGCCTCCTTGTGTATCAACCCTGTTGCAGATCTTTGTGTCATCTGCAAAGAGGCATACTTTTCCTTCCAGTCCCTCTGCAATGTCACTTATAAAGACATTAAAAAGGACTGGACCCAGTACTGAACCCTGTGGTACACCACTAGTAATCCCTCTTTCTTCAAAATGGACTCCATTTACAATTATCTACCGTGTCCTGTTGTCCAGCCAATGTTTTACCCAGGCTACCACCCTGGGACCCACTCCCAGGCTGGTTAATTTGACTATTAATCTTTTGTGTGGGACTATGTCAAATGCCTTGCTAAAGTCTAGGTAGGCCATGTCCACAGACCCTTCCTGGTCTACTACTTTGGTCACCCAGTCAAAGAAAACAATCAGAATCATCTGACATGACCTTCCTGGTGTGAACCCATGCTGCCTTGGGTCCTGTGCCCCACTGGCCTCTAGGTACTCAACAATTCTTTTCTTCAGAAGTGATTCCATCACTTTCCCTACCACAGAGGTCAAACTGACAGGTCTGTAGTTTCCTGCCTCTGTCTTGCTCCCACTTTTATGAAGGGGAATCACCTCTGCCTTCTTCCAGTCCTCAGGTACCACACCATCCTCCCATGATTTGTTAAAAAGGGTAGTCAGTGGTGTCACTGGTTCTCTCCTTAATTCTTTTAGAATTCTGGGGTGAATTCTGTCAGGCCCCATTGCTTTGTCCACCTTCAGTTTTAGGAGTTCTTTCAGAACCCTTTCTTCTGTGAAAGGACAGGGATCGACCCCCCAACCAGAGTGCTTTTGTTAATTGGATTAGGCACTTCCCCCTCCTCCCCTTTTGTGAATACTGAGCAGAAGTATTCATTTAGTATCCCTGCTTTTTCACTGTCCCTCTCTGCCCACCCACCATCCATTCTATTCAGCCTCACTTTCCCTCCCTTTGTTTTTCCATACTCCCTGATGTACCTATAAAAGGTTTTATCCCCCTTCTTTACCGAGTTGGCTATCTTTTCCTCAGTTTGGACCTTTGCTATTCTGATTTCCATCCCTGCTTCCCTCTGCCTTAACTGGTACTATTCTCTGTCCTGCTCCTTCTGTGTTTCCTTATTCTTCCTAAATGCTATCTTTTTTCCCCTAATCTCCCCCGCCACCTCTTTTGAGAACCATAGCGGCTTTTTCTTTCATTTTGATTTGTTTATTTGCTTCACACAAAAGCTTGTTGCCTCTGTGATGGCAGGTTTGATGTTTCCCCATTGTTGCTCCACCCCCTCCTTCTTGCCTGTTTGCTAGTGCTTTTCTAAGGCACTCTCCCATCTTGCCAAAGTCAGCCCTCCTGAAGTCCAGTACCCTCACTTTTGTATGGCTTGACTCTGTAGCTGAGTTTATCGTGAACCACACTGTTTGGTGGTCACTTGTTCCCAGATGGCTACCCACTTCTAGATCTGAGATCCTCTCACTGTCCCCATTTGAGAGTATGAGATCTAAGATTGCTCCCTCATGAGTGGGTTCCAAAAGTAGCTGTCTGAGGCATACCACCTGTAGGGCATCAAGAATGGCCCTGCTCTTGGATGTGGCTGCAGCAAAGGTACTCCAGTTAACATCTGGCATATTCAGGTCCCTCATCAACAGTATCTCCCCTTTCTTCACCATCTTAAGTGTGCCTTCTATCGTATCCTTGTCCATTCCCTCCCCCCTGACATGGGTGTCTGTAAACAACCCCTGTGCGGATTGTGGTGCCATTTCTAGTCTCTAAGGTGACCCACAGTGCCTCCTCTCCTCCCTGTTTACTCTTTTGTTCCATTGCTTTTATCTCTTCCCTTACATAGAGAGCTACTCCTTCCCCTCTTTTCCCCTCTCTGTCTCTTCTGTAGGTTGTGCACTATGGTACATTATCATCACAGTCATGGTTCTTTGTGTACCATGTTTCTGTGACTGCTACAATATCCAGGCATCCCTCTTCCATCAACGCCACCAGTTCAGGGAGCTTGTTGCCCAGACTACGGGCATTGGTACTCATTACCCTCCATTTCTTGATGGCCTTACCCCTTTTGCCCCATCCCTGTCCTTATTGCCTTTGTCATTTTCTCCATTTACCCCTGCCCTTCTCCCTATTGACATCTCTATCTTGGTGTTTACCTCACTTACTACCCTGATTTTTTTTTTGGGGGGGTGATTCTGGACCCACTCACACAGGTCGTGGAACAGGCATGTTACAGCCAACCTCCCATTCATTTGTACAATCGGGGAACTGCAGATGCACTATCCATTGCCTGGCACATACTCTGCAAATGGCATTGCAGGATACTGCACCCCATGGCACCTGGGATACCTCAGCAGTCCAGAGGATGGCATATTACACAGGGGAATGGGGAAGAGTGTGGGCCTGCAGCAGTGTATGACAGCAGGAAGATACAGCATTGATAAGGCATGCACTGGAGTTATGTCAATTCCCTCCTATGGTTTTCCAGAGATGTACACATGGCTTCATACACTAATGGGTCCGCAGCTTGTGTAGTGCCCCAATGCATGGTACAGCTACTTGGGTCATTAAAGAGTGCAGATCCCTGGCCCAGGTCCAGAGCAGTCAGTGGCTGGCCATGGCAGGGTGTGGAGGGCAGTGCCAGTCTCTGCAAAAGTTCAGATATGGGGGGAGCATGGGTGTCTTCATACTGGGATGGTTGGTGGGGGTCTTCTGCACTATGGATACAGACCATGGTCTCCTCTGATGTGATCAGGTCTTGGGGGGCCTACACTATGGAGCTCTTCGAGGATGGAGTTGGATCCCTCTAGTCCACCAGGGCTGCCAGGCTGCTGTGCACCTGGGTGCACTTCTGCAGCCCACCTGAGGGTGGCTGACTGGGTTAGACCAGCTATTCATGGCTTAACTGTGGCCCATGCTGCTCTGGACTGCAAGGGGTGCATTTCCACTGAATATGCTGCAGCACAGCATATGCATGGGAATGCCCACCTCGACTTGTGTGGCATACCATTTGTGTGTGTCCTGGCCCATTCCTCTGTGGCTGGTGCATTCCACACATTTGAATATTACACTTCAGCGCATTGTTGGAGTTATACGGCACAGCTCCCTTTTCCCGTCGGGATGTGCCGCGCATCTCTTTGAATATGGGGGCCCTGGACTAGGCTACCCTGAATAAATTCATTATAAAAATGGTAATTTCATGACCCCACTGAAAACAAGATATTGCATCTAATTTGGGACAGCCTGAGTAAATACAGTGCAAAAATGTGTAAATGAAGATCCCTATGACAAGGAGATGTAGTATCTCCCCTGCACTATCCAGGATACAAAATATAGGATAAGAAATATTTAAAGGAAATCTACTCTAAATTGAACTTCACTGTGTTCACTGACATAAACAAACAGCTTCTTTATTGTTTTATAATATATTAGATTGCAGTATTTATTTTGAATGTTTTAAAGTAAAGTAAAGTTAGACTTTATTTGTATAGCACCTTTCCAAAGCCATGGTGCCGCACATTTTCAAATATACAAACAGATCTAAAAGCTTACAATAAAACAATAAATACAAAAATAATTAAAAATATTCCAGGAATGCTAAAGTAAACACATTGTGGCCATGAGGATGGTATGTACACTGTGTGTGTGTGTGTGTGTGTGTGTGTGTGTGTGTATGAGTTTGCTGTAGCTCAATATATTTTTCCCCAAAAAAAGCATAGTAAAAAATGTCTGCTGATTGCTAAATATTTAGACTGGGTAGTTCACTGAAGACATGGCATATGTATGAGACAATGCTAATCAGGCAGTGTCTTAAGAGGTTAAAAAACAGTGTACATCTTTATACATTCGCTGGAAAGGGTGACATTTATGAGGTATGAATCTTTCTTGAAAGCCAATATATGCCTAAATTGAAGCTAGTAGCAAGAACATGTTTAAATGCTAAGTATTTAAATGTGCAAAATGCTGCATTTCAAAGGGGGTAAACACATCTCTAGTTTAATAGGCACCAATATTTAACAAACTCTTTCAGTTTTGTAGTGGCCATCCAATAAGCAGCTTGGAGTTATGACTCCAACATTCTAAACAGAAAGAAGGGAGTATTTTATTTCAGTTGGCATAGCGATTTGTGGATGTGGAATGATACATTGAAAACTCCAAGAAATGTGTTCCACAATACTACATTTTTCCAGCTACAGTAAGCGAGATGACTGTAGTCTCTGCCCATAGCCATAAAAAGTCAGTTTCAGTGAAGAGCTGCTGCTGATGTCATCTGCTGAACTCACAGTCTAGTCCTCCCTGCAAGCTACCTTATATGACTTATTTCTCCTATGTTACTTGAAACTGCATGTGTAGTAAACATCTGAAAATGGAAAACTGACTCTGTGGGATCAGCACATGCACTTCCATAATGTGTAGATGCAAGGTACAATACTGCAGAATGTGGTGGGGGGAATGAAATGCAGTGGCAAACATGGCTTTAAAATGTCACCGTTGTGTGCAATTTTTAAAATACTGCAGGTACTGTATGAGATTTCAAAATGTCACCAGGTTGCAACTGTGTCTCAGAAAGTATCTGAAACACATAGGGCCCAATTCTGAAAGGGAGCTGCATTCGGCGTAAGCTGCAGTAAACAGCAGCTTGCGCTGAAGCACATATATATGGGGACCCTGCACCCAATTCAGGTACAGGAGAGGTCCTGGCGCCTACATTCCTACACTTGTGGCAACCCCTTCCATGCAGCAAAGCATATGGCATATGGAAGGGGTTGCCACAAGCCCCATGAGGCAATGGCAACCTGTTCCCCTGCCTAGATCCACAGATCCACAGTGTGCCGCATATGTACTGAACACATTAGGAACTCCCACCCAATCCCAGATGTGCCCATCAATAATAATATATTTGAGACCCCCCCATCTGATCCCCGATGTGCACCACAATAACAATATATATAGGAACTCCCTCCCAATCCCCAATGTCCCTATCAGGATGTCAGAAACACAGACCCTTACATGGGTGGTTCAGTACCCTTCATCCCCTCCCCAGCAGGTAGTGTCTCCCCCCGAGATAGATGAGGTCTGGCACAGCCCTCCTCACACCTCCGTGGCTATTCCCCGACTGAACTGTCAATGAGCGCCTACTGTAATATGTAGGCGCTTTTGCCATTTCCTAAATACCATTGTCTCAGTAGCCCCAAATGGAAAATACACAACTGTAAGTACCATCAATCTAACTCCTTTCTACGTTTCTATGTTACTGTTGGTGCCTTGGTTGGGGAAGGGGAGTAGTATTCAACACTTCAGTTAGTGGGGTAAAATGGTTTGTTTTTGTGATTCCAGGGCCCATTATATCCCAGTTGTTGCAACCTGTTTGCTCTCCTCATTGCCCACTTACTGCAAGTTATTGCATTGCATCATGGCTGGCTCTGCTGTATACATATAAATGCACAAAACTGAATACCTATTTAGCTTGCTTGAGATCCTCGTATGATCCAAATCCTAACAGCAAATAATTGGAAAATATTTATTTCCAGACTGCAGTTTACTGGTCCCCAGTAGTTCACTATTTCCTGTGGATTTGATTATTTTTCATCATCTGTCTCCTGATGGACAAGATTATTATATTGCATATTACATACTTGGGACTTACGTGCAGAGGAGCAGGGTGACTACGCAGGCCACATCGGTGGCTAGGAGGAGTTCAGTGATCTGGGTCAGAGCACCCAATAGGAAACCAGGGCACCATTTTTGGGACTCGTGGCTGGACCTTTTAAGGGACAAGCCTAGCCGCTCTTGGGATACTTGGGGCATACTCGCAGAGGAGCAGGGGACTGCACAGACCACATCGGTGGGCTGCTTCTCAAGGTCCAGGGGTCCTGTAGAACAGTACAGGCTGCATCAGTGGTGAAAGAGCAGTTACAGGAGCTGTAGCAGGAGCAAATTTGGAGCCAGGCACAGCCACATTGGTTGCTAGGAGATGTTCAGTGATCTGAGTCGGAGAGCCCAGTAGAAAGCCAGGGTGCCATTTTCAGAACTCCTGGCCGGGCCTTTAAAGGGATGAGCCCAGCCATTCTTGGGATACTTGGGGCTTACTCGTACAGGAGCAGGGGGACTGCGCAGGCCACATCAGAGGGCTGCTTCTTGGGGGTCCAGAGGTCCTAAGGAACGGTGCAGGCCACATCAGCGGTAAAAGAGCTGTTGCAGAAGCTGTATCAGGAGCAAATTTGGAGCCAGAGATGGCCACATTGGTGGCTAGGAGGAGTTCAGTGATCTATCAATCAATCACAATCTTTATTTATCCAGGCGAACATCGTTGAGCAAGCTCATTTACAAGATGGACCTGGTTAGCTCCGGGTCAAATGGTACAATGCATACAGAGATATTTACAATACAGCCAAATAACACAAGTGAAAAAACAATGAACGCAATTAATGCAAGTAAGTACTCAATGTTACATCAGTCATATCAGTTCAGAGTGCTTCTGTAATATTTAAGGAGGACATACTGTAAGATGAGGCTTAGTAGGAAGTTCAGTAGGAAGAAGTGATCGGCTGCTCGTGTAGGGAGCTGACGCAAGCACAGAATTTCAAAAGTAGTGTAATCACACAGTATCCCTAGATGTAACACTCTAAATAGAAGGATAAGAGTCTTAACAGTCAAAGAGAAAAGTAATTACAGCTCTTTTTTGGCAAATTTCAGCATGGAAATCAGATTTATGCTTGGTTTAGAATGGACACAGAAGCAGACTGCAGGAACCAATCGGATGCCAACGCTGAAGAGCACTCACGTTCCGACTGGATGGTTACTAATGCTGTGCTTTGCTAATGGAGAGTCCAAGCTTAGGTTCTCCGTTTGCAGTAGAGGCAGCGCCAACCGCCCAGTGCCTGGGTTTCCCCCGCGTATGGGCAGGGAGCCCGTGGAGAGCATATCCTTGGCAGGGGATGGAGGAAGGACTCCGGTATTAAGTACTGGGACATGGACAATGGAACATCTGAACCAGCAGGAGAACCAAAACAGCAGGACAGCAGAGCTGGGTATTCCTTGATGCCTAAAGACTGGCCCAACCACAGAAATTCAGAAAGGAGTGTAATCAATCAGAGTCCCAACTCTTGACACTCTAAACAGGAAAAAATAGAGGTCATAACTGTTAGGCAATAAGTAAGTACAGTTCATCTTTGTGCAAGTTTTAGACAAAAGATCAGACTTTAGCTTACTATTGAGGGAGACACAGGAGCAGACTGTGGGAGCCAATCAGACACCAGAGCAGAAAAGTGCTTATGTTCTGATTGGGTATCAGCAATGCCACACCTCGCTAGTAAGGAGTCCGGTCTGGGTGTCTCAGGCGGCGGCTATGGAAGCGACAACCGCCCGGTATCCACATTTCTCCCACCTGAGGGGCAGGGAGCCCCTGAAGGGCTAGTCTATGGCAGGGAAGAGAGTTAGGGGACAAAGGAAAGAGATAGTAAGAGTGGAATGCAGTGGAAAGGGAATATAAAGATGAAATAGGGCAGTTAAATAGTACAGGGTAGGGGAATAAGAGCCACAGATTAAGCAATATGTAAAAGACAGCAGGGTGAGTAAGGTGTAGTGGCCAATAACCCTACAGGGATTTCTAGAGAGGAAAAATATTTAAGGCATAAGATGATCACATAGTTAAGGTCACCAAAGGTTACAGGCGATCATAAATTCAACTGATGCTTCGGACTAAAATTAGGGGCTGGGGTTTGCTCACGTGATGCAGTGGTGCTGAGAAGCTGCTTGCTGTGGAGCTCCTGCCCTCCTCCTCCTAAACTACCTATTTTTACCACTTAAAATATATATATCAAGCTCTAAGCGAGTGGTACAGCCTTTCTAGCAGTGGAAGATCCCTTGTGGACCGAGATTGGCGATCCTGCTGCTTTTCTTTATTGATCGCAATGGCAGACACCGATATGAAGGCCGCAGGAGTCAGACACACTCCGCCCACCTCGCCAGAAAAAGCCTCTAAAAAAGCCAGAAATATCAACACTAATATTGCTTTGATGGCTAAACACTCTTCTACTGGGGGATCAAGTGTCTCAACTGGCACCATATTGACAGAAGAACGCTTTCTTGAGGAGCTATCTCCCTTTAAAGAAACGCTGTAAGAAATTTCTAAAGAAATCAGATCAATAAGGAAGGACTTCGCCGACCTCTCGAGGAGAGTAGGCGACTCAGAGACCAGAATATCCTCCATTGAGAAGTGGCAACAGAAAACTGACCCTGAGATCATCAGGCTTCGACAGCATATCCAGAAACTCCAGCTGAAAGCTGAAGACCTGGAGGGACGGAGTCGACGGAACAATGTGCTGATCCTTGGACTCCCGGAGTTAGAGGAGGGGAGTGACACCCTGCATTTTATTCAGCAATTTCTCAACAAGGTTGTGGGCCCCTCATCTATTCACCAGCAATATCATATCGAGAGGGCCCACAGATCTCTCAGGCCCAGGCCTCCTCCGAATTCCCCCCCAGGCCTGTGATTGTCAGATTTCTAAGTTATCTGGAGCGTCAACATGTTCTTACAAAAGTTAAAGATCTTGAGGCTATCCTCTGGAATAACACCAAGCTTAGGATTACCCAAGATCTCCCCTATGAAGTTCGCCAGAGAAGATCTGCCTTTCACCCAGTAGTTAAAAAGCTTATTGCTGCAGGGAAGGCCTTCAGGATGAACTATCCTGCTAAATTACTTGTGCAGGTGGATGTTACATGGCACGCTTATGAAAATCCGGAGGAGGCACTGTCCGAGTTGGCGAAATTGCCCCGGACTTGTTTAAATGACTCTCATAACCATACCTACTCAGCTGGTCTCTCCATTGCTTGACTTCTATTTTGGTATCTAGTTTTGGTATTGCTGATCCTGTGACTAGTCTCTCCCTTTTTTATTCTGTTTCCCCTTTAAGCTCCCTTGCCACTATTGTCTAGCGCAACTTGATGGAGTGAGTACCTGCGGTTTTTGCGCCGAGGAGTCCTCCCTGGGGGTCCCGCGTGGTGGTAGGCCTTGGAGGGTTGAGGCGGCGAGGCCTACTCGGCCTGTACTCTGTCCCCGATGCGTCTGGACTTCTCATTGGTTTTTCTGGGTACTAGCATGCATGGGGTCTGTTTCCGGAGGACGCGTTTGCGGTCGGACCGTTTGGTCCGTCGGCAAACCCTCTCCTACGCTTCTTCCCCTTGGTCTTCCGGTTTGTCTACGAGTAGTCGTACCACGGGAAGCGGGTTCCCCTTCACCAAGGGATCTCTCTCAGGTACCTTCATAATTATTTTTTATGGGCTGGTTGATTGAGCTAGGTTGATGTGCAGCTCCTTTGTTTTCCCTCGCTTGGGGGGCGGGGGCTCAGTATGGTATAGTCGCCTCGGGCCCTGTCTTACCGACCTGATTGGGTCTGTGTGGTACCTATCACGTTGTTTTGAAAGGGACTATTTTTTTCTTCGGGGTTTGGCTGTTGGACAAATGGTTGAAGGTTATATTTATTGTTGGGATCAGTTTTGGAACTTCGAGGAGGTTTTTGTGGTACCTGAGGGGTGGGGGGGGGTTTGGTTGTATCTGGCATGTTTGTTATTCTGGATGTTCAAAACCTGGACTGCAAAGAGGGGATATGTTTCGTATTGTTATAGTTGGGTATTGATATGGGAGGGCCGCCTATTATCGTTTTTATTGGGATTTGTGGGGTTCTATACCTACTCTGGTTCAGTTTATGATGCAGTGGAACTTCTCTGTTCCCCAACGGATAGTTGTTCATTTTTGTAACTACAGAGGCGGCAGTTTAGGGGTGTTGGGGGGCAAGAGAAGGTGTCACCGCTGTTTGGACTAAGTTGGGAGTTCCCTATGCAGCCTATCTTAATCGTATCATTCTCCCTTGAGGATGGCTCTGGATTATGTTAAACTGGCCAGTTGGAATATAAGAGGCATTAGGGAGACTAAGAAAAGGGCCCGCATATTGTTTAATTGTTCTCTGCTGGGGATTGATATTTTGTTCCTACAAGAGACCCATATAACAGTCGCAGAAACCAATATACTAAAGGTTAAAGGCTTTTCTCAAGTTTTTGTTGCTGGTGCCTCTTCCAAAGCAAGGGAAGTAGCCATCATGGTCAAAAAAAGCATACCTTTTATTCCGGAGAAAGTTATCCAAGACCCTGAGGGCAGATATATTTTGGTGCAGGGTTCCCTTTATAACTCCGCTATAGTATTAGGTTCTATTTATGGCCCGGTTGGGGGAGATGCCAGTTTTTTAATGCATCTAATAGATAAATTAAGTGCATTTTTGCCAACTCCCTTGTTCTGGGAGGGATTGGAATATAGCCCCATCCAAGAACTAGATAAAACTTATATGCCTCTGAAGCTCATCCCCAAGCGCAGCTGGCGCTATGGACTTGGGCAGCATGTTAGATTGGTGGACCCATGGAGGATTCTATATCCCCTTAGCAAGAGGTACACCTTCTTTTCCCGCTCCATAACTCTTGGTCCAGGTTGGACTACTTTTTAGTAAGCACCTCCCTCATGGCTAACATAACCCTAGTAGGCATTGAGCCCATTATAATTTCTGATCACGCTTTAGTATGGTTTCGATTCATCCCTTCCTCTCTGGCACAGCGTGACACAATTTGGAAGCTCAATACTCAGGTTTTAAAAGATGAGCATTCCTGTGCTCAGATTAGATCCCTAATCAGAGAATACCTGGATATTAATCGAGGCTCAGTGACCAGGTTCGACATCCTATGGTGTTCTCTAAAATGTTTTTTGAGGGGAGAGTTCATTAAACTTTCCTCCAGGAGGAAAAAACTCAGGACTCAAAAATGTCTTCTCTTATCTGAACAGATTAAGGCGGCAGAAAATTCCCTTGCCTCCTCTAAGTCCCTTAAGTGTTTGGAGCAGCTACATAAACTCAAAAATGAATATGAGGGACTGGTTGGGGAAAAGACTGAACTTGCGTTGTTGAGAACCTAAGCTAAATATTTAGATCAAGGGGAGAAGCTGAGCAGGCTCCTGGCCCTAAAACTTAAGGAAGTAGAAAATTCAAGGTTGGTCCCGGCTTTGGAAGCACAAGATGGCTCTATCAAGACAAGGCCCAGGGATATTGTGGAGGTTTTCAGATTATTTTACCAAAATCTCTACGGTGCTGCACCAGTCCCTCCCTCCCGGTCTGCCATTGAGTCCTTCTTTAAGCCAATTTCCCCACCTTGTCTTTCCGAGGATCAGGCCGCTTTTCTCTCTACTCCCCTATACCTGAAGGAGATTGAGGAAGCCATTCACAATCTTCCGCCCGATAAAGCACCCGGTCCTGACGGCCTACCCTCTAACTTTTATAAGGTTTTTTGCAAGGAATTAGCCCCTCCACTTTTGGAATTTTATAACTATCTTCTCTCCTCTGACTCACTGGATCCAACCTTATTGGAAGCAATTATAATCCTGATTCCTAAAACAGATAAACCTCTCTGGATCCAGCTAATTATAGACCTATCTCGCTGCTCAACTGTGATATCAAAATACTGTCCAAAATTTTGGCTCTCGCATTAAACAAGTTTGGCAATCACTTTTGAGCAGTGAGCAAGTAGGCTTCGTGCAGGGCAGGTCGGCTGCCGATCACATGAGAGTTCTTTCCTATGTTTTCCAAGCAGCCCATGCTTCTCAGGCCCCCATGGCATTGGTGGCTTTAGATGCCGAAGGCATTCGATCGTGTCAACTGGGACTTCTTATGGAGTGCTATGGCTAAGTTGGCTTTCGGAGAAGTTCATCCAGTGGGCGAAGGTTCTCTCAAAGATCCCTACGCAAAATATACTGCAATGGGGTCTTCTCATCCGCATCCGTTATTCTCGGGCACCCGTCAGGCTGCCCCTCTGCCATATCTTTTCAACCTTTATTTGGAACCCTTGTTGCTCAATCTCAAGGCAGCTCCTGGGATCCAGGGTTGTGCCATTTCTCAACAAACCTCCACAATATCCGTCTTTGCAGACGATATCCTGCTACAGTTAACTAATCCGGCAGATTCCTTGCAAGTGGTACTGAATATAATAGAGCAATTTGGGGCTGTTTCCAATTACAAACTCAATCTGGCCAAGTCCGAGATTTTTCCTCTCAATGTACATGTATCTCAATCTTGTATGTCTCATTTTGGTATGAAATGGACCTCATCTCATCTTAAATATCTTGGTATCTATTTGGCTCGGGATTCAAATTTGGTTAGGAAACTAAATCTGGACGACCTAGTGGACAAAATTTACTCTGACCTGCAAAGATGGGGCAAGCTTCCACTATCAGTAGGTGCCCGTATCAGCATTATTAAAATGAATATTCTGCCTCGCCTTTTCTATCCCCTGAATCTTCTGGATATTTGGTTACCCAAAACCTTCTTTAAGAGAATTCATTCGATCCTGACTGGTTTTATCTGGAATCATAAATCTCCCAGGTGAGCCTTTTATAAACTTTGCTTACCTAAAGATATGGGGGGCCTTCGTCTCCCTAACTTTGAATACTACTACTGGGCTAGCCATCTAATTAAAGCCGGCAAATGGCTTGGAGGAAAGGATGCAACATCCTCTCCTTTATGGTTAAGTTTGGATCTCGATCTCATCAAGCAATGCAATATAGACCCCTCTAGTCTGTTTTATTGTCATTTTTCAACTCTACCCCATTGTATTCAAGACTCGGCAGTGGGCACCTCGGTGAGGGTTCTGAACCAATTTTATGCTACCGCCAAAATTAGACACGTTAAGGACCCTGGGCAACCCCTGATTTCCAACCCTAATATTAGAATGGAGAACAAATTATTATATCCGAAGTGGCTGCCCCAAAGTCAGGGACTCTTAGTGGAAGATTTGTTTGTGCAAGGAGGTCCTGGGTCAATAGACGATCTTCTACTAGTCCTTAATATCCCCCCCCGAATGATTTTCAAGGTATATCAACTAAAACACCTTGTCAGTAAAGAATTTGGAGACACTGTACCGGGGTCGGTGATAAAGCCCCTGCTCAGGGTGGTTAAAGAATCTGCGGCTAAAGCTCACGGGGTATCCAAGTTATATTTACATCTTTTGAAGGTTATTTTTCCCGCCCCCTTAGCTGGTTCCAAATCTTGGCCTCTACTCTCCTCGGATCCTTTGTTCACATGGAGCCAAGTTTGGAAGATTTGCATATATAATACTCTCGATAAGAATAGGCTTATTCAATATTTTATTGTCAACAATATGTATATTCACCTGTTAAAAATTGAAATTGATCATTCCAGCTCCCCTAATTGTCTCAGATGTGGTAAAGACCTGGGTAGTCCCCCTCATATTTTCTGGTATTGTTCCAAGGTAGCCCCATTATGGAGAGCTATTCGGGACAACTTAGACCCCATTCTGGGTCTGCAAGATTTCTTTACACTAGAGATTTGTATTCTAGGAGATTACTCAGGTATTAATGTCAGAGAGAGACTATATCACATGGCTCTTATCTCAATGGCGGTTAAGAGATTAGTGCTTCGTCAGATAATTTAGAACTCTCGTATATGGATTGGGTTGAAGAAATGTCTTTGTGTTTTAAAGTCGAGAAGCTGATAGCCAGCTCCAGACTCTCTCCCTTGGCTTTTCAGAAAAAGTGGGGTAAACTTTATGCATTGTACCTGCACTGAAGAACCCCAGGTTCATTTTGACCCATCTGATTATTGATGGCATCTTCCCTTTTATGGTCTCCCTGGTGCTTTCCCTTTCTACTCAAGAACCAGTTCTCAGTAGAGCTGCATCCCCCTCCAGGTTCTAAGGACCGGCTGCTATCTTGCTTTCCTTTCTAGACTCGTCAATTTCCTACTCCCTTACTTATGAATTTTTTGTGTATCCCTTCTCCTTTCAGCGGTGACACCTTCTTCGGGGGGGGGAAAGGGATTTTATTTTTTCCCATGCTTATTATTCTGTGTTTTACTGCTAGTAATTGTCACAATGTTGTCTTTTCACCTGTATTTACCAGTTCGATGTTATTGTTATTGAAACTGAATAAAAAGAGAATTTCAAAAAATAAAATTAGGGGCTGGGGTAGCAATTGCATGGCTCACACACATACCAAGCATATAGAGATTTAAAGGCATTCATACTGCAGTGGCAGCTTAATTTCAATAATTTTTATACTTTGTTCCACAATGTTGGCAACAGGAAACTAATGGCCACTCTGCCATAGCGAGTGGAAGCCTTGGGCATACATAATGTGATGTAGGATGCGCCTCTTAGGGCATATGTCCCTGGCTCACTTAATGGGATACAGTCTATTATATATTGTGGAAGCCGCTACAAGAAGACTCTATAAGTCCAAAGGACTGCGTTTCTATTATGCCTAAACATAAGAGAGGACCACCCTATGGCTTTGTATAAGGAACAATGATGGGTAGAGATGGGGAGACCAGGAATAAACCGGATGGCCTTGTGGTAAAGCATATCCAACTTTGCAAGTGAGGCTTTCAGACATTGACTATAAAGGAAATCTGCATAATCGATCAGCAAAAGAAAAGTAGTTTGGACAAGGCGTACTTTTGCATCTCTAGTAAGAAACTGGTTAATTCTAAAGAATAGCCCCAGCCTCTGCCTTAACTTCTTTACAAGGTCCTCGATGTGCTCAGTGAATGATAGATTATGGTCTAACCACACATCTAGGTATTTAAACTTTGAGACAAATTCCAGTTTCTCTCCAAGAATTGTGGTAATCTGAGGTAGTGCTCCAGAGCTGACTGGATTCTTCACACGGCTATGGGGTGAGAACAACATTGCTTTTGTGTTTTTAGCATTTAAAAGAAGTTTTTTGTGGAGGAGCTGGTTCTGTAGCTGGTTAAATTCCTCCTGGAGGTCAGCACAAGCAGCTTCAGCTGTCGGGTGACTTATATATACAACCGTGTCATCAGCAAACAGGTGTATGTTGGCCTTGTTAATACTCTCATCAATGTTATTAACATAGATAGCGAATAGTAAGGGACCAAGTATGGATCCTTGTGGTACTCCCTTCAGTAGAGGTTTGAGTGGGGATAGCTCACCCTCAGCCTTAATTTGTTGATGCCATCCTACAAGGTACTCAGTAAACGAATGCAAAGAAATTGAGTTCATGCCTATACTCTTCAGAGAAGAGAGAAGCAGGCTATGAGCCACTGTATCAAAAGCCTTACTAAGGTCTAGAAATACAGCACAGACACAGTTTCTGCTGTCCAGTTCTCAGTACTAATCATTTGTTACTTTGGCAAGGGACGAAATAGTGCTGTGTTTAGTTCTAAAGCCAGATTGTATTGGGTTTAGTAGGTTATTGGATTTAAGGTAGTCCCTTAGTTGGTTGCTGACAATCTTTTGCAGAAGTTTCGACAAAGTTGGGAGGATGGAAATTGGTCTGTAATTGTTAAGGTCGCAGGGATCCCCTGATTTAAACAAGGGGATGACATGAGCAATTTTCCAGATCTGGGGAATGAGCCCTTGGGACAATGATAAGTTAAATAAGTGGGTGATAGGAACAGCTCGGACATTATAGGTGATTTTAAGGAAATAAGGATCCAAAGAATCAGCACCAGCACTTTTCTTAATATCCAACTGGAGCATGAGGTCTTCAACCTCTTTCAGAGAGACTGGGTGGAACGAGAAGCAAGGTACCGGGGCAGGAGAGTCTGAGCATGGGACACTTAATTGAGAGCGGACCAGGGATGCAGGGGAATTGTTGAAAACAAGACCAGCTGTGGCAAAATGGTTGTTAAATGCATCTAGGATTCCCGGTTTATCATTGATAGTAATACTCCCAGTTGTAATCTTAGGTGGCAAGGAATTACCAGGCATATATCCGGACATGTCCTTGATTTTCCTACAGAATTTGGAGGAGCATTTTGCTGCAGAATCCAATTTGGTAAGAAAAAATGCTACCTTAACATTCCTGACCATTTTTGTACAAGCATTGCATGCTCTTCTGAATTGACAACAGTCTGAGTCAAGCTTAGTCTGGTGAGCATTTTTCCATAACTTATCCCTACCAAGCAGTGCAGCTTTCAGCTTGGCAGAGAACCAATGACATTGTTTTGTTTTTTACACAAATTTTTACCATCGGGGCATACATATTTAGGGCCCCAACAAGTATATCATGAAAAATATCATATGCCGAGTTAACCGTGTTAGCTAAGTAGAAGTCTTGCCAATGTGGCGAGTGCTTCAACTCATAGACACAGGCAGCCACATCAAACATAGAAACATAGAATTTGACGGCAGATAAGGACCACTTGGCCCACTCAGTCTGCCCATTTCCCTACCTAATGGATAAGCTGCAGATCCTAGTTAACCAGCAGCCTACTTTTTCCTACCCCCACCCCCTAGAATTGCCTTATGACTGTCCCATGCATGCTTGAATTCCACCACTGTTTTTGACTCCACAACCTCCTACGGAAAGCCGTTCCATGCATCCACAACCCTCTCTGTGAAAAAATACTTCCTTACATTGCCTCTGAGCCCCCATCTTAAATTGTGCCCTTGTTCTTGCACAGCTCTTTTCTGAAAGATGCTACCCTCTTGGACTTTGTTGATTCCCTTGAGGTACTTGAAAGTTTCTATCATGTCCCCTCCCTCCTTTTCTGAGGCTATACATATTAAGCTCCTTAGGTCTCTCTTCATATGTCTTCCGTGCAGACCCTGCACCATTTTAGTTGCCCTCCTCTGGACAGCTTCCATCCTGTCTATGTCTTTGCGGAGATTGGGTCTCCAGGGTTGCACACAGTACTCCAGATGGGGTCTCACCAGCTGTCTGTACAGAGGATAATAACTTCTTGTTTTCTACTGGTGATGCCTCTCCCTATGCTTCCAGTATCCCCCAGCCCTCCTTACTGCCCTCCACATTGCTTGCCCACCTTTGAGGTCATCTGATATGACTACCCCAGGTCCCTTTCCATTTTGTTGTTGTTAGTATCTCACCCCCATTGTGTACTCTTCCCTTGGGTTTTGTTTTCAGGTGCAATACCTTGCACTTCTTAGCACTGAATCTAAGCTGCCATACATTTGACCATTCCTCTAACCTTGCCAAGTCCTTCTCATCCTTTCCACCCCACCTTGTGCATCAACTCTGTTGCAGATCTTAGTGTCATCTGCAAAGAGACATACTTTCCTTCCAGTCCCTCTGCAATGTAAGCTTATAAAGACATTGAAGAGGACTAGTCTAATCTGAACCCCTGGTACCCACTAGTAACCCTCCTTTCTTCAGAGTGGACTCCATTTACTATTACCTCTGTGTCCTATTCTCCAGCCAATTCTTTACCCAGGCTATCATCTTTGGACCTACTCCCAGGCTGGCTAACTTGTATATTAATCTTTAGTGTGGGATGTGTCAAATGCCTTGCTAAAGTCTAGGTAGGCCATGTCCACGGACCTCCTGATCTACTACTTGGTCACCCAGTCAAAGAAATCTATTAGATTCGTCTGGCATGACCTTCGCTGTGAATCCATGCTGCCTTGGGTCTGTGCCCTCTGGCCTCTAGGTACTCGATAATTCTTTCCTTCAGAAGTGATTCCATCATTTTCCCTATCACTGAGGTTAAACTAACAGGTCTGTAGTTTCCCTTCTGCCCTGCTCCCCTTTTTGTGAAGTGGAATCACATCTGCCCTCCTCCAGTCCTCAGGTACCACCCCATCCTCCCATGATTTGTAAAGAGGGTAGTCAGTAGTGTCACTAGTTCTACCCTTAGTTCTTTTAGAATTCTGGGATGAATCCCATCAGGCCCCATTGTTTTGTCCACCTTCAGTTTTAGAGTTCTTTCAGAATACTTTCTTCTGTAAATGGGCTGGTATCAACTTCTTTATCCAGAGTGTTTCTATTGTTTGGTTTAGGTACCTCCCCTCTTCATTTTGTAAATACTGGGCAAAAATTTGTTTAGTATCTCTGCCTTTTCACAGTCACCCTCTGCCCCCTTATTAAGCCTTACTATCCCTCCTTGGTCTTCCTCGCCCCTGATGTACCTATAAAAGGTTTTACCCTTCTTAACTGAGTTGGCTATCTTTTCCTCGGTTTGGGCCTTTGCTGTTCTGACTGCCTTCCCAGCTTCCTTTTGCTGTAACTGATACAGTTCTCTGTCCTTCTCCTTCTGTGATTCCTTGTACTTCCTGAATGCTTTCTTTTTCTCTTGAACCTTCACTGCCACTTCCTTTGAGAACCATAGTGGTTTCTTACCTCATTTCATTTTGTTTATTTGCTTCACACAAAGGCTTGTTACCTCTGTGATGGCAGTTTTTATTATTCCCCATTGTTCTTCCATCCCATCCTTCCTGCCCATCTACTAGTGCATTCCTTAGGCACTCACCCATTTTGGTAAAGTCAGCCCTCCTAAAGTCCAGTACTTTTGCCTTTGTGTGGCTTGAATTTTTGTTGCTGTGTTATGTGAACCATATTGTTTGATGGTCGCTGGTTCCTAGATGGCTACCCACTTCTACATCTTGATTCTCTCCATCTCCATTTGAGAGAACCAGGTCTAAGATTGCTCCCTCTGAGTGGGTTCCCAATACTAGTTGTCTAAGGCATGCCTCCTGTAGAGGCATCTAGAATAACCCCTCTTAGAAGTGGCTGCTGCAACTGCACTCCAGTTAACATCTGGCATATTCAGATCACCCATCCAATATCTCCCCTTTTATGCCATTCTAAGTATACTTTCTATCATTTTCTTGTCCATTTCCTCCCCCTGAGGGGGTCTGTATCTAACCCTGTGTGGATTGTGGTGCCATGCCTGTCTCCAAGTTGACCCACAGTGCTTCTTCTTCTCTCCCTGTTTACCCTTTTATTCTGTTGCTTTGATTCCTTCCTTATGTAGAGAGCTACTCCTCCTCCTCTTTACCGTTCCTGTCCCTCCTGTAGATAGTGTATCCTGGTATGTTTATGTCCCAGTCATGGTTCTGTGTGTACCATGTTTCTGTAACTGCCACGATATCCAAATGTTCCTCCTCCATCAAGGCTACTAATTCAGGAAGCTTGTTACCCAGACTACGGGCATTGGTACTCATTGCTCTCCATTTTTTGATGGCTTTACCTTTTGTAGCAGCATCCCCCCAGTCCTTTCTACCTTGATCTTTTTCTCATTTAGTACCCTCTTTTGTAGGGGGAGTTACGAGGGGACCTTTTTGTAAGAAATTTAGCTGTAGGTCCAGTATGATGCAGTGATCTGACTGCAGCAATGAAGCAATGGTCACTGACATCAGCAAAGAAGGTTCCTGCATGTGAGAAGAGATGAGGCTTATCAACTAAAATAACATCCAGCAGTGTGCTGTTGCTCATCTTTTATAGGTATATCAGGGAGCATTGAAAGACAAAGGGAGGGATAGTGAGGCTGAATAGAATGGATGGTGGGTGGGTAGAAAGGGACAGTGAAAAAGCAGGGATACTGAACGAATACTTCTGCTCAGTATTCACAACAAAGTAGGAGGGGGAGGTGCCTAATCCAATTAGCAGAAGCACTCTGGATAGGGGGGTTGATCACAGTCCTTTCACAGAAGAAAGGGTTCTGAAAGAACTCCTAAAACTGAAAGTGGACAAAGCAATGGGGCCTGATGGAATTCACCCCAGAATTCTTAAGGAGAGAACTAGTGACACCACTGACTACCCTTTTTAACAAATCATGGGAGGATGGTGTGGTACCTGAGGACTGGAGGAAGGTGGATGTGATTCCCCTTCACAAAAGTGGGAGCAAGACAGAGGCAGGAAACTACAGACCTGTCAGTTTGACCTCTGTGGTAGGGAAAGGGATGGAATCACTTCTGAAGGAAAGAATTGTTGAGCACCTAGAGGCCAGTGGGGCACAGGACCCAAGGCAGCATGGGTTCACAGCAGGAAGGTCATGTCAGACAAATCTACTTGATTTCTTTGATTGGGTGACCAAAGTAGTAGACCAGGGAAGGTCTGTGGACATGGCCTACCTAGACTTTAGCAAGGCATTTGACACAGTCCCACACAAAAGATTAATAGTGAAATTAACCAGCCTGGGAGTGGGTCCCAGGGTGGTGACCTGGGTAAAACATTAGCTGGACAACAGGACACAGAGGTAATTGTAAATGGAGTCCCTCTGAAGAAAAGGGGTTACTAGTGGGGTGCCGCGGGGGTTCAGTACTGGGTCCAGTCCTTTTAATATCTTTATAAGCTATATTGCAGAGGGCTGGAAGGAAAGTATAGTCTTTGCAGATGACATATAGATCTGCAACAGGGTTGATACACAAGGGGGCGTAGAAAGGATGAGAAGGGACTTGGCAAGGTTGGAGGAATGGTCAGAAGTATGGCAGCTTGGATTCAATGCAAAGAAGTGCAAAATAATGCACCTGGGAAACAAAAACCCAGGGGAAGATTACACAATGGGGGGGGAGGTAGTAACAACAATTAAAATGGAGAGGGACCTGGGGATAATCATATCTGATGATTTTAAGGTTAGCAAGCAATGTGAGAAGGCAGTTAGGAGGTCTGGGGGGATACTGGAATGTTTAGGGAGAGTCATTACCAGCAGAAAACAGGAAGTTGTTATCCCTCTGTACAGACAGTTGGTGAGACCCCATCTGGAGTACTGCATCCAGTTCTGGAGATACCATCTCTGCAAGGACATAGACAAGATGGAGGCAGTCCAGAGGAGGACAACTAAAATGGTGCAGGGTCTGCAAGAGAAGCCATACGAGCAGAGACTAAAGGAGCTTAATATGTATACCCTTGAGGAAAGGCGAGGAGGGGGGACAAGATAGAAACTTTTAATTACCTCAGTGGAATCAACAAAGTCCAAGAGGGTAGCATCTTTCAGAAAAAGAGATGTGCAAGAACAAGGGGACACAATTTGAAGATAGAGGGGGATGGTTCAGGGGCAATGTGAGGAAGTATTTTTTCACAGAGAGGGTGGTGGACGCATGGAACAGCCTTCCTGAGGAGGTTGTGGGGTCTAATACTGTGGATGAATTCAAGAATGCATGGGATAGACATAAGACAATTTGTGTGGTGGGTAGGAAGAAATAGGCTGTTGGTTAAATAGGATCTGCAGCTTATCCTGTAGGTAGGGAAATGGGCTGACTAGGTGGGCCAAGTGGTCCTTATCTGCCATCAAAGTCTATGTTTCTATGTTTCTATCTGATGTGAGTTGGAGTGCCCAATAGAAAGCCAGGGCGCCATTTTCGGGACTTGTGGCTGGGCCTTTTAAGGGTCAAGTCCAGCCACTCTTGGGACTAGTTTGTCACCCAACCCAGCCCCGACCTCTTTTAAATGCTTGTCGGAGATGGAGACAGGTGGAGGTTGGTCACTGATTGGTTGGGTGGATATACAGGGGTTTTCTCCAGTCGTGACTCTGACTATTCTTGGAATTGTTAGGGGATGTAACTCTGCTCGTGCTCTTTTATTCTGCTTAGTAGCTTTGTCAAAGAGCGGTGTTTTTAATTTCACGGGCTACATTGCCCCGTATGGCTGGCTGTAGAGGGTTGCAGGTAGGTCTATCTGTGGGTAGAGACCTGGTCAAGGGTAAACATTGAAGAATGTTTGGAGAGGGCCTCTGGGGATGGCCACCAGGGCAGGCATCTTTGGCAGGATTGTAGGGTGCACTGGCTGCGGAGCAGCCATGGTCCTAAACTGGGCCTGGAGGGAGGGAGAGAGGTTGCCCAGTCTGTAGGCTGTTATTGAAGATCAGGAGGGAGCATGACTGGGTACATAGGAAACTGGAGTTGTTGGGAGTGGGGGAATAAACATGTCTAGGAGGGCCTGTGGGGAGCCAGGGGGCAGTGATAGAGTGTGACCTGGATCTGTTTCATCAGGCAAGAGTGGAGAACCTATGGGGCATGGGCTAGTAGCAAAGGGGGTAGCTACCTGGGAGGTAACCGGTAAAGGAAACAGTCTAGATCATAGGAGGCGGGGGGGAGCAGGTAGATTGGGAGTGACAGGGGGCCTACTGGAGGAGTGGATAGCGGGAAATCAGGACAAAAAAATATGATTGGCTTTGAGTGCTATAGTAAATTTTAGCCATTGAGTAAGTTGGCTGGAGAGGGCGTGGTGAAGGAGGGTAGAGGAGGAAAAGGAGGGTGGAGGAGAGAGGGATATGGTGAATCAGATGAGGGTAGGCCTCAGTAATTCAAATAAGTATGCTAGCAGGGGAGGGGGCAAATCAATTGTCAAAGAAGGGAGGGTGAACCAGCAGAGGGAAGCTATGGAGGCTGTGAATCAACTTGGTGAGAAAGGAGGAGAGATTGAGATGAGGAGGGGCATCCTTCAAGGGGGATCATACCAGAGAAAGGTCCAAAGGTAAGGGGACCTGCAGGTGGGCATGGAAGGGGCAACAGGAAAGGGAGGAGGTAGAAGGGGTGATGATGATGGGAATGCTGTGTTGAGGGGGATTGGAGAGTGGGAGCTGGAAGGGGGAGGAGGTCGAAAAAGGCTCGACTTTGGTAGGGAGTGGGTGGAGGCTAAAATGGGGGAGCCGGGAACTCGGTTATAAAAGGCACAACAAGAGGGTAGGGCAGCTAGGGGTTCTCTTGTGAGGTCCGGAGATAGCTAAGGGGAAGTGGTCTCAAGGAGGGGGGAGGTGACGGGGGCCAGTGGGGGAGTCCAAAAAGGAGGCGCACAAAAGATCAAGGGAGACACTAAGGTTTTCCTGCTGGGAGACTTCATGATCTGGGGTAATCATTGGGTGGGGCAGCGTGAGGGAAAATCCAGTCCAATTAAAGTAGTGGGTATTTCTGGTCTGACTGTGCATAGGGTGAAGTTCATGGTGTATGAGCTGGCGGGGGACTGTGGAGGATCACCGGACTTCCTGATGCATCTGGGAACAAATGATATTGCAGGGAATAGTGTGCTGGAAATTCAGGCAAAGTTCTGAGAACTGACCAGGGTCTGTCATGACAATGGATGCACAGTCTCCTTCTCAGAAATCCTGCCAATGCCAAGGGCCACTGTGGGGAACAAACAGAAGATCTGGGAGATTAATGACTGGCTTGGGAAGTGAGGTGACGTACAGGGGATTTGGGTGTTGGGAGACTGGGGGTGTTTGGGAAGACAAGGGACTGTATGCCCAGGATAGGGTTTCACCTAAATCCGGTAGGAAGGAAGTTCTCAAATTGGGGATGATGGATTTCATTCAGGCTAGATGGGGTTTAAACTTGTGAAGGGGAAGGGGGGCACTGTCGGGCTGATCAGCCATTCACACGCCAGTAAGGGACCTGCAGCCCCATAGAGGGGGGACAGATGGTACCCTGGGGAGGAAGTATGGATGGACATGTGAAAGGTCTGGGGAGTATATGGTAAAGAGGGGTAGGGACAAGGGTTGGAGGGTGGCTTTAATGAATGCAAGGAGCCTGGGGAATAAAATGCCTGAGTTCTAGGCCACGCTGTTTGAGGGTGCAGCGGATGTAGCAGCGGTCATTGAAACTTGGGCCACCCCCAGCCATGACTGGGACCTTAATCTGAGTGGGTACCTTGTGCTATGGAAGGACAGAAAGGTGGGCAGAGGGGGAGAAGTAGCAATGTTCATTAGGGTTAACATCGAGATTATGAGAGTGGAGGAAGCAGAAGGCAATGTGGAGGACCTATGTGTCACCTTGAGAACCCCCATGGGAGGAAAGATCATGTTGGGGTGGTATATAGGCCCCCATGACTAGCAAAGGACATGGAGGACTGCCTGTTGGCTAACATTAAGGCACAACATAGACTGGAAGGGGAAGGAGTGGTGTTGATGGGGGACCTTAATATGCCAGCTATTGATTGGGGTACTATGACGTCCATCGTAACTAGGGAGCAGAAGCTGCTGGATGGCTTCCTGGATGCGTTCCTCAATCAGCAGGTGATGGACCCAACGAAGGAGGGTCATATCCTGGATGTGGTTTTAGTAGATGGGGATCTTGTACGAGATCTGGTTGTGGAAGAACCCCTGGCTGGGAGCGACCACAATACAGTCTGGTTTTGGCTTAAACTGGGTGGGGGGGGGGTCATTCAAGGACAATGATAATTGATTTTGGGGGGGGTAGACTTTCAGAACATGGGAAAATTCTCAAAGGGCATTTAAAGGGAGATAAAACCAGGTTTGGACATGGAATGTAGGTGGGAGATCATAAAGCAGGGGTTACAGGAGACCACCAGGACCTGTGCAAGAGTGAAGCGCAAGGGTGGTAGGTCTCGTAAACTATGCTGCTGTACCAAGGAGGTCCAGGAGGCAGTAAGGGTGAAGAAGGCTGCCTACAGTAGGCACAAAAAAATGAGAGGAAAGAGGGATAGAGAGAACTATTGCCTTGCAACCAGGAAAGTCACCAAAATGGTGAGGGGGACAAAGGCTTGGAAACAGCAGAGGCTGGTGCAGGGGATATGGGATGGAGAATAGGGTTTTTTAGGTATGTTGGTGAGCGGAGGAAGGTCAAGGACCAGCTCAGTAGGTTGAGGACAGCTGGAGGGTGGATGGAAGGGGGCTGGAGAGCAGGCGGAGGTACTGAATGAGTACATTGCCTCAGTGTTCACTAGGGAGGAGGCTAGGGAACTTCCAAAAAAGGTGTTGAAGGACACGGAAGGCGCAACAGACCTGACTATTGGGGTACCTGCTGAAGAACAAGCTGCTGGGGAAGGTAGGCCAGGGGTGAGATATCAGCTGGTTCTGCTGAATGGGGGGGGAGGTAACAGATGCTGATATTCCTATCAGTCAGGTGTGGGAAGCCCTCCAGTCCCTATAAAAGGATAAATCTCTGGGGCCTGATGCTATTAATCCCAGAGTACTGAGGAAGTTGGTGGATGTTTTGGCTGCGCCATTGGTGAATCTTTTTTACTTGTTGCTGCAGACAGGAGGGTGCCAAGAGGATTGGAAAGCAAGTATGTTGTGCCCATCCATAAAGGGGATTGAGAGAAGAGCCAGGAACTATAGACCCGTCAATTTGACATTGGTGGTGGGGAAGGTAATGGAAAGCATACTTAAGGAAAGGCAGGGAGGTTTCTTGGAGGAGATGGGTTATCTGGATGACTGACAGCATGGGTTTGTGCCAGGTAGAGCATGTCAAACAAACCTTGTAGAGTTCTATGAGTGGGTGACATCAGCACTCAACAGGGGAAGACCAGTGGATGTACTGTTCCTGGACTTCAGCAAGGCATTTGATTCGGTCCCTCACATTGGCCTAAGGGATAAGCTGGGGGGGATGGGGGAAGGCCCACTGATGGTTTGGTGGATTGGAAATTGGCTTTCAGGTCACACTCAGTGGTCAGTGGGGAGGTCTCGTCTCCTAGGGAGGTCATAAGTGGGGTCCCACAGGGATCAGTCCTGGGGCCACTCCTGTTTAACGCCTACATCTCCATATCAGGAAGGTATCGGTGTGAAATGAGTCTCTTTGCAGATGACTCTAAGCTGGGAGCGGTGGTGGAGGGAGGGAGACTGGCCCTGCAAGAGGACCTGGATACTCTGGATAGATGGTCCTGCACCTGGAAACTGAAATTTAACTCCTCCAAGTGCAAGTTGCTACACCTAGGGCAGGAAAACCCCAACTATGTGTACACTCTGAGAGGGGATGAGTTGCAGACCATAGCAGGGGAAAGAGACCTAGGAGTCTTGGTGGATGTTAGAATGAATAACTCAGAGCAGTGCAGGAGGGCTGTGGTCAGGGCAAATAGGACGCTGGGATGCATTGCTAGGTGGATTACCTCAAGGAACAGGGAGGTGATTTTGCCATTGTACAACAGCCTGGTTAGACCACATCTTGAATACTGTGTGCATTTCTGGAGGCTACAGCTAAGGAGGGACATCCAACTCCTGGAGAGGGTTTAGAGGAGAGCAACCAGAATGTTCCGGGGCCTGGGAAATATGACATATGAGGAAAGACTAGGGGAGCTCAACCTGTTTTCACTGGAGGAGAGGAGGGACCGGGGGGACATGATTGAGGTCTTCAAGTACCTCAGGGGAGTAAATAAGGTAAGCTGAGATAGGATATTTTGACTGAAGGAAGGTGGAATCACCAGAGGACACAATTGGAAGACTGAGGGTGGTAGGATTAGGGGGGAAAGGAGGACGACGTACTTCACCGAGAGAGTGGTGGAACTGTGGAATGTGCTGCCTGGGGAGCTGGTACGTGCAGCTACAGTGGAGAGATTCAACAGAGGGTGGGCTAGGTATAAGCCATGGGTGAAGCAGAGGCTGGTTTGCCTGGGGGGGGGGGCAGGACTGGGGGATGGAGTAACAGTGGAAGGAGACAGACAGAGGGCTACGGTACTCTATCACGGTGCTGAAGCAGGAGCAGACTTGATAGACCAATAGGCCTACTCAGCTGGTGTCTAGTATGTTAGTATGTTAGCTATGGAAAGTGTAGGAGGATTATGTTAAGACCTTATAAAAAGCTCATTAAAATGTCAAAAATGAGGAAGGAAATAAGACTTGCACAAACAACCAAAGGCAATAAAAAATATTTCTACAGTTTTAACAGATTTAGAAAGGACACCATCAGATTGGTCCTATTATAAAGGAAAAGATTCTAATATCTGAAGCAGAAGACAAGGTGGAGGTTTTTAATGAATTACTTCACAAGCATGAATCAGGCAAAGAAGCATATAAATGCTACAACTGGGATAAACAAAGCAACAAACTGTATGGAACTAGAAGTATCAGATGTAAATAAATTGACAGATTTAAATTCAAACAAATCCCAAGGCCTAGACACGTTGCATCTGAGACTGTTTAAAGAAATACTGTAGCCAAGGAACTAACAGGCCCTATAACAGGAATTTTCCAGAGATTATTAGATGAGGGAAAAGTGATGACAGCACAAGTGAAGTGATAGTATGAATGAGAGTTTATATTTGATACTGTTTTGTGTATGTATTTTTTCTGACTTATGTACAGCACCGTAAGCCCCAGGGAATGGTCTGTTAAATTAATTTTACTTACTTCCTTCCTGGCAAGGGTGGAAGCAAACATAACACCTATTTTTAAACAAACTCTAGTCAGAGCCAATATGGCTGCGCCTGAGCTCTTACCTGCCCAGCCGAGGTCGGCGGCGGCATCAGCGTCGGCATTAGAGCCCGGTCAGCAGCGGCATCAGAGGCGGCATCAGAGCCGATCACAGAGTGGTGGCAAGTGGTGACAGTTGCCATCCTAAAGATGGTGGCGGCAGCAACACTGCACATGCGCGATACTCTCGCATGCGTAGTGAACGCGGAAATGTGCCTGTGAAGCAGTGCACCATGGGGAAGGGGCGATCATGCTGTGGAGGGGAGCCCTGTTGCAGAGGACAGCTGCCATAGACTAAGTGCTGTCATGACAGTGCTGCAGCACTGTAGGAGAACACAGGGTCACGTTCTGGAGCCGACCCCCTGTTCTCCTGCAATGACGGCATAGCATCTGCGGAGCTCCGCCCACGCAGCCGTAAAAAGGATACTAAGCGAACGTGATGAACTATAGACCAGTGAACTTAAAATCTATGATTGAAAAAATCTTGAAAGGTTTGATAAAGGAAGAAATTGAGAATCATATTAGTACAAGGAGATGGGGTGTAACCAGGAATTTTAAACTTATACTCAAAAACTGATGGAACTGTTGCCCCACAATAAACACAAACCAAAAGATGTGCTGCCCCACCACACAACCATTGCACCACCCTATTCCAGGCATCAGTATGTAGTAAGCCAATTATCCTAATAGATTCACATTTTATTTTATCTGGCACACATACTACCAATCAGACAGAAGTTGGCTGCTTTTAGTGACAATGTTTAGGATACATTGTGATAAGCCTCTGTACCGCATCAAAGCAGCCAGCCTGACAGAAGTCCATTCACACCAGCACTCATGCATGCATACTCGACTGGGTCACTCTAACAATCATGACCTCTATGTTTAGGCCCCACACATCTTTCAAAGATCATTTACAAAATCACACTAAAGCATCTAAGGACGGAAAAAAAATAGTTCCTCGGGTACATCAGGCTCTGTTTATTTTTGACTTGACCTGAGACTCATGTTGCCCCTGCATTTTCTGGATTTTACTGTACTCAGCAAAGTGCAATGAATATGCCTGCTGACACCAAAAGCAGTTAAGAGGGGAAGGTCATGTCAGACTATCCTGCTGCATTTCATCGAGCCACTAAGCAAAGCACTGGACTGTGGTATGCCGGTAGATGTGGTCCATCACCACTCTAAAGCATTTGACACCGTACCACACCATGAACTGATAACTAGACTATTGGAAAAGGACATTAACACAAATTTAGCAGCCTGGATAGCATCATGGTTACATGAGCACAGGCAAAAGGTTTGTATCAGGAGTGCCTACTCAAAATACATCAGTGTCAGCAGCGGGGTGCCTCAAGGGTCAGTGCTGGGAACTACAGTCTTCAATAATTGTGTGTCATCCTTGCAATGTACAAACAAAACATGGCTACAGAACCCTGCAGATAACACAAAGATGGGAGCAATAGTTGAAAATGAGAATGCAATACTTCATTGTCAACTGGAAATAAATTTAGAAATATGGGTTAAAAATAACAAATTTGCCTTTAGCATTGTAAGCCAATCTCCTGTTTGCAAGTATGGTATCACAGTGTCCAGTGTGACCATCTTGAGTTTCATTTTTGAGATAGATGTTGAGTTATTAGAGGTCTTACATGGGTTACCATTCATTATTTTTCTTGTGGGTGAGGAAGTACCTTGAGAATATAACCTTGCCACACTTTGAGGCAGGGACTTCAATGTTACTTTTGCCTGCAGCAGTTTGTTTTCTTCAAATTCTGGCAAAGTTCTTTCTATAGTTGAATGGGCTGGAACATTTTTGTGTTTCTGCAGTTTTGGAAACCTTCTAAACTACCAGAACAATCTCCCTGGCCTGCTACCTCAAGGTCCCACTTAACGGGGCAATTTTTACCCATTCCTGAAAAATAGTAGGCCAGCCCCCCACCCACTCCCACAGGCAATGGTTGGGTGACCTAGACAGAATTGTCAGAAGTTTTGTTTTGGCTGTGGCTTGGTGGATGGTGTGCAGCAGCATGTCTGGAGCCCCTTCTACCTCTGTCCATGTAGTCTCTTCTTTAGGGTTGCTAGTCCTAGAGAGATGGAATGGGTCTGGAATAATAGCCCCTGCCCCTGCCCCTACCATAATGCCTTTAGGAAGTGGAGGTCTTTTCTTTATCAGGGTTGATTTTGTAATTAGTTTTTTACTCATCCACTTTTTCATGTTTGCCTGTTTTTTTCACCAAAAGTTGAATTTTTTTCATCATGGAAATCCATGTCCTTGAGCTGAGTGTCCTGGGAAAGGATGATTGCCATTAACCAGGAGAATCTCCTTAATGACACTACATGGGATAAAACCCTAGAAGCAGAGTCATTTGTACCTGCAGTCATGGAGAACTGGTACTTAGTGGCATCCAGGGCATACTTTGCTGTGGCAGCCAGGTCCAGTGCCACCTCACCATCAATATGAGTCCCAGTGATTTCTGATACTGAGCTGTATATGCTAAATAAGCTGCCTGCCTAATGAGCAGGGAGGCTGTTGAATATATGTTTTTTGGCTATAGTATGCAGTTCTCTGGAGTCCTTTTCAGGGGGCTGTTCAGTGTAGGGGATCTTAGCCCTCTTGCTGTAAACTGTTTGGACTACACTTTCATGATCAGGATGGGTGTGCAGGTATTCCACCCCATCTATCCACCTGATACTCAATCTTTTTATCTATGCCTGCAGCTGACGTAGGTGCAGAAATGATTTTTCAGGTGGCTTTTTGCAGTGATTTGTATATGTGGACTAGTAGACTTCTGGAACGAGCTAGCCACATCATAGATACATACATAGACACATAGTATTTGTCTGCAGATAGGGACAGCATGACTCATCTAATCTGCCCATTTTACCTACCTTTACTTGCGTTGGTGGTTGTAACTGATCTGCAGCTTTTCCATCCTTTCCTGTTTCTAGTATTCCCACGTGCCTGTAACACACATTTTTGAATTCCTACTCTGCTTCTGCGCCCATCACCCCTGCGGGGAAGCTATTCCAAGCATCCACCACCCTTTCTGTAAAAAAGTACTTCCCCACATTGCCCCTGACTCTATCCCCTTGCAACCTCAATTCATGTCCCCTAGTTTTAGTGCACCACTTTTTCTAAAATATGCTCCACTCCTGTACCTTACTTATATCTTTTAGGTATTTAAATGTCTCGATCATGTTCCCCCTCTGTCTCCTCATTTTCAGAGAATACATATTAAGGTCTTTCAGCCTCTCTTTATATGACTTCTGGTGCAGCCCCTGTTCCATTTTTGTAGCCCTTCTCTAAAAAGCCTTCACCCTATCTATGTCTTTCCTGAGATGGGGCCTCCAAAACTGGACACTATACTCTAGATGGGATCTCACCAAGGATCGGTACAGTGGCATCACCACCTTCCTTTTTCTACAGGTGATGCCTCTCCCAATGCACCCCAACATTCCACTGGCCCTTCTGACCACCTTTTCACACTGACCAGTCATTTTTAAGTCCTCAGACATAATCACTCCTAAATCCCTCTCCTGCTTGTTGGCTGACAGTACCCCCCTCCCATGAGTACTTTTCCCTTGGGTTCCTGTGCCCCAAGTGCATAATTTTACACTTTTTACATTGAATCTCAGCTGCCTTGTGTTTGGCCACTCTTCCAGCTTGCCCAGGTCCATTCTCATTTTCTACACTCGCCATGGCATGTCACCTTATTGCAGATCTTTGTATCATCTGCAAAGAGGCACACTTTCCCCTCCAGCCCTTATGTAATGTTGCTTATGAAGACAATAAAGAGGACTGGGTCCATCACCAAATCCTGAGGCATCCCACTGGTCACCTCCCTCTCGGCAGACTGAACTCCATTTACTACCATCCTTTGTGTCCTACCACTCAACCAATTTCTAACCCAGTCTGCCACACTTGATCTGACTTCCAGACAGTTCAACTGATTTGTTAGCCTTTTATGTTGGACAGTATCAAAAGTTTTACTAAAATCCAGGTAAGCCACATCTACTGCCCCTCCCTGATCTAGCTCCCCCATCACCAAGTCGAAGAACTCTATTAAGCTTGTTTGGCAAGACTTGCCTGCATCATATCCATAAATTCTGCTTCCTCTTCATCCTCCTCTTTTTCCTGAGAGGAGATGCTGATGGTGCTCACCATTTGCCTAATGAAAGAGGAGTATGAGATATAATTCTATGTGAGCAAAGTCTTGTTCAAGTGGTTCGCTAGGTTCACCTTCCTCCTCCACTTCTTCCTCATAGTAACATATCCTCCTACTCCACAGGCAGTTCCATGTGATTACAGTGAACGAATAAAAGCGAAAGTCAAAACATCAACTTTTTAATAGCAAATGCGAAATAGGCGATACATCAAAATAGCACTATGCCAGAAATAGCTCAAGCAATGAGAGCACATGGAAGCAAATGCCGACAATTAGACATGGAGTTGAATATTGTAAGCAACTCTGCAGAACTAATCATACAAACTTCGCTTTCTGTATTCCATTACAACCTCCACGAGTCGTTCAGTAAGATCCCTATAGTGATGGCAAGGGATCTCAGCCCTAGAAACCAGCTGTTCCATCCTCAGCTCAGTGGGCCTCTGCTCTTCACACTGCACCTATTTAACACCCAGGTGCACAGGTGTCTCCACTTGACATATGCGAGGGGCTTCTCCCCCCACACCACCATGAGCGGCTGTGCCCCCGGACTCCCCTATCTTAAATATACCTACTCTGAGGTGCTCATTGATAGTGGGGATAAGGCATGATTCTCATCTATGCTTCCATTTAGACATGTAGCTATTTTGTACCCTGGTTGTCACTGACACACCATTGTGAGTCGGATTGCTATTTCCTTCATACCACAATAATTTGCTAGTCACTCAAATGTGAGTGGCCTTTCTAGGTTCGCCCATACTGTTTCACTATTTTAACTTCACTGTATTCATATGATGCCTCCACAGACAGGTGGTCCAGAGCCAGAGCTTGGGTAGGGAGACAAACATATTCATAACATTTACTACACTGTGGAAAGCTTGGAAACATTTCTACACTTTTACCATGTCCTCTGCTGAGGGCATTTGTCTTATATCTGCTCCTGCTGCCTTTCCTTTGCTGGAGGACTGGCAAGGATATTCTTTTTTTTTTTCCTTTTCTAGTGCCTACTCTGAGGCTCTTTTATTTGTCATTTTGCCATCACTGGACTCTGGGTTCCCTCTTTCAGACACCCAGGTATCTTTATCATGCTTATGTGATGGCTGAGCAGGTTTTTTTTTTTATACTTCATTTTTATTGAAACATTTTTTCCTCTTTCTTTTTTGTTTTTACAGATACACAAAAAGTACATTCCAGATAACAACATTTCTGTATCCATGTCAAAGGACTGAAAACAAGACCTGTAAAAGTGCATTACAGATAGCCTCTGCAATAAGGTATTGAGAATGTCAGGCACAACAAACAGCTATTTATGCCAGGCAGAAGCAATTATCAAGATTACTTTTGAAATAAACTTTCCTATGCTTATATTTTAAATTCTTACAACACCTTAGTCATTCTTATGTAATACCAATCTTTGTAACTTTATCATTATGTAAAGAAAAAATAAAGATTAACAAAAAATATTTAAACCATAAAAATCTAACCTTAAAAATACAACGAAATTAACCAAACTGGGTCAGCTGTCCTTTTCTTTTCCTTTTATACATGTTATATCTATGGAAATCTACTTAATTCATCACCAAAAGGGATTAGTCAAGGTCAGGAGAGTAAAAAGAGGGGGACCTTCTCATGTACATTGTCAGCGTGGCTCAGTTGGTAGCACATCCGCCTCTGGACCAGAAGGTCATGGGTTCTCGTCCCACACTGGGATTGGATTTGCACCTAAAATTGATGGCATCTGAGTGCAGTATTGGGGGGGTGCTGTACTGCTGGGGTGTGCCGTCCTTCGGATGAGACGTTAAACCGAGGTCATTCTGCCCATCCTGATGTTGTCCATGTGGAAGTAAAAGAACCCAGGGTACTCTTCACAAAGAGCAGGGAACATTCATGGTGTCCTGGCCAACATTCCCCTTCCCATAAACTGGTTCATGCAGTTTTTCAGGCTGTGTGTGGGTGATGATGTGCGATATGGCCACCACCACCACACATTCAGTCACTTCACTACCAGTCTAGCATTGCTTGTAAAGTGCTTTGGGATACTGTGTATGAAAAGTACTATATAAATGCTGATTCTTCTTCTATATTTCCAGAGCCTCCCAGAGTGTGGTGGGGGGAGAGGGTGAAAAGAGGACAAGACAAATTTTTTTTATGTCTAGGGATTTCTCTCAGAATCCATCTGGTCCATCGATTCTGGAAGGCCACGGCCTTATTTTGTTAGTTATGAGTTAATTGCTCCATGCCTATTATATTAAGCCAGTCTTCTATTGTAGGGGGGTTAGCTTATAGCCATTTCTTGGTTATGGCCTTATAAGTGGCTGCCAGAAGGATGGACCATAAGTATTACAAGTCTTTGCCTTTTAGACCTCTGGGAGCTAAACCTAATAGAAGGTTCTCAGGTTTAAGTTGATCCTGTAAATTACACACCTTTATAATTTGCTGAGAGATGGCATGCCAAAATTCCTTAATTTTTGGACAGAGTACGAAAATATGGTCATGAGTTGCTTCAGGGATTCCACACAATCTCCAGCACCTAGCTGAAGTGCCTGGACAACGTTTGGCAAGGAACTTGGGTGTCAAGAAGAATCTACTGTAGACCTTCCAGACATATTCCTGCCATCCTGGTGAAAGCGAAGTGGCCCATGTCGTATGCCATAATTTGGGCCAGTTTGTGTGCAGGATGGGACTACCCAAGTCCTGCTCCCATCTATTTTTGAGAGCTTCTGAGGTGCGAGCTTGTTGTAAGTGTAGGAACTTATACAGTTTAGAAATTGCATGGTCACTTTCAGAGGCAGTCCAAATTTGAATAAATGGGGAGTCATCCTCAGGGCTTAGGGTTTTAGAGGCTTGTACCCTAAATTGGTTGTTAATGTAATCTCTAATTTGGAAGTAATAGATTATATCATTAGAGTGCCACAGGAATTTTTTGGGGGCTTCTGTAAATGAGATAACAGCATTTTGCCTAATTAGTTGCCAAGGGGCCCATAAGTTTCGGGACACTTGGGTAGTATATAAGGGTATATTTGGGCTGAAGGAAATCTGGGTTTGTAATAAACCATGCATATTTCCACTTATGAGCAATATTCTTTTTTTGAGAATACCCTCTTGTCCAGCCCTTTAAAATAGCCATAAAGCTATCTGATTGTTCTGTTAGCTGTTTATTTAAAAGGGTGGAAGAGAAGAGGGCTGCTGCAGGAGGGGTTGCTAGGGGTCTCCCTAGGTCCATCTGCTGCCAGTGTGCTGTGTAGAATGGGTTTCCCCAAGGAAGAGCCAATCTCATCTGCGATGAGTTCCAATAGTATTGTAAATTCAGAAGGGCTATCCCACCACATTCCTTAGGTTGCATTAAGAGGAGAGATTTTATCCTAGGTCTCCTGTCCTGCCATAGAAATTCGGAAAGAACCGACTGCCATTGTGTAAGTGAACTAATGGGAACAAGACAGGGAACACATTAAAATAAATATAGTAGCCTTGGAAGGGCATTCATCTTAATTGCCAGATTCCTGGCGTAAAACGAGAGGGGGATAACAGACCATCTCCTTATGTCTGTTGTAAGATTTTTCAATAGGGGTAAGTAATTTAGGGAGAACAATAATTTCAGATCATTGGGGATTTTAATACCTAAATATTTTAGGTCCCTTAAGTCCCATTTAAACTCAAACTGAGCTCTAATCTGTGGGGAGGGGTTGTAATTGTAGGTAAGTACCTCTGTTTTAGCAGTATTTAAAGAATATCCAGCTAAAGTAGAAAATAGTTTAACTGTTCAGAACAAATGAGGAAGGGAGGTGTCAGGGTTAAAGAGATAAACCAAAACATCATCTGCAAACAAGGCCAATTTATGTTCAGTGGTGCCAAATTTTATGCCTAGAAGATTGGTATCCTGTCTAATAGATTGGGCAAGGGGTTCAATATAAAAAGCAAAGAGCAGAGGAGAGATGGGACATCCCTGCCTGGTTCCTCTATGAAGGGAGAATTTTTGGGATATATGGCTGTTAGATCTAATATACCCTTGTGGATTTTGGTAGAATTTAAATATAAGGTCTATAAATTGAACCAGGAAATGAAAAGAGGCTAACACTTCTCTTAAAAAGGGCCATGAAACCATATCAAATGCTTTTTCCGCATCCAAGCTGAGTAAAAGAGAGGGGATTTTCTGTTTGGTTATATGTTCTATAAGGTAAACAGTATGTCTAATATTATCTTGTGCTTGGCGTCCCAGAACAAAGCCACTTTGGTCCTGATGTATGATATTTGGGGCTATGCGATTTAGTCTATGTGCAAGAATTATGGCAAGAATTTTGTAATCATTATTAAGGACTGAAATAGGGTGGTAGGAACCAGGCAGGAAAGGATCTTTCTTAGGTTTGGGGATTACTGAAATTATTGAGTATTGCCAGGATGGGGGAATAGGTTCTTTAGGGTGGATACTTGCAAAACAGTCTATGAGGTGTGGGTATAAGTTCCTGTTTAAAAGTTTTGTAGAATTTGCCTGGTAGAGCGTCAATTCCTGGGCATTTATTTGTTTTAAGGTTATCTATTTATGTGGTTATCTCTTGGTAGTGACAGGAGCTACCAAAGTCCTTGCAAATGTTTTCGAAAGCTTTGATAATTTGAGGGAACCTAAGAAATCTTTAATTTGAGACAGTGGGGGGTGTTGGGGGGCTGCATACAGTTGGGTATAATATTTAACAGAAGTATCAGAAATCTGGGATACTGAGTGATGGAGATGTCCTCAGGCCTGTTATTTGTGCTTTAGCCCGTTGAATTCTCAGGTGCCCAGCCAACAATTTCAGGACCCTAGGGCCACCTTCATAATATTTTTGCCTCAGAAATAGAAGCTTCTGTTCTACATAATAATCTAAGAGCTTATTAAGCTCTTGCTTTAAGGCTTTATGTTTTTTGAAAGATCAGATGTAGGTCTTATTTTTGTTGTTCTTCTAGGGTTTGTATTGTAGTAATAAGTCTGATCTCTTTCTCTCTTATTTTCTTTTCTGGGCTGCAATGCCAATTAATTTACCCTACACAGAGCTTTAATTGTATCCCAGACTATAGATATATGCCTCTGGCTTATCATTTTCTAATAGAGCCTGCTTTATCATTTCCTGAACCTCTCATATAGTCTCTTTATCTCTAAATAAGGATATGTTTAATCTCCAGACTGTGTTCCTCGGGAACTGGTCAGTTTTAATCCGGAGGAACACTGGTGCGTGATCCGACAAAACAAAATCACCTGTCCAATGTCATTTGGGCTATCTGTATGTGCTCTTGGGACACCAGGAAGTAGTCTATGGTCGAATAACTCTGATGGACTTGTGAAAAAAACATGCTATGCTTACTTGGGCCATTGAGACATCTCCAGACCTCCACTAAGCCCAGCTCCTTTAATAGCCTGGACATTTCTCTGGTCTTTTTATCAGATCTGTATTGAATAGCCCCCTGCTCTAAATTTATATTGAAGTCCTCACCACAAATTAAGGGCCCCTCCATCCACTGTGATAGCAAAAGAAAAAATGATCTATAACTAGGGAAGTCTGTGTTGGGCGGGAGGTATACAGAGGCGAGGGTAATAGGTTTCCTATTGAGTTTGCCCTTGACTAACACGTAATGGCCCTCCTTGTCAATTAATTTATCTGAGTACAGAAATGGAGTCTTAGGGGTAATCATAATAGTCGTACTCCTCCTTCTACCTCCCTTATAGGAAGAAGCATATACTTGACTGAATCCCAAGTGTTCAAACTTGCGATGCTCAGCATTGGAGAGCTGAGTCACCTTAAGCATGACAAAAATCAGTCCCTGAGCATTTCAGAGAAGATAAAATCTTTGATCGCTTGATTGACTCGTAAGTCCATGTACATTATAAGTGCATAATGTATAAGCCATCAGGCATAGCAGAAAACAAAATGCAGCTGTATATATCCCTGTTCTGCTCTCCAAATCGTCCCTTGGTTTTGCTGAGATTCAGAAGTACATCTTTGACTAACCCTTAAACATTAAATGCAACCTATCAATTACATTGCACCTTAATTTAGCTGACCAAGGAAAAATGCAAAATATAAAAGTGCCAACTGGGCACAGAACTTATTTACAACAGCTGCCTAAGGTAGGAGGTCCACTGAGGAAGTGACCTCTGCACCCACCGTGATAGACGATAGGCAGGTAGAAGAGAGTGGTATTCCTCCCTTTCAGGAGGATCTCTTCCTGGGTCAGGGTGCCGTTAGGCTCAAACACTGTCGCTGGCATTACCAACGAGCCGATCCGTGCAGATTAAGTAACATGTAAGGAGAGGGGAGAGAAAATTAAATCAATCTATACTAAACACTGATACATTCCCCCAGGCTATCACTATTGGGGAGTGCCTTTAATGTGATATAAGAACCCACTGTTTCCTCCCCCTCCTCTGAGTCAAACCCTCGCCCCCCCCATCTCAACCCCCCATCTTTAATGGATAAGAAAATGTTCCATCGTTACATCAGATCTTGGTGGTACGCCTATATTTCTGCCATAAAGCCCCAAATGAAAAGATCTCCATGAATCTGAAAATAGGCAATACTTGCTGGGGAATGTTCAGGATATAACTTCCTATGATAAAGTCTCATCAACCAGAAAGGAATCCCCAGGCAAAATAGAAAATACAGTCTCATAAAGAGGGAGAGTCAGCTTTGAACTAAGCATCATTTACTTCTCCGAAGGCATTCAGATTTTCAACAATGGGGCCCTGGGAACAAACGAGGTAAGTGCGAGGGTATGCCCCACCAAACCAGGCCATCAGTACTATGGAGATTGAGGGTCATGACCAAGAGAGAAACAGAGCAAAAGTGAAACCGCATTCATGAGAAATCAATCAGCCTGCCATCTGCTGTAAGTCCTGCTCTCCAACACCTGGCATCTTCTTAAGTAGGTCTTGGAAAAATCTAATGGTTTCAGAGCTGGTGTTCAAAGTTGGAAGTCTGTTTTTTAGCCGGAGCCATTTGCTCTCTCCGTTTTAGAGTAGGAGGATTTGAGAGATCAGGAACCTCTAAGCCCCTTTTCTGTGCTGCTTCCCGAACTGCTTGAGGTGTACTGTAGGTCTCAGGGCCTTCTTTCCAGTAGACCCTCATTCTAGTAGGATACGGCGTTTGAATACATAGATTCTGTGCATGGAGACTCTTAATCAGCGTGGCATATTCTTGACATTACCTCTGTATATCTGGAGGGTAGTCATGATCAAAAAAGAGTCACGAGCTCAGATATTTAATTTCCCTTTGCTGCCATGCTCTCTTAAGTATATCTTCCTTTGTTCTGAAACTGTGGAATTTAATTATAATGAAATGTGGTCTCGATGTCAGATCTTTTGTTTTGGAATAAGGGCCCTGTGTGCTCTTTCTATTTTCAACTTGTAGCCTTTGGGGCAGGGTGAGAACGTCCCACAGTTGGTCAGTTAGAAATTCTGCCATGTCGCCCTCCTCTGCACCTTCATTCAGCCCATAAAGCCTAAGGTTGTCTCTCCAGGATCTGCTCTCGAGATCGAGACATTTACACTCTCTAGCTATGGCATGGAGACAAAGCACTGACACCGTTTTCCCGAGATGCTGAAGGCCGTCCTCGATGTTCGAAATGCACTCTTCAGCCTCTTGCATGCAGTTCTCCATCAGGTTGAGTGTCTGATTTATTTGTTTAAATTCCATTTTGTTTTCGACCTGCATCCCTTTTATCTCCTTCATCAGAGAGTCGAAACATGATCGGGTAAGCTGATCTCTTTCCTCGTCCGTGTCATAGGTCTGCTGCTGGTGAGATGCCACTTGCCCTTGTGTCAGGGAGGTATGTCTAGAGTCTGGATTCTTCCTCTCTCCTCGCACTTGTTGGGAGCGATTTCTCGTCCCCTTGTCTTTTTGTAACCCTCCGGTCGCCAATGATTAAGGAAATTTGTTTGGGTTTTAAGTTTTAGAGGGTTTAAAAGCATAGATCGGCTTGAGACACTCCGCTTAGCTGCTTGTTGGAGCCATACCAGAACTGGAAGTTGTGACTGAGCAGTTTTATCTTGTTTTCTGTCCCCCTTGACAGGGACAACTGCTGTTTATGAGGTGCCAGATCCTCTGATGCATCTTCCCACCATCATTAAGAACTCCTTCAGGGACAGCTGGCCCAGTGGCATAGAGGACTGAGGCACTGGATGCCTTACCTCTCACCACGTTGGTGACCCATGTTTGGGAAGAAGCACAGGGAAGAAGGTTGGCTGGGGGGGCTGGGTGAGGATTGAGCAACTGCTGGCAGCTCTCCTCTCCCAAATAGGGAGGTTGTCTCTCCTGGCTTTTGACTGTCACCATGTGGAGGTATGATGGTGGTACCAGCAAGGTCATGGGAGAGCGTTAGCCCAGGGTGGGCAGATCAGAGTTGGGTCGGGCCAAGGCGTGGGTTCGTACCTCCACGTGCATGTGCTATCCTTGTCTGCGGACTCCAGGGAATAAGGGGAGACAAAGGATAATCGGGGGCTGCAGCTGGATGAAGTCCCCCACATTGGCTTTGTTCGTTCTGCTGGGTAGAGGAGATGGTACCCGAATGACTGCAGAAGTCCGGTGTTGGATGGCTGACACAAGCTGCCACCAGCTGGCAGGATAAACAATATATGGGGAAAAAAAGAACTCCTTCAGGTCCTTTATTGTGTTTTGATATCATTGAGGAAGACTGAGAAGCCATCAATTCTTTTCTTTTTTTTAGCCCTTTCCCTTTGGGTTTTAGGGCATAACTTTTTACAGAGTACACAATTGACAGAATTGTGATCTTGACCTAGGCACCTTAAACAGAACTTGTAGCAGTCTGCACTTGCCAGGAGCTAAAAATAATTAGTACAGTTTTTTATAACCTGTGGTTCCTGTTTTTTTTTTTCCTAGGTCTATCAGTCATGTCAAACACTGAAGGCCTTAACAAAAATTATATTGGTTCCCAACACAATAAAAACACTTTTCACAAAACTTAGGATCAAATGCAGTTCTGAAAATAACATTTTAAATTTGGGTTCCTTTTCTAGGAATCACCAGAGATAAGTGAAAAATGCAAGTTTGAAATACATTTGAAGATGTTTTCTACTATAAAGCTTTACAGCATAGGTGGTAGCTTATGCAAATTATCTGGTTCCCTCTTAGTGGAACTGTGTCAGAGAAGTAAAAAAACACTCCATTTTAGTAAGGAAGTATGATTTTAAAATCCTTTTTAAAACAAAGTTCAATGTGCTTATGCAGCTTGGTAAGATGTATGCTCATGTGACTTAGATACATTGTGGCTGTTCGCCTCTCTCATGGGTATACCACCCTATGGGGTACAACAGTGAGGAACTCTAGAGGAGGGTTCCACCCCATAGGTGTCATGGGAATGATTCCTTTGGCTAAAGGTAGCTTAGGAAGAAGCCCAAAAGGAATACCCAAAAGGGGTGTCGAAGCATTGAAGAGGCGAGAAGTCAGAAGATATCGAGACCAGAAATGAAGGTAATAGATGCAGATGGGAAGGACAGGAGAAGAATGAGATAAGATGAGGACAAAGAGTGAAATGAAAGCTGACAAGATGTAGAAAGGGCAGAACTTCCTAAAGAGAGAGGAACAGCTGGGGCAACCATCCAGCTCCATTCAACAGTGGAACCTAACTATGGAACCTATGAAAAGCACTAACCCTGTCTAAGATGATGCCCATCGGCATGGAGGAGAGGAAAATCCCTTTGAGGAGGAAACCTCTAGGGATCCAAGGCCTAGATCACCTTCTCTCCAGGCTGAAGGATGTTTTGTTAGTGACGGCTCAGCTACTGCAGTTTAGAGTCAGTATTGAGGGAAGAGATGGATTGAGGCCTGACAGATGCCCACAGCCCATAGCTCTTTTTGTGTCCATTCCAAACCTCAGCTACCTCTGGCTACCCTGCCCTCCCTGCCCCCCTGGTACCCACTTTCCCTAAATGTAATGTATTTCAGCTGCTTAAAAATGTCTGTACACCATTTCTGCATTGTTACTCAACTCTATGTAATGTTTGTATTGTACCTCAATTGACGTGGAACCTTTGTAAAAGAACCTTGGCTCAAAGGTACTTGTAATCCTAGACTCTAAATAAATAAAATAAATTAATAAAACGAGGAAAAGATTTCTATTTAGATGAAGCTCTCGCTCTGTTCTTCTAACAGGAATGTGGTTGATGGTTCAGAGCGATGTCTCTGCAACTAGACGCCCAAAAGCAAAGGAGGAGAGAAAAGACCACTGAGAAACTCAGCTGGCCTACATGAGCCTACGAAACAGACCAAGTGAACCAGAGGCTGTCAGATGAAGAATGGCTTAGATGGTGCCCTGAACCCAGTTGGGCAGCCAAAGGGGTCCTGGTAATGAGAGCCCCACCCCTTGCAGCTGGAAGTCATAACTTCTACATCCAGAGGTGTCACTGAAATGAGGGATGACTGAAGGTCCACCAGAAGTGAAGACATTCTCACTTTGGGCCAGGGAGAAGGACACCACTCCAAGCTTCGAATGGTCTAGATGTGGACTTCATGGGTGCAGAGCAAGACCGTCAGCTACAGGCTAGCCCCGAGCCATGGAGCAATGGACATGGAAGGCGCGTGTCCAAGTGGAGAGCAGTCAATTGAGGTAGCAGAGACCCATATGAAGGATATGCACGAGTAGTCAATGTGAACGTAGACCTATAGAGGTCAGATTGAGCTAAGGAGACCCTGACATGGGACCAGAAGAGGCAGGTCAAGTCGCAACTACAGGGTGCACACCAACTGGGTCCATTGAGAAGCCAGCTAGGGATGAATTGAACTGCATGAAGGTAGAAACAAGAACGGGGGCAAAGCCTGCAGCTGACGGTTGAGGTATGCCATACCAAGAGAAGAGAGGTAGGAGCTATGAAGCTGTAATGGATGAGTGGAGGTTTGAGAATGAACATACGAGATATGCTGATAAGGTAAGCCTTGAGGGTCAACATGGAACTGCAGATATGGATTGAATGGGACGAGGGGGACATATGAGGACAGCCGGGTAAAACCCGCAGCTTACGATGAGGGGAGAAGTCAGTATGGTAAGAGGAGAAGTCAATGCTGGAGGACAGAATTGTTGAGAATGAATGAATGAATGAGAAATGATGGTGGCTTGAAAGCCAGAATGATTTAAAGTGAGGTATGAAATGGACAATGCACAATAATGAAATGAAGCCTTAAAGGCTGATATGGTAAAGGTGAGATATGAAATGGATGATGCATGGTAATGGAGTGAAGCCTTGAAGGCTGGTATGAGTAAGGTGAGGTATGAAATGGATGATGTACGATGATGGAGTGAAAGCCTTGAAGGCCAGTACGGTTAGAAGTAGGTAAGATGGCAAGCAGGGTATAGGAAGGATGAAGTTCGGTAACGATGGAGGTTTGACATGGAGTGGAAGATATATGAGTTGAGTGTCCCAGAACATAGGACTAGGATAAAAGGAAGATACCAATAGATATAGTAATGGTGGGATAGGAAAACGCCCCAAAAAGAAAGCACAGGACCAGGAAAGAAGAGGTGGTGGTTGAGAGAGCGGAGAAAAGTGGGGCAAGCCAGCATAGAACAAAGTAACAGAGGAGAAGCAGCTCCTTCACCAGGAGGAATGAAGCTGCTAAGCAAAACAGCAAGATAGAATAAGGGGAAGTGCATGAATGGGAGACGAGAATGGCAGGGCAAAGCCACAACCAATGGTTGGGATATAAAGTACCAGGAGAAGAATGAGGTATGATGGCGGTAGGAGGAACTGTAGACTGGTACAGGAAGGACAAGGGTCGGAAGAACAGAGTCCAATGTGAGAGGAGGATGATATAAATTGAATGATGGGGCAGGAAACTGCTGATATAATGAGGGTCAGGAAAATGGAGGTATCAGAATGAGAAGAAAAATGGTAGAAAGCTGGCAGGTAGGTGATATGAAGGGGCCGAAGGGTCAGAAAACTGGAGCACAACAGGGAAAACGGTGGTGGGCCCAGCAGGGAGAGCCTAAAAGAAGGATGCAGTGTAGGTATGGGAGGCAGAGGGATGAGGCAGAGGGATGAGGCAGAGGGAGGGGAAGATCAGGGCAGGGACAGAGCAGCAGATATAGGAGAAATTGAAGGTCAAGAATGAAGAAACTTGCTATGTTGATTGCTGTAATGCCAAGATGGTTGGTAGGCACTGGAGAACTGGTGCAGTGAGGTACAGGAAGGATCGAAGAAACCTAGAGGAATGTGCCAGGCACCACAAGTTGCAGTGCAAAGGCAACTGAGGAAAATATGAACACACAGGCAGCCATTGGTGTAACAGACAATTAAACTAGTATAAATAAAGTAAATATCACAGCTAAAGCAAGGTGTAAAATAACAAATGCATGCAGGCTAGAATAGGAGACACTGAGGGGAAGACTGCTGGCTGAGGAATGAAGGAGCTGCAGCCGCACTACCTGGGCGGGTACTGGAGAGAGCGAGTTACGAAAACAAGGTCCGATGAAGATGGCGAGTCGGCACAGTAGGCAAATCAGATTGAGAAATCCAGAGAGGGCAGTGGGCAAGCCACCCGAAAGAGAAGCAAAATCAGTGAAAGTCGATACAGACTCAGGCTGCTCAGAAACTGACTGCACATAGAACCCAGAGGGCTGCTGCACCAGGAATGAAGAATGGTAACACGAAAATAAACTTTCAAATACCTCAAGGGAATCAACAAAGTCCAAGAGGGTAGAATCTTTCAGAAAAAGAGATGTGCCAAAACAAGGGGGCACAATTTGAAGATAGAGGGGGGACGGCTCAGAGGTAATGTGAGGAAATATTTCTTCACAGAGAGGGTTGTGGATACATGGAACAGCCTTCCTGAGGAGGTCGTAGAATCAAAAACAGTGGAGGAATTCAAGAATGCATGGGACAGACATAAGGCAATTCTAGTGGGGGGTAGGAGGAAGTAGGCTGTTGGTTAACTAGGATCTGCAGCTTATCCGTTAGGTAGGGAAATGGGCAGACTAGGTGGGCCAAGCGGTCCTTATCTGCCATCAAATTCTATGTTTCTATGTTTCTATCTGGATTGGGGAGCAGTATCTCCGAGACTGGAAGCCGAGTCCTGAAGTAGGAGGTGAGAGTGGTGGAAGGAACAGGACAACAAACGGAGCCTGATGGAGCCATCCTACCATCTTTATGATGCAAATAAAAAAACAAAACAATCTACGTATGTTAAATGCATACACACATACGTAACTTCATATACTGTATGTGAGCAGGAGTCCACCCCTACTAAGCTCACTGTGTGATCCCCAGATTGTCATGTAAACTCCCCTTATGCAGCCTACAAACTGTAAAAGACAAACTTTATTGACTTCACCAACTTTCATTTTTAAACTTTACAACTGTTGCTTAAAACCTTCCGCACAGACCCACATCAAATTTAGTCTTGCAGTTGATAAGGAGGGATCCAAGACTCTATTTTCCTTTCTTCCTTTCCCTTTAAATAACCCATTTGAAATTTGACAACTCTTACATCACTTGGTTGCACTTCCAGCAGCATGGAAGGAGAATATGAGCAAAGTTGTCACACTGCTACCAGAAAAGAAGCATGGCTAAAATACAAACTCTGAAAACCTACGTAGAATGTTGCGTATTTAAAGATACGGACTGCTAGACTTGGAACTTGCAGCTGCTACAGAAGGCTTCAACAGCAAGTCTCTGTCTCCATACCTGCCTTTCAGTTCTCCATGGTTAATTCCCAGCTTGGTGCACTCTGCTTCTGTCACTGACACTCTGAGGCATGTCTTGATCGTTCGTACAAAGAGCTCTGACACAACACCCACTTTCAACTGCTCCCACCTGTTCTCCCTCAGTGTGGATTATTTATTTATTTATTGAAGTACACAGGAATTACAACCCTCTGAGTCATGGACTCATTTTCAAACACTCCGCGTCACATGAAGCACAAGACATATTGATACATTGACAGAGATAACATTAGAAGAGGGGTACATTGGAGTATTTTATATGTGACAAGTACTAGATCTGAGTCATAAAAATTTCAAGGAAGTAGCCTAAGTGGCTCCATACATATTGTCATGGTACAAGCAGTCAATGTTACCTATACAAGAGTTTAGCTAGGTACTATATAACATATAGATACAGTGATAGATACAGTTGCTACCTCTGAAAGGTATTGTCAGAATTTTAAACAAGTCTTGAGATCTTTTAGTTAGGCTGGATGGGCCTACGAACTGGCACCTCAGCAAAAAACATGACAGAGGGCAGCCTCAGCGAGGCCTTGTCAGCACCAGATAGGGGCCTGAAGCTATGTAGGTCATTGGGGAAGTTAGTGGGCAAAATGGCAGCTACGTGAGGCTAGTATATGTGATTTTAGTGCTGCCTTAAAAGGACCTAATTTGTTAATGGATGAGCTAGCTGGGGGGAGGGCACTGTATCATAGTGGGGCTCTGTATGAGAAGGATCTTTGTGCTAGGGATGTTCTGACCCTGGGTACCTTCCAGATAGATCTGGAGGCTGCCCGAGTAGTAATAAGTAGGGTGGATGACTGAAGGGAGACTGCAACACCTATCGGGGTTAGCCCCAGGTGTATCATTTTTGTAAGAAGGCAGGTCTGGTACTGCAGGCGCTAGTCTAGCGAGAGAATATTTGCGAGAGCATAGAGGGTGCAGGTGTGCGTGCATTTGTCTGCACCCGAGATGAGCCGGCAGGCTTCGTTGATGGTAAGCTGAATGTGATGAAATTGCTGTGGGGTCCGCCACTAAAAAAATTGAAAGGCCAAAGTTAACTAGGGACAAGACTGAGGATGTGACTGCCAGGTGTAGAGCTTCTGGCAGGAGGCAGTCTTTGTGTCGATATAGGAGGCCTAAGTGGATATTAACGGCTGAGGTGAGAGTTTTAATGTGCTCAGGGAAGGTAAATGAGGAGTCAAAAGTGACTCCCAGGTATTTGTAGGTAGAGACTTGTTCCAGGGTGATAAGTGAGTTGGATTGAATTTTGAGGGGGTGGTCTCTGGCCCTGTGTTGACAGTGTACAAAGAGCATAGATTTTGTTTTCCTAATGTTGACAACTAGTCTGTGGGCTATAAACCAGTTCTCAATCTGTTTGAAGGAATCTTGTAGGGAGAGCTGAAGGGAGGAGGGGTCGGGGTGTGAGACTATTAGTACTGCATTGTCCGTGTATAGGAGGATGCTTCCAGTGCAGGAGCCAGGAAGGGCATTTAGATAAAAACTGAAGAGGAGAGGACCTAGGATAGACCCTTGAGGCACCCCTGAGTGTACCGGTAATGTGGATGACAGGGTCTTGTTTATTTTGACGCACTGTGATCGATTGATGAGATAGCTGGTGAACCAGGTAAGAGGACCTTGACCAACTCCCAGGTGTTTGAGAGTGGCCAAGAGGAGGGGGTTGGAGACTGTGTCAAAGGCCTTTGAGAGATCTATAAATACGGCCCCAGCGAGGTGCCCTTTATCTAGTACAGAGTGCAGAGCATTAGAAAATTCTATTAGAGCTGTAGTAGTGCTATGCCTTCTCTGAAACCATGATGTTCCCTGCGTAAAATGTTATGGGTGAGAAGGTATTCAGTGAGTTGGTCCACTATAATATTTTCAAAGGCTTTGGAGATTGGCAGTAGAATTAAGATGGGCCGATAGTTATTGGGGAGGTGCAATCACCACTTTTTTAGAATTGGGGTTGTAACAGCAGTTTTCCATGCATCTGGGAACTGGCCCAGACAGAGGGAACGATTTAGAAGATCAGTGAGTGGGGACAGAATGGCGTCAAGGACACAGAATAGAATTTTCATGTCGAAGTTGTCTTTATTGTAGAGAGTCCCTGAGTGCTTTGGATAGGTAGTGTTTGGCTTCTGTAGGTGTACTGATTCTGAGGTGGGAAAAGGGGCGGTGCAGGATAGGCCCCAGGGTGGGTTGGATGGGGTCTAAGAAGTTCTTCAGTAGTACCTGACTTAGATCCGTGAAGCTGGAATTTAGGCTGTTTGCAATATGAACAGGGTCTGTAGTGATGTTGCCATCAATGGTTAGTTTAGCAAGGGGAAGGGGTTGAGACTTTCCATTGAGATCTTTGATATTATCCCAGAAATTTCGAGTAATCCCCCAGGAAGAGGCCAGGGTGGTTCTGTAGTGGAGTGCCTTGGCTTTCCTTATTTCCTAAGTAAGCCTATTTCAGGCGGCATTGTAGGCCTGCCTATCCACCTGTGACCTAGAGTTAATGGCACGGTCCCAAAGGGTGTCTCTTTCCTTTAGCTGTTGCAGCAAGGTGGAAGTAATCCATGGGATGCTACTTTTCTTGGAGATTACAGTTGTGATGGGGGCCAAAACATCACAGGCATTATTGAAAATGCTGGTGAAGTAGGTCAGGGCATCATTAATGTTGGTAGCCAGGGAGATTGAGGACCAGTCACAATGTGCCAGGTGGATTTTGAGTTTGGTGAGACCTCCCGGCCTTATGCAACGACGGGGAGTGACACTGGGCCGTGGCTTTGGCAGATGGCAGGACCAGGTGAATAGGATAGGGGAGTGGTCGCTCAGGGAGTTGGGAAGGACCAAGCATTAGCCAAGCAGACACATGCCAGCCCTGAGAGCAGCCACACTGGTGGCCCCAGCTGAACTTTGCAGGTAGACACTGGCAACCCGAGCAGCCAAACCATACCAGGAAGCCAGGAGCCAGCTTCTGGGGACACAGGACAGTCAGAGGTTTTGCTACGCAGTGGCATCCAAAAGATGAATCCTCCTCCTCTGTTAATCTAACTACAAATTCCTCAGTGAGTTCCGTGATTGGACAGGAGTTCTGCAGGTGGAAACAAACTATTTTTATTATCGACATATCCCAATGCACCCACTGTGTGTGTGTGGGGGAGGGAGGTATTGGCAGAGTGAGAATAAATAAATACAGTCGAGTGACAGTGCAGACAGCTGATCAGCCAACCGGTGTGGGCTGCATTGTACTGGATTAGATGTCCACAGTTTTGCAGACATGGGGCTTCCGTGCCTGTGTGACTGACTAGTTTTGTTTAGATTGGGAAGGGAGTAAGAGAAAAAGTGCTCGGTATGGGCTGCATTGTAATGACTAGACTTCCATGATTAGGAAAGGAGTGACTGAGAGAGATGGGGTCGGAATGGGCTGCATGGCTCACTGCTGACACTGACACTAGCAGCACCTCTCCATCTGTGGCAACAGATGTCAAAAAGTCCAGCTGTACTCAGAGACTGTGGATAAATGGCTCCTCTCACTAAACAGGGCACCCTGGATTTTGGGGGTGCCCAAAAACATCATTTCCGGATGTTTTTGTAAAACAACAAACACCAGAATCTAGCTAAAGGGGTCCTATTTACCTAGATTCGGGTGTTTGCTTTTTACAAATCATCATTTTTATGTATTTTACAGTTGGGGATAAAAAAGCACAAGATGAAAGACATCAAGAACGAAAAAAAAAATTCAGTTTGGGAGAGTTTTTTAGTTTATGATACCTACGTTATGTGAACCAAAAACATTCACATGAAACAAAAATGTTTCGATTTGTTTCAGAGGGTTATCTAAAATCAAATTTTAAACCTTTATAACTGTGGAACTGTTTAATATTTTTTCATGAAACTTCTGAAAGGCAGTACTCAGGCACAGGCCGCTTCTACTCTGAAAGTTTTGTGGAAAAAATCACTACTGCCTAAGCTGTAAGTAAGAGCAAAAAGCCTCAAATAAGGTGTATTCAGATCTCAGAAACTGCACAATGTGCCCTCAGGAAACTTTCCATGCCTTCAGACTATGGCAGTGTGACTCGGCATACAAATTTCTGAACTATTGTGCTTAACATCTCAAAGGTTATGAAGATGAAAAGTTAGAGGGCTTAGCACTGAGCACTCCACTCAACCCTAACTATGGGGGTGCTTTCATGCCCCTATAATATAGTGATTTAGCATGTATCGTTGCCAGAGGAAAGAAATATGATTGAGCTGGTGGGTGGCTTACATAAAGACAGAAAAAAGTAAAAACTGCAAAACGGAGTTTCAGCTTCAGTTACTCCACACAGTAGCACCACTCCATCATTGCCAGATGAGAGACAGAGAGATCTGAGAGACAGAGAGAGTGTGAGAAATATCAAGTAGGTGAGCGGGCAGACTGCACAAAGGGACACAATGGAAACCAATATTTGGCTGGTGCCAGCAAGGCTGGTCTTGCTCTTTTATGTCGTTATCTTTGTTTACTTTTGTAGCAGGCCTCACTATGTCACCAGCCTCACTATTACAACTGTAGTTATATGAGGAACACAATTGTTAGGCTTGCCTGTAATTATGTGGGGGAAGAGCTCCTCCCCCACAGCCTATTTAAACAGAGCAGCTGTCTCCCGCTCTGCTTAGAGCGAGTCGCATTCGCCATCGTTCGAGCTGGACTGAGGCTGCTCTTCATTCCCCCCCATGTTTCTCCATTTCGTTGTTTGATTGTTTCCCCACCTCCCTTCTCCCTTTCCCTGTGCTTTGTTCCTTGTTTCTTTGTGGATTCTCACCTACTGCTTTCCCCTGCTTTTGCTCGCTCCTTGCTTCCCCCCTCTTTTCTTCCAGTGGCCTCGGCTCCATGCCAGTCCACCGCCGCTCCACTTCTGTCCTTGCTCTGCTCTTCCTGCAGCCGCTGCTCCATGCTGATTAGCCTGGGGTTGCTCCTCTGCACTGCAGCCTTTGCGGCCTCGCCTTCCACTTGTCGTTTGCCTACGCTGAGCTCTCCTGTATTCATGGCAGCTTCCTCCATGTACGAGCACTGCGTAGCACTCCATCTCACTGAAACGGAGCTTGTTGCTTTGTCCTGACATCATGGGGAAGGCTGGAGTGTCCTGGACTTGCTGAAGTTTCCTGTCGGTATGCCTCGCCTGCCTGCCTGCTTGTTTTGTTTCCACTTCAGACCTTCCTGCGTTGTCCTTTAGAGCTGCTTTTTCTCAATTTCTGTATTTGTGCCTTATTTTGTCTGTTTGCACTGTCGGCTGCTTCGCAGCATTCGTGACGTTTGCAGCTTTCAGAATTTAGCTGTCAGCCCTTACAGCAGACTCTATGTAAATCGGACGGCTTGGGATTTGCCCGATTGCTTTACCTGGAGGCTTGTAAATTCATCTTTTCTGGCTAATTACTCTAGTACTAAATCCTCTCCAGCTGCTTTAATTTCTTGCCAGCATCCACAGTTGACATGCTTCTCTTGGTCTGTTCCTGTGCTCATTTGCCTGGAGCTTATCAATCTGGCGGCCCTTCTCGGCAGTCCTTTGCTCTTGCTAGCCTGTGGGCTTAGCTCACCCATTTGCTCATACCGACTGGCCTTCATCTGGTTCTAGTTGCTGCGCTAGCCTCATGGCTTAGCTGCCCCTCTCCATTCCCTTCTGTTTGCTCAGATCCTGGACTCGCTGCTCACCTTGCTGCTCGCTCTCCCTACTATTTTCAGGATGCTGCTGCCTTCCAACAGATTTCCTTCTTATTACATCAGCTTTGCCTCCAGTTCCTGGAATGTTTTTTGCCTCAATGCCTCAAATCCTTGGACTTCACTGTCATGACGTACTGCATGCCTATTTGGCTGACGCTTGTCCTGAGTCACTTCAGTTCATGATGCTCCTTCCCTCTCCTTGAGATGCCAATTCCTCCTAGGTCTCTTCATTGCAACCCTGCCATCCTCGACTTTCAAGACGACAGTCTACAGCCCTCCTGCTTCCTACATCTGCTTACAGTTCTACTCCACAGTGGACTTATTCAGGATGCCAGTTTCCTGCCGTTTGCACTTGCTCGTAGTTACTTCGCTGCTTCTCTGCACTACCTGCAGTTCGACATTTCATCGTATTCTCTACCTCTGCTCTGCACCCTGCTTTGCCGCAGGCAGGTGATTGGCCGTTGCATTAGTCAGGCCTGCACCCCTCTGGGTTAGGAGGTCCTTCGTGCCTTTGTTTTTATTGCACCGAACTCACCTGCTTCTTCGACCTGCCTTCGCCCGCCGGGCTGGGAGGTTTGCCTACTACTCGCTTGCTTTTACGACCTGCCTTCGCCCATCAGGCTGGGAGGTTTCCCTCCTTCTACTCTATGCCTGCCTCATTCAGCTCAGAACATGGAGGTTCTCAATTCTATGCCCTGCCTTTGCCCATAGAGCTGGGAGGGTTCCATGCTACTTGTCTGCTTTATGACCTGCCTTCGCCCTTTGGGCTGGGAGGATTCTGTACTAATCGCCTGCTTCTTTGACCTGCCTTCGCCATTGGGCTGGGGGGTTTCCTACTGCTCGAATGCTTCCGACCTGCCTTCGCCCATCAGGCTAAGGGGTTTCCTACTCCTGCCTTGCCCAGCTCGGGGCCTAGAAAATTCGTTCATTCTACTATGCACATGCCTGCTGCTTCGGCGGCCAGCCAGACGCTCATTATTGTGGATTCACTCCTCGCCATTTCTTTGTTCCTCATCTATTCTTGGATGCTTTGCACTGCTGCTTCAGCCGTGTGGAATTGCTGCTTCACCCTATCCAGGACACTTAGTTGTGCCTCTCATGAAGACCTTCTCCTGATTGTGCTTTACCGTCTAGATCTGTGACATCGCTACTCCAATTGACTCAGCCTCTTCAGTTGTCTTCATCCAGGACTCTTATGCTCGACTATTCAGGTCTTGTCATGTTATTGATGCCTCAAGCTTTGCCTGCCTTCAGTTTTGACTGCTATTCCTCGTCAAGTTGTCATCTCTATGCCACAGTCTCTTCAAGGCGATCCCTGCCATCCTTGATCTAATGGATCTGTCAGTCCTCAACTCCATTCCGTTCTCTACGTCTGCCTTACAACTACAGTATTACTTTGCTGTGGACTGACTCAAGCTATGTCTTTGGAGCATGTATTCGATGCACTATTCCTGCTGGCTGCCTTCCGTCGTCTAGCTGCCGTTTCCTGCTACCTGGAGCCCCTCGCCTCTTTACTTACCTCTCCAGATGCTGACCAAGCTGTGCTTTCATCGAGGGACGAACTGTCGAGTTCTATTCTCCTGCAGACTTCCATGGGTCTGACTACGCATCCCTTACATGGAATCAGCCGCCTCTCTCCTACCTCACCTGCTATCGATTCAGCTATGCCTTCCTCAGGGGCTGGTTGCCACGTCTGGTTCCTTCTCTCTGCCTACATCGATGTGATTCTGCTCCTTATACCTCTCCCTTCGGATTGGTGGTTCGCCTGGCTTACATACTTTGGTCTCCCTATTATACTACTTGGATGCTCATAGCCTTGCACCAGAGTTTCCGATTACCATACAGCCTGCCATTATTCCAGCTCAGCTCTACAGCCCTTGTTTTCATATCAGTTCCTAAAGACTATACATACTTATCAGAACTGGATTCATCACTCGATAAACCTAGCCTCAAACCTTCTCTCATTCCTCGTACTTTACAAGCCCTCTATTACTAGACAACTGGAAGTCATATTACTTCTATTCGTCCTGCCTCATTGACGTCAAAGTTTGGATTCAAATATCTTTCAGGTATTCCGTATTAAGTTCATCAGTCATAAACTTCATCTCAGCTATCAATTTCATGGATTATGCCCTTCATTAACTGAAGTACGGAAGACGGTTCTTCAAGATATCCACTCTCCATCATTCAATTGTACATGGACTCTGACTCGGAGTTTATTAGGAGGACATTACTTCACTGGACATTTACAATTCAGTTCTTGCTCAAGCTCCAATTATCTGGATTAAATTCTAATATTAGAATTCAGATTAGCTGATTAATTAGTTTAATTAGGATCTCTCTCCTTTAGTATGCCCAGAAGGACAGGCAGGTCAGTAGCCATGGGTCCTGAGGTTTCCTCCCAAGGGTGTTTTTCCTCTCCTGAGTGCTACTGGTCACACTTTCCGAAGTTGGAGGAGGTGATCGTCTATTCTTATCATTAAGGTGTTATGTACAACTTGTTCAGCATTCAGTTACTGAACAATCGTTGATATTTATTCTTTTTTGGGGCTCCATAATTCTAATCCAAGCCTCCGTCCTTCCTACAGGTGGGATACAGAGAAAGGCCAAAACCATCAAATATTATTAAACGATTCAATTCAAGCATCCAACTACCTAAGCACAAGTCATGCTATGCTGGCCTTTGTATCCAACAACCATCTACATCATTCCACTATATGTTACATAAGCACTGAGCTATGAACCACACATAATTGTTAGGCTTGCCTGTAATTATGTGGGGGAAGAGCTCCTCTCCCACAGCCCATTTAAACAGAGCAGGTGTCTCCCGCTCTGCTTAGAGCGAGTCGCATTCACCCACCATCCTCCCCGACACCTCCTCCTTCTGCGGCACTCTTATCCCACCAGGGGGCTCCATAATTCTAATCCAAGCCTCCTTCCTTCCTACAGATGGGATACAGAGGAAGGCCAAAACCATCAAATATTATTAAACAATTCAATTCAAGCATCCAAGTACCTAAGCACAAGTCATGCTATGCTGGCCTCTGTATCCAACAGCCATCTACATCATTCCACTATATGTTACATAAGCACTGAGCTATGAACCACACATAATTAATATCAGTTTTGCAGAGTTCTCATATGGTGCCTACAGGGAGGGCTTTAACACAACGACACTGCATTTCAGTAATGCTCCCTACACAGTACACAGGGTTTCAAGTTCACCCAATACCAGGCTATTAGTTTCATCCCACAGCATCAAGCTCACTTACAGCTCCCCTACCCCATGTTCATTTTCTTGTTCTATGATGGTCTGGGTTGGACACTGGACCCATCAGGTAGTTGATGGGAGAGGATCACATTTTTTTATTCCCTGATGGGCCAGGTTGGGGATCAGACTGATCAAGTAGTCTGGGGGACAGAGACAGAGTTTTTTTTAATTCCATTAGAGGCCAGGTAGGGTATGGGATATGTCAGGTTGTTGAGGGAAGGAAGATTTTCTTTACTTCCTGAAGGACCAGGTTTGGCACTGGACTCATCAGGTATTTGGTGTACGAGGGACAGGTTTTTTTCTCTCTATCAGAACATGTTGGGCAATGTAACCTGAAAGGTACTTGAGGAAGGAAGGACAGATACTTTGTATTCCCTGATGAGCCAGATTGGGCACTGGACTGGACCCATCAGGTAGTTTGCAGGAGTGGGACAGATATAATTTTATTCCCTGATGAGGCAGGTTCAGCACTGGACCCATCAGGTTGTTTGTGGGTTGTGGGGGATGGATATTATTTTATTCCCTGATAAGCCAGGATCGACACTTGCCACATCAGGTGGTTTGAGGGTTGGGGGGGACAGATATTATTTTATTCTCTGATGAGCCAGGTTCAGCACTGGACACTTGTAGTTTTGGGTGGGGACAGATATTATATTTTCCCTGATCAGTCAGTTTCGCACTGGACCCATCAGGAAGTTTGTGGGTTGGGGGGACAGATATTATTTTATTCTCTGATTGGCCAGGTTCAGCACTGGATCCATTAAGTAGTTTGTTGCTGTGGGACAGATATTATTTTATTCCCTGATGAGCCAGGTTGGGCACTGGTCCCATCAGGCAGTTTGCTGGTGGGGGACAGATATTATTTTATTCCCTGATGAGCCAGGTTCACACTGGACACATCAGGTAGTTTGTGGGTAGGAAGGACAGATATTATTTTATTTACTGATGATCCAGGTTCAGCACTGGACCCAGAAGGTAATTTGTGGGTGTGGGACAGATATTAATTTTATTCCTTGTTGAGCCAGATTGGACACTGGACACATCAGGTAGTTTGTGGGTGGTGGGACAGATATTGTTTTATTCCCTGGTGAGCCAGGTTCGGCACTGGACACATCAGGTAGTTTGTGGGTGAGGGACAGATATTATTTTATTCCCTGATGAGCCAGGATTGGCACTTGACACATAAGGTAGTTTGTGGGGGGGGACATATATTGTTTTATTCCCTGATGATCCAGGTTCAGCACTGGACCCAGAAGGTCATTTGTGGGTGGGGGACAGATATTAATTTTATTCCCTGTTGAGCCAGATTGGGCACTGGACACATCAGGTAGTTTGTGGGTGGGGGTCAGATATTATTTTATTCCCTGATGAGCCAGGTTCAGCACTGGACCCTTGAGATAGTTTGTGGGTGAGGGACGGATATTATTTTATTCCCTGATGATCCAGGCTTGGCAGTGGACCCATCAGTCAGTTTGTGGGTGGGGCAGATATTGTTTTATTCCTTGATGAGCCAGGTTTGGCACTGCACACATCAGGCAATTTGCAGGTTGCGGACAGATAGTATTTTATTCCCTGATGAGCCAGGTACAGCCCTGGACCCTTCAGGTAGTTTGTGGATGGGAGACAGATATGGTTTTATTCCCTGATAAGCCAGGTTCGGCACTGGACCCATTAGGCAGTTTGTGGCTGAGGGACAAATATTATTTCATTCTTTGATGAGCCAGGCTCGGCACTGGACCCGTCAGATAATTTGTGGGTGGGGACAGATATTGTTCTTTTCCCCTGATGAGCCAGGTTCAGCATTGGACTCTTCAGGTAGTTTGTGGGTGAGGGACAGATATTAGTTTATTCCCTGATGAGACAGGTTGGGCATTGGACCAATCAGATAGTTTGTGGGTGGGGAGGTGGGGACGGATATTATTTTATTCCCTGATAAGCCAGGATCAGCACTGGACACATCAGGTAGTTTGTGGGTTGGGGGACAGATATTATTTTATTCCCTGATGAACCAGGTTTGGCACTAGACCCATCAGGTAGTTTGTGGGTGGGGGACAGATACTGTTTTATTCCCTGAAGAGTCGGGTTCAGCACTGGACCCATCAAGTAGTTTGCAGGTGGGGGGCAGGTATTATTATATTCCTTGATGAGTTATGTTCGGCATTGGAAGCATCAGGTAGCTTGTGGGTTAGGGTCAGATATTATTTTATTCCCTGATGAGGCAGGTTTGGCACTGGATCCATCAGGTAGTTTGTGGGTTGGGTGGGACGGATATTATTTTATTCCCTGATAAGCCAGGTTCATCACTGGACCCATCAGGAAGTTTGTGGGGGGGGGGGCAGATTTTATTTCATTCTCTGATTAGCCAGGTTCAGCACTGGATCCATCAAGTAGTTTGTGACTGAGGGACAGATATTATTTTATTCCCTGATGAGCCAGGTTCACACTGGACACATCAGGTAGTTTGTGGGTAGTGAAGACAGAAATTATTTTATTTCCTGATAATCCAGGTTCAACACTGGACCCATCAGGTACTTTGTGGGTGGGGGACAGATGTTATTTTATTCCCTGATCAGCCAGATTTGGCACTAGACCCATCAGGTAGTTTGTGGGTGGGGGACAGATATTGATTTGTTCCGTGATGAGCCAGGTTTCGGCAGTGGACCCATCAGGTAGCTTATGGGTGGGGGAACAGATATTGTTTTATTCCCTGATGAGCCAGGTTCAGCAGTGGACCCATCAGGAAGTTTGGGGGTGGGGGGACAAATATTATTTTATTCTTTGATTAGCCAGGTTCAGTACTGGACCCAAAAGGTCATTTGTGGGTTGGGGACAGATATTATTTTATTCCCTGTTGAGCCAGATTGGGCACTGGACCCATCAGGTAGTTTGTGGGTGGTGGGACAGATATTGTTTTATTGCCTGGTGAGCCATGTTTGGCACTGGACCCATCAGATAGTTTGTGGGTGAGGGAGGTGGGGATGGATATTATTTTATTCCCTGATGAGCCAGGATCAGCATTGGACCCATCAGGAAGTTTGTGGGTGAGGGAGGTGGGGACGGATATTATTTTATTCCCTGATGAGCCAGGATCGGCACTTGACACATCAGGTAGTTTGTGGGTGGGGGGGACAGATATTGTTTTATTCCCTGGTGAGCCAGGTTCAGCACTGGACCGTTCAGGTAGTTTGTGGGCTGGGGACGGATATTATTTTATTCCCTGATGATCCAGGCTCGGCAGTGGACCCATCAGGAAGTTTGTGGGTGGGGGTCAGATATTATTTTATTTCCTGTTGAGCCAGGTTCAGCACTGGACCCTTCAGGTAGTTTGTGGGTGGGGGGCGGATATTATTTTATTCCCTGATGATCCAGGCTCAGCAGTGGACCTATCAGTTAGTTTGTGGGTGGGGGAAGATACTGTTTTATTCCTTGATGAGCCAGGTTTGGCACTGGACACATCAGGCAATTTGCAGGTTGGGGACAGATATTATTTTATTCCCTGATGAGCCAGGATCGGCACTTGACACATCAGGTAGTTTGTGGGTGGGAGACAGATATGGTTGTATTCCCTGATGAGCCAGGTTGGGCATTGGACTCATCAGGTAGTTTGTGGGTGAGTGAGGTGGGGACGGATATTATTTTATTCCCTGATGAGCCAGGATCAGCACTGGCCACATCAGGTAGTTTGTGGGTGGGGGACTGATATTATTTTATTCCCTGATTAGCCAAGTTCGGCACTGGACCCATCAGGTAGTTTGTGGCTGAGGGACAAATATTATTTCATTCCTTGATGAGCCAGGTTCGGCACTGGACCTGTCAGGTAATTTGTGGGTGAGGGACAGATATTGTTCTTTTCCCCTGATGAGCCAGGTTCAGCATTGGACTCTTCAGGTAGTTTGTGGGTGAGGGACAGATATAATATTTTATTCCCTGATGAGCCAGGTTGGGCATTGGACACATCAGGTAGTTTGTGGGTGGGTACAGATATTATTTTATTCTCTGATGAGCCAGGATCGGCACTGGACACATCAGGTAGTTTGTGGGTTGGGGGACAGATATTATTTTATTTTCTGATGAGCCAAGTTTGGCACTGGACCCATCAGGCAGTTTGTGGCTGAGGGACAGATATTATTTTATTGCCTGATGAGCCAGGTTCGGCACTGGACCCATCAGGTAGTCTGTGGGTGGAAGACAGATATGGTTTTATTCCCTGATGAGCCAGGTTCGGCACTGGACCCACCAGGTAGTTTGTGGGTGGGGGACTGATATTATTTTATTCCCTGATTAGCCAAGTTTGGCACTGGACCCATCAGGTAGTTTGCAGGTGAGGCTGACAGATATTATTTTCTTCCCTTATTTTGATGCACCAGAATTTCCAGTGAGGGTGAGGGAGGTGGGGACGGATATTATTTTATTCCCTGATGAGCCAGGATCGGCACTGGACACATCAGATAGTTTGTGGGTGAGGGAGGTGGGGACGGATATTATTTTATTCCCTGATGAGCCAGGATCGGCACTGGACACATCAGGTAGTTTGTGGGTGGGGGAAAGATATTATTTTATTCCCTGATGAGTCGGGTTCAGCACTGGACACTTCAGGTAGTTTGTGGGTTGGGGACAGATATTATTTTATTCCCTGATGAGCCAGGTTGGGCATTGGACCCATCAGGTAGTTTGTGGGTGAGGGACAGATATTATTTTATTCTCTGATGAGCCAGGATCGGCACTGGACACATCAGGTAGTTTGTGGGTTGGGGGACTGATATTATTTTCTTCCCTGATTAGCCAAGTTCGGCACTGGACCCATCAGGCAGTTTGTGGCTGATGGACAAATATTTTCTTCCCTGATGAGCCAGGTTTGGCACTGGACCCATCAGGTAGTTTGTGGGTGGGGGACAGATATTATTTTATTCCCTGATGAGCCAGGTTGGGCATTGGACCCATCAGGTAGTTTGTGGGTGATGGGACGGATATTATTTTATTCCCTGATGAGCCAGGATAGGCACTGGACACATCAGGTAGTTTGTGGGTGGGGGACAGATATTATTTTATTTTATGATGAGCCAGGATCAGCACTGGACACATGAGGTAGTTTGTGGGTGGGCGACTGATATTATTTTATTCCCTGATTAGCCAAGTTTGGCACTGGACCCATCAGGTACTTTGCAGGTGAGGCTGACAGATATTATTTTCTTCCCTTATTTTGATGCACCAGAATTTCCAGGAAAAAAATCTACCTTTGAGAAAAGAAGGACAGCAGGTATCTGTAACTTTGCCTTCTTCTTAAGAAACCACTGGATCTGTGCTCCTGACAGATGGTGTGCAGAAAGAACAGCTTTCAGTTTCTCAACTGCAGGCGCTATTACTTGATGAGGAGACCCATTTTGAGTGCAGGAAAAGGGGGCTTGCAAAATCATTATCTGGGGCAAGAACGAGCACTGGAACTATCACACCTGGCTCAGTGCGGCAGCTGCCGGCAGCTGCTGCTACCTCAGGAACCTCTGCTGATGTGGCAAAAGGCACGTGGGAGAAAGACAAATTTGACTCTACCACCATACTGCACGCAATCTCCAGTGCTCCTAGAAAGATAGACTCTGCTCAAGGACTTACCAGAGAAGCACCAGGAATGGCTTCAACAGACAACTCATCTGGCCTAAGAAGATCCCCAGATCGCATTCTACACAAAGATCCTGGTCCATGGATACAGCTCTGAAAGGCACAGGTTGGATGCAGACTGCCTCTGGTAAGTGGATCTCTGGTTCCACACCAATCGTTGCCTCTCCTGCTAGAGAAACTATTATTTCTGACTTGCCTAGTACTTCTGATTCAAATATTGTGGAGCCTATTTTGCACTCAGAATCTTCTACAGCAAATTCTGTAAACGTTACTGATTCTTCACTTAATTTGCCTCTAGAACTTCAACTTATAGAGGATCCTGTACTTCCTCTTAGAAATGACATTCCTTAGCCTAATACTGCTCTTGTGGTAGCTACCATCATGGAATCTTCACCTCCATCTACTTCTTCTAATCCAAGGCAATCAGCTGCACCAGCAGGGCCACCAGAAGCACCACTTAACCAACCTAACAGAACTTCCGCTAGACCTTATGCCTCTTTGTTTCATTTATCCTGCTAAATGATACAATGCAGTCAGGCTTCTATACAAAGGAGGAATGGACACACTCCCTGACTGAGTCTTTGTGGCAAAAATACTGCTTAAAGACACTATGAAGTTTTTCGTCAACGAAATTCATGCCTTAATTCATGTGTCTGGTGAAACTACATTTGACAGTAGTTTCAAGTTAAATGCAGGACTGCAAAAGTTTTGGAATCATTTTCATAGTTTAAAACAAACCCCCTTATGGGCACCACTTGATGCTATTCCTTTAACTAAACCTGCATATAAAACAATAACTGTTTTGTTTCACAGTGAAGGGGTCAGTGTTACTGACCTCAAATATTGGTTAAAGCAAAGATGTACTATATTGGGGCACCAGATGCAATCTTTAACACAGAACATATATTGACTGGGGTTGGAGGGTAAAGTTATGCTCTGTTCTTCTGATGGGTTTATGTCATCTTCCCAACTGTTTTTTTCTTGGCAGAGACAGGGGCGTGCTCTTTTATGTGAGTCAACCTAAGGCTTGCTATATGTGTGGGTCAACTATGCACCTTAGCAGTAGTTGTGATCAGGTGAAGTGCACTTTGTGTCAAGAACTGGGGCATACTAGCGGCCATTGTCTAAATGAGCCAAAATGCAACCTTTGTGATAATCTTGGCCACACATGTCAGAGTTGTTCCTGGGCTGCTCACAATCAGGCTGACCCCTCTGATGATTCTGAACAGAGGTTATTGATCACAATTGCACAGAGAGCAACTTTTCCTAGGCCTTCTCCTGTTGTCTCTAATTCTACGCCCCCCCCAGTGCAGGATCCCCTGCCCACTGTTTTCATCTCCTCTGTACTACCTATGATGGAATCTCCTTCCCCCATAGTAGATATGGAGCAAGACCCACCCCATACTTTGGCTAAAGAATCTACATGCACTGACCCCACTACCATGCCTCCCCCCCCCCAAGAAAGTCACTACAAAGAGTAAAAGGATCACCAGATGCAGTCAGGCTCAGAATCAGCCTGTGTCAAAAATCTCCGAAACTTCTGAACTACCCTTGTCAAATCAGTTTGACACTTTTCAGACCAATTTAGAAGTCTCTGACGCTGACTCTGAGTAATCCTTACTTTGGTCCACACAGGTTGAACCCCCTCTTATCAAGTGATGAATCCCTCACCGCAAAAAAGAAATCTGGGAAACCGCAGAGGAAATCTAGAAAAATGAACAAGAAACCCCCATGAAGTAGGTTAGCCAAGTTTTGTCTCTTCCCATTTCCATAACCCTTATGGCACATGAATTCTTGGCTATAGGGTCTATTAATGTCAATAGTATGAAGAGCTATAGGAAGAGACGACTAGTCATGTCATATCTACTATCTAGTTCTTTTGATGTCTTATTTGTACTTTACACCAGACTTCATACTATTCCTGAATTAAATACAGCCATTAAAACCTGGTATGTTGGTCCATCCTACTGGTCCATAGGACAGGACACTTGCTCAGCGGTTGGTATTCTTTTTAAATTGCACATCCACGTACATATGGTTAAACTAGGTGACCTAGTGCCAGGCAGGGTTTTGATTCTTGACAATAAAATCTCACATAAATACTACAGATTTGTAAATGTGTATGCTCCATAAATAAAAGCTGAAAGAACTGCTTAATTTCAGGCAGTCCAACCCTACCTATTATCTTCTCACTTTGTTATATGTGGGGGTGACTTTAATTGTGGTCTGGATGTCCAGGATAGGGGACAACATACTAAAACTAGAAAGTTTTTTTATGATATGTCTGCTTTGAAAACTGTCATTTCAGATTCTAATTTAATAGATGCTTACATGTCTCTACATACTATGTCTGCCCCCCAGATTTCAAAAGGGAACTCTTGCCACAAGGATAGATTTCTTCTTTATTTCTACATCCCTGCATATTTCTTCCATATCTGTGGAGGCAGTAGAGTTCTCTGACCATAAACTTCTTACCTTACAAGAGCTCGATAAGCTCAGGGTGGACAAGGCAATGGGACCTGATGGCATACATCCCAAGGTGCTAAAGGAGTTAAGGGTGGAACTAGCAGAGCCATAATCAGAACTGTTTAGTGAGTCTCTGAGCACAGGAGAGGTTTCAGAAGACTGGAGAAGGGCTCATGTGATCCCACTCCACAAGAGTGGTAGCAGGGAGGAGGCAGGGAACTACAGACCAGTCAGTCTTACCTCAGTAGTGGGCAAGATTATGGAGGCAACACCTGGAATCCATAGGACCACTGGATCCAAGACAGCATGGGTTTACAAAAGGAAGGTCCTGTCAAACTAATCTCATAGATTTCTTTGACTAGATAACCAGAGCAGTGGACCAAGGGGGAGCAGTTGATGTTGCCTACCTTGACTTCAGCAAAGCTTTCGATACAGTTCCACATAGAACTAAATATTCAATAAGAGACTATTACAGGCTTCTGTACATCTCATTTATCCAACCCAGTCCTGCTCCACACCAGAGAAGAAACTGGTAGATCATCTCATTTTACTAAGGGAACTCAGAAAAAGTTAATAAGTCAGGTTTGGAAGGCTTCCTCCTTACTTTAGATCAAACGCAGGCATTTGATGCCATTGATCATAGCTATTTATGAACAGTTTTACACCATTATGGTATCCCAGAGATGTTTATAACATGGATCAAAAATCTGTACAAAATAGCCACAGTCACCCCACAAATGAATAGCTGGCTAGGTCCCATTATTTCCATACAGAGGCTGTCCACTCAGCCCTTCACTTTATGTATTTAGTATTAACTCTTTAGTCAGGGCATTGAACTCCTTCCCACTACTGTCACATGTTCAAGTAGACTCTTGCAACATTTCCCACACTGCACTAGCTTATGCAGATGACATCACAATTATTGTAAAAGATACATCCTTGGTGAGACAGGCTGTGAATATCTGGCATCAGTTTTGTTCGATATCTGGAGCAGCACTTAATTTACAAAAATGTATTGATAGGCATCTAGGTCAACCAGACAATCCTGTGGTAACCGTTTCAGGTATCACCCTCACAAGGGATTCTATTACAGTTTTAGGTATACTTTTTGGGTCCGGAGACCTGAACACTCTTAACTGGGCATCCAAAATAGAACAAGGCAAAAGACTGGTACAAAATTGGAATAGGTGGCAAATGTGTAAACGTAAGAGGATATGCCTAATTAAAACATTCCTATTATCCATCTTTTTATACATTAGCTACCGTTTCCCTCCTCCAAGATCATTTGAAGCTACATTTTACCGGATATTTTTTCAGGCAGTTTGGGGGAGCAGGTTAAACCCCCCTAAAGAGGAACATTTTCTACCTCCCAGTGAAGCAAGGAGGTCTGAGTATGGTCAATCCTCTGTTTTATTTTTCTACAAAATTTATACAGTAAGTAACTTGTGACCTCTTTTATCTCAGGTCAGAAAGATTTGGTTGCCCTTATAGAACCTGTCTTGTGTCACTTGGGTTCCTCAATGGAGTAGTGGCACCTTTCCGGTAGTGAAGCACACCCATATTGGCCCTACTTACCTCTGAGAGGTGTTTTGCCAAACTCAAAAGCTGGCGAATTTCTAGCCACATGATCTCCACCATGGCCAGAAAACTTTTGTACAAACATATACTTAGGGAACATTTTTCTGAGCCATTAACTTTCCCTACTTGCCCTGTAGCTTCCCTCCCCTACCTTCTAGAACTTTTGACTAGTCAAGAATACCTGAAAAGATGTGGGATGTTCACAGGCTCTGTTGCCACAACAAGCTTAATGTTAAAGCTAACAAAAACACAAATAACTGCCAGAACATCTGTGTTCCAGACCCTTATGTCACCAGCAGCAAGAAAGCATGAACCATTTATTCTTTTCCTGTAGCTACATCTTTGATTTTTGGAAATTTATAGCAAAGCAATGGAAGGTCACCAGTTCTGCAAAGGTCACTGTTGAAATACTGTTATATGGGCATTTTGATAATTCATGGAAGAAATGGGATAGAACCACCCTGAATGTGATATTTACAGTTATAAATGGAATATATGGAACTGAAGATGTTGGTATACCTTGCAACAAGAGGATACTTCTCATGTAGTACTGTTACAAAAAATGACATCTGAATTGAAACTGATTTATCAGTTTGAAGCTAGACATAACAAGCATTTGTCAATGCCGAATGTTGTCTCGCTGGCATTGGTAGTGCAGGAGTTAGAGATGCATAACAGGAATGGCAGTGAAGTATTGAATTGCCACCAACCCCACCCTCACCCTGCAGAGACTGACAGGTGTTGGGGTGTGCCTTTGGGTCATCAGCTATAACTTTCATGCCATTTAACCTCACCCTACCCTGTAGACACTGACAAGTATTGTGGTGTGCTTGGGGGTCTTTGGGCCTTATACTTACCCCATTCCATAAGGAAATATGCTGAGATGGGTGCAGTGTAGGAGAATGAGGTGAACTTTAGGGCCGAATACTCCAAGGCACACCTCGATGCCTGTCACTGGTTGCAGGGTGGGGGTTGGGGTGGAATGACATGAGCATTACAGACAATGATCCTAAGTCACACCTCTGACACCTGTCAGTCTCTACAGGATGGAATGTTACAGTTGGAAACCCTAACACTGTAAGCATTTATTGGTATTTTCACTCCAAATTTTCAACATGGGCTTTTTGTGACCCCACCTCATGAAGAGTGGCACTATCAGTTTATTAGCCGAAAGGTGGTTTTGTACAGCCACTATGCCATTTGGCGACACAGGCATGAAAACACATTTTGGGCAGGATGTGAAAAATGACAACTGTATTATTCATGAAGAGGTGTAAAAAAATGGCAACGTTGAAAATCTGGAGTGAAAATATGAAAAGTTGGTGAAGTCATGAGCAGGCATAGAAACTGCGTAGCACACGTCCGTAACCCAATTATTTTTAGGATTTTTTTAACCACATTTTCAACATAGGCATTTTGGGGCCTCCCCTCATGAACAATGGCACTGTGATTTTGTTAATCTCTCCCAAAAGTTGATTTCTCACAGTAACCACACCATTGTGAGTCACAGGTGTGAAAATACATTTTGGGCAGGATGTGAAAAATGACAGCTGTACTGTTCATAAGGTGGTGTGAAAAAATGCCAGTGTTGAAAATCTGGCATGAAAATATTGCAAATTTACGAAGTTGCAAGGGTGCATGGAAACTGCACAATGCACACTTGTAACACAGTCATTTTATGGACTTTCATCACCAGACTTTCAACATAGGCATTTTGGACGTCTGCTCATGAACAGTGTCACCGTCATTTTCTCAAACTGTCCCAAAAATTTATTTTGCACAGTGACCGCGCTATTCTGCGCCAGACGTGGGAAAACACATTTCGGCCAAGATATGGAAAATGACAGCTGTATTGTACATGAGGAGGTATGGAAAATGTCAATTTTGAAAATCTGGAGTGACAATATTACAAATTAATGAAGTTACAAGCATGTGTGGAAACTGCACAACACATGCTTGTAAAACAGCCATTTTTTTGGATTTCTTCCACCAGATTTGCAACATAGGCTTTTTGAGAGTCCCCCTCATGAACAGTGGCACTGTTGTTTTGTTAATTGGTCCCAAAAGGTAATTCCATGCAGTGACCGCAAATCACCTTTTAGGACTGAATAACGCCATGACAGTGACTGAATTCATGAGGAGGGGTCCCAATAACCCCATGTTGAAAATTTGGTGCCAAAATTCCCAAAATGCCTGAGATATGCACCAAAGTTGAAAAACACTATTTATGCCATTATACAGCTTACCGGCATTTCTTCAGTTCATAGTCGGCTTTGAAGAGTGCAGAGGTGTTCCTGGTCCACTGAAGATCATCGCACCATGCTCTGGAGGTAGGTATGGGTGGATGGGGAGGCAGCGTGTGCAGAGGGTGGGCGTGGGTTGAGGGAGGGCCACTGGAGTTGACGAGGGACCATTTTCTGGTATGCAGGTTTAAAAAAAAACCAAAAAAATTACAGGACGGTTTTTGTTTTACAGGGGCATTTGGTACATTGGGGTGGGATCCCAGCAGGCTACCTGACTGTTTTGGGGGATGCTGCAACTGAAGGGGGATTGGGAACCCCCATTGCCACAAACTGAAGGGAGGGACAAGAGCTGAGTGGGATTAGGCACCCCTCTTGGCACACAACAAAAGTGGCGGGGTCATTATGCCGACGGGGAGTGGGCTCCCCCATCTGAAAAATAAACAGAGAAGAGGGGGGACTAAAGCCGATGGGGATTGGGTCCCTGTTGGCAAAGAACGACTGTTTGGAGGGGCGCACATGATGCTGAGGGGGATTGGGCACTCCCTCAGCATACACATTAAATGGGAGGGGGGCATTATGCTGATGGGGAGGGCTCCCCATCTGCAAATGAAGTGGGTTGGGGCACTCTGCATGGCGGCAGTCAGTGCCAACATGTTTATTAAACTGCTTAACCAGGAAATGCATGCCACTGCATGATGAGCTTGTCTCATTGCAGTGGACCTTTTCTTAGATCTGGTGGCCAGTTTACGTGTTGCTCGTGTCAGCGCCTGCAGCTGCCTTATTGGGGAATAAGGGACGCACCTACTGATGTGTGCCCTGCATTCTCCCACAGTGACTGCACCACCAAATCTGCTACTACTATTACAATATGTTGGCTGGCACACACTCACGAGCCAACATAAAAATCAGACTTCTGTACTAGTTACAGAGAAACTGCCCTGGGTCACCGACTCAGATATCCCCATTACTTGAGTTATAGAGGCAATCCTTATTGTTTTTTTCTTGACTTAGTTTTGTTTTCTTTTTTTTTCTGGTTGGGGTTCTTCTGATGCACTTTAACAATGCTTTATTTAGGGGTGCATAAGAGGCCCACATGAATATTTTGATTATACAACAGTATGATTTCCTTTTTCTTTGCTTATTTGTGTTTTTGGTTTTTATCATGCATATTGAATGACCTTTCCTTTGTTATTTTTTCTTGTTTTGTTTCTGGATTATTTTGTATGATTTTAATAAAAAACTAAATGCCCCTACTCTTTTCGATAAGTGCCATGGGATCTTTAACATCCACCTGAACAACCACCAGAATAGGCAGACGGAACCTTGGTTTAACGTCTCATCCGAAAGATGGCACCTCAGCAGTGCAGTACCCCCTCATGATGCACTACAGTGTCACTATTAAGATTTAACCCAAGTGCCTGGTGTGGAGATAGAACCCACAGACTTCTGATCCTCCAGCCTCAGAGGCGAGTGTGCTACCTGCTGAGCCATGGACACTGACATTAGCCCCCTCAGGTAGTTGGAAGGGGAGGGACATATTTTTTCTTTAATATTCCCTGACTGGCCAAGTTGGGTGCTGAACCTGTCAGGTTGCTGGGGGAGGAGAAATGGTTTTGTTTTTCTAATGGGATGGGTTGGACACTGGATCTATCAGGTTGTTGGGAGGAGGGGACATATTTATTTTATTCCTTGACAGGCTGGGTTGCATACTGGACCCATCGGGTAGTTTGGAAGTGAGGAATATTTTTTTTTATTACTTGATGGGATGTATTAGGTATTAGACAAGTCAGGTAGTTGGAGGGGGGAAGAGAGACAGATTTGTTTATTTGTATTCCAGTGGGTCATGTTGGGCACTGGATCTCTCTGGTTGTAGGGGGAGGTGGACAGATTTGTTTAATATCCTGATGGTCTGAACACTGGACCTGTCAGGTAGTTGGGCCCTAGAACTATAAGGTTGTTGGTGGAGGTGGACAGATTTGTTTTATTCCCTGATGAGTTGGGCACTGGACCTGCCACGTAGTTATGCACTGGATCTGTCAGGTTGTTGATGGGAGGGGGATATTATTTTTTTTTATTCCCTGACAGACAGGGTTGCATATCAGATCAGACCCATCATGTAGTTTGGGAGAGATAGACGTATTTTCTTTTATTCTCTGATGAGATGGTATTTGTTGGGTATCAGACAAATTAGGTAGCTGGGGGGGGGGGATAGATTTGTTTTATCCCCTGATCAGTCAGGTCAGGCACTTTGTCTGTCCAGTTGTTGGGAGAGGGGAACATATTTATTTTATTCCCTGATTGGTTGGGCTGGACACTCAACCCATCAGGTAATTGGGAAGGGGTGGTCAGATATTTTTTTTTATTCACATCAGGTAGTTGGGACAGGGAGTAAGATTTTATTTTATTCCTTGTTTTACCAGATAGGACACCAGAAATTATTTTTTCTTTTTTATGTGTCTTCACTCAGATCTGTCCCCGTCCGCATTACCGTCTGCCCAGACCTGTCATCTGCTGTTCCTGAGACTTACCTTCCTGGTGTTCCTCTCTGGCTTACTCGCCCTGGGCGAGGCCTTCAAGAGGGAGGGATGGTTTCCTCTCGGAGTTCTGGCTCAGTGTCCAGGGGTACTAAGGGTTATTAGTGCAAGGCCTGAGGTACAAGGCAAATGGCATCCTGCACAGCCCAATGTTTTCCCTGGTTTTCTCCCAGGAGTTGTGGCATGCAATTATGTCAATGGCACACATGCTGATATCTGCCCTGCCTCCTGAACACACCAGCTCTGGCCATCAGACCTCCTGGCTTCCTTCAGAGGTCAGGCAAGTGCCAGGAAATTTCCACACCATCCTCTAGGAGGAGGAAAGCAGTCCATAGGATACTCAGTCCTCCTCCCCCCTGGCTGACCCTCTAACACCCAGGCTCACTTCTGAACCCAGGCAGTCAGCGCTGCAAGCAGTAGTGCTATGGCTGTACAAGCGGGCTGCACTGGCACTGGAAATTCTATTCTAGTCCACATTCTCCCCCTCATCAGAATGGAACTCCCAAGCTTTGTAAAACACTTTGATTGGTTAAATGTTGTTTTGCAAACTGCCTCACCTGGGTCCCCTCTTGTTTCAGTAACTCATCTCTCCCCCCTTAGTTTTCCTAGTGCCTGGTCAGGCTATTCAAATTTACTGGAAACTCAGCTGTTTTTTTCATTATACAGAGAGGCAGAAAAAGTCACTTCCCAGTTCCTACAAGCAACAATTGGTACCACAGCTATTGTTATTATTTGTCCTTTTGCATAGCAATAATTTAGCAGCACAGAAACGTTCAGTTTTGTATATGCAATTTCATTATTCTTTTCCCAGAAAAGAGTAATGATTAGCTTTCCATTCATGAAGTTGTGCAGACTGAGAGTTACTTGTTGTTCCTCTATGAGATCATTCATTGTACTTCTTGTCATCACAGTGGGGGAGGCGAGACTAGGCTAAACAACCTGAGGGCTTCTTCAGTGATATCACCTAGGTCAGCTGCATGTTCATGAGACAGCTGCCACTTGCTAAACAGGTTCTAATGCACTCTCCTCTTTGTTGCCAACAGCAAGGAAGTAACATGTTACACACAGCTGCAGGGAGCAATAGTAAGGCACAACTCATTCATTTGCAGCCATAAAAAAGTGTATCCTAGTCTGCCAATGCATATCAGTTTGACAGCTGCAAAATACTTCTTGACTTTGATCTCAATATAAGCTGGCTGCTATGCAGACCAGCCATAAAAACACAAAAGATACTTCAGCTTTACTTACTTCACACACAATGCCACTCCCTTGTCATAACTAGAGGAGACTCAGAGAGAGAGAGACAGACAGACAGACAGGTAGACAAAGACAGAGATACAGAGGGAGACAGAGAGAGGAAGAGAGATCAGGTGGGTAGGTTAGGCTAGGGAAGAAAAAAGTAAAAACCACAAAAAATACAAATTCACACAATGCACTGCCCCATCATCATCAGAAGAAAGGAACAGATGAAGTGTGTGTGTGTGTGTGTGTTTGGGGGGGGGGGTAAGGCCGCGCAAAGGGAGAAAAAACAGAAAAACAAGCACAAATAGGGGCTTCAGCTTCACTTTATAGTGCCACTGCTTGATCTCGTACTTTATACTAAAAAATAAAGAAAAATCATAGGAATATAGAATCTCACAGCAGATGAAGAGTGGTGTTTCATCAAGTCTGCCCATAGTTATCCTACCTTACACACACCACACCACAGCAGTGGCTCCCGGGTGCAGTTGGTGCTGCATTCAAAATGAAACAGTTAAAAGGCTCTCGCAAATTCCAAAAGACTTCAGGTAGACATAAAACTATTTATTTCTATTTGTTTGTATTTAATTAAAAACAGCAACCAACAACAAAATATCAAACCTCTCCCATGCAACCCAGCTTCTGCAATAAGCCAGGAGAGCACTGGCCTTTGCCAACCCTGACTCCCAAAAGAGGACAACAGTCCAGATGCTCAGTCCTCTTACACCCTGGCCTGCACTCTGATGCCAGCGTTCACTCCCAAACCTGGTCATCGGCACCACAAGCAGTAGCACTACCACTGCGCCAGCTGGCCGGCCATTAACTTGAGCTGCATAGGAGAGATCTGATACTCTGTCATGAGTTGCTATTTTTTTTTTTTATCACATACAAATAATCAGACAACAAGTCATTTTATATCTACCTGAAGTCTTTTAGAGATCATGAGTGCTCAGATTGGTGCCTTTGAATTTTCTTACCTTACCCCACCCCCTCAAACCTAGTGCTGGATAGAGTGCTCACCACTTTTCCAATAAATTCTGCTTCCTCTCCATCCTAGTTCCCCCAAAATGAGACTATGTGTTCCTTGGCCTCGTCCCATCCATATCTGAGCCCCCTAATGGTCCTTGCCACCATGACTTCTGCCATTAATCTGTTCCAGCAATCCACCACCCCTTCAATGAAGTGAAACTTCCTCACATTCTTTTAAAATCTACCTCCCACTAATCTCTTGTCGTGCTCCCTTTATAACTGCATCTCTGTTTCTATTGAACAGATCATTGCAGTTTACCCTATTCATACCATTTGGAATGTATACATCTTTATTATTCCCTCCTTTCCTGTTTGGCTTTCAGTGAGTAGATGTTTAGGGCATTCAGCTGTTCTTATAGGATCTGCTCTGTTAGCCCTAATTGGAAGGCTACAGCCTGTAGTTCAAGGGGGTGGTGCAACTTGCCCACTCCTTTGGCCTATTTAAGGGCTGCTCTTCTCACTCCACACACAAGCATTTTTTCCTTGCAGGCAGAGCCTCTGTCGGTCTGTCTTTTCCCCGGAGCCTGCTGGGACCCTGCCCCCGGCCCATGCTGCTGTGTTGTGGGTTGCTTGGTTTCCACTGGACTTTCGTTTTGAGTCCTCAAGCTTTTGGGTTAGTGTTGATTACATCTTGCTCCTGCGTGCTTCTTTGTGTTGCTTGTTCCTGTCCTGTGTTTGAGTTTTGTTTGTATTTTCCTTTTGGGGGGCTTTCTATTCACTTGTTTGTATTGTGCTAATGCAGTACTGGTGCTATTTGGCTCCCATTTGCTCACTAGCTTTCTGCAAACCTTCACTGCAACTGCAATTGTTAACTGTATGTTTAAGCTCAGTTCCTGCTTCCCTGCTTGCTGCTTCAGTGCTTATCCACCTTAATTGTTTGTATCTGTGCATGCTCACACTGTAAAGCTAGCCCATGGTATTCAAACCTGCTTTCATGCAGTTGCACCAGGCAGTCTTTGCTATTGTTTCAGTATATTGCCTCTCCCTGCAATTCCACTGTTTCTTTAGCTTGGGTGCTCCTTGAAGCTATAACTATTTGCTACTGGACACTGCTCATTACTTTTATGTACTGCTTCATTATACTCTGGACATCAGCACAGCAACAGCTGTCACTGTAAACTAGTTTTAACCCTTAGACTGCTGACAGAATTAGAACGTACATGAATTTTGGACTGATATATCAGTCCACGGCCCTGCAAGGGTTAAAATTGGCATATGGGTCATGCTACTTTACTGTTGACTCCTTATTTTCCCTAGGGTGGAGACTGGGAATTGTTGTGAAGTTGTGGCCCCATGTGGTTCAAATTCCTCATGTTTGAATCCTACCTCTGCTGCAAAAAACCTCTGAGTATTTATACCACCTTTAATTGGCCTCCTTAATGGGACTGCTTGACTTGCCTCCCTGCAAGTTATGTGAATTGCTGCTTCTCTGACCTACATGCATTGCTTACTCTGCCTCACAGACCTATGTGTAGATCCAATCATTGCTTACGTGGATGTTTTCTGCTATATGCTTGCTATAAAACATGCTTGAGCTACGTGAGGGTCTACAACTCTCAGCACTCCTTTAAGCTGTCTGTGGAGGCATGCCAACCTCAAGCATTAGTTACTATAGTGCAGGGCTCAACCTGCAGCCAATGGTTTTGCTCTGTTCCCTGAAGTCTGCATCTTGAGCATGTGAAGCTTGGGGTAAGGTCCTTCTCACCTGGCCCATAGCTGGGAATGTCCTCACTCTGGGTGGACCTTCAGTCATCAACTGTACCGAGGGCACCTCTCGATGTAGCATTAAGACTTCAGCAGCGAAGGGTTGGGGCTCTCATGAAGGGCCCCTTTAGCTGCCCGAGCGGGTTTGGAGGCACCCTTCGTAGATATTCTCCCTATAACTGCTTCTGGTTCACCTGGTTTGTTTTTAGATTGGTAGGCCAGCTGAGCACCTCAGCAGTTGTGGCTCTCCTCCTCCTCCTCCAGCCTTGGAGGAGAAGTGTTGCATAGTTAGCCTCACAACCCTTCACGACGTTCCCATTAGAAGGATAGAGGAGAGCTTTCCTCCAAATTGGAATATTTTCTACCCCCTTTAATTAAGTTTTCAAATTGCAGCAGCAGAGCCATCACTAATCAAAAACATCCCAAGCCGGGAGGGAAGGCGACCTAGGCCTTGGATCCCCAGAGATTTCCTCCTCTAAGGGTGTTTTTTCTCTCCCCAGTGCCACTAGTCTTCATATTTGGTTAGCTTTAGGCAATAATCCTTAGGTCACTTAGGTAGGTTTCTGCTGCTGGATGGAGTGGGAGGCCGTCCCGTGTCATGTCTCTCCATTTGGCTATTCTCTCTCTCCTTGCGAAGCCAGACCTCCATGCCTTACAGTCAGATCTCTGAGTGGGTCACTATTCATCTGTTCTTTCCTGCCTACTCTACTCAAGCATACTACCAACTGACCCATGCTACCAAGTGAATGAACCCATACTACCAACCGACTTACCTACAAGTCCTCAACCCAATAAGTGCTCACTGTCTTGTATGCTTTGATTGACACTATTTTGGGGCTTCTTCCTAAGATACCTTTAGCCAAGGGAATCACTCCCATGGCACCTCAAAAGTAGGAACCCTTCCCTAGGGTTCCTTGCCTTTTCACCCCTACAGGGGGGTATATCCTATGGATAGAGAGGTGAACAGCCAGAAATTGTCCACATTACACAAGCACAAAACCAGATGCATAAGCACATTGAATTGGAAGGCTACAGCCTGTAGTTCAAGGAGGCAGTGCAACTGACCACACTCCCCTTTGGCCTATATAAGGGTTGCTCTCCTCACTCCACACACAACCATTTTTTCCTTACCCCTCCATCCAACCCTCCTCCTCCAGCAGCATGCCTCTCTCTCTCATGGGTTTCTTCCTAAGGTACAGTACCTTTAGCCAAGGGAATCACTCCCACGGTACCTCAAGTGGTGGCACCCTAAGCTAGGGTTCCTTGCCTTCATACCCCTACAGGGTGGTATATCCCATTGATAGAGAGGCAAACAGCCAAATATCCATTACACAAGCACAAAACTAGCTGCACAGGCACATTGAAATAATTGTTGTGCTCCTTCACCACACTAACACCAGCCTACCAATGTCTTTCCTTAGGGGAGAACTCCAAAACTGGTCACAGTACTCCAGGTGAGGTCTCACCAGTGATTTATACAGAGACAATATCACCTCCCCCTTCCTGTTGTAAAAAATAATCCCTATATATCCCACCATCTTAGATACCTTAACATAGGCCTTATTACTTTCAGTGGCTTGCTTGAGTGAGTTAATAATGAGGACACACAGGTCCCTCTCCTCTGCAGAAACACATTTATATAGAGAACCTATATTAACAATTTCCAAAGATCTGGTAATACCCAAAGAGAAATTAAAGATTAAACAATTTTGTCACAGGTGTATAGATAAAGGGTGCTGCCAGTTTTAATATTTGAGGCTATAAACCATCACAACCTGCAGATATAAACCTTGACATTTTTAGCAGAATGTAGACCTCACTCTAGGATACTAATTTCAGCTCAAATTCACCAGCTGCTTTTCCCACGTCAGTGTCCGCTGCTCCTGGGTTGAGAGGGCTCTGTTCCCTAGCCTGCCCCACTTCATACTCAGCTCTCAGTCAGCTGCTATCCCGGTGCTCTAATTCACCAGGTACTCTGCCAGTTGGGGGCCATGTGGTATCAGGTGTTCAGCATCATCTTGTCAGACTTTTTAAGTTTTACAGCCATGCAACTAATATCAGGAGACAAGTACTGATAGTTTTCCTAGCAACCTGACTTATCTGCCTAGCTACCTTTTAATTCAGTTCTCCAGTGTTTCAAAAGCTTGTTTTATGTGCTTAGGTACTGTATAATTCAATTCTCTGGTGCCTTAAAAGCTAGAGTTAATGTGCTCAGCTACTTTATAAGTAAAGTTCTCCAGTGCCTTAACAGCTGGCATTCCTATATATTTCAACACCAATCTATTAATGTGCTGTCTTACAACTGCACCTGTGTCTATAGAGCTGTTTTACTCAATAATTTAGAAAGCTACATGAGGGCTTTTAGAACTGTTTTCTGTATCTTTTTCCTTGCATTCTTTTTTGTAACTCCACTCTCCTCCCATCCCCCCCTTTCTGATTCAGCCTGTCTCCAGTTTCAGTTTTACTAACCAGGTATTTCTCCTTCTGTCCGCAGATGCTATTCCCACTTCAGCATCCGCTGCTCCGGGGTTGAGAGGGCTCTGTTCCCTTGTCCTCACCACTCCCTCCCTGATCAGACCTCAGTCAGCTACCATCCCAGAGTTCCAATTCACCAGGAACTCGATCAGTTGGGTGCCATGCAGCTTCAGGCCTTTGGCACAATCACACTCCACTCTCTCCTCCAAGCCATGTTCACAACCTAAGCTAGTGTTTCTTTTATAGGGACTTGCAATAAGCAAAAATCAGTGTACTTCTGCACCTCTACTGCATAGTAACGTGGTATTCCCCACTCGCCCCCTACTGGCATTACACTCTTGAGGTTCCTCAGCACCAGAAACTAAACAAGTGGAACTAGCTCAGCTATAGCCAGTAATACTTATTGAACACTACAGCACAGACCCTGCAGATTGCCTATAAACTATGATACAATGGCTCTAGAAATATTGGCTCCTGATTGACTAGCTGGCATGATTTACAATGTATATTATGCCAACACCCCATGGTAGAAGTGCCAGCCAATCAGGGCAGCAAACTTCAAAGTTGCTGGTTGCCATATTGTTTTCCCCCGGTAAGCAGAACGCACAAAACTAAAATTAAACAAACAAAAAACTCTCTCCTTCTTTTCTACATTGTATAACAGTAATATGCCATGACTGGGTATGGGTAATAGCAAGATTTACCCACTTCTGGTGTGGTTTCCTTACTCAGCTGCGCCTTGTAAGCAAGCCACACCAGGTATGGGTAAATCCTGCCATCACCCACACCTGGTCATGGTATATTCCTTAACTAACCTTAACACCATCACCCACATCCCAGGGAACCCACCCAGAAGCAGACTAATAGCACTCACAGTATTCTTTTACTGATTGTACCTGCCCTAGTTATTAGGGATGGGAGAACTCTGTGAAGTTCTAACCCTTATTAAATTAGCACCGGAACACGGTGAAGTCCTAATTTATCCTGACTAGTTCTGATTAGCTCTAATTTATTGACCGATATTTGAAAAAATGTGAAAAAGTGCATTAAAGTGGCCAAAGTCGCTCACATTTGACACAGAGGTCCAAAAGAAATAGTTTAATGGATTTGTATAAATATTAAAGTAAAACTGCTGCATTAAAAAGCAATCTGTCACTATCAGCCCCTTCATGGCTGGCCTGTAATGGTGGCATATCATGCTCAGGCCCATGACATGAGTGTGCTGGGAGAGATGGAGAGACAGACAGACAGACAGATGCAAATACCTACAGTATATCATAGCACCACCAAGCACTGCAGGCACTGCCAGGCAGCCTAAGATTTCATTTTTTATTAATGGTGCTGTGTGGGTATTATTTTGATGGATGTTCCAGTCAGAGCTGAACAAGCCAAAGAAATGAATATGAAAGATAAAATGAGCAGCACTAACAGAGCCCACGCACCCTACCCATGTGAATGATGCAACTGCTTTGCGGGTCCTAGTGTAACGTGGTATATGGTGCACTACCTGGTCCAAGAGGTGGTAATGTTTTTGGTACTACAGCTACTTCCCCTGAATCTGATCAACATGCTGAGGAATGGATGCTGAATCCTTAAAGAAAACTGAAAGACATAATGATCACTACACAGGCAGGCAGTCAGTCACACATCACATTGGTCAAGTGCAGTGCAGTCATAAAAAGTTTGTCACTGCCATCCTGAAGACCCGATGACACACAATACAACACAATGACATCCTTCCTAGTTCCACAGTTGATTGCTGCCAGCCCCTGCCAAGTAATTTAAGTATCACAAAATATAGTAATATAATAATCTCAGCCCAGTTACTGTAAGTGAGATGTAACCAGACTAGCATACCACACACACAAACAATAAAGAAATTATACGAATTTGTAATTTAGTAGCATTTTTTTTCTGTGACGTATTTGCAGCCAAATATTGGGGACGTGAGAAATAGAGTATACAAAGACTATTCGGTTTCTGAACTTTCAGGCATCTGCTGAGTCATGCATGCACTGTACAAAAATTTAAACAGTACAGTCAGGATCACTTTAAGGGCAAAAAAGTGACAAGTAGTAGTAGTAAGAAGGACTAGAGTAGGACAGAAAGTGACAAGCAGTAGTAGTAAGGAGGACTAGGGTAGGTCAGAAAGTGACAAGCAGTAGTAGTAAGGAGGACTAGAGTAGGTCAGAAAGTGACAAGCAGTAGTAGTAAGGAGGACTAGAGTAGGACAGAAAGTGATAAGCAGTAGTAGTAAGGAGGACTAGAGTAGGACAGAAAGTGACAAGCAGTAGTAGTAAGAGGACTAGAGTAGGACAGAAAGTGACAAGCAGTAGTAGTAAGGAGGACTAGAGTGGAAGAAAGTGACAAGTAGTTGCTGTGACTCGTAACCATGACTTGTGATGACAAAAAGTGAAAGCAGTAGTAATAGACAGCAGTACTCTACCTTACAGATCAGATAGTGGTACCTGGTACCACCAAGTAAGTTTGTGACATGAAATGCAGTTGCTTGCTGTATTTGGACTCTGAACCTACTGATGTTATTTTTTTCCTAATCTGTGCTGCTCATGTGATCATAGAGGCCTGGCCTAGCCTGGCCTGACCTCATCTGTTGCAATTAATTGCAGCTTCATGTAATAAACCCTATTCACAAAATATTTTTACCATAGGCACACATTCTTGAAAGTGTTTTGTGCATAGGGCCTGCTCAGAGCAGTTATTGTATGTTTTATTCAGGTATCATATTTGAAATTAAAGTGAGGAATGTTGACTTTGAGAAACACGAGGCACTCAGCATTTTCTGGTGTCAAATGGGATCGTGTGTCAGTAATGATGTTACCAGCTGAACTGAACAATCGTTCTGAACAGACGCTAGTTGGAGGGCAATTCATGTACTTCACTACAATATTTACTAAGGCAGGCCACATATTTTATTTAGATTTCCAGTATTTCAAAGGATCAGCTTCCCAGCTGATATTGGGCTCTGCCAGGTACATTTCAACAATGTCTGTGCTGAGACTGTGTTACAAGAGACAGATGAAGATGTTACAATAACATCTTCTAAGTGACTCCAGAGACATGAAGCTGAACCAAGTGACTGTGGGACAGTGCTATCATGCTTGGCTGGTGGTGAAGAAGAAGATTTCCACTACAATGGCTGAGGAGGAAGAGGGAGAAAATGCTGAAACAGTAGAGGATGGGCCACCTGATGCTGTGATGCTGTGTCATGAAGAAGATTCTAAATGTCGTGCTGTTATTGTACTCTGTTCCATGACAGCACACACCTCGTCAATTATTTCTTGTTTCTCTCAAAACAGGTATTATCATCATCACTCAATAGTTGCTTCGATTTGTATTGTGGGTCCAAGACTGTTGCTTTAATGTAGTAATCAGAATGAAGCATTTTACATAGTTTGTCATCTTCAACTTCTTTGATGATACGACTCATTAGATCCTATTGTATTCTGGAGGGCAACCAGCATGTGTCAGTGCCACTGGCAGCCTGTGTGATCATGGAACTGTCTTGCTTCTCTAACTTTTCCCTAATCAGATTCAGTCTGAATTTTAACATTTTTATTAGGGGTATCAGCTGGCTGAGTTGCTGTGTTTGCACTAACCTCCCTGGTGATTTCTTCAAATGGCTGGAGCAGTACAATGAGAAACTCCAGCATGGCCCACTGTGGTGGAGTGATATCGACGTCTGCATCACCAATTTTATTTTCCAAGGTGTACTGCCTGACAGCTTTCTTTTGTTCCAGTAGCCTTTGGAACATATAAAAAAACAAATTCCATCGAGTAAAAATGTTTTTGATTTATCTGTGCAAAGGTAAACTGTGCTTCGCTGTGTTTTTGTCAAACAAGTGACGGGCTTTGCTTGAGTGACTGAAATCAGTGCATTTTCTATTACCAGTGTTAATGAGAGCCTTAATCTCCCTGTCATCGAGAAAACCATGAACTATTAAATTTAAGCCATGCACAAAGCAGCAGATGTGAACAAAGCCCCCCCCCCACCTCCAAGGCCTTCCTTATGTTGGACCCATTATCTGCAACTATAAAGCCAGCTGACAGTCCCTGTGAAGTGAGCCATTGCTGTATTGGTTTTTGGAGCTCTTCATTGATGTTGTATGAGGTATGTTCAGATGGAAAATAAAACATTCTTAGATCAGAAAACTTAAGAAACAGAAACATAGACTTTGACAGCAGATGAGGACTGCTTGGCCCACCCAGTCTTCCCATTTCCCTACCTATTGGATAAGCTGCAGATCCTAGTTAACCAACATCATACTTCCTCCTACCCCCAAACCCTAGAATTATCTTATGTCTCTCCCATGCATTCTTGAATTCCCCCACTGTTTTTTACACTACAACCTCATCAGAAAGGCCATTCCATGCATCCACCACCCTCTCTGTTGAAAAAATACTTCCTCACATTGCCCCTGAGTTGTCTCCCCTGTATCTTCAGATTGTGTCCCCTTGTTCTTGCACTCCTCTTTTTCTGAAAGATGCTACCCTCTTGGACTTTGTTGATTCCCTTGAGATACTTGAAAGTTTCTATCATGTCCCCCCTCTCCCTCCTTTCCTCAAGGGTATGCATATTAAGCTCCTTTAGTCTTTCTTCATATGGCTTCTGTTGCAGACCCCACAACCATTTTAGTTGTCCTTCTCTGGACTTCTTCCATTCTGTCTATGTCCTTGCAGAGATGGGGTCTCCACAACTGTATGCGGTACTCCAGATGGGGTCTCATCAACTGTCTGTATAGAAGGATAACAACTTCCTGTTTTCTACCAGTGATGTCTCTCCCTATATATCCCAGCATCCCCCCAAGCCATCCTTACTGCCTTCTCACATTGCTTGCTTAAAAAAACTGTGATGCTTCACTGTCCCCACTCCCATGTGAATTATCAAATCATGCCCAATGGGCCGTGACAGACATGAAGGGTTCTGGCTGACAGCTTGTTCAGATATCTGTTGTGAGATCCACCACCCTCCCAACAGCACTGCACAAGACGCGTCTTAATTTTTTACATACAACATCGTAAAGATCAGGAATCCCTGTTGCTGAGAAGTATTTCCATGATGGTATACTGTATCAAGGTTCAAGGTACTCAAGCAGCCACCTGAATCCTATATGTTCAACCACGTTATATGGTAGTAAATAAACAGCTATCATTTTGAAATTTTTTTTTTGGTTATTGTAACAGAAATTGGGTAAGGCAAGGCACATTTGGCCTTACGCTCATATGTTTCCAAGATGATAAGCTCTCTCCTTGAAGGAGGAGCGCTTTTGAACACATGGTCACTTTCAGTAACAGTCAGTGGAGTCCTTTGAAATGGAAGCAAGTGGTGGTTGAGGTGCAGTGGTGCAGAGACTGCCACTGCTTTCATCTTTTGGCATTACCCCTGACTGTAGTGAGCTATCACTATCACTTTTTTTTCCAAGACTCACAACTGACCTTCTCACTAATGTTATGACATCTGTCTAGGTGAATTTTCAGTGCTAAAGCTCCCAGTGCTTCTTTCTTTTTAACCCTGCTGATTGACCATTTACAAATAGTGCATGTTGCTATCAACTCATTGGAAGCACTAATGGAGAAGTATGATCAAACAAAAATTATATTTTTTTAGTTTTTTCCCCAGGAAAGCATGATGCTTGGTGTTCTTTTCAGGAGCCCCCCTGCCAGATTTGTTCTGGGTCTGTTCCTGTTCTGGTTTATTCCCACTGCCTCCCTCCTCCACAACCAAAACTTTTCTGCCTGTTCCTTCCTCATCTGCAATTTCCATCCCCTCCAGTAAACCTTTTGCTGCCCGAGCATTCTCTTCATCATCTTTATTATCATCAGTATTACCCTCATTGGGTTCAACCTCAGAAGAATCAGATGAGGGACTGGCAGTAGCATAGCATGCAATTGTTCCATATTGTTGGGTGCCTCTGTGGGTGGTACCACCACGTCTTTAGTTTTATTAACTACATATTTTTTCTTTTTTTTACTTGGGACTGATGATGATCTGAGACATTCACGTTTTTTGGATTCAAGCATTCACTTGGATGATGAAACCTTATTAAGTGCAAAAAAATCCCTTTTTGGGGTTTGATTTTGTTTTCTCTTTTTAGGCTAATTCCTGTCTTTTGCAGTGCCACTGCCTACCTGAGAACTAGAAAGTGCATATCCAACATTTTGATCTATTTTGGAACAAAAGATCCCTCTAATGTGAAATGTGATGTCCTTCTGATGACTCCCACCCACACAGACCAGGGACAAATTTACTGTCATGACTCATAACTGTACACAGCAGACCAACAGCACAGCAGTCCACCACCACTTCCTTCCAAGATAGCTGGACTGGTTTCTATAATGCTTACTGTTAAGTGAAAGTGACCAAACTCAGCAACTGTTAAGTGTGTCTCAGAATTTGAATTGGAGATGCAGACACATCTAGAGCATTAACCGTGCACAGCACAGTCCCACACTAGGGGCTGTTTAATGCTTATATGTAATGTAAGTTTGTAACATGATATACAATGAAACTAATGATAATAAGGAACAATGGAGAATGAGGGAATGAGTGATGATGATGACAACTGTGTGTAGTGCTTTACTTGAGTTGTGCTGTAATCACTCAGCCTGCTACAACTCATATTCAGATTATCCCCTGGGCCACCCACAGACAGCAGCACAGGGTAGGCACATTAACTTGTATGTTGTTTGACCAGTTTTTTGTTGTTTTTAATACATGAAATCACGATTGAATATAGGTGGTGATGATGATGATCATTAATTCATGACTGGATTGTACACACAGCCACACTGAAGCCAGGAAAAAACAATTTGGGGGATTTCTGGGACTGTCGCATTTGTTGTGAGCCACCCTGCAGTCTCTTTCTCTCTCCCCTCTTTATGTTACAAAGATTTATTTTGCCACCCTACTGCCCAAGCTCTGTACCCACAGCTGCACTGAAGCAAGGAAAAAAAAATTATTTGGGATTTTTGGGATGTTACATTTATTGTGGGCCACCCTGCAGTTTCTTTCCCTCTCCCCTCTTTACATCACAAAGATTTATTTTGCTACCCTACTGCCAAGAAAAAAAAACTTTCATTTGGGATTTTCTGTAACTATAATCTCTGGGTCATCGGTATCCTCTCTGGATCTGAAATGGCACAGGTCTGATTTTGCTAGCCTGCACTTTTTGTACACACAGCCACTGTCTGAGGCCAAGCAAAAGTTTCATTTGGGGTTTTATGTAACTGTAATCTCTGCCCCCCCCCAGTACTCTGGATCTGGAATGGCACAAGTCAGATTTTGCAAGCCTACCTTTTTTTGCACATACAGCTACACTGTCTGAGGTTAAGAAAAAAAAACTTTCAATTTGGGATTTTCTGTAACTGTAATCTTGGGGCTACCACCAGCACTCTCTCTTCTCTGGATCTGGAATAGCACAAGTCAGATTTTGCCAGCGGCCAGACTTCCATTTTTGTACACACAGCTACTACTGTCAGAGGCAGAGAAAACATTTCATTTGGGATTTTCTGTAACTAATCATTTATGCCCCCCCCCATACTCCTGATGCTCTCTCCCATCATTAACCAACTGACTTCACCCACTCTACTTCCTCCATGATTGGGAATCTCTCCCTCCCCTCTTCCCAATTTTAGTGTTTTGCTTTTCTCTCTGCTGCTTCATCAGCAGCTCCTCCATGCCGCTCAGCAGATCCTCCTCCTTCTGGGCTGCGTGGTGCACTCACCAGCCTTATATACAGGTGAGTGTGTCACCTGACCTTCTGTTGCCTAATTGGATGCTGACAACTGCCTGTATATCCCGATGGCCTCCCCCAGGCAGCAGAAAAAAAATGTAGAAACGGCATCTCCATGGACCTGGAAATGGACTTCAATTGCGAAGTCTGTATTTATCCAGGTCCGTGGATTGTGGGTTCAATCCAGGGGTCTGGATCTCCCATGGAACAGTCCACACACCCCTACCAGTTATATTACTTGCATGCAGGTAGTGTACTATACTCCTCCCCTAATTCATAGTATATTCTGCACTTCCTCTCTGCTCCTCCTTCTCCCTCACCACATTTTGTCATCCCTAGTACCTCTCTGCTTAGGTCTGTTCTCTCTCTTATCTGTTTCATCACCCCTTCCTCTTCCCTCCTTCCCCTCTTGTCCGCCTCTACCCAAATCTCCAATACTCCCTCCCTCCCTCCAACCTCTCCTCCCCTCTCCCCTCACCATCCCTTACCTCATCCCTTCATACACCCTGGAGTTATGTGCTACCCTTTGCTAAACCTAGAAGCTTTCAACCGCATCTGTTGTCCGCCTTTCTCTCCTTCCGCCCTCCCCATCTAACACTGTAAAAGACAAAAACCCCCTCCCTTCTCCCCATACTAATGTTCCTACTGCTCTTCTCAGGCAACATAGAACCCACCCTGGGTCCCCTTCTCTGTCCCCTCTTCCTGCTCTACTGAAAGGTCTTAAAATATTCCACTTTAATGCTGGGAGCCTTCTCTTCAAACTAGATGATCTGAAAGTCTGGACTACTCAGCATTCCCCCTGACATATTTTGCATATCCAGAACCTGGCTGACTACCAAGATGCTTGATTCCCACCTCGCTTTTATGGACTACAACCTTTTCTGCAAGGACAGGGGCAAACATGGTAGTGGGGAAGCCTTCTGTATTCAACAATCACTCTCCTGCTCCATCTCCCTATGTGACTCTCTCCTCTCCTCTCATGAGCTAATTATAGCCAAGTTGAACATCCTAGCCACTCTCCCATTACACATTGGGGCTTTATATGCCTCCCCTAGACTCCCACCAGCTTCACCGGTTACTTGTATCTCCTCAATCACCTTGGGTCTACGCAAGTCGCCCTGTGAATTCATTCCCTGTCATCTCGCTCCTGACTCACCCACCCTTGTCAATCAGGCTCACGGACACCCGCTTCTGAGGCCACTCTGCCCTACTCCTACACCACTTTACAAGTGGCTGTCACTTTGTCACTTATGCACTTTGTCACTTATTCAATTAATGCCAATCAATAAAACCAGATATTATGGCAAGTTATAAGTTGATTAGTTAAGTGCAGTGCAGTTCCTGCAGCACTTGTCAGCTCATAGTTGGCATCCTTGAACATGGAAGGAAAGTTTATTTTATCAGAGAGAGAGAAAAAATAGTGGATGCTAATAACTACATATATACTCATCACAAGCGGAGATATAATGGAAAGTTGATTTGGCAGCGTGAACTCGTTGTTAAAAAAAAAACATGCAATGCCCGGGTTCTCACTGCCAGCTATGATGACCCAACTACTGTCGCAACATTTAGTGAGCATTCACACGCTCCTGATCCAACTGCAGTGGAGAGAGGTGAGGCAATAAACTGAGCAAAATAATGCACTGCAAGCAGTCAGGATACCACTGCACAGGTTCTGCTACATGGCAAAGACAGCATGTCTTTAGTAGCACAAGGAACAATGGTAGACAGAAGTGGAAAGAGCACTATGCAGCGCGTTCGTGTACATGGTGCACCACCAAATCCCCGCGAACTGCATGATATATCAATACCTGAATATTACTGCACATTGAAAAGTAGTTCAGGCACAGAAGTAAACTTTTTACTGTATGATAGTGGCCCTGGTCCTGACTGAATTCTTGTCTTTGGCACTGAAAGCAACTTACACTTCTCTGAACAGTGCAAGCATTGATTCGCCGATGGTACATTTAGTGTGGCACTGCCACTATTCATGCAAATGTATGTAATTATTGGTAAACAACTCGGGTGTAAGCAGCCTGCAATTTTTGCTCTTCTCCCTGGGAAATGCAAAGAAATATATGAAAGATTGCTTTCCAGTCTTAAAGATTTGAACCCATGACTAGATTCCTCTGTTATTATGACAGACTTTGAAAAAGGGACATTGCAGGCCTTTAAATCTGTTTTTCCAAATGCCAGACAAGTAGGCTGTTTCTTTCACTTTGCTCAATACAACCACTGAAAGATTTAGGCAGAAGGACTTGGGAAAAAGTATGCACTTTATAGCAATCATTATCTGTCAGCCCTCGTGATTCTATCCTCCTGACCAGGTTGTAGCTTGTTCCGAGGAAATCACAGATGAGACCCAGAAAGTTTTCCCCTCTGAGATGGAGCCCATAATCGATTATTTTGAGGACACCTGGGTCGGGAGGAGGAATAGAAGAGGTAATGGGCACAGACAACCACAGTTCCCAATAACACTAGGGAACCATTGTGACACAGTCAAAGAAAAGAGAGCTAAAACTAACAACACCATAGAAGCTTTTCATCAAGGAACGCAATCAATCCTCTGCATATCACATCCAACATTATGGAAATTTATTGAAGGCATTAAGGGCATACAAAGGAAATGGGAGGCAGATGGGAGTGAATTGACATGCTCCCAATGGTATACCATCACTGCAGCAATTCTGCCATTCACGAGAGACCATCACAGCGTGCAGATTGGGCCAAAACCCACATGCTCGCTGTGATGGTCTAATGCAGAAGACCGGGACAGCCTTGCTGGGTGTTTGCCCCCAGTCCAGCTCCAACTCGGAGTAGGAATCCTAGAGACTGGGGTGTGTATGGGGGGTGGAGCCCCCCTGATTGTATGTACCAACATCCCCGTGGCTACAGTGCCGACAGTTGGCATGGTAGCTGTCGCTGTAGGGGATGTTGATGCTAGCGCTGTCAAAGTGCTATGGTAAAACCGTTCCCAATCATCTTGCATGCTACCTCTGGGGAGCTGATTCTGCTTGGTGACTTCAATTTAAACTGGCTCTCTCTGGCTTCTAAGTTCACGTTGCACAACATCGAACTGCTGAATCTTCCCCAGCTCATAATGGAACAAACATATCCAAACCCTTGTTCTCCAAACCACTCCCTACTGAACTGGATGCTTTACTCTTACCTCCACCACATCATTGTAGCAGGCACCCACACAGATAGTTTTAATGACTCATTGCATGACCTACTGTGTGTCAGGAAGGTGTGTTCTCCCACTCAGTCCCTAAATACACATGGTACCGCCTCAGGGTGCTTGATATCAATGCCCTATATGAGACTTTCAGTGCAAACTGGTTCACCATGTTTTCTGCCACCAACATTGACTCAGCCCTTGGCTCATTTATCAGAAATTTCACTAGAGTCTGGGATGCTCATGCACCCCCAAAAAAGGCTTTGGTTAAATGACTCCATCACCCCTGGATTAATGTCAGTCTATTTGCCCAGTGCAAACAGCAAGATCATGCATGGGCCATCTACAAATACCTTCTAACTCAAGCCGAACTCCAAGCTTACAGGATATTAAAAAACACATGCATGAAGGCAATCTAGATAGCTAAGGCAGACTATTTCAAGTGCCCGCTCCACTCCAGCCATGGCTCTCCCTCAAATTTCTGGAAAACCATTGACTCTGTCATTGACCCTCCCTACCTGGTCAACCACCCTGTCCTTTCTATTGACAGTTCTCCTGTCTCAGACCCTTCCTCGGTAGCTGACACCCTAAACAAATATTTTATCTCATGTGCACTTCCTGCCCTTCATACTGACCCTCCCACTCTGCACTCCCCACACAGCTACCACTTCCCCCATCTCCCAACAGGGGTTTATCATGCTCTAGTGTCACTTAACTTAGCTAAAAGTAGCCCTGACTGCACTGACCTCAAGCTCCTTTGTATCTCCACCCCTGCTATTGTCCTCCCCTTTACACACCTGCTCAATCTCTCCCTCTCCCTCTCCTCAGGCATAGCCCCTTTGGCCTGGAAAAAGCTAAGGACCTACCACTCCACAAAGGTGGTGACTCTTCCTGCCCAGGAAACTACCATACCATTTCCCTTTTCCCCTCCATTGCCAAACTCCAGGAGTCCCTAGTCTACACTAGGGTTCTGATTTCCTCACCAACTCTAGTGCTCTCTCCCCACTCCAAGCTGGCTTTAGGAGGAACCACTCTACTACCTTCTCCTTATTGCAGATCACATAGTCTGTTCTCTCAGTAATGGATCTGGGTCACATCACTGCTGCTATCTTCATCAACCTGACAAAGGCATTTGACTCGATGCCTCACTCACTTCTGCTAAGTAAGCTGCACTCACTTGGTCTAGAGGCACTAGAAGTGAATTGGTTCAGTTTGTACCTCATAAACAGTATTCAATCAGTTCTGGTGGGCTCCTTCCTATCATCTCCCCTCCCAATCGTTGCGTGAGTCCCTCAAGGCTCCATCCTGGGACCTGTCCTGTCCTCCCTCTTCGTCAATGACCTCCTTTCACTTTGCTCACATGCACAAATCTACATGTATGCTAATGACATGGTCATCTACATTTCTGGTCCCTCAACCCTTGATGTACAGGTCCCTCTACAGTGTGATTTTTAACAGCATACTAGACTGGTTCCCGGCTAATAAACTGAGGGTAAACACACAAAAAACAGTCTCTATGACCTTTCGGTCAAGACAAATACTCTACACTTCTGTCTACCCCTGTCTTTTACACTCCAGACAGTTTTCTCCCTTGTCGTCTCTGCCTTCAAATACTTGGGGTATGGGTAGACAACAAGCTTGATTTCTCAGTACATATTGAAATCTTACACTTAAAACTCTGCCCAAAACTTGGCGTAATGTACCACAACAAAGAATGCCTCTCTCCTGCTGTGCATCGGGAGCTGGTCACTAAAACAATCCTCCCTGTGCTCAAATATGTGGACATCATCTATGGCACTGTTCCTGATGCTGTCCCACCAAACTAGACACCCTTCTTCTGTAAATGTTGTATGCCATTTTGCCACAAACTCCCCTTTCCACACTCACCACTGCTCCCTCTGTTCCCAGTGTTCAAGTGCCTGCACAGATGTGCTCCTACTTCTACTTGCCTCTGCCCCTAACTATCTTCCCAAACTTAGCTGTGACCAATCTGCTCTCAGGTTTTTATTTTTATGCTTATTCTAATGTAATTATCCTAGTGTGTTTGTATAACTGCATTGTGAGCTGTGAAACTGACTGTATTTCATTGTATTTCTATTTCTATGTCTCTTCTTTTGCATATGTTTCTATTGTACCCTATATTTCTGGTCATACCTGGAAACAAGCCCTGACTCAGTGTGCAGTTTTTTCCAGTTACCAAAGTTTAAAGAAATAAACAAAACAAATAAATATCAAAGTAGATGTACAGATAGAAATGTTGGTATGACCAGATGTCTCTTCACTTTTTTCATGAAAAGTAATTTTTGTATTGCTTTGCATCAATAAAAGATTGGTTAAATATATAACACAAATTAGAAAATTCTCACAGCATTCTCTCAAGTCCACCAAACAGGACGAAGCCAAACCACAGTGTGCCTTGTGCAAAAAAGCAATTATTTTTATTTAAATATCAATCACACACACCACAATTCATGTCAACATATAAAAAGTGCCACCCCAGATAAATGCCAGATGGCATTTTGGTCCCTCCCTTCAGAGCTTTTGATAAAGCTCCAAAGGGAGAGAGCTAAACACCAATGGGCATTATTTGTATTTAATTGCACGCTCTGTGTGCCAGGGCTGCATCTTTTACATTAGTTTCTTTTGGAATTTTACCTGTTGAAGTGCTGATTTCTTGAGTGGTAGAAGGCACTGTTGTTGTAGTTATTGGTGTTGTAGTTTCTGTTGTTGTTGTAGTTTCTGTTGTTGTCGTTTCTGTTGTTGATGTAGTTTCTGTTGTTGATGTTGTAGTTTCTGTTGTCGATGTTGTAGTTTCTGTTGTCGATGTTGTTGGTGTTGTAGTTTCTGTTGATGTTGTAGTTTCTGTTGTAGTTTCTGTTGATGTTGTAGTTAATGTTGTAGTTTCTGTTGTTGGTGTTGTAGTTTTTGTTGTTGATGTTGTCGTTTCTGTTGTTGGTGTTGTAGTTTCTGTTGTAGTTTCTGTTGATGTTGTAGTTAATGTTGTAGTTTCTGTTGTTGGTGTTGTAGTTTCTGTTGTTGATGTTGTAGTTTCTGTTGTTGGTGTTGTAGTTTCTGTTGTTGATGTAGTTTCTGTTGTTGATGTTGTAGTTTCTGTTGTTGTTGGTGTTGTAGTTTCTGTTGTTGTTGATGTTGTAGTTTCTGTTGTCAATGTTGTAGTTTCTGTTGTTGGTGTTGTAGTTTCTGTTGTTAGTGTTGTAGTTTCTGTTGTTGATGTTGTAGTTTCTGTTGTTGATGTTGTAGTTTCTGTTGTTGGTGTTGTAGTTTCTGTTGATGTTGTAGTTTCTGTTGTAGTTTCTGTTGATGTTGTAGTTAATGTTGTAGTTTCTGTTGTTGGTGTTGTAGTTTCTGTTGTTGATGTTGTCGTTTCTGTTGTTGGTGTTATAGTTTCTGTTGTAGTTTCTGTTGATGTTGTAGTTTCTGTTGTTGGTGTTGTAGTTTCTGTTGTTGGTGTTGTAGTTTCTGTTGATGTTGTAGTTTCTGTTGTTGATGTTGTTGTTTCTGTTGTGTATGTTGTTGGTGTTGTAGTTTCTGTTGTGGTTTCTGTTGTTGATGTTGTAGTTTCTGTTGTTGATGTTGTAGTTTCTGTTGTCGATGTTGTAGTTTCTGTTGTTGGTGTAGTTTCTGTTGTGGTTTCTGTTGTTGATGTTGTAGTTTCTGTTGTCGATGTTGTAGTTTCTGTTGTCGGCGTTGTAGTTTCTGTTGGTGTTGTAGTTTCTGTTGATGTTGTAGTTAATGTTGTAGTTTCTGTTGTTGGTGTTGTAGTTTCTGTTGTTGATGTTGTAGTTTCTGTTGATGATGTTGTAGTTTCTGTTGTTGATGTTGTAGTTTCTGTTGTTAATGTTGTAGTTTCTGTTGGTGCTGTAGTTTCTGTTGTTTGTGTTGTAGTTTCTGTTGTTGATGTTGTAGTTTCTGTTGTTGATGTTGTAGTTAATGTTGTAGTTTCTGTTGTCGATGTTGTTGGTGTTGTAGTTTCTGTTGATGTTGTAGTTTCTGTTGTAGTTTCTGTTGATGTTGTAGTTAATGTTGTAGTTTCTGTTGTTGGTGTTGTAGTTTCTGTTGTTGATGTTGTCGTTTCTGTTGTTGGTGTTGTAGTTTCTGTTGTAGTTTCTGTTGATGTTGTAGTTAATGTTGTAGTTTCTGTTGTTGGTGTTGTAGTTTCTGTTGTCGATGTTGTAGTTTCTGTTGTTGGTGTTGTAGTTTCTGTTGATGTTGTAGTTTCTGTTGTTGATGTTGTTGTTTCTGTTGTAGTGTATGTTGTTGGTGTTGTAGTTTCTGTTGTGGTTTCTGTTGTTGATGTTGTAGTTTCTGTTGTTGATGTTGTAGTTTCTGTTGTCGATGTTGTAGTTTCTGTTGTTGGTGTTGTAGTTTCTGTTGTCGGTGTTGTAGTTTCTGATGTGGTTTCTGTTGTTGATGTTGTAGTTTCTGTTGTCGATGTTGTAGTTTCTGTTGTCGGCGTTGTAGTTTCTGTTGGTGTTGTAGTTTCTGTTGATGTTGTAGTTAATGTTGTAGTTTCTGTTGTTGGTGTTGTAGTTTCTGTTGTTGATGTTGTAGTTTCTGTTGATGATGTTGTAGTTTCTGTTGTTGATGTTGTAGTTTCTGTTGTTGATGTTGTAGTTGATGTAGTTTCTGTTGTTGGTGTTGTAGTTTCTGTTGTTGTTAATGTTGTAGTTTCTGTTGGTGTTGTAGTTTCTGTTGTTTGTGTTGTAGTTTCTGTTGTTGATGTTGTAGTTTCTGTTGTTGATGTTGTAGTTAATGTTGTAGTTTCTGTTGTTGGTGTTGTAGTTTCTGTTGTTGATGTTGTAGTTTCTGTTGTCAATGTTGTAGTTTCTGTTGTTGTTGTTGGTGGTGGTGGTGTACTTACTGTTATTGTTGGAGTTACAAAAAAGTAAAAAAGAGATAAGAACATGTTATTAGTTGCAACACATTGTCATCTTGAAGCAAAAGCTAAGAAAGTCAAATTCCCTGTGCTGGAACTACGTGTGGTAAGCATCCATGTCTGCAGAATCGAGAAAAATTGGTATTCAAAGCAATGCAGATCACAGCTGATTTCATCAGTGTTTTTGTTGTTGTTTTTTGTTTGTTTTTTATTATTTTGGGCTACATTGGGCTGATTTTACATGCAATAGAGCCTCACTTTATTTATTTATTTAGGTTTCAGAAACAATCTTTGAGCTATAAGCTTATTTACAAAGGTTACATGCCAAGAACATAAACTTAACAATCTGCAACAAGTAAACAAGTAGTTAAGGACAAAAAATGAAAATTACGTACCTACCGTAATTCTTGATCTTCTCTTGTATCTTCACCATTCATTACTGCTGGTTGTCAGCCGGAGGCGTGTGGCAGTATTGCCCCAGATTTGGACTTAGAAATCCTCGAGACAGACTTCTAGTCTTTTGCCGTCTTGTTTCTGTCCCCCCCATCTGCCTCTCCTTCTATCAAATTCTGCTGCAGCAGTATCCTCTGTCTTTTTCACACTATAATGGAGTGGCCGCCCATTATAGTGTATTCTCTAACTTCCCCCCTTTTATTCGCTCTTTCCTGTCTCGAGAATTCAACTTCAATAAAAGGAAATGCACAAAACGCCTGAAATTTATTATGGCGTTGTTGCATTGTTTAACAGAATGAATTAATAAAATGAGCCTTTTCCCCTGTTGAGGTTACTGAATTAAGTCCCTCCTTAAGAAAGCTAGCACTAGCGCGATACAGGTACAGCTTTTGGAGAAAAGCTGGGGCTTTGAGAAGGCTGGTCGGGAGTTTTAAAATACAAGGGGTCTTCCTTGTCAGATGTGAGTTGTGCAAACTAGTTCAGCTGCAAAAGGGAAAGCAGCATGTCCCACTAAATAAAAGGGTTTAGTCTGTCTGTTTATCAGACTTGTAGGTTATGCTTTTTGTTTGAGTTTTTATCCACATGCATGAAGAAAACATAAGGACACATTAAACAAATGTACTAGGCAGTATTTAAAGATGAAGCCCCTACAGATTACTTGGTTGTTCTCTTGACTGAAGCGCTCCTAAAGGGTCTGGCAGCCCAGAATGAAGCACATTTGTAGAGGGCTAGAACTGAGTGACATCACAATGTGGGCAGAGTTATTAGCTAATTTAGGTTTCAAACTATTGAATATGTGTTTGTAACCTGCTTTGAAGACTGTAGCAACTAAGATATCAAAATTGTAAAATAGAATATCAACTTGTTATAACTGTAGTCCCCGTCCCCCAATTTTGTGTATTAGTGTAGAAATAAAGTGTAATTATTTAATTAGGGGGCGGACTACAGTGACCACATGATTAATTATGCCCTGTGAATTCCTATAAAGAGAGAAAGGTAGAACAGATGTTAGATAGCAGTGGAAGGGAGTAGGTAAAGCTCTGTTCCAGAACCATAGAAGATAGTGGAAAGTTAGACTAAAACTACTTCCACTCTATGTTACACCTTGAAAAGTAACTGTAAGCTCTTGGTGAGCTAGGATTTGATTTGTATCCAGTTTTTCAGAGTTTTATCTCCTCCTTGGTTATATTATTTGAACTTTTATTTGGATCATTATAATAAAAGGCACTCAAGGCGTTCTTGTGTGTCACAACCTACCTTTGGTCTCTACCTGTGTTAAGTTGTCTACACCCACACCCTACGACAAAGTGGTGTCAGAAGTGGGATTTGAACCCACGCCTCCATTTGGAGACCAGAACCCAGACAGCTTTGACAGGAGACCCTTTGAATCCAGAACTGGGTCCAGATGTCAGGAGAAAGGATCCCATGGCAAAGGAGGAAACATACAGTGAGGAGGAGTCCGAGGAGGTTCTACAGAAGACGCCCTTCAGAGAGGAACCACCTGAGGACTTGGCTGGTTTATTACATTGGCTGGCAATTCGACAGAGTGAGATGGAAAGACAGCGGGAAATAGATGCCCAGGAAAGGAGACGGGAACTGCGGCAGCAGGAAATCAGGTGGGCTGAGACTGTGAAAGTGTTACAATTAATTGGGTCTAATACTGGCAATAGTGGGGATAGTGGTACCTCCAATCCAAAAGACATCAAGCTAACTAAAATGACTAACTCAGATGATATAAAGTCCTACCTAACTATGTTTGAGAGGGTGGCTAGGGCTTGTAATTGGCCACAAACTCAGTGGGTGGTACGGTTGGCCCCCTATTTGTCTGGGAGGGCCCAATTGGCTTATAGTTAGATGGACTCTAGAGATGCTGAAAATTATGACCTGGTAAAAACTGAAATACTGAAAAGATATGATATTAGTTCGGAAACATATAGGCAAAGGTTTTGTACCTTAAAGTACCATCCCCAAGACAAGCCTAGAGAGACATTTACACGTCTACGGGAACTGTGTTGGAAGTGGATACAACCAGAAGGAAAGTCTGTAACTGCAATTATGGAGGCCTTTATTGTTGAACAATTTTTACAAATACTCCCCCATGAGGTACAAATATGGGTAAAAGAACATAAGCCAGAAACAGCAGAAAAAGCCATTTCCTTGGCTGAGGACTTTTTAACAGCCCAGCAGACATATCGGAAAGGGACTTCATGTCCCCAAGAGATGGTAACAGGAAGAACTATTTCTGGAACAAGGACTAGTGTTCCAATCACCAGTGACTTAAAGAAGGACAATAAAACTGATAATAAAAGATGATCTTTTCCAGCAGACATTGTTTGTAGAAACTGCCAAAGGCTAGGCCATATAGCCAGATACTGTCCAAAAATATGTGGGGGTACTACTCATTTGGCTCTGCTAGGTGCTGGATATTTTACTACTATGGTAAAGCTGGGCAATCAAAATGTAATAGGATTAATAGATTCAGGTAGCAAAAATACTTTAGTAAGGCCTGAATTGCTTGATACTCGGAGTAATAAAAGTGAAGGACCTGATATGCATGTCATATGTGTTCATGGTGATTCTCACCACTATTCTACAGGGCAGATATGTATCAATATAGATGGGAAATGCTCTGAGGTGACTGCAGGGATAGTTCCTAATCTACCAGTACCGATACTAATTGGCCATGACTACCCTGACTTCCAAGCATTAATACAAAATAAGGGAACTCTGTCTGCAGTAACCACTAGAGCTCAGAGTAAACTGCCACAACAATTGGGGGATGTATTTCCATTTCAGGATGAACTGTATGATCCACCAGGGAAAATAAGGGTGTCTAAAAATGCTAAGAGATGGCTCCAAAGAAGGTGGGTTGAAAAGAAAAAGGGGTTACCTGAATCAATATCTTCCATTTTTGTAAAAAGTAACATAGCTGAAGAACAGGTTAAGGATTCTACCTTACAATCCCTGTTTCAGCAAGTGGATAAAGCAAATGGTCCTGGTGCCCCTAAGATCATCATACAGCATAACATATTGTATCGGGTATGTACTAAAGAAGATACAGGAGAACAGGTAGAACAACTGATAGATCCCACCCAGTATAGACGCAATTTGATTTTTCTAGCCCATGATATCCCATTGGCAGGACATGCAGGATGGGATAGAACTTTGGGGAGGATTTTACAAAGGTTCTATTGACCAGGTATTCACGAAGATGTAGCTAAATATTGTCAGAGCTGCAGTGAGTGCCAAAAAGTAAGTCAGGTAGGACGAAAAGAGATTGTTCCCCTGGTACCACTCCCTTTAGTGACAACCCCATTCGAATGGCTAGGAATAGATATAGTGGGACCTTTGACTAAGAGCTCCAGCGGGAATCGATTCATATTAGTCATCTGTGATTATGGAACTAAATATCCTGAGGCCATCCCTTATGCACTGTCACCACCAGAAAATAGCAGAAGAACTAGTCAAATTATTTAGTAGAGTGGGTATACCGAAAGAGATTTTATCGGATCAGGGGAGTAATTTTAATGCTTCTTTATTAAAAGAACTTTATAGATTGTTGTGTATTGTGGCAGTACGAACTTCCCCCATCATCCCCAGACAGATGGACTCATAGAATGTTTCAATCAAACTTTGAAATGGATGTTGATGAAATTTGTCCATGAGGAAGGGAAAAACTGGGATAAATATTTACCCTACTTGTTATTTGCCTATCGAGAGGTACCCCAGGCCTCTACTGGCTATTCCCCTTTTTCCTTCTCTATGGCAGAAATCCTCGGGGACCATTAGATGTCATAAAAGAATTCTGGGAAGAAGGGAAGGAGATGAAGCAAAAAGGCATTTGTGAGTATATGAAAACACTGAGGCAGAAGTTAGTGACTTATGTAACTAAAGCACATGAATCCAGTGTTCAAGCCCAGAAAATACAGAAATCATTGTACGATCAAGGTACAAGTAGGAAACAATTTCAGAGTGGGGATCAGGTATTATTATTGTTACCCTCGTCTAGTAACAAGTTACTCATGAAGTGGCAGGGCCCCTATCAGGTTCTGAGGCAGACAGGCCCAGTTAATTACGAAATAGCTACCCATGATATTAAACCTGGAAAAAAGGTGTATTATGTAAATTTGTTAAAAAAGATGGTATGAGAGAACAAATGATGACATCAGTCTCATGGTCATACCTGACGAAGGGGAGACAGATTTTGAAGTCGCTTATGGGTGACTGGAGGATAGGAAAGGACCCCAAGACATGTTTATAAACCCCAGTTTAGAACAAAAACAAAGACAGCAACTAGACGCTCTGATTCAAACCTTTGCCACAACCTTTACAAGCATACCTGGTAAGGCTAAAAATGTGGGAACATCAAATAAAAACTCATGGAGGCCCAGTTAGGAAAAGACCCTATAGACTCCCTGAGAGGGTTCGAAAAGAGGTGCAAGAAGAAATCAACAAACTGCTAGCCTTAGGAATCATTGAACCCTCAAAACGTGCATGGGGGTCTCCAGTTGTGATAGTGCCAAAGAAGGAAGGAGGTATTAGGTTGTGCCTCGACTTTAGAAACCTTAACCAAGTTGCACAATTTGATGCGTACCCTATGCCTCAAATAGATGATATTATAGATAAAATTGGGAATGCTAGATACATATCCACGTTAGATCTTGCCAAAGGATATTGGCAGATCCCTTTGACTAGTGCAGATAAAGAAAAAAACAGCTTTCAGTACCCCTACAGGCCTTTTCCAGTTCTGTACTATGCTATTTGGGCTCCACGGCACACCAGCCACTTTCCAGCAGTATATGGATCAAATATTAACACCATACACTGCATTTTGTGCTGCATACTTGGACGATGTGGTCGTATTCAGTAAAGACTGGGATTCCCATTTGACACATCTCCGAGACATAATAAATGCAATCAAAATGGCAGGTATGACCATTAATCCAAGTAAATGTGCATTGGCTATGAATGAGACCAAATATTTGGGATTTGTACTTGGTAATGGGCTCATTAAACCAGAAATGGATAAGGTAGAAGCGGTTGTTAACAGTGCCAGACCAACCACAAAGAAACAAATCCATTCATTTTTAGGACTTGCCGGGTATTACAGGCGTTTTATCCCCAATTTCTCTACAATTGCTGCCCCGCTAACTGATCTGACAAAAAAGAAATATGGTAATAAAATACAATGGTCACAAGAATGTGAACAAGCCTTTAATACCATAAAAGCGGCACTGTGCTCTTCCCCTGTGTTAAGGAGTCCTGATTTTGATTATCCATTTGAAGTCCACACAGATGCCTCTGGGATGGGTCTGGGAGCCGTACTTAGTCAGACTATAAATGGGAAGAACACCCTATAGTATATATCTCCCGAAAGCTACATGATAGAGAGAGGAAATATAGTATGGTTGAACTAGAATGTCTAGCAGCAAAATGGGCAATTGAATCATTATGATTTTATTTATGGGGAGCCCCTTTTACCCTAGTAACAGACCATAATCCCCTTTGCTTTTTGTCCCAGATGAAAGATAAAAACAACAGAATCATGAGGTGGTACCTGTCATTACAGCCTTTTACATTTACTGTGCAACATCGAGCTGGTACCTCGCATTCAAATGTTGATTATTTATCCCAACAAATGGGATAATGTATAGAATGTTAAAATATTATTTTGAGGTCATAACTCTATTTCGAATAGAGAGAATGATATTGGTATAGACACCCCAGGGTAGTGTTAGAATTAATTAGGTTGAATTGTTTGTTCCTATAATAATAGAAGTATTTAAGGGACCCTGGGGTGGAGCTCTATGGTGAGGGAAGGCCGGAGCTCCATCCTACCCAAGTGTAAAGGGGTAGGTTGTCTTGATAACCTAGATAGGTTATCGCTTAAGCATGGGAGTGTGTGGCAGTATTGCCCCAGATTTGGACTTAGAAATCCTCGAAACAGACTTCTAGTCTTTTGCCCTCTTGTTTCTGTCCTCCCCCATCTGCCTCTCCTTCTATCAAATTCTGCTGCAGCAGTATCCTCTATCTTTTTCACACTATAATGGAGTGGCCGCCCATTATAGTGTATTCTCTAACTTCCCCCCTTTTATTCGTTCTCTCTGTCTCGAGAATTCCCAACTTCAAATAAAGAAAAATGCACAAAACGCCCGAAGTTTATTATGGCGTTTGTTGCATTGTTTAACAGAATGAATTAATAAAAATGAGCCTTTTTCCCCTGTTGAGGTTACTGAATTAAGTCCCTCCTTAAGAAAGCTAGCACTAGCGCTGTTACAGGTACAGCTTTAGGAGAGAAGCTGTGGGGCTTTGAGAAGGCTGGTCAGGAGTTTTAAAATACAAGGGGTCTTCCATGTCAGATGTGAGTTGTGCAAACTAGTTCAGCTGCAAAAGGGAAAGCAGCATGTCCCACTAAATAAAAGGGTTTAGTCTGTCTGTTTATCAGACTTGTAGGTTATGCTTTTTGTTTGAGTTTTTATCCACATGCATGAAGAAAACATAAGGACACATTAAACAAATGTACTAGGCAGTATTTAAAGAAGAAGCCCCTACAGATTACCTGGTTGTTGTCTTGACTGAAGCGCTCCTAAAGGGTCTGGTAGCCCAGAATGAAGCACATTTGTAGAGGGCTAGAACTGAGTGACATCACAATGTGGGTAGAGTTATTAGCTAATTTAGGTAATTAAGGTTTCAAACTATTGAATATGTGTTTGTAACCTGCTTTGAAGACTGTAGCAACTAAGATATCAAAATTGTAGAATAGAATATCAACTTGTTATAACTGTAGTCCCCCATTTTTGTGTATTAGTGTAGAAATAAAGTGTAATTATTTAATTAGGGGCGGACTACAGTGACCACATGATTAATTATGCCTGAATTCCTATAAAGAGAGAAGGTAGACACAGATGTTAGATAGCAGTGGAAGGGAGTAGGTGAAGCTCTGTTCCAGAACTATAGAAGATAGTGGAAAGTTAGACTAAAACTACTTCCACTCTATGTTACACCTTGAAAGTAACTGTATGCTCTTGGTGAGCTAGGATTTGATTTGTATCCAGTTTTCAGTGTTTTATTCCCTCCTTGGTTATCTTATTTGAACTTTTATTTGGATCATTATAATAAAAGGCACTCAAAAGCGTTCTTGTGTGTCACAACCTACCTTTGGTCTCTACCTGTGTTAAGTTGTCTACACCCACACCCTATGACAAGGCGTGCACCCGCTACGGGAGCTTTTTTTTCAGAGGAGTTGGCGTCGATGGCGCCGCCCCCTAGAGTGACGCCTGTGGAGCACAAGGGGCAGCTGTTAGGCGTCGCAGACTCCTCCTCCATCCCAGTTCTGTTAGACGGAGAGATGAAATAACGATTAGAAAACAGAGTGAGGCAAGGAAGCCGAGGGATAGAAAAAGGAAAGGATATAAACTGAAAAAGAAATAAGCCAGTAGAGGACAGAAAAGAGAGAGGGAAAATGCCTACCCTAAAGGACCAAAGGGCCTCACTTCTGGGGTGGCTATAAGGGAGGAACAGATAGGGAGGAGAAGGAAGAAGAAGGAGAAGAAGAGAGAAAAAAGGGGGGGATGCTAGGAGGGGAGAATTCTACCATTGAGAAATTGGCTTAGGGTTATAAGCTCGGAACCACAAACAAGGGAGCAAGGATCCCATTTTGAAAATTTGGGGAGAGGCTCAACCGAACCTCTTGCACAACTTGGACACCAAAGGCAGATTCTCTAAACCTCCTGCCATCCCTAACCTTCCAGACTCCAGCTAGGAGCTCTCAAACTACTAAGGGGGAAAATCTGTTCTGAAAGAGAGTGACCAACTAGAAGGAAAAGAAGCCCCAGCACGTTGTTAAGTGATTGCACAGTAGCATGTGAAAGCGATGAGGGCGGCACGCCTATATTAAACAGACAGAGGGAACTCAATTGACCCCTAGAGGCAAGGTAGAGAACACCCTTGAGGAAATTGAAGTGCTGGAACAGCACCAAACCAGTAGAGGCTGACCTAATAGGATTAGGGCCTGCCAGAAGGGGCCTGGGAAAGAGAAGTTGAGCCACTTAAGGTTACCATCTCTAGTTGTGAATTAAAAAACATGGCTGGAGAAGAGCCAAAAGATGCCCATTAACGGCAGTCAGAAAGAGTTCCCTCAGGACAGATAAATTTTAGCTCTTTTCCTCCTATTCTCAGAGGGAAGGATTCGTTCAGAAGAACGGAAGAAAAGCATGAAAACATTTTTTTTGGGCTTAACAGCTAAGGAAGAAGGTGGAGGAATGAGCAGGGAGGGGGAGACACCAAAGAAGGAGGCCCTTGAGGGGATAGTGAGCGGGATTCAATAATGAATGGTGAATATACAAGAGAAGATCAAGAACTGCGGTAGGTATGTAGTTTTCATATCTTCCCTTGTCAATCTTCACCATTCATTATTGCTGGGTGAATACCAAGCCCCCCCCAAAGGGGGGGTATGAGAAAAATCCCTGAGGGAACAGATCCCTCAGCCTCCTACTGGTGAAAAGCAAGGAGGGGAAGACCCTAACCAGTAGACCATGAAGTCTAAGGTGGGTGAGGGAGAGGAGGCATCCCCGAAGGGCTGTGGGAGGGGGATTGGCCCTGAAGATGCCTCCTCGCCCTGCAGGAAAAAAGGCGGGTCTCCTGGAAGGCAGAGCCAGTCACCCTACGCTGGGCCATGGTAGACAGTTGGGAGAGACAAAGTCATGCCGTCCGCCTAATGCAGATCGCTGTCCCCACTAGTCTGGGTGCCACCTCATTGGCATCATAGGATGCCCTCGCTTGGTGCCTTGCAAGCTCCAGACCCTGCACAGAGAGGGCAATGGCTTGTCTAGACTGCTCTGAGTCAGGAAGCAGGGCTAAGACCTGAGCCGGCATCAACCACAGATGCCTGTTGTAAGCAGTGTGGTGAGCCTGATGGGAGGAAATGCACCACTAGAAGAGAAGACTCTTTGTCCCCACCGGTTGAACTCAGCAGAATCCGAGTCCGGAGGCCTGTCATGCGCCAGGTGTCGAGGCCTGGGAAATAGTATCCAGGGACATTAAACCCGAAGCTGGGTGAGGTAGAGAACCTAGAGAGTCATGGGGGGCACAATACCATCTCCTGCAGTCTCCTAGGGCTGGAGAAGGAGTGGCTGGAGACTGCCAGGTGTGGATAGATGCTTCCTGGAAGGGAATCGGCCAGGAAGGCACTACCAAATGGCGGGCACTGAATTCACTAAGGAAAGCATGCATCTGCCGCTCAGTATTGTCCCTACGGATGTAGGAAATACGAAGCTCCGAAACCATCCTAGAGAGGAAATGCTGACAGTGGGTGAAGTCAGCGTCAGAGGAAAGGTGGACAGGAGGATTCTCTTCCTCAGTTGAAGAAGACAAGGAGGAAGTGGAACTTGAATGCTCAGAAGACTCCTGCGGTGGGGGGGGCAGGTGGAAGACCTGTTTGTCCATGGCCCTAACATAGGACAGGAAGGCCGCTGCAGTAACTCTGAACATCTCCCAAGATAATGGCCCAGTGAGCCCCACATGGCCTTGGAGAGAGGGAGGTGGTTGCAGAGGGATGGGTGAAGGGCACCTAATAGCACATGCCCGACCTCCGCCAGGGCTCTGGGATCCAGGTAGCGATGCTGCCAAGACTGGGGACCCTAAGATTGTGCCGGGTTGCATAGTAGATAGGGTAAGAGACAACTCCAGAAAGAGTCCTGAAGGGGAATCTCCCCTGTGACATGCCTGGGATTGCAAGAGTCCAGAAGGGCAACCCTCAGAACTGCCACCAGAAGACGCTTTAGAAACCTTAAGAGACAGGCAAGGATCAGCTGTACGACTCCTCCCCACACCCTGCAGGGCAACGGGGATTCATTGCTGCTCTTGACCCCTACCCCTCAATCCTTCAGACTCAGAAGCAGCCCTCTTCCTCGTAACCAGTGTCAGAGGTCCCCACTGAGTAAGACCTCGAAGGGCACCTGCTGAGGCAGAGTCTTCTTCCCTCTGCTGAAGGACCTGAGCAGCACCGGGGACAGCAACTGCCTGGGACCTGCAATAAGAGGGTATCCTCTCCTGGACATCCAAAGGGTCCACCACGGAAGACTCCAGGCCACCCCGACCATGGAATGATCTGGGCTAACCAGTTCTGGGGAGTCTGAGAGAGGAACACTGGACCGTCTAGCCCTGTAGCCTACAGGAGGTTCAGAGCCAGAAGACTCTAGCCACTGGTCTGGGTCCTCACCTGAATCGTCTCTCTCCGAGGAGGGGTTGACAAGGGTAGACTCCATCCCAACAGCCACAGGATCTGCCCCAAGGTGGCACCAGGCCTGGTACTGCTGTAGGCCGCGATGACTACCACGTCCGCAGAGTGATCTGCACCCCTGATGGTGCCAGGTTCCTGGGCTGCACCGCAAATGGTGCTGCCCGAGTCCCTGACACCGTGAACGGTGCCGAGGCCCAGCGTGGCACCACCAACAGTGCTGCCCGAGTCCCTGGCACTGCAGACGGTGCCGTGACCCAGAACCACACTGCCGGCGGCGCCGAGACCCAGAACAGCACCACCGATGGCCCTGCCTGAGCCACTGGTGCCATGAGCTGCACCAGACTCCACGATGAGGACAGACGGGCACGAGGGCTCAACAGAGCCGGGCCCCACAACCGGAGGCCACGACACTGGGGGAGCCTGCACCTCCATGGAGGTGACTGCCGGGACGGTGCCAATGGCACGACCCTGGGAGGGATCACACCATTCCTCCGGTGCCGAAGAAGAAACCTCCTCCTCGGCAAGGCTGGAAGTGGAGGAGGCTTCCTTCTCGCTGGGCGATATAAACCCGGGAGGGGACCTGGAGGAAGGGTCGAGAGATCTGGCCTGGGAAGCCCTAGGGCGATGTTGTCCTCTGAAAGTCGGTGGAGCTCGTCTGACTCGAAACACACAGACTTCCAAAACATGGCGATCCATGGAGAAGCAGGCATCGCAATGATCCATATCATGGTAGGGTCCCAGGCACCAGAGACAAACATCATGACGGTCCATGACGGAAAACTGCCGGCCACAGGGGCACTGATGCATAGGGGCACGGCCCACCTTAGATTTACGCTTTGCCCCCGAACCAGACATGATGATAAATAATTAAGGAAAAAACACAGAAAAGTCTTGGTGTCATCAAAATAATATAGAAAAAGAACGGTCTTAGCGGTCGACGACGTCGAGAAAAACTGGGATGAGGGAGCTTGGAAACTTGAAAATACGCCTATGGCGCAGTACTACAAACCACTCACGCAGCAGGTGCAGCCTTGACAGCAGGAGAAACAGAACTGGGATGGAGGAGGAGTTTGATGCCTAACCGCCACCCCTCAGAGACTTCCACGAAAGGCCACCTAGGGGCCGACGCCAACCTCTAAAAAAAGCCCTGCGGGCGGTGCATGCCTCTGGCTGACACCCAGCAGTAATGAATGGTGAAGATTGACAAGGGAAGATCAAGGAAATATTATATACAGCCATTACAAATTACATGATCAACATAATTATTACTTGAACAGCAGGGATCAGCATCTAAAAAAACACTCAAAACACTCTGCAGGCACCCAGAAAGTAAAGGATTGTCACCAGTGTTTAGCTTAAAAGTATGGTTAGTGAGGTGAAGAGGGAGAAGGATATTGTTTTATATCTTCATGACAGTGTAGTGGAGGGAAAGTACAATCTGGACAGAAAGGGAGGCTGGAAAGGAGGGTAACGCCTGGGGCAGAAATGGCCACTGTAGATGGTAAATGTTTTCCATGTTTTTTTTGAAAGGTCCTGTCTGGATCGTTAATCAACAGTAGGAAGCAGCCCCAGAATTAGTGCATGTCCTGTGTTGGTCCTGTAAAAGAACTGGAGAAAAGAACCCAGATGTTTATCTGGAGGTTGGTCTGGAGGCTGCTTCTGAATGGTAATAGGCCAGTGCCAATCCAAGCCCACACTGCCCCACACCAGATCTGCACCTGCGCCCTTGTACCTACATGTTGACAACAACTTTGAATGGCCCCAGAACAGCAGTATCAGTTTTAGTGATATTTATAGCCACACTTAGAGCACAAATAAGCATGCGGCACCCTTGGTCAAAGCTTTCAGCATAGACACCTAGCCAATCTGGGTGAGCAGTACTCCATGCATAACTCAATCCAGCAAGACTCCCAGGCATAAACCTACTGATGCTAGTGATTTCTATGCAGCCAATTGTGGAAAAGGTATAATTCTGGAGCAGCTGGCATGTTGAGTGTCAATACTGATGGACTAAGCCAATCCAGATTTGGTGGACAAAGCACCATATAGTGCTATCATAAGGCCATGATGCATGCTATGCAATGTACCAGTTCTTGCAGCTATGAAGTTCTGTGGAGTGATCACGGTGTTTTGGTGGAACAATGGTAAAGGAGACAGAAGTGGGGTGAGGACAGTACCATATGAGTCACAGACAGGCAGCGAAGTTTGACACTACTCCAGCTATTCTTTTCTCCCAAACATGCCATTTCCCCCAGACCAAGCCATGGGAACAAGGCTGAGAAACAGCAAGAAAAGGGCCAAGAACTGATGTTCCCTGATTTTTTCTCTGCATAGTTTCAGTACTGGTTTCAGTGGTTTCTCGTCATGGCCCACCATCCGGTTACTCCTTGAACCATGCCTCTTTCCCAGGCAGTAAACCCGAGCTCTAAATGGAGTAGTAAGTCAGGAAACAGGACACCATAGGGGCCACGGTAAGGGTCAAATAACAAACCTGATAATTGGCTAAGGTGCACTGTATAGAATTTGCACAGTGAATGCTTGATTGGTTGTCGCCCAGAACAGATAGAGGTAACTTCATGTTTTAATGTTGTGCCTCAGTCCAGGCCTTTATAGTGGGGGGTTGCAGGAAGTAGACTGTTGGTTAACTAGAATCTGCAGCTTATCCAATAGGTAGGGAAATGGGCAGACTGGGTGGGCCAAGTGGCCCTTATCTGCCATCAAAGTCTATGTTTCTATGTTTCAGTAGGGCTTCTTTGGCACTATCCTTCTGTAAACTATATCAGGGCAGCACTTATTGATTGGGGGAGAGGAAGTTAATGCTAGCCTGTCACAGAAAGCAAGACTGCAACTATGGAGATTTTTCTATGTAAATTGCTATTTGCTCTACTGATTTGAATGCCACTTGACAATCTGCCACAAATCTATGAATAGGGTTTTGTAAGAACGAAAGTCTGGCTTCCTAAAATAGCCAACTCTGGGGACCAACTACTCTAAGCAACTACTATTCTTTTACAGTTTGTCCTAGATACATTTTGACTTCAGTGAGGTTCAGCTTCCCATCCTGCTTCTACTCAAATTGACAGCTATGAAAACTGAAGCATGGGGGACATCAAGTGACTTTCTGTCCGTCTGTGCGTTAGTGGCTGTGGAACAACATTTTTTCAGTACCTGCAATAACAAATATTGCCCAAAACATTGATTCAGTGAGGCAGTATAGTCTAATGGTTAGAGTACAGTACCAAGCTTCTCCATCAAATTAGTGTTTGGAACCCACAGCTGCCACTTGCATACTGTGTGACCCTGAGCAGCTCAATTATCCTCCAAGAGCTCCTGGGGCACACCAGGAAACAAGCGTTGACTCTGTGTTCCTTTCCCAGTCCAAAAGATTTGGGCAACTATATTGGGTACTATACAGTACTGTTAGAGTATATTGTATATAACCAGGGCATATTAGTAGCACTGAGAGATCTGTATACATCTCTATTATGAAGAAAACATACTTAAAATATTTTAAATCGCCTTTAAAAGGTGGATAATCTGAGTTCAGGAATGAGCATCGAGAGCCTGCTGAGTGGTCCATGAGCTGTGAAGATGATGCTGCATGGAAGTACTCCCAGCCTGAGAAGGGATTCTGCCACTCTGGTGTTCCCTGTGGTGAGCCAGAGAGCTTGCTTCTTGGCAGGGGGTGTCAGTAGCATGGCAAAGCCTGCAGGAACTGCACCCAACATCAGGTGACATGAGTGAGTAGAACAAAGGAAAAGCAAGTGCCTGCAAGTTGCCACACTCTAGTTGCTGCAGCCACACTCCACTTACAGTACCCTGGACTCCTATCTGGATTGTGCTCTGGGGAGAGGATGGTCCTCCTCCTCCTTCTGGCTTCACCATGGAGGAAACATGTAGGCAATCTTAAGTCCAAATAAGTCCCTGGGATGGTGATTGAAGGGGTGTGACCATCAGATGACTGAAAGGGACCAAGAAGCATGAGAGCTTAAAGTGTACATGGGACCATAAAATTGAGTTCCATAGCCCTGGAGTGTACTTTGAGCATACAAACATGTGAAATGTTCCAGCAGATAAAGGCATAGAGGTCTATAAAGTTTGCTTGAATGTGCAGCTAACACCCCTTATTCTGCAGCTGCCCCTCCCTTCCACCCTTCTCCTCCATTGACCCTCCCCCTTGTACTGTCCCATTCCCTTTTGCAGCAGTCCACTGTTCTACTGGATACCACTTCTGCAGGTAACGCATTCCACCCAGTTACCACCCTCTCTGTAAAAAAGTGTCTCCTCATCTCCCTCCTGAACCTTCCTCCCTCCAGTCTCATATCATGGACCCTGGTGTCCCTCCCCTCCCTTACTTTGAACAGCCCCACTGTACCTGTCTTGTTTATTTCTTTCAAGTACTTAAAGGTTTCAATCATGTCCCCCCGTCCCTCCTCTCCTCCAGCGAGTACATGTTCAACTCCTTTAGCCTCCTGTCATATGATAAGTCCCCCAGCCCCTTGATCATCTTTCTTGCCCTGCACTGCACCCCCTCCAGTAACTTAGAAACATAGAAACATAGACTTTGACGGCAGTTAAGAACTGCTTGGCCCACCTAGTCTGCCCATTTCCCTACCTTCAGGATAAGCTGCAGCTGCAGATCCTAGTTAACCAACAGCCTATTTCTTCCTACCCACCACAAGAATTGCCTTATGTCTATCCCATGTATTCTTGAATTCTCCCAGTTTTAGACCCAACAACCTCCTCAGGAATGCTGTTCCATGCATCCATTACCCTCTCTGTGAACAAATACTTCCTCACATTGCCCCTGAACCGCCCCCCTCTATCTTTAAATTGTGTCCCATTGTTCTTGCATGTCTCTTTTTCTGAAAGATGCTACCCTCTTGGACTTTGTTGATTCCACTGAGGTACTTAAACATTTCTATCATGTCCCCCCACTCCCTCCTTTCCTCAAGGGTATACATATTAAGCTCTTGTAGTCTCTCCTCGTATGGCTTCTCTTGCAGACCCTGCACCATTCTAGTTGCCCTCCTCTGGACTCCCTCTATCCTGTCTATGTCCTTGTGGAGATGTGGTCTCCAGAACTGGATGCAGTACTCCAGATGGGATCTCACCAGCTGTCTGTACAGAGGGATAACACCTTCCTGTTTTCTGCTGGTGATGCCTCTCCCTATGCATCCCAATATACCCCCAGCTCTCCTTACTGCCTTCTCACATTGTTGGCTAACCTTAAGGTCATCTGATATGATTACCCCCATGTCCCTTTCCTTTTTTGTTTTTGTTACTACCCCCCCATTGTGTAATCTTTCCCTGGGTTTTTGTTTCCCATGTGCATTATTTTGCACTTCTTTGCATTGAATCCTAGCTGCCATACTTCCAACCATTCCTCCAACCTTACCAAGTAACCCCTGAATAAACTATATGCAAAGTACTACCAATTGCTTACATGTCATGATGATAACCATGCCTGTGCCCATGCCTGCAACCACTGCTTTTCTTTTACCATGCCTGTATCCACTATTTTTCTTTACTGTAACTATCTCATGCTGTAACTCACAATGCCTCAAATGTTCCTTATGTCCTCGTTCATTCTCATAACTTGTATTGTTATCCCGGGTTGCCCCTGAAAAAGGGACCTTCGGGGCTCAGTGGGCCTACCCGGTCACCAAAATTTAATAAATAAGTCCTTTCTCATCCTTTCCACGCCTCCTTGTGTATCAACCCTGTGGTAGATCTTTGTGTCATCTGCAAAGAGGCATACTTTTCCTTCCAGTCCCTCTGCAATGTCACGGTTCATCCTTGGGGCCACTCTTGTGAAGGAGCACCACATGAGCCATCCTCCAATCCTGAGATACACACCCTGAGTGTAGTGAGGCATTAAATAGGTCTGCCAAAGTTCCTGCAAGGACCTCTGCCAGCTCCTTCAGTATCCTGGGGTGGATGCCATCAGGGCCTGATGCCTTGTCCACCCTTAGTGCCTTCAAACCCTCCCGAACTCTGCCCTCCATGATTTTTGCCCTTCCCCTCTGTTTCTGCCATTCTTCCCCCCTTGGGTATCACCTCCCTTTTCTCCTTAGTAAATACTGAGAAGAAGTAATCATTTAGCGCTTCTGCCTTATCACACCCTGCTTCCACCCAACACGCTTCCTTCCTAAACCTTACTATGTGGTCATTAAAGCTACTTTTCTCCCTGAGGTACCTAAAGAAGTCCTTCTCCCCTTCTTAATGCCTTGTGCCAGCCTGAGCTCCATAGATGCCTTGGCTCCCCTTATAGCCCGTGTTACCTCCTTCAATTCTGTCAGGTGCTACTCCCTGTCCTTCCCACTCCCTGTTTTCTTGTACCTCCTGAAGGCAGCTCTTTTCCTCCTTACCTTTTCCATGACCTTCTTGCTCAACCAGCTCAGTTTCTTAGCCCTAGCCTTCTTGCTCTGGGCCTTGCAGTAGGTTTTGGATGCCTCCACTATCCCCAGCTTTATGAGCTCCACCTCTGGTTAGTGCCCATATTAAGCTGAATTCTGGCCAGGTACCCTTTTACCACTTCTCCCATCCTCCCAAAGCTTTGCAACACAATACCATGTCCATCTGTTGAAAAAATATAACCTGGTTCCTCATTTTATGTTAAGAGGAGGGGGTTATACCATCATTTTCTTATTGCATTTATATTAGATGGGGGTTAAAAAAACATTTGGCAAGAACAAGGACAGAGAGCATTTCTGAAAAGTTCAAATAAGCATGGGTACCACATGTCACAGAGACTGCTACCACAGGCATGAAAGTAAATGCCTTGTAGAATAGTTATAACAAATTAAGTCTTCTAGTGGTTGCCCATGATATTGTGGTAATTAAAGTCAATGGAGCACTCCCTTCTGCCAGCTACTAGAAATTTCCATTTAGGTTTATTTCATTTTAATTTTTTTGTGACCAGGATACACACATTGGGCCGGAGCTTATTTTCAGGTGTGTCCCAACTCCTGCCGGAGGTGAAGCAGGTGGAATTACAAAGTCAAATGACCAGCAGTAGCAACACATCAGCAATAAAAGCAACGTTTTTACTGGTATATCTGTGCATTCCAGACAATATGCAGCAAACAATGGAGGTGTATACAAGGCACAGGGAAGACAAGCATGTGAAGTGTCTGCAACTATCTACAAGGTGCAAATGTCTGGATTGACAGTGTATACAGTTCAACACAGGTACAAGTAGTGCAAATTGTGTATTTAAGGAGGAACATTGTACGGTATGAACTACAGCCACTGGATGTCACTTTTTGGAGTAAGATCCATAACACTAATTGCCATAACCAGAATTAAGGGAGGGGCTAGAACAGGAATAGGAACTGGTTTTAAACAGAGTTGGCAAGGCAAGCTTAGTTTACAGTTCACAATCCATGCAGTTCTGTGCATCTTACAAAGATAGTAGCGTTAAAGAAAAACATAAACAAAAACAGTAAATGATAACGTGCTGGATGGTTACCATACAGATTCAAAATTGACCAAATAAAAAAGTTGGTTAAGGAGAGGTATCATGTGATAACGGTGAAGAAATAACAGTGCTGTACAAGTGCACAATGCCCGAAAACACAAACGGTGACCGTGCACTATGGAAATCTCAACATAAGCAACAATCACAACACACGCTACCTTACATTTTATGCGGGGAAGTGTGCCCCTCACCCCACTTTCTTAAGATAACCAACTCTAAGGGGGGGGGGAAGACACTGGGATAAGGAGGAAACTCAGGAGGGGGCTATGTGGGGGGGCACAAACAGAGGACCATCAGGACAGCGGGGGAGCAGGAATGCAACATTGTAAAAATACAATTTACAAATAAAAATACAAGTCCCAACAAGGAAACCACAAAAATACACCAGAGCTCCTTCCCAGGTCTTTCCACGCCAGAGGCATATACTGCCTCCACAATACCAAATGAGAAGCTGGAAACTGCCTGGCCGAACTACCTACTATATCCTAATTCATTACAAATCCTGCCTACCGTCACTCTATCCTGCATTCGCAGTTTTCTTTCTTCTACCTTTGCTATTCCAACAGTCGCTCTGCTTCCTCACTTGTTCTAGTTGCAGGTGCTCAGACTGAGTCACTCAAATTGAGTCATTCAATATGAGCCACCCATATCACTGGATACCATCAGGAGATCCTAGAGATAGCTAGGACTCCTACCACGGAGAGCTTTTTAAACCAAAATGCCTATAGGGAGGCAGTATAGCACAGTGATTTAAAGGCTCTGAGCTGCAAATCTGGTGACATCCAGCAGACGAGACCTGGGTTTGAATCCCACAGCCCCCACTTGCATACTGTGTGACCCTAAACAAATCACTTAACTTCCCTGTGCTCCCAGGTCGCACCTGTAAAAAAGCTTTCAGCTTAGTGTGCTACACCTGTTTAAACAACTAAAATGAATATATATCTTGAGGTTGACATGCCATTAAATAGGCAGTCAATGCAGTTTGTGGTGCACCACTGTGTCATGCTGGGTTCAGGGTCCCAGCTATCTGCAGAACCAATGCATTCTGGAGCAGCTGCTGGAGGGAATACAGACCTCTAGATATCCCTAGGCATAGAGTATTGCAGCAATCCAGCCTAGCTGTCAAAAATGCATGCATGAGCACCGGTCCAGTGGCACTGAAGGTTGAGGTGCTGGATGCCACTCATCATGCCACACCAGCAACCTGAGTTTGGGAGCGAGCTCAGTCCACCGGGGGTAGGCCGGGTTGGGGGGGGGAAGGAGTTTGGATGAGCAGCCGTAAGACAGCTCTCCTCTCCCAAGGAGAGAGACAACTTCTCCCTGGCTCTTGGTTGCCACTGAGTGGAGACTCAGTGGTAGCACCAAGCCAGCAGGAGAAGTGTCATTAGGCCAGGTTGGAGGAAGGGACCATTACCAGATTATCGGCATACATAGAAACATAGACTTTGATGGCAGATAAGGACCGCTTGGCCCATCTAGTCTGCCCATTTCCCTACCTACAGGATAGGCCGCAGATCCTAGTTAACCAACAGCCTATTTCTTCCTACCCACCACAAGAATTGCCTTATGTCTGTCCCATGCATTCTTGAATTCTCCCACAATTTTAAACCCCACAACCTCCTTAGGAAGGCTGTCCCATGCATCCACTGCCTCTCTGTGAAAAATACCTCACATTGCCCCTGAACCGCCCCCTATCTTTAAATTGTGTCCCTTGTTCTTGCATCGCCTCTTTTTCTGAAAGATGCTACCTCTTGGACTCTGTTGATTCCACTGAGGTACTTAAATGTTTCTATCATGTTCTCTCTCCCTTCTTCCTCAAGGGTATACATATTAAGCTCCTTTAGTCTCTCCTCGTATTGCTTCTCTTGCAGACCCTGCACCATTTTGGTCACCCTCCTCTGGACTGCCTCTGTCCTGTCTATGTCCTCGTGGAGATGGGGTCTCCAGAACTGGATGCAGTACTCCAGATGGGATCTCACCAACTGTCTGTACAGAGGGATAACAACTTCCTGTTTTCTGCTGATGATGCCTCTCCCTATGCATCCCAGTATACCCCCAGCCCTCCCTAATGCCTTCTCACCTTGCTTGCTAACCTTAAGGTCATCTGATATGATTACCCCCAGGTCCCCTTCCTTTTTTGTTGTTGTTACTACCTCCCCCATTGTGTATTCTTCCGCTGGGTTCTTGTTTCCCAGGTGCATTATTTTGCACTTCTTTGCATTGAATCCTAGCTGCCATACTTCTGACCATTCCTCCCACCTTGCCAAGTCCCTTCTCATCCTTTCCACGCCTCCTTGTGTATCAACCCTGTTGCAGATCTTTGTGTCATCTGCAAAGAGGCATACTTTTCCTTCCAGTCCCTCTGCAATGTCACTTATAAAGACATTAAAAAGGACTGGACCCAGTACTGAACCCTGCGGTACCCTACTAGTAACCCCTCTTTCTTCAGAGTGGGCTCCATTTGCAATTATCTTCTGTGTCCCTGTGTCCTGTTGTCCAGCCAATGTTTTACCCAGGCTACCATCCTGGGACCCACTCCCAGACTGGTTAATTTGACTATTAATCTTTTGCGTGGGACTGTGTCAAATGCCTTGCCAAGGTCTAGGTAGGCCATGTCCACAGCCCCTCCCTGGTCTACTACTTTGGTCACCCAGTCAAAGAAATCTATTAGATTTGTCTGACATGACCTTCCCGCTGTGAACCCATGCTGCCTTGGGTCCTGTGCCCCACTGGCCTCTAGGTACTCAACAATTCTTTCCTTCAGAAGTGACTCCATCACTTTCCCTACCACAGAGGTCAAACTGACAGGTCTGTAGCTTCCTGCCTTTGTCTTGGTCCCACTTTTGTGAAGGGGAATCACATCCGCCTTCCTCTAGTCCTTGGGTACCACACCATCCTCCCATGATTTATTAAAACGAGTAGCCAGTGGTTTCACTAGTTCCCCCCTTAATTCTTCTAGAATTCTGGGGTGAATTCCATCAGGCCCCATTGCTTTGTCCACCTTCAATTTTAGGAGTTCTTGCAGAACCCTTTCTTCTATGAAAGGACTGGGATCGACCCCCCTATCAAGAGTGCTTCTGTTAATTGGATTAGGCACTTCCCCTCCCTTTGTGAATACTGAGCAGAAATATTCATTCAGTATCCCTGCTTTTTCACTGTCCCCCTCTGCCCATCCACCGTTCATTCTATTCAGCCTCACTATCCCTCCCTTTGTCTTTCTATGCTCGCTGATGTACCTATAAAAGGTTTCATCCCCCTTCTTAACCGAGTTGGCTATCTTTTCCTCAGTTTGGGCCTTTGTTATTCTGACTTCCCTCCCTGCTTCCTTCTGCCTTAACTGGTACAGCTCTCTGTCATGCTCCTTCTGTGTTTCCTTATACTTCCAGAATGCTATATTTTTCTCCCTGACTTTCCCAGCCACCTCTTTTGAGAACCATAGTGGCTTTTTCTTTCGTTTTGATTTGTTTATTTGTTTCACACAAAGGCTTGTTGCCTCTGTGATGGCAGTTTTGATGATTCCCCATTGTTGCTCCACCCCTCCTTCTAGCCTGTTTGCTAGTGCTTTTCTGAGGCACGCTCCCATCTTGCCAAAGTCAGCCCTCCTGAAGTCCAGAACCCTCACTTTTGTATGGCTTGACTCTGTAGCTGAGTTTAACATGAACCACACTGTTTGATGGTCAATTGTTCCCAGATGACAACCCACTTCTAGATCTGAGATCCTCCTACTGCCCCCATTTGAGAGTATGAGGTCTAAGATTGCTCCCTCATGAGTGGGTTCCGAAACTAGCTGTTTGAGGCCTGCCACCTGTAGAGCATCGAGAATGGCCCTGCTCTTGGATGTGGCTGCAGCAAATGTGCTCCAGTTAACATCTGGCATATTCAGGTCTCCCATCAACAGTATCTCCCCTTTCTCTGCCATCCTAAGAATGCCTTCTATTATATCCTTGTCCATTCCCCCCCCCGACATGGGGGTCTGTACACACCCCCTCTGTGGATTGTGGAGCCCTTTCCAGTCTCCAATGTGACCCACAGTGCTTCCTCTCCTCCCTCTTTACTCTTTCGTTCAGTTGCTTTTATCCCTTTCTTCACATAGAGAGCTACTCCTCCCCCTCTTCTCCCCTGCCTGTCTCTCCTGTAGGTTATGTACCCTGGTATATTAACATCCCAGTCATGGTTCTCTGTGTACCATGTTTCTGTGACTGCTACAATATCCAGGCATCCCTCTTCCATCAAGGCCACCAGCTCAGGGAGCTTGTTGCCCAGACTATGGGCATTGGTAGTCATTACCCTCCATTTCCTGAAGGCCTTACTCCTTTTTGCCCCATATCTGTCCTTCTTGCCTTTGTCATTTTCCCTATTTACCCCTGCCCTTCTCCCTATCAACACCTCTATGTTGGTGTTTACCGCACTTACTACCATGATTTTTCTGGGGGGGGCTAGGATTTCCCTGCTCCTTTCCAGTGCCTCCCCCCTTGGCTAGTTTAAATCCTTGCCAATGAAGCATTTAAACCTATCACCTAGGATCCTGGTTCCCCTTCTGGACAGATGCAGCCCATCATGCCAGTATATGCTTGCATCACTCCAGGTGGACCCCCAGTCCCCAGTGAAGCCAAATCCCTGAGCTCCACACCAGTTTTTCAACCACTGATTGAATCCCATGGTGCAGAACACCCTAGCCTCTCCTACGCCACAGATGGGCAGCACCTCTGAGAAGGTTACCATGCGTGCTACTTGTCTAAGGCCCCTCCCCAATTCCACAAACTCTTCCTGCACTTCTCTAATCCATTTCTTAGCCAGGTCATTTGTCCCTAGGTGGACAATGACATCCTGCTCCCTTCCCTGTGCAGCTGCTCTGGCAATCCTGAGGATTCGCTCCCTGTCCCTCCAAGCCATGGCGCCAGGCAGGCACCTTACCTCCCTCTCCCCTTCCTCCCCAAGTTCTACCTTCATAACAATGGAGTCCCCCACCAGGAGTTGTTTCCTTCCCCTGTGGGGTCCCCTGCCACCCTCCTGTGGGTCTCCTTTGTGGAGGTTCCCAGCATCCTCCTTGGTCTCCACTGCAGGTGCCTCCATAGAGGAACCTCACTTTTGCCAGAATGGCATAGGAATTGTGGAGAGGTACAACTAGAGGGATGTGCATCTGTTCCACCACCCTCACCCTCCCTGAGCCCACTGTGGTCCAACCGCTCCTCTTTCTTGGCAACCTCTGAGACAACGGCAGTGGCACTGGTGGTCCCTGAATGGAAGAGGAGGTCCCACAAATCCTGGCCAACTCAGCCTGGAAATGAGCAACCTCCTCCCTCAGCCTGGAGAGGTGCCTGCAGATGGGACAACACTGCATCCTCCAGAACGTCTCCTGGAAGACTGCTGCTCCACAGCCACTGCACTGCACCACTCCTATCATGTCTTAATTCTGGCCCCTTAACTGCTTGGAATCCTTACTCTTTCCTCTGTTTTTTTTTTCTCTCTCTCTACTTATTTTCTGCCTGTGTATCCTTTAAGCTCCTGATTGTCCTGTTCTGAGACAAGAATATCCTATATTTCTCAGTAGACCCCTTACTTGCTCAGAGGCAGACCTCCAGCAGCTAGAGGGGGCTGGAGAGCTACTCTTGCCCTTCTAGGATGGTGGGTCTTTGGTGGCTCTGTGATCACTCACTTAATGCTCCCAAACAGGAAGTTCCTGTTGTCAGTCAAATCCTGTGCCTATAAAAGAAGAACTAGCTTTGGGTGGGAGGGTGGAGGGGAGGAAAGGAAGGCAATATAGTCCCAGTAGAGAAGTCCAGTCACTCAGCAGTCCTTCCTCCTGGTGTCTTCTGCCAAGCTACTAGCAGAATCTTTCTAAGGCGGTCTTTAAATTTAGCTTCCTTCTAGCTAACCAACTCTCCCTACTTACTAGATCTTTCTACAAGTAATTTAAACTGCACAGCTATCAAGTCCTTTCAATCTCTTGAGATTTACACCTAGATAACTGTTCAGATAACCATTCAGTTCAGTTAACTCAGACAAACACACACTTTTTATTTGTTTGTTAGTTTGTTTATTTTTTACCCTAAATTAAAGGTCCAAGTACAAGAGTTCTACTTCTTTAGTCCCAGTAGAGAAGTCCAGTCACACAGCAGTCCTTCCTCCTGGTGTCTTCTGCCAAACTACATGACCTCTTCATGCCATATGCGCTTGTAGTAGCCATGGGTCCCCAGTTAGGAGGGGAGAAAAATCAGGTGGAAAGGAGTTGGGGGAGCTGCAGGCTACATGAAGCCTCCATGGGGAGATGGAAGATGAACCTGTCTAAGGAGAGAGCTGAAGCTGCCTGTGCGCCCCTGAAAGGAGGATAAATAGAAGGCAAAAAAAAATGCATGTATGAGCATAATCAGGTCCCAAGTAGTAGAAAAGGCTAATGGCATGCCAATGAGAAAATCCCCTGCAGATGGCAGCTGGTGCAGGAAATTCAAGGGTCAGCTTGGAGTCAACAATGAGTCTCAGAATATGTGTATTACCACAAAAAGATAGTAGCCCTGTAGTAACACTCTTCATTGCTAACAAGTGGGAATGCAATTCAACTAATGCAACCTTAGTCTTGCCCAGGTTGAGGATAAGTCAGCTGGAGGTTATACAGTCATTGATATCTCCCAAGCAACTGCTCAACCTGGAGGCACTAGATAACCAATTAAGTGTACTGGGCAGGTACAGCTGAGTATCATCTGTTTAGCAGTGAAATCCTATGCCATACCACTGCTGCTATATCACTGAATGATCTTATCTATGGGCAACATTTACATGGTAAACAACCAAAGGGCCAAGATCAAGCCCTAAGGCACTCCAGAGGTAAGGGCAGCCATCTTGGAAATGGACTTATCAATGGCTACCTGCTGCGCCTTGATGTTCCTTGTTTGAGGTAGGACTTAAACCTCTGCAACACTATTCAGGTGACTCCTCCATAGTGCCATTGGTAAACTATAAGGACCTCTCATCTACTGAGTCAAATGCTGATGTGAGAGCAAGAAGGCCCATGATGGAACTTTGCCCTATGTCTCTCACAATGAGGTGATCACTGAACACTTTTACAAGTACCATTTCAATGCTATTTTGAGGTTTGTATCCCTGTTGGAGAGGCTCACAGATATAGTTTCTGGATGCATCTCTAGCTGCACCCCCACCCTCTCAACAGATTTTTCTAAAAAGGGAATCTTCTAGACAAGTCTGTAATTTGCTAGAATATTAGGATTCAAGGATGTTTTCTTCAGGAGGAGTTCACCACAGCCAATTTCAAGGCAGATGAGAAAACAGCTTGCTTCTTGTAGCACATGCCTGGAAATCTCAGTATTAGCTAGTTTAAAATTCTCCTGACTATACAAGAGTGGCCGAGAGAGCCTGGATTCCATAAATAGTAGTTTGGGTGAAATCCCAAGAACACTCAGACTACCTCATCTAGTAATACTTCTTAAATATCTTCCCAGGGCTAGAGGTTGCCTCTGTCCACCCTCATCTACATACCACTGTCCCATGACAGTCCACCTGTAGAGATACTCTCCTAAAAGTGGATATTTTGTCCAGAAAGAAACAATTAAGCTCCTCAAATTCTTCTGTTGAAAAGGCTCTTCCTGATCAAAGACAAGGCAGGCTTAACAGCCAGTTCACAGTGCACAGAAATTGCTCTGGACTGTTCTTCCTGGCCACAGTCACCTGTGACAGAAATCCTGTTTTTTTCATGGTGATTACCTGGGGATACTCCTTATAATAAGTCTTTGGTGCCAATCTGTACTCTGGAGTGGGAATTCCTCCAAGAATGCAACAGTCTCCATTCATATTCAAGTGCCTCAACTTCTCACAATACCCAGCAGTCAGAAATCAAGGGACATAAACAATAATGTGTGAGGGTGTCTGTGACCACCATAAGTGCCATCTAATGGCTCTCAACAACTTTCTTATCTTCCCCAACATAAGCTGTCATCATGCTTGTTAGGTCCACTTCCACCAGGTGTTTGCAAGGCTCCAGATGTGTTTTGAATGGTAGTCAAACATCTCCATTACAGGGGAGTTTAAACGAAGACCCCACAATTACTGATCCAGCCAAATGACTTAATCAACTCTGACATTGCGTTTAAGACCCAATGAGAAGATGAAGTCCAAGACATGCCACATAATTGGTCCCAGTAGCAACTGCCTGTATGAAGACAAACAAAGTAATCAACTAGAGAAACTATTGCCCAAAATGCGAGGCCTCATTGTCTTATTTATTTTTATTTATTGCAGTTGTTTCACCAGAAAAGACATACTGGGCAACAAGATGCTCATCTCCCGGTGCGACCTGGGGGTTCACATGGATATGATAACATGCACGTTATCAAGTGAACAGTTAACAGAAGCAAATAAAAAGCAGCATAAGGATACACAATTGCATGTATATACAAGCAGCGCACATTGAATGCTTAGGATATTATAGTATCAAATAATTTTTGTGACAAGAAGCAATAGACAAGGTAAATTAGCACAGTAGTAACAGCTGTAAACAACAGAGGCTGTATATCACAGTTATACAGTTATGCAGTTATACACAGTACATAGGGCAAAATAAGCCCAGGACATAAGTGCAAGGTTGGGGTTATATGCCAGCTTCTGTAGCAAAGCTAAGGCCCTGGTCAGGCATTGGGGAGGAGATAGTGGGTCATGGCAGGTTCGGGGACAGGAGCAATTTGTAGTAAGGAAGAAAAAATTACTTACCATATTAATCTTCTTTCTTCCCAGTGATGCTCAGATATTCATAACTTTGTGCAGTCAGCCTGGTGGGTTGGACTGCCCGCAGAGATGGAACACATGCAAATGATGGAATTCTTTGCACATGAGCATCTTTCAAATACTGCCTCTACCAACTGTAATGTTCTAACCCCTTTAGATTTGTAAGAAGCCTGGAAGTCAGGCATTATGAAAAAATCCAATAGCTAATTAGGGTCACCATAATAAAGAGAATTTACCCAAAAAACCTCTTAAGGAGGAACTACATCAAATAAACAATGGTGTTCACCAAACAGCATGATAAAACTATTAAGAGACAGAAAAACTCTGTTTAAATCTATTTGGTATAGAGAAGTGTACCCAGAAGGGTATGGCTATGGTAGCACTAGCATGCAGAGTGCAGAGGCTGAAGTTCTGGAAGAGGAGGATGGGAGGGAGTTATTAATATCTGAGCATCACTGAGAAGAAAGAAGACTACTATGGTAAGTAATTTTCTCTTCTAACTCCAGTAATGCTCAGGATATTCATAACTTTGTGCAGACTACCAAGCAGTACCCCTGGAGGTGGGCACAGAACTCATTTTGGAAACAGACTTTGCAGGACTGCTGTGCCAAACCTGGCATCACTTCTGGACAAAACATCCAAGTTGTAATGCTTTGTAAAGGTGTGTACTGATTTCCAGGTAGCTGCTTTACAAATATCCAATAATGGAACCTCCCTAGCAGCTGCAAGGCTGGCAGCTGTTCCTCTTGTCGAGTGTGCCTTCAGCCCAGCTGGGGACTCCCTACTTGCTCTAGTGTAGCAGAATTGAATACACTGGACAATCCATCAAGAAATGGATCTTTCTGAGGCTGGTTTGCCCATTCCAACATCCCCATATGTAAGGAAACATTTTTTTTGTCTTGCCTATGGCCCTTAGTAGCTGTCATGTAATAGCTGAGAGCTCTTTTCACATCCAGACAGTGGAGTCTTCTTTCACCAGAGCTTGTATGGTCTGTGGAAAAGACAGGTAGAGTGATTGATTAGTTCAGATGAAAGTCTGAATTGACCTTGGGAAGGAATTGTCTGTTTGTTCTGAGGACTACCCTATCTCTGTGAAAGGAGATGTAGTTCTGGTCAACACAGAGAGCCTGAAGCTCACTTATTCTTCTTGCTGAGGTAATTGCTACCCGAAAAACTGTTTTCCAGGTAACATACTTCAAATGGGCTGTAGCCAAGGGTTCAAAAGGAGCCCTCATTTATCTGGTTATACATATATTAAGATCCCAAGCGGGCACTGTGAGGAGGATGCAAATGTATCAGGCCTTTAAAAAATCTTTTGAAAATGGAATCTGATGCTACCGACACCTTTGTCCTAGCAGAAATATATGCAGACACTGCTGCAAGATGAACCCTTAGAGAACTGGGTTGTAGACCTTGTGAATGTAAGTGAGTCAGATAATCCAACACCACTGAGACTCCTGCATCATTTGGGGTGAAATTCCTCCCAAAGCACCAAAAAGAAAATCTCTTCCACTTAGCAGAATATGTTTTCTTAGTGGAGGGCTTCCTATAACCTTTCAAGATAGTTAATACAGCTTCAGAAAGGTTTAAGTCTGCATACTCTAATTCCTCAAGAGCCATGCCTTGACATGGAGGGACTTGAGATTTGGGTACAACAATGTTCCTTTATTGGAGGTCAGGAGACTGTGTCTGAGAGACAAACTTATTGGTTTGCTCACTGACATGGAGAGCAGAAGAGAGTACCATGGCTGCCTGGGCCAATTTGGAGCTATCAAGATCAAAGAAGCTGAGAGGGATTTGAGCTTCAATAGTACTCTGAAAACCAGAGGAAAGGGGAGAAAGACATAAAGAAAGTTGTCTGACCAGTCCAGTACCAGGGCATCCAGAGGGATTGTGCCCTGAGCCGGTGGTCTGCAGCAATACTGAGGCAACTAGTGGTTCTGGTGGGATGCGAACAAGTCTATCTCTGGAATGCCCCACCTCCTGAAAATTACCTGCACCACCTGCTTGTTCAGTATCCATTCATGATGGGACTGATTGATTCGACTCAGTGTGTCTGCCAAGGTATTGTCCTTTCCTGGCAGATGGATTGCTTGCAGGGACACCTTTAGAGAATATGCCACAGTCCAAACTTTCATGGCTTCTGTGCATAGGGGACCTGATCTGGTGCCTCCCTGCTTGTTTATGTAGTACATAGTGGTGGTATTGTCTGTTCTGACCTGCATCACCTTGACCAGATTGCTGTAGGGAGTAAGAGACTGGCTCAGCTCTTTCGGACTGTAGAAGACAGGCTATTTAATCCTGCCTGTCTGCAGCTGATAAGAACAGTTTCAGTCCCTCAGAGTAAGGAGTTCGATCTGTTCTTCTCTGACAGGGTGTCCTCCATTAGTGCTGGGATCTCTTGTACTTTCAGAGGCGTTCCTATTGCCTGAGGTGAATTTCGGACAGTGGGAGTGGCAGAGATCTATGAGGTGATTCTGAAGCTGCGACCCACTTACTATGAAATGGACCTAGGTCGGGGTCTTGATGGGATCTTTTGAGTTCTTTGGTTCAGTGTTCACCTAGATTGTCTGGTGTTTACTTTCGGAGGGACTTCTCCACCGTGCTCTAAAAGAGGCACTGGTGAAGCCCCTCTTAAAGAAACCATCTTTCAACCCTGACATCTTGTCGAATTATAGAACAATCTCCAACCTCCCGTTTCTGGCTAAGGTTGATGGGAAAGTAATGACTCTGCAGCTCAAGGCACTCCTTGCAGCCTATAACATCTATAAGCCTTTCCATTTCAAGTTCAGGTCCAGGCATAGCACTAAAATGGCATTAGTCAGGGTGCAAAATTATCTCCTTAGGGTGAGAGATAGAGACTAGACAAAACTTGTTCTCCTCAATCTCTTTTCAGCATTGGATACTGTGGACCACATAGTGCTGATAGACCACCTAAGGGAGCTCTGTGGACTCACTGGTATGGTAATTAACTGGTTTGAGTCCTTCCTCACAGGCAGGACGCAGAAGGTAGTGATGGGGAATTTATCTTCCTGCCGAAATCACTGCCCTGTGGAGTTCCCCAGGGCTCAATCCTGTGACCTATGTTGTTCACAGTGTACATACTTCCCCTGGGTGAGATCATTAGAAGATATAGTCTGGGTTTTCATTGCTATGCAAATGATACCTAACTGTATATGTACTTTGCTCCTGGGACGGGTGATGCTGTGGAGGTGCTAAATAAATTTCTGGCTGAGATCCAGGACTGGATGTCCTCTAGCTGTCTAAGATTTAACCCTGACATGACGGAGGTGCTAGTGGTTGAGCCTGGTCACCAACATGATGTGGGTGCTGCTGGGGTGGGAACAGGGCTATTTCTTGGCCCTACCCCTTTGATGGCTTATACTAGGGTGAAGTATCTAGGTGTCATTCTTAATGATGGGTTGACACTTGAGTTTCAGATGTCGTCTGTCATCCATAATGTTTTTTACCACTTGAGGAATGTTGCCTGGATCAAAGCCTTAATTCTGCCTGGTGACCTTCCCTCACTGGTTTATGCCTTTGTAACATCTTGGCTTGACTACTGTAATGCTCTATACCTCGGGGTCAGTGGAGGGATTCTATGTCATCTACAGCTGGTGCAGAACGCAGCGGTCAGTTTGCTAATGGGTCTTCTGAGATCCTGTCATGTGACCCTGGTCCTGCATGACCTGCACTGGCTGCCGGTGGGATGGAGAATTAACTTCATGGTGGGCTTGCTCACCTACAAGGCCCTACACAGCTCATGCCCTGGCTACCTGAGTTTCCTTCTGACTCCTGTTCGCCCTGTCCACTCACTCTAGTCCTCCACCGAAGGCCTCCTTGTGGTTCCTAAAGCCCAGCTGAAGACCTCTAGAGATCACTCATTTGGGGTTGAAGACCCATCCCTATGGAATTCGCTGCCAAGATCCTTGAGGGAGACCCTATCAGTGGAGGTTTGTAAGTGAGGTCTGAAGGCACATCTATTTAAAAAAGCCTCTGAGAATTGTTTATGAGCTGAAGCATTAGCTGACTGCTGAAATAGTTTTACCGAGAATTTTATTTTGTGTTTTGATATCCTTGCTGTGTTGTTAAATTGTAATGTTTATATTATTTATGTTCACATGCCATTCTGTACACTGCCCAGAACATCTGAGACTGGGTGCTAAACAAATACATTTTAATTACTACTTACTTACTACCTGCCCATTACTCAAATAGCTATGTTGACCTTTCAGTGTGCAGGAGACAAATCAGGTGACAGGGTGGACTGAGGGATGTTAAAGCTGACTTCTCCACCCTGTCTACTAAGCTACTTCCTGAATGGTTCTCTCCTCAACTTGCTCCTCCTTAGTCTTTCTGCAATTGCATCATTCTACTGCTCCTCTTACAGCATAGCCCTAATCCTCTTCTCCTACTCCTCTTCTCCTTGATCCCTTTCTTTCCCAGCCAAGTCTTCCTCATCTTGCTCCATCGCTACTCATCCTGTAGTGCATAATCTCACCCCCCCTATTGAGAAAGCTCTATACCCTCCCTCCTTCTTCCAACTTCTCCTGTCCTCTCTACTTCCTGTCTATCAAATATATTCCATATGTCCCTCTCTCCTTCCCCTTCTGTTTACCTGTGCTTCACTCCCTTTTACATGCATTCCCTCCTCACCCCCTTGCTTCCTCATCCTTCCCTCCCCTTCTCCAGCCCTTCCATCCTCCTGTTTCCCTCTCTCCTCAATTACCCCTGGCTTCCTGGGACCTCACTCATCCCGTCATACTGCCTCCATCTTGAATCTCCTAGACCCAGGCTTTACACTCTTTCCCTCCACCCTCTCACCCCACTCTCTCTCTCTCTCTCAACTGACATGTAAATGCCCCTCTGTCCCAGTTAAGCTCCTTACCTTGCTGTTGTTATTGACTGCAGGAGACACTGAGCACAATCCTGGCCCTTTTCGCTCCTCTCCCACCTGCCTCCTGAAATGATTGAGAGTGGCACACTTCAGTGTCAGAAGCCTCCTCCTGAAGGTTGATCTGATACAACTGCTCACGGTTAACCTTCACCCTGATGTGCTAATTATCTCCAAATCTTGGCTTTCACCCAAGATTCCTGTAACTGTGGTCATCATACCTGAGTACTCCATTACCCACCAGGATCATACCTGTAGGGGTGGTGGTGTTGCCATTTACCTATCCGCTTCCATCCAGTTCACCTCCATATTCTCCATCTCTTCCCCCTCTGTCTACAAACTTTTACTTCTTAAACTCTTCCTCCCTTTCTCTATTCACATCTTTGTGGCCGACATCTACTGCTGCCCATGCCACCACGCTTCTTCCATCACTCACTTTCTTATATCTATCTTTACCAATGCCTCATGTGGTGAATCACTCATCCTTGGAGACTTCAATTTAAATTGGCTCTCCCCATCTCATTCCAAATTCTGCCAAAACAATAAGTCCCTTAATTTTTCTCAACTGATTACTGACCCTACCCACCACAACCATGAATCCCTCAACCACACCCTGCTTGACTGGGTTCTTGCCTCCCATCCCCACTGGATTAATAATGCTGGCTCCATTCTGGATGCCCTCAGTGACCACCATCTGATCTACTGTGTCTGCAAACTACACCATCCCAAAGCCCCTCCCAAGCTCCTCCTGATCTAGTCCTTCCGATCACTAGATTTATCCTCAGTGCGGACTTGGCAGCTACTGACTGGCCACCCATCTCCTCTTCTAACTCCATTGATTCAGCCTCTATTATTTTAAAACCAAATTCCAGTCTGTCTGGGACCAGCACGCTCCTCTCAAAAAAGTCAGGGTCCTTGGTTCCCACCTCCTAGGATCTCTGCCAAACTACTGGCCTGCCACCATGCTCAAAATCTTGCCTGGAAGGCCCACAAATCCTCTGGCTCCCCAACTGATTTACACAAGTATCATTCCCTTCGCAACACCTGTACCAAAGCCACTAGATTTGCCAAGGCAGAGTACTTTTCCTCCAATTTCTAGACCAACATTAACCACCCCGTCAAGTTCTGGAAGGACATCCATGCCCTCCTCTCTCTCCCCCCACCCAGTCCTCTGCCCCAGTCCTTACGATACAGTGTAAGTGGTGTGACCATTTCTGATCCCCTTTCCGTTGCATCTGAGTGCAACACTTTCTTTTCCACCTGTGCCTCCTCCAATCTCTCCTCAATCCCTCCCTCCTGTCCCCCTCTCCCCACCTTCCTTCTTATACTCCCCCTTTCTCCTTCTGTCCTATACCTCCTGCTGTCACTCTCAGTTTCCTTCTATCCCTTAACCCTCTCAAGGGCAAGAGTTCTGATGACCTCGATCCTGAACTCCTTCATCTCCTTGCCTCTGCTATTGCCGTACCACTCTTCTCCCTTCTAAATCTCTCTTCCCTTTCCTCTGACCCTGATGCATGGAAAAATGCTGCTGTTATACCCATTCCTAAGGGTAGCAACCTATCCTGTCCTGGCAATTACCTCCTTATCTCTCTGCTCCCCACCCTTCCTAAACTTCAAAAGCACCTAGTTTTTTCTCAACTCTCCCCCTTACTTGATTCATTCTCCTTCTTCACCCATTTCTAGCCTGGTTTCTGTAATTCCCACTCCACTTCCTTCTCCCTCCTACAGCTTACTGACTCCATACTCTCAGGCAGGGATCAGGGACTTGCCACCTCCGCCATCCTTGTCGACTTGGGCAAAGCCTTAAACACTGTAGCCCACCACCTTCTCCTTGACAAACTTGCAGCAGTGGGGCTTTCTACATCTGCCACTAACTGATTACGCTCCTATCTTGGTGGTAGGACTCCATTTGTTAGAACTGGTGAGTCCTTATCCCCTTCATTCCCTATCATCACCGGTATCCCCCAAGGTTCTGTCTTTCACCCAATTCTTTTTTCAGTTTTCCTGAAGGACCTTCCCACTGCATGCATCTCTACATCCATCCATATGTCCACAGATGATACAGTTCTTTGTGCCTCCAGTTCCTCCCTCCCTGATCTGTTTGTCAAGCTCCAGCAGGACTTTGACAATGTCCAGCACTTGTTTCATTCAAATCAGCTGTCCCTCAATGTAAAACAAAATGGTCTCCATGACCTTTTGCACTACTGGTTTGGCTCGATTAACATCTTGACCTTTCTGGACATGTGGTTGCCATCCACAAAAAGCTACATCCTAAATTAGGTGCATTATACAGGAACCAGGTTTGCATTCCACTGCCGGCTCATAGAGTCATTGTCCAGCAAATAATTCTCCACATTTTTGACTACAAAGACATTGTCTACAGCACTGCTCCTAAGTCCACCCTATCCAGACTCGATTCCCTGTTCCACTCCTTCTGTCACTTTGCTTTGAACTGCCTATCCCACTCATCATTGCTTCTTTATTCCTCCCTCTCCCTTCAAACAACATGAAGTCTTGCTGTATTCTGACTATTGCAGTTAGGTCCTGCCTTTCAACTGCCACAGAGAACAAAGGGTTAACTTTTCTATGTCTTGCATAGTAGTTGAATTCAAGCATGCATGGGGCAGCCATAAGGCAATTCTAGGGGGTGGAGGTAGAAAGAAGTATGCTGCTGGTTAACTAGGATCTGCAGCTTATCCATTAGGTAGGGAAATGGGCAGACTGGGTGGGCCAAGCGGTCCTTATCTGCCATCAAATTCTATGTTTCTATGTTTTCTATGTTTCTTGCATAGAACGTTCATCACGAGCTCGGTTGAAGCCCCTGTCTGTTGTTGTTTAAACCACAACTGCCAGATTCTTTACTCCGCCTCACTGAACAGTCGCTCTGGAGATTTCTCCTGCTGCTCGGTTCAAAAGTCGGTTGAAGTGTCATTTTTCGGTCGGTTTCTACTGAATTGTTGTTTCTGCATAGTCTGTTCAAGTCTCTGTGCTATCGTGAGTACTAGATAGGTTTTTGTTCTGTTTTCGGTGTGGAACTTGTAAACAGTGGATCAGTTCGGCTGAACCGATCAATTTGAGGTAAAAAACTTGTGCTTTACTTTAGAGTGTGGCTACCGGTCCGTATCGGTTCTAAAAAAACAGATTTTCCAAGACCCGTGACACGGTCAGGAACCGATAGGGGAGTCTTGCCTAGCAGATTGCCGAAAAAAAGGTAAGTTTTTGGTTAGGTTGACCATGTCTGAGAAATCCAAGGAAAAAAACGGGCCCACTGGGTTTCAACACTGCAGTGTGTGTGGGGAGGTCTTTGCTAAGGCTGATCCCCACACCACTTGTGTTTATTGTCTGGGGTTTGACCACCACGATTCAGACTGCCAAATTTGCAAGAATTTTCCCAAATCTACCCTGGAAAGAGATCAGGTAGACTGAGGAAAGGGAGGCTGAGAAGTCTGCTGACTTGGATGGTCAGCCCGGTTCAGTTCCGACCGAACCAGAAGGAGAGCCCTCTGACCAGGGCGATACTTCGTCGGGCAAAAGGAGAGCTGATTCCGAGGAGTCGGTTCTGACAAAAAGAAAAAGGAAAGACAAATCGACCAGTTCGGACCCAGAATCTCATACTCCGACCGCCGATGAGATAGCCAAGGTGATTAGGATTGTGCAATCGCTTAGTTTGGTTCTGACTGAACCGGCACCATCTGGCAGGGGCTCGGTTCGGTCGGTTCCCCTGGTTCCAGATTATACTTTGGAAGAATTTTATGAACCGGAGTTTAAGGATGAGGGAGAGTATGAGGATGATTATGGTGATAGTGAAAGTCTGGATGTGTCTATTGACCTGGACATCTCCCCAGACAGACCTTCAGGTGTTTCTCCTCCTAGGCTTTCTGAGTCCCCTTCACACTACATGTTCTACAGAAAGGTGGCTGATACCCTCCAGCTTCCTGTGGAGGAAGCAGTAGAGGATCAGGAAGAGCCTGATTATGTTGAGATGATGGACATCCCAGAGTCCAGGAGACTGTCTATTCCCCTCCACAAATCATTTGGGAAACAGACACAAAAAATTCTTAAGTCTCCTAATTTTATACCTCCTGTGGACAGACGAATGGACAAGAGGTACACTCTTGCAGGCTCAGACATGGAGTTCCTTTTTCAGCAATGCAGCTATGTTGGGGTTGTACAGGCTGCTGTCTGTGATAAGACAAACATTCCCTTGGCATCACACCCCCCAGACAAGGACTCCAGGAAGATTGATGCCATGGCAAAGAAACAATACATGGCAGCATCTTTGGGACTCAGGCAGGCTAACTATATGGCCTATACAGCCAGGTACCAGAAGACCAGGTGGGACACTGTACTGGCACTGGCTAAACAGGCTCCCACCCAGCTTGCCAAGGAGATGGAGCAGGTGGCTGCAGATGGGATTGAGGCATCAAAAGTACAGTTTAATGCTGCTGTGGACTCCAATGATGTATCATCAAGAGTCATGGCAACATCTGTGGCTCTTCGGAGAATGGCTTGGCTCAGATGTACTAGCCTCTCACAGGATACCCAGGCTAAGGCCATGGATTTTCCTGTAATTGGTAATTCTCTGTTTGGGGTGCAGACAGAGAATTACATGAAAAAAATGGACAAGTACAGGACCACTTACAGGAGTGCTCAGGCCAAAGAAAGGCAAGCAACTCCTCAAAGGCAGCAGTCCAGAGGCAGGGGCAGGCCTTTCTAAAGGCCTTTCTACCAAGCTCAGGCCTCCTCTTCTTCCTTTTTGCAGAGGGGGTTCTTTAGAGGGAGAGGCAGAAAGGGGATGAGCAGGCCTGCATCCACCCCTCAGCCTAAAGCCCCTGCCAAGCAGACACCCTGATGGGTCTGCCCGGGTCGATTCTCCTATACTAGTAGGGGGCAGGCTGGCTTACTTTGTCCAGGACTGGATGTCTCTTACATCAGACAAGTGGGTCCTGGAAGTAGTAAGCCAGGGACTGGTTCTCAGCTTCAAAAAATTTCCCAAGATGAGAGCCAGATCTTTTCCACCTGCAAATCTTTCAGAGACCCTTGCCCTAGAGGCAGAGGTTTCTTCTCTCCTAGCTCTCTATAGAGAGAGTTCCCACCCTACATGGGGGCAACGGATTGTACTCCAGGTACTTCCTAACCCTCAAAAAGACAGGAGAGTGGCGACCCATCCTGGACCTAAGATATCTGAACAAACATCTTTTAAAGCCAAAGTTCAAAATGGTAACTCTGGGAATTATCCTTCCCTCTCTAAGGCCAGGAGACTGGCTAGCCTCCCTGGACCTCAAAGATGCCTGTTTTCACATTCCCATCAGGTGCTCCCACAGAAAGTACCTCAGGTTCAAGTTGCCCTCAGGCCACTAACAATTCAGAACAATGCCTTTTGGTCTAACATCAGCCCCAAGGGTCTTCACAAAGTGCCCAGCAGTAGTTGTTGCCTTCCTAAGACAAAAGATCTCCAGTTTCCCATACTTGGATGACTGGCTCATAGTAGGTCAGTCTTCAGACCAAGTCACGTCACATCTGCAAGTGACCCAGCAAGTGCTCACTTCCTTAGGATTCCTTCTCAACCTACCAAAGTCAGTTCTCGAGCCAGTGCAGCTCCTCACCTTCATAGGTGCAGAACTGGATACGGTAAAGGCAAGTGCCTTCCTTCCCCTTTAAAGGGCAAGGACCCTTATGGAACTGGCCTCTTCATTCACCCTTCAGGTGTCTCGACCAGCAAGGCAATTCCTTCAGCTACTGGGCTACATGGCAGCCTCCACAGCAGCAGTCCAGGGAGCAAGATTCCAAATGAGGGACATTCAGTTCCACTTAAGAGCCTTTTGGTCCCAAAGAAATGATTCCCTTACAAACTAATCCTAGTGACTCGAACCCTGATCCAAGCCTTGCAATGGTGGCAGGATCAGGACAATTTGAGACAAGGGGTTCCATTTGTCACTCAGTCTCATTCAGTGATGCTCACCACAGATGCTTCCCTGCTGGGCTGGGGAGCCCATTTGGGGGATCTTACCACCCAAGGACTGTGGTCACCTCAGGAATCACTGCTTCACATCAATCTCTTGGAACTCAGAGCAGTGTTTCTGGCACTGCAAGCTTTTTCCAAATCTGTACAGAACAAGGTGGTTCAGGTCAGAACAGACAACTCCACCACCATGTGGTACATCAACAAACAAGGAGGCACTCGGTCTATGGCCTTGTGCACAGAAGCAATGAAGTTGTGGTCCCTGGCCTATTCCCTGCAAACCTTTCTGATAGCAGTTCATCTCCCAGGGAAGGACAATGTCCTAGCAGATGCACTAAGCAGAATATCCCAGGGCCATCACGAATGGGCCCTGGATCCTCTGGTTTTGAAAGTGATTTTCTAGAGATAGGGCACTCCAGAGATAGATCTTTTTGCAGCCCCAAACAATCACTAACTTCCTCTCCTTTGTTGCAGACCCCCAATCTTGGGCTCAGTCCCCCTGGTTGCTCTGATTCTGAATTGGGAAGGGAAATTTCTGTATGCGTTTCCCCCCTTCCCTCTCCTGTTCAGGGTGTTAGTCAAGATAAGGTCACAACCATGCAAAGTGATTCTTTTTTTTTTTTTTTTGAAACCATCTTTATTCATTTTCAGTTAACCGACATACAAACACATACCTGGCAGTACCAGGGTACACAACCCCAAACTGGATGTGTGAAATATATACATCCCCTTATATACAAACACAGTAGAAAGCCGCCCTAACAAGTGATCCAGCTTCAAGCTCAATAATGCCTTAATGTATTAAGTTAACCAGTATTGAGATACTCCCTTCCCTTCATCAACCCAAATCCTCTTTTATTTTTCCGGTAATGAACCCATTTTAATCTGCGACAACCATGCAAAGTGATTCTGATTGCTCCAGACTGGGCCAGACAGCCATGGTATCCCTTGTTGCTGTCCCTAACAGTCCACCTTCCCCTGTCTCTTGCCAGGAATTACAACCTGTTAACATCCTCTCAGGGGAGGATTTGGTACCCGAATCTTCAGTCTCTCAATCTCAAGGCTTGGCTCTTGAAGAGTTAGAGTTTGCAGATCTGCATCTTTCCCAAGGGGCTCTGGATATCCTTAAGGCTTCTTCTAAGCCTTCCACCAGAAAGACTTACAACTCCAAATGGAAAAGATTCAGCATTTGGTGTTCTAAGAAGAATATTTCTCCAGACTCTCCTGAATTGCCTATGGTTCTGGATTGTATGGGCCATCTTAATGGCCTAGGCCTCGGACCAGCTACCTTCAAGGTACACTTGGTAGCTGTTTCTGCTTTCCTGTCTGTAGGCAAGCCTTCCTCTCTGTCATCCCATCCTATATTCTCTAAGTTTTTCAAGGGATTGGTTCACACCAACCCCCCCCCTTTAGGGATCCTGCTCCTGCTTGGGACCTTAATGTTTGCATTGCTCAGCTTATGCAACCCCCCTTTGAGCCTTTGTCCCCAGCAGAGCTTAAGTACTTGACTTGGAAAACTGTGAGTTTGGTAGCCATTACTTCTGTCAGATGTATCAGTGAATTGCAAGCCCTGTCAGTGGAATCTGATTTCATCTCTTTTCACAGAGACAAAGTGGTCCTTAGAACTAACAGAAAAATCTTACCTAAAGTGGTTTCAGATTTCCACCTCAACCAGTCTATATCTGTCCCTGTTTTCTTCACTGACCATTCCTCCTCGGGAGAGAGGAGGCTACACAGTTTGGATGTTAAAAGAGCCCTTAGCTACTACATAGAGCGTACCAAAGGTCACATGTTTGAATCCCTCCAGTTGTTCCTCACCTATGGAGAAGTTAGTAAAGGCAAACCTGCCACTAAGAGATCTATTGCCAGGTGGAGTGTTTCTTGTATACAATTCTGCTATGAAAAACTGGGTAGAACTCCACCCTCAGGCCTGAGGGCTCATTCCACAAGAGGTACAGCTGCTTCCCTGGCTGCTGCCAGGGATATTCCTCTCTTATAAATTTGTCAAGCAACCACCTGGAAAACAGTCCATACTTTCACCAAGCATTACTCTCTGGATATCCAGGCTAGGATTGATGCTCGGTTTGGCACAGCAGTACTTCAGAGCCTATTCCCAAAGTAGGTTCTGTCCCTCCTCCATGGAGGTACTGCTTGGTAATCTGCAATAGTCAGCATACAGCAAGACTTCATGTAGTTTGAAGAAAAAATTACTCACCTTAGTAATTATGTTTCTTCTAGTGGAGCCTTGCTGTATTCTGACCTCTTCCCCGCCTCCCCTCTCAGAACCTAGTTTTTGGGATGTGGGTGGGCAGGAGCAGTGTTGGCACCCTAGGGGTGTCCTTTTACACCCTCTTTTTTTGGTTTGGGTGGAATGTTGTGTTTTGGATGTGTTTTTGTTTTTGGGTTTCCTGACTTGAGTCTTCCTTTGAAACCAAAAACATTATATATATATTTGCCAGTTGGCTAGTAAAAAATTTAGTTTCCACACAGAACACCTAGTGAGTTTTTGCTCGAAAAGATCTGACAGTTGCAGTTTAAACAACAACAGACAGGGGCTTCAACTGAGCTCGTGATGAACATTCTATGCAAGGCATAGAAAAGTTAACCCTTTGTTCTCCAGGGCAGTTGAAAGGCAGGACCTAACTGCACTAGTCAGAATACAGCAAGACTCCACTAGAAGAAACATAATTACTAAGGTGAGTAATTTTTTCTTCTCTCCCTTGAAGCAAGGTGCCTCTCTCATTTTTCTTCCTTATCACAAAACTGTGGCTGGGCTGTCTCTCCTCTTACCTCACATCAGTCCCCCCCCCCACCCCACTACAACCTTCATACTCTGGTTTCTGCTTCCTTGCAATCTATACTAAGACATCCTCAGCTGGCTGGCCAGGCTTCCTTCTTCTACCCCTTACCCAGACTATGCAATTCTCTCCTCCTCTCTATCCGATCAGCCTCTTCCCTACATTCTTTTTCCTCTCTTCTCCTCAAGTTCTCTTCTCACCCCTGCAACTGCCTCTGACACCACTCTTCTCTGACTCCTCACCCTTTATTCTTCTGCCAATCCTTATTTCTCCACCTCCAAATAGACTCTTCTAATACTGTACTAGTTAGTTTAGCTACCATCTGCCTACATTTCTGCATTGTCACTTAACTGCACCTTCCTGTCGTCTTCAAGTTGCATCCTGCTATATCTATCAATGACAATGTTAATAATTTGTTTTAATGCCTCGATGGCACTAGTTGTATAATGCATATGTTATGGTTATTATGTTTTTAACTACTATGTAATTCAGTTCTAATTGTTTTTCATGTCTCTCCCCTACCCCTTCCCCCCTGGACATATCTGGAAATAAGTTGTTATCAGCTCAGTATGTCTTTCCTGGTGAAACTTTTGAAATACATAAATATAAATAATACTGAGGATGCCCAGATGTTGCATGCTCATCCCCATCCATCTCACTACAAAGCTGCCGCAGAGATTTGCCCAGAAGTCAGACACTGAAATCAGAAGTGAAGCTCTTAATTAGCTCAAGGGGTGCATCATGGTCATGGGTTGGGGATAGAGACACAACAATCACTCCAGTAGTGGCACTCAAGGTACTGTAAGAACATGAGGTGCACTGTATTTTAGAATCAAGCAGTGACAGCATTGCACTCTGGCTACATTTTCAGACTATTGTGTCATTTTTAAGCAGATACAATAACAGGTGGCTAATTGGAGATCCACATATGGAGCCAAAAGCAAAAAATGGAAATTACGTACCTACCATAATTCTTGAACTTCTTGGAAGAAGTCTCCGCCACTCATTCACACTAATGGGAGAATGCCAGAGGCACCAGGACTGAGCGGGAGCCAAACATCTTCAGCAGGGCTGGTGTTGAGGTAGGACCACACATGCGCGGCACTGCAAGACTGGCTGGTGCCTTATAGGCTACCTCGGCATTGACCCTCCAACTGTCTCAGTACCTTTTTTTACCAAGGAAGTGCACTGTAAACTAACCTAGTGAAACTAACCTATGTCGGACATAAGATAGTCCGAATGACCCACCCTTAGCACTGTAGTCTGGGACTGCCACTGCGCCAACTGGACTGTCCTGTTACTAGATGCCTCTTAGTCCCTCTTATCCCATGCCCTATCCTTGTGAATCTTCTTTCCCGGCAAGCATGCCACAGGTTTGTTAGGCATGATCAACAGAGACTTATACAATTTAAAGTATTACATAACATTTACTATTCCCCCCAGAAATTGGCAGATTTGAATCTGTTAAAAGACCCTAAATGTTACAGATGCGATGCAGATGTAGGGGACCTTCTACATATTTTCTGGGAGTGCCCTAAAATTGCTCCACTGTGGCTCAAAATTAAGAATAAGTTAGATCCCCTGCTGGGGATAGAGGACATGTTTAGACCCGAGGTCTGTCTGCTAGGGGGAAATGACTGCTTTCCCGGTCAAGGCTAGGAAGTACTACATGACCTTGATCTCAGTTATAGTTAAGAAATTGGTTCTTCGCCATTGGAAAGACAAAATACGAATTTCTTATTCAGAATGGCTGGCAGAGCTCCTTGCATTTCTAAGGGTGGAGAGAATGATTGCTATACTACATAATCAATTACCCCTTTTTGACAAGATTTGGGCCCTGTTCTATACTTGCTTCTCTGTTGATTCTTGAACTCATCCTGTTCGGTGATAAATGGAATCGTGTGCCTCGTAGGGGAGGGTGGAGAGGGTAGTATGGGGGGTAGGGAGGGGGGTCTAGGGGGCTTATAGTTTGGTGAGTGTTGGGGGGGGAAGCAGAGGAAAGTTTTACTATGTTTGTAATGTTGTAACCACAATCTGTTTTCATACTTGGTAATGTTTTGTTTGTGCTGCTGTCCCTCTGCCTGAAATAAAGAAAATGTTACTGGGAAAAAAAAAAAGAATCTTCTTTCCCTGTTGACCCCCTACCCCTGCCTCACATGTTGATTACTATGGCCTCATCCTACCTCACCTCCCCTTCCCCACTACCCCCTTCGCCACCTTCTGTATTATACTCTTCTCCCTTATCACTCCCACCCTGGACCCCACTACCCTAAACTGCTCACCTGTCACACCCACCCTAAATGTTAACTTTTTTATCCACACTGTCTCTACTCTTGCCTCCCCCATTCCTACACCCCCCCTTGCCCCTGGCAATGCCCTCCCCAGACTCACCTCCCTCCTGCCTACCTTCTTCCTTGCCATACCCCACCTATGCACTCTCCTCATCCCAGTCATCTGCACCAAACCAACCAGCCCCCTCTGCATCGCCGCCAGCCTTTACAAGCAGCTCAAGTATACCTTCCTAAGAGCCCTCCTATTCCTGCTGCTAATGTTGAAGAATGTTCACCTGAACCCTGGGCCCCCCGCCGCCCACAACTCAAACTCCAACACAAACAGGATCTGTATCACATCCATTAATATCTGCAGCCTGCTGAAAAAAGTTGCTACCCTTCAGGGTTGGCTATCCCAACACCAGCCAGACATTTTATCCATTGCTGAGACCTGGATCTCTAAGGACACCACCGATTTGGCTGTCACTATTCCCGTGTACACCCTCTTCCATGAGGACAGAGTTGGGAAGCGTGGGGGTGGCTGTGCTATTTTTGGGCCTTCATTGAAGAGATTGCTGACTCTCCCCTCCTCCCCCCCGGATTATTACTTTTGGTTGTTTGGATGACCGGGTGGGTTCGGTGGTACTTGGGCTCATTTTATTTTCTTCTGGACCTGGATTGAAGAGACTGCTGACTCCCTCCTGACTTTTTGTGGATTATTAACTCTTACTTGTTTGGATGATGGGGTGGTGAGAGGACCCTGCGTCCATGTACTTTATTTATTTTTTGTCCTGTTGGATTTTATAACTTTTTTGTGATCTTCCCTTTTCTTGGTTGTGAGAGGCCCAAGGGGGGAGTTTGCAGTTTTCTTTTGTTTTGTTTTTTTTGTCTGCAGTAAGAGTGTTGCCCTCTCTCTCCAGTGGTGAGAGGACTGGGTGTGGAGGGAACTAACTAATTATTTACTGCATTGTACACTGTTTTTTGTCTCTCTCCCCCAGTGGTGAGAGGACTGGGTGGGGAAGGGTTATTTATTATTTATGGTATTTTGTTGTATTATGTACTTGGGTTTTGGGGGTGAGAGTCCCTAAGCTCTGTTTTGTTGTGTATTTGTTTTAATAGGTTATTTTGTGTTTAAGGGGGGTTGTCAAGGTCTCTAAATTTCAGGCTCTGGACTGATGTTAAGTTATTTTTATTAAGTGCGTATTATTAGTTTGTTAGTTTCATTTTTCTTTTTAGGTTTTGTTTGTTTTATTTTTAGCTAGTGATACAGCATACAGCATGTGTTGGCCTTCATCCCCCACAGTTGTGCGCTACTCATCCTCCTCTCTTCATGCCCTTCACCCTTTTTATTCTTCTCCCCTCCAGTTTGAGATCTACCAGCGATGTAGGTCTCTGGGTAGTGCATGTAACAGAGGGAGAAAGGCATGGGGTTACGAACAGGGGAGGATGATAGAGGGGAGACATCGTATTGGGGTGGTTAGGTCCAGAAGGCACCCTGGGGTGAAATGGAATCCAGACCATGATCTTCCATGTCTGGTGCCCATACCCAAGGGCACCACCGATTATCGTGGGCAGATGGTCTGGGCGGCCTGTGAGGTTCGTCCAACTCGGGCTGTGTTGTGCAATGCCAGGTCCATTAAAAACAAGACCACAATTATCAGGGACAATGGTTTTCCATTTTTACCGGTAACACCGGTAAAAATCACGGAATCCTGCTTGGTTTGCGGATTTTGAATTCTTGTACCGGTGCCTCACGGAAATTGCATTTCACTGCACAGAATCCCTAATATTTCAGCATATTTTTAAATGTTTTTATTTTCTCTTTCTCTGCCCCCTTCTCACAGCATCAGTCTCAACTTTTCAGAGATCCTTAGGCTGGCTATCCCTTAGCTTCACCCCAGGTAATGCTCAGGAGCTCCTGTGAGCCTGCACCCATCCTGCCTAGGTTGTACCCCCCAGGTGGGAAGGGAGGGGACCCCAGGTCACCCCTCCACAGTCCTTTAATGTGTGTCTGGCAATCCAGTGGATCCCTCATGGAATCTGGTTATGAAGTCTGGGGCAGCTGGGTCCCTTCTACCAGCAGCTGATGTGGGGTGATTGTTGCTGGTTTTCTGGTCTCTGTCCCTGAGGGCACCAACACTTGAGGGGATCCAAGGAAGTAGGGCACATAGAGACATGCCGCTACTCCAGATCCTGGCTAGCTTCCTCTCTTCCTGATTGCTCTGCAGCCTCATTGCACCACCACCTGTGGTCACCCAGGTGGCAGTAAAGCAGCAGGTCCTGTAGGCCACCGTTCCCAGAGGAGGAGAGTGGCCCCCAGCTGCTCAATCCTACTCCCCTGGCCAGGCCTCTAGCAACCCGAATTCACTTCTGATCCTGAGTCCCTGGCATTGCAAGCAGTAGTGCTACCTCAGGCTATTTACAGTGCTTTGTCAACTATATACCCACTTTGGTGTAAGAAAACATAAGCAGATGGAGAGGGAAATAATTTGGTTTTAGTAAAATGTTGCAAAGTGTTCAGTGTTCATAATTTGCACTGTAGGTACAGTGCACTATTATTGAAATCATATATTAAAACATTATATATGGGTGTTATGGCTGACAGTATAGCCTAGTGGTTAGAGTAACAAACAGTGATCAAACTGAGTACATTTAGAAGACTTGGGTTTGATTCCCAACCTCCACTTGCATACTGTGTGACTCTGAGCAAGGCACTTAACCTCCACAGTGCTCCTGGGTCACCTCTGAAAACAGGCAGTTTTGCCTTGTGGGTTTACCCAGTTTACATAAAAATATAAAAAAAAATATCAATATATATTTACTACATCATGCAGTAGTCAGTGTACCATGTAATTTATCTGAGTTGTACTCAGGCTGCAATGATGTTGTATAGGTAAATATAAATGTTCAGATACATTTTGTGTTTTATAAGCTTGTTTTTAGACTTTAGTCAGGTTTTTATTGTATTTTTTGCATATGAACATCTAGGATATATATTGCGAAGCGCAGGATTACTGTTACCAACTAGTTTATTCAAGTTTATAATCAGCAGGACCATCCAAAATCCTCAGTTGTTTGATTGAAAGTGAGTCTGAATGAAAGTATGTTCACAAGGCACAAGCTGCCTTACTACTTATTTAGGTGAATGGGATAGAAACATAGACTTTGACGGACCACCTAGTCTGCCCATTTCATCATTTGCACTTTCTCTCCCACCTGTTATGTCAGTCTCTGTGACAACAAAAAGTTTTCTGACAGACTGCTTTAATAAAAAGCAAATGTTACATGTTTAAGTGTACTTATGCTTGGCCAGTGGAATGGAAAGTACATTCAGTGACACACGGAAGGTAAGACCCCAGGGGCTGTATGATGCTGGTGGGTAGAGTGGTGCTCAATTCACATCTGAGCTCAGACATGAAAACTGAGAGACACCCTTTTCATGGAGACCAAGGGAAAAAAAAAAGAATCCACATGTTTGTGAGATGCATTAGAAGGTCCTCCACTAATCACTTGTGAATTATTTTTTTTAGGTGAAGACACTATTTCAAAGAAGCAAATGCAGGCAGTTTGTTTTGTTCCTCCTACCCCCTGGCCATCCACTCCTTCAGGCCTGCCAAGTCCGCTTACCACTGCTGCTGAGTCCCCCCCACCATCCCCTGCCCCTTATGGCCATGCTACCAGGTAACCCGAATTAACCCTTCATTGGTGGGCCCCTATCCCTGTGGGAGGCTAACAAGGGAAGACAATCATCCTAAAGAGCTTCCTGTATATCCCAGGCATGGCAGAGGACAAAACAGACACATGTGTCTGGGATGTCATGCTTATGGAGGGACCAGAAGCCATCCTCTGGGTGGGCAGCAGGTGTTTTCCATTTTTGTGGGAGCATGACAGGCCACATGATGTCAAGACACAAGCTGACATCCATCACGCTCTCTTCCGCAATGAGGGCCAATGTGTTGCCATGCCTCCAGCCTCCACCTGGGGCCAGCAAATGCTGAGCTGTGAATATACCCTCCCTCCAAGGAGAAGGTGAGTGGTTGTTGGACACTCAAGCCTTCACCCCCCCAGCCAGTCTTCCAGCACCCAAACCTATTCCCAAACCCTGGTCAGTGGTGTCACTGGCAGAAATCCAATTCAGGCAGTTAAATGATAGGAAACAACAAATGTGGTCCACCTTAGTAGTGGTGGTGGTTCAGATTAATTCACATCTGAGTTCTAACAAGCAAAGAGACCCAGTAATTTGTAACATGTGCATGTGGGGTGTGGGTGTTGAAGAAAGGGGAGCATAGTGCTGTCACTACTGCCATCACCCCTGAGGGATGTGGACTGCATTGTTGCTACTGCCATCACACCTGAGAGGCGGGGGGGCCGTAGTGCTTCTGCCATAACCACTGGTGGATGGGGAATGTTGTACTGCTGCTGTCCTACCTGAGGGATGGGGACCATAGTGCTGATACTGCCATCACCCCTGAGGAATGCGGAATGTGGTACTGCTGCCATCACATCTAATGGATAGGGACTGCAGTGCTGCTGCTCCCATCACACCTGAGGGAGGGGGGACACAGTGTTGTTGCTGCTGCCATCACACCAGAGGGATGGGTCTGTAGTGTTGTTGGTGTAGCCATCGCACCAGAGGGATGGGGACCTTACTGCTGCTTCCATCACACCTTAGGGATGGGGGCTGTAGTGCTGTTGCTGCCATCATATTTGGTACCTAATCCATTGCCAGGCTGTAATGGATGGTAAGCAAATCTCAGAGGAGGACCCTTGTTGAGCGCCCCCGCACCGAGCGCCGAGGCCAGTCTCCGCCAGCGGGTGGGCGGCACCTCCAGCCGGCGCCTAGCTCCACAGAGCCGGAGAGACCCTCCAGGAAAGAGGAGGACCCTTGTTGAGCGCCCCCACACTGAGCACCGAGGCCAGTCTCCGCCAGCGGGCGGGCGGCACCTCCAGCCGGTGCCTAGCTCCACAGAGCCGGAGAGACCCTCCAGGAAAGGTACAGCAAAGCCGCAACCAATCAGAAAGCGAGTGCCTTCCACGGCTTCGCCTCTGATTGGTCCCCGCTGCTCCTGGTTTTATTCTTTGTTAGACTTGCTTTTTATCATCAGGAAGAGTTTGTTTGGGGTATTGCTTGTACAGATTTACACAAAAGAGCTGAACTCTGTAATTGTGGGAGGGAAAACTGTGATAGATGTTGTTTTGGAAAAAAGTAATTACAGCCTTCCTGTGTTTAGATTGCATAGCCAGATGCTTTGGCGCCCAACCCCACTCCTGGCCTTTCTAATGCTAATCTTTGGCCTCTGCTGCTCAGCTTGTACCTGAGCTGTAAAACAGTTAAAATCAAGCTGCTCTCTCTTGTCTCCCCAGAAGAAGACCCTTGTTGAGCGCCCCCACACCGAGCGCCGAGGCCAGTCTCCGCCAGCGGGCGGGCGGCACCTCCAGCCGGTGCCTAGCTCCACAGAGCCGGAGAGACCCTCCAGGAAAGGTACGGCAAAGCCGCAATTTTTATGCCCACCCGCCCTTCTACCTCTTCTACACTTTCTTAAGTAGACACTTTCCGCCAACGCTACTAAACCACGCTGCTGTGTCTTGCTGACCTATAGCCTGCCATATATCCCTTATTGATACCAAACAGTCAATTACCATAATACTCCCCACACTGTCTATTCTTATGACACATCTAGACTAGGTAACCACCTAGCATCAGGAAAGGCTCACTACCCTAGCCATCTTATACGTCGCCTTTAGTCGGTTCCATAAAAATCTCGCATCTCACTGCTTACCAAACCTCGTTTTTCATTGCTAGAATAGACACCCTCCACTAGCAACTGAGTAGGCACCCAATACGGGCTAAGTACACCTCTTCACAGTCAATGATATAGGTACTTATGTGAGCAAATCATAAGATATTACCTATAAAAACTCTGGTCATCTTCATAATGGGGATCTTTTTGAGCCTCCTAGTACTTCTACTATTACCTGAACTAAGTAAAAGATGCAGACAGCCACAGGATGCCACGAAGAGTGCAGATGCCACGTTCTCGTCCTGCTGCAATTTCACAACAGCCCCAAGAGATTGGATATGTACCTATGACCTCCCATTGACACAATGTTATCCATTTAATATTTATTACGGAGGGACACAGTCGGCCCTGCATTCGATTAGTGCCTGTCTCCAACTGCATACAGAAATAGATTCCATGCTTATCTCTGTTAAAGTATTAATCTTTTCTCTTACAAGAGGACGTAGAACTGAATCTGGATGGCAAATAAGAATGCAACAGAATAAAAAAAAAATTAAAAAGACATCTACAAGAACCTATACCCTATCTCTGGCGGCAACTATGAAATTACTGCTTCTACTACTAATATGCTCAGGGAATGTGGAACTTAACCCTGGGCCACCAGGGACTATCACTGCACCCTCAGAACTAGCAAAGATTAAAGGACTAAGCCTTCTACATATTAATGCATGTAGTCTACTAAAAAAAATCACATTGCTCCAAGCCTGGGTTACCCACTCACTCCCTGACATTCTGGTAGTGTCTGAGACATGGCTTAGACCTGACACAGCTGACAGAAACATAAACTTACTTAACTACCAAACATTCAGAGCTGATAGACAAACAAGAGGAGGGGGTAGCAATATATGTAAAGGCCAACCTATCTACAACTTGTCTTGACTCTTATTCTATGGCACAAGAATTCGAGTGCCTATCCCTCAAAATAGCTCTTTCCAACAATACCTCGCTGCAGTTGATTGGCTGTTACAGATCTCCCTCAGCTGGCCTCAAGATTCTATCCCACTTGGGTGACTTGATCAAACAGGGGAATGAAGAAACCATAATTATAGGTGACTTAAACCTAAACTGGCTTTCTAAGGAGCTACACCATTAATATCATTCTGCACACATATGGGCTTACACAGCTCATAAATGAACCTACTAGAATAAACAAAAGAACCCAAAAATAGCACACTTTGATGTACTTTAGTGAGTAAACTCACCTCTTCTCGACACTGGAGTACTGTTCAACACATTAGTGATCATTGTTCTATTGCGCAAATAGGTCAGCATGTAAGATTTCATCCCCACAAAATTCTTGTTGAGGAGATCAAAAAAGAACTTCAACATTGATGCATACCTGGACGATATTAAACACTCCACAAGATGGCAAGAATTCTATCTAGCAAATACAATGGAGATTGCATATGGTGTTCTAAATGACATTATCACAGATGCTCTAAACATTCATGCACCAGTCTCTAAGTTATGTATTAAAAATAAAACCTGTTGATGGTTCAATTCTGACCTTAAATCCACCCTTCTCGAAAGAGACAAGCTTTGGAAAAAGGCCCGAAAAACTAAATTAGCTACTGACTGGGAGCAATTCAGAAAAGTCAGAATCTCTGTACCAAGAAAGTGAGACACAAAGCTGCATATTACATGGCTGAATTAGACTCCTCATACTGCAACCCTGCCAAGTTTTGGAACACTATAAAGATATAATTGGCCATGTCCCAAGTAACTCACTCCCAGCAAAACTACAATGTGGAAACAGAACCATCAGTGATAGAATAGAAGTATTGGAAGCCTTCAATAATCATTTTACAACTGCTGGGCTAGCATTCGACCCTCTCCAGCCAATCCAATTGAGAGTACATCTAGGGATTAAGGACACTGACGTAGGGTGACTGACTCCACTTTCTCCTTCACTCCAGCCATGCTGAAGCAAGTCAAGACCTAATCTTACAGTTGGACATAAAGAGTGCAGGTGCAGACTCCTGACCCATACTTAAAAATTGCATACATGTATTAGCAGTACCAGTAACACATCTGTTTAACCTTTCTACAGTCAGGAGTTATCCCATCAATCTGGAAAACCGCTCAAGTGATTCCACTACTGAAAGCTGGGGATCCCACAGACCTTAATAACTACAGACCAATTTCCATTCTTACTGTGCTGTCCAAACTACTCGAAAAAATTGTGAGCACCCAGCTAAGAGAATACCTAGAAGTCAACAATCTTCTAAACCCAGCACAATCTGGTTTCAGAGCAAACCACAGTACCATAACAGCTCTTGCAAATGTCATCAATGACTGGCAACTTGAATTGGATAAAAAAAATTGTGTATGTGCTGTCTTCTTAGACCTAAGTAAGGCCTTTGATACGGTTGACCATGACCTGCTCCTCTCCTCATTGAGATCAATTGGACTTGACACCAATTCCATTAGATGGTTAAACAACTATCTTATAGGAAGAACCCAGCAGGTAAAGGCCGAAGGAGATTTATCCCCACTCAGACCACTACAAAGAGGAGTACCACAAGGATCTATTCTTGGCCCTATCCTCTTTGCCATATATATCAATAGCATTGACATAAATCTTACCACAGCCACTGTACACCTGTTTGCTGATGATACAGTACTGTATGTCAGTCACCCTTCTCCTATAACAGCCTGCAAAGAACTACAGGCAGAATTCGACCTACTGCAACTCCAGCTGCTGGAAAAAAAACTACTATTGAATGCAAAAAAAACTAAGGCAATGTTTTTTTCCCACAGGTGCAGGTAGGATACTCAATCCCATTTGATCTTCCTAAATTATCCACTGCACTTGGTGAAAATCTTGAATATGTCACAAAATTCAAATACCTGGGGGTATGGCTAGATAGTAGACTAGACTATCGAGAACATCTGGAAGAACTGCTAAAAAAGCTTAGACAAAGACTTGGACTTTACTATAGAATAAGGCACTTCCTTACAAGTGATTCAAAAAAGAAGATGGTCCAGGCCACATTCCTCTCAGTACTAGACTATGCTGACTTCCTATATAGCCACTGTCCCACGATATGCTTGAACAAATTAGACACACTATACCACAGAGCTTTGAGGTTTATCACAGACTTACCATACAGTACTCATCACTGCTTGCTATACTCCGCAGTTGGTTGGACCTCGCTTCAATATAGAAGGGATAGGAATGCATTACTTTGGACTTACAGAGCAATATCACAGCAGCTCCCAAAATATATTTCAGACTGTTTTTTACAAGCCACATCAAGTAATTATGCACTAAGAAGCCTGAATTTCATTACTCTTAAAGTGCCTAAGTTCCACTCTAGACATGGAAGATATGCTGTTAGTTATGTGTTATCTACTCTATGGAACACGATGCAGAAGACACTGAAAGTGAACAAGCTCATATTCATCACAGCCTTCAAATATCTATACAACAAGATATTCAAAGAAATGTAACTGCTTCCGCCAACATTAGACTAACCTTCCATCTCTCCCAGCTGGACTACTCATTTAAGGTAGCTCCCAGCAACCTATGAGCAGTTACCTCACATTTCATAAACCTTACTACAATCCATCCTTCTTATTCATTATATACTTAGTCTCCTACACTCTCAGCTTTTACTTCCTCAGTCTGACCCTCCCTCCCTCTAGACCCACTATTGATCCCTCTCTGGCACAGCTTTTTCCACTCACCTCCCTCCATCCTTTTCTCTACTCCTGGTCACAACATACTGTATACACCCCATTCATCCCCCTTGTCACTGCTTCCGCCGGTACTTGCCATCTACAAACTACTCCCTGTACATATATCTTCCAGCTGTCCATACAGCTCATCACCTGAGTTTAAAATTATCTAGTAAATCCCTGACACACTTAACCTTTCACCAAAAGTGCTAGTCTTTAAAGGGTCTTCCATTACAAGCTGGCTATTTCATGAATCATGTATATATGTAATATATTTCTTGTTGTTAGCTTTTCAATGTACTGTGTCATGGAGTTAATGTTTTTGTATTCATTGGCTATCCCCTCAAAGTTGTGCTTACTCTGCATGTTTATATTTCATATAAATTGTATCTTGACCTTACCAGGTCCATTTGTTCGCCTGGATAAATAAAGATTTGATTGATTGATTGATTGATTGAACTTTAAATTGGTACAAGGATGGAAGGATGTGCAATAGTGGAGGTCAAAACTGCTAAAATGCATGTTAGCAGAGTTAAAAATTGTTACACAAAGTACACAAAGCCGAACACCGGTAAAACCGGATTATGGCTTAGCAGACACCGGTGACAGTACCGTTTTTTACAATGTGCAAAATGGAATTTGCCCTTTCTCAATCCCGGTAAACCAGTGTCCCTGACAATTATTACTGAACTTGTTGGTACGGTGGACCTGGCTTGCATTACTGAGACCTGGATGGATGAAAATTCTGGCCCCATTTTGGAGGCTATGACTCCAGCCGGGTAGTCGGTGTTACACCATCCAAGATTGGATTGCAGGGGGTTGCAGTCTGTTTCAGGACCAAAGTCTGCCTCATGGAGGTCCCAGTGGGGGGGTTTGAGTCCTTTGAGTGTATAGTAGTAGCAGGTGTAGGCTTTTGAATTGCTCTCATTTACCGTCCACCCGGTTATGAGAAGCTACTCCTTCAGGAAGTAGCAGACTTCATCGTCGATATGGCATTTGAGTCACCCAGATTGATGGTTCTGGGTGACTTTAACACCTGGGTAGACGACGAACTCTCGCAATTTGGTCAACACTTCCTCCAGCTAATGACAACGCTGGGCCTTACACAGGTGGTTTCCTCTGCTACACATAAATTTGGACATCTCTGGTCCTGATCTTCCTCCTGGGGGTCGAGGCATCTGATGTGGAGGTGGAACCCATCGGGTGGTCAGACCATCACACTGTGGAGTTTAGTTTTTGCACCCCCTCTAGAAGGCCTGCCTCTGTGGAGTTGGTTAGGTACCACCCTTTGTGGGATATAGATTCCCAAGGCCTTGTGGAGGTGTTTGACCTCTAGTCTCCCATGTTGGAAAGCAGTGATCCAGAGACCCTTGTGTCGGCTTATAATATCGGCGTGACACGGGCGCTGGATTCTATTGCTCCAGTTCGTGTTCGCCCCCTCTCCCTTCACCCCAAATCCCCTTGGTTTGATGAGACGGTGAGGGAGATGTGGAGACAGGGGCAAAGGTTAGAGCGTTGCTGGTGAAGGTTCGCCCTTGATGCCGACCACCTTAGATTGATGGATCACTATTCTGTCTATCAGTCCGCTATCACCCATAAGAAGGCAGAATTCCTGTCCAGGGAGATCACAGCTCTGCAAAATCGACCAGCTCAGTTGTTCTGAACTGTGGACAGACTGTGCAACCCAGCCTGTCTGCAAGTTAGAAAAGCTTTTTCGCAATTGGAGTACAATGAGATTGCTCTGTTCTTTGCAAATAAGGTAGCTGACATTAGGGAGGAACTGTTGCCATCACACTCTAAGGGAGTGGCTGTGGACCGGAGTGAGATCACGGTGCCTCGGTTTTCCTGGAGTTCCTTTGGCCAGCTGGAGTTCATGGATGTCATGACGATCATCCAATCTGTGCACCCTACATGCTGTAGTTTGGATCCTGGACCGATCTGCCTAATTTTGGGTTGTATTGATATCATCGGTCCTGTCCTTGTACTGATAGTCAGATGCTCCCTGGAATCGGGTGAGTTTCCTAGCTCCCTGAAAGAGGAGGTGGTGACACCCCTCTTGAAGAAAGCTACCTTGAACTCCGACTGTCTGGAAAACTACAGACCTATCTCTAACCTTCCCTTTATTGGGAAGGTGATTGAGAAAGTAGTGGCTGCACAATTGGAAGACCATTAGACCATCCATGACATCTATGAACCTCTCCAGTCCGGATTTCGTAAAAGACATAGCACCGAGACAGCGCTGGCTTGGTGCTCAATGACCTCTTGATGGCTAGAGATCGGAAGAGCCATTCCATCTTGGTTCTCCTTTACCTTTCTTCAGTGTTTAACACTCTAGATCACATGGTGTTGATAAGATGCCTGAGGCTGCTTTGCAGAATATCTGGAACCGTCTTAAGATGGTTCACTTCATTCCTCACTGGGAGATCACAAAGGGTTGTGTCCGGGGTTTTTTCCTCGGATTCAACTGCTTTGTTGTGTGGGGTGCCTCAGGATTCAGTATTGTCACCCATGTTATTTGCGGTGTACATGCTACCCATCTGAGACATTGTAAGGAAGTATGGGCTCAGGTTTCACTGTTATGCAGATGATACCCTGCTCTTTCTTTTGCTCCCGACCAGGAGGGAGCTGTCTTGGTCTTTAACAGCTGTCTAAAGGAAATCCAGGAGTGGATGACTTCCAGTTGGCTGAGGTTGAACTCGGATGAGACTGAGGTACTGGTTGTGGACCCGGGCCAACAGATAGGGGGGTCGGCTAGTGTTGCGTCATCTGGAATTTTTCTGTGTGGCGTTTCTCTCCTGACCTCTGAACGGGTGCAGAACCTGGGGGTAGATCTTGATGATAGGTTGACACTACATTCACAGGTGTCGGCAGTCACCAAGACTTCCTTTTATCATCTGAGGAATATCGCCAGGATTCAGCATCTTGTTCTGTCTGCCAACCTGCCTACTTTAGTCCATGCCTTCGTGTCCTTGCACCTGGATTATTGCAACTCCCTTTATCTTGGGCATTCTGGGGTTGAAATCCACTGCCTGCAGCTAGTGCAGAACACTGCAGCCTGGCTTTTGACGGGCTCTAGAAGATCCTGTCATATTACTCTGGTGCTGCGTGAACTGCACTGGCTGCCAATCTGGTGGTGGAACACCTTTAAAGTTGGCTTGCTGACTTTCAAAGCCATACATGATCTGGGCCCAGCCTATCTGAAAGAACTTCTGGTTCCCTATCACCCTGATTGATCTCTCTGCTTGGCCGATGAGGGGTTGCTAGAGGTTCCAAGTGTGAATTTGAAATCTTCTGGTGCTCAGACATTCTCGAATGTTGCCCCCACCCTTTGGAACTCTCTACCCCATCGGTTGCATGAGTGCACTTCTGTGGAGGGTTTTAAAAGGGGTCTAAAGACCTTTTTATGAGAAACAGCATTCCCTGAATACTGAATGTTTTAATTGGTTTGCCTATATTTTTTATTATGCCTGTTTTAATTGTTATTATGTACAGCACCTTGACATTTGTAAGGCACCTTATGAATAAAAATTATTATTATTATTATTATTGACATCCAGGACTCTTTGCAGAACCATGCACTCCCCCCTGCCCAGCTGGATTTCAGTGCCCAGGCACTCTCTCTCTAAAGATCACCACTGGCACGGCCAGGGCCCCCCTCTTTATAACTTTTGTCTATATCCCACCTAGGTTCCAATCACATGCATTTCAGTGTCTACTGAACTACCTCCCCCTCTTGCCCCCTAATCAGAGATCATTGCTCTAGGAGACTTCAACATTAACTGGTTATCAAATGCTGCGGCCCCCCCCACCTTAAGGATACCACTGCTGCCCTGGATCTCTCCCAAATCGTAACATGCCCTACTCATTTAAATCCCCAAACTGGAACCTCTACATTAATTGACCTGGTACTTACCAATTGCCCTAATAAAATGTCTGGCATCTTGGTGCTCCCTGATGCCCTGAGTGACCACTCGCCAGTACTCTGCACCTGGTCTTGTAAGACAAAAAAAACTGCCCCATAACCATTCTTCAACATTGGCTTAAACTGGGTAAGCTGAGTCACCTCAAAACCTACCTAGCTCACTGGCACTGGTCACCCCTTGACCTGGCACCTGACATCGATACGGCTCTTGACTACTTTATATGTACCTTTAACACTGCCTGCAACACATTTGTCCTGCTCACTAAATGTGTTATCAAATGCCACAACATCCCCTGGATATCTCAGGCTCTCCTAGATCAAATGCACCACAGACACACTCTATGGCACTTAATTCTTGAATCAGGCAAACTGTCTGATAGACAATGCTATCGGGCTGCTAGGAAGAAATGCACCTGGGACATACACAAGGCCAATCTGACCACTACGGGGCAGCCTTCACCACCTCCTTGGACTCTGGACACAAGCTTTGGGATAACTTGAAGGAGCTCAACAGGAAAACTGCATTGGCTCCCCCACCCAGCTCACTATCAACGATGGTATCTCCACTGACCCCAAGGCCATCGCTGACTCCCTCAACTCCTTCTTTTCTGACCTCAGTAATGTACTCCCTGCAAATTTCTTTGATCTTCATACTCCCCCTCCTCCTGTCCATTCCCCCACCTATTTGTTTCAAAACCCTTACTCTTTGTGAGGCTAAACCCTACATCCTAAAAGCCTTAAGTAAGTCACGTTACAGTAGTGATTCACTGGACCTTAGACTCCTCCACATGACCCTGGATGTAGTCCTCACCACACTAACCAAGATTCTTAATCTATCCCTCTGCCATGGTGAATTCCTCTCAAAATAGAAAAATGCTGTTATTACCCCCATCCACAAAACTGGCAACCGCATCTCCCCAGGAACTACCGCCCCATCTCCATGCCCCCCCCAAAGGCCCTTGAAAAAATCATCTCTGATCAACTCACAGACCATCTCACCAAATACAACCTACTCTGCCGAGAACAACATGGATTTTGCAAAGGGCACAGCACCACTACTGCTTTGCTGGAGTTCTCCAGCGCTATCCATACTGCCCTGGACAGAGGGTGCCTGATTGGATCGGTCTTTGTGGATTTGTCAAAAGTCTTTGACACCGTGAACCACTCCCTTCTTTTATCTGCTGTCTCCCACACAGATCTCTCCCAGGACGCCACCAAGTAGTTTGCTGACTACCTAGCACTGGTACAGTAGGTCACAACAAGTTAAAATTAATGACATGCTCTCCTCCCACCTCCCAGTTAAGTTAGGGGTGCCCCAGGGTTCCATCTTGGGCCCCCTCCTCTTTAGTATATTTCTGAACACCCTTCCCAAGGCCTGCTCTGGGCAATTACTCCTTTATGCTGATGATGCAGTTCTCTTCTCCACCCACCCTGATCCACACTCACTTCAACTATCCCTCCAGAAGGCCTTCACAGATGCAGAATCCTGGTTCACTAACCACTGCCTGGTTCTAGATAAAAAAAAATACATCATTATGTTAGCTCACAGCCAGAGCTGACACAAAGCCTACCCACTAATTATTCACAGATCCCAACTATTACCTCTTGAGCAGGTCAACAACTTTAAATACCTTAGGGTCACCCTTGGCTCGGCACTCAACTTACACGAGCATATACACCACCTTAGCTCTGCTGTCAATGTCAGAATTGGTCTGCTCCACTGGCTCAAACATTGCCTCCCACCAGAAGCCCTCCAACTAGCAGTCTCATCATCCATCTTGTCCCTTATCAATTATGGGATCCTGGTTTATGGGTCGGCCAATACCTCTGCCCTCCACAGAATACATGTTTCCCTAAACAAAGCCTGTCACCTTGCTACGGGCTACTCTGGTTTGACACACACTTGTGCTCTGTACAGTCTCATCAATTAGCTTGAACTTAATGGGAGACTTAAGTACCAGACATGCCTTCTAGCCAAAAGGATGACAATCAGTCTAGCCCCAACCGTCCTTACCAACCTGCTACAACCTGCACCCTCAGTGATACCTACTCGCAGCTCCACCAAACCCTCCCTCCTGATTACCCACTGTCGAACTACTCAAGGCCAGAGATCTTTCTGCTATAGAGCCCCCCTCAGGATGAATGTCCTGCCCAGTGCCATCTCCTCTGAAAATTAAATAGGCCACTTTAAAACCACCCTCAGGGAACACCTCCATTCCTCGAGCACCTGCAACTGCTACTAGCTCACCCCCTGGTGCTCCCTCCAGACGTGGAATGTATGACTTATCTAGGCTTGCCTCTTTCCCCCCCTCCCCCTCTCACTCTCCTTATGGTAAGAACCTGGACCTTTAACCTAAGTCCTTGACTTCTCTTGAGCTACAACAAAGGATCTCCATCCTGCTAACCCTCTGATCACTGTACTCCTACTGTTATCCTTCCCCAGCTTCTGAGTACCTGTATTTTACTTACTGCTTGCTAATGTACAGTTATTGTATATACGAGTAATTACTGTTCCATCACTGCCTCTGTATCGTATCTCTGAACACTATTTTGTATTGTTTGTAATGTGACGTGGAGCCTTTGTAAATGAGTCTCTGACTCAAAGGTTTGTAATTCTGATACCTCTATTCTGCAGTACTGCTCAAATTTAAAGTAACAACAAAAAAAATACTAACTGTGCTCCAGCCCAGGGTGTTGTATGCCAGATTGTAATGGGCTTTCTATACCAAGGGAATCCTTGTTATTACTTTTAGCTTTAAATATACTGTGCAGTATTGAGCTAGGTATTTAAAAATGTAGAGCTTAAGTAACTTTACAGATTTAAAGCCTAGTTACTGTTCAAAAACCTCTCTGTTAACTGCAGCATAGATTAAATAAATTTGCTGAACTGACCTAGGAAATCCAAATGTGTGGCAGATGCAGTCCTTTCAATTGCAAGACTAAAGTAATTTAATTTAATAAGTGGGCTGCCTGAAGCTGTAAACTGCTAGAGGCTAAACTGAAGCTAGCAAAGCGCACAGCCAGCCTGCTTTTTCGGTCTAATGCATGATTTTTAGGGTTTAACTCAGAAACATTGTGTTTTTTTGATCTATGTAGTCAATTTACTGACACATACTTCAGGCTTAAAAGTGCTGTAACCTTGTTATTTATGTGTTGGTCGTAGTTATACTACCTGTTTAAACTTATTGCTCTAACTAAGTGAGTACAGCCCTGTTTTTGCTCTTTGTATTTTTCTGCTGCTTTGTTTTCTCACCACCCATGGTCTATTGGGAGCCTGCCTTTCAGCATTTCTCTAAATCCCGCCGAACCGGCGACATTGCCCCCACTCCCCTGCTATTTTTTTCCCTTCTTCCCCTAATGCCTGCACTAAGATAACTCTCGGTAGTCAGACCCCCTCCCCCCGCATCTTAATTTCCCTAACTCCTCTTAATCACCCTGCCTCTGTCTTTCTAAATCCCCTCCCACTCCCACCTCAATTGCTAATTTTACCTTTTATTTAGAATCACACCCCCACCCACTCCTCAAGCTCCCGTCTGCCCCACGCCTAACTTTAGCTCCAACTTCTGCCTTTAGCTAGCGCTGTTCTCCCTCTTTCCCCTCAGACTGAAACCGCACCCTGAGCGGTGCCTCCCGACTCCTGCGGCATCTCCAGCCACTGCTGCCGACCCCTCAGATGACCTCAAGCCACCCTCCTGGTCCCAGCGCCCGGTCAAGCCTCACAGGTACTGCCGCCAAAACTCCCGGAGATGCCCAGCTTCCAGCGGCTCTCCCATTGGTCCGCCTGCTACCTAGGTGACTCCTGATTGGCCCAGCGGGTAGCCCTAAGCTCCTGATTGGTGTGCCTTTTGACTAAGGTATTTCAGGCTGCTGTACGGCTTTCTGAAGCCCTGCAACCGAATTGCCTTAGCGGTCGCTACCCGAGGCTAATAAAGTGCACAGTCAGCCTGCATTTTTCTCCCGCCCCCACCACCCCCTCCCAGGCCTCCTATTAAATACACTCATTGCCCCACCTCTTATACTTAGTCTACCGTTATTGTCCCCTAGCTTCCTCCCTTTGACTAGCGTCCTCCAGTCAGCTGCAAACAACCGCCCCTCTCCCTCCAGCATGTGTGGTTTCATTTCCGCCCCCTGCGCTCCTTCATCCATGGCACAGCATTCAAGGAACTTGCTACTCAACATCTCCTTCCTATCCTAAGCACCACTTTAATTCCTCCTCTAACCTGCTACCCCACCCTCCCTCTATTGATCAAACTTACTCTCCCACCCATGTCCCCTGCACTGCCACCTCACCCCTTCCAGCCACCACTTGGACCTACTTTCAAGGAGCCCCTCGCTTTTCCACCCTGTCCTGCTCTTATCATCCATCCACCAAATTACCTCTGCACTTCAAATGCTGGGTATCCCAATCCACCTACTAGAAGGCAGTCTCCCAAATCAAAACGGTTGTACATCCTTTCTCACCAGTTAACTATTGCCTTACTGCTCCTTGCCACAGGGGATGTACACCCAAACCCCGGCCCAGTGCCCTCAACCTCAATGTCTCTCCCCCCTGCCAAGGCTTCCACAAATAACCTGTCCAGCTCCCTCCCCCGGGGGCTACGCATACTCCACCTCAACATTTGTAGCTTAGCCCCTAAGCTTGATCTCCTCCAAGTCTTAGCTGCACAGCACATCCCCAATATTATCATCCTGTCTGAGACCTGGCTAAACCCTAACCTTCCAGACCCAGCCATTGCCATCCCTAGTTTTAATATCACTCAGCAAGACAGACCCTCACGTGGAGGTGGAGTGGCTATCTATACCAAATCTGACCTGCACTTTTCGATCACGCTCACAAAATCTGAGCCCAAAGCCTATGAACTACTCATGCTAAAACTGGCCCTGCCCTTCTCCCTCCCTATCTATGTGGCTGGTATCTACTGCTGCCCTGGTACCCCGGCCGCGACTGTCACTGACCTCCTAACCCACCTAGCCTCCTTAGCCCTTGCGGGTGAGCTCTAGATCATGGGTGACCTAAATCACAACTGGCCATCTCCTGTGTTCAACAAAGCTTGTGCTGAGATTACCACCCTCAATCTAGCCCAAACCATCTCTGAACCCACACGCTCAAACCCAAAGACTAACAATCACTCCCTACTTGACTGGGCCCTCACCTCTCAACCCCACCGGGTCATAAGCTCCAGCCTACTTCCTGACTCGATAAGCGACCACCACATCACCTACATCGTCCGCAAAATCCATCGACCCAAATCTCCCCCAAATATTCTACTACAAAGGTCATACAAATCCCTAAACCTCTCCCCTCTTCTGGACAACCTGGCCCACTATAGCTGGGACTTCCTCCTTACTAGTAATGATATAGATGAAGTCTTTGCACTCTTTCCGAATACCTTTCTCAGTGTCTGGGACAAACATGCCCCCCTGTGTCGAGTTAGAGTCCGGGGAGCCCACATGCCCTGGATCTCCAACGAACTAATTGCATGCCAGAATGCCAGGGACAAGGCGTGGCTTTTATACAAATCTACGCTCCTGTCTAGTGACAATATCTCCTACCGTGCGTTCTGTAAAAAATGTACCAAGGCTACCCGCTTAGCCAAGGCTGAATACTTTAATAACACCTTAAATGCCAACCTAGGTAGACCCTCTAAATTCTGGAAAGTTATCAACTCCCTTTTCTCCCCTCCATTCTCAATTCCCACACCCCGCCTATTCACACAAGGGACTCTCATCACAGAACCCCTCGCGGTCACCTCTGAATTCAACACCTACTTCATCACCTGTGCCACAACCCTAGTTCCTCTCTCCCAAAAATAACCTCCCCCTCTCAGTCTGAAACCCTTAAATCGCCAGGACCAAATCACTTCACTTTTAAACACCTTGTGCCCACCAATACTTTAGATGCCCTACTCTCCTTGAACCCCGTAAAGGGTAAATCACCGGATGGGTTAGATACCAAACTTCTTTTCCTATCTGCCCAGGCCATTGCATCTCCCCTTGCTGCCTCCTAAACCTTTCATTTGCCACTGAATCAATTCCCAGCGTGTGGAAGCATGCCACTGTTATCCCTCTACCAAAAGGAGGAGACCCTATCACCACATCAAATTACTGCTCCATTTCCCTGCATCCCGCCCCAGCGAAGCTACAGGAGCACCTAGCACTCTCACAAATCTCTCACTTCCTCCCTGAGTCACACTTCCTCACGCCTTTCCAGGCAGGCTTTAGGAAAAAAACACTCTACTGCCACCTCCCTGCTAAAGGTCACAGATTCCATCCTTACAGAGATGGACAAAGGACAAATTACTTCAGCCATTTTCATCAACTTAGCTAAAGCTTTTGACACAGTAGCTCACCCTCTATTACTAACTTGCCTATCCATTGCTGGATTATCCACATCAGTTACTAAATGGTTCAGAGCCTACCTGGAAGGCAGAACACAGTCAGTAAAAATAGCAGACTCCATCTCGTCTCCACTCCCTATCCTCACTGGCGTCCCACAGGGCTCTGTTCTCAGCCCCCTTCTCTTTTCCGTCCTACTAAATGACCTGCCTAAAACCTGCTCTACTACCTCTATACACATGTATGCTGATGACACTGTCCTCGTCACCTCGGACTGGACCCAAGAAGAAGTCATGTCCACGCTCCAGGCTGATTTCAACAAAGTACAGCTCTGATTTAACTCCCACCAACTCTCTCTCAATGCAAAAAAAGACAGTCTCCATGACTTTTGGCTTTAGGCAGAGACTATCCAGACTCACCTCACAACCGATTTTCCACACCCTTGATGGAACAATTCTAGAGGATGTGCCCTCTTTTAGGTACCTTGGAGTCTGGCTCGACCATCACCTGTCCTTTCCACCCATGTGGACACTATTCAGAAAAAGCTACTCCCCAAGCTTGGCGCTTTCTACAGGAATCGCAATTGTTTCCCACCCCCAGTGAGACGCGGCATTATCCAGAAAATGATTCTACCTTCCTTTGACTACTGCGACATAGTCTACAGCTTGGCCCCAAAATCCACCCTAGCCAGTCTGGACCCACTCTTCAATGCTTTCTGCCGATTTGCCCTAGCTATCCCCCCACATACACACCACTGTGAGCTCTATCACTCACTGGCCCTCCCATCCCTAACCAACTGTCGGCTAATTCACAGTATCAAATTTGTGTCCAACTTCTGGCTCGGTGCTCTCCCTTCCTACCTCACCTCCACCCTCTCCTCCCTACCAACCCCTTCCTATGCCTTTAGGTCCTTTGATTCCTGGCTATTGTCAATCCCTCTCTGGCGGACCACCGCAGGCCAATCAGCCTTCTCCTACCAACTCCCCAAGCTATGGAACGCCCAACTGTCCGAAATCCACCACTCCTCCTCTAGACATTCAATATCCTCTGCCCTACTTAACTACTACCCCACAAGCTGTTCCTGCTCCTGACCCCCTCCCCCATCATCATATCCCCTTGTTCGACCCCCTCTTCTTCTTATGCGGCCTGACCAGTGGCCCCAGCTTTTCTCATCTCATGCGGGCATATAGGCTCATCCAACCCTGCACTTGCCCCCCAGCACTTCTGCTCAGCCCCCAGTAACACAGTTATCCCTCTGACTATGTCTGTCTGCTATGGGCGCGTTTAAAATTCCTGCGCTTTCCTACCTACCCTGCACTCAACCTCTCCATAGACATCAAGTCCTGTCATCAGCAGTACAAATTCTCAGTATCACTCTACTATCTTTATTCTAGGCACGATATTCCACCTTCCCCTGTATGTATCTGCACTCTGTAAACCTGTATGAAGCAATGTACTAAGACCCTAATGTAAACTCAATGTTATGTATTCCCTGTACACTCTGAATCATGTACCATGATCTCCTATGTAAAACTCTATGAAATGTATATGTACACTCTGTATCATGTACTATGGTCTCCCATTATGACTCTTGTAATGTATATTCTATCTCCATGTACCCCTCCAGGTCACACCGGGATGAGCATCTTTGCTCAGTGGGTCTACCGAGGTGAAACTGTTCAATAAATAAATAAATAAATAAATAAAAATCTGTTTTGTAAGAGACTTTCTTTGGTCCAACAGTTAGCCCCCCCATCTCTCTCTCTCTCTCTCTCTCTCTCTCTCTCCTCTCCCTCCCCTGAAATGGTTTAAATTAATTTCTCTGCTTCCTCCACAGCAGCCTGAAGCCCCCCCTTTTGGGCTGTGAGGGTCGCCCTCCCCAGAACACTGCCAGGATCCCAAAGCAAGGTACGAAAACACAGTTACATGGATGGATTAGAAAGGCCCCACCGATGCATGCACCACCTGCCGCACTGCCCCTACCACCACCCTTGGTGAACTCGTTGTTATATAGGGGCTGTCACGTGGTTTCTAGAACCAATCAGTGGACTTTACCATCTGTAGGTTATCAGAATCTGTCACTAGTGGCCGCTAACTAGCTTAGTCTCTCTGATCTCCCCCTAAACTGCTACACCTACCTATTCTCTATAATTGTTCTCCACCATGCTGCTTCACCTTGCAATTTTCTCTGTCCTGGCCTCCCTACCATGTCTCATACCATCCTCTCGGCCTGTTATGCAGGAGTGTCTGCAAGCATCACTTTCTATGGCCGCTTGCCCTTCTCCTTCCGGTACCTGCCCTGATGGAAAATTCTCTGCGACTTACATACCAAAACCATTTATGATCCCTCACATCCTTCCCCCCTCCCTCCACTCAGACCACCTAGCCCTACACCCCACCGCTCATGCCTCCTCTATGGTCAGCAAGCTTTCTACTACCCATCCCCTTAAGCCTATGTGGGCATGGCCCTTAACCAAACCGCTGATCGCCCTCCTTCTGATGCTATCCAGGAATGTAGAACCACACTCTGGACCACTCCTTCCCCACGATTCAGCCCCTGCTTCACCCTCTCAGCTTCCTAGAGGTCTGAAACTGGTGCATCTGAACATCTGCAGCCTCCTGACCAAAACACCACTGCTGCAACCAATGGTACTCTCACTTCACCTTTATGTCCTGATTATCACAGAGCTAAAGCCACAAAATAAAGTCCCCGAAATTGCCATCCCAGGATACACAGTCATCCGCCATGACCGGCAAGGCTGCAAACATGGTGGTGGCATTGCCATGTATATCGCATCCATGCTGTAGTTCACAAATATCCCCCTTTCTCTTCCCATGGATGCCATCGACGCTGTACTAATAAAACTTGAACTTCCCCACATTGCACCTGTTTTCATTGCTGGCTGTTACTGTGCACCTAACGTGCCACTGCCTGCCATCTTAGATCACCTTGACGATCTAAAAACATTCACCTCTGAGGGTGAACGCCACATCCTTGGGGACTTTAATCAAAACTGGATCTCTCATGCAAATTCCAAACTCATGGATAAAGTTGATGCCCTAAACCTTTTTACAAATGATCACCGAACCTACTCGACTGACCCACAAAACACTAACGTACTCTCTCCTGGACTGGTCACTTACCTCCCACCCGCACAGAATACTAGCCACAGGTCTGGTCCCTGACGCTCTTAGCAGCCACCACATGACCTACATAGTCAGAAAAATCTTCCGGCCCAAAGCACCCACCAAAAAAAAAATCCTGATGACCAGGTCCTACAAATCCCTTGACCTCACCTATCTCTTACACAACCTGTCCACTACTGACTGGTCCTTCATACACCTGCATTCATCCACTGCAGCCACTCTTGAGGGCTTCAAAACTAGGTTTCCTGCCATCTGGAACCACTATGCCCTGCTTAGATGAGCTAGGGTGTGTGATGCCTACCTCCCCTGGATTACAGCCAACATCACTGCCAATCTCAAAGCAAGAGACATGACCTGGACAGCGTTTAAGGAATCAGGTTTGCCACAAGTGCACCTAAAATACCGTGCTCTGTGCAATGCATGCACCAGGCTAATCCACTGGGCAAAAGCAAATTACATCAACACTGCCTTCCACACAAATATAAATCATCCAGCCAAATTCTGGAAGGTCCTCAAACCTTTTTGCCCACCCTTCCAGCCCCATTGCCCACCCTAAACTTAGGCACATCCACGGTTACTAACTCTCCAGCAGTAGTCACTGCTTTCAACTCCTGTTTCACTAACTGCACTGCAGCACTATCATCTCTCCCCCATTGGGCCTGCCCAAACCCCACCACCCAACCACTCCTTCTCCTTCCATCCAGTTACATCATTTGAGGTGTACCACGCATTACTTGCCCTCAATCCAACCAAGGGAAAATACCCCACCTATATCGATGATAAAATGCTGTACCTTTATGCCCCTGCTATTGCCTCACCCCTGGCAACTATATTCAACTTGTCCTTCTCCCCTAGCCTCTGTACCAGCCGAGTGGAAGCATGCCACAGTCATCCCACTACCCAAAAGAGGTGATTCCCCTTGTCCCAGAAAACTATTGCCCCATTTCCCTTATTCCCTTACTGGCTAAACTCCAAGAAAAACTTGTACTCTGTCAACTCTCCTCCTTCTTGTACTCTTCTTCCTTCTACACACCTTACCAGTCTGGCTTCAGGAAGTCACAATCCACCACCACCTCCCCGCTGAGGCTCATGGACTCCATCCTCTCTGTCATGGATAAGGGGGCACATCACCTCAGTCATCTTTGTTGATCTAGCAAAAGCATTTAACACAGTCTCCCACGCCCTCCTCCTGACTAAACTCACCAATGCAGGGCTCTCTAGATCGGCCACTGACTGGCTCCAGTCATACCTGATTGGCCGAACGCAGTCTGTCAGGATTGGTAACTCCACTTCTGTTCCTCTCCCTGTCTCATCAGAGGTGCTGCAGGGCTCAGTCCTGGGGCCACTACTGTTCTCTATCTTCCTAAATGAACTAACCTCTTCCTGCCCACATACCTCCATTCACATGTATGCAGACAACACAGTGCTGTATACATCCGGCACCTCCCCTACTGATGTGGCTACCACTTTGCAGCAGAACTTCAACAGTATTCAGCTTTGGTTTTGCTCAAATCAGCTTCACCTTAATGTCAAGAAGATAGTCTCCATGACCTTTGGCATAAGGCCGAGACTCTCGTGGCTTCCCTTCTCTCCAGCCTGGATGGGACTTCATTGGAGGTCTGCACCTCCTTCAGATACCTCAGATCTGGCTGAATCAGCACCTTGACTTTTCTGTACACAACGATGACATCCACAAAAAACTCCACTCCAGACTGGGTGCTCTTTTCCATAACCATGGTTGCATCCTGCTGCTGGCCCACCATGCAATTGTACAGAAAATGATTCTATCAATTTTTAACTATGGAGATGTGGTCTACATGCCATCCCCAAGTCCACCCTGACCAGACTGGACTCTCTCTTCTATTCCTTCTGTTGTTTTGACCTTGCCTGTCCTTACTCCACTCATCTCTGTACCCTCTGGGACTACCCTCTCTTCAGAACCGTAGATCATCTCACTGTGCATGCCTTGCTGCCAAGTTCTGGCATCAGTCCCTGCCCTAGTATCTTTCCATGGTCATGTCCGCTCACTGTCCCCCAGCCTATGGGCTTAGGCAAAATGACTTGCGGCTACTGCATACTCCCTACAGGGCCACCTCAACAGGCCAAGCAGCTTTCAGCTATCATATGCCCAAACTATGGAATTTCCTCACTCCAGATATATGGCTAATCTCTCCATCCCTGCACCTCAATAGCCTTCTCTTAGTGCATTTCTCATCCACCTGCTCATGCTCATAATCTCACCCTGGGCTAGGCCAACTACCCCCTGGAATCACCCTTTGCTACTCTGTGTCACTCTTCATACTAACCTTTCCCTAATCTTATGGTGTCAAGCGCTGCTTCATGTATCACCCCCTATGCTAGTGCATCACTGTAAATGCCGAGCTATTTGCTTGTATAATACTGCCTGATCTACACTGCCTTATTGTGTTATTGTCACTATGTTTTGCCATTTTTGTACTATTATATCTTTATTGTTGTCATGTACTGTCCCCAGGATGCATATGGAATTGAGTGGTACTCTGCTCAGCATGCCTTCCTGGTAAATAAATAAAAGTCCATTGAGGATTGTCCTGCCAAAGGATTAATGCTGCCTAGCATGGACATCCAAAGCATAGTGCTTCACAAAAGTGTGCACAGAGCTCCAAGTTGCTGCATTGCAGATGTCTGCAATGGGCACGTTTGTATTTCTCCCAGAGATGCTGAGACCACTCTGGTAGAATGGGCATATATCCTGCCTTCCAGCTTAACCTGTGCCATGGAATAACAGCAGCAAAGACATGTCACTAGCCATGCTGAAATACATCTGATAGCAACAGGCTGGCCCAGCTGGGCCATGATGAATGAGACAAAGAGTTGCTTTGACTTGTGGATCTCTTTAGTTCTGTCTATGTAGAACTGCAAAACTCTTTTACATCCATAGAATGTAGGGTATGCTTTCCCTCATTCTGGAATTTTGCGAAGTAGGTCAGAAAAGCCAAGGGCTGGTTCAGATGGAATTCTGATACTGCTTTGAGGAGAAACCTAGGATGAGTTTTTATAGCCACCTTGTCTTTTTGAAATACTGTATAAGGAGGGTCTGTGACCAGGACATGTATTTCAGACACTCTGGGAGCAGAGGTAATGGCTACAAGGAAGGTGGTCTTCCAAGTCAGGAACCTCAGCTCACATGTTGCTAGAGGCTTGAAAGGTTTATGAGTGAGCATGTTTAACACAAGGTTGATATCCCAAGTGGCTACTGGTCTCCTGACTGGTGGCCTAGTGTAGAGTATACCTGTAAGGAACCTCTTAACTAAGGATAACTGAGGAAGAGACATAAAGTGAATAGGCTCATGATAAGCTGAGATCGCACAGAGATGGACCCATCATGGTTGAGTATTGTAGCCCTATATTTGACAGGTGTAGCAGATAGTCTAGGACTTGGTTTGGTGGGCAAGTCAAGAGATTCAGGAAGGACTTTGCACACCAGTTAGAAAAGCATTTCCACTTTGCCATGTAAGTTTTCCTAGTAACTGGCTTGCATGCTGCAAGGAGAATGTCTGAGACCCTATGGAAGACATCAAATCTCCCCACTTCTATCTCCTCAGTAGCCATGCATGAAGATGAAGGGATCTCAGGTTGGGATGTACCACTGGGCCCTGGGTCAGAAGGTCCATTTGAAGTGGAAGTTGTCTGGGTAGAAATTCTGATAATCTGTTGATTTAATGGAAACCAAATCAGACAAGGCCAAAACGGGACTATGAGTATCATTCCCCCCCTCCCGTGCCTCCACCTCTAAATTAAGGGAAAAGGAGGAAATGTATACAGAAAGTGTCTTGTCCACTGCAGTCTGACTGCATCCTGACAAAAAGCTCCAGATTCTGGATTTCTGGAGCAGAACAGAGGCATTTTTGCATTGAGTGGGGACGCAAAAAGGTCCAGGTCTGGAATGCCCCATTCTTCGGAGAGTGACTGCAGGACGTTTACATCAAGAGACCACTTTTGAGGCTCTGCCTCTGTTCTGCTGAGATAATCCACTATATCGTTCTGGATTCCAGGCAGCTAGACTGCCTGGAGCAGGGCTTTGTGCTCTAGGCACGATTCCCACTCTGTCATTGCTTCCCTGCACAGAAGATAAGAGTGCGATACACCCTGCTTGTTGATGTAGTACATCACTGCTTTGTTGTCCATCTGAAGGATGTCCTTCATGGCTCAGACTGCATACAGGACAGCTCTCATTTCCAGGACATTTATGTGGAGTTGAGACTCAGCCTGTCTCCACAGACCTTTTGTGTAGAGATCCTGACAGTGGGCTTCCCATCTGAGTAGAGGCATCGGTTGTGATGATGAACTTTGTCTTCAGCGGAGCGAAGGCAAAGCCTTTCTGAAGGTTGTCTTCCTGAGTCCACCAGGTGAGTGATCATTTTAGAGATTCTGTCACCTTGGTGCGAAAGGACTGGGGATGTGTGGTCAGGGACCACTGAGCGATTCTCATGTGAAGACGAGCCAAGGGCACTGTGAACACTGATGATGCCATGAGACCTAACATTCACTGCATCTAGAGAGCTCCAACTGAGTAGTTTTCTTTGATGAAGTGAGCTATCTAAGGAATATCAGACCTTCTGTCCTCCGGAAGGAAGGTCCTTGCATTGGAAGTATCCAGGAGGGCTCCTATGAAGAGGAGTTATTGGGAGGGCTGTAGCTGTGATTTTTCCAGATTCAACAGAACTCTTACAGATATGAGGAACCTGGATGCTGTGGTCACTGCTTCCTGTGCCCCTTGTCTGGAATAGTTTGCTAGGAGCTAGTCATCCAGATATGGAAAGACTTGAATTCCAAGTTTCCTTAGATGCACTGTGAGAACTGCAAAGCACTTTGTAAAAACTTGTGGCGCTGAGGAGATCCCAAAGGGCAGTAATCTGAATTGATCGTGCTGATCCAGAGCCACAAATCCAAGATACTTGTGGTGGCTTGGGTGCATGGGAATGTGTTGGTAGGCATCCTGCATGTCCAGGGAGGCCAGCCAATCATCTTGATGAATCAAAGGCAACAGTGTACCGAGTGATACCATCTTGAATGTTTCCTTGAAGAGGAACTTGTTCAACTTCCTTAGGTCTAGAATAGGGCGCATATCACCTGTTTTCTTTGGGACTAGGAAGTAGTGGGAATAGAAGCCCGTGTTCCACTGCTCCTATGGAACTATTTCTACTGCCGTATTGTTCAGAAGGCCTTGAATCTGGGAAGCAAGAAGGTCTGACTGAGTGATCAACAGTCTGGGCTGTTGTTTGGGTGGATGACACGGAGGGGTATCTGAAAAATTCATGAAATATCCAATTCAGGGAGAGCCTCTACAGTAGCTTTTAATAAATGCCAGAGGGTATACTCATACTGTAAGAAAGAGCCCTGGTAGCTAGCAATACGCATGCCTAGGGTAGTGGCGGTCAAGACTTGCTTTCCCAGGATATCCATCTTATGAGATTCTTTGTTTACTGGACAGGCCGTAGACTCCTGAGGCAGGACAGCTTTGTCATTTTCTGCCAGGACCACTATGGCAGCAACGAAAACTTGAGAGGCCAGGACTGGTCAATCCTTAGGGGGAGCGTACTTCCTGTCTATGGACTTAGCCACAGAAGGAATAAGTGCCGGATTGCCCCACACTATTTGTGAGAGAGTCTCAAAAGAGGGCTGTACCGGACGAGTCAATTTCACAGGGATCTCCAGAACATGCAGATACTAAAGGCGTAACAACTTCCCCGGATCCACCTCTGAAGTCTGGAGAGAGAGAGGGTGGAATAGAGATTTGAAGGACATGTCCTCGACCAGAAGCTCCACTGAAGTAGAGGGCTTACTTTCCAGTCTGACAGATGAATCATCAAAGTCATCTCTAATCGAGATCAGGATCAGGCTCATGTCATCCCCTACTAGCCCAGGAGAGATGGTATGTAAAGGAAAGGGAGGAAAGGCAGCAGTAGGAGGAGCTATTCGAATCGGAGTTGAAAATCCTGGCAAATGATGGGTTGCTGCCAAGACCATAGTTGAAGGTGGCACCACAACTGGTGCTGCGCCAGCACACCCAGAGACCCTAGCCCAACACTTGTCACACCCAAGGATGAAGATCTGAAAACATGAGTAGGAGAAAATGGTGCCTGTGCTGGCCCCTGCACTGCAGCCATGTGAGGGGGGAAAAGCACAGGAATGTGGTGTCGACGGCCCTGGAGAAGATGTCATATGACAAGGAAGACCCAACCCTCCTGCCCATGGGTTCAAAGCCCCTAGGCCCAAAGACCTCAGGGCTGACTCCGCAGGCTCGGAAAGTCAGACCAACCATCAAACCCGCTGCTCCATAAGAGTGGTCCACTGATGAAACTGCTCACTGGAGGACCCCTGGGGGCTGGGAGGGACTGCAGAGTCGAGGATGTCAGCCACTAGGAACAGTGGTCTCAGGCAGCCTTCTGTCCCACATTACTGATGATCCTTGAGCAGACATACCAGAGGGTGACCTCGAGCAGCACCATTTCTTCTTAGACCGGTGAGACGAAGAAGAGCTCAAGGCCAAGTGGTGCCAGGTTCTCAATGAAGGTTGAGAATGGGCCCACTTCTTTTAGTGCTTTCAGGAGGACTGCCCTTTCTCCCAAGCACCAGACTGCCCATAGTCAGACCTCCCCTTCATGGAGGACGGTAGACCAGACCCGGCCTTGCTGGAAACACAGCTTTCATGTGAAGTCTCCCTACAATCACCAGCCCCATTCATAGTCGACTCCATCAAAGGCAGGCTGAAGAGGACTTCCATGTTCTTTCAACAAAAAAAATAGTATTTTCCTTTTTTTTTAAATAAATAAAAAATAAATACTACAAATGAAACCGAATGACTAAAGCTGCTGTCATATTGGCGTAAAGATTTGACTCCCAGCGGTGAGCGACGTCATCACTGAAGTGCACTTGACAGCAGGAAAAAAGGAACTGAGGCAGTTGGAGGGTCAGTGCTGAGGTAGCCTATATGACATGAGCCGGTCTTGCAGTGCCACGCATGTGTGTTCCTACCTCAGTGCTGACCCTCCTGAAGATTTTTGGCTTCCGCTTGGTCCTGGCACCTGCAGCATAGCCCCATTAGTGTGAATGAGTGGTGGAGACTTTATGTCCAGGATGATTGGAAACTACAACAACAAATGACAGCTGGCTCTCAGATGCTAATACTGCATTTTTAAAAACCAGTGTGGTCACAGGATACAGTAAATGTCAAAGTTTTGTTCACTGCAAGAGATTCACAAGCAGCAACTCACCACCGCAGTCTGCCAAACATTTTTGCACACGTGCAGGTGTGCTTTCTCAAACTTGAGAAAGCACACCTGCATATGTCCAAAAACATTTGGTGAACTGCAGTGAGAAGTTGCTACTGTTGAATCTTTTGCACTGAAAAATCTTTGCACATTTATCCTATGACCATGTTCCAGTCTTTAAAATGCAGAATCCGTGCATGTGTGATTTGTTGTGGAATTTCTTTAGCACAGTTTAAGGCAATCGAAACAAACATAATATTGCAGCTTGACAACCAAACCGGTGTGTTCACCTTTTGTTACAGTTATGTAAAATGGCATTAAAATGTGCTGTAATTTGCCGAAAACAGCCCAAAGAGTGTAATGCTGTCATTGCATGATGACTCATAAATATTCCCACTGTTCTCACTTTTATGGTGTTACTTGAATTAACAAGTTCTGGTCAGAGCTGAAATGGCTGTGGAAAGCTTTTACCCATTATTTCTAATGCATTTGCACAATGCAGATCTGCTGAGAGGCAGTTTCAATGTGGTCTTCCTTTTACACATTTTACAATGTGTTTTCTTAGAATATGCCTGTTGATTGTTGTATATTTAGCCTGGATAGTTCACAGAAAAATTACATCCAGTCTCATTTTCGGGGCTCTACATCTACTCAATATTATGCTACATTGTGTGAAATCAGAACAAGCTGAAAACAATATTTTACATCTGGACTAGGCTACCCTGAATAAATACACTATAAAAATGTTAGAATCATGACCCCACTGAAAACAAGATATTGCATCCAGTCTGGGACATCCTAAGTAAATACAGCGCAAACATGTGTAAATGAAGATCCCTATGACAATGAGATGTTCATCTCCCCTGCACTATCCAGGTTACAAAATATAGGATAAGAAATATTTAAAGGCAATCTACTGTAAACTGAACTTCACTGTATTCACTGAAATAAATAGTTTCTTTATTGTTTTATAACATATTTGCTTGTAGTATTTATTTCAAATATTGTGGCCATGAGGATAGTGTGTAGTGTGTAGTGTGTGTGTGTGTTCGTTGTAACTCAATATATGTTTTTCCCAAAAAGCATAGTAAAAGAAAATGCCTGTTGATTGCTATATATTTCGCCTGGATAGTTCACAGAAGACCTGGCATATGTGTGAGACAGTACTTATCAGATAGTGTCTTAAGAGGTTAAAAAAATGTTAAATCTTTTTAGATTTGCTGGAAAAGAGTGACATTTATGAGGTATGAATCTTTTTTGAAAGACAATACCTGCCCAACTGAAGACTGTAGCAAGAAAATGTTTAAATGCTATGTATTTAAATGTGCAAAATGTTGCATTTCGAAGGTGGGTAAACTAATCTCTAGTTTAATAGGCAACCAATATTTAACAAACCCTTTCAGTTTCCTAATGGCCATTCGATAAGCAGCTTGAAGTTATGTCTCCAACATTCTGAACAGAAACAAGGGAATATTTTATTTTAGTTAGCATACTGATTTGTAGATATGGAAAGATACATTGAAAATTCCAAATTATGTATTTCATGATACTCCATTTTTCCAGCTACAGACAGCAAGATAGCTGTAGGCTTTGCCCACAGTCAAAAAAATGAAGCATGCATCCTTTGCTTTTATGCAAGCTGCCATATAGCAGAAAAACTGTAGCAAGCGCACCAAACTAACTGAAAATAGGAAAACTGCATGTTGGAAGATGTAGCTGAAAAATCAAAATCAGGAATTGCAGCTGCGTCACCAAGCAAAGATTTCAGAATCGTGACAATCCATGCTGAAACCAAATAAAATGAATTGCACAGGAACGACTTATTTTGCCAACCAAGTGTCTAATTTTCTTTTGTGTGTATTTCCATTAACTGACAGGTTCAGGCGTATATATTTTTGCCTGCTGTTTTGTAACCATGGTTTGTCAGAAAATCCTAAATTTATGCAAAAGTTAAGTAGTTAAAGTAAAAGTGGTTTCACTTACTGCAATTCACAACACCATCTGTGCAGTCACTGTAAATTAAAAAAAAGAAAACAAAAGATATTAAAAAAAAGCCCTTTCCTGAGGAGTATACAAAGAATTCTATTTTAAATCAAACTTGTTAGCCAGTTAGAATGTTTGCTTATACCTTTTACTACAAAAAGAAAGTTACTTGCACTACCTTTGTTATACTATAATTACTAGTGACCCTATTTATCAACCAAATTACAAGTATTGTCAAACTGTGTAATAACCTGATAACAGGTTATTATGACATTTCTCAAAATATTATTTCAGCAGTACTGTCCTTGGCACGTCACTTAGTTGTAGTGTGCCACTCCACTGGATTGCACTCTGTGTATGGGTGGGCTGGACAGTATCAGAAACATGGCGGTTCCATTTCTTGGTTACCAATGCACCAACCTGCCACTCTTCTGTCCTGAACTGCCCAATCTATATTATTTACTTTTTTTATTCTTTTTCTGGTTGATCCTGCCTTTTCAAATGTCTAGTTGATCCTGCTCTGTGTCCGAATCGGAAGACATCGAGCATGCAATCCAGAATGTGACTGACAGTTACGGAGAAAGACTGTGTGCGGTGTCTTTCTGATCACAAAGTTAAACTTGGACTTTTCTCATTTTGGAGTTCTGAAGCTCCTTTTGGCATGGAGGCAGACGTTGGGTGTAAAGGGGCAATGCAAGTGGTTTCAGTGTGCAGCTGGAGTTTTTGTTTAAAAACGGAAAAACAGATTTTTTTTTTCTTAAACCATTTGTTGGCTGCACATACTGAGACTTCCGTTGGTGAGCTCCAAACTAGTTTGTGGTTGTCATGAAAACAGACACCATGCCTTTCTGTCAGGAGCTGTGTGGTCTCTGCACCAATAATTATCAAAAAAGGATAGGCAACTGTGTGTTAATGGATTTTATTTTACACTACATTGGCATGTGATGACCTCATAAACCTCTCCAGCTTCACGCTTGAGGTTTATAGATCATCACACACCTCAATTGTGTAAAAAAAAATCCATAACACACACTTGCCTAGCCATTATTCTCTATGTAATTTACTGTATATACACAAAACATGGCTTTTCCATTCCAAAAGCAATTTTGAACAAACTACACTTTGCATATATTTCTTCGTGTTCGACCGGGAGAAAACTATGGGAAGTAGCATTTAACTGGTACTTTGCCAGCCTTGTACAGCTGAACCTAACACAGTCCATACACAGGAAGTCTTCCTGTAGCAAATTGTTTTTTTTATCTAATGCTGAAAAATTACAACTAGTAGTGGTAGCTGGCAGGCTGGCAGCCCAGAGACTAACTCACTGCTCTCTAAACCCAATTCCCTTCCCTAGCATGCTCCATGCCTATTCTGCCACCTGCTTTGGGGGCCTGTACACTGTACTGCTCATGAGACACACAGAACAATATCATTCTTTAACGTTGCTTTCTGTATGGATTTAGCAAAAAAATGCTCTGCTGTTTTTTTAACATATTCTTCTAAAGTCTGATTATTATTATTATTTTTGGTTTTTGGTTAAAAATCTAGTTTAACAGACAGCTATATCTAGCTACATAGAAACATAGAAACATAGAAGTTGACGGCAGATAAGGACCGCAAGGCCCATCCAGTCTGCCCATTTCTTTTTCTACCTTATGAATGTGCCATCGGCCTTTTCTGTCAGTGGCCTATCTATTCATACTCATCTGTATTGCTCCCCATGCCTGTTTGAAGCCTTGCACTGTATTCATAGCCACCACTTCCTGAGGTAGGCCGTTCCATGCATCCACCACCCTTTCTGTGAAAAAGAATTTCCTCACATTCCCCCTTAATCGGCCTCCCTCTAGTCTCATGCTGTGTCCTCTTGTCCTGCTATTTTTCTTATACTTAAACATGTTAGACTCTTTCACCTTGTTAATGCCCTTAAGGTGTTTAAATGTTTCGATCATATCACCTCTCTCCCTCCTTTGCTCAAGGGTATAAATATTGAGCTCCGTTAATCTGTCCTCATATGTCTTCTGATGCAGTCCCTGCACCATTTTGGTTGCCCTTCTCTGGACTGCCTCAATTTGGTTAATGTCCTTGTGAAGGTGTGGCCTCCAGTACTGCACACAGTACTCCAGATGGGGCCTAACCAGTGTCTTGTAAAGAGGGACTATTACCTCCCTCTTACGACTTGTGATACCCCTACTAATACACCCTAACATCCCTCTAGCCTTATCTACTGCTTTAGAGGTCTGCTTGGATGATTTCAGGTCATCGGTGATGATGATGCCCAAGTCTCTTTCTTCCTTCGTGACTGCCAGCAACTCCCCTCCCAGCCTATAGGTGGCTTCAGAGTTTCTCTTCCCTATGTGCATGATCTTGCATTTCTTTGCATTAAATCCCAGTTGCCACTCTTCTGACCATTTTGCTAGTTTATCAGATCTCTTCTCATTCTGCCCACCCCATCTGGATCATCTACTCTGTTGCAGATCTTGGTGTCATCTGCAAACAGACAAGCCTTACCCTCTAGTCCATCTGCAATGCCACTAATGAAGATATAGAAGAGGACTGGACCCAGGACTGATCCCTTAGGTACCCCACTTGTGACTTGCATCTCTTCTGACTGTATACCATTTACCACCACTCTCTGTTTTCTGCTTGTCAACCAGTTTACCGCCCAGTTGACCAACTTCTGACCCCTCCCAAGCCTACCCAACTTATTTATCAATCTTCTATCTGGAACAGTGTCGAAAGCTTTGCTGAAGTCAAAGTAGGCGACATCAACTGCTCCCCCTTGGTCCACCACTCTGGTTACCCAGTCAAAGAAATATATGAGATTAGTTTGACAGGACCTTCCTTTTGTAAACCCATGCTGTCTTGGATCCTGTGCCCCTATGGATTCCAGGTGTTGCACTACCCTTTCCTTAAGGAGTGCCTCCATAATCTTGCCCACTACTGAGGTAAGACTGACTAGTCTGTAGTTCCCTGCCTTCTCTCTGCTACCACTCTTGTGGAGTGGGATCACATGAGCCCTTCTCCAGTCTTCTGGGACCTCTCCCGTGCTCAGAGACTCATGAAACAGTTCTGCTAATGGCTCTGCTAGTTCCACCCTTAGCTCTTTAAGTACCCTGGGATGTATGCCATTAGGTCCCATTGCCTTGTCCACCCTGAGCTTAGCGAGCTCTTGTAGGATCCCTTCTTTTGTGAAGAAAGTAGTGCTCACCTCCCTCCCACCTGTGTCCATGGTGCTGAGCTGTGGGCCCTGCCCTATCTTCTCTTCAGTAAATACTGAGCAAAAATATCTATTTAGGATATATGCTTTTACAGGGTCCTCCTCCTTACATGCCCCCTTTTCTCCTTTGAGCTTAGCAATACCTCCTCTGGACTTTCTCCTTTCACTAATGTATCTATAAAAAGTCTTGTCACCTTCTTTTACTGTTCGTGCTAGTGTTTCCTCAGTTTGGGACTTTGCCTGCCTTACTGCCTTCCCTGCTTCCCTTAGTGCAGTTTGGTATGCCTCCCTATCTTCATCCCGCTGTGTTCCCTTATATTTCCCGAAGGATAGCCTTTTGGCTCTGACCTTTTCTGCTACTGTATTTGAGAACTAAAGTGGTTTCCTTCTTCTTTTGCACTTCCTTTTCCATCTAACACAATGGGATGTTGCTTCAAGTATTGCATCCTTAATGCTTGCCCACTTTGCCTGTACTACCCCCCCCCCATGTTTCTTTTTGCCAGGGCTAGCTTAACTCTGTTGGCCATCTTATCAAAGTCAGCTCCTCTGAAGTCCCACATTTTTGCCTTGGAATGGGATGATTTAGATGTAGTGGCCAAATTGAACCATATCATGTGATGGTCACTGGCCCCCAGGTGACCTTCTACCTGGAGATCTGTGATCCCTTCCCTGTTAGTCAGTACTAGATCTAGGATAGCCTTGTCTCTTGTGGGTTGTTGTACCAGTTGTTTGAGGCCCTCCCCCTGCAGGGCCTCCACCACGTGTTTAGTTCTGGCAGATGTTCCTGCTGGTATTGACCAATCTGTATCCGGCATGTTGAAGTCTCCCATTATCAGAACCTCCCCTTTAGCTGTCATGTTTTGTATATCTTCTAACAGTAATGTGTCTATCTCCTTCCCCTGGTCTGGAGGCCTGTAGACAACCCCAGTTCTTATGGCTGTCCCATTTCCTGCTTCCAGGGTGACCCACAGTTCTTCTGGCTCCTTATGTGTATTCTGAATTTCTGTAGCTTTGATATTTCCATTGACATACAGGGCCACTCCACCCCCCCATTTTGTACTTCGGTCTCTTCTGAACAGTACATAGCCAGGTACTGAAGTCTCCCAAGTATGGTTACTGGTAAACCACGTCTCACTAATTGCTACTATGTCCAGTTTAGCCTCTGACATTATTGTCTGCAGGTCTGGGATCTTATTTCACAGGCTGCGAGCATTTGTGTACATGATTTTCCATTGGCCAGATTTCAGTGTGTTAGTTGTTTGGTGAGGTTTGGCATTTCTCCTGTACATCGTATGGGGAGTCGGACCTTTTTCTTACCTGGTGATGCAAATGAACTGCAAACATGCTGAATCCCTGTCTGACCACTAGCTGAGGGGGGAGGGGTGTTCTACCCATTCGACGTATGGGGTGCTGCACCTCTCTCCCCATTTGCTAGTTTAAATATTCTGTAAAGACGTCAAACGTCTGCCCCAATGCACTGACTCCCTCCTTAGTCAGATGCAGTCCATCAGATTTAAAGAACTTTCACTCCCAGAACTGCTGCCAGTTCCCTACAAATCTGTGTCCTTTTTCATGGCAGCAGCCTTGAGCCCCATGTTTAGCTCCCCTATCTCCCCTTCTCTGACCTTCCATCCATCTGCACCCCTCTCCCAGACTGACAGGATCTCAGAGAAGCATATGTCAGATGAAATGGATGATAATTTGTCACCCAGCCTGGTCAGGTGTTCCTTGGTCTCCACAACTGACCGGCTGGCGAGATCATTAATCCCTATGTGTACTAGGACGTCAATGTTTTCTCCTGCTTTCTGAACAATTTTAGCAATGCGGTCAGTGTCTCTCCACACTGATGTACCTGGGAGACATCTCACTATTACCCCTGGTTGGAGATGGGTATCAACTCCCCAAATCATGGAGTCTCCTATGATCAGAAGTTCTTTGGATTTCCTTTTTGCTTTTTTTGTTTTGGTTCCTGATTTGGGCAAGTTTTGTTGTGCTAGCTCCTGTGCTGCAGTGTCCTGCTCTGCAGTGTCCTCTGCCCCTTTGTTTGATTTCGGAGATAGAGGCAGATACCTGTTTGTAGTGTTTATATGGTTTTTGGAGATAATATGTTAGAGAGCACAGAGTGATGGGGCACCTGATTTGCCCCTCCTATCCACCTGCCAACCTCCTGGACCAACTACCCTCTGCGGTTGAGGTTCTTTTGTTGGATGTTGGGGAAATGGCGGGTGGTTCTTATAATGTATTTCCTCTTAAATATGAAATTTGAGGTGTGCAATCTCTGCCCATGCTGCCCGGAGAAGAGCCCTAAGATCTCCAATGGCCCAGCATGTAGGACAGTGTCCTAAATCCTGTGAGACTGTCCTTCTGAAAAGTGTTCCACGGTACCTGCAGTTAATGATATCCATTCTAGATAAGTTGCTGGGTTTATAACCTGGTCAGAGTATTTAGGAGGAAAAAAATGCAAGTAATGGTTTGATCTTGTGTTTTGTTTTCATATAACTTGTTATAACAAGCTACATCTTGGCCTGCTGACTGGGCACACAAGTGAGCCATCCTATTGCGGCTAAGCCCAGATCTGACACAAAAATGGGGCGTGAACCACGTGACTGCTTTTCTGGCTGCCTGGCAATCATGTGATCTGAAATAGCACATGGATTGTTTTTCCGTTTAACTGATTCAATGGGACTGCATTATCGAAACAAGTCAAACTAAAAGTCTGAGATTTTGCCCAACACTGAAGTTCATGAGCAAAGAATCATGAACCAACAATTTGAGGTGAAAAACTCAGCCACCTCTTTTGAATGAACCTTTTTCCATCACAATCAATCTTATGCTAGGGCTGTATGCCATGGTGTGTGTATCGTCTTAACGTACAGTGTTTATATGTATCTTGATATAGACTACTGTGCTTACTGAGGCACAGATGGGTTGTAACTGTTTTTCAGAATTGTCTAGTACATGCTCACACCTATCTGGCCTTCTTTGTACTTCTTTATCTATGCACATGAAATAATAAAGATCATTAAAAATAAGTCCCTGCAGTGTGACAGCATCTGTACTATTTAAAAAGGTTTAGGGCCCGATATTCAAAAGCTTGCATGGGTCCTAATCAGTGTTTGCTCTCACAAAGTGGGTTTTGCACTGAAGCTCAATATTCAAAAGGCTTGATTGTGCTGGCAAACAGGGTTAGCACCCATGCAAACCAAAATAGGGAGTATGTAAATGGAAGGATGGGGATAGGAATTTCGATGCAAGCCTATGTTCAGTAGATTTGTGCTATGCAAAAAGGGTTTGACATGGTATTTTTATGAGGCGCAAATACTGCTAAACTAAACCCCCTCTTTCTTCATGCAAGCCTAGCAGCTGCTAAAAGTAAGGCAGCCAACTAGCAGTAATGCAGCCAGCTAGCTGGTTGGCCACTGGGGGAGCACACCTAACCCATGGTCTGTGGCACCCCCTCCCCATCACCAGTCCATAGTAACAAAAAGTCCTCCCTGGTGCTAATGACCCCCCCTCCCTCCTTTGATCCTCTGATTGTCAGTCCAATGCTGAAATAAAACTTCCCTGGTACTAGTGGTCCCACTTCCCTCTGATACCAGCCTGATGTTTAAATAACACTTTCTTGGTGTTATTTGTCCCACCTCCCTCTGGTCACCAGCCCAATGTTTAAATAACACTTCCTTGGTGCTAGTGGTCCCCCCTCCCACCGATCACCAGCCCCATGTTTAAATAACACTTCCTTGGTGTTAGTTGTCCCACCTCTGTCTGATCATCAGCCCGATGTTTAAATAACATTTCCTTGGTGCTAGTGGTCCTCTTCTGACTGTATAGCATTTACCACTGTCTGTTTTCTACCCGTCAACCAGTTTGCCACCCAGTTGACCAACTGCTGACCCACCCCAAGCCTACCCAACTTATTTATCAATCTTCTATGTGGAACAGTGTCAAAAGCTTTGCTGAAGTCAAGGTAGGCGACATCAACTGCTCTGCCTTGGTCCACCACTCTGGTTACCCAGTCAAAGAAATCTATGAGATTAGTTTGACAGGACCTTCCTTTTGTAAACCCATGCTGTCTTGGATCATGTGCCCCTATGGATTTCAGGTGTTGCACTATCCTTTCCTTAAGGAGTGCCTCCATAATCTTCCCACTACCGAGGTAAGACTGACTGGTCTGTAGTTCCCTGCCTTCTCCCTGCTACCACTGTTGTGGAATGGGATCACATGAGCCCTTCTTTAGTCTTCTGGGACCTCTCCTGTGCTCAGAGACTCACAAAACAGTTCTGCTAATGGATCTGCTAGTTCCACCCTTAGCTCCTTAAGTACCCTGGGATGTATGCCATCAGGTCCCATTGCCTTGTCCACCCTGAGCTTAGCGAGCTTTTGTAGAACCCTTTCTTTTGTGAAGAGAGTAGTGCTCATCTCCCTCCCACCTGTGTCCATGGTGCTGAGCTGTGGGCCTTGCCCTACCTTCTCTTCAGTAAACACTGAGCAAAGTATCTATTTAGGATTGATGCTTTTACCTTAGTGCAGTTTGGTATGCCTCCCTATCTTCATCCCGCTGTGTTACCTTATATTTTCTGAAGGCCAGTCTTTTGGATCTGACCTTTTCTGCTACTGTATTTGAGAACCAAAATGGTTTCCTTCTTTTTTTGCACTTCCTTTTCTGTCTAACACAATGGGATGTTGCTTCAAGTATTGCATCCTTAATGCTTTCCCACTTTGCCTGTACCCCCTCCCCTGTGTTTCTTTTTGCCAGGGCTAGCTTAACTCTGTTGGCCATCTTATCAAAGTCAGCTTCTCTGAAGTCCCATATTTTTGCCTTGGAATGGGAAGATTTAGATGTAGTGGCCAGATTGAACCATACCATGTGATGGTCACTGGCCCCCAGGTGACCTTCTACCTGGAGATCTGTGATCCCTTCCCTGTTAGTCAGTACTAGATCTAGGATAGCTTTGTCTCTTGTGGGTTGTTGTACCAGTTGTTTGAGGCCCTCCCCTGCAGGGCCTCCACCACGTGTTTAGTTCTGGCAGATGTTCCTGCTGGTATTGACCAATCTGTATCCGGCATGTTGAAGTCTCCCATTATCAGAACCTCCCCTTTAGCTGTCATGTTTTGTATATCTTCTAACAGTAATGTGTTTATCACAAAAGTGGGACCAAGACAGAGGCAGGAACCTACAGACCTGTCAGTCTGACCTCTGTGGTAGGGAAAGTGATGGAGTCACTTCTGAAGGAAAGAATAGTTGAGTACCTAGAGGTCAGTGGAGCACAGGATCCAAGGCAGCATGGGTTCACAGCGGAAGGTCATGTCAGACGAATCTAATAGATTTCTTTGACTGGGTGACCAAAGTAGTAGACCAGGGAGGGGCTGTGGACATGGCTCTACCTAGACTTTAGCAAGGCATTTGACACAGTCCCACACAAAAGATTATTAGTCAAATTAACCAGCCTGGGAGTGGGTCCCAGGGTGGTAGCCTGGGTAAACATTGGCTGGACAACAGGACACAGAAGGTAATTGTAAATGGAGTCCACTTGAAGAAAGGGCGGTTTAGTGGGGAACCAAGAGGGTTCAGTATTGGGTCCAGTCCTTTTAATGTCTTCATCAGTGGCATTGCAGAGGAACTGGAAGGAAAAGTATGCCTTTTGCAGATGACACAAAGATCTGCAACAGGGTTGATACACAAGGAGGCGGAAAGGATGAAAAGGGACTTGGCAAGGTTGGAGGAATGGTCAGACGTATGGCAGCTAGGATTCAATGCAAAAAGTGCAAAATAATGCACCTGGGAAACAAGAACCCAGGGAAGAATACACAATGGGGGAGGTAGTAACAACAACAAAACAGGAAAGGGACCTGGGGTAATCATATCAGATGACCTTAAGGTTAGCAAGCAATGTGAGAAGGCAGTAGGGAGGGCCGGGGTATACTGGGATGTATAGGGAGAGGCATCATCAGCAGAAAACAGGAAGTTGTTATCCCTCTGTACAGACAGTTGGTGAGACTCCATCTGAATACTGTGTCCAGTTCTGGAGACCCCATCTCCAAGGACATAGACAGGATAGAGGCAGTCCAGAGGAGGGCAACTAAAATGGTGCAGGGTCTGCAAGAGAAGCCGATGAGGAGAGACTAAAGGAGCTTAATATGTATACCCTTGAGGAAAGAAGGAGAGGGGGGACATGATAGAAACTTTCAAGTACCTCAAGGAATCAACAAAGTCCAAGAGGGTAGCATCTTTCAGAAAAAGAGACTGCAAGAACAAGGGGACACAATTTAAAGATAGAAGGAGGGCAGTTCAGGGCAATGTGGAAGTATTATTTCACAGAGAGGGTAGTGGATGCATGGAACAGCCTTCCTGAGGAAGTTGTGGGTCTAAAACTGTGGGGAATTCAAGAATGCATGGATAGACATAAGGCAGTTCTTGTAGGGCAGGAAGATATAGGCTGTTGGTTAACTAGGATCTGCAGCCTATCCTGTAGGTAGGAAATGGGCAGACTAGATGGGCCTAGCAGTCCTTATCTGCCATCAAAGTCTATGTTTCTATGTTTCTATGTTTCTATCTCCTTCCCCTGGTCTGGGGGCCTGTAGACAACCCTAGTTCTTATGGCTGTCCCATTTCCTGTTTCCAGGGTGACCCACAGTTCTTCTGGCTCCTTATGTGTATTCTGAATTTCTGTAGCTTTGATATTTCCATTGACATACAGGGCCACTCCACCCCCTCTATTTTCACCTCGGTCTCTTCTGAACAGTACATAGCCAGGTAGTGAAGTCTTCCAAGTGTGGTTACTGGTAAACCACGTCTCACTAATTGCTACTATGTCCAGTTTAGCCTCTGACATTATTGCCTGCAGGTCTGGGATCTTATTTCCCAGGCTGTGAGCATTTGTGTACATGATTTTCCATTGGCCTGATTTCAATGTGTTAGTTGTTGGGTGAGGTTTGGCATTTCTCCTGTACGTCGTATGGGGAGTCGGACCTTTTTTCTTACCTGGTGATGCAAATGAACTGCAAACATGCTGAATCCCTGTTTGGCCACTAGCTGAGGGGGGAGGGGTGTTCTTCCCATTCGACGTATGGGGTGCTGCACCCCTCTCCCCATTTGCTAGTTTAAATATTCTGTAAAGACATCAAACTTCGGCCCCAATGCACTGACTCCCTCCTTAGTCAGATGCAGTCCATCAAATTTAAAGAACTTTCGCTCCCAGAACTGTTGCCAGTTCCCTACAAATCTGTGTCCTTTTTCCTGGCACCAGTCATTGAGCCACATGTTTAGCTCCCCTATCTCCCCTTCTCTGACCTTCCGTCCATCTCCCCCCTCTCCCAGACTGGCAAGATCTCAGAGAAGGAGATGTTGGACAAAATGAATGATAGTTTGCCACCCAGCCTGGTCAGGTGTTCCTTGGTCTTCACAACTGACCAGCTGGTGAGATCGTTAATCCCTATGTGTACCAGGACATCAATGTTTTCTCCTGCTTTCTGAACAATTTTAGTAATGCGGTCAGTGTCTCTCCACGCTGATGTACCTGGGAGACTTCTGACAATTACCCCTGGCTGGAGATGGGTACTAACTCCCCGAATCACGGAGTCTGCTATGATCAGAAGTTTTTTGGATTTCCTTTTTGCTTTTTTTGTTTTGGTTCCTGATTTGGGCAAGTTTTATTGTGCTAGCTCCTGTGCTGCAGTGTCCTGCTCTGCAGTGTCCTCTGCCCCTTTGTTTGATTTCGGAGATAGAGGCCGATACCTGTTTGTAGTGTTTATATGGTTTTTGGAGGTAATATGTTGGAGAGCACAGAGTGATGGAGCACCTGATTTGCCCCTCCTAACCACCTGCCAACCTCCTGGACCATCTACCCTCTGCGGTTGAGGTTCTTCTGTTGGATGTTGGGGAAATGGCGGGTGGTTCTTATAATGTATTTCCTCTTGAATATGAAATTTGAGGTGTGCAATCTCTGCCAATGCTGCCTGGAGAAGAGCCCTAACATCTCCAATGGCTCAGCATGTAGGACAGTGTCCTAAATCCTGTAAGACTGTCCTTCTGAAAAGTGTTCCACAGTACCTGCAGTTAATGATATCCATTCCAGATAAGTTGCTGGGTTTATAACCTGGTCAGAGTAATTAGAAGGAAAAAAATGCAAGTAATGGTTTGATCTTGTGTTTTGTTTTCATATAACTTGTTATAACAAGCTACATCTTGGCCTGCTGACTGGGCACACAAGTGAGCCATCCTATTGCAGCTAAGCCCAGATCTGACACAAAAATGGGGCGTGTACCATGTGGCTGCTTTTCTTGCTGCCTGGCAATCGTGATCTGAAATAGCACATGGATTGTGGTTTACCTGTTTTTCCGTTTAACTGATTCAATGGGACTGCATTATTGAAACAAGTCAAACTAAAAGTCTGAGATTTTGCCCAACACTGGAGTTCATGAGCAAAGAATCATGAACCAACAATTTGAGGTGAAAAACTCAGCCACCTCTTTTGAATGAACCTTTTTCCATCACAATCAATCTTATGCTAGGGCTGTATGCCATGGTGTGTGTATCGTCTTAACTTACAGTGTTTATATGTATCTGGATTTAGACTACTGTGTTTACTGAGGCACAGATGGGTTGTAACTGTTTTTCAGAATTGCCTAGTACATGCTCACACTTATCTGGCCTTCTTTGTACTTCTTTATCTGTGCACATGAAATAATAAAGATCATTAAAAATATGTCCCTGCAGTGTGACAGCATCTGTACTATTTAAAAAGGTTTAGGGCCCAATATTCAAAAGCTTGCATGGGCCTTAATCAGTGTTTGCCCTCACAAAGTGGGTTTTGCACTGAAGCTCAATATTCAAAAGGCTTGATTGTGCTGGCAAACAGGGTTAGCACCCTTGCAAACCAAAATAGGGAGTATGCAAATGAAAGGATGGGGATAGGGATTTCTTTTTTTTTTTTTTTATATTTTCCTATTTTTTCCACACGCCTCTCGTCGACCATCTACTCTGGTCACGGAACCCTGGAGCCCCGGCCACCGGATATTGCCGTCTCCCCCGGTCATCCCTGGCTTGCCCCCCAGAGAGTGGGGCCGCGGTACCGACCCCCTATATCGGACCGCGGAACTGTGACTGATTTGGGGAACGGCTCCGGTGGCCAATCAGGGCTTTCCTGGGGCAGAGCGTCACCGAGACGCAAGGCGGGATATTGTTCCTTCCCATTTTCCTCCCGAGAGGCGGGAGCGGTATTGACTCAGCGCTCCGCCCCTTCTCTCTCAATTCTGCTTGAACGCCGCAGCGTGAGTTCTGCCAGCCTCCGCCAGGAGTCCCCAACGCCTCCGAATGTTGCCCGCACCTCCCCAGAGAAGAAGAGCTGCCCATCGGATGCTCAATCCTTTCCCCGGCCGGCCCTCCGATGATCCGAGTCCGTTTCCGAACCTGGGTCGCCGGCGTCGCAAGTGGAGGGGATAGGAATTTCGATGCAAGCCTATGTTCAGTGGGTTTGTGCTATGCAAAAGGGTTTGACATGGTATTTTTATGAGGTGCAAATACTGCTGAACAAAACCCCCTCTTTCTTCATGCAAGCCTAGCAGCTGCTAAAAGTAAGGCAGCCAACTAGCAGTAATTTAGCTAGCTAGCTGGCAAAACGTTCTCCCTGGTGCTAATGCCCCCCCCCCCTTTGATTGCCAGTCCAATGCTGAAAAAAACTTCCCTGGTGCTAGTGGTCCCACTTCCCTCTCATACCAGCCAGATGTTTAAATAACACTTCCTTGGTGTTATTTGTCCCACCTCCCTTTGGTCACCAGCCCAACGTTTAAATAACACTTCCTTGGTGCTAGTGGTCCCCCCTCCCACTGATCACCAGCCCCATGTTTAAATAACACTTCCTTGGTGTTAGTTGTCCCACCTCTGTCTGGTCACCAGCTCAATGTTTAAATAACACTTCCTTTTTGCTAGTGGTCTCAACTCCCTCTGATCACCAGCCCGATGTTTAAATAACACTTCCTTGGTGCTAGTGGTCCCCCCTCCCACCTATCAGCAGCCTAATGTTTAAATAACATTTCCTTGGTGTTGGTGGTCCCCCCACTCTGATCACCAACTTGATGTTTAAATAACAGCTCCTTGGTGCTAAGGGTCCTACCTCCCTCTGATCACCAGCCAGATGTTTAAATAACACTTCTTTGGTGCTAGTGGTCCCACTTCCCACCTATCACCAGCCTGATGTTGAAATAATAATTCCCTGGTACTGGGGGTTCCCCTGAGTACCAGCCCAATGTTCAAATAAAACCTTTCTGCTGCTAGTGGTCCCCCCTCCGAATGCCAGCCCAAAACACAATTTCCCTTGTGCTAGTAGTCTCTCTCCCTCTCCCTCTGATCGCCACCACATACAAAAAACAAGCATTTGTCAATGCCGAATGTTGTCTCACTGGCATTGGCTTTGGTAGTAGCAGAGGTAGAGATGCATTATAGGAATGGCAGTGAAGTGTTGAAGTGATGCCAACCCCACCCTCACCCTGTACAGAGCGACAGGCATTGGGGTGTTTATGAGCGTGCATGCAAACTGCGCAACACACACTCGGAAAACACTCATTTTATGGACTTTTGTCACCAAATGTTCAACATAGGCATTTTGGGACCTCTGCTAATGAACAGTGTCACTGTCATTTTCATAATGTGTCTCGGACATGGATTTCCCACAGCGACCACACTATTCTGCGCCGGAACTGCGAAAATATATTTCAGCCAGGATGTGAAAAATGATGGCTGTACTGTTCATGAGGAGGTGCAGAACAATGGCAATGTTGAAAATCTGGAGTGAAAATATTATAAATTGGCAAACCTACCAGCGTGCATGTAAACTGCGAAACGCACGCTTGTAACACAGTCATTGTATGGAGTATCATCACTAAATTTTCAACATAGGCATTTTAGGACCTCTGCTCATAAACAGTGTCACTGTCATTTTTGTAAACTGTCCCAAACACTGATTTCCCACAGCGACTGCGCTATTCTGCGCCGGAAGTGCGAAAACACATTTTGGCCAGGACGTGAAAAATGACAGCTATACTGTTCACAAGGAGGTGTGTAAAAATGCCAATGTTAAAAAACTGGCATGAAAATATTGCAAATTCACGAAGCTACGAGCATGCGTAGTAACTCGCGTAACGACGCTAAAAACAGTAATTTTTTTTGATAGCTTTTCCACTAAATTTTAACATAGGCTTTTGAGAGCCCACCTCATGAACACTGGCACTGTCATTTCATTAATCGGTCCCAAAAGGTGATTCCGCGCAGTGACCACAAAATCACCTTTCAGGGCTGAAGAACGCCATGACAGTGACAGAATTCATGAGGAGGGATCCCAAAAACCCCATGTTGAAAATTTGGTGCCAAAATTCCAAAAAATGCCCGTGATATGCAGCAAAGTTGAAAAAACCCTGTTCATACCATTATACAGCTTACCGGCATTTCCTTAGATAGCGGTCGGCTTTGAAGAGTGCAGACGTGTTCCCGGTCCACCGAAGATCATCGCGCCAGAATCTGGAAGTAAGTATGGGATGAGGGGGGTGTGGGGAGGCAGGATGTGCAGTGGGTGGGTGCAGGTTGCGGGAGGGGGGCAAGGAGACTGCCAAGGGACCGTTTTTGGTTTACAGGGTTTTTGAAAACAAAAGACGCTAGGATGGTTTCCATTTTTCAGGTGGGATTTGGCACGCTGGGGTTGGCTCCCAACATGCCACCTCAGTGTTTGTGGGTGGTGGGTGCTTTAGCTGGCGGGATTGGGCACCCCTGTCAGCACATAACAAATGGGGGGGAGTGCATGATGATCCCGAGGGATTGGGCACCCCTTGGCAATCAACAAAGGGACTATTATGCCGACGGGAGTGGGCTCCCTGTCGGCATTGTGACAGGCAGCAGTGGCGCAGTCACTGCCGCCATGTTGCCTGCACCGGGAAGGCGGTATTGAATCACGCTGCATGAGAGCTTCCACTTCATTGCAGCGGACCTTTCTTTGTTGTGATGGCCACATTAGGCATGCATGAGGTCAGTGCCTCCTGCTGCCTGATTGGGGAATGAGGGCGCACCTTCTGATGCGTGCCTACATCCACCCAACTGTGTCCGATGCCTCTCGTCTGCTACTACCACAATATGTTGGCTGCGCACGCACGAGTCAACATAAAAATATCTCTGGTGTACGTAGTCTCCCCAGCCTCCCAATCATCAGCCTATAGTATAACTTAAACCCCGAGGCGCAGAGTGGATTCCCACCTGGCACTGATCCATGGTACCTCCAGTTGCACATCTCTAATTCCTGGTGTCTAGCCCTCCCCCCACAGCAATGAGTAGCCACCCCCCATTTACCTTACCAATATCCTTGGTGCTATAGGTCCATGTATGGTGCCAGTGCAGCCCTTCTCATATCACTTTGGCTGGTCAATGTATCTTCAGGCAGGGACGCATCACCCTGTCCAAAAAATAAGTTTCATGCTCCCTGTCTGGACATAGAACAGCCAGCCGAGGTGGTGTGAGGATGGATGCACCAGTCACCATATGTGGACCCATGGCACTGAGGATACTGCTAAGATGGCAGGTGGGGTGGGTGCTCAATGCCATGATGTGGAGGCTGCTAGATGCCAAGGATTCAAGATGTGTGACCAGAGACACTGTGGATCAGTGCTGGGGGGAACCACTGGTGCTGGGGGGGGTGGGTTAAGTTATACAATGGGCTGATGAATGGAGAGATGGAGGACTACTCACACCCAGGAGATTTTTTTCAGCATTGTCTGGTGATCAGAGTGGGTGGACCACTAGCATCAAGGAGGTGTTGTTTCAACATCGGGATGGCGATTGCGGGGGGGACTACCAGCACCAGGGATGTTTTTATTTAAACATTAGGCTGGCACCAGATTGAGGGGTGACTAGTTTCACCAGGGATAGCTACACATGTCTTGGACCAGGGAAGGGGGTGGCACCAAGCTAACGTGCCTCCACTATCCATGCAAATGGGACCATAATGGGCATGCAAAAGGACCCTTAGTACCTTGCATGGCTAATGGATTCATTTGCATGGGTCCCTATGAAAACTGCAGATAATGCTCCAGCGTTATCCACTCTTGAGACCCACATCAGCACCCATGTCTGGGCAGCAACACTTGACTTAGCACTGCTCCAATATAGCCCTACATTCAGCTGGATGGTGCTGGTGCCCTATCCGACTGAATATAGCATCCTTGTACCCCTTGGTAATTGTAAAGTACAGCACAAACCTTTGCATTCTGCTTTGCTCTTTTCTGAATATCAGACCCCTAGTCTCTTTAACATATTCTTATCATGCAGATCAAAATGTAAAGGCTTAGATAAGTTAACAGTTGTTTTAAGATTACAAAAATAAAAGCATAGAAAATGTCATCAGATAAGGACTGCAAGGCTCATCTAGTCTGCTTCTAAGCTCTGTACTTTATTACAGCTTTTGACCCTCCCACTGCTTTACTTCAGTGGTACCCTTATGTCTGTCGCATGCATGTTTAAATCCATCCACAGTGTTTGCTTCCACCACCTTCTGTGGCAGGCCATTCCATGCATCCACTGCCCTCTCTGTGAATAAAAACTTCCTCACATCATCTCTTAACCTGTCCCCCTCCAACTTCATGTCATGTCCCCTCATTCTTGTACTCCTCCTGTATTGGAAGATGTCTCCCCCTGCACCTTGTTTATGCCCTTGAGGTACTTGAATGTTTCTATCAGGCCCCCTCTTTCCCTTCTCTCCTCTCCTCCAGCAAGTACATATTGAGGTCCCTCAATCTCTCCTCATAAGTCTTATGGTACAAGACATGTAGCATCTTAGTCACCTTTCTCTGGACTGTCTCTTGCTTGTTGATGTCCTTCCAAAGGTGTGGCCTCCAGAACTGCACAGAGTACTCCATGTGAGACCTAACCAAGGTTTTATATAACGGCATCACTACCTCCTGCTTTCTGCTGGTGATACCCCTACTTATGCACCCAATCATGCCACTGTCATTCCCTGCTGCCTTTGTACTCTGCTTTGACATTTTTAGGTTATCTTAAATTATAACCCCCAGGTCTCTTTCTTTCTTGGCGACTGTCAGCCACTCCCCCCATCCCCTTGCCTCAGATTGTTCCCCATTTACCACCAACCTCTGTGTCCTGTCCCTTAGTCAATTCTTAACCCAGTTTACCATCTTGTGTCCCATGACCAGCCTAACCATCTTATTTACCACCCTCCTATGTGGAACGGTGTTGAAGGCTTTGCTGAACTTGAGGTAGGTGACATCCTGTACCGCTAAATCCATCTGCATATCCTGCTGGGCTGAAGTATCACTGGAGGGACTTGTGCTGCAATCTGCCTAAATGAACAGCGCTGTGAAGTATAGTGCTTTCTTCCCTCTGCTGCCTTGCTGTACCCAAAAACCAACGGAACGAACTGTGCTGCATTAATATCAGCTAGCAGCGGCTTCTGTGGACAAAGACAGTAGCCTGAGTTTTGCGATTTGGCTTTGTAGGGGACTCGGAGGTGAGCCAGTGAAACACCAATCGCAGAACCAAATGGGTGTGGCTCTACACTTCAAAAGCCCACGCTGGCCTGAAGGCACAAATCTGAGTAGCTGCACCACTCCCAGGAGAAAATTAACTGAGGAAAAGGTATTAATCCACAAACCTGGCCATTTCTCGTGTATAGGGGTAACAGAATAATTGAGGTGACTGCTTCTAAAATGGCTATTTGTTTTACTTTAGTATTTCTCCTTAAATTTAATACATTTTATTTTGCACATAGTTATAAAGGGCTATCTAAAGATCTACAGTTTTATTATCCTGCTGATGTGAGACCATTAGGTCATAGTCAGACTGTTAGCATTGCATCTGAATTTCTGTCTAGCAAATGTTTTAATGCATTTCTTAAAGCTTTCCCTTTTAGAATTGTAACACAGTTCTCCCCTGCATTAAAAATGTATGTTGTTAAAAGTTTAGTATACTTAAGAACACAAAAATTGAACTTGAAGGGTATCCTTAACATTTTTCTTGTTTGTTACTTGCTAGTCTGTGGAGATGTCCATCCAAATCCTGGCCCCCTTACCATGTCTAATGCTGAAATTGGGTCATTGGGTTCCAGTTTTCTCTTTTGACCTGATTTAGAGGATTTAAATATAAAACAGGGCTCCATGGTCATCACTCATTTTAATGTTAGAAGTTTGAGAAAAAAGTTTGATGAAATTACGGATTAGGTAAAGGAATCTAAACCTGGGATTATGGGTGAAACTGAAACCTGGTTGGATGGTAAAGTTCAGGGTACCTCCATAGACCTGGAGGATTTTCAAATGTTCAGGAAGGACAAGAATAAAAGACGTGGTGGGATTGTTATTTATGCTGATTGTAATTTAACAACCCATGAAGTTTTATGTTTCCTTCCCGGTACTGGTTTGGAAACTTTGGCCATAGAGATTGAGGTACCTTATAGGAAACCCATCTTATTATTGGGCATATATAAACCTCCTAAGGTTGATATAAAGGTTTTTCAAGTTCTACGGGAAATTTTATTTGATTGTAGAAATTCACTTAAATTATTACTAACTGGAGACTTTAATGTCGATTGGTTAACTACTGATCTAAACCATGATTTAATTGATTTCTAGATTGGTCTGGGTTTGACTCAATTAATTCTGGAGCCAACCAGAATTACTCATAGAGATCCTAAGAAATCCATTATGTTGGACCTGATGTTCACTAATTTTCCTCAGTTTTATTTGAGAGCGGGGGTCCTTTCTGACTCCTTTTCAGATCATCAGGTGACCTATATAGTTAGAAATAAAATAGTCATGTCTGTCTCTGAATCAAGGATCTCCTGGAGATGCTTTAGACAGTTTGACTATATCACATTTGTGATTTATGTTGAAAACATTAATTTGTCTAGGTTGGATTTGATTCCTACACCCTCAGCAGCTTGGGAATTTTTTAGATTAATTTTTACAAATTTGTAATAAGCATGAACCTTTAAAGTCTAGGGTAACAAAGCACAAAGGGAATGTTTGGTTTTCCTCAGAACTTCATAAAACTAGGAGAGACAGAAAGAAAAAATGGGTAAAGGCCAAAAAAACTATGCTAAGTCAAGACAGGACCCTTTATAGCCAGGCCCGTAACCTGTGTACCAGTGAAGTAACCGCAGCTAAACAACAATTTGTTTAATCTAACCTGGATTATAATCATAAGCAGAACCCAAGAAGGTTCTGGGGGATTATCTCTGATTTAATGGGGAAAAAAAGAAACATTCTACAGTGAATAAGATAGTAGTAGATGGTACAATATTTTCTCTAGGGGAAGGATTGGTTAACACTTTCAGTGATTATTTCATTAAAGTGGATTCCTTGGATCCAGCGAATGGGGCTCACTCAGACTGCAATAGTATCTCAGAGCAGACTTTGAGGGGAATAAACCCTGATGTTAGTAGGATGAGTGGTTTTGATTTTGACTGTATTACTTCAGAGGAAGTACGTATGGAACTTTAAAAGTTAAATACTTCCAAGGCCATTGGCCACAATGCGATTCCTGCTAGACGCTTAAAGTATGCGGCCCCCTGTATAACATACCCTCTGGCTTAGATTTTTCGATTTTGTCTTGTATTAGTGATGAACTTCCACAGGGATGGAAGATTGCCAAAGTAAAACATATATTTAAATCTGCTAATAAGCACAAGCTGGGCAATTATCGGCCCATTGCTGTTGCCGCAGATTTCAAAAATATTTGAGAAAATGGTATCTCGTCAACTGAAGGGATTCCTGGAAGAGCATAACGAATTGTTTCCATTTCAACTGAACTTTAGGTCTCTCCATAGTACACAGACTGCTCTGACTAGGGTAGTAAGTGATCTTCAACTGAGTCTGGACAGGAGGTTAACGGTAGGTGCTTTGCTTGTTGACCGTTACAAGGCTTTTGACACCCTGAGCCATTGGGTGCTCCTGTCTAGACTCAGTGAGGTTGGCTTGTTCCCTCAGTCAGTGAAAAGTTGTTTTTTCTTATTTGTCAGGACGTAGGCAGTTTGTGGAAAGGGGCCCCTTTAAATCTAGGGCTTTGGAGTTGAAAAATAAAGTCCCCCAAGGATCAATTTTGGGGGGTCTGTTGTTCAACATCTACATAAATGAACTCAAGCTTGAATCATCTGATGATCAGTGTCATCTGTACGCAGATGACATGATACTGTATGTGGAAGGGGCAGCACTAGATTCAATTAATCTAAAGCTACAATTAGCTTTTGATGAAGCTCAGGATTTTTTTAAGAGGCACCACCTGGTTTTGGATTCCAGTAAAACGCAGGCACTTCTATTTAGGAATAAAAGTAAAAAAACAGGATTTCCACATAAAGGTTAATACTCTTGATGGCATTGCCATTAAATAAGCTGATCTATACAAATATCTCGGTGTTTGGCTAGATTCTTCCTTGGGCTGGGATTGTCAAATTCTCTCATAGGAGGCATAAATAGGAAGTTAGGTGCCTTGTATGAGTATAAAAGGTTTATGTCTAGGGAGGTATGCTTGAATGTTATTAATTCTTTATTATTGCCAGCCCTTGATTATGGAAATTTGTTATAGGGAGGGGGCCACTGGAACACATTTAAACAAAGTTAATCTATTGTTTAATAGAGTGGCTCATTTTATTCTGGACAAACCCCATAAAACTCACCGGTGTGTATTATTTAGAGAGCTGAATTGGCTTAAACCTCCTGTAAGAAGAAATTTACATCTACTCCAGTTTATGATTATGGTATCGAATAAGGAGGTTCCTGTTTACATTTCTGAGCTTTTTGAATTTAGGGAAGTAAGGGAAGGCTTGATGACTTCACTGGGAACTCAATATGTTCTGAATAATTGTAATTTAAAGATAGGGAGATTGACTGTTTCTTATAGGGAATCCTATTTATGGAATAAATCCCCTTTGAATTTGAGATGTATTGGGTCTAAAACCAATAACCTAAAATTAATAAAATGGTGTACGACCTGGTCTAATTATAGCATGATCTGTAATACCTGTTATGTACTTTAATTATTGTACCACTGAATTGTTTGTTTTTTTTTTTTGTCTATTGTGCAATGTAATTATTTATAGTTTGTACTAGCATGAGATGTGTTTATGTGTAACTACATGTTTTTTGTATCTGGCCTGGAACTTCATTGAAAATGAACTTGCTCAATTGAATGTATTTCATTTTTTATTCATAAGAATAATGGTTTACCGCTACTACTACTTACTATATCCACCCACCCCAATTTACCTACTTAGTCACCCAGTCAAAGAAATCTATCAGATTAATCTGACATGACCTGCCTACAGTGAATCCATGCTGCCTAGGATCCTGGGCACTGATGGCTTCTAGATGTCCCACAGTCCTTTCTTGGAGCAGTGCCTCCATGATCTTCCCCACTACTGAAGTGAGGCAGACTGGACTATAGTTCCCTGCCTTCTCCTTACTGCCTGATTTTTCTAGAGGGACCACATGTGCTCTCCTCCAATCCTCTGGCACTGCAGCTGTGCTGAGTAACTCTGTGAACAAGGCTGCCAGAGGTTCTGCTTGCTCTCTTTGCAGCTCCCTTAATATCCTCAGGTGTACAGTATGCCATCTGGTCCCAACGCTTTGTCCAACTTCAGTTTAGTGAGCTCCTGCAGGACTCTCTCCCCCTGAATGAACTGTTCTCCACCCCCCCCCAGGTATCTGTTGCTTGGCTGTGGTCCCTGTCCCTTCCCCTCTTCTGTGAATACTAAACAGAAGTATTTATTCAGTATTTCTCCCTTCTCCCTGTTTCCCTCTTTAAACTCCCCTATGAGTCTTACAATCCCCCCTATGGTTTTCATCCTTTCAATGATGTATCTGTAGAATGTCTTGCCATCTTTTTTTACTGACTGCGCTGACCCTTCCTTAGTGTATGCCTTTGCACTCCTTACCACCTTCCCCACTTCCATTAGACACTCTAGCTACATCTTCCTGTCCTTATCCCTTTTGGGTCTCCTTATATTTCCTGAACCCTGCTCTTTTGGTCCTTACTTTGTTGGCTACCTCTTTTGAGAACCATAGTGGCTTTCTCCTTCTCTTGCCTTTGGATACCACTCTAATGCATTGGCTTGTTACTTCCACTAAGGCACCTTTTAGGTGCTCCCACTGCTCTTCCACCCTCTCCTGTTCCCCATTTTACCAGGGCTGTTTTGAGACCTCTCCCCATTTCAGCAAAGTCTGCCTTTTTGAAGTCAGAATTTTCGCCCTATTGTGACTTGTCTGAATCACTGTCCTTATACTGAACCACAATATGTGGTGATCTTTGGATCCCAGTTGCACTTCTACCTAGACATCTACGATTGTATCTCAGTTGATCAAGAATTGCTTTGTACCAGGTGGCATCAAGTACAAGCTGCTTGAGTCCTGCCCGCTGTAGGGAATCTAGGATGCCTCCACTTCTGTCTGAAGTAGCTGCCTGGGTGGTCCAATCCATGTCTGGCATATTGAAAGCCCCCATCAGCAAACTTTTACCTTTCATTGTCATCTTTTGTATTTCATCCACTAGCTCCCTGTTCACTTTCTCCCCCTGTCCTGGAGGCCTGTATATCACCCCTGTGTGTATTACTGTGCCATTTCCAGGTTCAAGGGTGACTCAGAGTGCCTTGGTCTCCCCTGTTGCCTACCCTACACCTGTGTTGCCTTTATACCCTTTCTGACATACAGGGCCACCCCTTGTTTGCCCACCCTCCCATCCCACCTGAACTGAGCATATCCTGATGCATTTATTTCCCACCAATGATTAGCAGTGCACCAGGTTTCCATTATTGCTACTATGCCCAGGTCTGCCTCTACTATCAAGGCCTCCAGTTTAGGGATTTTAGTTCCCAGGCTTCCGGTATTTATCACCATGGCCTTCCAAGTTGTTCTTCCTGTCTCTCCTCCCCTACAGTTTTTGGTACCCTGCATCCCCCCTCCTTGTTAACTACCTCATGTGCCCCTGATTCCTTTGCTACTCCTTCTCTGCCTGGTCTCAGTGACTTTGACATCATCTCATCTTCTTGCACTTTCCATGGGTTTGCCAGTACTGACATTTTAAAATTAGGCCCTGTATATAAAGAGCAGATAATGCAGCCATTCCTCAATGACCTGACAGATCATTTTTCTCTACTGCAGTGGAGCAGCAATTATTTTCTTAAACTAGCTCTGGCCAGAGCTGATAGCGCTACAGCCAATGAGTTTAGGGTAAAAATACTGAAAATTAGTTTTTTAATAATTTTTACACCAAATTCTCAACATAGCCTTGTTATGACCCTGCCACATGAAGAAGAGTAGAGAAAATGTTCAACTCCCAGTCTAAAGATGATTTTACTCAGGGACTGCAAAATCAACTTTCAGAATGCAAAAACATGTTTTGGGCAGGAGTTGAAAAAATGACAGATGTCACATTCATGAGGTGCTGTAAAGAAATGGCTATGATGACAATTTGGGATAAAAATGTTGAATATTACCAGAGTTCAATACAAATTAATTTTTATACTGGAAGGTATGTGAACAAAAATGCCCATTTTCACAAACATCCAGTGGTAAACAAATTTGATAATCCAGAGAAAAGTGTAAAAACAATATTTGCAAAATTTGACAGTATTTACAATAGGAACAGTATAAATGACAGGAACATCTAGAATAGAAAAAAAGAGAAAAAATACAGAGCACACAACAACAGAGCCAATATACAGATACTTATAAACTCTAAGGTAACTCAAGGGTTTGTGGACATTCAGGGGGGGGTTACCTACTGGGGCAGACATAAGTGGTGGATTGGAGGAGGTGGTCATTGAATGAGGAGGTAAATGAGCCAATTGAACTACAGACCTAAAGTTCAGGGGGCAGTTTATTGTAAAACATATGTGATGGAGTTCTGCGCATGCTTGGTGTTATAAAAAGGGGTGTTGAAGATATGACAGGCAGCCCCTCTAGTACTGTACTTGGGAACCAATAAGGGAAAAAAGGAGTTAATACTGATTGGCAGCAGGTTACAGTGAACTTTGTGTAGGAAAGAGAGCATTTTAAGTTGGAACATGCCTTTAAGGGTTAGCCAGTTGAGGGAGGCACAGGGGGTACAGTGATGGGTCATTCAGGGGAGACCAGTCACGAAGTGTGAAATATTATTGTATGTAGTCCTGAGCTTGGAGAAAAGGGGGGATGTGTTAGGCTGGAGTAGATAACAGAGCCATGATCAAGATGGGGCAGGAGACAGGAGCTGGCGAAGTGTAGTCTGGAGATGGGAATAAGGAACTTTCTGATTCAGTATAAGACACCAAGCCTCATATGGATTTTCTTGATGAGGTTGGTAATATAGATACTGTAGGTCAGGTGAGGGTCTAAGTACAGTTCAAGGTATTTGAATTCCGAACTTGTTCTATGATTTTACCAAAATTGTTTGAGTTATGTGTTATAAGCCTACATTTGCTAGTCAACATAGCCTCATAACCTTGTTTTTTTAATACTTTTATACCAGATTTAAAAAATAGACTTCTTATGATCCCACCTCATGAATAATGTCACAGAAGATTTTCAACTTCTGTTCGAAAGGTGATTTCATGTAGAGACCGCAAAATCACCTTTCGGGATGTGAAAAAACATTTTGGCCAGGATTTGAAAATGACAGAGATCACATTCATGAGGTGCTGTACATTTATGGCTAAGTTGTAAATTTGGGGTAAAATGTTGAAAATTACCAATGTTACAAGCCTGGGTTCGCAAAATTCAATGTACACTCATAACGCTATTGGTTTTTAATATTTTTATACCACATTTTCAGTATAACCTTCTTATGACCCCAACTCATAAACAAGGGCAGAGAAAACATTCTACTCCTGCCCAAAAGGTGATTTTGCACAGGGACCACAAAATCACCTATCGGGATGTAAAATAAGATTTTGGCGAGGACATGAAAAATGACAGCTGTCACACTCATGAGGTGCTCTAAAGATATAGCTATGTTGAAAATTTGAGGTTAAATATTTTTTTAAATTACCAAAGTTGCAAGCCTGTGTTCGCAACATTCAGTGTAGGCTCATAATGTTATTGTTTTTTTAATATTTTTACATCACATTTTTAACCTTGTCTTCTTGTGACCCACCTCATGAATAAGGGCAGAGAAAATGTTCAACTCCTTCCCAAAAGGTGATTTTGTGCAGGGACAGCTAAATTATCTTTCTAGACATATTTGTTTAATGTCAGTGCAATTGCTTATGAGGTGGGGTCCCAGAAATGGCATGTTGAAGATTTGGGCCGCAAATACTGAAAAGAGTAGAAGTTTCCCTTATGTCCTGGCCAAATTTCCCCCATTCACTGGAAATACCACAAACAGCTTAAGCTGGTTCAATCTCACTTGGCATTCACCGGTGTGGGATTGTGAAGGGGCAGCTGTAAAGTGGAGTGCTAGCTGCATACTGAAGCAGACTTGATAGACCATGTGGCCTGTATCTACTTGCAGGTAGTAATTAACTAAGTAATTATGCAAAAATGCCCACGTTATGCCACTAAGTTCAAAACCCCATTGAAGCACGTTAAACCGTATACCTCTTTCTTCAGTTCCCAGTCCAGTTTTAAAGAGTTAAGATGCATCTCCAGTTCAGAGAGGAGATCCTGCTTTTGATCCCTGATAGGTAAGTAAGGGCTTGGGGAGACAAGGGGTGGTGGGTGCTGAGTGGAAGGGTTGGGTGGGGTCAGGAACTGCCACAAAAGACACTGATGCATGTTTTCTTTTTACAGGTTAAAAAAAAAATGACCAAGTTCCTGATTGTGGCAGTGGAGAATTGGACACCCAGTGTCACTTTATATTTCTGGGGTGGGGTGGGTTCTGAGAGGGAGGGCCTGATGTGGAGAAAAAACAATATATTTTAAAAAAGAGAGACTATTACAGTGGAACACAATTGTGTCACTGGGGGATGTGGCACATCTAGTTTTATTGCTATGTTTCTGGGGGGTGGGGTGCTGAGAGGGAGAGTTAGGTGGGTGGGATATCCATAATTTAAAAAGAATTGCCATTTATGGTGGAACAAGGCACACTTCCACTGTGTCCAAGAAGGCCGCCACTCTCAACTGCACTTGATGTAGTAGTTGTGCATGCGCAATACAGTTAGATGGCCATTTTGGACATGAGGAGTATGTCATGACTGCCGACAGAGTTATAATAGTGCAGTGTGAGTCCCAATGGAGACAGCCAGTGGAGTGCTTCACGGATGCAGAGCATCTGTGTTGCAACATCAACATGTTGTTCAGTCAGAAGGAATGCACTGAATCCTTTTCTGACAGTGAGAGGTCTGCAGGACTACACCCACTGCAGCCCTAAAAAGAGTGACTCAGCAGGACTTTGAGCTTACTGTACAGAAGTCTTTTGCTCTAGAAATAGAACGATGTTGATGAGTATTTCACTTTCTCTGGTTTAGCAGAATTTTTTTATGTTTATTCACTGGGCTTCTGTGCTTTATCTTGGTGTGTGTTGATACAAACACACTGAGCTGGATTTCTGAAAAACATCCTGAAAGCATGATGACTTGCACCATTTTAGTGCAGTTGCACTACCTGCATCAAAAAGTTAGACCATTGTTGCAAGTTCCACAAGTTTTGCACTGAGAATTATGCATGCATCAGAATAATAACACATGCATCATATTTTTGCCATTCAAGCAAGCCAGTAGTTGCAAATGCACAAAAATATCTGCAAACTGCAATCTGATATTTTAGACCCATTTATTTTGATGGAGGTGCAGTCAAAAATCACAAAATGAGCGTGTGTGTGGGGGGGGCGCTAAAATTAGCATCATTGAGTGAAGATGCACTTTCAACCTGCTCCATCCCTGTGGTGTAAAATCTGTTAAATATTACAGACATCTTGATTATTTAAGCCTAGAAAATGAACTCTACCTTGCTGATGCATCATGGACAACTACTTGACACAGGCTGGCTTGAAAAATCTGAGGGCATCTACAAAACATTCGAAGAAACAAACCTCAGGCACATCGAGAGACCCAGTAGGCCTCTCTCTCAGCTCTCTCAGTAGCGCTGGGCTAAGAAGTAATAGAAAGGATGCTGGCAGCCTTAGAACCCTTAACTGAGTCAAATGAGGAAAAAAATGTGATAACACATTTCAAGAACTCATTGATTTACAAACTGCACAAGCATCCAGGTTATCTGAGGTTGAAAGCAGAATATCTTCAATGGAGGACACTGCAGCCCATGATGAAGCACAGTAACTTGCAGCAGTGACACGTCACAAAATTCTGCATGGCAAAAGGGCTTAATTCACTTTGACTTACAATGGCTCCTGCAGTAAATTGCAGTATTCTGTGATATTCTGCAGCATTTCTGTGCTTCATCCTGGCTTGACACATTTATTTATTTAAGCAATTTACCAGGAAGGCATGCTGAGCAGAGTACCACTCGATTCCAGATGCGCTCTGGGGGTAGGGAGTTTACAATGGTACAGTAATACAGCAGAAACAAAAACATGCATAATGTGTTTGGGACAAACAATGGATGAGGCAGTCATAATACAATAGAGTAGGTACATTTTCACTAGCATTATAATACCATTAGGTGCTGACCGAAAATGGAGTAACCAGACTGGTGATAATAGCTGGTAGTTAGGAAATGAGAGGGGTTCAATGGGGGGGATACAGGAGCAGTTGGTAAAGAAGTGCATTTTAAGAAGGGCATTCCGTTGTGGAGTACTTGTGGTGTGTCTAATATTGGCTGCCAGGGAGTTCCATAATTTGGGCAACCTGAAGCTGAAAGCAGCCTGGCCAGACCAGGTGGATCTGTGTGGAATGTGCAGGATCCTACAGTCTATGTTTCTGAGAATGTAGGCAGGTGGGGAGAGGGCGGTTAGGGAGGATGACAGGTAGGAAGGGAGTGTCTGCGACCAGAACTTGGCAGAGGTTCTAGCACAGTGAAGCAATCATTGGTTATGTAGAGAGGGGAGGTCCAAGGACTGGTAGAGGTCACAGTGATGGGTATTGGCAGGATGGTCCAAAGAGAACCAGCAGAAGGAGTTGAAGAGGGGATCAAGCCTAGCTAAGGAAGTTTGGGGGGCGGCACAGTAGACGACATCACTGTAATCCATAATCGGGAGGATCATTTTTTGGACTATTGCTTGTCTGGTTGGTAGAGGTATGCAATTTTTGTTCCGGTAGAGGGCTCCCAGCATGGGATGCAATTTTTTGTGTAGAGCATCTATATGCACTGAAAAGTCAAGGAACTGATCTAACCAGACACCGAGATAACGATATGAAGTACAGGCCTCTAGTGGGGAGCTATCCAGAGTGTAGAACGTGGGTGGTGCAGTAAGCTGGGTTAGTTTGGCCCGAGAGCTGAAGGTGAGGGAGACTTTTTTTTTGAGTTTAGGAATAGTTGGTTAGAGAGGAACCAACGTTGGATGGAGTTGAAGTCCTTCTGTAGACAGGCTGTCACGGCACTTGTGGATGGGCCAGAGGCAAACAGCACCGTATCGTCTGCGTACATATGGGTAGCCGTTTGTGGGCAGGCAGCAGGCAGGTCATTGAGAAAAATAGAGAACAGCAGTGGGCCAAGTACAGACCCTTGAGGGACTCCACTGGTGACAGGGAGTGAGGTGGATCTAGCCAAGCCAATACGGACTGATTGGGACCTACCTGTCAGGTATGAATGGAACCAGTTATTTGCATTCACAGACAGTCCAGCTTGAGCGAATTTGGCCAGCAACAGGGGATGAGAGACCATGTCGAAGGCTTTAGCTATGTCGATAAATATGGCTGCTGTTATTGCCCCTTTGTCCATACCCGTAAGGATGGAGTTAGTGAGGCGAAGGAGGGAGGTGGTGGTGGAGTGATTTTTTCTGAAGCCGGCCTGGTAGGGGGTGAAAAATAATATGGTATCTAGATAGTGGTGGAGCTGGGAGACTACAAGGTGCTCTTGAATTTTGGCTAAGATGGGGAGCAGAGATATGGGACGGTAGTTGGATGGGGAGGAGAGGTCCCCTCCTTTGGCTAGGGGAATGACTGTGGCTTGTTTCCATATGTTGGGGACTGCCCCAAGTTTAAAAGACAGGTTATAGAGCAAGGTTAGAGGGTGGGCTATGGCAGATGCTGAGAGCAGGAGCATTTTGGAATCAAAGCCCGATGGACATTTACCTTTGGATGGGTTGAGTGACTGCAGTATTTTTAGCACCTGGCCAGGTGAGACTGGGCAGAGCGAGAAGGAGGCTGGGGAGGATACTGTAGGTGGAACAAAGGGTGGGGGATGGGGATGGGAGGAGAGTAGAGAAGAAGTAGTGGTGGAGAAATATGAATTAAACTCAGTGGCAACTAAGCTGGGATCCATGATGATTCTTCCTTCAAGGTTGAGAGTGGGAGTGGGGGGTTAGGCCGGTGGGGAAAGAAGGGATTTTATTGACTTCCAGAATTGAGTAGGGTGAGCGAAATTATTGTTGAACGCAGTTTTAAAGAAGTTTGATTTGGCCTGACGTATGAGTCTTGTACAGGCATTTTCTTAGTGACTGGTAGTGTTGCTGAACCGTTTGAGCACCTGTGGCCTTGAAGGATTTCCAGGCACGGTCTCTGGCTCGTAGGTGTTCCATGAGGTTAGTTGTTACCCATGGTAAGTGGGATCCTCTTACTCGGGCTCTCCTGAGGGGAGCATGGAGGTCCCAGATGGCTAGGAAGTTAGTAGAGAAAAATTTCAGGGCCTCGTCCATGGAGGTGACCCTAGGAATGAAAGACCAGTCAATGCTGGTGAAGTCGTTTAGGAGAGCTGTCAGATCAAGGGATTTATAAACTCTGTTGTAAAGCGCGGGGTGTGGGGGCCATGGGTCGGAAGATTTTACGCACCATATAAATCATATGGTGGTCACTAAAGGAGTCTGGTAGTAGGCCAGCTTTAACTACCCGATGAGGGTGGGTAGTAAGTGCCCAATCCAGTAGTGTGTGTTTATTCGATTTGTGGTTTAGGCGAGTGGGTTCCTCTATTTGCTGGGACAAGTTTAGAGCATTTATTTGGCATCGTGATTTGGAGGCTGCGCTGCCTAGCCAGTTCTGTTTGAAATCACCAAGGATATGGGGTTTTCCGCCTCTGTAAGGGGTCTCAGGTTGCCAAGGTGGTCAAGAATGCAACCCAGAGGTGTATCTGGCAGACAGTATGACCCTGCTATGTATACTGGAATAGAGTGTGACAGGGGGATTTTGATTAGAAGGGAATCTATAAATTGTATGGGTGCCGTCGATGTGATTATGGAAAACTGGAGATTTGAGGAGATATACATGGCAGTGCCACCACCCTTCTTTCTGCCCTGTCTATCTTGGCGGATTAAGGAGAACCCGGGTATTGAGAATTCTTCATCCTGGTTACGGGGCTTCAACCAAGATTCAGTAATGATTACAATATCAGGACGAAGGGCTAGGACAGTGGTTTGTAGGGCTGCTATTTTGTTTAGGATGCTGCATATGTTTAGGTGGACAATTTTAAAACCTTTAGGGAGGTGCATAGCTGATGCGGGGGGTTGGCCAGCTATGGTTGCAGGTGGTCCCGGGTTACATTCAACGTCACCGGCTATAAGGAGAAGGAGAGCCAGGGTGTGCCTTAATAAGCGCATGGTCTTTAGTGATGACCCACGTCAAGTGGGATGGTTGGGAGTTTGCAAGTTAGTCTTAGGGTTTGAGTAGAGTGGGATATATAGGGCAGGTTGCTCAGCATGGAAAGAGGGAGGGAGGATAGAGGCCCTCAGGAACCAATTATGCCAGTGGTACCAGTTTTGGTCCACTAGTGCCGAGGAGGAGTGGAGGGGTGGCTTAGTAACTGAAACGAGAAGTGGCAATGAGCCAGGTAGAATAGGATGGGATGAAGGTGGAAGGGAAGATAAGGTTAGGCAAAGCATAATAATTGTTAATGTGAGAAACTGCATTTTTTTTTCAGTAGTAGATTGAAATCTGCTCTGCGGTGGCCACTAGTGGCTGAATAATATAAGGAGCTAATGGCAAAGTGGGCTGATTGGATTACAAGCTCACAAGGTCAACACTATATAAGGAGGAGCTCACCAAGGGTGGTGGTGAGCCTGCACGTAGCGCAGGCGGGGCTAGAGCTCCCTGAAGCAGCTGCAAGCTGGGTTACACCTGGTGCTCTGTGCTGCTCCCGTAGTCCACGGAAATTCGGTGGCTGTGGGGAGGGCTGAACAGCTTGCCCTCGTGACCGCACTGCAGGAAGGGACAAAAAAGTCAGCTTTAAGTAGAGGTAGGTAGGGAGGAGGAGCTATTACTTCTATGTCATCTTAACATGCAGCAATTTATAATTATGCAGTTTAAAATCTCTAAAGCAGTGTTATAGGCTGTAGGTTTCAGAAAAAAAGTAAATGGGATTCAGACTCGGTTTAAACAGTCTGGTGCAGAGTAGCTTAGCCGGGTAAAAGATCTTTTACACACAGTGTTCACTTCCTAATAACATAAAAGCAGTACAGCTCTATTCCCCTTAGTGATTTTGTTACTAATTAAAGTAAAAGGCAGTACAGCTCATATTCCCCTTAAAGTACTAGGCAGTATAGCTCTGTTCCCCTTAATGTTTTTGTTCTTAATTAAGGTGCAAGGCAGTACAGCTCTGTTCCCCTTAGTGTTTCGTTCCTAATTTAAGTAAAAGGCAGTACAGCTCTATTCCCTTTAAAGTACAAGGCAGTACATCTGTATTCCCCCTTGAAATACTGTTCCTCTGATACAAATTCAGGTCGGTTTTGGAGGCAGAGTGCTGTGAAAAAAACTATCAGTACTGCTCTACCGACACAAAATCCAAATGCACAGTCAGTCTTTGTTAGGAAAAAAGGCGCCAAGTTTGAATTCTGTAATGCAGCTCCCTGAAGCAGCTGCAAGCTGGGATTGCTACCTGGTGCTCTGTGCTGCTCCGTAGTCCGCGGGGAGAAATCCAGTGGCTGTGGGGAAGGCTGAACAGCTTGCCCTCGCGACCGCACTGGTGCTCTGTGCTGCTCCGTAGTCCACGGGAGGAAATTCGGTGGCTATGGGGAGGGCTGAACAGCTTGCCCTCGTGACCGCACACATCTGGAAGTGCATTAGTGACATGCTTTACTCTTTGTCTGCCATTAAGCCTGGCAAATGCCTGAAAATAGACTAATTATACCCTATGACACCAACTGGTTACCTAAATGAATGATTGAATGAATGAATGAATGAATTAATTAATTGATAAAGTGTACCACACATTTCACGTTAACATTTCTGAAAAAAATGGTAAATGATTCTTTTTCATGTTGGATTATGCATCTAAGTGACTAGCATGATTCATCTCAGTTTTTCCTATACCAGTACTGAACAGTACTTACTGGGAACTGTATTTTATTTAAAGCAAAGCCATCTATCTGAACAATGAACTTATTAACTGTCTTTGATAAAGTTTATATATTCATACATTACATACAATGCCATTGAACAAACACCAAATTGGAATAATATAAAGAACAATAAATGTTGTCTGGAGGTAGATAACTGCGTGTGTTAATAACTGAGACTAGTTGGTTAATTGCTATGCACTTTGTTTACTTAAGTAGAGAAAATCTAAGTTATGTACAGCATTTAGCATGTGTGTTCTGTTTTGTTTGTTTGTGTTATTGCAAGTGTAAGTTATTTCTTGATTCTTTGGTACTGTGTCCTCATACTGAATCAGATGATCAAACTCCATACAATTTATAAATGTGAACACCTGAGATGAGCCTGGGAGCCAGTTTGATTAGTTAGAACTGTATTTGGAGAAAATTATCCAATTAGAGTGATGTTAAATTGGGAGAGAAGGGTGTTGGCTACTAAAGTTGCCTTTTCATAGTGCTGAGCTTGATTATAAACCAAATAAATGCATTGCCTCAATCGAGTAAACTGCATAAGTTTCACAAAGTTTATAAGAAGCTTAATATTCCCCAAACATCCTCTATAATAATAATAAATTGTCTCTTAGGTTAGATACTTTACCAAGGTGTTTCAGGGATGGGTCCAGGGAGTACTGTTGTTCCATTGTAAAAACAACTACAGTTACGCAAGCTGACACACTTCATGCTATATTCATCCAGATATGGTGCATCCTCAGGGCATTTTGCATAGCAACCTGTAAATAAATAATAATGTATAGCTGTAAATAACAGTTCACATGCTGTGTCCATTCATAACACACTTTTTACAATAGGTTGCATGTATAACAATGTGGAATTATAATATTGCCTTTCTGAAACTGCCTTGTATGTTGATGATGGTCATCATTGATTTGGTTCCTGCCTTTTCTGATTCAAATTCTGACCTGGCAGCACAAATCCTATTAAGGGCAGTGGATCTAGATAATTTGAATAGTCACATAGTTGACTTATGAGGTCAAGATATTCCAGTGTCCCATCAATTTCAAACCAAGTGAATAGACATTCCTGTAGTATGGAGTGGGGTTGGGGGACATAATTGTAATACAGTAAGTGACATTTTCACCATGAATACCAATCGATACCATAGAAGTGATTTTTTTTTTACTATGACTATCCTTTGATGATATAAATAAGGATATAACCAGCAGTGAAAAAAGACAACTCTATTGAATTTACCACACAGAACATTGCTGGTCTGGCTATAACAATTGCAGATCCTGAATTGCTTCATTTTATATTTGAATTCCATGTACTATGTTTCCAAGAGACCTGGGTTTCTCATGAGGTGAAAATAAATGGCTTTCAAGGATTATCCTCACTTTCAAAAATAAACAATTAAATAACTGTGTGATGCTCTACCTCTGCTTCTGGTTACCTGTATGATATTTATCTTATAAATAAATGGCCTGTGTATGAAATGTCAGTATGTGAGAGATTTGGCCTTTAACTTTAAAGGTCTGTAGCTGAAACCACAGGATATTGTAAAATAGACCAGAAGGACCAGTTAATGAAGATTTCCTTACAGAAGAGTATTTTATTACCTTTTTATGACCTGCCCATGCTTTTGAAGTTGAAACTAAATGTGAGTTTTATGGTTCCTGCAGGAAAAATGCAGTTTGATAGCAGAAATGTGTAGAGTCATAAAATCTCTCAGATCACACTAGCACGGGAAATCAGCCTAAGGAACATGAGTGTGGGATTTGTCAAGTTCAAAAAGAAATGTTTAAATAAAGACTGTCATATCTGGGAAATGACTAGTTACAGATGCTTTCCAAAGCAATGACTCACATCCTCAGAGACACTTATGTCATAAATCAAATGACTAAGGGAGGTTCTAGCTGACCTCATCAAAAGGAGGTGGGGACAGATAGAGTTAAAAATGAAACATTGTATATGGGATTGTGACATATGATTCTAGACTCTGACTGGGAAAGCACTTAGAAAGGTAATAGCTAGAAAATAATCAATTATCTCTAGTAGGAGTGTTTGTTCTGAAACTTCCTTTTTGTTTTACAAGATTGTAAGCTGTAGGATATATTTTTCCATGTTTAATTTTATGATTTTATCATATTTTAGTAAACAGCCATTTATTTGAAATACTGCCTGGGTGTCTTCTCAGTTTCTCTTTCCATTTGATGTATATGGGGTTAAGTCTGACAGCTGTTAAAAGGCTTGATGGTGTCACTAAGCTTGGAAAAGGTAAGAATAAACCTAAGGTCTCTTACAGAGTGTTAAGCATTCATTTTTGAGACCTGGCTGGGTGTCTCTGACAAAAGATTGTACTGTAGTCCCAAAGATGGTACATATCTGAGCCTGTAACTGGATATGGTAGCATAGGGTTCACAGTCTGAATCCCTCCAGAACTTGAGGCGAAAAGTGATTCAGACCCAAAGCAGACAGGAGGGTTACCCTGTCTGTTACCTGTTTACACTATTGCACGTTGAGGTTGGCCCTGTGGGAGCAGAGGGCCTGACCTGTGGAGTGTGTTTGTGACAAACTATACTAAACACGACACATGAAATAGAAATATGGGTGGCTTGGCAACATTTGTTAAAATTATTCCAGTACTGAAATCAGTTAAATTACTATCACAAGGAGTTTTTTTTCCAACTAGAACATGTTATTTTTCAAGACTTACAGTTATTGGCCATGAACGTTTATATCCCCCCAGCTCTTCTAAATCTTATAGAGATGCGTTGTGGGTGGATTTGAAAAATTAAATAGTAGAAACATCTGAATGTAATGATGAGATCAAGTTTATGATTATGGCAGATCTGAATTCATGTATTGCTGACCATAATAATCTAAATGACATTTTGGTCTGTCATTTTATAAATGTTAATACACAGATGCTCTAAGAGTAAAATATTATAGAAATGGGAAAAAAATTAATCTCCCTTCTGGAAAATCACGATCTGGTGGTCATCAATGGTGGCACAGAAGCAAATAGCAAGAGGAACTTTATATTTTATGCCTGCAATGGCAGCAGTATTATTGATTATATCATCACAGCAATATTTTATTTAGTTTTTATTTACCGGGCAGGTGCACTAGCCAAAAAGACTATTTTCAGGCACGACCCCGGAGAGTACAGAGACAAACTTCAAGAGAACATTATGATGCATAATACAAGTTACATGTAGATGTTTGAACATTAACAGCAGCAATGTGACAAAGAATTGAGGTAGTAAGAACAAATGCAGCATTTAAGTTTACATATGACAATACAATCAGGTCAAATTTAAAGCGACAGAACACTGTTCAAACAATGAGGGATAAAGTGCTGTGAGAGCAATAGCAGCAAGGCAGAAATAGATGAAGGGGGGCTAGGGAGAAAGTGGAAGGAGAAGGAAGGTAATAGGTGGGGGTGTAGGTTAGGTTTAGTATAAGCACAGGTTACCCAGTAGGGTACAGCTGGTGATGGAAGATGAGAGCTGTGTAGTTTGAGAAGAGAAAGCAAACAAGATTACCCAGAAGGGTAAAAAGGAAAATGGAAAATGAATGCTAGAAGTAAGAAAGTGAAACTGAGAGGAAGTGCTCCATGTTGGAGTGGACCCCAGGCTCCCAGGAGACAACTGAGAGTGGGGTGGAGTTAGAGAGTAAGGGCTAGGGTGGTTTGAAGCAGAAATGTAAAATGTCGATACCTTTAAAAATGTGATGATTAATATGTGTCCTGAGAGTGACTATACTGTTCTTATACTGTAGTTCAGCTTGAGTAATGAGCTGGTCAAAAAAAGAATTAAGACTCATACAGAGGGAGTCCATCTGGAAATATTTGCTAAGAAATGCCTGCATGTAGATACGGTGTTTTGCAGGCAAGTAGAGGAGTTACTCTTTTTGCATGAAAACATGGTGTTGCTGGAGCACATTAAAATAACAATATCCTTGGAAGATGCATTTACTACTCTGGACAAATTTTTCTCATGCTTAAGACTAGTTTTATAGTCCAAAAGAAAGGATGGTACTAAAACCAAATCATAGGTTAATCGGGTATGTGTTACTGCAAAAAGGGTATTTGCAAAGGAAGTTAAACCAACAAAACTTTATCCCTCTAGACAAAATCTTACAGTTTAAATATGCCAGAAAGCAATATAAACTGTTATTGGAGGGTGAAAATGAAACTTTTGGGAGAAAGCGAGATCACAAATGTACAGTGTTATAGAAAGGAAGGAGTCTTGCTCATATTGGGCCATGGTGGGCAAAGTTACGCTTATCTATGAAAACAATCATTCAATACTCAAACCAGCAGATAATTACATAGATACATAGGCACTGTCAATAGTTAAGTCATCCAGTCTGCCCACTTCAGCTTGTAAGGTCCCTTTGCTTTTTTCTAGAAGTATGTTGCCCCTTACCCCTGACCTCCAGAATTCCGTTATGCCAATCCCATGCATTCTTAAATTCCACGATTGTTTCAATCCTTACCACCTCCTCTGGCAGGGTGTTCCACTTGTCTACCACCCTTTCTGTGAAGAAATTCTTCCTCACGCTTCCTCTGAATCACCCTCCCTCTAACTTCATCCCATGTCTTCTAGTCCTTTTTTGCTGGAAAATAGTGTATTCCTGCACCCTGTTCCTCCCTGTAAAGTACTTGTCTGACTCTATCATATCCCCTCTCTCTCTCGTCTCCTCCAGGGAGCACATATTCAAGTCCTCCAGCCTGTCTTCATAGGACTTGTGATGCAATCCCTGTACCATATTTGTTGCCATCCTCTTAACCTTCTCCACCCTGTCTATGTCCTTACATAGGTAAGATCTCCAGAACTGTACACTGTACTCCAGGTTGGGCCTCACTAGTGTTTTGTATAGTGGAATTATGACCTCCCTTTTCCTGCTGGTGATGCTCCTGCCTATGCATCCCAGAATCCTATTTACTTTACCTGCTGCCCTGTTGCACTGTTTCCCTACCTTAAGATCATCAGAGTTGATAACCTCAAGGTCCCTTTCCTGCTTGGTGCATGTTGTTTTCTCTCCCCACCAACTGATATGTTGTTCCAGGGTTTTTGTGCTCCATATGCATTATCTTGCACTTTGTTGTGTTGAATTTCAACTATCAAACCCTTGACCATTCTTTAAAATAATTAAACCACTCTAAACACATTTTTTTATGATCTGATTTGTTTACAGGAGCAGAGTAATTTTGAAAGGACTTTCTTTTCTGATTATAGCCCCCTGGTATTTATCTTTTAAGAAGTGAAAGAAAGCATATTGTCCTCAAAACCAAATAAAGCCCCTGGCATTGATGGGCTTGCAGTGGATGACTTTAAAGCCCACCAGGACGTATGGGTTCCTCTGTTATCTAATCTGTTTAATAAATGTCTTAAAAACAGATTTACTCCAATGAATTGGAAAAAAAATGTGATAATCCCTTTGGTTAAAAAGGGTCATATTAAATATCTCAGGCTCTACATACTTATTTCTTATAGATGCTGTATGTAAGCTTTACTCTAAAGTTCTTCTCTGCAGGTTACAAGTATGGGTGGATGATGCTAGATTGTTAACAGATCTCCAGGTGAGCTTTAGACATAATATGTAAACTTTTGATCATATTTTCATGCTAGCTCACATACTAGAAAAATATCTGATTAATATAAAGTGCAGAGTCTGTGCAGCATTTGTTGACTTTAAGACTGCCTTTGACGCCATACAGTAGATAGGACACTGCTGTGGCAGAGGAATATTCAAATGGGGATTCATATGAATCTTCAGATTTTAATAATACAACTGTAATCAAATAATTCCACTCATGTTATATACGACTAAGAAGGTAATCTCACCAATCCAGTTCATTCTAACTGTGGTGCAGAACAAGGATAACTAGCTTGCTTATTGTTTAATTTGTATATTAATGAAATCCTCTTACATCCAGATGCCAAATAATTCCACTCCCCGAACATTCTGAATTGCTCCTGCCCTGGTCTAGCATATGAGGACGATATGATTTTATCACTCTCCCCAGTTTGTTTATAACATAAATTAAATTATGTATTTGGATTTCAGCAAGGCCTTCAATTCAGTGCCTCATGGGTGGCTGGGGAGGGGGGACTTGAGATCCGTGGGGGTGGGGGTGAAGGTGGTTAACTGGATTGACAACTGGCTAAAGGGGAGACAGCAATGGGTGGTGGTGGTGGTGGGGGGACTCTCAACCCCTTAGACCTGTGACAAGTGGGGTACCACAGGGCTCTGTGCTGGGTCTGGTATTATTTGCGCTGTTCATTTTGGACCTCTCACATTGAGTTAGGAGTAGGATTAGTCTATTGGCAGGTGATACCAAGATGGGAGTGGTGGTGGATGATGTAGAGGGGTGGAAACAACTACAGGGGGACCTAACTGAATTGGAGGAGTGGTCAGTGAAGTAGCAACTGGGCTTCGATGTGAAGAAGTGTAAAGTTATGCACTTCAGGGCAAAGAACCTGACGAGGGAATACTGATTGAGTGGGGTGAGACTGGGGGTCACAGAGAAATCTGGGGGTAATGATATAGGAGAGCATGAATAACTCTGTCCAGTACAGAGGGCTGCAACCAAGGCTAACAAGATGTTGGGGTGTATTGCAAGGGGAATCTCATCCAGGCATAAGCATGTGATCCTGCTTCTGTACAGATCTTTAGTCAGGCTGCACTTGGAGTACTGTGTGCAGTACTGGTGGTCCTATCTGAAGAGGGATATCAGGCTACTAGAGTGGGTACAGTGTAGGGTGACAAAAATGGTACGGGGATGGAAGGCAAAACCTATGAGGACAGGCTGAAACATCTGGGTTTGTATACTCTGGAGGAGAGGAGGAAACGAGGGATATGATTGAAATGTTCAAGTATCTGAAGGGGTTGTTTAGGATGAGGAAGGGAAGGGATACAAGAGGACAAGGGCTAAGATTGGAAGGGAGCAGATTTGAGAGAGAGATGAGAAGGCATTATTTCATAAAAATAGTTTTGTCAAAATGGAATACTCTAATGAAGGAGGTGGTATGTAGGACAGTGGGTGCTTTCAAAAGGACACGGGACATAGCATGGGGGGGTGTCTGGGATAGTAGTAATTAGAAATTGCATGAGGAGAGAGAGGAAGAGGGAGGGGTTGGGGCAGCTGTGATCTAGAGGTGCTAGCTATGCACTTGAGCAGACTTGACAGACCATAAGGCCTGTTTCTGCTGGCAGATCTGTATGTATGTATGTAAACTTGCCAAAAACATAAGTTAAAAATTAATTGCAATAAAACAAAAATAATTATCTTTGGAGGAAAAACAAAATATTCTTTCAAAATGCACAATACTGATATCGAAGTTCTTGATGAGTATGTTTACTTAAGTGTATTGCTTACCACCAATGGCAAACAGTCCAGACATGTAAAAGGTCAGGTACAAAAGATCAAACAAAACACAAGTGCTTTATTGAGATTTAACTCTCCATATGGTGGGGATTCTGTCACCCTTTCAGTTGTGGCAGAAGAATCAAAACTTAATCCAATAATAACGTACAGTATCATGCAGAGTTATGGGAATACTATATATCAAATGAGATAGAGATCTCCTTTTCCTTATTTTATTGCTCACTTCTGAAATGTAGTAAATCTTGGCCAGCTTGGTATTCTTACATAGATGTTGTCAGCAGATAAGGTCCTTGTGGCCCATCCAGTCTGCCCTATTCCTCTTTCTAATGCTTAAGGTACCCTAGATGCTATATGCCCCACCCTTTTGCTGAAGCTTGATAATTCCCATGTGACTATCCCATGCATTCTTGAATCCCTGAACTGTGTCCACCTCCACCACTTCCTGGGGGAGACTGTTCCATCTCTCCACCACCTTTTCACTGAAGTAGAATTTCCTCTAATTCCCTCTAAATTCCCCCCTTTTAGTCTCATGCTGTGCCACCCTGTTCTGCTATTTCCCTTCAAGTGAAAGATGCTCCGCTCTGGTACCCTGGTGATTCCCTTTAGATATCTGAAGGTCTCTATCATGTCCACCCTCTTTCTCTCCTTTCCTCCAGGGAGTACATATTGAGAGCTCTGAGCTACTACTCATATGACTTCTGCTGCATCCCCAACACCATTTTTGTCACCTTCCTCTGTCCTGTCTCCATCCTGTCTATGTCTTTTTGGAGATGGGGCCTCCAGAACTGAACACAGTATTCCAGATGAGGCCTTACTAGAGAGTTGTACAATGGTGCCACCACTTCCCTCCTTCTTCTTATTATACCCCTTCCTATGCACCCTAGTATTCTGTTAGCCTTTCTGACTGCTTTGTTGCACTGTTTAGCCACTTTGGGGTTGTCTTCTATTACGACCCCTAGATCCATTTCCTCTGTGGTGTCCTCCAGTGTTACTCCGTCTAGTTCACACTCAGCCCTAGGATTCCCTCTTCTTAGGTGCATAATTTTGCACTGTTTTGCATTGAAACTTAACTGCCATTCCTTGGCCCAGTTTACTTACCTCTTCAGATCTCTCCTCATTTTTTTCTATACCTTCCTGTGTATCTACCCTGTTACATAGCTTTGTATCATCTGTGAACAGGCTAACACTCCCTTCTACACCCTCTGCGATATCGCTTATGAAGACATTGAAGAGCACTGGTCCCAGCACTGATCCCTGGGGTAGGCCACTTGTTACACATCCCTCCTGTGAGCTAATCCAATTTATCACCTCTCTTTGTGTTCTGTTACTCAACTAGTTTCTAACCCACGTGACCAACTCTGTCCCCACCCCAAGATTTGCCAGCTTGTGGATTAGTATCCTGTGTGGGACTGTGTTAAAGGCCTTCCTGAAGTTCAGATAGGCCACATCTACTGCTCTGACCTGGTCTATTTCCTTTGTCACCCTCTCAAAGAAATCAATCAAGTTGGTCTGGCATGACCTCCCTGCTGTGAATCCATGTTGCCTTGGGTCCAGCAGCCCCCTTGTCTCTAGGTAGACCACCAGCCTTGCCTTAAGTAGGGTTTCCATAATTTAACCTACTGTAGAGGACAAATTGACCAGATGGTAGTTTCCTGACTCCTCCATCCTACTACTTTTGTGCAGGAGTACAACTTGTGCCCTCCTCTACACCTCCGGAACCATGCCTGTTTCCAGTGATCCACTGAACAGCTTAGCCAGAGGTTTAGCCAGTTCCTCCTAGAGCTCCTTTAGGATAGAAACATAGAAACATAGAAGCTGATAGCATTTAAGGACCGCAAGGCCCATCCAGTCTGCCCATTTTTTCTACCTTATGAATGTGTCATAGGCCTGTACTTGGCCTATTTATTCATACTCATCTGTATTGCTCCCATATGCCTGTCCAATGCCTGTTTGAAGCCCTGCACTGTTTTCATATCCACCACTTCCTGAGATAGGCCATAACATGCATCCACCACCCTTTCTGTGAAAAAGAACTTCCTCACATTACCCCTTACTCGGCTTCCCTCTAAACTCATGCTGTGTCCTCTTGTCCTGCTATTTTTCTTATATTGAAACATGTTAGACTCTTTTGCCTTGTTAATGCCCTGAAGATGTTTGAATATTTCAATCATATCACCTCTCTCCCTCCTTTGCTCTAGGATACACATTTTGAGCTCCATTAATCTGTCCTCGTATGTCTTCTGATGCAGTCCCTGCACCATTTTGGTTGCCCTCCTCTGGACTGCCTCCATTTTGTTAATGTCCTTGTGAAGGTTTGGCCTCTAGTACTGCATGCAGTACTCCAGATGGGGCCTAATCAGTGTCTTGTAAAGAAAAGCACTTGATTGTGACATGTTGACTCTTTTGATTGGGGTCACAAAACAACAAAGAGTTGCTTTAGAAACACAGAAACATAGAAGATGACAGCAGAAAAGGACTGTATGGCCTATTTAGCCTGCCCCTTTTTCCTACCTAATGCAATACTGCAGACCCTAGTTGATCTGTGGCTTACCCTCTCTCCCCTATTGTGAGAGTACTCTTATGTCTATCCCACCCATTCTTCAGTTCCACTACCATTTCTGGCCCCACCACCTCTGCAAGGAGGCTGTTCCAAGCATCCACAACTCTTTCTGTGAAAAAGTATGCGCTCACATTGCCCCTGGGCCTACCCACCTCTAGCCTCATATCTTGTCCTCTTATTCTTGTACACCTTATTTTCTGAAAGATGCTACCCTTCTGTACCTTGTTTATACCCCTGAGGTACTCCAATGTCTCTATCATATCCACCCCCCTTCCTCTCCTCCAGGAAATACATATTGAGGTCCTCTAGTCTTTCCTCATATGACTTTTTGTGCAGTCCTTGCACCATTTTTGTTGCCCTTCTCCGGACTGTCTCTATTTTGTCTATATCCTTCCAGAGTTGCAGCCTCCAGAACCGGACACAGAACTCCAAATGAGGTCTCACTAGTGATCTATACAGTGGCATAACCACCTCCTTTTTTCTGCTATTGATGCCTCTCCCTATGCACCCTAGCCTCCCACTAGCTATCCCCACAGTATTCTCATATTGTTTGGTTTCCTTTAGGCCATCGGATATGATTTCCCCCAGGTCCCTTTCTTGACTGGTATCATCAATACCTTTCCCCCCATCTTGTACTACTCTCTTGGTTTTCTGTCCCCAAATACACCATTTTTGCATCTCTTTGCATTGAATCTTAGCTGACACACTCTTGACACTCGTTGAGCATATTTAGGCCCTTTCTCATTTTTTCCCTGATCTTAGTGTCATTTGCAAAGAGGCATACTTTCCCCACCAGCCTCTCTGCAATGTCGCTTATTAGAGACATTAGAGAGGACTGGCCCTAGCACAGATCCTTGTGGCACCTTATTGGACACCCCCCTCTCCTCGGATTGAACACCATTTACCACCACACTCTGTGTCCTGCTATTCAGCCAGTTTCTGACCCAGTTTACCACCTTGGTGCCCACTCCCAGGCTGGCCAACTTATTTACCTACCTCCTATGTGGCTGGTGTTGAAGCCCTTGCTCAAATCTAGGTAGGCCACATCCACTGCCCCTCCCTGATCTACTTCCCTGGTCACCCAGTCACAGAAATCTATCAGACTTGCTTGACAAGACCTTCCTGCTGTGAATCTATGTTGCCTCAGTTCCAGTGTGCCACTGGATTCAAGAAATATCACAGTCCTTTCCTTTAGCAGTGACTCCATTAATTTTCGCACTACCATGGTCAGGCTGACTGGCCTGTGTTTGCCAGTCTCCTCCCTGGTCCCACTTTTGTGGGAGAGACTACGTTCACCCTTCTCCAGTCCTCTGGAACCACCCCTGTCTCTATTGATTTGTTGAACAGGGTTGTTAGAGGTGCTGCCAGCACCTTTCTAAATTCTTTTAATTTTCTGGGATGCATCCTTGTCCCCTTTTAGATTCTTGTGTTTCTTTAGGACTCTTTCCACCGTAAATAGACTGGGGTCCACCTGTCTCCCATTGGTGCTCCTGTTGCCCAATAGTGATCCTTCTCCTTACCCTTCTTCTGTGTGTTACTCTTTCTAGGTTCCCCTCTGCACACCCACCATCCCTTCATTTTTAACCTCAGAATTCAACCTCTCATCTTCTTTCTTTCACTACACTAATGTACCTGAAAAAGGTATTGCCTCCTTTCTTAATTGCCTAGGCTATTTTTCCCTCTGTTTCTGCCTTTGCACTTCTGACTGCTTTCCCCACCTCCTTCTGCTTTTCCAGATACAGTTCCCTGTCTTCCCCACTGTTTGTTTCTTTGTACCTCTTGAATGATACCCTTTTCTCTTTCTTACTTTCCCGGGCATGTCTTTTGAAAACCATGGTGTTTTTTTCTTTCTCTTTGTTTTGCTTAGTTGTCTAACACAAAGGTTTGTTGGCTCTGCTTAAGGTTAGCCCATTGTTTCTCTATATCCCCCCCTTCTTCTTCCCCTGCCAAGGCTTCCTTGAGACATTCCCCCAATTTTGCAGTCGACCCATCTGAAATACAGGACCCTTGCTTTCATGTGGTTTGACTCCTCCTCTGTTCTCACATTTAACCAACACCATACAACGATCACTGGACCCCAGGTGGCAACCACTGTTACATCAGTGACTCTTTCTCCATTGGTAAGTACCAGGTCCAGTATTGCTCCTTCTTTCATGGGTTCTGCCACAACCTGCTTGAGCCACTCCCCCTGCTGGGCATTCAGGATGCCTCTGCTCCTCACTGTGGCTGCAGCTTGGGTGCGCCAATCCACATCAGGCAAATTGAATTCTCCCATCAGAAGCACTTCACCTTTGGCTGTCATTTTTAGATGGCTTCCATTAATACCCTATCAATCTCCTCCCCTTGTGCTGGAGCTCTATCGATCATGCTAGGGTGAATGGTGGTGCCACTTCCTTTTTCCAGGGTAACCCACAGTGCTTCCACTCCCTGAAAAAGTTACAGTGTGTGCCAATTATCTAAGACCCCTACCCAGCTCCCTGAAGTCCTCCTGCATTACCCCAACCTCATCACCAGCCAGATTATTCATCCTCAGCTGGACAATGATGTCTAGCTCTCCCTCTCATGCTAGTACCTCAGTGATCTTCTGGATGTACTTTCCATCCCTCCAACTGTGGCACTGGGTAGACACTTAAACTCCCTCTCTCTTACTCCATCTGGCCTCAGGCCTACATCCCTAACAATAGAATCCCCCACCATGAGTTGATTCCTCCTCCACTGGGGTCCTCTGCCTTCCCCCCTGGGGTCTCCACCATGGAGGACCCCCACAACCTCTTTGGTCTCCATGGTGGGTGCATCCTTGAGACAGTCCCACCCTGCCAGTGCAGCATAGGAGCTGAGGAGTGGAACTGTAGGATGGATGTGCCTCTTTCCCAACCCCTAACCCTTCCTGAGCCACCATAGTCCATCCACTCCTCGGTCTAGGCAACTTTTGAGGCAACAGGGGCAGACTTGGTGATCCCTGTACAAAGGAGGAGGGCGCCCAGATTCTGAACAACTCAGCCTGGAGATGAGCAACCTCCCCCTCAGCCCAGAAAGGTGTCTGGAGATGAGACAGCACCGCATCCTCCAGAACAGCTCCTGGAAAACTGCCACTCCACAGCCACTGCACTGCATCGCTCCCATCATGTCTAATTTGTGTCCCTCTCCTGTCACTTTATATGCTTACTCTCTACTCCCTCTGTTTTTTTTTTTATCTCCCTAATGCTTTTGTGCCCTTACAGCTCCTGCCTCTCTTGTTTTGGGACAGGAAGTTCCTGTATTCCTCGGTAGTTCCCTTTGTCCTTGCTCAAAGTCAGACCTCCAGCAGCCTGGAGGGGAGGGAATGCAACTCTTTTCCTTTAAGGATGGTGAGTCTTATGTGTCTTTGTGATCCCTCCCTCCCTCCCTTCCTGTTCTCTAACAGGAAGTTCCTGTTGTCCATCAAATCCAGTGTCTCTGAAAGTGGAACTGGCTAAGGGTGAGATGGTGGAGAGACTGGTGGGAATGCAATACCATCCTTTAGAAAATGGGTAAAACGATTTCAGCCTTCTGATTGGCTGAGGTACTTCTCTAGCTGGGCATCTATCAGGCAACAAATGCTTAGCTATTAAAAGTACCAGCCCAGTGACCCCATCACCAGAATCTTGGTGCCCAGCCTGTTCTCCAATTGGCTAAAACCCCTCATTTCAATTTCAAATTTCAACCATTTTTTATGTTGATTGAGCGCAGATGCAAGAAACATATTGTGGCAGCTTGCTGCAGAAGCAGGTTGTGGAGGCGTGGTACTGTTGTGGCCAATGCCCCCACAGCCTTTGGAGGCTTGTCACGCTGTTTCCAATGGGGTGGCATGCTGCTGACACTAGTTCAGCCAATGTGCCACAACCTTGTAAGATTTCAGCCGCTGCAGTCAGGGGCCACCTCGTCATTGCAGTGTAAGCCATTCTGCTGCAATGAGGGAGCGACCTGTCATTGCTGGGTGGAACCTTGTTACTGTGATATTGTTTGTGAACATGGCAGTGGCAGGTATAGAGCAGTGGGTTAAAGCTCTGAGCTGCAGATCTGGAGACCTGGGTTTGAATCCCACAGCCACCTAGGTGCATACAGTGTGATCCTGAGCAAGTCACTTAACTTCCTTGTGCTCCCAGGTCACATCTGGAAACAAGCTTCGGCTTAGTGTGCTACTCCTGGTTAAACAATGTTCCCTTTCCCTTTCTCTTTACTACCAATGCCAACACTAGAGGGACTACTTTAATAAACTAACACAAAAAATTTAAACATGCTCATTTTATACACAATTATTTAACTTTTTTTAATCCTATGAAAAAATACACATGCACCCCATTTTCTAAGCACAATATACCCTCGAGGGTGGGCGGTATGGGCTATGTCTGCCTTTCTAGGGGCTATAAGGCCCTGGGCTGGTGGGTATAGCCCAATACTGCCCACCCTCTCAGGTATTATTGCTTGCTTAACAGGCTCTGATACTCTTGCTGTGCCACCAGTAATTGAAGGTCCCAATTCACCTAGAAGATCCTACACTACTAATAAAGTATCTGTCTGCTTACCCCCAGTCAGAAGTGGTTATTTATTTATTAGATTTTGGATATACCTTTGAGCCAGTGGCTCGTTTAAAGAGGTTCCAAGTCATAATATTTTGTAGTTAAGTACAGGTATTAAATATTTAGTGCAGATTAAAAACATTTATTACGGAATACAATTTAGGCAAATATCCAGTTAATACAATAGTCAATAAGGTATGAATAAATGGAGCTAACAAGGGGGAGAGGTAAGAAATATATACAGCATACACATAAACAGTGACATATACAAATGGGTTACAATTGATCAAGTTGCAGGAGCAGGGGTTAAAGTCACAATTTGTTATAAAAGGCAGTTCTTTCGTCTAAGTGCAAGACAGTTAGTCTTTTTTTTTTCCATTCAAATTTTATTGAAATTTTCCAACACCAGGAATACATCCATCAATAAAAGTACATAGCAGTTGTTACCTCAATACTTGAGCATGACTTTACCAGGATGTATTCACCCCCCACCAAATCCACCCCACCCCTCCCCCAGCCTCCTCCCCCCAAAATCCCCACATAGCACACATGTTCTCAGCCTGTATTATAAAAATATGGGAGAGTCACTCCTTGGATGGTAATGAATACAAAGTATATAAGTGGCCCCAGATCAGATTAAACTTTGGTAACTTATTCTGAAGACTAGCGATAACCCTTTCTGTTCTAAGATTAGCAAGTAACTCTTGTAGCCACTCGCCATAAGTAATTTCTGAGGTATCTTTCCAATGCCTCAGTACCACTTTCTTGACTGAAGCTGATATCAGGCAAATATGGTACTTCCTATTCCGTACCGAGATAGTGGAGACATCACCTAATACACATATCTCCGCAGTAAACAGATCATCCAGCCCCAGTAGGGGATCCATCTCTTGTCTAATCCTAGACCAGAGTGGAACTACCTTGGGACAATTCCAAAAAATGTGAAGCAGATCCCCACTACCCTGCTGGCATCTGTAGCAAATGGAGGAGGACACAATACCTAATTTAGCCAGCTTGAGAGGGGAATAATAAATATTATGCAATAACTTGAATTGCATTAGTCTAAGCCTGTCTTGAGACATATGTTTATGGCAACTACGCCAGATACACGCCCAATCTGGCTCCGTATCTGGAAAAAGTGAGGACCAATAACTCACTGGCGCCAGGTTTTGAGAATGTACCCAGCTAAAAAACACACTGTATATGCTGGAAACAGCATGAGCCATTCCTGCTAGTGGCCCTATCTCTAATTGGAAATCCAGAGCTGGAGTTATTGGGGAAATTATGCGCAATCTTTTAACCAATAGATGCCAAAGTTGGAATATATAGTTGGAAAATATATCAGCTTGTGGGATTTGAAATTTATTCAAAATATCAGCTGACAATAACCATTGCCCTTCTGCAGAAATTAAATAGCTGACTAGACCATCCTCCAGTTGTGGAAGCCAACTACCCCTAATGGGTTTACCATCCAATTGGAGGTTGAGGTTGCCCTTTAATGGCTGAGATGGGTCTTTATTATGACTATATTTTAAAAAGGTACATAGCTGCAAATGAACTCTAATGGATATCTCGATAGGAGAATTCCGGAGAGCCATGGGTAAAGAGCTTGGAGTGCAATACAGCAAGGCCCTTGGAGATAGACCAAGCTCAAGTATTTGGGATATCTCCACCTTTAACCAAAATGGAACATAAGTACTTTGTACCTGGGAATCAATTGGGTTCATCCACCTGAGATACTTATTTGCATGACTGGCCCAATAATACAACCCTATATGAGGCAATCTCAGACCCCCAATCGACTTGGGAGTGGCTAGTTTATGGTAAACCAATCTAGGTTTCTTATAATTCCAAATAAATCCGGCAATTATACCATGAACTTTCCTGAACCATTTTAAAGGGAGCCAGGCATTTAACATATTTATTGGGTAAAACAAATGGGGAAATACATTCATTTTAATTAAGTTGATTTTCCCCCACATCGATAATGGAAGCAAGGCCCATCTTTTGAGATCTGCTTCAATCCCATGAACCAAGGAGTCTAAATTTAACTGTTGCATATGGGCTGGTGATCTTGTAAGGGTGAGCCCTAAATATTTTATTGCATCTGCGCTCCAAGCCAACCCGAAAGGGGTGATCTCTTGTTTAAAAGTTTTATGATTCAGGGGAAATACCAATGTTTTTCCAATATTGAGTTTATAATTGGCAACTTCATTAAATCCCTGAATAATTTCTAATAAGGCAGAAATGGAAGAGATCGGGTAGGAAATTTGAAGCAATAAGTAATCTGCGTATGCTAATAATTTGGTAGTATGCCCACACACCTGAATACCCTGAACCTCCTGTGTTTGCATAATCCACCTAATAAGAGGCTCTAAGTATAACCTGAAAAGGAGTGGGAACAATGGACAACCTTGCCTAGTGCCCACAAACAATTTAAAGGGGTCTGAGATAATACCGTTACAGGCAATTCTTGCTGAGGGGAATTTATAAATGGAGCCAATCCATGACCGGAATTCCTGGGGGAAACCAAATGATTCCAACACGGTAAGAAGATGTCTCCAGTGGACCCTATCAAAAGCCTTCTTGGCATCCAGCGAAACCAAAACCATGGGATGATCAGCCTCCCTGGAGACCGAGAAAACATGTGCCAGAGTCCGCAAATGGTACACCGAAGATCTCCCCCTCATAAATCCCACTTGTTCAACCCAAATTAACTCAGGAAGAACTTCACTAACACGATCTGCCAATAATTTCGTAAGAATTTTAATATCATGATTAAGAAGTAAAATGGGTCTATAACTTGACACAGAGTCTAGAGGTTTATCTGGTTTGGGCAAAAGTACTATTAACGCCTCAAACAATGAGACGTCCGTTGCAAGCTCACTTAGTATATATTGAAACAAGCTCAACAATGAAGGGATTAATTCTTTAGAAATAACTTTATAAAAATTAGCGGAGAACCTGTCTAGGTCTGGTGTTTTATCAGAAGGGAAGGGCTTAATGACACGTTCTATTTCCCCATGTGTTATGGGAGCTGTAAGCCTAGTCTGATGATACTCCACCAGAGAAGGCAAGTTTAACCCTCCTAAATAAAGTTGCAACTTCTCCTCTGATGGTGGATCACTCATTGCCCCATATAACTCCTCGAAGAATTTTTTAAATTCACCCACAATTTCCTAGGGTGATGTTTTAATGGAGCCATCATCCTTTGAGTGAATAACCACAACTAATCTAGTGGAATCCAATTGTTTTACTCATCCAGCCAACATGCGGCCAACTTTCTCCCCTTGGTCGGAATACACAGCCATTGTTTTAATAATAGCCCACTCAGCCTGCTCCCCTAACAAACTGAGATATGAATCTCGCAATTTGGTTAACTCCTGCCTATATTCTTTGGATGAGGAAGAAGAGAGCATAGTCTCCTTTCCTCGAATCTGAGCAAGTAATTAGGAAATCCGTTTCTGTCTCTCTTGCTTTCTCTGAGAGGCAAGCCCTATAAGGATCCCTATCAAATAAACCTTGAGTGCACCCCACTCCATATCAGGTCGACTGGTGGAATTGTAATTGAGAGATATAAACTCCATTATCTGGGAAGAGATAAATTTAACAACCTTCAGATCTTTTAGCAACTGATTATTAAACTTCCATCTACCCCCTGTTTTAGGAAGAGAAGGAAATGATATTAAGCAAGTAACAACCGAATGATCGGAAGGTGACCCAGCCGATATACCCGCATCCAGTATACCTGATATGAGAGTGTTCGAAATCAGGACATAATCAATCCTGGACATAGTGCTATGCACCTGGGAGGTGAAAGTGAATTCCCGGCTTTTCGGTTGAAGAATCCTCCACACATCACAAAGACCTATTTGGTCCAACAATTCTCTAATCGCTCTTTGGGCAGGGGAGAGTCCCTTTCTGGAAGACCTTGATCTATCTAATGACGGATCCATTACTAAATTTAGGTCCCCTCCTATAATGATGGGCATATTAAGAAATGGTGTGAGTACTTCCATTATCTGCACAAAAAAGCCTGGGGTGTCAACATTAGGGCCATAAATCAACCCCAACATTATTTCCAGAGTGTGCAGATTGTCCCTTATAAAAACATATCTCCCTAATGTATCTTGGATTATCTGAAGTGGTTTGAACGGGACTGACCTATGAATCATCACCATCACTCCTCTGCTCTGAGTATTACCTTCCAAAGCAAATACCTGGCCCACCTGTAGCCTCCTCATGTGGTTAGCCTCACTATTAAGTAAATGGATCTCTTGAACAAACATTATATCCGCTTTCACATAATCTAAATGCTTTAAAATCTTGTACTGCTTAGACTTAAGGCGAGCTCCCTTAACATTCCAGCTAATAAATTTAATGTCTCTAGCCATTACTTAACCATCCATAAACACTATATCCAATGTTTTCTTTGTAACCTGACCCTCCTTCCCTTTCCCAAACATTGTGTGTGCTGTGCTTCCCTCCCCATTGCCCTCCCCCCTTGTACCAATTACCCTTAACCCAAATCCTCCCCACACCATAGCAATAAACTACCCCATGACCCTCTTTCTCCTCCACCCAAACCCCTCCCGATCTACCATGGACCATGACAACAGTCCACACGGTATTACCACCTCTTCCCCTTCAGCCCGTCCTCCCACCCCATATATGAACTATAAAGCACCATGCCAAGTTATAAACTTTGTTACTCTAGTAGCATATTGAAGAGAAAAGGCTGTCTTAATAGAACAACAATTACCTGGAACTTACCAACAGGGTATAGGAACTAATAACGATGACAACAGTCAAATAACCTTACCTAAGTGTCTATCTAAACCCCCTTCCTTGGACTTACCAAAACAATTATTAACAATATACCCCCATCGTCAGCTTTTCCTTATCTTTTAAGGTAATATTTATACCCCACGTTATATGCAATTTTAGCATGTACCCCTTATAAAGCAACCACTAAACCAGTCCCAGAAAACAAACTAAAAGTTCTTGCAGTGCCCCTTAATCAAAGTACTGACACTCCCCCCTTAATGGAACTGAAAACAAGCCTGCAATTTTCCATTGTGCTGCATACAAACTCTCTAGCATCTCTATGCTGGGTAAAATTATGCTGAAGCGTTCGATAAGATCAGAATCACAGTCTCTGGTTCCATCTAGTGGTCACAGATCGCCATAGCCACTAACAGCAGCTCGTTGGTTTTTCCGAGCACAGGGACCATACTTTGCAGGATCCACGACCATAATCCTAGGGATTCTTAGATTTGGCGCAACATCAGGCCCGAGAAGCAGGACCGATCAAGACCAGGAACCAGCTGCATCTACAATCGGGAATTCAGGTACCAATTGGGGAAGCAGTGTCTGTAGAAAAGAGGGGGCCCCGAGTTATAAGCAGGGAGGCGAAAACGTCCATGCATCCCATTGACTCTCTGCAAGAGCACTGATCACATCACAGGGAAAGCCTAGTAGGGGCACATTGAGAACCCAACGCTGAAACAGGCATTGTTTAGCAACCTGAGGACACTCTTTAAACAACAGCCACCCCCTTATCAGCTTCAGGGATTTTTAAATAGGTCCGGGAATGCTGCTTTGAGGACAATAGACGCTGCTTCTGGATTCTCGTAGGTACTCCAGGAGCCTGCCACCAACACTTGGAATTTAGCGGGGTAACCCATTTTGAATTGAATGCCCACTGCGATTAGCTTTTTGTCAATAGAGTGGAATGATGCTCTCTTTTGCCGGATTGATAGAGGCAGATCTTGAACAACTCTCAACTTCACCCTTCCATTGCAGCTCTTTTATGTCCTTGACTTTTAACAGGAAGTGCTGGCGCTCCTGATAATTTAAAATCGAAAAATGAAAGTGCTGGGGCTCCATGAAGGGGTAATGTCGTGAGGGCACGTGTGGGCTCTCTCAATTGTATAAGCATGCCCAAACGGTGAGGGCCCCGCTATTTTTTTCTACAAACTTCTGAGCAAACTTAATCGGGTCTCCCCCTTCCTTTCTCTTTGGCAAGCCAATAATGACCGCATTATTGTGGCGGCTATGACCCTCTAAATCTTCAATTTTTACTTCGAGTTTAGAGATATGTTGCCTCATAGCTAGTAGGTTGGGTTCCAACCTCTTGTTCCTTCCTTCCAGGGACCGAATACGGGTCTCATTGTCAGACATCCGTTGCGACAAGTCTTCCAGAGTATGCATTAGGTTTTTAATTTCCCCTGCAAATTCTTTCATTTCAACCTTAAAAGGTTGAAATTCTTCTAGGAATCTTGTTAGAGTGAGTGGCTCAGTTTTGGTACCATCTGCAGCCGAGGACTGGCTCTGATGAGCAGCTGAAGCCTTGGATTTTTTGGAGGCCTTCTCTGGGGAAGCCGGTGGGGTATGTCTCGGCATGGTTTTTCTCATCTCGACTTCCATCGGACTCAGCCAAACCAGTGTACTTCTTCTCCTGTGGGTAAAGCTGAGAAACAGAGATGTTCTGGTACAAAAAAATGTTTCTAATTTGTTATTTAGGAGGTCCGGTGGTTGGAGCTCTAGGGAAAGGCAGCTACCTAGTGCTCTGCATCACGTGATCTCCCCACAAGACAGTTAGTCTACAGAAAGTGCAAGCAGTGCAGTTTGTTATGAGCCAAAATGGGGGGAAGAGGCCCATAATGCCATGGGTAATGGGGAGAGGAGTGGGAGATGCAACAGTGAGAGGTAAACAGGTAGACAAGGGCAGGTTAAGAACAGTTGTTCTGAGGAAGGTGGAGACAGAGGTAGAGGCAGGCTGGGTGGGAATGGCCAATGGTCAGGGGGAGTGAGGGCATAGCCAGCAGGTAGAGGTGTCAGGGAGGCATATGGAAGGTCACAGGGCAGGTGGGTATAGCCAAGTGGAAAAGGGGGGGATGGAGGGAGGTAATGAAAACTGGAAAGCTAGAGAAGGGCTGGTGAGAGGATTGGGCAGGGGGTAGACATGGGCACCGAATGGGAGAGAGGCATGAGTTTAAGGGATACAGGGGTGCTGGGGCAGGTAGATGCCAGTGGATGAGCGGTAGGCTAGCAGGGTATAAGGAGGGTAGGAAGGATGCCAAGGTCCCACAGTCAGATCCACTAGTAGATGAAAGTAGGGTACGAAAGTTTAGCCTTAAACAGACCAAGCCTAACTTATTTCTGTAAGTCTACTCAGAGAGAGTTGAGCCAGGAGGGTGCACGATATTCAAAAGCCCACTGGCCTTGCATGGTGTGGCAGAAAGAGACTCTGAGGGAGTGGTTATTTATATTCCTATTGCTTCTAACATAGTCAGGTAGGCTGAGGAGATTCTTAACCCCCACCGGGGTAAGTCCAAGCATAGATTTCTTTGCCAGCAGACATGATACTGTATCCTGCTGTTCAAGTTAAGTCAACCAGTCTGAGCACAAAGATCGCACATGTGGGTGATTTGGTTTGCATCCAGAAAAAGCCTACAGGCCTTGTTAAGGGAAGTCTTCACCCTTCTGAGGGCCATGGAGGTTGCTGGACCATAGACTACAAGGCCACAATCGATAACCGATAGCACTGAGCTAGTGACCACCATTGTCAGGGCTTCATTGGTTAAACATTCTTTACTTTTATACAGCAGCCCTAATCTAGAGTTTGTTGCCTTTGTGACATGGTCGATATGCTGTGAGTATGACATTGAGCTGTCCAAAGTTACTCCAAGATATTTGAAACAGTGTGCAATTTCAAGGGGAGAATTAAGCTTGTTGCAGATTTGTAGTTGGAAAGATTTGTGTCTGCTATGGGGGGGGGAGATGAATATCATGGTGTTCATCTTTTTGTAGTTTAACAGTAGCTTGGAACTGAGAAATCATTGCTCAGCTGTGGAGAAGTTGGATTGCATTTGACTTTCTAATAAAGTAGGGTCACAGTGGCTTGAAAAAAGTACTGTGTCATTTGTAAACTGTAGAATGTTGTCTTTAACAACCAATGGGAGTTGGTTAAGGAACAAACTAAAGAGAACAGGGCCAATGAAGGAGCCTTTAGGTACCCCTGTTAATAGTGGCTTGCTATCAGAGATGTCGTTTTGGATTTTAACTCTTTGCTCTCTCCCAGAGAGGTAGCTCCTGAACCACGCAACCAAGACTGAATAGAGACCAATATGGGTTAACTGATTCAGCAACAGTTTGCGGTTAACAGTGTCGATGGCATTGATGATGTCAATATAAGTTGCCCCCACCAAGAGCCCTCTGTCTAGGGCATTGTGAATGAAGCCAGTGAACTTGACTAAAGCAGTAGAGGTACTGTGCGGCTTCCAGAAATTGTGCTGCTGTCAGCACTGCAATTGGTAAGTGTCCAGGTAGTCTGTTAACTGATCCACAATGATGGGCTTGAGTGCTTTAGAGAGAGGAAGAAGGATTGAAATAGGTCTGTAGTTAGAGTGGTTAGTATGATCTCTACTTTTATGAACTGGTGTGACCACCATGGATTTCCAAAGGCAGGGAAATTTCCCAGAGGTTAGGGATAAGTTTATAATTCTGGTTAATTGAACGAGGAGAATATCAAGGGCAAGCCCAACGAGGTTGAGATCGAGGAAGTCACTGCTTGCCCTACATTGTGTTCTAGTAGTAAAGTTCTAGCTCATTAGTCAGCTACCTCCTTTGCCTTGCTCTGATAGCAAGATTGCTCTCTGCCAAAAGCTAACTACAGGGAAGCCTAAATGCAGACACCTGGTTTACTTCTGCTTAAGACACACGTCCCAATTTACAGCTCTACTCCTCACCTAGTTAACTGCAAAGATGATAACAGTTCCCTTTCCCCAACTCAGACAAGCACACTAACTCAATTTCTTTTATTTTTTTTGGGGGGGGGGGTTAACGCTACCCTTTGCCTGCTTGTAATCCATAGTCCTGTCCAGGGTCACACCGTGTACCTTTAGTGTAACTTATGTTTTCTACCTTGTAACTTATGGCATATCCTATGTGTACAGTACATTTTGTTCCTTTATTTGAACGAAAGTTTTGTCACTGTATTTGAATGTAGCCTCCCAGGCTGTGCCTGAAAATAGGCAGATCTTTGTTTAGTGCGCTCACTTGCTTAGCAAAAATGAATAAATACAATCTAAGGCCCCTTTTTACATTCAAGGAGTGAAGAATCCTGTCTACCTCATTCTGTGAGATTTTTTTATACTTTTGGTAACTGGGTTTAGCCCACTAGACACAAGTCTGTTTTCATGGGTGACCCGGGAACAACAGGGTGTTTAAGTAACTTCCTCTGAGTCACACAGTATGCAAGTGGAGTCTGGGAATCTAAACCAGGTCTGCTGTATGTACCAAATTCATTCACAGCTCTAACATCTAGGCTATACTCGACTCCACTGTCTCCCATCTGCTGCATGTCACTGATTCTATCCTCACTGGGAAGGCTCAGAGTTACATTACTGCTATCTTCATTGATCTGGAAAAGGCCTTTGACTCAGTGTCCCACCCTTTCCTGGATAAGCTGAGTTCTGCCAGATCTCAGCTCACGCTATTGACTGGTTTCATTCTTACCTCAAAGGTTGCCAACAGTAGGAACAGGTTGGACGTGCCCTCCCTCCTATTCAGCAGGGGTCCTGCAGGGTTCCATCATGGGTTCTTTCTTCCTTTCTACTGTATTCTCCTCAATGACCTGCCTTCTGCTTGTATCCACTCACACATCCACATGTATGTGGATAACACTGTCATCTACACCTCTGTCCTCTTGGCTCTGGCTGTGGAACATCTGGTTCAGCAAGACTTCCACAATGTCCTTCACTGGTGTCAAGCCAAACAACTCAGGGTCAGCACAAAAAAAGCTATATCCATAACCTTTAAATCCAGCCAGAATCTCAACCAGATTAGCCCCTCTCCTCTCTCCTCTCTGGATGGCTCCTCTCTAGATGTTACTTCCTTTAAGTACCTTTGTGACAGTAGGCTTGATTTCTCTGCCCACATTGACTCCATCCATGCTAAACTCCATCCCAAAGTTGGTGACTTTACCATAACAAGGACTGGCTCTCTCTGTAGGTCTACTGGGAGCTGGTCACCAAAATGGGTCTCCCAGTCTTTGACTATGTGGACATGGTCTATGGCACCACCCCTTCTTTCTCTCTTGCCAGACTGAGCACTCCACTGCCTGTATCCACCTGGCTGGGGTTCCATCCCTTGCTTCTTCCTCCTCCCTTGCCCTATGTGCAGGCTTTGGACCTTTATACTTAACCTCCTGCCATTCCCTTTGGTTCCTATTGTGTCCCTTGCCACCTCTATTTGGGTTTTCTGTAGCCATACTAAAGCTATCATCTAGCCCTTCTACCCTGCTTTCATACTCCCTTGTTTTCCTCCACTCCCCATGGCATCCTGCCCTGCCTATTTCTGTATTTGCTCCTTGTCCCCTTATAGCTCCCCTTTTAACCATTCCTTGTCCCCCCACAGCTCCACTTCTAATCTCTACTGCTCTCTCAGCAGAGCCCCTCCTGCCCTACATTATACTCATCTTCCTTTCCCTTTCCCAGTTTAGTGTCCTTCTCAGCCATCTCACCTCCTCCCTCAGCTGCACAAGCTGCCTACATACTATATCCAGTACCATGGCCAACCCACAACCAGTGCACCCCACCATCCTCCCAAAGATGTCCTCAGCCATTGTAGCCTGGATACCATGCCTCAGACCCACCCCATACCTGCTCCATTGACCCCTTCAATTTGTACAACCCTCCATTTTCCCCATGGCTTATTGCAGGGTTTAGTTTTTAGGCCCTATTGTGAAAACTCCCCACTCGAAATATCAGTATCCAGCCCCTGTGACTTTAGAGTCCAGACCCTGAAACTCCTGTGGCTAGGATTTCAGGCCCAGAAGCAACTTCCAAGTTCTGTGTACTGCAGAACCAAATAAACAGTACCCTAAAAACACATTGCTTTTAGCTGTTGAGATCCCTGACCCAGAGATACCCTTATAAACGGTGCCTTAAAAACACAGTACTTGAGCTTTAGATTTCAGAAATTCCCATGATTTTCCCCTGGTATCTCAGAACCATTTGTAACCACAGAAGCCCCATAAATGTCACAGGACTTTGGTTGTTGAGGATTATGAGCAACAAAGAAGTCCTAATTATACCACAGTACCTCAGTTCTGCTCCAAAAATGCCACAGTACCTTAGTTTTGAAGTTTTGAGCAGTCCCACAAAATATGCCCAGTACCTTAGCACAGCAGAAATTTTGCTCTGGAAAGAAATATATGCCACAGTACCTTTGCACAGAACAAATTAATCTCTGGAAGAAATCCAAAGTGTCACAGCTCCTTTGCAGTTCCATGCCACCTGCTAGCAACAGAGACGCCCCTTTCCCAGACCCCTTGTCTGACCCTTTTTGTTTCTTTCCTTCTTATTTACTGTTTACTTCACAGCTCTGTACTGTCAATAGAGCTAAGTGGTATAATGTATCAAGATTTACATCAGGGTGTGGTGTGTGGCCATGTTGTGTACTGAAATATGATGGCTAACAATTATTGTATGGAGTTAGTAGGTACCGTGTGATGTCACAGGCTATGACTATAAAAGAAGTGGTACGCTAGGGGTGGAGGGGTGTGGGATGGGCCACTCCGGACCTCCAGAAACAATCAGACTAATAGAAAACTGATGTCACAGAATGTAGAATCCCAGCTCCAGGTTCAAGAACAAACACAGCTGATCCACACAGAAGCAGGATGTAATTCCTTGATTTAGTGTTCCCAGGTGCACCAGATGATACAGACTCTTGTGAGACATCACTTTACACCAGGAATGCAAAGTCAAGTTAGAGCGTCCCCTCTCTCAGACACAGGGACAGCTGATCTGTTCAGAGAGACACTGAAGCCAGGAAAAAAGGGTCCCTAGAGGGTTTTGGAACACCAGATGGAAAATAATTTCTTATTAGCAGTTTATGTCTTCCTGGTGGAAGGTTTATACATAGCCATGAAGATTTCAAAGACCCGTTGAGACACTTTAAACCTGTTCACATTTATTCCTTCAGGAGCAAGACCTGAAGGTGAAGGAAGCACATGTTCAAATGGACTTTCTGGCCCTGAGCTTGGGAAAATAAGTCCATCTGGAATGGTACAATCTTCAGTTTGCTGACTGGCAGTCAATTCAACAGAGAAAACCAAATCTGCTGAGGCCAGCAGTGGGCCACTAGAACCATCTTGCCCCCATGAGTCTCCAGCTTGAACATCACTCAATTAATGAGATGGCTGCAGGAAATGCATACATAAACAGACTGTGCCAAGGCAGTCTGAATGCATTCTGACAGAAAATGCCAGGTTCTGGATTTCTGGAGCAGAACTGAGGACATTTTGTGTTGCATAGGGATGTAGACAGGTCTATTTCTGAGCTTCCTCACTTGTCCAATAGCAATTTGATCACTTCTGGTGCTAGTCACCATTTGTGAGGATCTCCTGTTGTTCAACTTAGTTCATGTGCTCAAGTGTTCTGGACTCCTGGCTGATGGATTGCTTGGGGCACCATTCCCACACTCATTGCTTCCCTGCAGAGTGTATTAGTGTGCTCCTCCTTGTCTGCTGACATATTACACAACAGACTTGTTGTCCATGTGAAGGAGGACTGTCTTTTGGCTGACTAAGTCTACCAGGAGTTTCAGATCATAAAGAACTGTGTGCATCTAAAGCACACTGAAGTGGAGATGTATTTCTGATGAGTCCCAGACCCCTTGTGTCTGGAGACCCTGGTAGTGGGCCCCCCACCCCATTAAGGAGGCATCTGTCATGAGGATCTCCTCTTAATACAGTGGGAAGAGGGGAAATCCCTGGAGAAGATTTTTCTGTACAAACCACCTTATCAGGGATCTCAGCCGAGACTTGTTCACCTGTATAGGGTAGTTTTGATTGTGTGATGCTTGAGACCATTGGACACTAAGTATCCATGGAGTTGTTCTCATGTGTAGACTTGGTAGGGGGACTGTGAACACTAAGGATGCCATATATCTTACCATGCATTGCATGGAGTGATTATGCACAGTTTTGATCTCCGTGATGAAGCATGTAATCTTGCAAGATTGCTCGCATTATGCTTTCTGAAAGGAAGAGCTGAGCCTGGATTGTCTCCAGGACAGCTCCTATGAACAGTAGTATTGGGGAAGGATACAGCAGAGACTTGGCAGGGTAAACAGGGCTCCCATGACCAGCAGAAATTTAGAGGCATTGGCCATTGTCTGCTCTGTCTGCAGTCTAGATAGGCTTGTGAGCATCCAGTCATCCAGGTATGGGAAGTCTTGTAGTCCTAGCTTCCTGAGCTGCACTGCAAGTACTGAAAAGCACTTTGTAAAGATTCCTTGTTATGAGGAAAGCCCACAGAATAGGAATATGAATTGGCAATGGTGCCCTCCATGCAGAATCAGAGGTAGTTGTGGTGGTTGGGGTGTGTCAGTATGTGCTGTAAGGCTGTGCAGACCATTCCATAGGAGATCCAGTACCCCAGATCAAACTTGCAATCCACAGACCCACATAAATATGGCCTTCACTGCAGAAATTCAGTTCCGAGTCTGAGGAAGTGCCATTTGTGCCATTTTGTGTATTATTTCCATGGGGATGCCGTCGGCACGCTCTTTCCATGTACAGGTGACTGGCAGCATCCAGTCAGGCAACAGACTGTCACGTGACACACTCACAGTATATAAACATGCTGAGTGTACAATGTGGTCCAGACAAGAGGAGGATGGATGGAGGAGCACCTCGCTCACTCACTGTTGCAGAGAGCCACCAGAAGAAGTTACCAAAAAGAAAAAAAAAACACAAATATGAAAAAATACATTTTTGGAGGGTAGGAAGAAGAAACTAGAAGAAGAGAAAGGAGCCTTACTTGGGTGGGGGACTGATCATCAGGGAAGGGTGATGGGTCAGGACTGGAGAAAGGAGGAATCCGGAGGGACTGGTGAGATAGCCGCGGCCTGGGTGGATGCTGGTGGGAGGGAGGCAAAAGGCAGGCAGTGTGACTGTGTACATGAGCAAGGGCAGGTTGGCAAAATCTTTGACTTGTGCCATTGCAAAAGATCCAGAGGAGAGAGTGAGAGACTACTGGAGGTCCAAGAGAAATTTTAGTTACAGAAAAAACAAATTCAAGGTTTTTTTCTTTCCTTGGCCTCAGACAGTGTAGCTGTATGTACATGAGCAAAGACAGGCTGGAAAAATCTTTGACTTGTGCCTATCCAGATCCAGAGCAGAGAGGGAGAGACCACTGGGGGCCCATGAGAAATTTTACAGTTATCGAAAATCCCAAATAAAATTTTTTTCCTGGCTTCAGTGTGATTGTGTGTATGGGGCAAGGTCAGTAGGCTGGCAAAATCAATCTTTGACTTGTGTTGCCTGGTGGGGGGGGAGAGAGAGAGAGAGAAAGAGAAACTGCAGGGGGCCGTAAGAAATGTGACAGTCTGAGAAATCCCAAATACATTTTTTTCCTGACTTTTCAGTGTGGCTCTGTATACAGGGCAAGGACAGCAGGCTGGCAAAATAAATCTTTGACTTGTGCCATCCAATCACAAATCAAAATCATTTGTTGCCGACCCAGTGGCACTGAGGGTTGAGGCACTGGACACCACACCTCGCTCCACGCCGGTGACCTGGGTTCGGGAACAAGCCAGGGCCACCAGGGGAGGGAAGAGATCAAGCATTCAGAGTACTGCTCTCTCTTCCCAGGGGTGGGTACGGGGTAAGCTCGCTCTTGGAGTGACCTCTGGTGGTGGCTAGGGGATCGCCGACTGTAGCAGCGCGGCGGTTGCCTGGGGGGTGGAGCCACAGCAATTATGTTACCTTGTTGGCCAGGCTCTGCAGGGAGAGGGGGGAAACTCGGGGGGAAAAAAATCAAGAGAAAAAAAACATTCCTGGGGATAGATGAAGGCACCTCGACAGCCAAAAGCCCACACTTCCAATTCTGGACTGTCTCCCCTCCATAGGGCCACCCGTGTGCTGGGCACCTTGCCCTATAGATAGAGCACCCTGGGCAGATAGGGCAGCCCTACCTCCAGAGGGTTCAGACCCGGAGGTTGTGCTTGGTGGCACGAGGGAGAGGACTTGTCACGGAGGAAGGCAGAGGCTTGGGAGCCCCGAGGTTGCTGGAAGGAGTTCTCCAGGAATGGAGATAAATAAAATTAAAAAAAAAAAAAGCATTGTTAACATTCATTCAAGATTTTGTCCAGAAGGGGGAGAGAGAGATAGACTGCAGGGGGTGGCCCAGGGCATAAAATATGACTTTGTGACTCATAGCAGACTGCTTACACTACAACACAAGTAAAGCACAACTACACACAGTTGTCATCATCATCACCACTCATTCCTCATAATTCCTCCTTTTTATCATTTGTTTGATAGTATATCATGTTATGTTACGTACATCCATTAACCAACCCCAGTGTGGGACTGTGCTGCATGTGACTACACACCAGATGTGTCTGCATCTCAAATTCAAATTCTGAGACACACTTAACAGTTCCTGAATTTAGTCACTTAAAACTCATTACCGCCTGGAGCACTTTTGGAAGTCCGAGTTTTCCATTACTTAAAGGAGAAGTCCACCCAGAATGTGCAAAAACATATGTTATGTAGAGTGTTTTTATATGTATTTTAAGTCCTAGTGTGTCCTTCCCTCTGTCTGCTATTAGGAGTTTTCCTAAATTAGCCTGCTAGCTGTATGGTAGTTTTACGGCCCCTGGGGATCTCCATCACAAATAGATTTATTGGCTTTCTTTCTCCTACAATGCATCCTGGCTCATGTGACAGTGATGTAGCTATGCACTTAGATTTAGTAGGGTCTGTCACAGCTCAGCCGCAAAGATAATACTTCTTTCAGAGACACACACTGCTAGATTTTGGGTGAGTGTAATAATTATTATTTTTTGTTATTAGTACCTCGTCCTGCTATGTTACAATCTATAAGGTGGTGTTCAATTTTTGCTAGTTAGTACTGGTGCAAAAACTGAAAGTGACTGAGAGAAATAGGGTAAACAGTGACATGATTCAAACACACACACACACAGCAGAACATAGCAGGACAAGGTACTGATATCGAAAAATAATAATGATTACACTCACCCAAAATCTAGCAGAGTGTCTTCTCTGGAAGAAGTATTTTCTCTGTGGCTGAGCTGTGACAGACCTTGTAACAAGACACTTTCTTCCTGCAGGGGCAATTAAACATCACACCAAAGAGCACTCTGGGAAGACTATCTGGGACAAGAGGCCATAAAAGAAACCAGAATGGCAACCTCCAAGGGCAATAAAACAGTTAGGGAAAGTTAGAAAAAACATCTCTCACAGCCAGAGGAAAAGAAAACAATGGGAACTAATTAGAACACAGGAAAAAAAGACTACTACATATCTTTTTCTGATTTTAACATGGAGTTTTCCTTTAACCTTGATGCAAAATGGCCACTGAGGTATAATTGAGTTAACAGTAACTGTACTGTAGGAGTCAGTCAGGTAATCTTGGAAGGAAGTGATGGTGGACTGCTGTGCTGTTGGTGTGCTGCACACAGTCACAAGTCATGACAGTAAATTTGTCCCTGGCCTGTGGGAGTGAGTGGGAGTCATCAGAAGGACATTACATTAGTTAGAGGGATCTGAGGTTTTTTTTACAGGTTAGAATACTAATGATATAGGTATTTGCATCTGTTTATCTGTCTCTTTCCATCTCTCTCTCTCTCTCTGTCTGTCCCAGCATACTAATGTCACGGACCCAAGCAGAATATGCCACAATTACAGGCCAGCCATGAAGGGGCTAGTAATGAGAGACTACTGTTTTTTTTATTTAGCAGTTTTACATTAATGTTTATACAAATAATCCATTAAAATGTTTCCTTTAGGCCTCTGTGTCAAATGTGACTGACACTGGCCATTTTTATGCATCTTTTAAAAATATTTGTCAATAAATCAGAACTAATCAGAACTTCACCATGTTCCAGTTCTTATTTAATAATGGTCAGAACTTCACTGAGGTCTCCCAGCCCTGATGTGCTGATGATTGGCATCTTACATATCCAGAGATGCTAGCCAGTTTTGTTGCTTAATGTACTGCTTAATGTACTGCAGTGTAACAAGGATTCCAGAGAAACCATATTAATTTTTTTTTTCTCAGTCTATGTACTTGTTCAGTTTTCTGAGATCAAGAACCAGGCGCATGCCCTATGAATTCTTGGGTACCAGCAGAAGCAGAAAAGGTAAGAGCCAAAAGGCTGGCCTTCAAGAAATATAAGGGAACGCAGCGGGATGAAGATAGGGAGGCATACCAAACTTCCCTAAGGGAAGCAGGGACGGCAGTAAGGCAGGAAAAGGCCCAAACTGAGGAAACACTAGCACGAACAGTATAAGAAGGTGACAAGACTTTCTATAGATACATTAGTGAAAGGACAAAGTCTAGAGGGGGTATTGCTAAAATCAAAGGGGATAAAGGGGTGTGCGAGGAGGAGGAGGACCATGTAAAAGCATCTATCCTAAATAGATACTTCTGCTCAGTATTTACTGAAGAGAAGGCAGAACAGAGCCCACAGCTCAGCACCATGGACACGGGGGGAGGGAGGTGTGCACTAGTCCCTTCACAAAAGAAAGGGTCCTACAAGAGCTCAAAAAGCTCAGGGTGGACAAGGCAATGGGACCTGATGGCATACATCCCAGGGTACTAAAGGAGCTAAGGGTGGAACTAGCAGAGCCATTATCAGAACTGTTTAGTGAGTCTCTGAGCACAGGAGAGGTCCCAGAAGACTGGAGAAGGGCTCATGTGATCCCGCTCCAAAATAGTGGTAGCAGGAGGAGGCAGGGAACTACAGACCAGTCAGTCTTACCTCAGTAGTGGGCAAAATATGGAGGCATTCCTTAAGGAAGGATAGTGCAACACCTGGAATCCATAGAAGCACAGGATCCAAGACAGCATGGGTTTACAGCAGGAAGGTCCTGTCAAACTAATCTCATAGATTTCTTTGACTGAGTAACCAGAGTGGTGGACCAAAGGGGGAGCAGTTGATGTCACCTACCTTGACTTCAGCAAAGCTTTCGATACTGTTCCACATAGAAGATAGATTAATATGTTGGGTAGACTTGGGATGGGTCAGAAGTTGGTCAACTGGGTGGCAAACTGGTCGAAGAGCAGAAAACAGAGAGTGGTGGTAAATGGTATGCAGTCAAAAGAGATGCAAGTCACAAATGGGATACCTCAGGGACCAGTCCTGGGGCCAGTTCTCTTCAATATCTTCCTCAGCGACATTGCAGATGGACTGGAGGGTAAGGTTTGTCTGTTTGCAGATGACACCAACATCTGCAACAGAGTAGATGATCCAGATGGGGTTGGAAAAATAAAAAGAGATCGGGATAAACTGGCAAAATGGTCAGAAGAGTGGCAACAGGGGTTTAAAGCAAAGAAGTGCAAGATCATGCACATAGGGAAGAGAAACCCTGAAGCCACCTATAGGCTGGGAGGGGAGTTGCTGGCAGTCACAAGGGAAGAAAGAGATTTAGGCATCATCATTGCAGATGACCTGAAATCATCCAAGCAGACCACTAAAGCAGTAGGTAAGGCTAGGGGGATGTTGGGGTGTATTAGTAGGGTTATCACAAGTCAGAAGAGGGAGGTAATAATCCCTCTTTGCAAGACACTGGTTAGGCCCCATCTGGAGTACTGCATGCAGTACTGGAGGCCACACCTTCCCAAGGTCATTTACCAAAACGGAGGCAGTCCAGAGAATGGCAACCAAAATGGTGCAGGGACTGCATCAGAAAACATATGAGGACAGATTAACAGAGCTCAATGTGTGTACCCTAGAGCAAAGAAGGGAGAGAGGTGATATGATCGAAACATTCAAACCCTTAAAGGCATTAACAAGGTGAAAGAGTCTAACATGTTTCAATATAAGAAAAATAGCAGGACAAGAGGACACAGCATGAGATTAGAGGGGGTAATGTGAGGAAGTTCTTTTTCACAGAAAGGGTGGTGGATGCATGGAACGGCCTACCTCAGGAAGTGGTGGATATGAATACAGTTCAGGGTTTCAAACAGGCATGGGTTAGGCATAAGGGAGCAATACAGATGAGTATGAATAATAGCCCATTGAAAAAGCAAAGGCTGATGACACATTCATAAGGTAGAAAAATAAATGGGCAGACTGGATGGGCCTTGTGGTCCTTTTCTGCCATCAACTTCTATGTTTCTATGTAGAACCCTTTGTTCCATTTTTTATTTATTTATTCATTCATTTATTTATTTTTTGTTAACTAGGTAGGGGCACTAGACACAAGAGTGACTATTTTCATGCCAGACCCAGGAGGTTGCAAGGTACAGGTAGGCAAGTAGGAGACACGTAACAATGAATAATAGATCTGATACAATACAGAATAGAAGGTTACAACAATTTCAGTGGGTAACATATTTACAGAAGATATAGGTGCAAAAATCCAGGTATGCTGAAACAGTGGACAAAATACCAAATAATTCAAGTTTAAGTGCAAAGGCAAATATTGCCTGACAGGGCTGAGGAAGAGGATATTAATAAAATATAGTGATAGAATCCTATTCCAGGAGTAGATAGAAACAAACCCATTTAAAGAGCTAGCATGAGAGGGACAAGTAAGCAAGATGGGGGGATTAGTGTTATAGGAGAAGTATAAGAGACTGGAGTCTGAGTGAGCCCATGTGGGGTAGACTTAGGACCAGGGGATGAGGTGGCAGAGGCGAGTGGTTTAGGGAGGTTTGAAAAAGGTACAGGGGGCATAGTTCTTAAGAAAGGACTGATGTCACTTTTTGAAAAGTGCATGACTGAGTGCACTACGGACATCCAGTGGTAGGGAGTTGCAGTAGCTTGGGGCTATAATAGAGAAAGCACCAGAACCCTTTGTTGTTTTAGCCCATGGCACTTATAACAAGGTCTTTTCAGTGGACCGTAGCCCATTGGAAGATGTCTGAGGGTGCAGCATGGAGATGAGCTCATCATGTATAGAGAATCTGATAATATTATCTGTAAAAGACCCTAGTGCGAGGAGACGGTGAGCTGAAGGGAAGAGCCAGTTGAGATCATACTGAAGCTGACAGGCTGACAGTGATGCTTTAGGCTTGGGGATGAAGAGGCAAAACGACAGATATTATTATATGCTGTATCCCATTTCTTTAGGATAGTATTTGTGGCATTAACATATGTGACATCACCATATGTGAGTGCAGGAAAAAGGATACATCGGGCAATGGCCAGTCTAACTGAAGGAGTGAGGGAACGGCTCATCCTGTATGCAATGCCAGTATTAGTATTAACAGATTTTGTTGTGAGCTGGATATCGAGGTCAAAGATCAATGACTCATCAAGGACAACTCCGAGATATTTGAAGGAGCTGACCTTCTCCAGAACAGTGCCATCAGGGCACAGGATCCTAAATTGGTCATGGCATGTTTTTAGTTTTGCCCCAGATCCAAAACACATAGATTGGGTTTTACTCATATTGAGTAGCTGCTTATGTTTGGAGAGTCACTGCTGGACACTGAGGAAAGCAGAGGTGAGAGAGAGGTTGATCTCTGATATGGTACTGGAGCTGGAATAAAGTACCAGATCATCAGCATAGAGAATGGAGGTGTAGGAGGGGGTGGCCGACACAATCTAATTTACAAAGATGGAAAAGAGTAGAAGACCCAGGATGGAGCCCTGTGGAATGTCAATGTGTATTGTAGCATGCTCTGATACGGCTGAGTTAAACTTGACAACCTGACCCCTATTTGTGCGGTAACTATGAAACCAGTCAATGGCTGGTTCCAAGAAACCAAGGGATCTAAGACAGGAGAGAAGAAGTGGGTGATCCAAAAAATCAAAGGCTTTCATGAGGTCAATGAAAATTGCACCTGTTAAGTAGCCAGATTCTATAGCAGTTAAAATGTAATTTGTGAACTGGAGCAGGGCAGTGGAGGTGCTGTGATCCTTGCGAAAGCCATGCTGCTTGGGGGAGAGGAGATTTTGATTAGCAAGATGGTCTAGAGTTTGGGCTGCCACTAGCTTTTCAAGTAGTTTGCTCAAAACAGAGAGTATGGCAATGGGTCAGTAATTAGAAATAATCTTTCTAACTCCTTTCTTAAAAACTGGAGTTACTCTAGCATTTTCCCAGATATTCAGGACATAATTATGACAGAGGCATAATGTGAAAAATTTTAGACAGGGGCCCAGCTATAAAAGGAGCAGCCAGTTTCAAGAGTTTGGGCTCTAGGCCATCAAAGCCGACACTAGTGGTGTCAGAGATTTTATTTAGGAGTTTGAGGACTTCAGATTTTGTCATTGTCCAGAAGCGAAAAGGTGGGTAGGGCAGTTGAGGGTCATCAGGGGGTAGGTGTTATGTAGTAGGTGTGGAAGAGAATGAGGAGGTGAAAGTAGCAAGATTTGAAAATTGTTTATTGAAAGCATTAGCAATGATATGAGGATCATTGCACTGAGCTCCATTTAGTACCATATCATTTGCGTTACATTCCTGTTTGGAGCCTAGTAAGGATTTTACATGACTTCAGAACCTCCTGGAGTCACCCGCCACATTTAAACTCTAGCACTAGTTCCACTGCCCTATCTTTCAGAAGGTCTACAATCTTCTGTGCCAGTAGCTCTGACATGTGAACTGACAATGGACATTTTCTCCTGGGTGGATTGTCTCGGGGAAGGGGTCCAACAACTCCAGGGAGTACTCATCCGGAAGACCCTTAAAACACATCTGTCTGTTGATATGGATTCCAATTGATGACAAAACTTGGCAAGGCACCCCCCTAGTGGGGAAATGAGGTCTGCCTTGGGCAGCTGAAGTAAACCTGGTGCTGGAGCCTCAAATGCTGGCATTGAGCACTTTTGGCACCTGTGACTTTGGCTGCACTTTCTTTTTGGACTTGAGGAGGCTGGGATCTCTTATGGGTGCTTCCTCTGCCCTTGCCTTGAAAGAACAGCTTGTTATGGAAAGAACTTCATCCTCTACTTTTCTGTGGGTTTTAGGAAGATTGCCTGGAGGACTTGAGAGTCGTTATTGTTTCATTAGACTTCTTACAAGTCTGCTGCATCTGTTTTCCAAACAGATAAATGCCATCAAAGGGCACATTCATGATCTGTTGTTGGATGTCTGGGTTGATGCATGTATTCCACAGCCAGGAGAGAAATCTGATGCAAACACCAGCAGCTGCAGAGCACGCTGTTGCATTAAAGTCATCCATAGAGGCCTTATACTGTTGGCTGCTATATTTAATACCCTGCTTAAAAGCCAGCAACATTTCCTGTTTGAACACCATATCTGGCAGAGACTCTGCCAGAGATCTGAGCTTGCACCTATGGGCATACTTGTACTTAGAGAAGTGGCCCTAGTAGGTAGGTAGGTAGCTATGCTTATGCCAAGGGTAGTGGAGACATAGACCTACTTGCACAAAGTGTCCACCTTGCGTGACTCCTTGTTAGTCAGGTGCACTGTGATCTCCTTAGGTGCTGTGGCTTTGTCATTCTTACCCAAAATGACAGGGGTATCCACTATTGGCTGAGTGAAATACTTGTTCTTAAACTTAGGAGCCATGATCTTTCTGTCCAGCTATTTGGATACAGCTGCCACAGTAGCAGGCCTCCTCCAGGTCGTTTGGAGAAGGTCTCCAAGGCTGATTGATGGGAGGGACTAATGAGACCAGGATATTAGGCATGTTCATGAACTCCAGTTGAAGGTGCCTAGCCTGCTCTACAACTGATGGCTCAAAAAGTAAGGCAGAATGCATATTTTTGAGCAGCACCTAAAAGGAGATATGTTCCTGAGACAGGTCACATTAACCAGTTCAAGCTTCTCTGGGCCATAACAAGAATATTTATCTTCCCCAACAACCCTCCCTAATCCTCCCCAACATCTCCCCTAAGCCTGTATTACCATATGCCTACTCCTGTGAGCTCGATCACTGCCTTGTGCAAGCAGGAGCCATAGCACACTTTTCCCCTTTCCCCAATTCTCCTTTTTCTCACCCTCTCAGTCACTGCTAGATCACTGCCTTGTGCAGGCAGGGTCATCCAATACACTGGTGGGGTACTACCCCCCCATAGTTGACCTCTGCTAATCCCACCCACAACATCCCTCCCCCAACACTCCCCTCTCTCACATCACTATATATAAAAACTGTCATCGCCTATAACCAGCACCCTACCAGTAGGGCTGTCCACTGCTCTGCCCAGATAGGGATAACAGGACACTGTTGAATTTCAACCCCCCTTCCACCCTTGGATACTCCCACCTACAATACCTTTCTCTCTCATTCATCCTGCCACACTCTACCTCTCATCTCCTCCTACCCCCTTCTAAGTTAATGTAGCCTATCACTGGCCTACCTCTACACTCAATGATGCACTTATAACTCACCCATATACCCTTCTTACATGCACTTTAGTCAACCATTTTGTCTCTGTTTGCCTCGAAAATCATGTCCTGTCTGCATCTCTCTGTAAATTTCCTTTCCTTCTTCCATTCTACCCTCTTCAATTTTTCATTCCCTCCTTCCATTCTTCCTCTCTTTACTCCAGTCACTGTAAATCTTGAATATCTATGTTACACTAATGGCTACCAATAACTATTGGGTCACCTTACCATCTAGTGCTACATACTGTTGTCAAGTTATTATATGTGTTCCAGTGTTACCAACTGTTGCCAGTTTGCTGTATGTGTTTTCATATGAACTATACTTAACTGTTGTATTGTTAGCCAATGTTATCCACCTGTAATCCCTCCTGCTCTCATTGTATGAAAGTAAGCAAACTGTATTCCAAAATTGTAAAATTTCTCTGTATTATATTCCATTGTTCCCTACCCCACAGGTCACACTGTGAGACAAGCAACTTGTTGCTCAGCATGCCTTCCTAGTGAAACATTTCAATAAATAACTAAATAAATAAATAATAATGGGGTCTGGATCAGGTTCATTTCTTTCTAGCCCTGGAGGGGAATAGAAGGGGACCCTAATGGGCAATGACACCAACTGCAGCATCAGCCACACAGGCGACACTGGACCCAGCACCGGAAATGGTCTGAGGAATGGTACCTTCAGTGGCACCAAGGATAGGCCTGGATTTTCCCCAAAGGGGTACCAACAACAGTGCCATTGACACATGCTGTACCCACTGCTCCCCCGGATGGAGCTGGACCCACCACTGAGTGCCCATATGGCACCAAAGGCAGCGCCTGCATCAGCACTGAGGTAAGCCCCAAAGGGCTTAGCCTCAGAACTGGACACAGTCCCAACAATGGTGTTAAGGCCACTGCTAGCCCTGAAGGATTTGTAGTGGCACTGTGGCTGCCCTCATCCCTGAAGGGGTCAGGCAACACACCATAAGTGGAGCTGGCATAGGCAGAAATGATGAAGACACTGACATTAAAGAACTGCTGACACCTCAAAGAAAACTTTGAAAAACACAATATTTAGGTACAATTTAGCTTGCATTCCATATGTATTCAATACATTTCTCCTCCCCATTACTCATTACTGAGCAATTTGCATGGAAACATGCTCTGTATCCCTTAGAGTTCATCTGCCTCTTTAGCTTACTCCCTACTTCATGTCATTGTCCTCTGTTGTGACATCACAGTCTGTTGCCATGGGAGTAATTCTGATGTCACAAGTACAGCATTATGACCTCATATAGGGAGAAAGCAACAGGAATAGATGAACTCTTCAGGAGCAAAGATCCTGTTTTCATGCAGTTGACCTCAGTAATAAATAATATGGAGGAGAAATACAGAATTAATGTGAACTACAAGCTGAACTGTGTCTATATATTATGTTTTGCTAAAGTTATCCAAATGACGTCAGATGCTCTTTAAGGCTGGAGTTGAAGTCTGTCACTTGCCTAAGTCCGAATGACCTAAAGATGGTGCTGGTTCAACTGCCCCCGAAGGGCCAGGAGCTGTCACCAACAATGATGTCACCAAACATATACGCTGCACCCACTGCTCCATAAAAACTTCCCAGTGAAGTCCCTTCTCTTGGACAGAGAGGGGCTCCGAGATGAAGACCTTGACTCAGCAGGCGTAGACATCCCTGTTGTTGTTGGAGGCAAATGTGGGGTACCGGCACAAAAGATTAATAAACAAATTTGCTAGCCTGGGAGTGTGTCCCAGGGTGGTAGCCTGGGTAAAACACTGGCAGGACAACAGGATACAGAGGGTAATAGTAAATGGAGTCCAACAAAGAAAGGGGGGTTTCTAGTGGGGTACAGCAGGGTTCAGTACTGGGGCTGGTCCTTTTTAATGTCTTTATAAGTGACATTGCAGAGGGACTGGAAGGAAAAGTATGTCTCTTTGCAGATGACACAAAGATCTGCAACAGGGTTGATATACAAGGTGGGATGGAAAGGATGAAAACGGATTTGGCAAGGTTGGAGGAATGATCAAATGTATGACAGCTTAGATTCAATGCAAAGAAGTGCAAAGTAATACACCTGGGAAGCAAAAACCCAGTGGAAGAGTACACAATGGGGGGTGAGATACTGACAACAAAAATGGAAAGGGACCTGGGGGTAGTCATATAAGATGACCTAAAGGTGGGCCAGCAATGTGAGAAGGTAGTAAGGAGGACTGGGGGATACTGGGATGCATAGGGAGAGGCATCACCAGTAGAAAACAGGAAGTTGCTGGCCCTCTGTACAGACAGTTGGTAAGACCACATCTGGAGTATTGTGTACAGTTCTGGAGACCCCATCTCTGCAAAGACATAGACAGGGTAGAGGCTGTCCAGAGGAGGGAAACCAAAATGGTGCAGGGTATGCACCAGAAGACGTATGAAGAAAGACTAAAGGAGCTTAAGATGTATAGCCTTGAGGAAAGGAGGGAGAGGGGGGACATGATAGAAACTTTTAAATACCTCAAGGGAATTAAGTCCAAGAGGGTAGCATCTTTCAGAAAAAGAGATATGCAAGAACAAGGGGGCACAATTTGAAGATAGAAGGGGGACGGCTCAGAGGTAATGTGAGGAAGTATTTCTTCATAGATAGGGTTGTAGATGCATGGAACAGGCTTCCTGAGGAGATCATAGAGTCAAACACAGTGGGGGAATTCAAGAATGCATGGGACAGACATAAGGCAATTCTAGTGGGGGGGGTAGGAGGAAGTAGGCTGTTGGTTAACTAGGATCTGCTGCTTATCCATTACGTAGAGAAATGGGCAGACTAGGTGGGCCAAGCAGTCATTATCTGCCATCAGATTCTATGTTTCTATGTTACCCAGGTCCACAGGAATCAAGTGTCACACAGAAGAATGATTGGAGGATGACACTGTTTGGTGCCTTTTCTTCCCCCTATGTTTTTGTGGGAAGACATGGAGATCAAATGATACAAAGACACTGACGCCAAGTGTGAACGAGATCTGGTCCATTACTTTTTGCCACTTCCAAGAGCTGGACTGCCCAATGCCAGATCGCCCACCCAGAGAGAAGTTGTGATAAGACACAGCCCCATTGATAGATCAACTTATATTTTCAGGCTCCCTACCTTCCATGGTCATCGACCATTTTCATGAGGAAGAGCTGAGGAGAAAACTCTAGATCCATCTGTAAATGTAAACTAAACTAACACAAAAATAATGTTCTGTAGATACAAACTAAACTGACACAAAGATAACTAACTCTAGTGTAATTTAATCTAAACCAAAGTCCTAAACATTGTCATCATATAAGGAGTGAAGTTCTAGCCCAAGCAAGGAGACTAGTGATGCTGCTACACCCTCGGTGGCAGGTAAAAAAGGAACCAAGCCAATTGGGAACCGTTGCCACTCTGCACCAGTTTGTGTATGCAGTGACACATTCATGGGGCCTACTCCTGTCACTAGCACCTATCAGAAATGTTCTGGCTCCTATGGGGACCTAGCACCTCTGGATCAAACACTTTAGGAATCTATGGAAAAGACTGATTCTTGGAAGATCCCTGCTTGCAATTGGAGACTTTAATCTGTGTACTCTCTACTTACCACCTGGACTCTAATATGCTGACCTATTTCCTTGCCCCTGAAACTCAAATATGCCCATCCCACCTCTCACCAGAAACCCTGTCTGCAGGCTCCCTTCCGCCTACTACCAACAGTCTGATCTGTAGGCTTCCTTCTGCCTACCTCTCATGCTCTGATCTTTCAGGTACCAAGACACTGATTTACAATACTTTCCCATCTACCAGTGGTACTGTGACTGACTGCCTTCCACCCACCAGACTATGCTGCTCCTTTCTCCTTCTACAAGTACCTGAAATGAAGCTCTGCACATTCCCTGTTGTTTTTCTAATACAAGACATAAACCTGCTTGCTGTCTTACCTGCTTTTGCTCTTACACAACATCGACTGAAATTGAACTAACGACCATTACTTTGATAGGCACATAGTAGTGTTGAGTGAAGTTGGGAAACTTTGCTGCATGAAAAATGTCTCAAAGTTTCCAACTTTGCATACCATCAACTGACAATTTCAGTAGTTCTCACTTGATGAAGTGGCGAAGATTTCTCATAGTGGACATTTACCAGTGAAGTGCTACTTCACATAGCACTTTGTTGCAGTGCCTGGTGAAAGTCACTCTGCTAAGTTTCTTTTAAAAAACAAATTAAACATTAAAACTGCTATCCCACCCTTGTGGGACCTTTGCCCTTCCTCCTTACCCCATATCTAACTATTACAACTCCCCCTTCCACACCCTTGTAGCACCCAACTAGTCCCCCCCCTCAGTCATTGTGAAGTAAATCATAGCCAGCCTGAAATCTCTCATTGCATTTGTAAGACATTCTGCACACTCTCAAATTAATTTCCACTCAGCAGTCCAACCCTCCTTTCCTGCTAATCCCAGTAAAAAAATAAAGCCCCCCTCACCCCCCCAAGGATGTGTACATTTCCTGGAGGGTGACCAGAAGAGCCTTAACCTTTACTTTAGTTAGCTGCCATCTAATGAACAGAATTGTACTAATACTTGTAGTAAATCAACTAATCAGCAGGCTGATCCGCTGGTTTACTACAAGCGCAAGCGTGATTCCATTTTTTAGGTTGTGGTCAGCCAAGACAGAGGGCAGGGTGTGCTAGTCATACTATGTGGGACCTTTGTGTCCTTGTTTTGGGGGGGGGGCAAAGCTGGTAAAAGTTATGAAATCTTCATTATGCTATTTGTAGTACAAAGTCACCAACTTTGCTGGTGAAGCTTAAATTCACAACCTTTCTAAACATACCATTCACTTTCCATATTTATTTATTTATTCTGTTGTTTATTTAAGACTCAGATTACACATACCTTTGCACTAAGTGCTCCTTTACAAAGGTTCCACATCAGTAGAAAGGACCACAGATTAAACAGGACAGTAAAGTATGGTACAATAAAGTGTAAATAGGAGGTACAAAAATCATAATGGATACAAAATCATAATGGATAGTCAATGTAAAACAAAAGAGACACATTATGCTAATCAGTTTAAGGCACAAGGAAATGCATACAGTACATTGATATTGGCCAGCAGGCTTTGTCAAGACAAACAGGGCACAGGGTGTAGGAAGGATGTGGAGGGTGAGCTGGGAAAGAGTAAAGAGTGGGTGGCAGGGGAGGACATGAAGGAGAGGTGGGGGAAGGGGAGGGGGAGGAAGGGTGGAGGGTGGGGATGCAGAGGGGAAGGGTAGGAGGCAAGAGTGCAAAGTTACTGTGAAAGAGGTTGAGTGCTAAGGTCGAGGTTTGGGAAAACATGGTTAAGGGAGACAGTCACAGGTGCTAGCTGTAGAGAGTAGTGACCGAAGATTGGATTTGAATGGGCCCAGCTTAGTTTCAGAGGAGATGTCACTGTTGAAAGCATTCATCCAGAGGGGGGTCTGTAGGTGGACAATCTTTGCCCCTGGGTGGTTCGGTGATGAGGGACCTGTAGGAGCTGAGATGCAGAACCTTGGGTGAGGCATGGATTACGAAGGGGCTTAGAAGATCTTGTACTCCAGGTGGCAAGAGACCTAATGTTATTTTCCTGGCCATCAGGCACATTTGGTATTTGATGCAATTTTTAAGCTGTAGCTGACCAGTTAGGGCATAGAGGTCACGTGTGAGTGAGATGGTGTGCTCCTAAGATGAGAGGACATGCCTTGTTAAGTGGAGATACGCTGGAGGGCGGTATCAGTTGTAGAGTCATAGATGATCAGTTCATAGTCAATTATAGCAATAATAGAGCTCTGTACAGCTGTCCTTAAGGTTTCAGGGGTCAGAGATCACATGTGATTCCACTTCACAAAAGGGGGAGCAGGGCAGAGGCAGGAAACCACAGATCAGTTAGTTTGACTTCAGTGGTAGGGAAAATGATGGAATCACTTTTGAAGGAAAGAATTGTTCAGTACCTAGAGGCCAGTGGGGCACAGGACCCAAGGCAGCATGGTTTCACAGCAGGAAGGTCATGTCAGATGAACCTAATAGATTTGTTTCACTGGGTGACCAAAGTAGTAAACCAGGGAGGGGCTCTGGATATGGCCTACCTAGATTTTAGCAAGGCATTTGACACAGTCACACACAAAAGATTAATATACAAGTTAGCCAGCCTTCGAGTGGGTCCCAAGGTGGTAGCCTGCATAAAAAACTGACTGGACAACAGGATGCAAAGGGTAATAGTAAACGGAGTCCACAGTGAAGAAAGGAGGGTAACTAGCGGCGTACCGCAGGGTTCAGTACTGGGATCGGTCCTCTTTAATGTCTTTATAAGTGACAATGGAGAGAACCTTGAAGGAAAGGTATGTCTCTTTGCAGATGTCACAAAGATCTGCAACAGGGTTGATACACAAGGTGGAGTGGGAAGGATGAAAAGGGACTTGGCAAGGTTGGAGGAATGGTCAAATATGTGCCAGCTCAGATTCAATGCAAAGAAGTGCAAGGTAATACATCTGGGAAACAAAAACCTAGGGAAGAGTACACAGTTGGGGGTGAGTTAATAACAACAACAAAAATTTAAAGAGACCTAGGAGTAATTATATCAGATGACCTAAAGGTGGGCAAGCCATGTGAGAAGGCAGTAAGGAGGGCTGGGGGGTACTGGGATGCATAGGGAGAGGCATCAACAGTAGACAACAGGAAATTGTTATCCCTCTGTACAGACAGTTAGTGAGACCCCATCTAGAGTACTGTGTGCAATTCTGGAGACCCCATCTTCTCAAAGACATAGACAAAGTGGAGGCTGTTCAGAGGAGGGCACCAAAATGGTGCAGGGTCTGCACCAGAAGACGTACGAGGAGAGACTAAAGCAGCTTAATATGTATACCCTTGAGGAAAGGAGGAGGGCGGACATGATAGAAACTTTCAAGTATCTCAAGGGAATTAACAAAGTACAAGAGGGTAGCATCTTTCAGAAGAAGAGATGTGCAAGAACAAGGGGGCACAATTTGAAGATAGAGGGGGGACGGCTCAGAGGTAATGTTAGAAAGTATTTTTTCACAGAGAGGGTTGTGGATGCATGGAACAGCCTTCCTGAGGAGGTTGTGGAGTCAGGAACAGTGGGAGAATTCAAGAATGCATGTGACAGGCATAAGGCAATTCTAGTGGGGGGGGGGTAGGAGGAAGTAAGCTGTTGATTAACTAGAATCTGCAGCTTATCTATCAGGTAGGGAAATGGGCAGACCAGTGGGCAGACTAGGTGGGCAAAGCGGTCCTTATCTGCTGTTAAATTCTATGTTTCTATGTTTCTATGTGTCTGTAGAGTTGACCAATAAGAATATTTATAGCTTTAGCAATATTATCTATATGCACCTCATATGATAGGTTGCTGTCTATGGTGACTTCAAGATACTTAAAAATTGCACCTGTTCGAGGGCAGTACCAAGACAGTTAGTGATAGTCAGAGGATGTTGCCTGTGCTTGTTATGGGAGATGCTGAATAGCAGAAGCTTAGTTTTTTTTATAGTTTAGTAACAGCTTGTGATGACTAAATCATTACTCTACCAAGATAAATCCAAGTAGTAGCTGATTCTCAAGGGGTATAGGCTCTGGGTGAGTTGCGTAAATTATGGCATCATCTGCACAGAGTGGATTTGCTCAGGGCAGGAGCTTGGGAGACTGTTTAGAAAGAGACTAAATGGAAGTGGGCCCAGGATGGAACCTTGAGGAACCCTAGAGCGAAAAGTTCCTGAGTCAGAGAGGACGTTGACAGTTTTGACTTGTTGAGTGCTGTTGTCCAGATAACTTATAAACCAGGCAGAGGAGTCAGAGGAGAGCCCTGCATTAAGTAGTTGTCCCAGAAGTAGAAGGTGATGGACTGTGTTGAATGCTTTTGTCAAGTCAATGAAGGCAGCACCAACTAATTGAGCATGGTCCAGGGAGCAGTGTATAGAACTGGTGAATTCCATAAGGGCCAAAGTGGTGCTATGCCCTTTTCTAAACCCATGATGTTGAGTGCATTGGATCTTATGTTTGTCAAGATATTCAGTAACCTGGTCAGCTACAATGCATTCAAGTACCTTTGAGAAAGGTGGTACTATGGAGATAGGCCGGTAGTTCATGTGAAGTCCTGTCTCCACTTTTGTAGACCGGGATAACTGTGGCTACTTTCCATTTATTGGGGAACTGTGCGAGTCTGAGTGAGAGGTTAAAGATCCTGGTTAAAGGTGCTAACATGTCCACAAGGGTGAGGGACAGCAATTTGAGGTCAAGGGAGTCCCCACTGTGTTTAGATTTACCAATTGCGTTAGGGATGTATTTTTGGGCTTCATGCAACAAGACTTCTTTAAAGTAGAATGGCAGGTAACTGGTCACTGGAGGAGAGCTTACAGGATTGGCCAGGGTGACATCTGCATCATAAAAGTCAGATGGAAGAACACTGCTAAGGTCCATGAATGTGTTATTAAAAGTATTGGCAATAGTTAGGGGATCCAGAGTTGTAGTCCCTTCAGTGTCCAGTAAAGTGGGAGTTGTTTTCAGGTTTTTCCCTGTAACTTCTTTGATATTATTCCAGAAAGCTTTACCATTGTCCCACATGTCAGTATGTACTCCCTTGTAGTATTTATTTCTCTCAAGGCAGATGTACCTTGTGCAATCATTCCATGCTCTTTCGTATTTCTGAATGTTCAATTGCATGCTGGTGGCTAGAGCGCAATGCCAGAGGTGGTCCCTAGATTTCATATGAGCTAATAAGTCTGCAGAGAACCAGTGGTTGCAAGGTCCTTTGATTTTCTACTTTTTTAGGGGTGCATGGGAATCACAGGCAGCATTAAAGGTGTTGATGAAGTGCCGTGTTGACATCCTTTGCACTGTCGATGGGAGTCCAATTTTGCACTCTAATGAGGGATTTGAGGAGTTCAAGAGGACCCCATGCTAGGAACCTGCTGGTGCTTGTCTTTGGTGGAGGTTTGCAGAATCTGTTTGTCCACATGCAGATGACAGGGGAATGGTCACTGAGCGTGTCTGGGAGGACTGTAGTGTTAGTAATGTGATCAGAATGACTGGTTAGAACCCAGTCCAGTAGGCTGCTTGATCCCATTTTGTAGTTGGATCTAGTCAGCGACTTAACCAGCTTGGAAAAGTTTGTGGCAGAGATGGCATCCCTAAAGCTCCCATTCTCAGGTGCAAGACAATTAATATTAAAATCTCCCATCAGAATTAACTCCAAGCCAGGGGGTTGGTTTCTTCTGATAAAGTCCATGACAGAACTGAGACCCTTCCCCTGTTCTTTAGGAGGGATGTACACTGATGCTACAGTAAGTGCCTTATTATGGGCACCTAGCAGAATTTTGGTGGTTAGTATTTGTGTGGTTGAACCAGTAGTAGGTACCGGCATGGGGTATTCCATGAGTGACTCTTTGAGATAGATTGCACATCACCATCCTCTCATGGTAATCCTGTCCAGTCTGAAGATGGTGTAACCTGGCATGGCAATAGCCATGTCAGGGATTTTTGGTGTGAGCCATGTTTCAGCAGTTGTCAGGATATCTGGATTGTGTTTGTTAACAAAGACTTGTAGAGCATCCAGTTTAGGGAGGTGACTGCAGATGTTCATAGCAGTTAAAGTAACCCTGGCTGCATTAAAGAGGCTGCCTTATATTGTGGGCTGGGGGCAGGGTTTGGATGAATATTTTCAGACAGCAGTAATAACATAAGTATAAGTCTGATCAGGCATAATCTTAACTGCCTGTAGGTAAGTCTTGCCATCTACCTCTGCCTGGTGTCCCAGCTTAGTTGTTGTCGGCATTCCCAGAGGGTGGGCATGAGGGATAGGGGGGAGAGTGATAAAGTATGGGGGCTTGTTACCTATCCCTGATGGTAAGCGTCAAACCAGTCGTAAGGCATAGAGTTACTATGTGCTGAGAGGCAATCGGAGGTGAGAGTACCAGGAATAAGGCACATTTTATTGAGCACGTAGCAGGGACTTTGGGAGGTGTAGCAGGCTTCCGGTATGCCTGTGTGTGAAGTCAGCAATATGAGCACAAATAAGCGAGGGACAGATGAGACAGCATCATTGTATTTAGGTAGGTATTTGATGCGCCAGATAGGATAGGAGCCCCTAGTGGCTGCTACATATAACCTGCTAATGGTGGAGTGGACACAGTAAATTTCACTCCTACCAGGGATATAGCCCTCTAGTGGCTAGAAGATATCATCTGCTAATGGCAATGTCAGCAAAAAAAATTTGGGGGGAAGGGGCTTGGAATTAGAACAGAGACTTAGTCAAAAATCAAGCAGTGAAAGAAAGAAAGTTTGAATCAGAACAGGGACTTAGCCATAAAAATAAACAGTAAAAGTAAGAGTGATTTGCTACAAGCTGATTTGTTTTGTTGCACTTCTGTATCTTGCACCCTCTTTGGAAATTTATGTATCTTCTACTGTGTCAGATACATTGCCTGGATTTTGTTACCATTGTTATTCATTCCTTTCCTCCCATAAGGCCTTTATTGCAATGCATTTTTTACAAGTATTCTTTACTCTTTAAATTGCTGTACGTGACTGGTAATCACTGCTGAGATTATACTGACATTCCTATTTTTTTTTTTTTGCATCAGTTAGCACTGATATCTCTTCTGTGCAGTTGATTTTTGTACTAACTGTCATGTTTTTCCCTTTATCCCTCCTCTCTCACACCCCCATCTCTTCTCTTTTTCTCATACCTTCCCTTTCTAGTAGTGTTTCCAATTTGTCCATTATGTCATCTGTTTTCCCCTTCCTATTTTCTCATTCTGCACCCCCACCTTCCTGTCTCCTCTTCGCACCTGGCCTCCACCTACTATGATAATCCTCTTGGTCTCCTTGTATTATATTTTCCATACATTATCCCCATTCTTGTCTGCTTTTTCCAGTACATACTACAAAAGACGGGGAGATAGATGTGTAGGCATCCTTGATAAAGCACATGTAGTCTGTGGTAGTGGAACTGTATCCTCATTTGTACAGGTCACTTCAGGGCCTGCTTAAAATGAGGGAAATACAATATAGGAGACAGTTCAGATGCAGTGCATGGGTACAGCAAACCCCAACACATATGTCGATACCTTGTGGGTGAGGTTCCTTAACCCACCATAGGGTGTGGTGTCTGTGCCAAAACACTGCTCCATCCCCACCCAGGCCATGACTGGTGCTGCATGCTACAGGATCTTCTCCATCAGCCTTGTATCATTAAACTGGCAGAGTTCAAACCTGAGCTCAGCTCACTGGCATGGTAACACAGCTTGTTCCCCAGAGGTGCAACAGACATCAGTGCAAACAATGTTACTTAATATTTTTTTTATTTTAATATTTTGATCTCAGACTTTCAACATAGTCTTCTTATGAGCCTACCTCATAAACCCCATAGGTAAAAATGTTCAAATCGTTGCCGAAATGCCATTCCTCACCACAGATGTGAAAACACATTTTGGACAGGATGTGAAAAATGACAGATGTACTGTTCATGAGGGGATTTGAAAACATGGGCATGTTGAAAATCTGGAGTCGAAATATTGTAAAATACCAAAGTTATGCACCTGCATAGAAACTGTGCAACACATGCTCATAACGCAGTCATTTTGTGGAATTTGTTCATCAGATTTTCTAAATGGGCTTTTTGGGATCCCACCTCATGAACACTGGTACTGTTATTTCCTTAATTGGTGCCAAAAGGTGATTTTGCAGTCGCTGCGTGGAATCACCTTTTGGGACCGATTAATGAGATAATAGTACCAGTGTTCATGAGGTGGAGTCCCAGAAAGCCCATGTTGGAAATTTGGTGGAAAAATAAAAAAAAATGGCAAAGATATCATCGTAATTTCAAAACGCCATTAAAATACATTATACGGCATTTACCTGTATTCCTCAGTTTGTGGTTCAGCTTTGAAGAGTGCAGCTGTATCCTGGTCCACAAAAGATAACATTATCCAACCTCTAGAGGTAAGTATAGGGTAAGGGTCAGTAGATGCTCAGTGGGAGGATTGGGATGGGGGGAAGGGAATGGCAGATATGATGAGGAATGGTTTTCTTTTTTTGCAGGTTCCAAAAAAAAAAAAGATGTCGGTGGACTGTTTTTTTTTCACAGGACACTAGGGCTGGGCTCCCCAGTGTTCCATACTGCAGGGGGGCATTCACTTAATTCCAACATGGGGATTGGGGCCCCTGATGTCGGTCATTAGAAATTAAACAAGAGGCTGCAAGGGAGGGGGTCCAACACCGGGGTGGGCTTTCCGGTGTCAGATTATATTATAAAATCAAAAAAATACACTGCCACTGGGGATTGGGGCCCTCTGTGTGCAGATGACATTTGGCCTCAATGGTTCAGCCACAGACAGGCTGGTGGGGCTACAATGACAGTAGCCCTGTCCCCGACCCAGATGAGTAATGACAGCAGGGGCCTGCACTATACGACACAACTGTCTATAATTAATGACAGCTGTATCATATAGTGCAAGTACTATAAGACAGCTGTGTTGTATGGTATACTTGATAGTACTTGCACTATATGACACAGCTGTCATTCATTAAATGCAGCTGTGTCATACTGTATTTGTCCCGAAGTTGGGAGGTAAGTATAGGGTAAGAGGGGGGTGGGCAGTGGGCACTCAGTGGGAGGATTGGGATGGGGAGGAGATGAGCAGCAATTACAGGGGACAGTTTTATTTCTTTCAGGTCTAAATGAAAAAAACAAAGATAGCAAACGGTTTTCTTTTATGCAGCTATATACATATATATATATATATATATATAAACATAGAATTTGACGGCAGATAAGGACCGCTTGGCCCACCTAGTCTGCCCATTTTCCTACCTAACAGATAAGCTGCAGATCCTAGTTAACCAACAGCTTATTTCCTCCTACCCCCCACTAGGACTGCCTTATGTCTGTCCCATGTATTCTTGAATTCCCCCACTGTTCTCGACTCCACGACCTCCTCAGGAGGCTGTTTCCATGCATCCACAACCCTCTCCGTGAAAAATACTTCCTCACATTACCTCTGGAGCTGCTCTCTATCTTCAAATTGGGCCCCTTGTTCTTGCACATCTCTTTTCTCTGAAATATGCTACCTCTTGGACTTTGTTGATTCCTTGAGGTACTTAAAAGTTTCTATCATGTCCCTCTCTCCCATCTTTCCTCAAGGGTATACATATTAAGCTCCTTTAGTCTTTCTTCGTGATGTCTTCTGGTGCAGACCCTGCACCATTTTGGTTGCCCTCCTCTGGACAGCCTCCACTCTATCTATGTCTTTGCGGAGATGGGGTCTCCAGAAGTGCATTCTTGAATTCCCCCACTGTTCTCGACTCCACAACCTCCTCAGGGAGGCTGTTCATAGACTTTACCATTCTATATATATATAAAACCAATGTATTGGGACACCGGGAGTGGGCTCCCTTCCCAGTGTCCCATTCAGGAGTGTGTGTATGTGTGTGAGTATAATTGCATGAAACAAGGGGCTGTGGGGGCATCTGACACTGGGGGGGGGGGCATCCCAGTGTCAAATTCTACTAATAACTAACTAAATAAATTAAATAAAAATAAATAAATAAAGACATACACATACACACACACTGCCACATAGGATTGGGGCCCCCACTGCGCAGATTACAATTGGAAGGCACAGTCAGCTGAGCTACAATGACAATAGCTCCAGACCTACTACTGGCAACAGCAGCAGGGGTTGCACTATATGACACAGCTGTTGTACATTAGCGTCAGCTGTGTCTTATAGTACAAGCTACTGCTTTTGCAAAAATTCTGTTATAAATAGAACATTGATTGTTTAAACTGCACATGCTCAGAAATTGAACTTTTTTATTAAATAATTTAAAAACTATTTAACTATGAGACCTAAAAACAACAAAATCACAAACCTTGGACCAACCTCTATTAAACCTGAACGTTTCAGGATTCAAAGGCTCCTATTTTTTAAGTTAAAGGGTGGCAAAAAATATTAAAGTTTTAAAAAAACAAGCATTTGTCAATGCCGAATGTTTGCTTGCTGGCATTGGCATTGGTAGTGTAGAAGTTACAGAGCTGCATAATAGGAATGGCAGTGAAGTATTGAACTGAAGCCAACCCCACCACCACCACCCTGCAGAGAGTGACAGGCATTGGGGTGTGCCTTTGGGTCGTCAGGCATAACGGCCATGCCATATCACCACACCCTACCCTGCAGACACTGACAAGTGTCACGGTGTGCCTTGGGGTCTTTGGCCCTTATGCGCACCCCATTCCATCAGGAAATATGGTGAGATGGGTGCGGTATAGGAGAACGGGGTGAACTTTGGGGCCGAAGAGTCCAAGGCATACCTCAATGCCTCTCACTGGCTGCAGGATGTGGAATGGTATGAGCATTACAGGCAAGAGTCCTAAGTCACACCCCTGATGCCTGTCATTCTCTACAGGGTGGGGCGTTTGTGGTTGGAAACCTTAACACCTCAGGCATTCGTTGGTATTTCCACTTCAAATTTTCAACATGGTTTTTTTGTGAGCCCCACCTCATGAACAGTGGCAATATCAGTTTGTTAGCTGAAAGCTGCTTATGCACAGCGACTATGGCATTTAGCACCACAGGTGCAAAAACACATTCCGAACAGGATGTGAAAAATGACAGCTGTACTGTTCATGGGGAGGTGAAAAAAATGGCAATGTTGTAAATCTGCAGTAAAAATACTAAAAAAACTGGTGAAGTCACAAGTGTGCATAGAAACTATGCAACGCACACCCGTAATGTAATTAATTTGGAGAGTTTTTACAGCAGATTGTCAACACAGGCATTTTGGGACCTCCGATCATGAACAGTGTCACTGTGATTTTCTTTATCTGTCCTGAACAATGATTTCCCACAGCGACCACGCATCTCTGCGCTGAAAGTGTGAAAACACATTTCGGCCATGTTGTGAAAAATGACAGCTGTACTGTTCATAAGGCAGTGTGGAAGAATGCCACTGGGGAAAATCTGACTGAAAATATTACAAAGTCATGAACTTACGTGGGTGCGTGGAAACTGCGCATTGCTCACTCGTAACACAGTCATTTGATGGACTTTTGTCACCAAATTTTCAACATAGCCATTTTAAGACCTCTGCTCATGAACAGTGTCACTATGATTTTCTTAATGTGTCCCATACATTGATTTCGCACACCGACTGCGCCATTGTGCGCTACATGGGCGAGAACATGTTTTGGGCAAGATGTGAAAAATGACAGCTGTACTGCTCATAAGGAAGTGTAATAAAATGGCAATGTTGAAAATCTGGAGTGACAATATTGAAAATCCACAGACTTACGAGCGTAGGAACGTAGGAACAGTGCAGCGTATGCTCATAAAATAGTCATTTTTAGGAATTTTTCCACCAAATTTTCAATATAGGCTTTTTGAGAGCCCACCTTATGAACAGTGGCAGTGTCATTTCATTACTTGGTTCCGAAAGGTGATTTCATGCGGTGACTGCGAAATCACCCATCGGGCCCGGTTAACGCCATGACAGTGATAGCATTCATGAGAAGGGGTCCCAAAAAACCCCATGTTGAAAAATCTGTGCAAAAATTCCAAAAAATGCCTGAGATATGCCGCAAAGTTGAAAAAACCCTATCTATCCCATTATACAGCTTACCGGCATTTCCTCAGTTCACGTCGGCTTTGAAGAGTGCAGGCGTAGTTCCCGGTCCACCAAGATTGTCGCGCCCAGAGTCCAGAGGTAAAGTATGGGGTGGGGGGGATGGGAAGGCAGGGTGCACAGTGGTGGGTGTGGGTGGGCTGGTGAACGCCGAGGGAACGTTTTCTTGTTTATAGGTTTTTTTTTTTAACAGGAAGACGACACGGGACATTTGCCACACTGGGGTGAGCTCCCAGCGTGGCAGCTAGAAGGCTGTTTGGGGGAGATGGAGCTGACAGGGGACTGGGCACCCCCATCGGCCATATGGACTTGTGCCATGCTGGGGTGGGCTCCCAGCGTGGCAGCTGTAAGGCTGTTTGGGGGGGGCTGGAGCCAGCGAGGATTGAGCACCCGTCGCCCTCTGGATGTGTTGCCAGCTGGGGTGGGCACCCAGTGTGGCATCTCTAAACTCTGTTTGGGGGGGGAAAAGCAGCACAGCCGATGGGGAATTTGGCACCCCCATTGGCTATACAGTGTGTGCGTGGGGGGGCGAGCACACAGTATGCATGTGCGTGTGTGTAAGGCAGTATGCGTGTGCGTGTGTGTAAGGGGGGAGCACACATGAGCAGGCGATATCTTATTGCTGCTCACTGAAGCGTAGCTCCCTCTTTCAACTGTATGCCACTGCATTTTCAACTGCTGTCATAGACAGCTCCAGCAGTGAATGGAGAACTGCGACCATGCCTGCAAACACACTGACTGAATTGGAAGACTCTGACACACCTCCAAAAAACTCGGATGATGGCACTATGTTTCTTGCACATGCATGCAAGCAAACATAATGAGACTTTTGCATTTGTTTGCACCTCTGTAACTTTGTCTCCCCTGACCCAATCTACATGAAATTTACAGGATCAAGAGATCCTGGCACAGAGGCTGTGCTTTTTTACATTTCATGTAAATCCGTTGAATGGGAGCAAAGTTATTAAGGTGCAAAAAGTTGAGTCTAACATAGAAGTGGTTAAGCAACCCTAATATACAGTGTATATATATATATATATATATATATATATATATAATATATATATAATAAGATAATCCACTCTAGGGTGTGCGGTTTGCACTCTGATATATCGTGCCTTGTTGTGTGTTGTGATGCACGAGGGCCGCAGGCCGAGTTCATTCTAACCATCGCAAGTGGCGATATCAGAGCACTGACGACACCCTACAGTGGGTTATCTATCTTATAAAATGGCCACAAATGTTTTTGGGGTGGGTGAAAAAAGTAATCCCTCTCTCTAGCTGGTAAATAAATGATATGCTGGCAGAGGTTTAAGATAAGGTTGTGTTGAAAAACGTAAGAGAATTTTTTTTTTGCACTTGCATCATTTCTGTCACAGAAGGTGATGTTTGTAGGGAGAGGGAGGCAAATATGATTGGGGAGCACTTTCACTGTAATTGCTAAAATGTAGCTGCTAAATGATATGGTACAGGATTTAACAAACCTTGTCTGTGTACAAAAAAGTAAGAGAAACTAGTTTTTTTTAAGTTGTCTTCTCTTAATTTGTGTGAAAAAAGTTGCATTCGTAGGGAGAGTAGCGTGATCGTGGAGAACTTTCACTTTCATTGCCGAAATGTAGCGTGACCGAGCGGTGCGTAGTGCAGAAAGTGGGAACCTGTTAAGAGTACAAAGTAAGCTCTTCTCTGTTTAGAAAAAATAAGCAAAGTGAGTCCCTCCTGTTAGCTTGTCTTAGCTTTGAGTAATAGAAGTTGCAGACTGTATGCAGAAGGGAGTGAGATAGACCAAGTGAGTTGGGAGCTTTAGAAAGGTAGAAGGAAGCCAGAGTGAGTGTTGCTACCTTCATAAAGCTACCAACTTGCACCGTTGGTCTATCCTCGCTCCCTTCTCCCCTTCCAGTCAGAAACTCAGGCTGCCAATAGCTTGCTTTGGGACTTTCATAGAGTGTACAAGATAACCATGAAAGATGGAGTTGCAGGTGAAGGTGTGGCAGGTGAGCAACGTTATTGTCATTAACTTCATGAAAACAGTTCTAGCACTTAGGCAGAATTTGAGTTTTGCTGGGTGAGATCAGCATTGTTGAAATCAATGCTGATGAGGTAATCACAGTATGTATAAATGTCATGCAGCAGGATTTATCACACTCTGGTGAGGTAAGCAGAGTGTGATAAATGTCAATTGGCTGCATTTATCACCCTCCAGTGTGATAAATGTCAGTTGACTGCATTTGGGGATGAGTGATATGTGTTTTTATTTTATGTGTTACCAGCTCACCCCTGTTATATGAACATATATGTCATGTATATACCCTGGGGGGTCTCACTGCAAACCACAATGAGTGAAAGGGATCTGGGGGTGGTGGCAGACACCAAAATGAATATCACTGAAAACTGTATAAGATCTGTGGCAAAAGCAAACAGGATTCTGGGCTGTATAGCCAGGGGAATTACGTCCAGGAGGAGGGAGGTGATCCTCCCTCTGTATAATGCCTTGGTCAGGCCACATCTCGAGTATTGCATGCAGTTCTGAGACCTCACCGCAAGAGGGACATAGCACTGCTGGAGAGGGTCCAGAAGAGGGCAACCAGGATGATTCAGGGCATGAGAGAGAGGACCTATGAGGAAAGGCTGGAAGAACTTGGGCTTTACTCACTGCAGGAGAGGAGAGACGGGGGGACATAATAGCAGTCTTCAAATATGTGAAAGGGATAAATGGGTGGAGCCAAAGAGATGTTCGGACTAAAGAAAGGGGGCACAGCCTGGGGGCATGAGTGGAAGCTGGAGGGGGGAAAATTACAGGTGAGAATGAAGAAGACATTACTTCACTGAGAGGGTGGTGGGGCCATGGAATGCACTGCCCGGGAGTTGGTGGAGGAGGGCACAGTGGAAGGCTTCAAGAGGGAGTGGGACAGGTGCATGGGTAAACTAAAGCTAAAGATGACCCTGTCTGGGGCTAGGGGGGTAGGAGTGTGAGCGCCCAATAGGGGCTGGCTACTGAGCAGACACGACAGACCATCAGGTCTATTCTGCTGGCTTTTAGTATGTTAGTATCTCTCTCTCTCTCTCTCTCTCTAAATATATATATATCTACAGTATATATAAACACACACACACATATTTCTAATAGAAGGCACAGCAAAATTCTTGGTGCTCGATTCTCTAAATAACTAGTGTGGCTTGCACCAATTGCTCATGTGGCATGTACCCTGTGCCCAGTTCTCTATCAGGGGATCCCCCTGGCAAAGTCCCATGGCTTGCAGCAACGTTAAAAGTGAGCCAAACAGAGGGCACATCTGGACAGGTTGCCGCAAGCCTGTAGCAATCTGCAGCAATGTGCAAAAGCACTAGTGCCCCTCCACCCCCAATCACTGGTAAATAATAAATTAGTGGCCTCTTTTCCCTGGTATTTTAGTGGCCCCCTTCCTGAACCCCGATCATTGTTAAAATAATTAATTAAATAGCCCCTCTCCATGGTAGTCTAGTGGCCCCCCTCCACAAACCCCGATCATTGATAAAATAAACAAACTGCCCTTTTCCCTGGCAGTCTAGTGGCCCCCTCCCCAAATCCCAATCATTGTTAAAAACATAATTAAATTGCCCTTTTCCTTGGTAGTCTAGTGGCCCCCTTCCCCAAACCCTGATCATTGTTAAAATAAATAATTCAGTTGCCCTTTTGCCTGGTAGTCTAGTGCACCCCCAATCCCAATGACCCCCAAATTACTGTATCACATCACACCTGGTGGTCTACTAGACCCCTCACCCAGCAGTGCCCTACCACCCCATTTCCCCCAACCCATAAGGGAGCCAGTGACTGGCACAGCCCACCTCACACCACTGCAGCTAGCCACTGACTGAGCTCTGAGTGAGCACGTACTATAGTAGAACAGAAAGAGAATTCTTAAACAGATAATCCATTTGCACAATACAGCATGATTTTTTCCTGCAATAGACAAACAGAAAATTGGAACTCCCATGTTGTACATTGATTATCCTATGAGGTAGGTTCAAATATTCATGTTATCTGCTTTGAAACATTGTTATTGCCACTGTGCTCTCATGGTTGTGCAACTCATTCAAGTGTGCAATAACAACATTCCAAACCAGATAACATTCATATTTGAAGCTACTTCTTGAGGTAATCTCTATGAATTACAAATTGCACAAACATTAAATGATCAGAAACATTTCCTTTTAAATTTCCTCAATGGAAATATAGTCAATCTTAAATAAATATGACTCTAAATTGTTCTTTCAAAAGCCATTGTGTTCTTTTTCCTCTATATTATGGGACAATTAAAAATGTATGTATCACATACCTTCTAACACCGATGCTGTTCCATTCTCATGACATGTTAATTGTTTCCCACAGGGTTCATAGTGCCATATACATTCATCGTCTCTGTTATAGTAGTCACAGAATACAGCTGCAAGACAATTACAGTATTATTATTGATGAAGAATAATACAGTAAAATAAAAAATAACTGGATGTTTCAAATGTAATCTTCTGTACCTTTTACTGCCCCCTTCCATTATGTAAGTCATGTTTTTGATTTGTTTAAATTGTGGAAACATTTTCTGTGGAAAAACTGCATTGAATGGTGCAGTGCTAAATTTTCTGTGAGTTTTACTGCAGAAATGACCTATTCCACCTCTGTGGTTTATAGACTTTCAGGAAAATCCACACAGTCCTTGAAGAAGTAGAATTTTGCAATTGGACACAATAGGCTACAGGGTTTTATTGTTATTTTTGGTTTCCAGGGCCTAATGTTGTGAATGATAAATAACTGTACAGATTTAGTTCCAAGAACTGAGTTCATTATTTTCACAGACCAATTCTCAAGTCATTGATGATACTTAGGAGACTGGCTAGTCTACTTAGCATTACCTATGATGTGAGACCCTCCTCTCCCACCCACCCAGGTGCATGCATTGCTATTGCTGTCACATGACAGTTGTAACTTATGAACAGTACCCAGTTGGTTGGGATGGGAGACTGCTGAGTTAGCCTGAAATTGGACTATAGTTGCTTAACCCCAAACAAGATATTATGGGTCAAAATGGGGTCCATGTCAGTTAAATGGCCCATGGATGATGGGTAAGGGGTGCTGTATGAAAAAAATTATGTCACCTAATGACTCCAGGACATAGATTGGCAAGGGATGATTGGTGTAGAGATATATTTAACATATTGTATTGTACAAGACTAAGTCTTTGGAAAATTCTAGTGGTTTCCCAGTAAAAAAGATGCATACCCTTTGTTTAGATTATTTAGTTATTGTTACCCAGGAAAACAAAATTCAGCCTTAGGTTTATTTACAGTCATGTCCTGGCTGGTAACAACAGCAGAAGTACAGTATCAGGGAAATTGTAGTGTATGCACAAAAACTCAAACATGGGATTGTATAACATATCATACTCTCAAGAGAATCACTATGGGCAGTTGTGTGACACAAGAATAGGAAGTCATGCTACCATGTAAATGATTTAGTTGGCTCCACAATCCAGATCTACACAGTCTGGTCACTAGGGCCAAATATGTTGTTTAAGGAAGCACTCACTGTCCTCTGAAACTGTGGCAACCTACCATGTCCCTGCCTAGCCATTTAGGTTGGGCCATCTGGGGGGGGGGGAGGCACACAATGCCAGCTTTTGTAAATGTTGGGACAGCTAAACTGACTGGTATGATGGAGCCAGGGATGACCTCAAGCTGATATAAGGAGGCAACAAAAAGACACATCTGCAGCTCAAAATGGAATAAAAGAATTATACAAACTGAAGGTTTTTTTTGGGTACTCTGTTTCTTCCCCCACCCCACCCCACCTCCAGGTCGGCAACCATCCTAGACACCCATCCACACCTGTACCTCAATATCAGGCTGCATTCCCTCTTCCCCCGTGGCTTACTCTCCGTGGTGGGGCAGTGAAGAGCTCCCCCAAGCTACTACTTACCTTGAATAGGATCCAGTTCAAGGAACACTATTCAGGGTCAGGACCTGCAGCAGGTGGCTTCCTCATCTAGCCAACCTGGGACCATTTTCTCATTTTTTCCTTCCCTCGAGAGTGGGACATGCAAAGATGTCTGGGGAGAGAACGCGCATGCATCTGCATGTATTCCTCCCAGGGCCTGCCCCACTCAGTGCTTGTCCTGCAGATTCAGTGCTCTGTCCACCAGCTGCCACCAGGGGCCAGTGGCACACTGACCACTGAAATATCCCCTCCCCAGAAAGGGAGAGCAGTCCCTTGGACACTGGATCCTTCTCCACCCCTGCCGACCCCTGGTGGTCCGTGCCCATTTCTGAACATGGATCGCCGGCATAGAGCGAGGTAAGTTGACCAGCACCTCAGCCCTTAGCGGCATCAAGCTGGCATTTTGTTTTAGAATGTGTTAGACTGGAACATAATTAATAGTGAAACAATACAGTGTTTTTTTTAAGAATTTGAGGGAAGTTAAAGTCACTTTGGGGAACATACTATTTAGACAGAATTCAACTTAAATTTTATATATGGTCAGCATTTATCATCCCTTTATCTCCTTGCTTCACTGATATGTATCCATTGCTGAAGTCATAAACTTTGTTAGCAACATGATCATTTGTTGCTGTGGCAATGATTAGGATGCATAAATAGAGGATTGTAGCTTCTGCAAAGGCATAAACAGAGGGAGCATATCAGCTTTAGGGAACAAGGTTTCTGCTGCTATGTAAATTAACCTACTAATGAAATGTGAGAGAAACAGAAATATAGACAATTGGTCAAACATAACCTGACTTGTCAAATTTTTTTTTACTTTAAAAGTTTTTTCAAAAGTGAAAAACTCACATTAAGCAGCAGATAATTTCCAAAACATCACGTGCATAATTAACTTATTAGTTTTTATGGTGGTAAAGTGAAATGGATTTGGAAACCGTTCCTATTTTCAACCATTTCCAAGGTTTCAGTACAGTTCATGTGGGAGATAGTGGAGAGCTTTAACTTGCAAATACAGACGTACTGTACAGTAGCAGCAGATATAGATATAGATATGGAGCAGGTTGCATTGTACAACTAATTCAGACTACAAAGGTATTTAAAACTGCAGAGACTGCAGCCGGTGTGGATGCATTAGGCAGTAAAGTATATCTGGCATTCAAATGGGAGAAAAAATTATTTGGGTTACCGTGACAATGAAACAGATGTACTTAACAGTTGTGTAACTGTCATTTTATTGCAAGAAAATCAATTATTCCTTCTAATCATGATTTTTTTTAGATCATTTTCCCAAATGCAATTTATTTTGTTTATTTAAAAAGGAAAAATAGGAAAACGATAATAATATGATGCCAACTTGAATATTAGGTTGAAAAGAATTACATTTCTTTTTCAAATACAATGCTTTTAATTCAGTAATATTTGGTAACTCAGTGTCATCAATGCCTTTCTCCTTCCATTACATGCTTTCTTTTAACAAAAAGAATTAAACTTACGGCACATTTCTGGAGTGCGCCATCGAATACAAACACCTGCTTTGCTGCATTCTTCTGCATATATAGCTACAGCAGTGCAGAACCCAAGGAACTTCCCCTCCAAATCACAAACACAAGCTTCTTGAACACAAGCATCATAGTAGGGATGCGGATCCACCTAGAGCAGAAGTAATGAAACATTATTATACTAGTTCAACATTTGGGCATCATTTATGCTTTCTGTTTAAGTGGAACTCTAACTTGACATTGTGCTGTCAGGATATTAGGTTTGGACACGGATTTGAGCTCTTATGAGCAAGAACGTTGGAAGCTGGCTACATCACAAATATGACATTTACAGTTTTGTAGGACAAAGAAGTCTATTACCATATGCAGTGGCACCCCTTGCTTACCAGCCAAGGAATAGCAATGACAATGCAGAGACTCTCTATCCCAACCAAACTGATGGAGCTGATGAAGTAAGAAAGTGCAAAGAAGATTAAAGACACAAAGAGACATGGCACTCACCATCACAAATCTCCCAGCACGTATCTCATAGAAATACTCTCCAGTCCATATATTAATTGTGAACTAGTTTCTTTTTTTTTTTTTTTGATGATCGAAAGGGGTAAGTTAAAAGGCAAGAAGGTAAGTAGCAGCAAAAAAAAACCAAATTCAATGTTTTTCAGTGAATCTACTTTGTCACATGACTTTTGACAAAGTATATTCTTTGTAAAATGCTGAGTTGTTTTGTTGCTATCTGCCTACTTAAACATAGAAATATAGGTACATAGACTCTGATGGCAGATAAGGACCGCTTGGCCCACCTAGTCTGCTCATTTCCGTACCTATTGGATGAGCTACAGATTCTAGTTAACCAACATCCTACTTCTTCCTATCCCCCACTAAAATTGCCTTATGCCTGTCCCACGCATTCTTGAATTCCCCCACTGTCTTTAACCCCACAACCTCCTCAGGAAGGTGGTTCCATGCATTCACCACCCTCTCCATGAAAAAAATACTTCCTCACATTACCTCTGAGCCGTCCCCCCTCTATCTTCAAATTGTGCCCCCTTGTTCTTGCACATCTCTTTTTCTGAAAGATGCTACCCTCTTGGACTTTGCTGATTCCACTGAGGTACTTAAAAGTTTATATCATGTCCCCCATCTCCCTCCTTTCCTCAAGGGTATACATATTATGCTCCTTTAGTTTTTCTTCATATGGCTTCTGGTGCAGACCTTGAACCATTTTAGTTGCCCTCCTCTGGACTGCCACCATCCTGTATATGTCCTTGCAGAGATGGGGTCTTCAGAACTGTATGCAGTACTCCAGATTGGGTCTCATCAACTGTCTGTACAGAGGAATAACAAATTCTTGTTTTCTACTGGTGATGCCTCTCCCTATGCATCCCAGCATCCCCCAGCCCTTCTTACTGCCTTCTCACATTGATTGCCTACCTTAAGATCATCTGATATGACTACCTGCAGGTCCCTTTCCATTTTTGTTGCTGTTAATACCTCCTCCTCCATTGTGTACTCTTCCCCTGGGTTTTTGTTTCCCAGGTGCATTCCTTTGCATTGAATCTAAGCTACCATACTTTTGACCATTTTTCCAACCTTGCCAAGTCCCTTCTCATCCTTCCACCCACTTTGTGTATTAATCCTGTTGCAGATCCTTGTGTCATCTGCAAAGAGGCATACTTTTTATTCCAGCCCCTCCATTATATCACCTATGAAGACATTAAAGAGGATTGATTCCAATATTGAACCCCGTGGTACCCCACTACTAACCACCTTTTCTTCAGAGTGTACTGCATTTACTGTTACCTTCTGCATCCTGTTGTCCAGCCAGTTTATTACCCAGGCTACTATCCTGGGCCCTACTCCCAGGCTGACTAACTTGTTTATTTATCTCTTTTGTGAGACTGTGTCAAATGCCTTGCTAAAGTCTAGGTACAGTAGGCCATATCCACAGTTACTCCCCTGTCTACTACTTTGGTCACCCAGTCAAAGAAATCTATTAGATTCATTTGACATGACCTTCCAGCTGTGAGTCCATGCTGCCCTGGGTCCTGTACCCTGCTGGTCTCTATATACTCAACAAGTCTTTCTTTCAGAAATGATTCCATAATTTTCCCTACCATTGAGTTCAAACTAACAGGTCTGTAGTTTCCTGCCTCTGACTACCAGAACTCCTTACCAGAATGGGTGGTATTATGTAAATCTGTGAACAGCTTCAAAAGGGCATGGGACGGGGAACAGGGAGAGATTAAGGTGGGGGATGGCAGTGGGATGACAAAGGGGGGGTGGGTCAGCTACAAACTAGTGGTGCTAGCTGCACACTCGAGCAGACTTAGATAGACTGGATGGTCTGTTTCTGCTGGCACATTCATATGTTCATATGTTCGTATGCTTTGCTCCACTTTTTGAAGGGAATCACATCCACCATCCTTCAGTCCTCAGGTCCACACCGTCCTCCATAATTTGTTAAAAATGGTAGTCAGTGGTGTCACTAGGTCACCCCTTAGCTCTTTTAGAATACTGGGGTGAATCCCATCAGGGCCCATTGCTTTGTCTACCTTGAGTTGTAGGAGTTCTTTCAGGACCCCTTCTTCTGTGAAAGGACTGGTATTGGCCCCCCCCTATCCACAGTGCTTCTACTGTTTGGTTTAGGTACCTTCCCTATACTTCTTTTATGAATACTGAGCAAAAGTATTCATTCAGTAACTCTGCCTTTTCACTGTCACCCTCTGCCCACATTCCCTCCCCTTTATTAAGCCTCATTATCCCTCCCTTGGTCTTTCTTCACTCCCTAATGTACCTATAAAAGGTTTTATCTCCCTCGTAACTGAGTTGGCTATCTTTTCCTCAGTTTGGGCATTTGCTGTTCTGACTGCCTTCCCCACTTTCTTCTGCTTTAATTAACACCGTTCTCTGTCCTGCTCCTTTTGTGATTCCTTATACTTCCTGAATGCTATCTTTTTCTCTCTAACCTTCCCCACCACCTCTTTTGAGAACCATAGTGTTTTTTTACTTCATTTTGTTTTGTTTATTTGTTTCACAAAAAGGATTGTTGCTTCGATGATGGCAGTTTTGATTTTTCCGCATTGTTCTTCCACCCCTACTTCCTGCCCATTTGTTAGTGCATTCCTTAGGCACTGACACATTTTGACAAAGTCAGGCCTATCTAACTTGCTTTTAACATACCCTATCAGACCAATGCTAAAAGGAACACATTTTTTACACTTTGTATATGGACTGGAGAGTGTTTCCTTGAGATAAATATGGGGAGATTAGTGATAGTAAGAGTTATATCTCTTTGTATGATTGTTTGCTTTGACTCTGGACTGTGTTTGACACAGACATGAGGATTGGAGGTGCTCCCTTCAGTCAAGTACAGAGAAACCTATGTGGGGGGGGGGGCTAATCTAAACAAACATGTTGCGCTCACTGTTAACAAAAGTGGAAGATGGAAATTTCAGGGCAGGGTGGGGTGTACAACAATCCTCCTGAAGGTGATCCCTGTAGGGGAAGTGTATCACATGTTGTTCAGATAAAAGTGCATTAGAATACTATTAGGTCTTTGTTTTTGAATGGCAATAAAATCTGAATTTCTATCAGTGTATACCCAATAGTCAAACATCCTAATTAAATAAAGGTTAAACATATAAAAATAATTAAAATCATTAAATTGTTAAAAGCTTTAGGGAGCTTTTCTTGTTACTACATTTCAGATGAACGTTGTTTCTAAATCACAAATTGCACATTGTTTTGTTAAAACATAATGTCAATAATACATCATATTAGAATATTTTAGACAGTGCAACACATAACATACTGAATTATATTGCACTGTGTTATGTTATTATTAATAAATAATTGTATCACACCATATTATAATATAATCCAGCTGCTTATTTTAGTATTAATTTTTTTGTTGTGTTGTTTTTGGTTCAGTAGTTGAATTTTTAAGATCTAAATCCAAATAAACCAAACTACAAAACTAAGGTTATCTTTGTCAATCCCTATTAGGGAGTATTATTTTAAGAACTGGGGCAACACATAAGAATGGGAATGGCTTGGATAAACGCCTCCATACAGTATTGGTTATATTAAATGCACGCTGAAAATAGAAAATAGAGTTAAAAATCTACGTTTCGACCTTAGGTCTTCTTCAGGAAATATCTAAAAGAGAAAAAAAAACAAGTTAGTTTAACAAGTTAGTTAGTTTTTTGTTTTCTCTTTTAGATATTTCCTGAAGAAACCTAAAAGTCGAGACGAACCTTAACTCATTTCATTTAGCGTGCATATCTCTTCAACCCTATTTTTGCTTTTAGACCACATGCTGACGCAGCGCCTTGTCTTTGTTTCCATACAGTATTGTTGTCCATCTCCCACAATTAAAGCAGTCATTGCAGGAGTGATTATTCAGTAATCTGACTGTAGTCTTTTTGTTTCAGTTCGCATCGGTTCTTTATATACAATTAGTGTTTTTGCTTAATTTGGGCAAACTGGATTCATGGCACACTTACATAATGATGCTTTTTCCCATACGAGTTTGTAAAATTGAGCTTGCTGCTGCTGTATGTTTATGATGTTTACCTTGTCATGGCACCGGCTGAACACATCTCCCATAATTATGTTGCACTTTCTCAGAGACCATGGCTTGCAATATGGATTTGCATCACAGGGAAAGCTTTCGTTTTGTGTGTCAGAGCAAACAGATCCATAAACTTTCCAGCTGTTCCCAAACTCCAAGTTTCCTGTAACAATTGAGTTGGATTTTGTAGTAAAATCATCTTTTACATCTTCATTCATATTTCCACAGAGACCACATACTTTATCCTGTAGATAGGAAAACAAATAACACAGATACTTAAGTAACTTTTAATGTCATCAACTATTAATCACTGGTTGTAAATCATGAGGCAAATGTTTTACTCCGCCTTCTTGTGTTTTTTTTTAACTCAAAGTTTTTTTTAGAGTTTTCAGTAATAAACACAAGGCTCACAACATGGTATCACATGTGCATTGTACAGCCTACAAGTAGGTAATGCCAGATGTGGGGAAGATAAATACAACTGATATACAATCTGAGTGTAATCACAGAGTCCAATACCATCTGTATTAACCAATAAATTGTTTCTAAGTGTCCAGATAAGGAAGATTTCAGACATCCTAATGAAAATAAAAGTGGATGGGACTTGTCCCTAATGGATTAAATGCAATATTCAGTAGTGGAAATCTCAGGAAATCCTGTGGGAGGAAGGTATTATCAAAAAGGAGGGCAGTATAGCACAGTGGTTTAAGGCTCTGAGCTGCAAATCTGGAGACCTAGGTTTGAATCCCACAGCCCCCACTTGCATACTGTGTGACCCTTAACTTCCCTGTGTTCCCAGGTTGCACCTGTAAACCAGCTTTCAGCTTAGTGTGACTCATCTGGTTAAACAATTGGAAAAAAAAGGCCACTGGTTTTTGGTTTTTACCAGAAAAAACGGCAACATTTTGAAATTTGGGCAGCCTGAACACCAGTAAAAACAAAGATTTTCATGAAATGTGGCATTTTATATATCAGATCATTAAATCTACAAAACTTGTGTTTTGTTATTATAATTGCTCCTGTACTGTTTTCAATTTGCTTTATTTAATGCTGCATATATTAAGCCTTCTTTTATTCTGATTATTTATATACATACTAAAAGAATAACAGCAGAATCCCAATAAAATCCAGAAATTAAAGTAACAATCACTGGTGCAATTTCTGGAATCTGAAGTCTTGAAAACAGAATGTTATTGTTTTGATCTCCATAAATCAATGGCTTTGATTACCAGTGTTCATTATGTACAATAACCTATTTCCACCAGTGGGTCCAAAAACATGGATAACCATTATGCATTCTATAAGTTAATTTTTACAGTTTGTCAGTTATGTTCACCATGGATCTCCAGTGTCCTAACCTTATTGTTTCTTCATAACATTTTAACCTTTTTAGAAAAAATGACTTGATGAAATAATGTATTCATTTCTAGATAACATGTCTACAATTAAAGCTGAAGACAAATAAACATAAACAGTAACACAATCCATTTACCAGTTACTACAAATACGATGAGATACGGTGCTTACAAAAACGTTCAATTCTCCTACTCTGTTCTCAGGCTAACTATGATATCTTAGGTTGGGGCTGCGCTTTATGAGTGGCCATTGGCAACGTGTCAGGACCCCTCCCCCTGACATGTCTAAATTATGGATACAATATACACACTTGAAATATATAATAGCCATCTTCACAATTGTTCCCTGGTGTTATAAATTCACATTTTTCTAAAGCTTTTAAGGCCAATTACTGGCACAAGTAAATTTGTAAATGCATAGAAGCATTACTAGAATAATGATTTAGCATATTATGTCATGTCAGCCCAAAAATATATACAGGATGGCAATGAAATTTGCTCCCACTCTCGTAGCCATTGCCATCAGTCAATACACTTTACATACATGTCTGTCTGACTTTGGTTACACTGTTTCTTTTATATTGGAGTCCCAGTTGTTCTACATTTACTGTTTACTGGGATTTTGTAATTACTTTTGCCCTGAGCCAAACAGCTCTGAATCTGCAAGGTTGAAAGCAGATATAACCAAAGCAGCATAGCTACTCCTATATTTCTATATAACAGTTACTTCCCCAGCAGTAGCGTAGCAAATTCCCAGAGGGCCTGGGTACAAGATGATGTTACAGGGCCCCTCTCCGGCTTTTAATAAAGATCAAAATTATGATTTGGGCCCCCTCAAACCTTATGGGCCTGGGTGCCACTGCACCCCCTGCACACGTGTAGCTATGCCCTTGTCCCCCAGTCCACCAAGAGATTATCCTTAGAATGATATTGCTAGTGTTTTATCACCCAGCTGTAGTCTAGAATGCTGCCTCAATGTCTTTACTTGCCAGGCTGGCTTCTCTTTGTCATTTATTCTGCCACTTTAGCCTCAGTGCTTCATCTTTCACCCATTATTGCTCTTTATATGTTATCTCCCTTCCCCCTCCATTACAGCCCAGTGTTTCTCATACTGTTCCTCCTTCATGGCAAATACTGGCTTGCCACTGTTGTGACTTACCTCTCCTCTCTCCTTTACCTTGCAATCCCCTCCTTTTAGTCCCTCCATCCATCTGCTACTCATTCCTGTCAAATCTCTCACTGTAAACCTGTAGCAGGCCAGTATGCTTGCAATACACACATTTCAGCTCTGTGGAACAGCCTCCCTCTCCCCATCTCTCCCTCTTATTCTCTGTTTTTCTCTGCACTCACTCAAATCACTCTTACTAAGACACTTCTCAGAAGAATGCCCCTGCTACTAGGGTACCTCCTTGTCTGTCCACATTAGAGCAACCACTGCCTTATCCACTCCCTCCACTATTTTACCTCTGTTATTCATGTTTACCTCTTACTCTGTTATGTGGTCTACAAATCAGTGTGCTCTGTTATTTGAATTTTATGCCACTATGATTCTATACAAATATCTTGCCATATGTTGGTGGTACACAAGTCCCTTGCAATTCCTCAATTCTGTGGCTGCTGCATTTTCTGCAGAATTTGCTTCATGCCACAGAATATATATATACATACATATATATATATATATATATATATAGTGTTGCATAATTCATTGTTCTTGCTGAATTTTTTCTTCAGAGATTCAGCTTTTCTTTACCCCCCAGTTCCCTTCCCCATCACGTTTAGCCTGAAGTTTCTCACCCTAGCCAATTATTTTCTTGCATGTGATGTCACTGATGACATCACATCATAGTTTAGCCAATTGCAGGACTGAATTCAACCACAGAAATGAATAAATCATGCTGAAGAAATCATAAAATGCTACTGCAAAAGTCTAGGAGCCCAGCCACAGAAATCAGGACAAAGTGCCACAGAGCACAAGGGGTACTGGTGGGGATCTACTACTATATGCTGAAACTTGTTTCCCCGAAACCATGTAGCCCAATGCCAGAATCCTGAGATGCAAAATCTTGACAGTGGGATTCTGCTTGATTTTCTTGTTTTGGGGGGCTTTGCCCCCCCCCCACACACCACTTGATTAATATAACAAACTCTGGGGGGGAGGTAAATCCCACTGTCAGGATTTTGTGTGTCAGGCTTCCAGTGTCAGGCTTCGGAGTGTCAGGGAAGCAAGTTTCAGGATGTAGTAGTGATACCTCTGGTGATATGCTTCCTTAGCTCTCGTGGTTGCCACCCCTAACCAATGTAGTTGTACACTTTTTACATTGTTTTTTTTCCCTTTGAAATGCATTGCTTGTACTGTGCTTTTATCAATTATGTTCACGCACTTGTTGTCATTTTGTTATTGCTGTTTTACTTCCGGCTGTATCCCCTCTCCCGGGTCATACCTGGAAACAAACCCTGGCTCAGTGTGCCTATCCCAGTCACCAACTATTAAATAAATAAATAAACAAATAAATAAATAATACATCTTTCTTTTGCTCTGTTTACAGCTATATCCTACATCTATCAACTTGTTTAATGAAATTGACATGATATTGAAATGGTTTGTGCATACAAATATTTCCCACATTTTGGGGGATGTTAGGTCAAGAGGGTGTCATAGTATTGGCAATTTACTCTTAATTTTTTTTGGAAAATGAAGCAAACATCATGGCTAATGCTGTGTCCTTGTCTTCCTTTTTCTTTTATACTTATGTTGATACTTACAATAATGATGTTATAACTATATGACACAATCTGACCACTTGTATATTTTTTCATAAAGGGGGATTAAGAATCACCATGTAACTTAAAAACAAGCATAGAAATCCATATTTTTATTGTGGATTTTAAATGTTTACATGATAGTCATGTACTTGGCAAAAGATTATAAACATGACATGAGGCTGTTTAACACCAGAGAATATCTTTACTGTATAGCAGTGCAGAACTAAGTGCACTACTGAATAGAACTATTATTTATCACAACCCCTATACTGATTAGGACCCAGAAAAAGCCGACATCTGGAACATGTTCTGTACTTCTGAACGGTCTTCATAGTAGAGGGAAGGAGAATGACCTCCAGTGAACAGCAGGAACAATGGGGGGGGGGCACAACTCCATTTTCAGAGGACAGAGTCCTGAATGGACTTGCAGCTCTCAAAGTGGACAGGGATATGGGATTGAAATTGTTACACCCACAGGTACTGAAGGAACACAGGGATATGCTAGTTGCCCCACTGATGGCCTTATTCAACAGCACTCTTATTAAACAGGCATGGTTGCAAAAGACCAGAGGAGAGCAGATGTGCTCCCTCTACATTAGAGCAGCAGCAGGGAGGAGGGTGGCAATTGTAGGTTGATCAGTCTTACCTCAATGCTGTGGCAATAAATGGGAACCCTGTTAAAGGAAAGGTTGGTAAAGCATCTTGATATCAGTGAGCTGCAAGACCACAAGTCGCATGGATTCATGGGGGGCATTCCAGACAAATCTAATTGACTTCTTTAAATAGGTGACCAGGGAAATAGATCAGGGGAAGCCAGTGGATATGGCCTGTATGGACTTTAGCAAGGCCTTTGACACCGTGCTACACAGGAAAATGGTAATGAAACTGAGCAGCCTGGGGTGAGATTCAGATTAGTGAATTGGGTTAGAAACTCATTAATGAAAAAGAGACAGAGGGTGGTGATTAAAGGTATTCATTCTAATGACAGGAGAGTGACCATTGGGGTGCCACAGGGCTCAGTACTGGAACTAAGGCAAGAAACATGTTGCAGTAACTTTGGAATAGCAGGTTTTGGAGGCACGGTCATGTTGTGCCAGTGGCACCACTGCTTTTTTAGGATAGGCTCTGTGACATGAATTAGACTGCACACTGTCTATGACAGCAGTGCAAAAGCATGCCACCAACTTGAAATGTTTTAGCCGCTGCAATGAGGGAGCTCCACCTCACTGCAGGGCCGTGCCTTTCCTGGTGTAACATTTCAATCAGACATGGTGGCTATGCCATCCGCCTCACATAGTCCCCAGAAAACCAGATGATGGGGGTGCCCAATCCCCCTGTTGGCATCATCATGCCCCCCCTGAGTTCATGTGCCGACGGGGGAGCCAGTCCCCATCAGCATCATGTCCTGTGCCATTTGTTTGCCGAGGGGGTGCCCATCCCCCCTCAGCATCATCCCCCCCACCAAACACCTTTTATTTGCTGACAGGATGACCAATCCCCATCAACTCCAGTCCCCCACACCCCAAAACATGCAGGTGACACATTAGAGCCCACTCCAGCATGTCAAATGTACCTGTAAAAAACCTTCCTGCAATGTTTAATTTTTTTAACCCTATAAAGTAGAAATGGTCCCTTGCTGTCTCGGTGCCCTCCCCAACTAACACCCAACCACTGCATACCCCACCTCAAATACCCCCCCTCACCCCATACTTAGCTCCAGAGCCCAGCGTGACTGATCTTCGTGGACCGGAATATGTTTGCACTCTTCAAAGCTGACCGCAAACTGAAGAAATACCAGTAAGCTGTATAATGGTATAAAAAGGAATTTTCCAACTTTGGTGCATATCTTGGGCATTTTTTGGAAATTTTGGCACCAAATTTTCAACATGGGGTTATTGGGACCCCTCCTCATGAATTCAGTCATTGTCATGGCATTATTCGGTCCCGAAAGGTGTTTTATGGTCTCTGCGTGAAATCACCTTTCAGGACTGACTAATGAAATGACAGTGCCACTGTTCGTGAGGCGGGCTCTCAAAAAGCCTATGTTGCAAAATTGGTGAAAAAAATAAAACAAATGACTGTTTTACACGCGTGCGTTTCTCAAGTTTCCATGCACACTCGTAACTTCGCGAATCTGTAATATTTTCACGCCAGATGTTCAACATTGGCATTTTTCCATACCTCCTTATGAACAGTACAGCTGTCATTTTTCACACCCTGGCCAAAATATGTGTTTGCACTCCTGCCGCAGAATAGCGTGGTCACTGTGGGAAATCAGTGTTTGGGACAGATTAAGAAAATCACAGCGACACTGTTCATGAGCAAAGGACCTAAAAGGCCTATGTTGAAAATTTGGTGAGGAAAGTCCATTAAATGACTATGCTATGAGCGTGCATTGTGCAGTTTCCACACACCCTCATAACTTCGCAAATTTGTAATATTTTCACTGTAGATTTTCAACACTGGCATTTTTTCACACATCCTTATAAACAGTACAGCTGTCATTTTTCATATCCTGGTCGAATTGTGTTTTCGCACTTCCCATGCAGAATAACGTGGTTGCTGTGTAAAATCAGTGTTTGGGACAGATTAAGAAAATCACAGTGACTCTGTTCATGAGCAGAGGTCCTAAAATGCCTATGTTGAAAATTAGGTGACAAACGTCCATAAAATGACTGTGTTATAAGCGTGTGTTGTGCAGTTTCCACGCATGCTCATAACTTCGATCATTTTTTATATTTTTACTCCAGATTTTCACCATTGCCATTTTTTCACACCTCCTTATGAACAGCACAGCTTTCATTTTCTACATCCTACCCAAACTGTGTTTTCTCACATCTGGCATGCAGTGGCAAAGTTGCTGTAGGAAAACAATGTTCAGAACAGAGATAGAAAATCATAGTAACACTATTCATGAGTAGAGGTCCCAAAATGCCTATGTTGAAAATTTGGTGAAAAAATTCCATAAAATGACTATGTTACAAGCGTGCGTTGCACAGTGTCCATGCAGAGTCGTAACTTCGAGAATTTGTAATATTTTCACTCCAGATTTTCAACATTGTCATTTTTGCACACCTTCTTATGAACAGTACAGCTGTCATTTGCCACATCCTGCCCAAAATGTACAGTAGTTTCGCACATCTGGCACACAGTTGCATGGTCGCTGTGGGAAATCAATGTCCGGGGCAGATTAAGATAATCATAGTGCCACTGTTCATGAGCAGAGGTCCCAAAATGGCTATGTTAAAAATTTGGTGAAATAATTCCACTAAATGACTGTGTTACGAGCGTGCAATGCACAGTTTTCACACATGCTCATAACTTCGAGAATTTTATTATTTTCATACCAGATTTTCAGCATTGCCATCTCTTCACACCTCCTTATCAATGATGCAGCTGACATTTTAACGTGGTGCAGAATGGCACGGTCACTGTGGGAAATCAATGTTTGAGACAGATTAACAAAATCACAGGGACACTGTTCATGAGCAGAAGTCCTAAATGCTTTCATCAGGTAGGGTCACAAAAAGTTTTAAAATTTGGAGTGCAAATACCAACACACGCCCAGGGCATTAGGGTTTCTAATCATTACCCTGTACAGACTAACAGGCATCAGGGGTGTGTCTTTGGATTGTCTGCTATACTGCTCACACCATTGGTTATCCACCCCCACCCTGCAGCCACTAACAGGCATCAAGGTGTGCCTTGGACTCTTCAGCCCCAAAGTTCAACCCATTCTACTATGCTGCACCCATCTCAGTGTACTGCCTTATGAAATGGGGTGAGCTAGCTATTACCTGACTCAGGCATACTTTGTACACTGCCTCTGATGTTTAAATGAATTGTACCATCTGTTTGGAGTGTATTCATTTAAAACCCCTTGTCTCTGTCCTTTACCTATCCCAGTGTGTTTAGTCCCACCTCAATTTTAATCGGTATTTGTTTCAGTGAACCTATGACTTTGGCTGTATTCTACCTAGATGTATTCAAGCCCGGTGACACTTACAATGAACCTGTTATTGTAATTGTTATTCTGATGATGTTTTTCGTTTGACGTGGAACCTATGTAAACAGCTGTTGCTTAAAGGTATTAATCCAAGATTTCAATAAATAAATAAATAAAAGATCAAATAGGGATTGTGAGGATTTGAAACATTTGAAACATGCCTAGGCTTGGTCCTGAGATTTGCACAAATTAAATAAGGTCATGTGTAATCCAGTGGTGGTGGTTGCTTTCAACCCTCAACTTTCTAAGGGGGGGCATGATTGTCCCAGATGTGACTAAATGTGGCACAGAAGAGCAAGAGGGCCATGTCAATGCCTGGGGCAGAAGAAAAAATTACTCACCTTAGTAATGTTGTTTCTTCTAATGGAGTCTTGCTGTATTCTGACATATGCAGTGATGTCCAACCTTTGAACTGCCTCGGAGAGGAAAGAGTTAACTTTCCATGCAAGGCATGGAACGCTGAGCTCGAGCTCGGTTGAGACTCTGTCTGTTGTTGTTTGAACTCAAACTGCCAGATCTTTACGAGCTATACTCACTGGGTCTCCTGCGTGGAAACTGTAAACTTACACTAGCCAACTGGCTACTAAATATAACAAAAAGATTTTTGGGTTCCAAGGCAAAGACTCAGGTCAGGAAACCCAAAAAATAGAACAAAACACAACACACACACCCAAATTAAGAGGGTGAGAAAAAGGGGGCACCACCAGAGTGCCAACACTGTTGCTGCCCACCCACATCTCAAAACCCAGGTTCTGAGATGGGAGGCGGGGGGGGAGGTCAGAATACAGCAAGACTCCATTAGAAGAAACAACATTACTAAGGTGAGTAATTTTTTTCTTCAAACAACATGAAGTCTTGCTGTATTCTGACATATGCAGACTACCAAGCAGTACCTCCATGGAGGAGGGACAGAACCTACTTCGGGAATAGGCTCTGAAGCACTGCTGTGCCAAACCGAGCATCACTCCTAGCCTGGATATCCAGAGAGTAATGCTTGGTAAAGGTATGTACTGTTTTCCAGGTGGCTGCTTGACAAATCTCTAAGATAGGAATATCCCTGGTACCAGCCAGGGAAGCAGCTGTACCTCTGGTAGAGTGAGCCCTCAGGCCTGAGGGTGGGATCCTACCTAATTTTTCATAGCAAAATTGTATGCAAGAGACAATCCACCTGGCAATAGATCTCTTAGTGACAAGTTTTCCCTTACCAACCTCACCATAAGGGAGGAACAGTTGGAGGGAGTCAAACCTGAGACCCTTGGTGCGTTCTATGTAGTAGCTAAGGGCCCTTTTCACATCCAAGCTGTGCAGCCTCCTTTTCCCAGAAGAGGAATGGTCAGTGAAGAAAACAGGAAGAGACATAGACTGGTTAAGGTGGAAATCTGAAACCACCTTAGGCAAAAACGTCCTATTAGTCCTGAGGACCACCTTATCTCTATGGAAAGAGATAAAATCAGGCTCCACTGACAGGGCCTGTAACTCACTTATGCGTCTGGCAGAAGTAATGGCTACCAAGAACACAGTTTTCCAAGTCAAGTACTTAAGCTCTGCTGAGGACAAAGGCTCAAAAGGGGGTTGCATAAGCTGAGCAATGCAAACATTAAGGTCCCAAGCAGGGGCAGGGTCCCTGAAGGGAGGATTGGTATGCAGTAATCCCGTGAAAAACTTACAGAATACAGGATGGGCTGAAAGGGAAGAGTGCTTGCCTGCTGAAAAGAAAGCAGAGACAGCTGCCAGATGCAGTCTAAGTGTAGCTGGTCTGAGTCCCAAGCTATTGAGATGAACCATATAGTTAAGGACTGCAGGCAACCCAGCAGACTCTGGAGAAATATGCCTCCCAGAGCACCAAATAGTAAACCTTTTCCATTTTGAGTTGTAAGTCTTTCTGGTGGAAGGCTTTCAAGAAGCCTTTAAAATATCCAGAACACCTTGAGAGAGATGCAAATCCGCAAATTCTAACTCTTCAAGAGCCAGGCCTTGAGATTGAGAGATTTGAGATTCGGATACCAGACCCTCCCCTGAGAACATGTTAACAGGTTGTAATTCCTGGGAAGAGACAGGGGAAGATGGACTGCTAAGGACAGCAAGAGGGGGTACCAGAGCTGTCTGGCACAGTCTGGAGCAATCAGAATCACTTTGCAGGGTTGAGACCTGATTTTGACTAATACCTTGAACAGGAGAGGGAAGGGGGGAAAGCATACAGTAACTTCCCTTCCTAATTGAGAACTAGGGCATCCAGGGGGACTGAGCCCAACACTGGGGGCCTGCAGCAAAAAAGGGGAAGTTGGTGATTGTCTGGGGCTGCAAAAAGATCTATCTGTGGGGTGCCCCATCTGGAGAAGATCACCTTCAAAATCAGGGGATCTAGGGACCATTCGTGATGGCCCTGAGATAGCCTGCTGAGAGCATCTGCCAGGACATTGTCCTTCCCTGGGAGGTGCACTGCTATGAGAGAGGTATTCAGGAATAGGCCAGAGACCACAACTTCATTGCCTCTGTGCACAAGGCCGTAGACCGAGTGCCCCCTTGCTTGTTGATGTACCACATTGTGGTGGTATTGTCTGTCCTGATCTGAACTACTTTGTTCTGAACAGACTTGGAAAAAGCCTGAAGTGCTAGAAACACTGCTCTGAGTTCTAAGAGATTGATGTGAAGCAGAGATTCTTGAGGTGACCACAACCCTTGGGTGGTCAGGTCCCCCAAGTGGGCTCCCCATACCAAGAGGGAGGCATCTGTAGTAAGGATTAGAGAATGAGATTGAGTGACAAAGGGAACTCCTTGTCTTAGGTTGTCCTGATCCTGCCACCATTGCAAAGCCTGGATCAGGGTTCGAGTCACTGGGATTAGATTGGTCAGAGGATCCTTTCTCTGAGACCAGAAGGCTCTTAAGTGGAACTGAATGTCCTTCATCTGAAATCTTGCTCCTTGAACCACTACTGTAGAAGCAGCCATGTGGTCCAGGAGCTGCAGAAAATGCCTTGCTGGTCGAGACACCTGGAGGGTGAATGAAGAGGCCAGTGTAACAAGGGTCCTTGCCCTGTCCAGGGGAAGGAAGGCTCTTGCCTTTAATGTATCCAGCTCTGCCCCTATGAAGGTTAGGAGCTGCACAGGCTCTAGAACTGACTTTGAAAGATTCAGAAGGAATCCTAGAGAAGTGAGCAGTTGCTGAGTTATCTGTAAGTGTGACTTGACTTGGTCTGGAGACTGAGCTACTATGAGCCAGTCATCCAGGTATGGAAAGATGGAGATCTTTTTTCTCCTTAGGAAAGCAACCACTACTTCCAGGCATTTTGTGAACACCCTTGGAGCTGAAGTTAGGCCAAAGGACATTCCTCTGAATTGATAGTGGCCTGAGGGCAACTTGAACCTGAGGTACTTTCGATGGGAGCTTCTGATGAGAATGTGGAAATAGGCATCCTTGAGGTCCAGGGAAACTAGCCAGTCTCCTGGCCTCAGAGAGGGTAGAATTATTCCCAGAGTCACCATTTTGAACTTTGGCTTTAAAAGGTGCTTGTTTAAATATCTGAGATCCAGGATGGGCCGCCATTCTCCTGTCTTTTTGGGAGTTAGGAAGTACCTGGAGTACAATCCTTTTCCCTTGTGTAGGGGTGAAACCCTTTCTATGGCTGTCAGAGCCAAGAGGGAAGAGACATTTGCCTCTAGGGCAAGTGCCTCTGAAGGATCTGCAGGTGGAAAGGATCTGGTTCTCATCTTGGGAATTTTTTTGAAGCTGAGAACCAGTCTCTGGCTCATTACTTCCAGGACCCATTTGTCTGATGTTAAAGACATCCAGTCCTGGACAAAGTAAGCCAGCCTGCCCCCTACAGGTGGTGGAGAATCGGCCCTGGCAACCCCATCAGGGTGCCTGTTTGGCAGGGGCTTTAGGCTGAGGGGTGGTAGCAGGCCTGCTTGTACCCCATCTGCCTCTCCCTCTGAAGAACCTCCTCTGGCAAAGGTGGAAGAGGAGGCCTGGGCTTGGTAGAAAGGCCTATGAAAAGGCCTGCCCCTGCCCCTGGAATGCTGTCTCTGGGGAGTGGCTTACCTTTCCTTGGCCTGAGCACTCCTATAGGTGGTCCTGTATTCATCCATTTTCTTCATGTAGTTCTCTGTTTGCTCCCCAAACAGAGAATTACCCACAACAGAAAAATCCATGGCCTTAGTCTGGGTATCCTGAGACAGACTAGTACATCTGAGCCAAGCCATCCTATGAAGGGCCACAGATGTAGCCATGACTCTAAATGAAACATCATTGGAGTCCACTGCAGCATGAAATTGCACCTTGGATGCCTCAATACCATCTGCAGCCACCTGCTCCAGCTCCTTGGCAAGCTGGCCAGGGACCTGTTTAACCAGAGCCATTACAGTTTCCCATCTAGACTTCTGGCATCTAGCTATATAGGCCATATAATTAGCCTGCCTGAGTCCCAAAGATGCTGCCATGTACTGTTTCTTTTCCTTGGCATCAATCCTCCTGGAGTCCTTATCTGGGGGGTGTGAAGCCAAGGTTATATTTGCCTTATCACAGGCAGCAGCCTGCACTACCCCAACATGGCTGCATTGCTGGGTAAGGAACTCCGTATCTGAGCCTGAGAGAGTATACCTCTTGTCCATTCTTTTGTCCACAGGAGGTATAGAATTAGGAGTCTTTAAAATTTTTATTGTCTGTTTCCCAAAAGACTTATGGAGGGGAATAGACAGCCTCCTGGACTCTGGGATGTCCATCATCTCAACATAATCAGGCTCCTCTTGATCCTCTAGTGCTTCCTCCATAGGAAGCTGAAGAGTTTCAGCCACTTTTTTGTAAAACATAAAATGGGAAGGGGACTCAGAAAGCCTAGGAGGAGAAACCCCTGAAGGTCTATCTGGGGAGATGTCCGGGTCAATGGGCACATCCAGACTTTCATAATCACCATCACTATCCTCATACTCTCCTTCCTCCTCCTCCAGTTCATAAAAATCCTCTAAATTATAATCTGGAACTGGGGGAACTGACCAAACCGAGCACCTAACCGGTGGTCCAGTTCGGTCAGAACCGGGGTTAGCGACTGAACAATCCTTATCACTTTGGCTATTTCATCAGTGGTCAGAGAAGAACTTGTAGATCCGCACCGGCTGATTTATCCCTTCTTTTTCTTTTAATCGGAACTGACTCCTCAGAGTTGGTTCTCCTTTTGCCCAAAGACATTTCGCCCTGGTCAGAGGGCACTCCTTCTGGTTCGGTTGGAACCGAACCAGCCTGGCCATCCGGGTCAGCGGACTTTTTGGCCTCCCTTTCCCTGAGCCTACCAACTCTCTTTTCCATTTTTGCAAATCTGGCAGTCTGGATCGAGGTGTTTAAACCCTAGACAATAAACACAGGTGGTGTGGGGGTCAGCCTTAGCAAAGGCTTCCCCACACATACTACAGTGTTGAAACCCAGTGGGCCCGGTTTTTCTCTTGGGTTTCTCAGACATGGCCAGTCCTAACCAAACTTACCCTTTTTTCGGCAATCCGCCAGGCAAGACACCCTTATCAGTTCCTGACCGTGTTATGGGTCGTGGAAAAAACTGTAATGAAATCCATTTTTTTAGAACCGATGAGGACCGGTTACCACACTCTAAAAGTAGAACAAACTTTTTTGAACAAACCTGATCCGTTCAAACCGAACCGATCCAACGTTTACAAGTTCCACACAGAAGAAACAATTATAAACCTATCTAGTACTCACGATACCACAGACAGAGATTGAACCGACAGGTTAAACGGATTAAATTTGGTTAAACCGAGGAAAAACGACACTTTAACCGACTAATTGAACAGAGCAAAGGAGAAATCTCCGGAGCGACTGTTCAGTGAGGCGGAGTAAAGAATCTGGCAGTTTGAGTTCAAACAACAACAGACAGAGTCTCAACCGAGCTCGAGCTCAGCGTTCCATGCCTGGCATGGAAAGTTAACTCTTTCCTCTCCAGGGCAGTTCAAAGGTTGGACATCACTGCATATGTCAGAATACAGCAAGACTTCATGTTGTTTGAATAGATGGGGGACCCATCGGAGGCAGCACAGTAATTTAGGAGAGAACTAGTGGCAAGTGACCTGAACCACATAGATTTAGGTGGTGGATTGAGCAGACCTGTAACAACTGCTCCTGCATCATTGCAGCCCATAATGACATTCTTTAACAGGAACCTATCTCCTCTTGCCTTGAAAGCTTGAATAGTGCAAGCTTCCACAGCCTTACTGGCTAGACTATTTCACATGTTAACTATGTGAAGTAATTCTTCCTATTATTTCCCCTAACAGCATGTTCTCTAGTCCTTTTAACACGAAGCAGCTAAAACACTTAATGTAACACCCCCCCCACCCAGGGGGTTGTCCCCAGCAATCATACCCTCTATCATCTCTTCTCTTAGCAGTATAATTTGAAAATGTCTGATCTCTTGTCATTGCTCTTTTCTGTAAGTCATTGATCATCTTGTTGGTCCTCATCTGTACCTCCTTGATCTTTTTAGTGCCCTTTCTGTTTCACAATTACAAGAAATGGATGCAGTACTTCAGGTGTGGCATAACCACGACATTGCACAGTGACAGAATCACCAGCATTGACCTGTTCCTTACACAGCTCATAATGTATTCCAATATGCATTTGCTCTTGTGACTGGGGCAGCTCAAGTCTTGTCTGGCTTGAGGTTACTGTCTACAACTACCCTAGTTCTGTTTCATTGGTTGTGTCCCATTCAGTGTTATACCATTCATAGAACCATAGAATCATAGAATTATAGAATTTGATGGCAGATAAGGACCACTTGGCCCATCCAGTCAACCCATTTTCCCTACATACTGTACACTATTACATCAGACTATGTCTGATCTACCGCTTTTTCTCCCTCCCCCTTTCCTTTCCGTTATGATTCCTTTGTACTTATCCCATGCATTCTTAAACCCCACTACTGTTTTTGCCCCCACCACCTCTGTTGGAAGGCTGTTCTAGGAATCCACCTCTATTTTTGTGAAAAAGTACTTATAGGGTATGTTGAATGTACATCTCAGATTTCTCACCCCTAGGTGTAGTACATTGCACTTTCCATGTTAAATTTGAGCCCCAGTTCTTGATTCATGACCCTATTGTTTGCAAGTTCCACTACAGTACCTTCCATAGTGTCCACAGTTTTTTACCAATTAATGCCATCAGCAAACTTTAACAGTCTGCAACTCAACCCTTTTACTCAGGTCCTCAATGCAGATGTTATAGAGCAAGAGATCCAGCATTGACCCTGGGGTAGTTTACTCAAATCACCCTACACTGTGAATTGTTACCATCCACCAGCACCCTTTACTTCCTACCTATAAAACTACATCATATCAACTTCCTGAAATATTCGTTGACTCTGTACTGGACTACATTGTGCCGCACACATTGTCAGTTGTCCTTCTAAAGTCCAGATAGACAGTTATACTGCCCAGTCCCATTCTACCTACCTATTTATCTTGCCATAGAAGGGGATCGGGTTGGTTAAGCAGGATTTACTTTTTGAGAACATATTGTGTGTTCTTGAGAGCAGTTCATTCTCTTCCATGTGCCGAATCACTGAATGATTTTACTGACTCATACACATTGTCAAGCAACAAGATAAAACCGGCAAGTCTGTAATAGTTTCCTGTGGTTACCCTTGCCACCATCTTATCTATAAGGAGTTCAGAGAGACACTGTATCAGTGAGGGGCAGCACGGGGTCATAACCCCACAAACAAAACAGTGTAGCAGAAAATGCCGCAAGTAAAATGCTAGAAGGCAAAATAAAGTAGGGCAATACACCCACTGGCAGAAAAAGGCAGCCACACAATGCAAATGTATAGGGCGACACTGCAGCTTCTTTATTTTGTGGGGGGCTCTGCCCTTACCCCCCCAAACTAAACATAATCAGCTACAAGGGGGTGTGGACTTCCGGGATGGGGAGAAACTCATGAGGAGGGAAACGTTCTTTATTGCCTAAAAAGAAATTCTCAACACCAGGAGATGGTTCTCAAAGGAGGTGGCAGTGAAGGTTCAAGAGAAAAAGACAGCATTCAGAAAGTACAAGGAATCACAGAAGGAGCAGGACAGAAAATTGTATCAGTTAAAGCAAAAGGAAGCTGGGAAGGCAGTCAGAACAGCAAAGGCCCGAACCGAGGAAAAGATAGCCAACTCAGTTAAGAGGGGGATAAAACCTTTTTTAGGTACACCAGGCAGCGAAGGAAGACTAAGGGAGGGATAGTGAGGCCTAATAAAGGGGAAGGAGGTGGGCAGAGGGTGACTGTGAAAAGGCAGAGATACTAAACACATCTGTGTTTACTGTGTCACATCTGTGACATCTATGGATTCACTCAATTAATCAAAGATCCAACAAGGATTAACCTAAAATATACTACCAACAGCTCACTCCTGGATATTATGATGGTAAACAAGCCTCACTTATATTCTCATGCTGGAGTGCTACCCAGTGATGTAAGTGATCATTGTCCTATAGCTGGCATAAGATCTACACTCAAGCCATCCAATCCTGCAAAATTTCTCCATAAAAGGTCAAAAAGAATTTCAGCATCTCAGGATATCTCCATGATTTGTGCAATACAACATATTGGCAAGATTTTTACCTTCAAACCTCAGTTGAGACAGCTCTTCAGATCTTAAAGGACATTATCACTAATGCCCTCAAAATACATGCACCAATCAACAGTGTCAGAACTAAAGTAAAATCTTGTCGTTGGTTCACTGCTGACCTTAAATCAGCTTTGTTAGCCAGAGACAAACTCTGGAAAAGGCAAGAAAAACAAAGGATACTAGAGACTGGCTTCAATTCAGAAAAGCAAGAAACTCATGCACAAAACAAATAAGAAATGCCAAAGCTGCCTACTATAGAGCTGAATTGAATGCATCCTATACTAACCCATCCAGATTCTGGGGTACTATAAAGGGAATTCTAGGCCAAAATTCTACCCCTGCCTTACCCTCCAAACTGCTACTAAATGACATAGAAATCACTGACAAGCAAGAAATCTTAAATACCTTCAATGACCATTTCACCACAGCTGGCCTAGCATTTGACTCTTCACCTGCAAATCTCTTGAGATCATCATTAAACCTTCATTCCACTGTGGGACAAAAGGCTGCTTCAACATTCTCCTTCGAACCAATATCCTTAAAAGAAGTAGAAGACCTCCTATCCAATTTAGATACTTCTAAGAGTGCAGGTGCAGACTCCCTGGACCCCTACTTTCTTAAAGTAGCATTGCACGCCTTATCTGCCCCCCTCACTCACCTCTTCAATCTTTCCCTAACTACTGGTTCCATCCCCTCCATATGGAAAACAGCTCAAGTAGTTCCACTACTTAAATCAGGTGATCCCATGGACCTCAACAATTACAGGCCCATTTCCATAATACCGGTACTATCCAAGATGCTTGAAAAATTAGTAAATTCACAGTTAAGGGCCTATTTGGACACCAACAACCTCCTAAATCCAGCACAATCTGGATTTAGATCAATGCATAGCACCATCTCTGCCCTAGCCAAAGTCACTAACGATTGGCAGACTGCCTTGGATAAAAAGAATAGTACCTGTGCTGTGTTCCTGGATTTGAGTAAAGCATTTATACAGTGGATCATGAATCATTAATCTCCTCTCTAGCTCTGTAGGCCTTGATTCACTTCACTCAATTGGTTTAGGTGCTATCTCTCTGGAAGGTTACAATTGGTAAAAATGAAAATTACCTATCTACCTCTAAACCACTGCTAAGAGCTGTACCAGCAAGGCTCTATCCTAGGCCCATCCTCTTTGCCATTTATATTAATATTGATGCCAACCTCTCTCAATCTAACATTCATCTGTTTGCTGATGATACTGTATTATATGTCAGCAATCCCTCACCATCAAAAGCCTGTGAACTGTTACAGTCAGAATTCTCCATCCTACAACACAACCTATTGAAAAAAAATTACTTCTAATGCCAAAAACAAAAGCTATGTTCTTTGCAACAAAGAATTGCTCTGCCCATCATTCATCACCCCACAATTATCCACCTTATTTGGAGATAAGCTGGAATTTGTGGATAAATTCAAATATCTTGGAGTCTGGATTAACAATAAGCTTGACTACTCTGTCCACATTAAAGAGCTATTAAAAAAGTTGAGACAAAGGCTTGGCCTATTTTACAGAATAAAACACTACCTTACCAGAGACTCCAAACAAAGATTAATCCAGGCATCATTCCTATCCCTTATTGACTATGCTGACTTTCTATACGGCCATTGCTCACTCTCCCTCTTAAATAAGCTGGACACCCTGTATCATAGAGCCATCAGATTTATTACAGACCTTCCTCCAGCACCCATCATTGCTCTCTCTTTACATGGCAGTCAATTGACATCCCTACAGCACAGAAGAAAAAGGAATGCTGCAATCTGGATCTTTAAAGCTTTATCAGGCAAACTCCCTCCTATATCTCAGACTGTTTCACCTGAATCACATCTAGGCCATACACCTTAAGGATCAATAAGCTCATTATGCTAAGATTCCCAATACCTGCACCCGGTTTGGGAGGCTGCTATCAACTATTCCTAGCATTTGTCTGGAACTCACTCCAAAAATCTATGAATCTGAATAGCCTCTTACCCTTATCTTCCTTCAAAGATTATACACGCCTATTTACAGAGTTGTGCAACTGCTTCCATAAGGCCTAGTCTCCCATCCAACCTACACCCCTCCCTTCTGTAATCCACTATGTTTAGTTTCCCTTCTTCTACCCAGTCAGTTATCACATTTCATATGAAAGCCTACAAAAGCCCTATTATTTGATTATTATCCCTGCTACATCTATTATCCTCATTTTTACAGGTTAAGTTATTTTACTGTGCCTTGTATATCTGTACATTTTGTATATATCTCTTATTTATTTGATTGTACTAATGTTATGCTATTCTCATGTCTTTGTAAAAAAACTTGTACCCTTATTTGTATGACCACTCAGGTCCATCTTGTAAATGAGCTACGCTCAATGATGTTCGCCTGAATAAATAAAGATTTTTGATTTTGATTTTTAAACAAATATTTTTCCTCAGTATTTACAAATGAAGAGGGGACAGTACCTAAAACAAATAATAGAAACACTGTGGATACAGAAGTTGATACCAGCCCATTTACAGAAGAAAGGGTTATGAAAGAACTCTTAAAACTGAAGGTAGACAAAGCAATGGGGCCTGATGGGATTCATCGCAGAATTCTAAAAGAACTAAGGGTAGAACTAGTGACACCACTGACTACCCTCTTTAACAAATCATGGGAGGATGGGGTGGTACCTGAGGACTGGAGGAGGGCAGATGTGATTCCCTTTCACAAAAGTGGGAGCAGGGCAGAAGCAGGAAACTACATACCTGTTAGTTTAACCTTGGTGATAGGGAAAATGATGGAATCACTTCTGAAGGAAAGAATTGTCGAGTACCTAGAGGCCAGAGGGGCACAGGACCCAAGGCAGCATGGATTCACAGTGGGAAGGTCACGCCAGATGAAGCTAATAGATTTCTTTGACTGGGTGACCAAAGTAGTAGATCAGGGAGGGGCTGTGGACATGGCCTACCTAGACTTTAGCAAGGCATTTGACTCAGTCCCACACAAAAGATTAATATACAAGTTAGCCAGCCTGGGAGTGGGTCCCAAGATGATAGCCTGGGTAAAGAATTGGCTGGGAATAGGACACAGAGGGTAATAGTAAATGGAGTCCACTCTGAAGAAAGAGGGGTTACTAGTGGGGTACCGCAGGGTTCAGTATTAGGACCAGTCCACTTCAACGTCTTTATAAGTGACATTGCAGAGGGACTGGAAGGAAAAGTATGTCTCTTTGCAGATGACACAAAGATCTGCAACAGAGTTGATGCACAAGGTGGGGTGGAAAGGATGAGAAGGGACTTGGCAAGGTTAGAGGAATGGTCAAATGTATGGCAGCTTAGATTCAATGCTAAGAAGTGCAAGGTAATGCACCTGGGAAACAAAACCAAGGGAAGAGTACTGAATGGGGGTGAGATACTAACAACAACAAAATGGAAAGGGACTGGCGGTAGTCATATCAGATGACTTAAAGGTGGGCAAGCAATGTGAGAGGGCAGTAAGGAGGGCTGGGGGGATACTGGGATGCATAGGGAGAGGCATCACTAGTAGAAAACAGGAAGTTGTTATCCCTCTGTACAGACAGCTGGTGAGACCCCATCTGGAGTACTGTGTGCAGTTCTGGAGACCCAATCTCCACAAGGACATAGACAAGATGGAAGCTGTCCAGAGGAGGGCAACTAAAATGGTGCAGGGTCTGCACCAGAAGACATATGAAGAGAGAGAGAGACTAAAGGAGCTTAATATGTATAGCCTCGAGGAAAGGAGGGAGAGGGGACATGATAGAAACTTTCAAGTACCTCAGGAATCAACAAAGTCCAAGAGGGCAGCATCTTTCAAAAGAGGTGTGCAAGAACAAGGGTTCTAATTTGAAGCTAGGCGGCTCAGAGGTAATGTAGGAATATTTTTCACACAAGAGGGTTGTGGATGCATGGACTGGCCTTCGAGGAGCTTGTGGAGTCAAAAACAATGGTTGAATTCAAGCATGCATGGGACAGTTATAAGGCAATTCTAGAGGGTGGGGGTAGAAAGAAGTAGGCTGCTGGTTAACTAGGATCTGCAGCTTATCCATTAGGTAGGGAAATGGGCAGACTGGGTGGGCCAAGCAGTCCTTATCTGCCGTCAAATTCTATATTTCTATATTTCTATGAGATGGGGACTGAACTGCGGTCCCCAGGTCTCCTCGCTGCTGGGTGCTGGTACCTTAGTCACTCTACTACAGGAAAAGCTCAACCAGGCACCACACCAACAGCAACTTGATTCCTTCCTTCTTCAAGTGGATAGCAAAAGGGGTAGCAGTTATTTCCTAATGCTATTCTACCCCTGTTGCTGTCAATATTTATGGCATTCTCACAGCGCACTTAATATCACGCTGTTCTTGCAGTGGCATACTGATCTGGTACAGTGAGTGACTAAGCTTGAATACCTCTTCCCTCCTTTATTACTGTTGTATAGGTACAATCAGGATCCTATAATAATCCTGGTTTACAACTTCCACATACTTATCAATTTTGGTGTAATCAGCACTGCCTCACACAGAGTCTGTACATCTCCCATAACATTTACCCCCAGCTGATCATGACCACAGCTTTTCCGGCTGATTACTGACATAAAAGCAGTTATTCAGTGCCTGTGGTATGACTCTGCCTCACTCATTGTCCCTCCTCTCTAATGACTAAGGTCCGTACCTTATCTATGAATATACTTTTGTTTCCCATGTACTGAAAAAGGATTTATTTCTCTTTTCTCCTTTACGTAATAATGCCTTAGGTACCTGCCTTTCTCTGTGTAGTCAGGACCCTGCATTTCTTTTGCAATTATGTATATTTTATTTCCCTCTCTCTATCTCCCAAGTGATTCCACTTATCTCATGACCTCTTTTTCTCATTTACCTTTTTCTGGAGTTTTTTAGACTACCGTGGAGGCCTCTGACTAGTTTTCTTGCCCTGTTTGCCCACGGGAATGCATCTAGTCAGTGTATTCTGTATACTGTATGCCACATCAGTGCCTACCATGCAAACAATAAGGCATGACTGGGGTGCGTTATGGTGGGATTACAGCCTGCCTCAGGTAGATTGAAGTATGAGGTGATAAGGGCCATTAGCCCACCAGAAAGCACCCCCTGGAGTGCCTGACTGTGATTATGAAATGGGTCCTTTTTAATAAATTTGATGTACTTGTTTGACAAGGTCCTGGGATGGGGAGAAAATGGGGGAAAAGGCATCGTAAAATACATATAGAAAAAAGAAACACCATTGTGGAAGCTAAGACCTCACAGAAAGAAGATAGCTCTTATGTGTGTTAAAATAACCCCCTGTTTGTAACAAGGCAAGTAAGAAATGGGATTGGGACAATAGAAACACCTCATGCTGTCACAATTGCTACCTTAGTTAAGTATTGGTGAGATTAACAGAAGAGAAAGTAAGCAAGTACCTGTGTTAAGGAAGAGTATGAAGGGAAGGAACCTGAATTGGCAGTCTGCAAGTTTGAAATACCCCTAAGTGTGGCCTGTTTCGGCCCACGTCTAGTGCTGCTGTCAGGAATGTAGTCATTTCAGGTTGAGGGAATGTCTGCAAAGTAATACAGTTCATCTGTTGGATAAAGAGATTGCTGCAGAAGTGAATGTCAGGTTTCTGCCTGGAATTGCCCACGCCATACTTGTTACCCCCATACTCCATGGAGTGGTTTATCAAATTTCTCATTTCATATTAAATCAGTTTTATGCCTTTGATTCTAGAGTGGACATTGAATTTAATTGGCTCAAACTGTGCATGTTGTGCCTGTTAATGAACACTGCCCCGTACAGCTGGTCCAGTGAGGCAAAGAGATGTTCCTGCTCCTCATCCTGCAAAGTCATCTCGCAACATTAGAAGAACTAGGTAATGAACATATTCTGTTTTCTTGGACTGTGTTTTCTTGGTTGTACAGTGCCTCCCCCCTCCACCAAGATATCATCTGGATACCTCTAGACATCGAGAGTGGGGGGCTCACATACAGTATCTGTGATATCGCGGTGGGGTTACAGGGTAAAATAAGCTTATTTGTAGATGACACAAAACTCTGTGGGAGGGTAGAAAATGATGTGGGGATCAGCAGCATGCAAAGCATTGTAAATGCAGTGTCAGAGGCTCAGCACATTACACACTCACCTCTGAGACTGGAAGATAATAAGGTTTATTTATTTTTTTAATTTTTATTTATTTATTCTAGAATTACAAGTACCTCTGAGCCAAGGCTCTTTTACAAAGGTTCCACATCAGAAACAACAAACAACAAAGAAGCAACAGTGAAATAACAGTAAACAATTCATGTACAACAGTGCTATTGAAAGGGGTCAATTATAGGAAGAGTAAGGTGTAGAGTAGGTGAAGTGTAGATAGTTAACGGAGGTAGCTATAGTAAAATGGTGAACACGGCCATGACACATATGCCCACAAGGAATGGGTAGGGTCAGGTGCTCGGGGGTGGCAGAGAAACAGGGATGAGAGGAGAGGGGGAAGATGAAGATGCAGCTGGAGGCATTTGTCGAAAAATAAATGGGAAGAAGTGGTACTGGTAGAAGAGAAAAGGGGCAGGGTGGGGGGATGAGTGCTGTAATGGGGCAAGGAGAGACTAATGAGGTGGTATGAAGACCTGAGATTTGAAGTGGCGCCTCAGGAGCTGGGAGGAGGCGGACTGGGTGGCCTGGGGTTAAGCAGTATATAAGTTAGGATTAAAGCTGTATAGGTCATCATCTAGGAGAGGCAGTCACAGGAGTTAGAGACAATGAGATGGGCCCGGAGCATGGTTTTGAACAGACCTAGTGTTGAGGCCGAGGAGACAGTGTGGCTGAGACCAGTCATCCAAAGAGGAGCCCTATAGGCAAAGGAGCATTGACCCTGCATAGTTTGACAGTGAGGAACTTGTAGAATCTGGGTTGTTGAGCTCCTGGTGGTCGGTTGGTGTTTTGATGTAACAAGGCAGTAACACTGGGGGGTGTGAGGCCAAGGTTGATTTTTCCCACCATAGCACATGTGAGATATTTTATACAGTTGGAGAGTTGGAGCCATCTGGATTGTTCATAAAGGGCACAGGGGTGAGTGAGGTGGTGGGCACCAGTTGTGAGTCGGCATGCTTCGTTAAGTGCAGTTGTTATACATCAGAGAGCAGACGTCATGGTGGAGCCATAGATAATGATGCCATAATCAATAATTGACACCACAGAGCTCTGGATGGCAATCTTCAGGGCCTCTGGGGTGAGGTGCTGCCTGTGCTTGTAGAGTAATCCAAGGTGTGTGCTGGCGGCTTTAGCCATGCTGTCAATGTGAGCCGTATAGGAGAGATTGGGGTCAAGCAGAATCCCTAGGTATTTGAAAGAGTAAACTTGTTTGAGGGCAGTCCCCTGCTTGGTGGAGATGGCAAGGGGGTGTTGCTTGTAATGGTTATGTGAATTGCAGAATAGCAATGGCTTGGTTTTCTTGTGATTGAGGTCTAGTCTATGATGGAGAACCATGTTTCAAAGGCACTAAATCTGAGTTGGAGTCTGTGTTGTAATGGTGAAAGGTCCCTGTGTGTAGAAAAGACAACAGCATCATCCATATACAGGATGATTTGTTCTGAGCAGGATTGTTATAGGGAGTTTGAAAAAAGGCTGAAAAGGAGAGGGCCCAGTATGGACCCCTGAGGTACTCTGGAGCAGATAGGCAAGGTGTCCGTGATAGCACTGGCAATTTTTATTTTTGAGAGCGGTTGTCAAGGTAGCTTCCGAACCAGCAGGCTGAGTCCAGTGCGAAGCCAGCAAGGAGTAGTTGGTTATACAGCTGCCGATGAGGGACCGTGTCAAATGCCTTCAAGAAGTCGATGAAGACAGCCCCTGTAAGAAGTCCTTTATCAAGGGAACTATGCACTGCACTGATAAATTCAAGCAGGGCAGTGGTGGTACTATGCCCTTTTCTAAAACCGTGCTGTTGTGTGCACAGAATATTATATTTGTCCAGATAAGCAGTGAGCTTATCTGCAACAATATGCTCTAGGGCCTTGGATAGTGGTGGCAATATGGAGATCGGGCGGTAGTTAGAGTGGCAGGTCTTATCCCCAGTTTTGTGGACCGGGGTCACAGTGGCTGTTTTCCATATTTCAGGGAATGTACTGGTGTGGAGAGAGAGATTAAGAATTTTAGTTAGGGGACTGAGGACCTTGTCAAGTGTAAGTGATAGCAGCTTAAGGTCTAGGGTGTCACTGTTCATTCTGGAAGTGGAGATGGCTGAGGAGATGTGGCGGCGAGCTTCATTCATCTTAATCACCCTGAAGTAGAAATGAGGGTGGTTTGACAGAGTGCAGTGTGTGTTAGAGAGGGTGTGACTGACTGTGAAGAAATCAGGTAGTAGAACAGTACTGAGGTCAGTAAAAGCCGTGTTAAAGGTACTTGCAATGAACATGGGATCAAGGGTAGTGGACTCTTCAACAATTAACATGACCAGAGGGGACTTTGATTGTTTCCCAGTAATGTCCTTGATATTGTCCCAGAAAGCACGACCATTTCCCCAGGTGTTGGTGAGAATGTCCTTATAATATGAGCTTTTCGTGAGACGAATGAATTTTGTGCAGGCATTACGGGCATGTTTGTATTTTTGGATGTCAGATTGTTTGCCTGTGGCTTTAGCCACTGCCCACAGGTGGTCCCTAGATTTCAGCTGGAAAAGGAGCTCTGCAGTCATCCAAGGGTTACAGAGGGCTTTTGTTTTCCATTTTTTTAAAGGAGCGAAGAGGTCACAGGCCTTATTGAAGGCGGTGATGAAGTAGCTGAGGTCAAGGTTAACATCTGTCGCCTAGTAGATGGGCAGCTAGTCTTGCAAGGATAGGTATTGTGTGAGATGGGTAAGTTGACCATGGGGGAAGACTCTGCTGGTAATGATTATAGGGGGTGGCTTTAGAAATTTATTAAACCATTCACATATAACCGGGGAGTGGTCACTGAGAGAGTCTGGGAGAACAGAGGTATGAGAGGTCCTGGTAGGGTGATTGGTCAGAACCCAGTCAAGCAGAGTACTGGTGCCAGTTTTGTAATTTATCCAAGTTGGTGTAGTGACCAATTGTGAGAGGTTGGCAGCTGCAAGGGCACCCTTATGAGTGTAGACATCAGATGCAAGCCAGTTTATATTGAAATCACCAAGCAGAATGTGTTCAGAGCCAGGAGGTTGGGAGCTGACGAAGTTAAGAATTTCTTTGATGCCAAGATCTTGATCTCGAGGTGGAATATATACAGAGATGATGGTGAGGGCTTTTTGATTGGGACCTAGAAGAATTTTAATGGGTAGAAGCTGGGCCGAGGAGGCAGGGACGGGGGTTGGAACAAGGTGCCCCAGGAGATTATCCTTAATGTAGATGGCACAGTCCCCTTCCCTTTTAGAGACATGGTCCAGTCTGAAAACATTGTAGCCCTGTAAGGTAATTGCTAGATCAGGAACTTTTGGTGTCAGCCATGTTTCAACTACAGCAAGGATATCAGGATTATGTTGGCTGATAAAGGTTTGGAGTGCATCAAGCTTTGGTAACAGGCTGCAGATGTTAATGGTTGCGATGGTGAGGTCTCCTGCCTTTTTCAGAAGGCTTGAACAGCTTGGGCTAGGGTTCGGATGGACGTTGTCCAGGATCAGTAGGAGAAGTAGGAGGAGCTTCATTGAACAGAGGCGCAGGTCCAATAGTGATAATTTGTGTTTCCTTTTAGTGTATGGGCAGTAGGTAGAGTCCATATGACAGTCCCAATGATATGCAATGTGGTACAGTAGGGATAGGCTGGCATTAAGACCAATCTTAGTGGTGTTAAGAAGCAGCCAGGCATTTCCAAGTGGAGGCCCATGGGGAGGACTGGTCGAGAAGTGGAGCGTTCCCAAGGTACTGCTGGTATTGATTATGTAGATAGTGGGTACGGGGTGGGGGTGGCAGGGGCCTGGGAGAGAGAGAACAAGGGACGAAGGACAAGGAGGGAGAGACGGGGAAGGAGCAGGTGGGGGAGGGAACTCACAGCTGGTGCAGGGCAAAATAAAAGAGAAAAAAAGAAACAGGCAGGGAGAGGTAGTGAAAAGAGAAAATTTCGGCAAAATAGGATTTCGTAGGGAGGCAGTACAAGGAAGGTATATTGCAAGTAAAGCAACTGTGATTTTAAGAGTGTAGACTTTTTTTTAAATGAAAGAACAATATCTCTTTAGTGGCAGATCTGTATAACATGCTAATGGAAAACTAGCCACACAAAAAAAAAAAGTTGTGAGCTTTATTCCAACACTAGGCACTTGCAGTAAAATTCCAATATGGACACTTTAGTGTAGCGTGGGGGTGGGGTGCTGTACTCCTGAAGTGTTGTCTTTCAGATGAGACATTAAATCAAGGTTTCATGTGCCTGTTCTGGTGGTTATTTAGGTGGAAATTAATGATCCCCTTGACATTTCTCAAAAAGAGAAAGGGACTTTTTCTGGTGTCCTGGCAGCTTACCCTGATTCAATATGTTAGTTTCCATCTGTATCTTCAAATCCAAAATCAGCACGCTCACCAAGATGAAAATGAATTACTGACTCCAGTAGATGCTCAAAAATGGCAGTTTATTAAATGCCATAGTTACAACATTATATTATATTACCTGTGGAGCTGCTGGCTAGGTGCCCAGGTGCTTTGCTAAAAGTTTTTTTTTCAATGGGACCCTTTTATTTTCATCTTGCTGAGTGTGCAGCCTCTGGATTTATGTTTATTAATATTGGGGGTTAGCATTACCCCTCAGCGGTAGCACTGATTTTCTTTCTGTTGCACGCAGACCATCAGCCTTTGGAGTTTACATCTGTATCTTTCCCCTTCCCCAGGAAAAAGCTTAAAATTGGCAGAATTGCCTAATCCTCCCTTTCCAGATCAACAAAAATTAAATTAAAAACTAAAAATTGGAAGAATTGCCTAATATTCCTTTCCCAGATCAACAAAAATGTTTTTAAAACCAAATAAATAAAAGAGTAAATAAAAAAAAAAACCTTAGCAGTGGTCCAGAATACAGCAGTTATGATTCAACAGCAAAAAATGAAAAGTGATGTTCTTTGATAGCAAAAATCCATAGATAGACTATGACTTCAATGGAGTCATTGTAGAAGAAAAGAATCTACAGTCAGGATAATAAGATAAGATAAGAGAAGAGAAGAGAAGAGAAGAGAAGAGAAGAGAAGAGAAGAGAAGTTAAGTTATCATAACTGTAGAGCTTTAAGAATATTTTTTTCTATAAAATATCAATGTTTGATCTTAGGGCAGGAGGTTCTTGAATCCAACAGGAGCAAATAGATTCAGTCAGGGTGCTGGTACCAGTTATTGATGACAGCACATGCATGACACCAAGTGATGGCATGTTCACAAACCAGTACTAAGGTTACTACAGTTAAATAGGCATAGGAATAGACTTGGTTGTCTTTCTAGCCTATGTGTAATCTGGTGTCCTAAGTATGTGGGTATCCAGAAGCCTTTTAAATTCAGCAATGTCCTTAGCTTGGACAACTTCACGAGGCACAGCATTCCAAGGTCTCACCACTCTCTGGGTAAAATAGGATCCCCTAAGTTTAGTCCAGAAACTTCTCCACAGTAATCTCCTTCCATGGCCTCTGATATTATAGACATATTCCATTGGTTCCAGTCCCATTTCGCACATAAGTTCTTATCACTGAGTACATTGTAAAGTAGCAGTAAATCACTTCTCTTTCTCCTTTGTTCTAAAGTAAACAAACCTTGGGGCTCTAGTCTTTTTTCCTTTTAATCCTGTCCCTCCAATCCATGAATACATTTAGCTAATCTCCATTGTATTTTTTCTAGTATCAACAAGCCCCTTGCATGCGGGTGACCAAAACTGTGAGCAGTAATCAAGGTGAGGCCAATCAAGGATCTATACAAAGGCATGAGAATACTCCTATACCTACTATAGAAATGTATTTTGACATTACCCAGGATTCTCAGTGCTTTGTTATGTTTTTGTTTATTGTGCAAAGAAAAAGACAGATCAGGCTGCATAATAACCCCAAAATCTTTTTTGTGTTACACTAACCAGAGGAGTCGTACCCAAGAAATATTGTTTCCTGGTATTTTGCTTGCTAAAGTGCATAATGCAGCATGTTATCTATTTTATCAAGATCTTCTTGTATTATTGATGTGTCAGCATCAGTTAGAACTGGTACCTCCATTTTTGTGTCATCTGCAAACTTAGATATAGTGCTCTTGATAAACATGTAGCTCACATATGTAAAGTATGAATAGGATGGGTCCCAAAACTGAACCCTGTTGCACTCCACTCCTAACTTTAATGCTAGTTGAGAAAGAATCTCCTATTCTTACTACTTGTTTCCTGCCTTCCAGTCATTCACCAATCCAATTTAACAGCCTGGTATCAAAATTCATGCATCCCAATTTCTTTATCAGCAACCCATGTGGTACTTGATTTAAAGCATTTGTGAAATCAAAGTATATCACGTCACTGGGTATATTTAAATCCAGTGATTCACCTACTGGCTCATATAATGCAATTAAATTAGTTACACACGTTCTTTTTCCAAAAAATCCATATTGAGTGTGGTCTATACACCCTTCACTGCTCAGTTTATCTGTAATATGGTTCTACAATATTTTTTCCATAAATTTACCCAGAACTGGTGATAAACTAATTGGTCTGTAATTAGATGGTTGACTCTTACATCATTTCTTATGAATTGGTATAACAGTGGCATGTTTCCAGTCTCCTGGTATTTCTCCCATCAAGAAGGATGATATAAATATATTACACACTGGCTTGAAGAAGAAATTGGCTATTTTGTACAACACATCGGGGCTTTAGTTGTCACACCCAGGAGATGTGTAGGTACAGTATCTAATTTTTTGATTTCTTCTTTTATGCTTTCAACAGAAAATATGTAACTTACTACAATATATGTCTTAGCACACTGCATTGATCTATTATCTGTACAAATACCCTTATTAAAAATAGAAGCAAAATAATCATTAAGTGCATTAGCAATGTCTTTAGCTATGTCCATTATGCTTCTGTTCTGTATTAAGGGGCAAATTTATTATTTTTTTTATTTAAAATTTGATGACTGGGAAAAGCACACTGAGCCGAGGCTCGTTTCCAGGTGCAACCTGGGTACAAAGTGTACAGTGAAGAGAAAAGGAGTAACAAATGGTGAAGAATACAATCAGTATGTACAGATATTTTTTACAGGGAATATAATACATTATCTATAACAACACAAACTGTAAGTGAGCAGAGTAGATGAGCGGAAAGGGGCAGGGTTGCAGATGGGGGGCTAGGAAAGGTGAGTAGAAACTGTGAGGAGCCTCTGCTGTGTGCTGGGACCATTAGTACAATTAGGGCAATGTGGGATGGGTAGGAGCCTGAGGAGCTGGGAAAAGGCCGAACGAGTAGGGACCAGGTGGAGATTGGAGGGGAGGTTGTTCCAGAGAAGGGGGAGATGGTAAGAAAAGGCAGCTTGGTCGATGAAAGTGTGAGGTCAGGGCAGGTGGAAAGTGCATGGGTCCCTGTGGTGAAGAGAGCAGTTTAGAGAAGTAGCTGACGTGAGGTGGGAAGTGAGGTAAGGGGGTAGGGAGTCAAACCAAAATTTTGCTATGAAGGGGGTGCTGTGGATGGCTATCCTGTGGGAGAGCGGAGCAAGGTCTAGTGCAGCACAGAGTAGGCAGTGGTAAGTGAGTGGGGGGGAGGCAGTGGCAAAACAGCAGAAAGAGTTGAGAAGGATATCTAGTCTGGAGAGAGAGAGGATGCTGGGGCCATTCCATAGACAATGTTGACATAATCTCTGACGGGCAAGATTGTTTTGCGTACAAGCTCACAAAAGGTGGGGATAGGCAAGATGGCTTTGTAGCGATAGAGGATGGTGAGTTTGGGCTGGAGTTTGGAGCAGATGGCCTCAATGTGATTGGTGTAGTAAAGGTGGTTGTCCAGCCAAACACCTAGGTACTTGAATGCTGGGACTAGCTCCAGTGGCTAGCCATCCATGGTGGTGATCGCTGGGGGGGCAGGAGGGTAGCAAGTTTTTGCCTGGAGCCAAATACCATGGTGACAGTTTTTGGTTTTCACTGAGTGTGAGCAGGTTGTCCAGAAACCAGGACTGGACTCTACCGAAATCATTTTGGAGGTTGGGGAGGACAGAGTCATAGGAAGGGCTTGAGGCAAAGATGATAGTGTCATCTGCGTATAGATGCACATTGGAGGAGAGGCAGGTGCCCATTTAAGAGTTTATATATCTATAGAATTAATTGGTGTGTTTTTTTTTGTTTTGTTTTTTTGCGAAGTAATGCTCATAGGTTTGTTCTGTATCAAGGGGCCAATGGATGGGCATTTCATTTTAGCAGTTTATATAGCTATAGAATTGTTTGGTGTTGTTTTAATGTTTGCCAAGTAATGCTCATAGGTAATCTTACTCTTGTGTATAGCATACTTGCATTTTCAATTCCCTAACTTACTTTAGTTCTATTTTTCCAGTCAGCAAGCAGCAAAAGCCCCATATGGCAATGACCGTGGCTTGCATCGTGGGATCACTCGCAGCATCACAGAAATCAAGCAGTGCATCTGCATCCAAAGGTGACCATGATTGGTTGCCATATGAACCTGGTGAGATTAAATGACCAGGGATGACTTGGCAGAGGTGAAAAGTTTTCTACCCAGTGCATCTATCCTGGTGAAATCAGCTGTAGGAGAGTACCACTCAGTAACAGAAATATTGTCCTTGTAGGTCTGGAGCACTGACAGTCCTGAAACAGGGTGAATTGGGTTTCCAACAGAACCAGTGAAGGCATGACATCACAGCCAGAAGTCCCTCAGTATGGGTGGAATGGTGTAGGGATATTTCCAGGCTTACCAGAGTTGCTGCAACCAGGGATCTGTGCCAGGGAGGAACTACAGTGCTGTCAGTGCTGGGAACTCCTAGGAGTCCCAGTGGCAAGGCAATGGGAGTGTGGCTAAAGAAACGTGGTATATACAGTGCTTTCATATCTCCCCATGACTCATTAATACATAACATACTAAGCAGCAATGAACATGTGGAAAGAAGATTCCATGTTTTTGCAAAAGGAGAAGAACCAGAAAATCCCCAGATGGGAGAGTGGGGGAAGGAGTACCTGAAGCTGGGCCCTGTCTGACTCCCTGAGCCATGTCTCGATATTCCCCATTCAAAGTTGGTACGGGTCCAATGACAAGGGCTCTGATGCCTAATGGTCACTGCCACCCTTTCAAACCAGGCCTGAGGTATTCTAGGTGAAAACCTGTGGGGGACGTCAGTGACCTGTGATGCCAAAGAACCCATACCTTGCACTAGACCTTGAGATTCTTAGAGCCTCCACACCATAGGGAAGGAGTGGGTAGAAACTCCTAAAGACAAAACTCCTAGCTTGGAGTAGGTTTCAGAATTGCGGTCTCATGGGCAGACCCCAGAGTGAAAATTGATAATGCCACACAGGGCAGGCCTCATTGCAAGGCCAAGTCCCAGTCCAGTGCCAGTAACTCTGTTGGTATTAGTAGAGTACCCAATACTGGTTCAGACTTTACAAGCATGTTGTTTTCAAGACTGGCTGTAGCACTAATACTGGAATTCCCCAGCAGAGATGACTGCAACAACCTCAGGACCAAGATTAACGCTGACATCAACATTGACCACAACATCAGAGCTATTAACAGCACCGAAGTCCATTTGGACACCAGTGTCAGCATTGGCACTGGACTCAGCACCAACACTAGCATTGACACTATGTGAAGTGCTGGCAATGGAGCCAACACTGATGTTGACACTGTCCCCAGAGTCAGCACTGTAAGCAACTACAGAGACAATGCCAAAGGTCAGTATCATCAAAGTTGTGGGTGAGACCAAAGGTTTTGGTCCTGACTCTGGGGGTGTCTACTGCAGAATACCAATGTGCCATGGTGATTTCTCTTCTGGCTTCCCAGAAGGATCTAAAAGTCTGCCCAACATCACCCTCTCCATCATGACTCCAGTTGGGGGGGGGGGCTTTGTACATTAGCTGACTACAAAATGTGACATGAGGACATGGGGTAATAGTCCAGAGACCTTCCTTTGGACTTCTGGGATTGATATCTGCCACGGAAGCTCTGTATGGGCCAACCCAGCTTGAAGCATCTACTCTCCAATGTCTGGAAGTCAAAGAAGAAGCAGGCATTGCAGGAGTCCATGTTCTAGTTCATCCCAGTGCAGTCCCTGAAGACAGAACAACAGTTGATCCAGTCGATTTTTCCTGCAGGGGCAACACCAGAAAGGAGGTTTTTTCATGTCCTTTCTTAGAAGCAGAACTCAATATTCTTGCAGAAAATGGTAAAAATCAAAGAATAAATAGTTAATTGAGGCAAGGGATTCAGTAATTGAGTCCCCCCTCCTTATCACCACTAATCATTAGAGTTAAGGCACTAGCCACATTGGAAAACTTATCTGTTCTGTATTGTGTGAGCCATTACTTCACCATGCAGCTCACCCACTTGTACTAAAAAAAAAAAAACAACCAGTACAAGTTATAACAGCAAAGAGAGTTAACATATGGCATTAGCAGATACAAATGGCAGGCACAGACAAGTGATTGTACTGGTAATTAAAAATACCTGTGCAAGTCCAGGAAAACAGTCTGACACAGCTGACTGTTGTAGTCTTTTTAGCAATTCAAGAGAGGCAGAGAAAGCAGTTCAGTGTCCACCATACATTTATAACGAATTGAGAACACACAGGCATATACAAATGCTGGAGTCATACAGTTTCTATTGAAGCTGGGAACAGTCTATATTTCAGTTGCAGGACAGAAGTGCACATACTTCACTGGGGTGATAATTCACTCTCACTTCGTCCTCTCCAGAGGATTCTCCCTCCTCCCATGCCATTTAATTTTTGATTCACTGCACAGGTGAAGCAGCTTCCAAGGATAATTAAATAAATATGTTGATTCCAGCCAAGTTCTAACTTGGCTGGGATCAAAAGCTGGTGTTGAATCTTGTGAGTGCAGAGGGAGGCACATATCTTATCAAATGCCTTTATGTACTGTCTTGTGGAGTGGGAGAGTTCAGAGAATATGCAGATTTCTGCATCCTTGTATTTCACTTGCTGTTTTCACTTTGCTAGGCCAGAATTTTGACTTGTACTCCCATGACATTACAAACAATGAGCAGAGTTGGATGCCCTACACCACTTGCTGTGGCTCTGCGAAGGTGACTCTATACAACTTCTCCAAAGTCAGGGCTGGGTTATTGTCCAACATCTTCAAGATGTCTGGAAGCATTCTGCATGTGAATTCCAGAAGATCCTCTCTCCTGGTTTGCTCTGGGAGTCCAATCAATCTTATGTTGCATTTCCTGGTTTGAGTATAAAATGTTTTCAAGTCTGTTTTAACAAGGCATTTTTCTTCAGTGATTTTGTTGTTGTGGCCATAGATTTTAATGACAAACCTTATCTGCTGCATACTTTGTTCTACGCCATTGACTCTGGTTTCCAAAGCACTCATACGAGGAGTGAGTGCATCTTATTTCTTATCCATGTCCTGGATCATGTTTACAAGCTGTGCGAGTGTCGCATTCACTGTGGTGAGAGATACCATATCTAGTCCACAGCCACCTCCACCCGAGGCTTCCTGCTCCTGCAGTGGCCAACCATCTTCTGGCAGAGATATTTTTGGCTTGAAAAAGCCAGTTGGCTAAGCCTCAATTTTGGGTTTAATCATTTCCAGCTTTCAGCAGTTAGGGACTATATTATTCATCCAAAGAAGCATTGAATGGAGTGTGTGAAGTATTATTTGTATTTTCTATTTTGGTTTACTCCCTCAGGAGCTCTAGAAAGGACCATCTGTCCTGATCTGCTGCTAAGCCACATCCCCCTGAATACCATCATAAATCTGGTCCTTAATACTGAGGCAGAGTAATACGTAATTTAAACTGCCGTTACAAAATTGTTTTGGAACTCCGGCACAGGGAATGATTTGAAACCGGTATATTTTTTTAATAACACAACCACATACTTTGGTTGGCTTCCTTGACTGTTTCAAGCAACCCCAAGTAAAATACACTTTAAACCACTTTGCCTGTTGCACAGCTAGTTAATGCTTTAAGAAACCCTGACTAAAGCACATTTTAAATTACTATTTATTTATTTTATTTATTGAAAATTTCAGAATTACAAACCTTTGAGTCAAAGACTCCTTTGCAAAAGATCCACGTCAGTCACAATAGAACATTACATCAGGACAGATTGTACAAAGTTTTCAAAACAGAACATTACATTTTGACAAGTTGTTCATAAAATCACAGTATATGGTATTGACAGAGCTTGGTTATCATCTTAAGGGTTGAAAATGGACCCTGGGTCATCAAGGTATGGTGGCACAGGTTACCGACAACCTAGGGGGACTGATGGAAACAGTCACAGGTCTCAGAGTCAAGAAGTCTCTTGATTCCAGTTTTGATTTGGCCAAGACTAGGGGCAAATTAGGTGGAAGATGGTAGGTTGTTAAGCCAGAGGGGAGCACGATAACAGTAGGACCTTTGCCCTAGAAATGTCCTGCAGTCGGGGACTGTATAGGAGGTCCCAGCCTGATATCTGTGGGTACCCCTTTGGGGGGGCTGGTTGGATGAGGGGGTGTTGACCATTAGGTGTGAGCTTCATAAGTATCTTTTTGGCTTGGAGGCAGGTTTGGTATTTAAGCCTACCTTCGAGGGTCAGCCAGGCAGCTAGATTATAGAGCACACATGTATGGGTTTGTCTTTCACTGCTTGTGACCAGATGGCAGGCTTTGTTGGGTGCTAGACTAATGCAGTTAAGGGCTGTTAGGTCAGCAGCGCCATAAATAATTATTCCATATTCGACCAATGAAAGGACTGAGCATGTAACAGCCAGCCGTAGGGCCTGGGGGGTAAGGCAGTGTTTGTGTCTGTAAAGAATACCAAGTCGGGTGTTAACTGAGGAGGAGAGGAGTTTTAATATGGATGTGGTAGGTGAGGTATGTGTCAAGTGTGATACCTAGATATTTGAAATGTGGAACCTGTTCAATGTGGGTGCCCTGCGAGTTTGAGTTTGATAGCTGGGAATTACTGAGGGAGTTTTGGCGGTGAGCAAATACCATGGATTTTGTCTTGTTGTAGTTAAGTATTAGTCAGTGTTCAGTGAACCAGTGTTCTAGTTCTCTAAAACAGCCTTGAAGGGTATTTTGGAGATAGATTGGGTTGGTGTGTTTCCAATATAGTACGGCATTGTCTGCATATAGCAATAGCTTTCCCCTACAGGCCTGGGGTAGTGAGTTCAGAAGAGTGAACAGCAGTGGCCAAGTATTGACCTTGAGGGACACCCGCTATAACCGTTGCTTGGAGGAGAGGTTTTGCTAATTTTGACTTGCTGTGTACTGTCTGTGAGATAGTTTTTGAACCAGGAGATAGTTTCAGGGGCAACGTAGAGGGATGTAAGAGAGTGGAGAAGTAGCTCATGATTGACAGTGTCAAATGCTTTGGTCAAATCAACATAGATTGCCCCTACTATTGATCCCTGTTCAAGTGCTTCATGAATGTATGATGTAAATTCGAGTAGGGCCGTGGTAGTACTGTGTCCTTTTCTGAAACCATGTTGTCCATGGCACAGCAGATTATATTTGTCCAAGTATTCGGTGAGTTGGTCAGACACAATTTTTTTGAGATCTTTTGGGGGGGGGAGGATGATAATGGGTCTATAGTTACCTGGGGTCATTGGATCACCCTTTTTTAGGATGGGTGTGATAATTCCCCTTTTCCAGAGAGTAGGGATTTGGCCAAGGCACAGTGAGTAGCTGAAGAGTTTGGTGAGGTGAGGCAGGGTCTCATCAAGGGTAAGCCGAAGAATTTTAAGGTCATGGGAGTCGCTGCTATAGTGTGAGTTGCGCAGGACTTTGGGGAGGTATCATTTAGCCTCATTACAGGAGATGATACGCAGCCTGAAAGGTGGTGGGGGGGTAGAAGAAGGAGGTGTGACAGAGGGGCGGTTGATGATGGGGTCAAAGAAGTTTTGTGGGAGGATGCGACTAAGGTCAGAGAAGGCGGTGTTGAGGGCATTGGATATGGCGGTAGGGTCCTGAGAAAGGGTACCCTGTACTTGGAGATGGGTTGGGTCAGGGGAGGTGGCTTTTCCACAGAGTTCCTTAACATTGTTCCAGAAAGTTTTCCCAGAGCCCCAAGTGGTGGTGAAAGCTTGCCTACAGTATGTCACTATTTCAAGACCTTCTAACCCAGGCAAGACAAAAAGCAGCTTCACTTTCATGTTTCAAACAGCAGTATCTAGTGTGTCCCTTTTATTTATTTTTCTTACCTCCACCAGCAAATAACAATACCTATTTAATAAGCATAATAACACACTCTAAGAATTGTGTGTTGTACTCAGTCTACCTCAGTCATGAGAAATTGAAGGCACTTTTGTTCACCTCATGACTTTAATAGCTGTATCAATAGTGTATTGCTCACAAACCACACCCTGCTGTGTTTTGTTGTTTTCATGGCATTTGGACTTGGTCACTAAAGAAATTAAGAAAATCAAATCAAAGAAAACCCCTGACATATTCCAGGTGGATAAGGCTAATCCATTGGCTACTCCTTCCCACATGTAAGTCAATCTCTGTCGTCCATGCTCCTACCCCATGCTTCCTAAACTGTAAGTAAGATTAGTGTATTAAAATATTGCTGGCTCTGTGCCAGAAGCTGTTATTTGTTTATGTGCTTACTTATTATTTATTTTTTTACTTATGTAGTTTTAGAAAATGAGTTTAAAAAACCCTAGTCTCTGCTTGGCTGAGCCATTACTTAGGGGTAGAGTTATGTGCCAGCAGAGACTGGATAAACACAAATTGCAGTGCTAGAATCACCTTTTACTAAATAAATCCCTGTACCATAGACAAAATGCAAAAAGTGAATGGTAGTCATTTTTTTACTCGCTTATCCAACGAGCCCCCGACCAAACACACACACACTTTGCAGGTCTCCTCCTCTCAATGCTCTTCAAACAATGTAAGCATTAAAAAAAAAAAGATTAGCACTACAGCACCATCATTCTGCCCCTCAACTATGCTGCTGAGCTGACAGATGACTGATCGCACATCTCCTCACAACTCTTCTCAAACATGTTACTGATTACAGTGTCTTTCAATCAGACTTCAGACAGTAATTGCAAATAACTTCAAAACATTAGCATTACAAACAAAAAGCCATGAATTAAAATAAAGCACTTCACTAAGAATCACAACAAATGCAAGGGGAAGTGCCACTTAGGCAGTCAGTTAAACAGTATCACCCTCTACTTCTAATTCTGCCTGCAAAAGGACTACTTTGTAGAGAAATTATATTTTTACTCATTTTTTTAATATTTTGTTTCAATTGTTTTGCAGTATATCAAAAACACACTTTCTTAGTGCAATAATACATTTTCTAAGTGCAATAATACCCTCCTGGGATGGGTGGTATGGGCTGTACCCACCCTTCTAAAGGCTATAAGGCCCTCCATTTGTGGTATTGGGCCTCATTACACCTCTGGGAGGATGGGTATAGACAAAACTGCCCACTTTGTTGTGCATTATTGCTTACATAACTGCCCCTTACCAACCCTTCCAGTTCAGAATGTTCATGTATAACATGTAACCCCCCCCCTTTGTCAAGTTCTGATCCATGATAGTGAGTGACAATGGCAGCCAATAATCTAGGATAGCCAACAGCCCCACCTCCTAATCCACAGCACGATGCTGGAAAGCCTACAGATTGCTTGCTGACAGTTTCTGTGCACCTGGGGATGGGGAGAGGAGCAGTATAATGTTACTGTTGACACTGGTAGATCAAGTCATCATAAACTAATACTGCATACTGATTGCAGTGCCATTGGCTCAACAGGCTCAATGGGTTGCATGCTTGTCTCTGAGACAAGAAGAGGGGAAAAATGCTCTTGGATGGAGTTCATAAATTGGAAGTATATGTCAATAGTACATAGAACTTGTAGACTTTCTGAAATAACAAAAGGTTATTGATGTTGCTGAGGTTTCTGATAACAGACTTACGTGCCATTCTGGTTCCAGTGTAACAGACAGGCGTGTGTTTTTGTCCCAAATTAAAGTAATTCCATTTGAGAGCTTCAGAATCACATACAGACCAACTTGATGAAATATGTATGGCTGGAACTCAGTTCCATTGCCTTTATTTGGTACTGTTAATTGGCCATCTAGCAACTCAAGGACCATCCCATCCTGTAAGAAAAGGGTAGAATTGTATTTAGTTTTGCATGAACCAGAGAATGTGGAATGCAAAGGAAAATAGAATCATATTTTTATGCCATTCAAAACATTACCTTAAGTTCAACTTTGATTTTTCTTGAGCATGTTACTCCATTTTCACAGCATGGAACACTCTCAGATGATATTTGAAAAGTTCCTGGTTCTTGATTGCAGAAGTCCTAAAATTGATTTGAAACACAAAACACACAGGTTTATACAAACTAGCTGCATATAAGGTCTTATAGACAATGGCAGAAATAACTAGGATCTTAAATAATCACTTGATTGTAGCAACCTGCAATATTTAGTCTAACTACAGGTAAAAATAGAAATAGCTTGAAAGATAATGTATCTTATCTGTTACTTGACATGCATGGTGGTCACATCTTTTGCCCAGCCAGCCCTACTTTATATTTCTTAGCTGTTTGGAGGTCACCATGGTTGTACATTTTTTTCAGCTGGGAAGGTCACTTTCACAATCAGTACTGATGTTGCTTCATGATCAGTTGCTAAGAGGTATTTCAGAGATGAGAAGCCTCCCCCCTTAGGACAGAGCACTTCACTTCATCTTTATGATGGACAGAAACAAATGGTTCCGGAACAGAATACCTGTTTTACATGTGAACCTGAGGCAGTACTCCATGCGACCACCATACCACTGGATCAGTAAGTTTCCCTAAACCAGTTTTTGCAGCAACACTGAATCACTATGTAAAGCTATCTGTCTAGTAGGCTCTTTCCAATCTGGCTTCCATAATTCCCTTTGGATAATATTGCCTTTCTGTGGTTCATGGATTTCATCATAAAAGGGATGTACCAGTGGCTGTTTACTTCCTATACCTTTGACAACCTTAGAAAGGCATTCAGCATGGATTCCTAGCCTCTCCTGCTGGAAAAGCTGGCAGAGGAGGGTCTATTGTACCTTGTGATCAGTTCCTTCCCCTTCTACTTGTTTTTCATAGTTGCTCCAAGTAGATGATGCCCTTCCCTGCTTCAGATTTTCTCTGGAGTCCCCCAGGGCTCCATCCTGGAAAGTGATATGGAGGCTGAATGTCGACCTTAAAGGAAAGGTGATGTGCATTCTGCTCTAGCAGATGAAAAGTGGTATCAGAACTGACATGGGTGATCACACCATGCTGGCCATCACCCACCAGAAGGATGGCGCACTGTTTGTGGAAACTAGGGGTGGTGGATGGGCCAGAACACAATGGGGAAACAACCCCCTGCATTGCTAAATAATGTTGTCCATTCTCCCACTCACCCTGACACATGGAACACCTCTCAGAATCATCCTCCCTGCAAAGACTTTAACTGAGCCTCGGTAGTCAGCAACATGCAAGCTGGTTGATAGGGCGGGGGGGGTGCTGAGATAATGGAGGCTGTAAGGATCTGGAGTGGAACGCCAGGAAGGTAAATAAATGGGGAGCTATGCAAGGATAAGGCTGCATCTGATTTTAATGCAAGCACTAATGAGAATAAAGACAGCATTTAAAAAAATAATAAATTATTTCTGTCCTAGATTGGGACTCCCCACACACTAGCCTTGTGTATGCACAATCAAGATGATAAGAATCTCTCTTCCCCCAGCACCTCCCCCCAATATGAAGACAATGGCCCAATTCAATTTTTTAATAATCTGTGTAGTGAGCTGGGAAAGCTTGACTAGCACTAGAAAGAAATGTACAAATATGTCAGCGTTAAAATCAAATAAAACAAGTTGGTAATATTTTGAATAATCTTTCTTCAATGAGCTGCAGCAGCACCACTAAAATCTGAACATAGGTATGCAAAACTGACAGTGAGACAACCAATATACAGTCAACAAGCTAAATGCATAGTTATATAATTTCTGTTACAGACTAGAAAAGCCCACCACCACTGGGTGCAAGCAAGCAGTGCTGACAGAGGCCCCAACAACATGCAATCAAAGAGCAAAAAAATAAAATATAATCTCTGTAGCAGGCTGTAAAAGCTCTACTAGCACTCAATGTATGCATGCAGTACTTGTAGTGGCCCCAGCAAAGTAACATAAAGAATCAATAACATTTTGGTGTAATTTGTGAAACAGGCTAGAAAAGTAGTGGTAGTAGAGTTATTTGTTGATCACCCAGTGCTGGGGGCGCTGGGTGGCTTTACATCATTTTAAACACATAGACATAATACCAGAATAGTCAAATAGAAACATCAGCATCAGTGATAAATAACATAAATAAATTAACTGTAGCATTTTAATAAAACAGCCAGTGAGAATTAAAGCAAGGCCCTCGCTAAATAAGTGGATCTGGAGGTTCAAAGCCTTCATCAAGGGGGCTTCCCTCAGGGATCTGGGAAGCGAGTTCCACAGGGTAGGGCTGGCAATTTCAAAAGTGTGATCCTCGAATGTCTTAAGTCTATCCCTGGGAACCGCTAGGAGGTTCATCTCAGAGGAGTGGAGTGGGTGAATGGGGAAATAGGGAGAAAGAGTTCATTCAGATAACCCAGGCCCAGTCTGTATAGGGTTTGTCCAATAGACCAGTAAACCAGCCTTGAAGGTGATTCACCACTTTGCTGGCAGCCAGTTCAGGTCATGTTGGACCAGGGTCACATGACAAGACTTTGGGAGGCCAGTCAGTAACCTGGCCACTGCATTCTGTACTTGCTGCAGCAACATAGGAACCCACAAACACTGGGCATTAAAATGGTAAGCCAGCAGTGGCCTCACCATAATATAGCCAAAGGGCTAATAACACTTTTTCTCATTTCTGAAACAATTTTGAAAAACCTGACTAGTTTGTCTTGTTTATGACTTGTTTGATTACTGTGTTAGTGGCATGAGCATCCAAAACATGCAGTGGCCCTACCCAAATGGCAAATATTTTAGAATTGTTTTGCAACAGGCTGGAAAAGGCACACTTCAATTAGCAAAGCTTGGCATTAATTAAAATACAGCCAAAGGGATAACATTTTTACGTAATTTCTGTAATGGATTCCAAAAGCTGCATTCACACCGAGCAAGAGCATTCAATTATTTTTTTATTTGAAAGTTTGTGACTGGGAGAGGCACACTGAGCAGCAGCTCATTTCCAGTTGTGACCCAGGGACAAGGGGAGGAGAATATGTGAGTAGATGCAGACTGACTTACAGAACCAGATTATGCTGTTGTTGGTATTTTAGTGAATGGGGGGAATTTGGCCAGGTCACAGGGAAAATCCCCCTACACTTATCGAGAAGTGCCATGGGATCTTTTTATTAATTTATCATTTTTGTTGAATGAAACACCACATACACTTTATAGGACTTTCTGTAAAAACCTTTTACATTACAATAATGCTTTGCCATGGGAACTTTGATGTCCACCTGAACAACCACCAGAACAGGCAGATGGGACCTTGGTTTAGCATCTCATATGAAAGATAGCACCACAGGAGCACCCTCCTCTTGATACACTGCAGTGCCAGTATTGGGATTTATCCCACATTCCTGGTATGCAGCTAGAACCCACTACTTTCTGATCTTCCAACCTCAGGAGTGAGTGTACTACCTACTGAGCCACGGAAAAATTGGCAGTGGACTCACCAAAATACAGCTAAAGGCAGCTAACATTGATATAATTTCTTTAACAGGCGGGAAAAGGTCCACTAGCACTGAACACAAGCATACAAAACTAGCAGTGGCCCCAACAACATGCAGAAAAAGAGCTAATAACATTTATGTAATATTTGTAACAGGCTGGAAAGGCCTTTCCAGTAATTAGAAAGGACAAGTGTGCAAAATTGGCAGTGGCGTCACCAAAACACAGTTAAAGGGTTAATAACAGTATTATATAAAAGTAATATAGAAACATAGAATTTGACAGCAAAAAAAGTATCAAAAGTCCATCAAGTCTTCCCTTACTATACTACCTCACCCCACCAACCTACTATAGAGTGAGTAAATAAGTAAACTTTATGTACTGGGCACCCATTCCTTGGGACTCAGGGCATTGTACATAGTTCAGGACAGTTCATATCACAAAAAGTGCAAAAATAAAATAATAAATACAACCCAAACTAAAATATAAGTTTAAAATAAATAATCAAATAGATAGTAATAAATATTAATAAAATGCATTCTGAATAACAGCTGCCAGACGGTGAATCAGGTGCCATTACCTGCAATCCAAAGGCCTCTTTGAATAGGTGTGATTTCAGGCCCCCATTAAATACCTCCAGCCAGGGGTCCTCCCTCAAGGATCTGGGAACTGCTAGGAGGTCACAGGAGTGGAATGGGCCAGCGGAGAGGTAGGGAGACAGAGTTCACTCAGATAACCCAGGCCCAGTCTGAATAGAGTTTGTAGGTCAGTAAACTGACCTTGAAGGTGATTTGCCACTTTGCTGGCAGGCAGCGCAGATCACACAGGGCTGGGGTCACATGACAAGACCTCAGCAACATGGCCTCACATGCTGCACCAGCTGCAGGCAGCATAGGACCCCTTCCATTCATGCCAAGATACAGAGCGTTGCAGTAGTTGAGTTTAGAAGTCGCAAAAGCATGGGCTAATAAGGGCAAGTCATCAGGTTGGATCAAGGCATTAATCTAGGTGATGTTCCTGAGGTGGTAAAAGCCTCTCTGGACAACAGACCACACCTGAGCCTTCAGTGAAAATCCATCATCTAGGATGACCCAGATTCTTCAGCTTGGCAGATGAAATAAAAAGAGGAACCAAGCATCAAGTCAGTTGCCTCTCACGCCAACGCTACCCCCTCATCGATGACCAGGGTCAACCACCAGCACCTCCACCTTGTCCAGGCTAAGCTTCAGCCAGCTAGAGGAATTCAGCCCTTGATATCAGTTAAGCATAAATTCAGTACTGCAATCATGTCCTGTGTCCTGGGCACAAATGACAAACTACGGTGGTGCTTTTTCTTCCTACTCCCTCAATCATTTGCCCCCGGTCCCCTGTCCCAGCCATGTTTAAACCTGTATAGGAAGTTGCCCCCATGACTTCTGCCAGCAGTCTGTTTCATGCTTTCATCACCCTCTCTGTGAAGTAAAACTGCCTCCATCTTTCTTGAACTTGCTCCTACCAAACTCAAATCAGACCCCTTAGTGACTGCATCCATATTTCTTAAAACCAGATCCTTGTTATTCACACTGTTTATACCTCTAAGAAACTTAGGTTTCTAGTATATCCCCCCTCACTCCTCTCCTCCAGTGAGTGCATGTTAAGGGCCACCAGCTAAAGAATCAGTCTTTCGGCTCACCCCTTTCCCCCTTTTCAATGTTGCCCATACCACTCCCTCAACCACTCCCCCATACCTCCCACTACCTCCCTCCTCCCCCATCTACCCCCTCCTTGTCACCCCTTCTGCCCCACAGACCTGGCCCTGCCCTCTAAGTCTCCCTCTCCCACTTCTACCTCTCCTCCTCCTTTCTCCTCCTTCTCCCCTCCTCAACTCCACGGCCCCTCTCTTCCCTCTCATATCTCTTCACTCCACCCCACCACTCTCCTCCCCAATGCCTTGCACTGACAAAGCCTACACTGGCTGCATACTGCTTTTATTTTGAGTCCTCACTCCTTTTACTGTACCCTGCTTGTACTAAGGGATGGCCCTACACTACCTGCTGAAAACTGAATTATTTTACAGCTATCCCAATTTATCAATCTGTCTCCTAACGTTTGATATGTTATGTCCTGGGTTACCAAGCCTGCCAACTCTGAGGCACTTATGTATTTCCTAATATTCAATGGAACTGCAATGGAACTATCACTGAATTCTGTAACATATTTGTAACTATGTGTTGTTGGTAATGTCATTGTCTCTTATCGACCTGGAACCTTTGTAAATGAGTCCATGACTCAAAGGTATTAATCCCGATCTGAAATAAATAAAATAAAAAATAAATCCTCATAGATCTACATTCCTGGCCTAGGCATCTTGATGAACCTTTTCTATAATGACTCCAGTCTGTCAGTGTCCTTCCTGTGGTGAATACTGCAGGATTGAGCACAGTACTTTACCTTACGCCTCAACGGTTCCATGTTAAAATAGCGATTAAAAAATCGTGACCGCAATAATAGTGCGTTTTTTTGGCAACCTCAATATTAGCAATCATACACTTTAGCACCTCTCAAAATTAGCTAACATGTAATAATAGTGCTGGGCAATGAATGCTGTACTTACCACCATGATTGTGTTCATTAGGCAATAACAGTGTGGTGGACAGCAGATAACTGTGGAGACACTTGGGCTCTGTACAGCTGGTGAGCGTGTGGTGGGGGGGTGAGAACAGAGGAGAAGCAGGGCTCAGTGCTGGAGGACAGAGCAACAGAGACAGACAGACAGAGACAGACTAAAACAGTAACAAAACACTGTTGTGTGTGTGTGTGTCTCTCTCTCTCAGTGACATTAGTCTCCCCGTGCTGCACGTCGCTGTCTCTCCCAGCCGCACACAGTGAAGCTGCATACACTGAAACGACCATGGTGAACTGCTGTCTGTGTGCTGATTGCTGAAAACAGCAGCCCCCTCTTACTTGTGCTGTCTCTCTCTCACTGCTGCTCGAAGCTCAGATAGCCTTACTCTGTTGGGTGCGGGTGCAATCAGCACTAAATCCCCGGAGCTCAATAGGGTAGGTGGGTGGGTGGGATGTCACAGCTGGAGGGCTACTCTATGTAATTCGTGGAGCAGAGATCCAATTGGGGGTCCTATGCTATATACTGGGACTTGTAGTCCAATTCATGCTGCCTTCATGCGTTCTGCATTTTCACTATTTTGACATCGCAAACTTTTGGTCAATCACTATTTAGGAAAGATTGCTGAAATTAGCAAGTCGCTTATAATGCAGTCGCCGAAAATTAGTCGCTATAATGAAGTTGTGATTTTGTAGTCGCCATTTTCATGGGTAACCGCCTCAACAGAGATCTGTATAGGAGCAGGTTCACCTCTCCTTCCCTGCTTTCAGAACCCCTCCCCATATAGCCAAGTATCCTAAACACCTTGCTATATGTTTTGTTATAGTGACTCATTTGCTTGAGGAAGTCATTGATTATGACCCCCAGATCCCTCTCCTGTTTGTAGTGGCCAGTCTCACCCATCTCATCCAGTATTCTGCGCATGGGTTCCCTCTCCCCAAGTGTGTTGTCTTGGACTTCATGGCATTGAATCTCATCAACTACCAAATGTTAGACCGCCTCTTCAGTTTTTCTAGGCCCATCTGGAGCTTCTGCACCCCTTCCTCATGATCTACCCTGCTGCACAGATTTTTGTCATCAGGAAGAGACACAACTTGCTTCACATAACCTCCCCTATGTCGCTTACGAAAATGTTAAATAGGATCGGTCCCAGGACAGATCGCTGGGGCATCCAGCTTTTGATGTACCTGTTCCCTGACTTGACCCTGCTCACTACTACTCTCTGTTGCTTCCCCCAAGCTAATTTCCGATTCACCTGAGTAAACCCTGCTCTACTCCTAAGTCCTCCAACTGTTTCAGCAGCCTCTGGTACCAGTGTGGTACCAAATCGAAGGCCTTGCTAATGTTGAAGCAAAGCAAATCTACTGCCTGTCCTCTGTCTATCACTTTATTGATCCAGTCAAAACGCAGCATCAGAATGCTCTGGCATGACCTTCCTGACTTGTCAAGTACATTTGCCTTCTGCTCATCATCTTCATCTACCCCACCAAGTAGCGTGGCTATCCCCACCCCTTAGAAACGTAGAATTTGTCAGCAGAAAAAGACAACTTAGCTCACCCATTCTGGCCAGATTTGTTGTTTTCCTACAGTACATATGTATAAAAAATGATTTCCTCCACCTTTTACACCCTCTGCAATCCATAGCTCAATATCTGCCTTTGCATCCTGACCCACACCCTTGCCTCTTTGAATCAAGTCTGCTATTCCTGCCATTCATCCTCCTTTTGTTCCTCCAGTACCTCATAAAGGCCCTTCTTTTTCTCTTTACAACCTACCTCACTCCTTTTTAAAACCAGATTGGCCTTTTGTGCATATTTCTTTTAATGACCTTCCTTGCACAACAGTAGTTTTCCTCCATAAGTGCCCCCTTTATACTACGCCACTGTTTTTCTACCCCCTTGATCTGGTCTACAGTTGCCAACCTCTTTCTAACCTGTTCCAAAATATTTAAAATATGCTAGTTTGAGATCCAGAACCATTGTCTTCCAAGAGGACCATTTTTCCTACCACCAGTTTGAACCATTTGGTATTGTGGTCACTGGACCCCAAAGGTTCCCTGCCTGTCACCCCTCCCCAACCACCATTTCAAAATTGGTTAATACAAAGTTGAATATGTTGTCCTGCTGTGTGGGATCCCTGGCTAGCTGCACCAATAAGCAGTTCTGGAATGTGTCAGTCAGTGTCCAACTCCTGATGCTCTTTGCCACCTGGTTAACCCAGTTTGTATCTGACAGGTTCAGGCCCCCAACTATCACAAGATTCCCCTTTTGCTGTTAGCCTCCTAATTGTTATTCTAACTCCCTGTTCCCTTCTTCTTTCTGTCCTGGTGGTCTGTACACCACCCCTAACTTTATCTCCTTGCTAACAGTTGATGTCAGCTAATCTAGGTAATGCCCTGGAAACTTTCCACTAGCACTAAACATTAGCATTCAAAATTGGCAGTGGTCCCAGCAAAAAGAAAATTGAAGGACACATTACACAACACCCAAAATTCAACAAAAAAGCTAATAGCAGTTTTATATAATTTCTGTAACAGCTTCAAAATGTCCCACTAGTACTAGGAACTAATTTATTTATTTATTTGATTGATTGATTTATTAATTTATTACATTCTAGCATAATACCTTTGAGTCAGGGACTTTTTTTTACAGAAGTTCCACATCATAACAGAATACAGAAAACAACATTGTTGCAAATACAGGGAGAAGGACATAATGTACATCACAGTAAACAACATAATTGAACAGACAAGCTATCATATACAAGCCTAGATTCAGACAGAACATGTTATGATAAATAACAGTTCTATTGCCAAAGTGCAAGGTGAGTAAGGCGATACATGCATCATCTCAGGTTTTAAGAAGTGCTAAGAGGAGAACAACTAAAGCTGGATATAGGTAGCAGGGGAAAAGGGAGAAGAGGCAGGTCAAACTAGGGTGGGACAGAAAACTAAGGAATGGAGACAGAAGTAGGAGGGTGAAGAGGGAAGGAAGGTGTGAAAGGGATAAAAGAGGTGGAAGCAAAGAGAGGAAGAGACTAAGGCAGGCAAGGGGCAGATAGAGAAAAGAAAATGAGGCTATTGAAGGAAAGGGTGGGCAGGCATGGGTTGAGTGAGGAACAGAGGACAAAAGTGGGTGAGAGTGAATGGAAGAGCAGAGAGAGAAATAGTACCAGCTATAATCAGCAGAAATGTGTCTTGAGAGGTTCTTTAAGGATAGATGTGCAAAACTGGCAGTAGCCACACTAAAATGCAACCAAAGGGCTACTAACATATCACTATAATCTATGTAATGCACTGGAAAAGCCTTATCAACACTGAGCACTGCATGCAAAATGGTCAGCGGCTCCAGCAAAATAAAGTGAAGGACAAATTATATATTTATATATTTCTGTAGCAGGCTAGAAAAGCCCCACTAGCAAAGGGTATGGACAATGGTAAGGAAAAGCTTCTTAAGGGATATAAGAAATTTCTTTCTCACAGAATTAGTAGTAGCAAGTGCTGGCCTAGTGGCGCTGAGGGCTATGGTGGTGACATGGGTTTGGGAATGATCTCGGGTTGCCAGACTGCCAGTATGGTGGGGCGTCCCTTAAGGTATGCATACACGTGCCTCCACATGTGTGCATCACATCAAGGACACACAGAAGTGGGACTAAGGAGGGAAATGCTGAAAAAGTACTTACAAAAAAAAAGGATTGGAGGTAGCTGTAGCCTTTCCAAAAAAAAAAAAAAAACAGCTAAAGGACAAATAACATTTTTAGATAATTTCTATAACAGGTTTGAGAATATCTTCTCTAAAGTATGTCAATCTTCTGTTCCTTTTTTTGATATAGATTTTATCCTCAGTTTTATCCCCTGTTTTGACCCACCCCCATACCTCGGGTGTGCGCACTTGTGTTGAGACATGCACATGCCACACCTAGAGGAACTCTTCTGCTACTTGCTGCCACCATACTTCCTATACTCCCCATCTAACCTCCACCCAATGGGAGTAGAACTATGGTAGGGGTGACGACCTCCTTGGAAGAGGAGAGCTGGTGTTGCTAAATCCTGCTCCCCGATGCCTTTTCTCTGACAACCTGAGTTCATTCCCAAACCCGGGTCATATGCATGACGCGAGGTAAGGCATCCAGCACCTCAGCCCTCTGCACCACTGGGCTGGCCAGTCTTTTGTTCCTAACTGTCTAACAGCGGCCCCATCAAAATACAGCCAAAGGGTTAACACATTCTTACATTTCTGTAAAGGCTGTAATGCCCCACTAGCACTGGGCATGATCATGTAATAGCAATTACGTCACACAAATACTGCCAAATAGCTAGTGCATTTTTTTATATAATTTCTGTAACAGGTTTAAAAGTCACACTAGCAGTGGATATTATCATGCAGGGCTGGCAGTGACTTCACCAAAATAAAGTGGAAAAAAAAAAGTTAATGGTTTCTGTTAATCTGTTATTCAAGGAAATCCCTATTGACTGTAGCCATATAAAAGTGTATGTGTCACACCCCCACAATAAAGCCAGCTAAAGCTGTTGCACATATGAACAAACTCTGTTCAGAGCCAATATGGCTACAAAATGATGTTTTTTTTTAGCAGTGCTATGAAAAGGGTTATTCCAAAAAGCTAATGTTCAGCTATGGTTATTAAACATATTGGCAGAATTGTTGCTTTGGGTTTTCTGGATGTTTCCTATGCTGTGTACTGTACATCTACATTTTTGTCTGGATCCCTACCCTCATCAGGTCCTCTGTTTTATTTCTATGCAAAAATGAGGTGGCCACCTTTTCTCCTTGAGAAATAGTTACTTCAAAATTTTCATAAAATCCTTAAATGATAATGAAAACTGAAAATGTTACCACCCAAATAAACTGGAAGACATCTGGCATAAATTAGGTAGAAAAAAGGTAGGGTCAAACAGCCCATTTTCGTTGCATGGTATGTCACCACTACTGCAACACCCAGACAGCAATGCCCCCACAGTGAAACCCCCATTGCCCCTAAATCAGCAGTGACGAGGGTTACACTTCGAGACACTGTATAGTGACGGGGGTAAATATTTTACTCTGCTGTCTGTGCAATGTGGAGTTAAATATATTTAGAAGTAGTGGTACAGGGGGCACAGTCTCCCACATGGGGGTGCACGGGGGGAAACGGCCCCCCCCGCATTGATGATTAGGATGTTGCTGGTTGGTTTGGGGTCACATCATGGTTGAGGTTGTCGATGGGTTCCTGGGGCTGTAGCAGACATCATGGTCAGGGTTGTCATGCCAGCATCATGGATCCTTTGTTGCACTGCTGCTTTAACCCCAGATTTTCAAGATAGTCATTTTATGACTGATCTTATAAATATTACATGTAACATTTACAGTATATTGGCCAATATGTCATTTGCACCATGTGAAAGGGGGGCTTCTAATAATAAACCCCTTCGTCATTCTGTGTTTTATATTTGTTGTCTTGTGGAATGAATGCTGTCTTCATCTTTTGTTTTGTTAATCTTGGTGCATTTTAATGGGGTAACTAGGTGAATAGCTTGTAATAGCCTGGCCATCTATTGCAGTCTATTCCTTTATAAATCTTCACTTCTATTTGAATTATCGGAAGTCCTTTGAGGTAACACTTTTTGTTGGGTTGAATTTTTGGTTTTAGGAATTTCAGGTTCCCCCCCCCTTTAGAAATTCTGGGTCATTGATTCTTCGTCTATCTCATATCTCAGAGTTGTATGCCCTTTTTGTTGTGTCAAAATATGCATTTATGTTTTGAGTAGGTTAAAAATGTAGTAGAATCATAGATACATAGATACATAGACAGTGTCGGCAGATAAGGGCCTATGGCCCACCTAGTCTGCCCATTTGAGCTTGTAAGTTCAGTTTGTTTTCCTAGAAACCTATTTCCCCTTACCCCGACCTCTAGAATTCCTTTATGTCTATCCCATGCATTCTTAAATCCCGTGATTGTTTCAGCTCCCACCGCTTCCTCTGGCAGGGTGTTCCACTTGTCCACCACCCGTTCTGTGAAGAAATTCTTTCTCATGTTTCCTCTGAACGTCCTCCCTCCAACTTCATCCCATGCCCTCTAGTCCTGAAACATCTTTTTCGCTTAAAAATAGTGTTTTCCTGCACCCTGTTCCTCCCTGTAAGATACTTGTATGTCTCTATCATATCCCCTCTCTCCCTCCTCTCCTCCAGGGAGTACATGTTCAGTTCCTTCAACCTGTCTTCATAGGACTTGTGATGCAACCCATGCACAATCTTTGTTGCCCTCCTCTGAACCTTCTCTACCCTGTCTATGTCCTTACGTAGGTATGGTCTCCAGAACTGTACACTGTACTCAGGTGGGCCTCACTAGTGTCTTGTATAGCGGAATTATGACCTCCCTTTTCCTGCTGGTGATGCCCCTGCCTATACATCCCAGCATCCTATTTGCTTTACCTGATGCCTTGTCACACGGTCTATTTATCTAGCAAACACACTTCTTAGAAGCCGGAAACCTCTCTTGCTCGTTTTAGCGTATACGTAGTTACTTTCAAGTCTCCGCGTTGCGGTAGCGTCCTGTGAGTCCGTAGGTGTTTAGCAAGTTTTAGGTACTAGGTAGTTTAGTTCTCTACACATTTTTCTAACTAAATGAGTAAGCCAGAAGTTTCAAGGGAATTGCTTCCCGAAGTGCCTGATTCGGTTTAAATTACCTCTCGAAGGTGCGCACAGTTGTGCTGCTGCACTTTTCCATTCCTGACTTTTATATACAACAAGTAAGGTTTTCAAAGAATGGGATGAATTAATCAGACTTCAGTTGTGATATCCAGGACATTAATTGATTCTGTTACCTGGAAGACTTTTGTTTTCTAAAATTCCTTGCTTGTTTTCTTAAATTAGACTGAATCTGTATGCTGGACCTCGATTTTGATATGCCAGAGACCCACCCAGCTCTCCTTCCTTCTAGGGGCCGGCCGGCCTTTGTCTGTCTGCTTTTATTGACAGAGATCTGAGGCGGGATCTCCTAGCATTTCCAAAATGTTGTATCAGCATAAAACACTTATAAAACAAGAATTGTATTCGAATTTAATAATTATGAATTGATTTGAAAATAGAGAATGCTATAATATATTTGAAATAACAAGTTTAATTTTGTAATTTATGTCAATGTTTGATTGATGGTTACAGGATCCAATCCTGTTGTATTTCACCCTTTATATGCCAGACTTTTTTTTTTGATAGAGCAGATGGAGTTTGGGTGCTGTGTTGTAAGCATCTAGAAGAAGGTAGCAATGGAATGTACAACTGCCTGTATAATGGAATGTCTGCCTGTTTCGTTGTAAAAAGGCCTTAATGGTCCTGCAGCTATTTTTTAATTTTCCTTATCGTGCACTCCGCTTTTATTTAGTTATTTTTTGCATTTGCTGGTTCCAGTGAATAAAAAGGTCTGTGAAAGAAGAACTCCTCTCCTTGCAAGTATCCTTTGTTACCCTAGCCTCTCACACACCACAAATGTAAAAGACATCTTGTCCAGGATTTAAAAAAAATGACACCTGTCACATTTATGTGGTGGTGTGGAAAATGGGTATGCTGACAGTTTGGAGTCATAATAAAGTTATGAGTGAATGCTGAAATACTGCAACATTCAGTAATAACTAGGACATTTTTCTATATCTGCACACCACATTTTCAGCATAGCTTTCTTATTACCCCACCTCATGAACCCCACAGGTGAATGTTTTCAAATCCCCATTGAAATGTGATTATGTACCACTGAAATGTAATTCTGTGCCACAAGTACAAAAACACATCTTGGTCAGGATTTGAAAAATGACTACTGTCATATTAATGACATGTTGTGAAAAAAGGGCTATGTAGAAAATAAAATTACTGAGGTTATGAGTGAGCATAGAATAATTTCAATGTACTTTCTCAACTTTGTCAGTTTTACATATCTGGACCCCAAATGTTCAATACAGCCTTCTTCTAACCCCACCTCATGAAAAATGGTGGTTAAAGGTGTCAAATCTTGCCTGAAATGTGATTTCACCAACTGACAACAAAATCACCTTTTAGGCCTAATTTGCATAACTCCAGCACTATTAGCTGTGAGGTGGGGTCCCAAAAAGCTCATGTTGAAGATCTGGAGTAAAAATATGCAAAATTAACAAAGTTATGCCTCAAAGATGAAAACCTGATTGAGATACATTGAACCGATTTTACCTTACTTTCACATACTGCAGTGGCCTGTTCCAGCAGCAAGACATATCTTTGATCAGAGTGGATCTTTGCCTTGTGACCTGTTCAGGTGAATGAGGTACTAGGGGGGTGGGGTAGTGAGTGCTGTGTGAGAGGTCTGGTTTGCAGCGGTCACATCAGTGACGGACCATTTTCCTTTTTACAGGTAGAGAGAGGAGAGAGAGAGAGAGAGAGAGAGAGAGAGAGTAGAAATGGAAAAAAAAAGCATCAACGGATGTTTTTCTTTATTACAGGTGACAGGACAGTGATCAGAGATTGGGGGTGCCATAAGAGACCAGGGAAAAATATAGGGGGATAGGGAATGGAGGGCAAGGTGTGCCACTGACACCAGGGAAACATATAAGGTGCAGGGATTGGAGGGCAAGGGATTCCACTAGACATCCTGGAAGCCTATAGGGGAACAGGGACTGGAGGGCAGAGGTGCCACTAGACACCAGGGAACGTTACATACATATGGGATGGGGATTAGAGGATAGGGCTGCCACAAGACGCTAGGGAAAATTACATAAATACAGGGCTAGTGGGGGTGCCACTAGACCACAGGAAAAAGCTATACAAATACAGAACTGGTGATTGAAGTATGGGAGAGTGCCACTAGATATCAGGGAAACATTCTATACATAACAGGGGCGGTGATCGGAGGGTGGAAGTGCCACTAGACACCAGGGAAACACAATACAAATATGAGACCTGTGATCAGTGGGAGGAGGGTGCCACTTGACACCAGGGAAACATAGGCACCAGGGAAACAGTACACATATAACAAGGAAGGTGATCAGATGGCAGGAGGCCGAGGTGGCAGGTGTCTGATCAGCAAAGTACTGTTTCTTCTTCACAGGTTTAAAGAAGAAAAAAAAATAGTGAGGGATGACTTTGTTTATTACAGGTCACATTTCTAAAATTAATAGTGGGATGACAATTAAACCCAGAAGAGAAATGGAGGTGAGCGCAGAGCAGGAAAATAGTGGACTAGCGAGGGGGGATAGCACTGTGGTCAATGGAGAGGACAACATGTTCTTCAAATCCACTGTGGAAGGACAAAGTCCAAATACCCAGTCATGTGCTTCCATAGTCCCCTCTCTCTACTATGTAATAGTAATACGTCAGCACAACTCTGCTATGCAGCTCTAAAAATGAAGATCTAGTTGTTTTGATTAACATTTTGTTTATTTATTTATTTAGTTTTTGTTGACCGGGTAAGGGCACTAGACAAATCCTGCCTATTTTCAGGCATGACCCGGGGGAGGGTCGATACAGATGAATGCCACCTGACCTTGAACCAGATTAAGCTGTTAAATGGTAAATAATGGTAAAAGCTCAATCAACTAGCCACTACATGTCCACAAAAATGCATACTTTCTTCCTACATTTAACTATAAGCATGAGGATAATGGCAGGGGCTGCACCAGCTGCAGCACCACAGGATTCTCTGGTAATGGATAGTTCTGGATGAAATTTTCATTACACTTGAAAAATCACACAAGATTGATGATTTCCAATATGCTCAGTTTTCACTAAATTATGCAGTCATCTAACATAACTTCCCCAATATTTTTTTATTCCAAAAGGGTCATTTGTTGCCAACTAGCACATTTAAAAAAAATTAGCTATTAAAAATGATCTGTTTCAACAAAAGGCCTTTTTTTAAACTGTGCATTTTTTTTAAATGTGTTTTATAAAGCACAATTTCATCTTCAACGGAAACTTTATTTTATTTATAAAGCGCCAAGTCAGCAAGTATCCAAGTGCTTGTACAATAGGTAAAATAATAAATAAATAAAACCACAATAAAATGATAAAATACCTAAACTGTGGTACAGTTTGTTACACATTTAGGAGGCAGTATAGCACAGTGGTTTTAAGCTCTGAGCTGCAAACCTGGAGACCTGGGTTTGAATCCCACAGCCCCCACTTGCATACTGTGTGATCCTGAGCAAGTCACTTAACTCCCTTGTGCTCCCAGGTCGCAACTGTAAACAAGCTTTCAGCTTAGTGTGTCTCTCCTGGTAAAATAAATAAATAATAAAAGAAAATAAATAAATAAAACATAATCTGGACATGCCAGATTGAATAGATAGGCCTTAAAGGCTGATTTAAAACTCTCCACAGTCAGACACTCTCTTACCTGAAGAGGTAGATAATTCCACAGGGTTGGGGCTGCAAAACTAAATGATCAGGCCCCAGATGTCTTTAAGCATACCCTGGGAATCTCTAGTAATCCCTCGTCGGTGGAACGCAGTGGGCAGACAGGATGATAGAGGGCCAGGAGATCTTCCAAGAAAGCAGGACCCTGCCCATGTAGGGATTTATAGGTCAATAACCCAACCTTGAAGGTGACACACCACTGAACAGGCAACCAGTGCAGGCTGCGGAGCACAGGTGTGATATGACAAGATCGAGATAAGCCAGTCAACAACCTGGCAGCCTCATTCCACACTAGCTACATGCAACGGATATCAACCCCCGGTACCCCTAGGTACAGTGATTACTCATTTTAATTACACTGCTCTAGTTTGAGAAACTGTGTAAAATTGTGAAAAGTCCATGAAATGGATTTTTCTTATTTCGGCCAGCACTGGTAATAGGGGAGAGTTTCAAAAGTTACTCTTAAACCCATAGAGGGTACCCAGATTAAGCCGCCAACTCCACAGTGAGCCTTGCCCCAAATAGTTCAAAACAATCATTTGACCAGCCTGCTCTCCTCTCTCTGACAAACACAAAAGGTGAGTAAATGTTTTTTTTCATGAATTTATTTTTAGTTCACTTCACTGGCCCGGCAGATGATTAAGTATGTTGGATGCTTGTTCAGTATGATAGTGCTTGTGCCATTGGAAGAGGTTATTACTGGATATTTATGTGGCTTCTCTGTTCGGGAGGAACAACCGCCCTTATGGGGTGCAAAGACATGGAACCCTCTTGAGGAGGGTTCCACCCATAGAGGTAATGAAGGATCAAGGTGTCTTGGCTGAAGGTACAGCAGGGAAGATGCCCAGATGGAGAGAAATGAGCCACCAGAGGGGAAGGGGTGGATGGTAGAAGTGAAGAAATGAGTGCCTGAAGGACACTTGAAAAGATACACTCTTCCAGCTTGAACAGACATACTTTTATAGCACTCAGTTTTTTTTGGGGGGGGGCATGATGTTGCCTGCTGTGCCACTGAACCTCAGGCAAAGCCTCTCAGTTTTCTGGTCCAGTGGGTGATTGAGTGCGTAGGGTCTTTGTGCAACATGTTACAGCTTGTGATGCTGAAGAGGTTATGGTTGGTTATGCGTGTGCCCATTCATGCTCTTTGTTTAGAAGGAAATACCACCCTTTTGGGGTATGATAGCATAAACCCTTTTGAGGAGGATTCTACATCTAGAGGGGCTGCAGAAGTGAAGTTCCTTGGCTGAAGACACTGTAGGGAAGGTGCCCAAAACTCAGAACACAAGGTGTAGAAATCCATTGGAACACCACACAGTGTGGTTCACAATAAGCACAGCCATGGAGACAAGCCATACAAAAACGAGGATATTGGACTTTAGAAGGGCTGACTTTGGCAAATGGGTGAATACCTAAGTAACGCACTAGCAAATGGCCAGAAAGGAGGGGTGGACAAACAATGGAGAAAAAATCAGAACTGCCATCAAACAGGCAACAAGCCTTTGTGTGCATAACACTCATCTCCCCCCCAGTTCCTCCCCTGCCTGGTGTGATCCCACTAAGTACTTAACCCCATGTCCCCTCTTTATCCCCCCACCTTCCTGCTTTCTCTTTACAAATATTAATCCCCAATCTTCACCCCTCCCCGTTTCCCCTCACCTCACCCCCCACTTTAAAACCCCTTCCCTTATCCCTCTTTCCACCCACATCACCCAGCTCTGCCCTATCACCTACTTACATAACCCTGGGTAGATTCCTATCCAATCCCACCCCTATGACTACTCAACCCCTTATTCTGTCACCCTCCCTTTGTCTCTGCCCTCACCCTCCCCCTGCTCTCATCTATTCTGTCCTCCCTCTCCTTTGGTCACTACCACTTCTGACTCTCCATAACTCTACCTGCACACTCTAAAGCTCAGCTACCACTATAAATTTGCTTGTCCACCTTAGGTATGCTCTTAGTACTGTTGCAGTAAAGTTGACCTCTCCTACCTGATGTATTTTAATTGTACTTGCTTGAATCTGTATCTGTATATACCATAATGTACTTGCCTGCTGTATATACCCCTGTCTGTTTTGTAATGTCTATGTACCTTGTCTATTGCCTTATGATGTGGAACCTTTGTAAATGAGCTTTTAGCTCAAAGGTGTTATCCAAGATTCCAATAAATAAACAAATAAAGAAAACAAAATGGAGTAAGAAACCACTATGGTCCTCAAAAGAGGTGGCAGGGAAGGTTAGGGAGAAAAAGATAGCATTCAAGAAGTATAAGGAATCACAGAAGGTGCACGACAGGGAACTGTATCAGTTAAAGTAGAAGGAAGTGGGGAAGGCAGTCAGAATAGCAAAGGCCCAAACCGAGGAAAAGATAGCCAACTCACTTAGGAAGGGGGATAAAACCTTTTATAGGTACATTAGGGAACAAAGAAAGGTTAAGGGAGGGATAGTGAAGCTTAATAAAGGGGAGGGAAGGTGGGCAGAGGGAGACAGTGAAAAGGCAGAGATACTGAATGAATACTTTTGCTCAGTATTCACAAAAGAAGAAGAGGAGTTACCTAAACCAAACAATAGCAGCACTCTAGGCAGGGGGGTCAACACCAGTCCATTTACAGAAGAAAGGGTCCTGAAAGAACTCTTAAATCTCAAGGTGGACAAAGCAATGGGGCCTGATGGGATTCACCCCAGAATCCTAAAAGAACTAAGGGGGGACCTAGCGACAAGACTGACCACCCTTTTTAACAAATCATAGGAGGATGGGGTGGTACCTGAGGACTGGAATCGGGCGGATGTGATTCCCTTTCACAAAAGTGGGAGCAAGGCAGAAGCAGTAAATTATAGGCCTGTTAGTTTGACCTCAGTGGTAGGGAAAATGATGGAATCACTTCTGAAAGAAAGAATTGTTAAGTACCTAGAGGCCAGCGGAGCACAAGTCCCAAGGCAGCATGGATTCATAGCAGGAAGGTCATGTCAGACGAAGCTGACCAATTTCTTTGACTGGGTGACAAAGTAATAGAACCAAGGAGGCTGTGGATATGGCCTACCTAGACTTTAGCAAGGTATTTGACATAGTCCCGCACAAAAGGTTAGTAATAAAGTTAGCCAGCCTGGGTACCAAATTGGCTGCACAACAGGACACAGAGGGTAATAGTAAATGGAATTCACTCCAAAGAAAGAGGGATTACTAGTGGGGTACCTCAGCGGTCAGTACTGTGTCCAGTCCTGTTTAATGTCTTCATAGTAAACATTGCAGAGGGTCTGGAAGAAAAGGTATGCCTCTTTCTAGATGACACAAAGACCTACAACAGAGTTGATACACGGGGGGGGGGGGGAGAAGGGACTTGGCAAGGTTGGAGGAATTGTCAGATGTATGGCAACTTAGATTCAATGCAAAGAAGTGCAAAGTACTGCACCTGGGAAACAAAAACCCAGGTAAAGAGTACACAGTGGCAAGGGAGGTACTAACAACAACAAACATGGAAAAAGACCTGGGAGTAATCATAGCAGATGACCTTAAGATAGGCAAGCAATGTGAGAAAGTAGTAAGGAGAGCTGGGGGAATACTGGGATGCATAGGGAGAGGCATCTCAAGTAGAAAATGGGAAGTGGTTATCCCTCTGTACAAACAGTTGGTGAGACCCCATCTGGAGTACTGTGTGCAGTTCTGGAGACCCCATCTCTGCAAGGACATAGAAAGGATAGAGGCGGTCCAGAGGAGGGCAACTAAAGTGGTGCAGGGTCTGCATCAGAAACCGTATGAAGAGAGACTGAGAGAGCTTAATATGTATACCCTTGAGGAAAGGAGGGATGGAGGGACATGATAGAAACTTTCCAGTACCTCAAGGGAATCAACAAAGTCTAGGACGGTAGCATCTTTCAGAAAAAGAGATGTGAAAGAACAAGGGGGCACAATTCAAAGATAGAGGGTGGACAGCTCAGGGGCAACCTGAGGAAATATTTTTTCACAGGAAGAGTGGTGGATATGTGGAACCACTTTCCTGAGGAGGTTGTGGGGTCTAAAACAGTGGAGGAATTCAAGAATGCATAGGACAGACATAAGGCAATTATAGTGGGGTGTAGGAGGAAGTAGGCTGTTGGTAAACTTGAATCTTCAACTTATCCAATAGGTGGGGAAATGGGAAGATTAGGTGGGCCAAGTGGTCCTTATCTGCCATCAAAGTCTATGTTTCTATGTTTCTATGTTACAGGGTGAAGGAAGGCCACTGTTGACTGGAGAAGGAGCTATCATTTGGATCCCAGCACAACTGAAAAAAACTACAAAGACAAACTACCAGTCTACTAGTTATGACCTTTAGCATGGAGAAGAGGTATTAAAACCCTGTAAAGGAAACCTCTTTGGATCAGAGGCTTTAACTTGCAATCCCTCCAGGCTATGTGTCCATCTTTTAAGTTTAGGCATACTGGGAAATGCTGAAAACCAATTAAGGAAAAGATGAGGAAAACTAGGCAATTCAAATGGCTGAGCTTTTGTGTAATCAAGGAAGGAACAGAAGATTGGCATACTTTGGAGAACAGACAATCTGTCTAGTGGGATGATTATCATTGAAGATGTCACAGAGCTAATATTGTATGTCTAAAGGGACCCAAACAGAAGGCTGTACCCTTGGAGGATGGAGGCTTGGCTTCCTTTACAAGTAAATTAGCCACCTGAGAGGAACTGAACTCTTCTATGGAGGAACACCTAACCTGTCAAACCATAGGGACCCTAAACTGAAGTGGGTGTCACACAGTTGCACTTGTATGATTAGAGAAACCCTATGTGCTTGTGCTGCACCCCAAAGTTAGTGGAAGTTTCTGAGAGCAAGGCTTCACTAAAGGAAGGGGTACAAGTAGAGACTGGACATGTACATAGCAGATGGAGTGGGTGAATGAATGCCATGCAAACAAGCTGCTCAGACACTACCAGGGTTTGATAGGTTAAGGAGGACACAGAGCTGCACTTGTATGACCAAAGAAACCCTTAGACAGGGTTCCACCTCAGCATGATGCTCTAACTTCAGGGAAACTAACATATCTTCAGACTACAGAAAAGATAGGGCTTGACCTCCAATCTACTGCACAGAAAAACAAAATCTGACTACCACCTGTCGCTACGAAGCTAGGCTGTCACGCTACCCTGAGTGAAAACTAGGCCCTAATTGATCACAGGAGAAGTAGAGGTAGTGCTAGGAGAAAAGACAGCAGACTTAGACAGGTCAAGAAATCAGTTGGTGCAACATCATATAGGTGAAGTAGTAAGCCCTGAGGGGCTTGGTTAGTGCACATAAATGCCAAGAGGGGGGATGCATACTACACCCTGAGGTTATTAGTGGGTTGAAGCCTAAGAGTCATAGGGGTATGAGCCCAGTAGTCATGGAGTTAGAGCCCCATAGTTGTAAGGGTGAAAGCACGGTGATAGTGAGATAACAACCCAGTACTCATGGGTGGGAGCCCTGTAGTTATAGAGGTGTACACCAGGTACAGTGGGGCAACAGCCCAGAAGTTGTGGGCAGGAGCCCACTAGTTGTGGGGTGGAGCATCGAAGAGATATAAAAATAAGGCCCAAAGGAGCCAAGTAGGTATGTAGGGAGGGAGGGAGTAAGGCCAAAAGAAACCAAGAAGCAGAGCATGGCCACAGCTACAGAGAAGGAGCCCTAAGGCAGGCAGCACAGCCGGCAACTGAGGTCAGCAGGCAAGGAGGCAGAAGGGAAAAGTGTCAGCCATCATGAGAGGAAGGTGGTAACAAAGCACAAGATGAGACCCACCCCCTGCAAGAAATCCAAAGAATGTAGTCATAAGGGGGTGGCACAGAGCCACAGTCCAGAAGGGGAGTAAAAAGAAACTGACAGAGTCAGAGGAGCAGCTGGTGGACTAGCTGGTGGAGCAGCCACTGGGAAGCAGAGGCCCCAGCAAGGAGAGAAACAGAAACAAGGAAAACAGCAGATCCAGCATGAAAGAGATGGCAGAAATGGCTGCAAACACCCAAGTGGCACGTGCGAAGCAGCCACAGCAGGAGATTTTTCTGCTGGTGTCATGGCCCAGGTAGCAGCTTAGCAGAACAGTTACTTACCCCTCCTGGTGATTTTCTTCTGCCTCACAGCCAAATTGCGCTTACACTGGGTGATATTTAAAGAGATTAAGAGGGGGAAGACAGCGTGACCGGATCCAACTCTCAGAAGTTACAAGGGTGGAAAGATTTCAAAACAGGTGTGCACAGTGCAGCAGTAACATCTCCCCAGCAAGCTGACACAGCCACAGCTATGACACGGATGGGGAAAGCAAAAGATTTACCTGCAACCATTTTAAATTGCTCCTTCAAGAAATTCTGTCTTCCAGAAAGAAGAACAGGGTAGAATTTTAAAAACTTCACAGTCACCTGGTAGTAGTGGAACACCGCTCAGATGAAGCAGAGCAGCAGTTGGTTTGGTAGAGGACAGTGCCCAACTGGGTATAGTAGTAAACTCCCTGTTGAACTACACTGAGGTCTTACAGGCTAACTACATCAATTTAAAGGCTCGATCTCACATAGACAATCTCCACCTCATGAGCCTCCCAGAGGGTGCAGAGACAGGCTACATGTCTGATTTGTTTGGGTGGACTACCTATGAGATGTGTGGGCCATGCCACCCATGTTGGATGTTAAAATAATAAAATAAAGTGGGCACACCTGATGTTAATATCCAGGCCCACTGATACCCTTCCAAGACCCATGCCTATACTTATGAAATTCTCCAGCTACTGCACAAAGGAGGAGGCTCTCAAAATGGCTTGGCAGCAGAAAAAAATCAAATGTAATGGGCCAAAATTTTACCAAGACCAACAGTATCACCCTGAAATTCAAAATAGATTGTAACATGGTGATATCATCTGAGCCCTACTTACTAAACAAATGTAACTGCAAACCCCTTACTCTGCTGGGCTAAAATTCTTTGGGGAGAAACTGGTCCAAATGTACCACACTCCTCAGTAGGCAACCAGAGCTTTGAAGGAGAGAGGTATCCTGACTGAACATCAGAGGCAACCACCTCAGGACAACATCCTAAAGCCCCAGAGGCCAAAGTGGCCAAAAATCAGAAGGCAGCATATCTGGAATACAGGACAGAAGGAGGCAACCCAAGCTATGTCTGAAATTAGGAATGTACTCCCAGCAGTTCAGGGCAAAGTCAAGTCATTGGAAGGCACTGATCCAGCAACCTGAAGGACAATGAGCACAACACAGATATCCTTTTCACTAGTACACTGGCTTGGAACCCTTTTTCCTAAGGTCAGGCTATGCCCATCTCACTGCCCCACTTCTCCACATCTTCAATCTTTCCATTACATCTGCTACTGTGCCGTCCTGCTGGAAATCAGCACATATCCTCCTTCTATTTGAATCTGGTGACCCATGCGATGTAAACAACTATAGGCCTATCTCCATATTGCCTATCCTTTCTAAAGTTCTCGCAAAACTGATCCATATTCAGTTAAAATCTCACTTGGAAACCTTCTCTCTCATTAACCCAGCTCAATCTGGCTTCCGGGCTAATCATAGCACAACCACTGCACTAGCAAAAGTAACCACTGATTGGATCTCTGCTATAGATGCTAAGAAGGTAACTGGCGCAGTCTTTTGGACCTCAGCAAAGCTTTTGATACTGTTGATCACAAACTATTAGTCAATTGCCTTGCAAAGTTGGGTGCACATGCCATACCACCCAGTGGTTCTCTAGCTACCTAACTGGAAGATCCCAAAAAGTAAAGGCGAAGGCTTTTTCTGCTGCCTCGCCAGTTGCAAGAGAGTCCCCAAGGATCCATCCTAGGCCCTATCTTGTTTTCTTTGTACATTAATGACTTAGATGCTAACATATCGTCCAAGCTGCACTTTTTGTGGATGATACTGTGTTGTATACTTCTGGCTCATCGTTATCTGAAGTCAAGGGAGTGCTTCAAGCGGACTTCGCACAACAGAGCATAATCTAATAAAGGCAAAGCTTCTGCTCAATGCTAAGAAGACTAAAGTGATGATATTCTCCTGCAGTGCTGTCACAGGCCCCCCCAATACCCTTGCCCAAGACTTCATTGTCACCATGCTAAACAAGCCGCTGAAAGTTGTAACCAAATTTAAATATCTGGGTATCTGGATCGACAATAAATTATCTTTCAATGACCCCATTGAAGATGTCTCTAGAAGGTTAAAAGCAAGGTTAGGTTTCTTCTACAGAAATAGGCCCCTTTTCCCCCCATGAAACTCGAAACAAGCTTGTACAGACCACTTTTCTCCCCCTACTCGACTATGGCGATGTAATCTATTCCTCCACCACTCTTGCAAATCTAAGTAAACTAGACATCCTTTATCACCATGCGTTACGGTTCATTACCAACTCCCCTTACCATTCGCATCACTGTGACTTATATGCAGCTGTTGGTTGGACATCCCTTACTACTAGACGCCTGCTCCATGCTGGGCTATGGACTCTTAAACTGCTCCTGCAGAAATTGCCAAGCTCTCTTCCCTTATTAGTATCTCACATAGTGCATACTCGTTAAGAAAATCTGACTTTATTATGCTTGACATACCAAGGACGCGGACCTCCTTTGGTAAACGTGCTATTGCATATGCCCTTCCCTTCATTTGGAACCAATTACAAACTGTACTGAAACTAACTAGCACAGTTTCAATAAACTTTTACAAATCACTAAGTTCAGTCAAAATAAAAGACGCCTGCAACCGTCATTAAGTCTCTTCCTTCCCCATGTGTGCCATATTTATCCACTGGTAAGGTATAATTGTTTTGTCGTAGTAACTGCTTTCCCTTCCCCTTCTACTCCTGGCTTTATCTATGCTTATGCTCCACTGCTACTCTATCAAATCACTCCTCCTCCCCCATATCAGTTGTAGTCTGTTGTTTGTTCTAGCTGCCAAAATATATGTATTGCACACACCAGTCATCATGTTTCATTTATCAGTATGCAACCTGTAAGTCGCTTCCCTGTGTCATATTAATGTTTACCACCTGCGGTCACCCTATGTGGTACCCTTGTATGTATATCCAGCCTGTATCATGTAACGTGCATTTCATGTATATACTGTTATTACCTATCTATGTTTGTACTTTAAGTGTTTATGTCACAGGACCTCCTTGTGAATGAGCTTGCTCAATGGAGTTTTCCTGCAATAAACTTGAACTTGAACTAGTACACGGTTTGTTCTGGTCGACTTTGGGGGGGGCTACATTTGAGTCCTCCATTATGTAGCTCTGCACTTTTTTTTAAGGCGTGTGGAGGCTTATGCATATTTCTCTCCAATCCCCCCAGTTACAGTATTTTGCCCAGGGCAATTTTTGTTACCTGACTTTGACTCTTGCTGCATGTTGACACCATGTTAGCAGACTGCTCCAGGGTTGCCATTGTGTCAAAACAAACTTTAACAGCACTGTTTGGTGTCACTGTATTAAACCAAGAACTGCTCCCCAAATGAGGAACCCTGAACCATTCTATGTAATTGTAATTGCTCTACCATTCTTTTAGTTTAATGCTTTTTATTGTCTTTTAATGTTCACTCTACCGTAAGCAAATGGTAGGAGTCTGCTGTGTATGGGCCAGGGTGTCACATCACAGGCTATGGTTTCTGTTTGATTTTCCTCCTGCCTTGGCTGGGGCAGAGGTACAGCTGTATTTTCGTGGAGGCTCAGCCCTAGCCCATACATATGAATGTAGTTCACTTGCACATAGTCTGAGCAGCTGCACACAGCAGGGCTATCAGAGGGCTTTAAGGATTTCAAAACGAGTGCTTAGTGGCACCAGTGGGTCTTAGGGCTGGGGTGGAGGCTGCCTTCCGGGGCGCAACTGGATAATCAATGTGTCTACTCTAGTGGAATGAAGCTTTTCAACTTTGGTCTGTGGTTCTCCAACTTTATGTGAATAACTCTGCTTTGTTTTTTTGAAGAATAGTTAGTATGTGGGTGCTTCCTAAACTAACACCTCCATGAGAGCTCAGCCTGCTTTCTTTGGACATTGACATACAGGTGGGCTACCTGTTGGCTATAGCACCGACCATTCCTGCTGTTCACAGTCAGATGCCTTGGTGAACTGCTGTCTAGGGAGATGCCATTGCCCTTGCAGCCTAGAGCATAGTGTGGCTTTTTGTCTGGTTGTGCCCTCTGATCTTCTTTATGCAAAGATGCAGTTTGTTTGGACTGTGTCCAACATTTGACCCCTCACATGGTGATGGCCCCTCTGGTTGGTGCCTTAAAGGACAGTGAAAATAACATGAGGCTTATAACAAGTTTCTTTTAGGTTTTCTCCCACTGCAATTTTTTTTTTGAGGGGTGATACCCTAAGTAACCATAGAATACAAGGCTCTGCAATTCTTTCATTCTGGTTACTTTTGAAGTTGTGCATTAAGGTGGGGTTTAATAGTCTGTGAAGGTACAATAAAAAGCTGTTCTGAGTTTCATGTTTTTATTACTTTGTCACCATCTGTTGTTAATTTGGGACTGGGGAGCAATGTTTTGACTGTCTACATGTACTGGGGGGATGGAGAGGGAGAGGGAATGCTGAGCATACTGTGCAGACTGTGGTGAATGCTTTTTCTTTACTGAACTTACTCTACTCTGGAGTAGCCTCTGTAGTAGCCCCCCAGTGCTGGGGGGCACAGGTGCGTCACCATCTATCTGTGGCAAGGAGGTTGGAAGAGATTCAAGAGACCCACTGGGCATAGAGAATGCCGTGTTATATTCTCCTGCCTTAGAAGCAGATGTAATTGTTTCCTGTTTACAGGCCAGATGACTTCATTCTGGTTTGTATTATTAGTTAGCAGTGTAGTGACAGTAATCCATATATGTAGCCCCAATGTATATGGTGCCAAAGGACAGTTTCTAATTTGGTATTCTCAATCTGATTTCTATTTTTGGTCCTATCATGACAAATTCCCGTATAGTGTGTGGTGGAATGCTTTTAGGGATGGAAATCCATCCCTACAATAACATTGTTATGCTGCAGTAGCTACATCATCATAGCTGTCATGCTGCACAAGCTATGTAGCTACTGCAACATAATAACAATGAATACCTTCATGCATGTGCATTACGCGAACCTCCACCAGTCAGGAAGCGGTGGCAGCATTGCGAGCAGGAGATGAGGAGAGCAGCGTGGCGAAAAAAAAAAAGTAAGGAAACAACTGTGCACCTCCTTGTTCATTTTATCAGCGACAGCGAACCATACACTATAAAAGACATTGTATGGTCCTCTATCTATAACAACTCTGAGTTGCCATCTCGAGGTTGCTATGACAACCAAAGCCTCTCAAGTTTCACTCTCAAGGTTTAAACAGTTGCCATTGTCAACCTCTCGATGGCAACACACAATTGTAATAGATAGAGGACCGTACATTATCCTCTATAATATTTTAGAAAATTCTAATGTAAATGGACTCATGTAACCAGTGAAAAGGGGCAAAATAATGCACTATATTAAACAAAGGAAAAATTCATTTTCTTCAGGAGAGCACTTTTCTGACAAGGAAATGCAGAAACTGACAAAGTTCGGGTTCAAGCAAGCCTACTTCTCCTCCTATAAAGATGGGCAGATAAGAGGTGTGGAAATTTTGGTCCCAAGCAGGGTCACATTTGAAACCAAAGAGGTCCTTGCAGACAAGAAGGGTCATTATGCACTACTTAAAGGGTTATGAAATGGGCAGATGCTCACTTTGGTCTCTGTCTGTGCCCCTCCAGCAGCAGATTATGCCTTTTTTCACAAGTTAAAGGGGGAGGTGATATGTGGCAGGGAATTAAATTTTACTTTCACTCCTCAGGTGGACAGCACATTGTAACTTCCACACATGGCACACCTAATTTCCCAAATGGTCAAAAGTCTGTTGGCCTAACTGGGTTTTGTGGACTCCTGGCAGTACTTCAGTGGGCAGGCTAATGGATTTTCTGTTTCTTCTGCAGCTCAACACATTTATTCTCAGCTGGACGTATTTCTTCTTGGCAAAGAATATTTAGACAAAGTACATAACAGTTCATTTGGCCCTTTTGGGCTCTCATGTCATATGCCTGTCACAATACAATTAGACTTGCAAATGCAGAGAAAATCTTCTTTTGGGGGATACCTATCTCCTTGCTGCAGGATAAGGAAGCTCAGGACAAAGTTTTAAACTTGATCACACAAGTTGTTTGGGACACAGAGTACTCTTAAATCTCAACAGGTATTTTATAGGATATCATGAAGGCTTTAGTCACTGATCTCTATAGCAGCTGAAAAAATAAGCAAGGATGGAGAAACAGTGCAAACCGGAAAATAAAATACAGAAATTGGAAATCCTGCACCAAGTCAGGCTAAATAGACAGGGAGTAAAGAACTTCAGAAATTGAGAACAGAACTGAATCAAATACTGAACTACCGGCTGGAAAAAAATTTGAAATACCTCATATAACAGTATTATAAGGGATGCTCAGGATCTTAAAGCTACTGGTATGCTGACTCCATGACTACAGAATTAGAGCTTGTGTTTCTAAGTTTATGCACCGGGGCCAAGGTGTAGGGTGGAGGGAGTAAAGGAAGTTATAGAGGCCTTTAAATGATCCTGTTCCATTCTATATGTAGCTAAACCTGGGCGTACAATAGCAGTTGTTGACACTTATGAGATGGTTATTACATCTCCCCCAAGATACTCAAGTATGAAATTATATCCTTACTGCACCTATTAGAGGAAAGTAAATAACAGAGGGCATTAAGTGCAGTAAAGGAGGTAATTGCTTGGTGTCATATGGCCTTCTCTCTGAATTTAATAAGTGATTCCAGGAGGACATGGTTCCCTTTCTTTAGATGGCCTTTTAGGCAGCCATGACACAAGGCAAGACTCTGGCCCCATCTTGGAATTATACTATTATTTTTGTCCTCCCCAAGTCCAACAAGGACCCTACCCTTTGACCCTGGTATAATTGTTCCTTAATGTAAACTATACATTTTTAACTGCCATACTGACACGGGCCCGATGGGCCTTGACAAGATGTGCTTTGTGGTGGGGGACAGGCTCAGAAAAGTGTCCATTAGACATTACACATTGTAGACTATCTCAAAACAAGATACCTTCCCTCATTATGAGTATGGATGCTGAAAAAGTATTTGATCAGGTTGGTTGGGAATACCTTTATTAGGTCCTTGCTGGAATTGGTATCTTTCACCACTTCATACAGTGTATACAAACACTGTATGCAGCCCCTGAAGGCCTATTTTAGGACAAATGGACATCTCTTGGATGGGATTTGGCTCTACCATGAGACCAGACAAGACTTCCCACTGTCACTGGTCCTATTTGCTCTACATTTAAATCCAGTAGCATTGGCAATACATCAGGCCACAGTGATACAAAGGGTAACAGTGGAGGGCCAAGAGCACATAATTGCCTTTCATGCAGATGATGTGTTTCTGTAGCTCATGTAACCAGTCATCAAGAATTATGGAAGTGGTACAGAAATGTTACCTCCTCTCTGGGTACTCATTAAATAATACTAAAACAGCAGTTCGCCCCTTCCATTTTGACCCTCCTAATACATTACAGAAACAATATCCTATAAAACAGGGTACAGTACAACAAAATTAAAAATATTTAGGCATATGTTTGAGATCTAGTAATGCCATTCTTTATCAAGACAACTTTGTCCCTTTACTACGAACAGTGGCAGCTGATGTTAACAGGTGGTATCTATTACTCCTACTGATTTCTTCAAGAATACACGAAGTAAAGATGAACATATTATCGAGGTACCATTACCTGTCCCAGTGTACCGCAGTTTGGCTATCCACAGTGTGTTTTGCTGTACTCAAAAATAAATTATAATGTCTGTTTGGGGGCAGATGAAGTCTAGAGTCTTTAACAGAGTCCTGAGAGTGAGGAAAAGATGGGCAGATGGGCCCTTCTGTCACTGGAGGACTACTGGATTGCAACCCAAGTTAAATTAGTGCTCCTGCAAAGAGACCCTACACATGTAGCTACATAAAAATCTATGGATCTGCAGACAGTGGGCACTATTCCACTATCAGCCATGTTGTTTGATACAAATCTTAGGATAGGCCCTCAGAAATGTTTCAGGTGATGCAGGTGACCCTAGTGGCCAGAGATAAATATATGAAAAAAAATAAAGTAGACAAGTACCTATAGTACTATGGGTGATTAGCGTAGGACAAAGAGTTTCTCCCAGGCACAATGGACCCTTGGTTCAGGAGGCAAGCCTCAAGTAACTTAACAATACCCAGATCAATTACTGAGAGGTAACAATCAAAACCAAATGTTAACATAACATGACATAACATGCAACATGTAACATGTCATCTAATGTCATGTCATTTACTATGTCATAACATGACAGGCAACATAATCAAATGTTTTAAGACATACATATTTGAATAGTACTGTACAGTACTTACACTGTATACATGTGGGAAACTGTTTAATGCTTAAGTTACACTAGGGCAGGTTGTCTTTAAAACCACATTTTTGCCTAACATACAAATATTTTCTTATTTTGAAGACTTTAACAAATTTAATACTATATATTTCTTCAGCTTGTTTCATTGGTATATGTTATGGCTGTTCTTAGGGAAGAAGCTTATCTATTCTGTGACATTTGACCGTGACATACCTCTCTTGTGTTGAAACTCTGCTGTTGGTTCCATGCTGATTTTTAAAAAAGTAGTTTAGGCCAATGGATTTTTAATAAATTTTTATCTGTTTTTTTATGTATGATCTGGACTTTAAAAAAGTGTGTTCTTCCAAACCAACTGTTGTTTTTCTGATGAAGGTTTCCACATAATCCGAAAGCTCAAGCACCTATTTTCTTTAGTAACATCAATGTTGGTACAATGAAAGGTATCAAAATCATCTATTTTTTCTGGACCTATAATCAAAACCTTAGAGGCATGCAAAGCTGAATTCAACTGTGCCATGGGGGACCACTTTAGGTATTTTCAACTCAGAGATTATATCACCAAATGTTTAAGATTGGAACTGGAAGGGGGGATGCAGAACAACCAGAGGCTTTCACTTTTCCAACTTTGCTGTCCCTCATAGAACAGAAAGGGGTGATCATTTTATCTTACCAATTCACAATACAGGAGATGGACACACAAATACATTACATTACAGATTAATTACAGGTTGAAGTCCAGATACAAGTGATTTCCCCAAGGAGTGGGGCAGAATTTGGTAAGTCACTTTTAAAACAGCCTCCTCTCCTAGATGGCATGTTTATCTGGCAAGTGTGCAATCGCTACTTTGTTACCCTAGTTATAAAGGCAAAATGGGATGCTAGAATATCTGCTGTGTACTGGAGGGGATGCTGGGAATTGAGGGTGGCTCACAGTCATATATATATATATATATATATATATATACACACAGTATGAAACCCACCACAGAGACCACAATCCTTGATGTGGCACTCACTAACTCAGAGATAATGGGAGCTGTGGGAGTAGAAGAGCCACTAGGAAACAACGACCATAACTGTGGTTTGAAAGGGTCATGGGGCTAGCAAACCACAGTGTAGTCCTTGACCTTAGAAGGGCAGACTTCAATACAATGAGGGAACTGGTCAGGGATAAGTTAGTAGGGGTGGAGGACATACGTGGGTAAAGGAGAGATGGTGGCAATTAAGGAGGCCATCTTCTAAGTACCTATGGTATGCATAAGAACAGTAACAAAGAACAACAGGTTGAAGAGACAACTAGGTTCTCAGCAAGGGTCAGGGATCCAGTAAGGGACAAAAAGAAGAACTCCTATATATACAAGGAAAAGTAGGGGGAGGTAGAATTGGAGGATTATCTACAGAAAAATAGGGAGGCAATTAGAGCCATCAGGGAGGCGAAAACAGACCCAGAGCTACATATCATAAAGGGATTCAGGAATAAAGAAAAACAGTTTTTTAGATATGCTACTGAAAAAAGGAAAAAAGGTAGTGGAATCATAAAGCTAGCTGAAGGGGGTAGGGTGATAGAGGAGGACAAGTAAAAGGCCACCATCCTTACCGATTACTTTTGCTCAGTTTTCACTAAGGAGGAGGATGGGTCCTTGCCAGAGAGTGGCATCCAAGTGGCCTCTAAGGGTATCCCAGAAATGAGACAGCCAATGCTTACTAGTGAAAGAGTCCTGAAAGGGATTGTTACCCTTAAGATAGATAAAGGCCCGGGACCAGACGGGTTGTATCCAGTGATACTAAGGTAATTAGCTGTGGAACTGGCTGAGCCACTAGTAGGTCTGTTCAACAGCTCAATTAGGTCTGGGAAAGTTCCAGGGGATTGGAAGGTAGTGGACATTGTACTGTTTTGTAAGGTATATTGGGGGGAAGGGATAAGGAGCAGCCTGACAATTATAGTCCTGTCAATCTAACCTCTATTGTAGGGAAGCTGATGGAATCATTGACCAAAGAGGACCTTGTAGATTACCTGGACAGCAACGGGCTTCAGGACAGTAAACAGCACAGTTTTGTGGCAGGCAGATCATCTTTGCCTGGGTGACAGAGGAATTAGACAGAGGCCACACTGTGGATCTGTTGTACTTTGACATCAGCAAGGCTTTTGGCTCAGGTCCTCAAAACGACTGGTCAGGAAGATGGAGGAGCTGAGTGAAACTAAACCTCTAGTGAACTGGGTGGGTAACTGGCTAGAGGGGAGGAAGCAGAGGGTTGTGGTCAATGGAGTTAAATCAGAAGAGAGAAAGGTTACAAGGGGGTTCCACAGAGATCTGCCCTGGGCCCAGTCCTCTTCAAAATGTTCATTAGTGACACTAGAGAGGGAATCCAGGGTAGGTTGTGTGTCTTTGTAGATGGCACAAAACTATGTGGGAGGGAGGATAGTGATGAGGGAATAAGGGACATACAGCAAGACCTACAAAAGCTAGAGGGATGGTCAAAATTTTGGAAGTTAAAATTCAATGCCTAAAAGTGCAAGGTAATACACCCAGGGAAAATTAATGCCAAGATGGAGTACTGGATTGGCGGGAGAGACTTAGCATTGCAATACAGTTGAGAACCAGGATCTGGGAGTTATCAGCAACTCACTTAAGCAATTTGTCAGTGCAACAAAGCCTATAGTATGGCTAACAGGATGCTGAGATGTTTTGGAAGGGGTACTTATAGCAGAAGAAAAGAGGTAATACTTCCCCTCTAAAGATCCCTGATGAGACCTCACCTGGAGTACTGCTCCCAGTCCTGGAATCCTCACCTCAGAAAGGATAAGGATAGTTTGGAAACAGACTGGTACAGAGTTACAAAAATGATTCAGGTCCAGCAGGGCAAATCCTATGAGGAGCACCTCAACACTAAATATGTACTCACTGTAGACCAGAAGAGACGGGAGATATGATAGAGACCTCCACATTTATTCAAGGAATTAACAAAGTTCACTGTGGGAAATGATTTAGCCTGAACACTAACTCGTAGTCACATGGGCATGGGTGGAAGTTAACAAGAGGGAGATTCAGGAGGGATGTGAAGAAGTACTACTTTACAGAAAGGGTGGGGAAACCTTGGAACAGTCTATTGGCAGAGGTATTGGATGTGAAAACAGTCAGGGGATTCAAGCAGGGCTGGAATAGTATGAAAGGGAATAGTGAATGCATGGGGTGACAGGACCAAGGATGAGAATGGGGAGAGAATGGGGAGGGTTAATACCCTGGAGGAACAGTAAGTTTCTGGGTTTATAGGAAATTTGAGCAGACTGAATGGACCTCTGGTCATTCTCTGCCATCATTGTCTGTTTCTATGATCCTGTTCTGGTCTTTTCAAGCTCTTCAGTTATACTGGTTTGATGTGAAGGACAAATTAAATAAAGTTTTCAGAAGCTGGCCCGCCAGCGCAGAGGTAGAGCAACCTCAGTTTGGCAATGCACCTGGGCTTTCAGAGGGTCAGCCAGGGGAGAAGGATCAAACATTCCATGGAGTGCTCTCCTTCTCTGAGGGGGAAGGACTGCTTTTCCCACTGCAGTACTGCCACCTGGGTGACCATGGGTGGCAGTGCAGCCAAGAATGCCAATCAGAACGGGATGGGGTGATGCTGACCAGGGGACCCACACTCTGTTTATGCTTAGCGTGCACTGGTGCATTGGTCTCCCTGTGTGCATGCCAATGTCACCAGGGGATTACTGACACCAGGAACAAAAGAGCTCAGCCCCGGTGCTGGCCTCAGGCAGGACCGAGGTATATCTGGAATGGTCCTCCCCACCACTGCAAGCCACTCAACAAGGTGTATGACTGGGGGGTGTGGCTGGCCACCCACTACACCTGCCTTGAGGGTAAACCAAGGCTCCATGGGGGCAGGCTGTGGTAGGTTAGGCAGGGACCGATGTAGGGCCCAGTGACTCCCAGCGGGAGGGTCAGCCTGCAGATTCAGAGGCATAAACAATAAACTGAAAAAAATGAAGTTTTCACAATATAGCAGCCTTTTCTGTTTCAACACTTGACATTGGGACTTGCTCTGAAAAAGGTTAGAAGGTATCTATGGAATATTTACATTGTAGCAGCTGTGAAAGCTATTGCTAAAAGTTGGCTGCCAATATCTCCCCTCACTGAAAATGAAAGGGAAGAAGTGGTTACCCAAATTTTCTAAATGGAACACCTGACATTCACTGCCCAGGCTAGAAGCAAGGTGTACCTTGCTAGATGGTTGAAGTGGGAACTGGCACAAGATAAAGAGGTTACTAATGAGGAGTCTGAGGAACCTGAGGCTATTATCTGAGGACTGAGTTTCTGATTGGAACCCTGATGTATTTTGTGCGTGTGTGTGTGTGTGTGTGTGTGTGTGTGTGTGTGTGTGTGTGTGTGTGTGTGTGCGTGGTACCCTTTTAGCATGTTTCTTAGTTCCTTTCCCGGGTTCAACTAGTAAATACTGTATAAGATGATTTTTTTAATCTAAATATAAACTTTATGGTAGACTACCCTGGAAGACTATATTGTATTTATACCGGGGGACTGGATAATATTAAGACTACTTCCAAGCTCTTAAAGGGCCCATGCCTGCTACTCCACAGATTCAGTTAATAAAAAAATTTATAACTGATTGTGCATTATGGAACACCGTGTACAGCTGTTTACACAGAAACTATGTACTTTAAATTGCATTATTGCCAAATGGATATATGTACTGTACAATATATGATGTTATTGCTACTGTTCAATGAAGCAGGTATTAAAAAAGAGCAACCTCAGTGGGAACCCAAAGAGGGCATGAGGACCCTGGAGCAGCAGAGCCAAAGGAGCAGAGGTGGAGAGAGCAAGAACACATATGCCTGAAGCAGCTGCAGGAGCCAGCAGACAGCCCCAGAACAGGACACCATCCAGAATCAGCCAGTGACGTAGAGGAACTGTTGGAGAGTGGACAAGAGAGCCCAGCACTGCCATAGAAAGTAGAACTGGAGAGAAGGGGCTCAGCAGTAAAGGACTGCTAGAGCAGAGAAGCCACAAGCTGCAGTTGAAGGTTGCTTGAAATTACACATTCGAGGTGCTTGCGGGGAGTGTGGCGATGTCACCTGTTGCCCCACTGAATCTCATACAAAGTCTCTCAACCAGCTATTGTTAATGTGTTAATCTGCATTGATTTGCTCTCCCTACAAGTCAGTAAGCCACCAGTAAGGAGATGCAATCTGCTGCAGCTCAGTTCCTGTCTGTAAGAGTTTTTTAGGTCTAGAGTTCTTTTAATTTCAGCCTCACCCATCTCCACACCAGCGAGCCAAGCAGTAGCTCCCAGTTCACTAGTACTCAACATCGGACACCTCATAACACCAGTAAATAAGGTGCTTAGTGGAAAGAGTTGACAGGAAGTGTGAATTTTCAACAAAGTACTTATGTGGCTTTTCCAGCCTGAATGGGCTTTTCAGGTCATGCGCTCACCTCCTTCCCACTTCACCCTTCTCCATACTATCGATCCCAGCAGTAACTCCTGGTTAATTGGAGCTCAGCACTGTACCCCTCATTCCACCAGTCAATTAGATGCCTAGTGGGAGGAGTTGACAGAAGCATGAATTTCAGCAAAGGACTTGTGCAACTTTTCTCCAGCAGTCTGCCCTGCCACAGCTCAGTTCCAGCCCAGAATGGATTTTGAGGTTGGGTGCACAGCTCGTTCCCAACTCAGTCCTTTCCACACCATTGAGGCCAGAAGTAGCTCCTAGTGCAATGGAGCTCAGCACAGGACCCCTCATGGCACCAGATAATCAGGCACCTAGTGAGAAGAGTTAACGAGAAATGTGAATTTCAACAAATGACTGGTGAAGCTTTTCTCCAACAGTCTGCTGCAGCTTAGTTCCAGCCTGCAAGGGGTTTTGAGGTCAGATTCTCCATTCATTCTCACCCCCCCCCCACATCACTAAACCCAGCAGTAGCTCTCGGTCTGCCAAATGTCAGCACTGAACCCCTCATGGTACCAGCCAATCAAGCACTTAGTGGGAGGTCTTTCTCCTCTTATCTGCATGTTTTGTAGTCAAGCAGGCTTCCATATAATTGGATGAAGTCCTAAGGGTGCAAGAATAAGGGTATCTAGGAGTCTGCCTGGAGTCAGCCGTGAGTCAGCCATCGGCCACTCACACTGCTCAACAGGTCTGCCTCCTCCAAGCTCCAAAAGATCCATACTGTACCTGGTTATCCAAGAAGCATTGTCAACTACCTTTGTAAGTTCTGCAGAAGTTTGTTCCCTCCACAATTTTGATCCCGCTGTCTCATAATGTAACTATTTTGGGGTGCACCCATTTTGCTGCTTTGTTTTTCCATCACTTGTTTGCAAGAGCTGCCACTGAATATTTCTCATGCCATTTGTCACTCCTTAGTGCTGTTTTTATACACTAGCTTATGCTCAGCCATTATATTGTGTGTCCATACCGCATAGCACTCTTCTAGCCTTTGCTGACATCTCATTTATAATCACTCCTTAGCTATTGTCATTGTAAGTCTCTGTGCACTGTTTAGACCTGTTACAAGATTAAGGCTTTTAAAGGTTTAACCGTGAACTATTTCATCATATTACTGTACTGTATTGCTTATTAGTTTGATGTTGCACGTATTTCTATGCTTATAATGTGCGTTACCCTTGTTTTCCTTATTCCTTTCCCTCTACTACCATTGCCAACACCTCCTCCTCCTTCCCATCTCACCAGCCACTCCCCCATTCCTCCATCAATGTCCATCTTTCCTCAGTCTTTCCCTTTACTCCTACCATCTCCTATCTTCTCTCTCCCTTAACCTTGAGTTTTTCCATCACATTCTCCTCTCCCTTCCTCATCCCCTACTCCCTTCCCTCCACCCTGCTCTAAGAGCTGGAAATCCCATTCTATCCTGTTGGTCCCTTCCCTGCTCCTTCTTCTGTATGACAACATGGAGCTCAACTGAGGCCCCAACCCTCCAACTTACTCTACATCCCAAGCCATCAAAGGCTTGAGCATTTTTCACCTCAATGCTTACAGCCCTATTCCAAGACTTAGCCTGCTGTCTATATAAGTGTTGCAACACTCTCCTCATGGAATCATAGAATGCTGATAGCAGAAAAGGACACCGGTGACCCATTGAGTCAACCCTTCCTCCTCCTTATTTACATTCCCATCCCTCCCTGTTCTACCCCTTCTTTTCTGCAGCTAATCCCTAACCCTTCAGCTGCCGACAGAATTGAAATGTATAAGAATTTTGGACTGATATTTCAGTCTGCAGCCATGCAAGGATTAAACCTGTCCCATGCCCTCTTGAATCCCCCCATTTCAGCTCCCACCACCTTCTCTGGAAGTCTGTTCCAGGAATTCACCACCCTTTTGGTGAAGTAATGTGCCCTAAATCACCCATCTCTCCCCCCGACCTCAGACTGTGGCCCCTACAGTAGTTCTATCTGTGCATTTCCTGTTGAATAGACTCCCTTCCTACGTCTTGTTTACCCTTTTCACATACTTGAATGTTTCAATCATGTCTCCCCTCTCCCTTCTGGTCTCCAGTAAGTACAGGTCCAACTCCCTCAACCTCTTCTCATAGGATAGCCAATGCATGCGCTGCAACACCTTTGTTGCCCTCCTCGGAACCTTCTCCACTGCATCAATATTCTTACAGAGGTGCGACCTCCTGAACTGAACCATATACTTCAAATGCAACCTCACCATGGACTTGTAGAGGGACATGAGTACCCCCTCTTTCTGCTTGTTATACTGCTGCCTATGCATGCCATCATTCCATTTGCCCTGCCCACTGCTTTCCTACACTGGTTCCCCACATTGGGGTAATCTGAAATTATAATCCACAAGTCCTTCTCCTGCCTTCACTCTTTTAGGGCTATCTGGTCATTGGCGGGATGGGGTTGCAGTGGGGGGCAGAGTGGCAAGATGACAGCTGTGCCGTTCTGCTTCTTGCAGTTTTGAATCTGAAGTGCCAGTTTATACCTTTCCTTGAAACTTCTGTGTTTTGTTCAACCTTGTCTTACAAATGCTGAATGAAATCTATGCCAGTTTTTCTTTCATTTGCCATTGTGGTATTGATTTTTCACTCTAAAGCACACTTACTCGAAGTTTGTAGCTGAACATTCTGTGTTTTCAAAAATGTTAAGGTTTCAAGAGATGTAATAGCTGTTAGCTTGCTTTTCACAGCTCCCTCCAGTTCAGTCTTTGCTGAGGCTTTTGTTGACTTTTTACACAGAGGCCCAGATATTCAAACTGCGCCAGGCTGTGGCGCAAGCCTGGGCGCAGCTCAAATTTGTTGTGCAGGGGTGTGGCCAGGGCGATATTCAACGGAGCTGCACTATGGCGCAACTGCTTTGAATATCACACCCTGGCCACCCCCACTGTGCATGGCGCAGTGGCACTGCACCAGCGCAGGTGGTCAGAGTGGAGCATTGAGATGCAGTGGCGCAAGTGCCATTGGGCCATGCACAGCACCTGCGCTATTCAAAGGGGAACATGCAAATGGAGCCATAATTTATGCAAGGCACACAGGGGGCAATTTGCATCTGATTACGGCCCCATTTGCATGCCATTAGCATGCAGGTGCACTGATCCCCGATGACTTGCGCCTGGTGCCCTGCCAGGCAGCAGCTGTCGTGACTGACGCCCCCTGCATCCCGATCACGGGACATCCCGTAAGGGACAAAGAATGTCCATTATCCCTGGTGGTCCAGTGGACTGCACAGAGCCTGATCGCGGGTGGCATTCCTCACCCCCTCAGTCCAATATCCCTGGTGATCTAGTGGACCCCACCCCACCCGCCCACTGAGCCCCCACTCACCCTCTCCCCCGCCAGCCGGGCGGCGCAGCACCTCATCTGCCTGCCGCCTCACTGCCCACCAACTGACAGTTAGTAGGGCTGCACACCCATTGGTTCAGAGCACGAACCAATGGGCATGCAGCCCATACCATACTAGTCAGTCCAGATATGTGAATGGGTTATAACGACAAACACGCGCCACCTCAGTCACACAAGAGCCACATCCTGGTTGACTCTGCATTCCTTGGAGGTGGGCAAAACAGTTAAAAAAATCATGGCAGCTTCTCTTCCCATGGAGCGAGGAGCCACCAGACTGGGAACGTCTACTCGTTTTGTTGTTTTTTTTTTAAGAAAGAAAAATGCATTTGCGCAATTGTCTGGTTGATCCTACCATTCCAAAATTGCACCGCACAACTCCGAAGAAGAACGGCCAAACAGTCTCGATCGAAGGTAGAGTTCAATTGCGATAGCCACCGTGACCAAACTACAGAAATGCAGTGAAGTAAATGTATGATTTCATGACACAACAAAATAAAAACACCAATTGTAAAAAGAGCAGTGTCTCTTACAAACACTGTGTGTGTGTGTGTGTGTGTGTGTGTGTGTGTGTGTGTGTGTGTGTGTGTGTATGTGTGTCTCAGTCAGAGACTGTCTGTGTGACAGTACCAAAATCACTGTTGGGGAAAAACTGCTGACCAGCAATTATAAATAATAAAAAATTGGGAAGCGTACTTAAATTCAAAATGAATGGTTGCCCTTGGTGTGGGATGCTTTAATAAACCCCTCAGGCTTCGCCCTCTGGGTTTATGTAGCATCCCACACCTCAGGCAACCATTACTTTCTCATTAAGTACACTTCCTCATCTGTTATTGTATATGTTAAACTCTGCTCTAAACAGTTCCAAACTCCATTTGAGGAGGACGGGATTTAGTATTTAGACTTTAAACATATTTTTATCCAACATTATGGGTTTGGACAATATAAGACCCTTTGGACAGCTGAATAATATGTATATATATATATATATATATATATATATATATATATATATATAAATATATACACATATATATATATAAATAAATATATACACATATATATTTATTTATTTAATTAAGCATTTAACCAGAGAGGTATGCTGAGAAGACTACTGCTCAATTCCAGATGTGCCCTAGGGATTCTATGTGTTTTAACTTTTCTGTGGTTACATTTATTGTTGTTTTTATTGACAGTCAATTCTTCTTCTTTTAGACACTAAATATGCAGTATAATTAACAAGTCACTTTTTTTTATAAGTGATACAGAGGGATCTGTGCTAAAAAGGATAGTCAGTGGAGTAATAACCAGGCAAGCCTATTTTAGGCAGCTATCTGTTTTGTCCCTAAAAAAGGCTTGAGTATTGCCTGTACTGGTGAGAAATAGAACAAACTATGTACCAGTAGCTTACAAGGCTATGATAACTGTGTTCCCTTCTAGGTGATTAAAACTTCTAGAAGCAGGATGTAGCTAAAGTAGAAGATAGTACACAAGTATGTTAGATGGCCTACAGCCGATACAGAAAGTGTCATGTTAGTATGTAAACTCAATTTCAGCAAAGTGTTATTGACATAAGAGGAATTTGTTGTTAGGTCTCTTGAATCTGGTCATTACATGCTTTAAAGTACTACTTAATGCAAAGTAGTTATGAGCTTCTGGGAGTAAAATAATGAATTGCTGCCTGGTGTAGTAAAGCTCCTGAAAACCAGAATGTGTTAAAAGGATGATCCAGGGGAGTGTTCCATGAGCTGGCTATTAAATCCTTGTGATGTGGCCACCTAGGGGACTCATAGAGGAGGATATACCTTAAAGAGCTAGTGTACTGCTTGGAATTAATAGTAAATTTCCAAGGCATTCAGCTATCACTTCCAGTATTTGAAGTAATTTTGTATTTTCTGGTTGTTTATTAGAATATTTTCCACCTGGCAGTACTGTGATGTGCGGAGCAACACTCTGTCTGGAGGGGAAGAACTTTCAGTTCTGTTCCTCCCACTACATCATCAAAAATGAGACCAAACACCTTAGTGTACCTTAATCCTTGCAGCCTGAGCAGTGACTTTCACAAGCTACCAATCAAAATGCAGGACATTGTGACATCACTAGTAACCAGGGAGAGCCAGTCCTTGATGCTTCATGTGAAAGTGAAACCTGGAAGTGAGAAATGGTTCTCTTTGGTCACTAGTGATGTCACAGTCAGCATGGTTTCAGTGTTGATATAGTGGGAGGAACAGAACTGACTGTTTTTTCCTCCAAACAGAGGGCTGCTCCACACATTATATCACTGCTGCCAGGTGGAAAATCTCCTAATTAGCAAACAGAAAATATAAATACTTTAGATAAAAGAAGTGATAGCTCACTACATCTGAAAAGTACAATCAATTGCAGACCATGTCCACGCAGTACACTAGCTCTTTAATAGGGTTTGCATGGCCCTAATTAAGAATAGAGTTTATAGAGTTATAAAAAGAAATACAGGTGAGGGGGTACAGGGACAGTGGGCAAGCATCAAAGATGCAATACTTGAAGCAACATCCCATTGTGTTAGAGAGAAATGGAAGTGCAAAAGAAGAAGGAAACCACTTTGGTTTTCAAAAACAGTAGCAGAAAAGGTCAGCGCCAAAAGGCTGGCCTTCAGTAAATATAAAGGAACGTAGCAGGATGACGATAAGGAGACATACCAAACTTCCCTAATGGAAGCAGGGAAGGCAGTAAGGCAGGCATAGTCCCAAACCAAGGAAACACTGGCACAAACAGAAAAAGAAGGTGACAAGACTTTCTGTAGATACATTTGTGAAAGGAGACAGTCCAGAGTGGGTATTGCTAACATCAAAGGGGACAAGGGGGCATGTGAGGAGGACCATGTAAAAGCATCTATCCTAAACAGATACGTCTGCTCACTATTTACTGAAGAGAAGGTAGGGCAGGGCCCACAGCTCAGCACCATGGACATGGGGGAGGAGGTATGCACTAGTCCCTTCACAAAAGAAATGGTCATGCAAGAGTTCGATAAGCTCTGGGTGGACAAAGCAATGGGACCTGATGGCATACATTCCAGGGTACTAAAGAAGCTAAGGGTGGAACTAGCTGAGCCATTATCAGAACTGTTTAGTGAGTTTCTGAGCATAGGAGAGGTCCCAGCAGACTGGAAAAGGGCTCATGTGATCCCGCTCCACAAGAGTGGTAGCAGGGAGGAAGCAGGGAACTACAGACCAGTCAGTCTTACCTCAACAGTGGGCAAGACTATGGAGGCACTCCTTAAGGAAAGGATAGTGCAACACCTGGAATATGTAGGAGCACAGGATCCAAGACAGCATGGGTTTACAACAGGAAGGTCCTGTCAAACTAATCTCATAGATTTTTTGACTAGGTAACCAGAGTGGTGGACCAAGGGGAAGGAGCTGATGTTGCCTACCTTGACTTCAGCAAAGCTTACTTTCAATACTGTTCCACATAGAAGATTGATTAATAAGCTGGGTAGGCTCGGGGTTGGTCAGACATTGGTAAACTGGGTGGCAATCTGGTTGACGGGCAGAAAACAGAGAGTGGTGGTAAATGGTATACAGTCAGAAGAGATGCAAGTCACAAGTGGGGTTCCTCAGGGATCAGTCCTGGGGCCAGTCCTCTTCAATATCTTCATCAGTGACATTGCAGATGGACTGGAGTGTAAGGTTTGTCTGTTTGCAGATGTCACCAAGATCTGTAACAGAGTAGATGATCCAGATGGGGTGGGCAGAATGAGAAGAGATCTGGATAAACTAGAAAATGGTCAGTAGAGGAACCCTGAAGCCACCAATAGGCTGGGAGGGGGTTGCTGGCAATCACAAGGGAAGAAAGAGACTTGCGTATCATCATCACTGATGACCTGAAATCATCCAAGCAGACCACTAAAGCAGTAGGTAAGGCTAGAGGGATGGTGGGATGTATTAGTAGGGGTATCGCAAGTTGGAAGAGGGAGAGAATAATCCCTCTGTAAAAGACACTGGTTAGGCCCCATCTGGTGTACTGCATGCAGTACTGGAGGCCACACCTTCACAAGGACATTAACCAAATTGAGGCAGTCCAGAGAAGGGCAACCAAAATGGTGCAGGGACTGCATCAGAAAACATATGAGGACAGATTAATGGAGCTCAATATGTATACCCTAGAGCAAAGGAGGGAGAGAGGTGATATGATCGAAACATTCAAACACCTTTAAGGGCATTAACAAAGTGAAAGAGTTTAACATGTTTCAATATAAGAAAAATAGCAGGCCAAGAGGACACAGGATGAGGTTAGAGGGAGGCTGATTAAGGGGTAATGTAAGGAAGTTCTTCTTCACAGAAAGGGTGGTGGATGCATGAAATGGCCTACCTCAGGAAGCGGTGGATATGAATACAGTGCAGGGCTTCAAACAGGCATGGGTTAGGCATAAGGGAGCAATACAGATGAGTATGAATAGATAGGCCTTTGACAGAGCAAAGGCCGATGGCACATTCATAAGGCAGAAAAATGGGCAGACTAGATGGGCCTTGTGGTCCTTATCTGCCATCAACTTCTATCTTTCTATGTTTATGTATGAAGCAAAATGCTCCGATGTGAGAGCATGGGTCAGTTCTCCACCCTACATTTGAAGTTCAAAGCACAGGCTGTCTGAAAACACTGAAATTGGGGGGATGGGGACATATATGCGACATGGAGTAGCATGCATTGCATGGTGTCCTTTTTGGCTTACCCAGAATGGGTAGATTTGGGCTAGTAGAACTGGTTAACACAATTTGTGCCATTTGACAGTGTCCTGGCTATACATATCAGGTCAGAGTAATTTTTAAGAATTATTTCTGTTCATTGATTGAGAGGTGTGATATGTCTGCATTGGTTCAGTCTCTACTCAGGGCACATGGGTGGCTCTTTGCAAGAGATATGCCATGCAAAGGTGGTAAATTGTTTTATAAGAGAACCTGGGCTGACTCGTTATGAATATTACTATAAGATAGTTGCTGATCCATGAACTTGTAATTTCTCAATATGTCTAAGGTCCATTACTGTAAGCAAAGAGACTATATTTAGATAAGAGCTCTTACAAGAGAATGATTCAGAGAACGCGGCTTGTGAAAAATTAATTTTATAATATGTATTTGAATGATAAGTATGTGTTTACCTTTTTGTAATGGCTCACTAGCTGAACAATAAAACCAGACTTGACTTGACTCATTTATTTCTTTATTTCTTTTATTAATTTGTTTCAGAGACAGCAAAAAAATTCTGGACATCCATCAAGGACCTCCTTGGGACGGGATGACAGGACCACGCCTACCATGCTCAAGCACAATGATAAGAGTCATTCTTGAAAAAGTCTCCATGGTAAACATTTTCAGTGTGGCTTTTACTGACTACAGTGCAGTCCTCCCACCCAAGCCCTCTGCCCCCGTTGGGGAAACACTGGCCTCTGAACCTCCACCACAATATACCAGCCCCAGTCCAAAATTCTACTTCGGGCAGGTGACCACCAAGGAAACATCTTAATATCTCCTCAGAGTTTTGGGCAAAACAAGGATGGGAGGGGACGGGTTGATATGAAGCTTATCTAAATTGCCTTCCCTGAAGTGGTCGTACCTATCATATCCAAGGCCAAGAAAGTCACAGTTGGGGTCCTGCCAGGGTCCATATTGGGCCCACTCCTGTTCAGCCTCTTTGTAAATAACCTTTTAGATGCATACCCCTCCTCCATACGAGCAGACTTGATAGACCGCTAGGCCTTTATCTGATGGCAAATTTTGTATGTTCGTATTTTCGTATCACCAAGATTCTCAACATGTCTCTCTGAATGTTAACCTTCCCATCTTCTTGGAAATCTGATCTAGTCACTCCAGAGCTAAAAGGGGGAGACTGCTCACTGGTATAAAATTGTAGACCCATCTCCTTCCTGTCCCCTCTCTCCAAAGCACTGGAAAGAATCATCACTGACCAGCTCACTGATCATCTACAGAAATACAACCTCCTCAGCCCTTAACAACGTGGATTCCGCAAGTTGCACAGTACAAACTTGGCACTCATTGACTTCACAGGCAATGATCACAAGGCACTTGACCAGGCTCAATTAATCAGGACTGTCTTTATTGACCTATCCAAGGCTTTCAACCTTGCCGACCACCAGCTGCTACTACACAGGCTAACTTGCCTTGGATTGTCCTCAAACACAGTTGGGTGGTTCCATAGTTACCTGTCAGGGCACTCAGAACAGGTAAAGATCAATGGAATCATATCTGAGGCCAAGAAAGTCACAGCTGGGGTCCTGCCAGGGTCCATATTGGGCCCACTCCTGTTCAGCCTCTCTGTAAATAACCTTTTAGATTCATGCTCATCCTCCAACGTTCTACTCTATGTAGCTGACACAGTACTCTTCCTACAAGGCTTCTGCCAAGAAACCCTGATCAGGAACCTACAGACTAATTTCGATCTACTACAGGAATGGTTTAACTCCAGCCTCCTTGTCTTCAATGGCAAAAAGACAAAGACCATGCTCTTTGTAGGTCACCAGAAGAGAAGAGAAGATCTACCACACTTTTTACAATTGCCCTCTATTCAGGCACTCCCTCAAACAGGTCCACTCATTCTGGTACCTGAGAGTCACTATCAATGAATCCCTTTCCTTTGAAGAACACATAGGTAATATCTGCATGGCAGCAAACAGGAAGTTGCGGGCACTCTTTAGACTATGTTTCTACCTCACACCCGAGACCACTCTGGCAGTCAGTGGCATAATCCTGCCAATCTTGGATCATGGAATTGTAGCATATGGTGCAGCCATGGACACCAGCCTCAAAGTCCACCTGACCCTCAACAAATCCTGCAGATTCATTTTGGATGCAGATCGCCTCACACATACATGTGAACTCTACATAAGGATGAAATGGCTCCCCCTAAGGGATACAATAAAGACCCAGATCTGCCTACTGGTGAAGAAGGCCCTACTGGAACTTGCGCCCACCTCACTGCAGGGGCTGCTCAGGTCAGCCCCAGGTGAACATGACACAAGAAGCAGCACTAGGCATGCCCTTGTCTTATCCATCAGGAAAACAGCCCTGGAATGGCATGACATTGTGGTAAGGGGATCCGCCTGGCTAAATGAGCTCCCTTACTCCACCACTGGCCTCCTACAAATAGGGCTCTTCAAGTCCAAAGTCTGGAAGTGCATCTCCATTTCAGACCGCTGCTTCTGTAAATATTAACCATCCACTGGAAGTCAGATGGACATCCAATTGGCCTTGGATGAGTGCACTTATCCCTCCCCCAACCTCACCCTTCTGCTTTATCCCTATCTCCTGCCCCTTGGCTCACTCCTAATTTCCCCTATACCCTGCCCCACTACCCACCCAATCACCCTCTACCCCCACATCCTCCCCCATTATCCACCAGCCTTGATCAAAACCCCCTTGGCCCCTGCACTAACCTATTCTCTAGATGTTCATTGTGGCCTCTAATGTGATTGACAATGTCTCCAGCTGCTGGATCTGTACCTGCTATGGGAATTTGTATCTTGAATTATGTTGCAGTTGTGTCTAACTCATGTGAAGTGAATCTTGAAATATGTTGCCCTCCTGTGAATTGAATCCTGAAATATCTTGACCTTCCTATGTAATTTGGAATGTGTAAGTTTCCATTGCTAATGTATAAATTTGTCTATTGTAAGATGCTGCTGCAACTAAGTTTTTGTCTAACCTGTTTGATGAGGATCCCTTGTAAATGAGCTCTTAGCTTAAAGGGGATAATTCTGATCTCCCAATAAATAAATACAATGTCTTCTCCCACTAGCATGTACTTGGCCTGTGGGTTGTTCTGCTCCATGTGCATCACCGAACACTTCTTGGCATTAAAATGCAGCTGACATACTTCTGATCACTCCTCTAACTTCTTCAGGTCTCCTCTCATTGCCTCCACACACACACCCGTGGTGTCTACCCTGTTGCAAATCTTCATATTGTCTGCAAACAGGCACACCTTCAGCTGTAATCCCTCAGCTATGTCTTTGATAAATATATTGAACAGCAAGGGCCCCAGCATTGACCCTTAGGGCACCCCACCCATTACCGTCCCTTCACTAGAACACACCCCATTTACTACCACCCTCTGGCTTCTGTCCCCCAGCCATTTTTCCTCCCACTTTGTTATTTTTGGCTCCACCCGCATGCTCTCTAGCTTATTTTTATTTATCTATTTATTTAGCTTTTGTTAACCAGGTAGGTACACTAGACAAGACAGTTGCCTATTTTCAGGTATGACCTGGGAGAGTACAGGAATAATAGATTTAGGTACATACAATGACATTGTACAGATTAGACATGTTACAGTTCATGTGAGGATACAGATTCAGCACAGCATACGAAACATGGTAAGGCATAGATTATACAGTATTAACATAACAACATAAACACCTTATGGAAGCCAAGAGCAGTTCCTATTTACCACCCTTCCATGAGGCTCGGAATCAAAGGCCTTCCTGAAATTCAGGTAGACCACATCCACTGCCCCTCCCTGGTCCACCACTCTTGTTACCCAGTCAAAAACATCTATGAGGTTCGTTGGGCACAACCTCCCTGCAGTGAAACCATGCTGCCTATCATACTGCAGTCCCTCTTCCTCTAGGTAACTGACCACCCTCTCCTTGACAAGTGCCTCCATCTCTTTACCTACTGCCGATGTGAAGCTAACCAGATGATAATTCCCCACCTCCTCCCTGCTGCCACCTTTATGAAGTGGTACCACATCTGCCCTCCTCCAATCCCTAGGCATCTGCCTGGTGTCCACAGACAAGTTTAACAACCTTGCCAGTGGTGCCGCCAGTTTCTCCCTTAACTTCAGGAGCACCCTAGGATGAAAGGCAATTGGTCCCATGGCCTTATCCAATCATAATTTACCTAGTTCCTCTCTTACCTGGCCTCTGTGAACAGGCTCGTGTCAAAACCTGTGCCATCTCTTCCCCTCTTCCTCAACTTTGGTTCCCCCTTCTACCATAACGGCAGAGTAGAAATATTTATTCAGTACTTCTGCCTTTTTGGAGTCTTCCTCCACCTGTATGCCACTGTCTCCCTTAAGCCTAACTATTCCTTGTTTGTCTTCCTTCTCTTTCCTAAATACCTAAAAAAAGTTTGTCTTCCCTTCTGGTCTGACTAGCTAGCCTCTCTTCTGTCTCTGCCGTAGCCATCCTCATCTTCTACCCTGCCATCCTCCTCTTCTCCCTGTAGTACTCCCTGTCCTCCTCTTATATTTAGTGAAAGCCCTTCTTTTATCCCCAATTGCCCTTCCCACCTCCTGGGTGAACCATAATGGCCTTCTTCTCCTTTTGTTCTTTGTGACATTTCTGATGCAGATTTCTGTGGCCTTTAGCAGCCCATCCTTTATTGACTTCCATAACTCCTCCTCCAGCTGCCCCGTACCCTCCATTTTCTCCCTGAATATCACTCTCATTGTGTCAAAATCTGCCCTCCTGATGGTCACGTGATGGCAAACTGAGCAGAAGCTGCTTGTCCCTAGAGCTCCGTCTCCCGCCTGCTATTTCCTCGGTTTATATAAGGTTTCCAACTCAAGTTTGCTCTGTTGTGTACTCATTGACTGGGGAAACGCATCTAGAATCTGCTGGCTCAGGATTGATTGGAATTCTACATGAAAAAAGCGCCGCCGCGGCACTCTCCCCCTCACACGCCTGAGAAGGACAAGGCCGCGAAGAGGCCTAAACCACAAGCCGCTAGCCTACCAAAGATGCTCGCAACAGCATCAGCGCTCTCGGAAGAGAGGTTTTTAGAAATTATGCAACCGTTACAGGCCGTGGTCGCCACAATATCGGAGGACTTGCAAACGATCAAGAGCTCGGTCGACTCGCTTTCTACCAGAGTGGGAGATTCAGAAGTGAGATTTCATCCATAGAGAAAAAGCAGGAAAAATCTGGAAGGGAAACGATTAACTTCGTCCGCAGGCTTAAAAAACTAGAAGATAAACTTGAGGACCTGGAGGGGCGTAGTAGGCAAAACAACTTAGTTATTGTTGGTTTGCCAGAGAAAGAAGAGGGGAATACTCCGATTACTTTTCTACAAAAGTTATGTGCTATAATTGCAGGGCCATCCCCGACTGGTGGAGACTATATAATTGAGAGGGCTCACCGAGCGTTACGCCCTATGCCAGCAGTCGGACAGCCACCCAGACCAGTTATCCTTAAATTATTAAATTATCAAGACAAGCAGCATGTGCTATCCAGAGTGAAAGAGATCAAGGAAGTTATGTGGGAAGATCGGAAAATCCGTATTACTCAGGATCTCCCACACTCGGTGCGGATGAGGAGGCAAGAGCTTCATCCTGTAGTCTCAAAGCTGCTGGCAGCAGGTAAAGCCTTTAGGGTGAAATACCCAGCAATCCTGTTGGTCAAGCTGGAAGATAGTTGGCACTCATTCGATTCTCCTGCACAAGCTCTGGAAGAATTAAAAGGTCTTCTCCCTGATCTATTCAAGTGAAGGCAGGTATGAGCCCTGAGTCACTGTCAGCAGTGTGTTTGTTTACCTTTGTTTCTCTGCATCGTTTTACTGAGATGGCAAAAATGGGAGAGCCGCAGGAACTCAGCTGAAAACTCGGTAGTCCATATTTCTGCTGCGATGAATTGAATCGCATATTCATTTTGTACTTAATGGCAGTTGGAGGGAGACACTTTGAAGTTGGGCGTTTATTGCAGGGGTAGTAGCGCATCGGAGCCGAGAAAGACGCCTGCTTTGATCCCTGCTTGCTTTGGGTTTCGGATGAAGGAAATCGGCAAGTAAAGATGCTTGGATTTTTCAGTTGCAGTTTTGAGATATCGCTAGCCATCACTGGTATGGACCAAGTGGAGGAAAGAGAGCTTTTAAAGTCCTTTAAGTTCCTGAGCCTTTAACTTGGCCGCTAGCACGTTTCCTGAACTTCAGTGTCCCAGGAGGTTGTGAACTGATTCAGAACCTAGTACCTCCTTATTAAAAGACTGATTGCCTGGGTTTTTTTTTTTGTTTGTTTACAGGTTTATATACCAATTTGAGCAAAAGGACATTTAGTACTCATGGCTCACTCTAGCGAATACAGGGAGGAAATAGAAGACTCCTGGAGGGGTTCTTGTTTTCCTTTGTTCCCTTTGGTTTTGCTGCTCTAGGGCAAACTTATTGGGGCATAAGGAAACTGTAAGTTATGTTAAGGCAATTTACATAGCTTCGTTGATATAAACGGTTGCTGGGTGGGAGGGGAGCTTTGGGGGATGAGAAGCCATGCCAGGTTGCTTATATTTAACATCATGTGACATGCAGATGATTGGAGTGCAGTTATATTGAACCGGGGATTGTTTGCTAAGGGGGGTTTTGGAGGTTTCAGGGTAGATAATGTTAGTGATGTTATTGGGGAGGTGGGCAGGGAGAGGGGCTGGGGGGATTGGGATACACCACACGCTATTACTTTTGGGTCTAGGAATGCTTTAAGGGGCATCGTGCCCTTCTCAGTGAATCCACAGGCTGATTCTGCTTCAGGGGTGTTTGGCAGGCAAGCACAACCTGATTTTTCAGACTCTCCCATTCTTTGCTTCACTGCATTCCCAGGATATGAGTAATCAATATCAGTTCGTAAGCTGGAATATAAGAGGGGCCAAAGATAGAGTTAAGAGGCAAATAATTCTGAAACATTTAGCACAATTTAGAGCTAGAATAGCGTTTCTTCAAGAAACTCATTTGAGGAGGGAGGACATCACTCTTTTTAGAAGGCTATGGGTAGGGCAAGCCTTTGGAGCAGGGAGAGCAACAAATAAAGGGGGAGTGGCGATACTGTTAGCTAAGGGAGTCCCTTTTAAGTTAACTCAAGAAATTTGGGACCCAGAGGGTTGTTATGTCCTGATTCATGGTATGTTAGAATCCCATCCGGTATTGTTTGGGTCGATTTATGGGCCTAACATTGATTCTCCCTCTTTCTTTGTTCACCTGTTAAACTTAGTGGCGACTAATCCTCCAAAGCTGACAGTACTGGGCGGGGACTGGAATCTGGTGCTCCAGGCTGAGCTTGATAGATCAGATTATAGTAAACAGGGTCTTTCTCCAGCCCAGCGTGCCATGAAAGAGTTGCTTAATGGGGCAGCTCTGCTGGATGTGTGGAGAATCCTTAATCCAACAGAGAGGCAATACTCCTTCTATTCTTCAGCGCATGGAACTCATTCTAGAATTGATTATCTGCTATTAAGTGCTGTTGCAATGTCGAGGGTCTCTCGGGTGGAGATAACAGCCAGAGTTCTGTCTGACCATGCCCCTGTCAGTATGAGCTACTGGTTAGAGGCAGGATGTAAACGGTCGCCTCTGTGGCGATTGAATACACAGTTACTGTGAGACCATGCTTCCCAGGAACGCATTAGAGACTTTATTACTTCCTTCCTGGTTATTAATCAGGGATCGGTCACCAAATTTGATCTGGTCTGGGCGGCACTAAAATATTCATTGAGGGGTGAGTTTATAAGAATGGCGGCAAAAAGGGCCCACTCTCAGAAGACTCAAATCGATGCTCTCCTGGTTTCTATTAAAAGTCTTGAGCATAGTTTGTCCCGAAACTTCTCGGCAGACACTTGAGCCAGATTACACCAGATGCGGGCTCAGTATGTAGGACTCATTTCTCAGAGAGCCGAATTGGCCCTCCGGAGAACCAAATTCAGATATTTGGAGTTGGGGGAGAGGCCAGGTAAGCTTCTTGCTCTGCGTATCCGACAACTTGAGTCCTCACAATTCATTGCAGGGATTAGAGAAAGTCAGGAGGGTCCGGTGTGTACTGACCCGAAAGAAATTGCAATAGGGTTTGGTAAATATTTTCAGGAGCTTTACGCTGTAGGTCCGTCATCGTGCCCCAGTAATGCAGATGTTAGATGTTATCTCAACTCTGTGAGTTTGCCTAAGATTACTCCTGTAGAGGCAGCTTTCTTGGGCGAGCCAATATCTTTAGTGGAAATCCAACAGACTATCCGCCAGTTACCGGTTGATAAGTCCCCGGGGCCTGACGGACTCCCAAATAATTTATATAAGATGTATCTACCTATATTAAGTCCAATTTTATGGAACATATTTAATTATTGGTATGATAATGGTATATCAGATACCAGCTTAACAGAAGCAGTAATATCACTAATTTTGAAGCCGGGGAAAGACCCACTTAAATGCAGTAGTTACCGTCCTATTTCCCTATTAAACTCAGATATTAAAATACTGGTGAAACTCTTGGCCGCCAGGCTTTCCAAAGTAATGGTCAATCTCATAGGTTGTGAACAGGTGGGATTTATGGCTGGAAGATCGTCTGGAGATCATATGAGGAAATTGTTACATCTTATTTCCACTGCCAGGGATTCCGACATACCCATGGTCCTGGTGTCTCTGGAGGCGGAAAAGGCGTTCGATAGGGTCTCCTGGGACTTCCTTTTTGCCACCCTATCCCGATTTGGCATGCCTGAGGAGTTCCTGAGATGGATAAGACTTCTCTATTCTGCCCCTTTAGCTAAAGTTAAGTGCAACGGTGTGCTGTCTCCCGCTTTTCAGCTGTTTAGGGTTACAAGACAAGGGTGCCTCTTGTCTCCATTACTTTTTAATCTATACCTAGAGCCTTTGCTCCGTAGACTACTAAATAATACCAGTATTAGAGGGATTCCGGTGGGAGCCATGAGATACGTCTTGTCAGCTTATGCAGATGATATTTTATTCCATGTGGAAGAGCCTAGTATATCAATCCCAGCTATACTAGATGAAGTTGAAGAATTGCGAAGGTATCATTTTATAAGCTGAACCGAGACAAATCCAAGATCTTTCCCTTAAACAGTAGAGTGAATAGAGCGGAGTTGGCTCCTTATGGTCTTTCCTGGGAAGCAAGGTCCTTGTTATATCTGGGTATTAAAGTTTCTAGAGACATAGGAACCATGATTAAAGACAATCTCGGTGTTGTAATTAAAACGATAACTGGAGATATGGAGAGATGGGGCCTGCTCCCCTTCTCCTTGTGGGGGAGATTGAGCATGGTAAAAATGAATATCCTGCCGAGAATTTTATATCCAATGGGAATGCTAGGGAGCTCTTTACCCAAAACGTGGTTCTCCAAACTCCAAAGGTTATTGAACAGGTTTCTTTGGAGGGGGAAGAATATTCACAGGTCCTACTTTAAATTGACTGCTCCAAAGCCTAGGGGAGGCCTAGCTGCCCCCTCTTTCTTCCTATATTACATAGCGTTCCACATGAGTAAACTGTCCTTTTGGTATAAAGAACTTGAGCCGTCGGAATACACCCCTTTATGGCTTAATATAGAGAAACATTTGGTGAACAGAGTTAAATGCTCATTAGGGGCCCTTTTATATACCTCCCCCTCCCACTTGCCTAAACCCCTGAGGAACAACCCTATGGGGTGGTCATTAAAGGCCTCTCTGCAGATTCAAAAATATTTTGGAGTAAGGTGGTGCCAATCGGTGGACCAACCTGTATTAGGCAACCCGCATTTTAAGATTGGAGGGGCACCGATATCCTCCTCCTTTTGGCCTCAATTGAATGGGTATAAGGTTTTGGACCTCTGGGTGAATGGGAGGCCACTTCACTTTGCCCGATTTCAGAGCATCACTGGGACGTCTGATAAAAATGCCTTTAGGTATGCCCAGGTATGCAAAGCCCTTAGGACCTTTGATGCCCTTCTTCCATTGAAAGACTTACTGGGTTTAGAGGCGGCCTCATTGCTTCAAGCAGCCTCTCAATCCCACCCAGTTTCCATGTGTTATAAAACCTTACAAGTCTTAGATTCCAAGTTGCCAACTGGGGTTTGTTACTACTGGGTGAAGGAACTGAGTATACCGGAAGATCCTGTCCTATGGGAAAGTCTCTGGCAAGCAATATACAGATATGTTAAACAGGATAGATTGCGGTTAATTCATTTTAATATTATGCATAATACTTACCTAACACCAATGAAGTTGTTCAGAATGGGGAGGTTGACCACACCACTTTGTAGTAAGTGTAAAGAGGGTAGGGGCTCTCTTTATCATATGCTATGGACTTGCCACAAAGTGCAAACATTCTGGCAATCTATTAGAGAAACACTCGATCCCATTTTAGGATTGGAATCTTTGTTTACCCCGGAGGTGTGCCTGTTGAGTTATCTTTCCAGTGATACCCCTAGAGTTAGGAAAGCTCATATCTTACTTATCTCGGCAGTGGCTAAGCTGGTTATTGCGAGGCATTGGGTGAATGACAACCCCCCCACCACACTGGAATGGTATAGGGAGATTATGCTTGCCTTGCAGCTGGAAAGACATATCGCCTCTATGCAGGATAGATTAAGAACCTATTTGGTGATTTGGGGCAACCTAGAGGCCCTACTGGTGGCCTGGAAACCCTGATATCCTGGCTGAATCCTGGGCTCTGTGTTTAAGTAATAAAGGTGTGTGGTGGGGAGGGGAGGAGGGGTGGGGGGGATATTCGACACCAGGTATCATAACTGCCTTGTAACGGTCTGTTTCTGTCTGGTGTACTGAAACTTAATAAAGTTTATTAAATAAAAAAAAAATCTGCCCTCCTAAAGTCCATAACCTTAATGCTTGCTTGGCACTTTTCTTTCCCCATCCTCACCTTGAACCTCACCGTGTTGTGGTCACTTGTGCCTAGGTTATCCCCACCTCCACTACCTCCCTGCTTTCCCCATTGGTAAGAACCCCTTGTGGGCTCCCTGATCAGTTGCTGCAGAAAAGCTCCTTGGAGGGACTCTGCATGTGTTAGAATCATGGCTATCTGTCAGGATCCCAGATTCTACCCTGGTACTCCCTGATTATCAGATTTTCAGGCACTACAGGGGAAAACATGGAGGAGGAGTGGCTATTTATAACCATCAGAGCCTTTTCTGCAGGCTGGCTGCCATAAAATATATATACTTCTTCCATGTGTTTATCCTTATCAGACTGTCTGTTCCCTACTCTGCGACCATTTTCATTGGTGTGCTCTATGCTTCATCCAAAATCTCCTCCTCCTCCTCTCTGGGTGAATCTTTCTCTCTACTATCACCTCTTATTCTTCTGGTGGTGAACTCATTCTTTTAGGAGATTTTAATATCATTTGGCTCTCCCCAGCCTCCAGGCCAATCATACACATGGCTGAGTCCCTCAGTCTCATGCAGGTTATCTCTGATCCTATTTGGTTCAACCCACACTCCCAAAACCACATGCTTTTGGACTAGGTTCTCTACTCTCATCCCCACCGTATCACTGCAGCTGATATTATGCCTGACACTTTCAGTGATTACTCCATGACATTCTGTGTTAGGAAGATCAAACATCCTCCCTGCTCTCCAAAATCCATCTGGAGCAGGACCCTCAGGTTGCACAACACTCAGGCCTTCCTGAGTGACCTTGCTGCATCATATAGGTCAGCCTTCTGCACCATGTCTGATATTGACATTGCCCTCTCCATATTTCATTCCAAATTCTACTCAATCTGGGACAAGCATACCCCACTTAAAAAATCCAGGGTCAAATCTCACCATTGTCCCGGACTACCCTGGAAATTATTGATCAGTGCAAGTTTCCATGACCTTGCCTGGTCACACTAGAAATTGTCTAGTTTCTTCCTGACTGCTACATTTAAAGGTCTAACAGAACCCCCTGCGCAAAGACTATTAGGACTATAAAATCACATTACTTCAAGGCCTGTATACACCCCCACAGTGACAAGTTGACAGCAACTGACACTACAGAGACAATAGCACCAGGTCGCTGTGTTATTGGTGCTGGAACTCAGCACTGTTTTCTGGGGGTCTTACACCCCCTTCCCTAATCAGCTCTGACTTGGAGTTGATCAGTTTTATTGGAGGGCACAGCCCCCCACTTGGGGGGTTTGGAGGCTAAGTCCCCAAAGAAAACATGGGAGGCAGTGACCACCTTTATACTGACTGCAAATGCAGTCGACATAAAGGTTTCACGTAACGTTGATTGACAAAAGATTTATTGCACTGTCGTCATAGATCCCTTCAAGGTCACCCCTCAAAATAACAGTAATAATCCTTCAAAGGTCTGGAAGATAATTCTTTCCTTTTCTGACCCTTCCACCTAGTCTGGCACCTCAGTTCTCCTGATTAATGTTTCACAAGTATCTGACCCCTTCACTGTTGCTTCTCACTTTAATGAGCTTTTCGCCACTTGTGCTCTCCCTTCCTCTCTCCCACCTGCTACAGCTCCATCTTATCATGTTCACTCTTCCCAGGGCTTCTATCTCTCCACCGTTACCACCCAGGAGACCCTGACTGCCATTTACTTCCTTAATTTGGGTAAGTCTATCTTAGTGGACTTGATCCCAGACTTCTTCATATCTCTGCCCTGCCATATTATCTCTTTATCTTAACTTTTCAACCTCTTCTTCTCCCTCAGTGCACTCCCACAGTCCTGGAAGTTGGCCAAAGTTATATCACTCCATGAAGGTGGGGACCCTTCCTCCTCTGGAAGCTAATGGCCTATCTCCCTCCTCTCTTCTCTTGCATAACTGCAAGAGAAGCTTTACTAAAACTGACTCACTGACTTCTTTCCTTGTCTGATCTCCTCTCCCCATTTCAGTCTGGTCAGGAAGGATCACTCCACCATGTCTCCCCTGCTGTGTGTAACTGACTGTAGCTTCTCCGGGATCAATCAGGGTCATATCGTGGCAGTCATCTTTATTGATCTGGTTAAGGCTTTTGACTTGGTGTCTTACCCTTTTCTCCTGAATAAGTTATATTCTGCTAGCCACAACTGCTGCTGCTGTCGACTGGTTCCCTTCTTACCTGATAGGCCAGCTACAGTCAGTGCAGGTTGGTAGTGCCCTGTCACTTTCTCTTCCCATCCACGTGGGTGTCCCACATGGCTCCATCTTGGGTCCCATAATCTTATCCATTTTTCTCAATGACCTCCACTCAGCCTATGTCACTTTGCATGTGTACGTGTAAGCAGAAGACACAGTTACCTACACTTTTGGTCCATCCCCCTCAGACGTGGAAAGTCTGCCACAACAAGAGTTTAAGGAGGCAGTATAGTGCAGTGGTTTAAGGGTCCTAGCTGCAAACCTGGAGACCTCAGTATGAATCCCATAGCCCCCACTTGCATACTGTGTGACCCTGAGCAAGTCACTTAACTTTCTTATGCTCCCAGGTCACACCTGTAAACAAGCGTTCAACTTAGTGTGTCTCTTCTGGTAAAAAAAAAATATATATTTTTGCAACATCCTACATTAGTTGCAGTCAAACCAGCTTCAGGTTACTCTAAAAAAAGTGTGTCTCTGAGCTTTGGCACTATGCAAAACTGGTAAAACTGCCATCACTGCCCATGTTCTCTACCTTAGATGGTTTCTGACTTGAAGTGGTTCCTTCCTTTAAGTATCTTAGTGTGTGGCTTGACAACATGCTTGACTTCACTGCCCATATCGATGCTATCCATGCTAAGCTCTGATCTAAACTGTGTGCTTTGCACCAAAATAAAGATTGCCTTTCTCCTCAGGTTCATTTATAGCTTGTTACCAAAACAGTACTCCCAGTTTTTAACTGTGTGGATGTGGGCTATGTGTCTGCCTCCTCAACTTCCCTAGCCAGACTGGATACCCTCAGTAACTCCTTCTGTTGCTTTGCTATCAACTCACCCTCTTGAATCCATCATTGCTCGCTTTACACATCACTTTCTATTCTTTCTCTGCCATCATTTCACCAGATGCACTGTGCCATTTTGATATCTAAATTCTGATATGGGACCCTTCTCTCCTACCTCTTGTCACTCCTCTCCATTGTTTGCTCTGCTCCCTGTTCCCTCGGCTCCAGGGACCATCTCACCATTCCTTTGCCATGATTCTGTACCTTGGCTGGCCAATCAGCATTTGCCTATTGTCTCTCCTACCTTCCCTGCCTTCCTCAGAAATCAATTGGAACTCCTTCCCTTCCCTCTTGCTTTTGTTCTCCTTCGTAACAGACCCTTATACATTTTGTTGCAATGTTCTACTGCCTGATTGTGACTTGTTTGCTCATTTTGTACCTTATATTGTCTTTGTGTGCTATGACTTTGCACTTTTAGCAATATACTGAGTTTTTCTATGCTATGTACTGTTTTTATCCTTTGATTCCCTTCCCCGGGTCATACCTGTAAATAAGCCTCAGCTCAGTGTGCATTTTCTGGTCACCACTTTTCAAATATGTAAAGCAGAAAGGACCTGGCTGGATCATATGCTATTGTGGACTTTGTTTTGTGAATTGAACTGGGGTTTGCATTGCCTTCATTATACCATTTTAGTTGGCTAATATCCATGGGCTACAAAGCATTGTGAATCGAAAATTGAAGTTTCATAGGAAATTTAATTTTGCTCCATGAAAGGTGAAACATCCAACATTTGAAGTAGCCAAATTTTCTCTTCTCTAGATTTGCACCTCTAAACAGTAAACTTAAGGAGCATATTTTTATTAATGTCACTACGATATGGACTGAAATTCCTAGTTCAGTTGATGGAAAATAAAAATCACCCTTTTCTCATTTAAGGCCATGCAGGTGTAACCTTATTGTATAATAGGATGAGATATAGTTTAAAAATGCTAAGGTACAGGAACCCATATGTTCCACTGCATACTATAAATGTTGCATCTCTAAAAAGGCAATAAAAGTCATCCTAGAAAAGAAAATAGAAAAGACTAGGTAGACATTATTTGGTCTGTATTTTTCTATAACATCCTGCGTGAAACCAAGGATTACCTGCAGGTTGTTACTTGCAAACATCTACATGAACTTTCATCATAGAAATATAGAAAGCTGCCGTGAAAAGGACATGTAGTGTATCTGTTTTCCTACCTGAATAATTTCAACCTACTGTTGGGCATGCTTTAGCAATTTCAAATTAAGCCAATTTATTAATGCTGAATAGTAAGTTTAGCAGAATTCTAAAATCCTAAAACATTTTCATCTGTATTTCAAAGTCATTAACTTACCCCAACTAATGTATACTGACAGTTGCCATCATAATTGTATCTCTTTCCATCAAATGTGATATAGTGGCCGTCTCCATATACATAGCAGGTTTCTGAGCAGGCATCATGTGTACAGTCCCACCGTCCTTTCTGACATGTACTGGAATATCCAACACATAATATTATTTTGTTTACCTAAGTATTATAAAATTACTTCATCAGTTTGTACATAAAAGATGAAATGAGCTAAGAAACGATCTTGTTTTACAAATGTTTCCTAAGTTGGCATAGTCTTGTCTAATAATAGAATATCTATTAACTGTGGCTAACACAGAGAAATACTAATAAAAGTTAGCGGTCAGTCATTGCATTCCATGATATAATATAATGAACAATTTATACTAGTTTATTTTTGTTTGGAATATATTGCTCATTTTAGGATTACCTTCAATAATTAGCAATACTAACACAAGTAATATACAATCCACGTAGTCAGTATCTGTTTCACATTTTTGAAAATACAGTATGCGTAATCCCCAAGATAACCAACCATATATGGCAAGCGGATGTAAACCATTAAAAAGCTACTGACGCCTCAAAGAAAACTTTAAAAAATATAGTAATTACGTACAATTCTGCTTGAATTCCATCTATATTTTATATATTTCTCCTCCCCATAATTTATCACTAGGGAAATGGGTATGAATATATGATCATTGTCTCAAAGTTTATTTTGAGTCCATGTGCCTCTATAGTTTACTCCCTACTCCAAGTCATAATCCTTTGTTGTGACAACACAGTCTGTTGCCATGAAAGTAACTGTGAGGTCACAAGCAATGCTCTGTGACTTCAGGTAGGGAGAAAGCAGCAGGAACAGATAAACTCTTCTGGAGCAGAAATCCTGTTTTCATACAGATGGCCTCAGTAATAAACAATCATTTGTCAATGCCGAATGTTGGATTGCTGGCATTGGCATTGGTAGTGCAGGAGTTAGAGAGATACATAATAGGAATGGCAGTGAAATATTGAACAAATGCCAACCTCTCCCCCTGCAGAGACTGAAAGGCATTAGGGGTTCTCTTTGGGTTATTGGCCATAATGTTTATGCCATTTCACCTCTCCTCACCCTGCAGACAGCAACAGGTGTTGCAGTGTACTTTGGGGTCTTCAGCCCTTACACTCACCCCATTCCATAAGGAAATAACCTGAGATGGGTGCAATATAGGAGAATGGGGTGAATGTTAGGGCCGAAGACCCCAAGGCACACCTTGATGCCTGTCAGTGGCTGCAGAGTCAGGGGTGGAGGGGGAATGCAGTGAACATTATGGCCAATGAGCCCATGTCACACTCCTGATGCCTGTTACTGTCTACAGAGTGGGGCATTACAGCTGGAAACCCTAACACCCTGGGCATTTGTTGGTATTTTCACTCCAACTTTTCAACATGGGCTTTTTGGGACCCCACCTTATGAACAGTGTCACTATAATTTTGTTACTTATTCCAGAAAGGTGATTTTGCAAGCAAATGTGCCATTCAATGCCACAAGTGCCAAAACACATTAATGGCAGGATGTGAAAAAATAACAGCTATACTGTTGATGAGGAGGTGTGAACAGATGTCAATGTTGAAAATCTGGAATGAAAATATAAAAAATTGGCGAAGTTACGATCGTCCATAGAAACTGTGCAATGCACACCAGTAACACAATCATGTTTTGGAATTGTTCCACCAGATTTTCAACATGGGCATTTTGAGACCTCCCACCATGAACAGTGACACTGTGATTGTGTTAATCTGTCCCAAAAGTTGATTTTCTACTACAACCGCACCATTCTGCATCACAGGTGTGAAAACATATTTGGGGAAGGATGTGAAAAATGACAGTTGTACTGTTCAGAAGGAGGTGTGAAAAAAATGGTAATCCTGAAATTTTGGAGTGAAAATATTAAAAACCGGCAAAGTTACGAATGTGCATAGAAACTGTGCAACACACGCTTGTAACATAGTCATTGTTTGCAATTGTTTCACCAGATTTGCAACATGGGCTTTTTGGGACCTCCCCTCATGCACAGTGGCACTGTTTTTTCATTAACCAGGCCTGAAAGGTGATTCCATGCAGTGACAGCAAAATCACCTTTCAGGACTGAAAAACAAAATGATAGTGCCAATGTTCACAAGGTGGGGTTCCAAGAACCTCATATTGATCATTTTGGGCCAAAATTCCAAACAATGGCTAAAATATTAATTTAAGCTGCCCCCCCCCCATTGACTCTGATTACACTGCTTACGTTCAATTCTTCATTTTGTGGTTTGACTTTGCAGAGTGCAGACATATCCCAGTCCACAGAAAATGGCAGCACCCAGCCTCCGAAGGTATGTGTGGGGTGGGGGAGTGCTGAAGGTGGGTGCACAGAGAGGGGGTTGGGATGGGGAGGACAGTGAAACAACGATGGACCTTTTCCTTGTTTACAGGTACAAAAAAAAACAGCTAATGATGATTTTCTTCTTTCACAGGCAATTTTTGTTTTATTAATGTTGGCACACTGAGGTGGGCTCCCAGCATGCCACAATATGGGGAAGGGCAATCCAAAATGGGGATTGGGCACCCCAATGTCGACAAATCTTGTAGAAGGGTTCGGGGGGGAAGGGGCCCATCTGACAACAGGAGTGGGCATCGTGGTGTCAGAAGAAAATAAAAAAAAATGTTGGCACACTGGGGTGGACTCCCAGTGTGCCACACTAATGTAGGGATGAGGGATACATGCCGACACAGGTACTGGTCACCCCGATGTTGGCTTTTTGGGAATGTGTGGCAGGTGGCAGGAACCACAATGTTGCGGCACACAGTGTGGGTTCCCAGTGTGCCACATTTAATGGGGGGGGAATACATGACAACACAGGGATTGGGCACCCCTGATGTCAGCTTTGCAGGACTGTGTGGCAGGCGGTAGGAGACGCCATTGTGGAAAGCTACTCTGCGGCTACATTATTTATTGAAATGTTTCACCAGGAAAGGCACACTGAGCAAACATGTTGCTGGTAATTCTGGCCATGCACGTTACTGTGCACTGTAATGCACATGGCCAGAGTCTTGTCATCTGCTGCTGCAATGATGAAACTGCACCTGATTCAGCGGCAGATTTCTTTCAACTTTTGGATCTCTTTGAGTTTTCTGTCATCTCCTGCATGCTCACTGATTGGTGGCTGAGGCGCACCTACTAAAGCGTCCCCTGCATTTGCCATAACACTGACACATCTGAAATGTACTATTACCACAAGATGTTGCTTGCACGTGCTCACAAGCCAACATAATAAGGGGGAAGAAAAATACAGAACTAATGGGAAATACAAGCTGGACTGTGACTAAACATTATATTTTGTTAAAGTTCACCTGGACATGTCACCAGCTCTTTAAATGGGCCAGATATTTTGGGTTTTCTTCTTGAATTCCAAATTATGAAAATGATAGAAAATCCTTTCCAATGATCCCACTTTCATTGTCCATTTAGACTAGCTAGCATCGGAATATGAATCCAGCCCTGACATCCATGTAACTTACAGAGATTTGCCACTATACAAATAACATTAAAAAGAGCTAGTGTATAAGAAAATGTCATTGTTTTCATGTTATTATATTGTATCTTCTTTTTGTTTTCAAGAAAAATAATAAACATTAAAAAAGAAGGCCCCTGTCCTGAAACTTAGACCCCCAATGTCACTAAAGGGACAGGGTCGTGAATCTCAGTCTACACTTGCTTGCTCTGAGGGTTTCGAATCCTCCTCATGGAAGCAGAAATGTATACAACATTGTGTCAGGCTGCAGAACTCAGTATAATGAATGCATTTATAAATTCCTGTTTGGGGGCACCCCTTGTCATGCATACCTTTAGAGAGTGGTTTATGTTTGGGCTCTGAATCAGGACAAGTACAAACCCTGTGTGGGCTTCTATGCCTCAAAACAGATATTTATGAACAGGCTCAGTGTCTTGAGTGTGCCTGTGGTGTGTCCAGAATTAATCCCAAGTGATCCCATTACCTCATACCTAAATCTGTTTAGGCTTTTTAATCCATAGTTTACTGTTTGCTTTAGTGCAGGGGTGTTAACCTACTTCCTGTGGGTGAACACAGCTACTCCAGCCATCTCACCCTATCCCCACGGCCAGATGTATATTGCTGGACTAACCATGTCCTCTTTCCACTGTGGTACATTAAAAATAGGTTGCTTATCCAAGCTTGATTTGCACAAGCAGATTTGCAGTATTTGAATACGTAGCCCATATAATGTGTTTTTATACATTGACTAACACTCTGGCCTTTATTAGACTGTTAACTACACCAAAGCAGTAGCCATCACACTAACAACAGATCAACCTACACTGCAGTAACTCAGAAACATAGAAAACAATGGCAGAGAAAGGCCCAGTGGCCCACCCAGTCTGCCCAAGCCTGTCTCATTTTGGGACTGGGCTGTTTTCAGTCCTCACTACCTCCCTCCAGTCTCCCCCTTAAGTACTATTTCCATGATGTACCTGGCCCATCCCCTTTTGAGCCCTTCCACTGTTTCCATGGCTTCCTCTGGAAGTTTATTCTACTCCATCACCACTCTTTCTGTAAAAAAGTACTTCTCAGCATCCTTCATGATCCCCCGTCAATTTCAGTGAAATACCCTTACCCTATACCACTTGTTGTGAATAGTGTACTGCTGTCCACCTTGTTTATTCCGCAGAGGTACTTGAACGTCTTTATCATGTCTCCTGTGTTTCTCCTGTCCTCTAACGTGTGTATGTTTAGATCTTCCAAGCCCTTATTTGACCTACCCTGATGCACCTTTATCATTTTGGTGACTTGTTTCTTCACCGCCTCTAACCTCTTTCTGTCCTTCCTCAGATGTGTTGTGCAAAATGACACACTGTACTCCAAGTGAGAGTGAACCATAGATCTATACAGTGGGGGGGGGGGCTGTATTACCTCACTCCTTTTGCTAGTGCTAACTTTCCCCATGCACCCCAGCATCTAATCTGCATTGCTCACAGCCCCACTACATTGTGCTTCTGCCTGCATTTTCTCAATTTTGTTTTGTTTGTTTTTATTATTTTTTTACTAAAATTTTCAAGGCATTAAAAACACACAGATAGTAATAGTAATGTACAATAGCACCGGTAATCAAATCAAATTCTCCATTATTTAACCCCCGAGGCCCCTTTCCTTGGATGTGCTCTCCACTACCAAAGCATTCATCCTATACTCCATTCTTGGGTTCTTGGTCCTTTTGTGAATCGCCTTGGACTTTTTCACATTAAATTTCTGCTTCAATATCTCTGACCACCTATCCAGATTTTTCATCAAGGTCCTTTTTCTCATCCAGGTGTCTACTTTGGAATCATCTGCAAAGAGGCATCTCTTCCTTTAAACTCATTCCTCTATATCTCAAATTAATGTGTTACAGAGAACAGGTCCTAAAACCAATCCCTGGGGCATCCCACTTATGACTTTCCTTTCTCCTGAGGGTTCAGTTAGTACTGCCCTGTGGGCCCTTTCACTGGGCCAATTTTTCACCCATCCACCCCATAATCTTGACTCCCCACCCCCAGGTGAGCCAATTTCTTTGTCACAGAAACAAAGAAACATAGACAATGACAGTAGAAAAAGACCAAAGGTCAATGCCATTTGTCAAAGTTTTTATTTAGCCCTGGCACCTACTGTCCTCCAGAATCCTCCCCAATGTGGGACATTTTGGTACAAGACATCAACTGCCTGACCTCTATCCATGTGGCCTTTGCCATGTAATTACTTTGACATCCAGTAGCCTTTTAAAGAACACCTATTCTCCATTATTAGACATGCCCTGCTAACAAAGTATGAGCTCCCTTATCTGTCGTGGAGCTGTTTTAGCAGGCTTTCATAATTTTCTATTGTTACCCCCTCAGAAGGGAAGGGATCATAAACTGTTCTAAGGGGCCAGCCAAATGATTCCTTCCATATTCTATATTGCTGGTTATGCTTCCACTCTCCAGTGTTATGTGATGTGTGCATATGGAGAGTGGGGAAGCTTGCACCATACAAGTCTATGGGAGCATATTTTTTTTAAAGATTTATAACTGCTTTTTGTACAAAACAAGGCTAGCATTCAACAAACAAGGGCATTTGTTAGTTGAATTCTGGCCTTGATTTCTACAAGAAGCATAGAAACATAGACTATGATGGCAGATAAGGACCACAAAGCCCATCCAGTCTGCCCATTTCTTTTTCTACCATATGAGTGTGCCATCGGCATTTGCTCTGTCAATGGCTTATCTATTCATACTCCTCTGTATTGCTCCCTTATGCCTATCCCATGCCTGTCTGAAGCCCTGAACTGTATTCATATCCACCGCTTCCTGAGGTAGGCCGTTCCATGCATCCACCACCTTTTCTGTGAAAAAGAACTTCCTCACATTACTCATTAATCCGCCTCCCTCTAATCTCATGCTGTGTCCTCTTGTCCTGCCATTTTTCTTATGTTAAACATGTTAGACTCTTTCTCCTTGTTAATGCCCTTAAGGTGTTTGAATGTTTCAATCATATCACCTCTCTCCCTCCTTTGCTCAAGGGTATGCATATTGAGCTCCGTTAATCTGTCCTCATATGTTTTTTTGATGCAGTCTCTGCATCATTTTGGTTGCCCTTCTCTGGACTGCCTCAATTTGGTTAATGTCCTTGTGAAGGTGTGGCCTCCAGTACTGCATGCAATACCCCTGATGGGACATAACCAGTGTCTTGTAAAGAGGGATTATTACCTCCCTCTTATGACTTGTGATACCCTTAATAATATACCCCAACATCCCCATAGCCTTACCTACTGCTTTAGTGGTCTGTTTGGGTGATATCAGGTCATCTGTGATGATGATGCCCAATTCTCTTTCGTCCCTTGTGACTGCCAGCAACTCCCCTCCCAACCTATAGGTGGCTTCAGGGATTCTCTTCCCTATGTGCATGATCTTGCACTTCTTTGTGTTAAACCCCTGTTGCCACTCTTCCAACCATTTTGCCAGGTTATCCAGATCTCTTCTCATTCTGCCCACCCCATCTGGATCATCTATTCTGTTGCAGATCTTGGCATCATCTGCAAACAGACAAACCTTACCTTCCAGTCCATCTGCAATGCTACTGATGAAGTTATTGAAGAAGACTGGCCCCAGGACTGTTCCCTGAGGTACCCCACTTATGACCTGCATCTCTTCTGACTGTATACCATTTACCACCACTCTCTGTTTTCTGCCTGTCAACCAGTTTGCCACCCAGTTGACCAACTTCTGACCCACCCTGGGCCTACCCAGCTTATTTATCAATCTTTTTTTTTTTTATTCATTTATTGTTTTATTTTAAATGTTTTATCAGGAAAGACACATCAAGCTGATAACAGCTCATTTCCAGATGTGTCCTAGGGAAAGGGGAAGGGACAGCAGGAGCAGAACAATGAGTACAAAAGTATAATTACAAAAATGCAAACAATACGTAAATATTATTCAGCAGACTTAACAATTGTGCAAAGGCACATGACAAGAATCTGAGTGTTCCTGAGAGGTATAAACAGGGTTACAGAGAAACACAGAATTTGTTAGCAGATAAGGACCACCTGCCCACCTAGTCTGCCCAGTTTGTCCCTACTTATACTGTTATCGCAGACACTACCTGATAACCGGCTACCCCACACGCACACACTTTTCTACTAAGATTCCTTTGTGCCTATCTAATGCATGCTTGAAGCTCACTACTGTTTTTGCTCCCATCTCCTCCACTGGTAGACTGTTCCAGGCATCCAGCACTCTTTCATTGAAGAAGTATGTTCTCACATCCCTCCTAAACCTCCCCCTTCCAGCTTCATTGCATGCCGTCTTGTCCTGGTGCACCTTCCCCTCTGAGAAATGCTCCACTCCTGTTCCCTTGTTCACCCCGTGAGGTATTTATTAATAGCAAGGACCTGTTTGTTAGAAATAAGGATGCAGTCACAACACAGCTTGATTGGAGATTGGTGGGAGGAAAGTGCAGGAAATGTAAGGATGCTTTACTTCATGGACAGGGTGGTGGAGCCATGGAGTAGACAATCTGCAGAAGCAGTAGGTTCAGGTATCCTAAACAGGTTTAAACACGGCTGGGACTGGGCGGACAAGATGAATCATAGTCCCCAGGAAGGTACCAGGAGACTGAGGGGTGGGGGAGAGGTAGAAGTGGGAGGCAACCCACCAGTACATTAGATCGATGTAGTGAGGTGACATAGTAAGGGCAGACTCAATGGACCACTGGTCTCTTTCTGCCATCATATTCTATGTTTCTTTTTTTTTAAATTCAAATTTGTTGTTGATTTTAGGAAGATAATAACAACCAAAGACACATGTTACATGGGTAGTCATCGGAGAACACCAAAATGATACACAACCCATACTTTTCCCTTCCCCCATCCCCACCGGAGTGTGCCCCTAAGAATAAATGAGAGCATTGAACAACACCTTAAGAATAACAGTAAAGAGAGTTAGTCACATCCTATAAACTTAATGTAAATATAAAGCATAGAGTTTGTCCCATTTTTTTCTCAAAGGACGCCAGCCTGTTTTGAGAGCTAGGAATTAAATGCTCAGTTCTAAAACTTACTGAGAGGTCCATCAGCCATTCCTTATATGATATAACAAGTTGGTCCATCCAGTGCTTGAGCACAAGCCTCTTGACTACGATAGATATTAAAGCCATATGATATTTACGTTCTTTGACCCTAATGTTGGAATATATACCCAAAATGCATATTTTGGCTATGAAGAGGTCCTCCAAAACTAACAATGGATCCATTTTAGACTCGATTTTGTACCATAAAGGAGCAACCTTTTCACATTGCCAGAACACATGTAATAAGTTCCCTTCTGATTTACCACACCTGGAACAAGTGGGTCAGAAAGCCTGCCAATTTTAGCCAGTTTGACAGGAGTGTAGTACATATTGTTTAAAATATGATACTGGATAAGTCTGAACCTGTCCTGATAGTGGTAAATATACAGGTCCTTCCAGATTTGTTCCCAATTAAAAGATAAATTAGGCAGTAGGAGGTTCCAGGCCTGGGAGCCAGGGAGAGGTTCTGGGAAGTTTATAGTTAAAAGGTAGGAGTAAAGCAAGGAGATACAATGTGGTTTGGAGGAGATAACCTGTAGATGACCTAGTATAGGACTAACTTTAGTGGCTTGAGGGATAGTACCGAATAATCGGCCAACTAGATGCCTCTACTGGAAGATCTTGAAGATGTGCACCTGATTTATTTTGTATTTCGTGAAAAGCTCAGGAGAGGAAAGATAGGCATTGTGGGAGTATAAGTCTTCCACTAAGGCTCCTTGTAGCTGAGGCAACCAATTTGGACTGAGGCAAGAACCATCAATCTTAATGTTAAGGTTAGAGAAAATAGGTTGAGCAAAATCGTGCTGTGGAGAAATCCTATAAAAAGAGCAACACTGAGAAAAATCCCTAAGTGAGGTATCGATCATCAATTGTCATACTGGGACTGGAAGAGTTTGTCTAGATAAACAGAAGATAGTGGAGGAGTTCAGATTATGTAGTCTCAGGACGCCATTTTCCAGTTGAAGACAAATAGGGGTATGATCACCATTAATGGTAGAAATCCATCTACCAGACCTTGAGAGATGACTGGCCTGGTAGTATAAGAGGAGGTTAGGAAGACGGAGACCCACAAATTCTTTAGGAAGACTTAGTTTAAGGAAGGAATGTCTTGGGTGTTTGTTTAGCCAGATGAAACCAGTGATAATAGCATGTATTTATTGAAAAAAAGAGAGAGGGAGCTAAATATTCAACATGTTTAAGGGATAAAAAAGCCAGTGAAGAATGTTCATTTTAATGATATTTATCCTACACCATAGAGATCAAGGAAGGGATTCCCACCTCCGAAGGTCTTGTTGGATGGCAACCACCAGATCATCAAGGTTTACTTTTTTTCCTTCGTGGGGTCAATGGTTAGAAAAATACCCAAATATTTAAGTGAATGTGGTGACCACTTCATACCAAAGTGGTTGAGGTCTTCTCTATGAGTAAAGCAGTTTAAGGGGAAGATCTCGGTATTGGTGAGATTCAGTTTATAATTAGAAAGCCGACTAAACTGAGCTATGACTTCAAGGGAGTGTTCAAGAGAAATTATAGGTTATTCTAAGTGGAGCAGGATGTCGTCCACATACACCGATAAAGTAAGAGAGTGGTTATGTACTGAGATGCCCTGAATCAGAGGAGACCATTTAATGTGATGAAGAAGAGGTTCTAGATAGAGATTGAACAGGAAGGGTGAGAGAGGGCAGCCCTGTCTGGTGCCAGTGAAGAGAGGAAATCAGGAGGAAAAGACACCGTTACAATATATCCTGGCCGGAGCGGAAGAATAAACCACTTGGATCCTTTGGAGGAAGGTGGAGGGAAAGTCCATTTTTTCCAAAGTTGCCTATAAAAATGTCCAATCTACCCTGTTGAAAGCTTTCTCAGCGTCTAGTGAGATCAGCGCCATAGGGCTCTGAGAGGATTGAGCAGTTTGAAAAATATATTTGAGTGTCCAAAGATGGTCAGCTGATGATCAACCTGGGGCAAAACCAACTTGTTTGGGACTCAATAAGTGGGTCCAGACTCTCTCAATACGCACTGAAAGTATCTTGGTTAAAATCTTGATGTCGCAATTCAGAAGAGAGAGATCGGACGGTAGCTGGCTGGATTTGTGGGGGGTTTATCTGGTTTGAGTAAGAGGACAATCATGGCTTCCAGTAACGTAGGGTCTAGAAAGTTGGCATTAAACATATAGCTTTATAGTTTAAGCAAAAGGGGAGCTAATTCTTTAGAGAAGGTTTTACAGAAATTAGAGGGAAATCCATCAGGACCAGGTGCATTGTCCAAGAATAGGCTAGTAATTGCATCTTCTATCTCACCTAGAGTAACTGGAGATGACAAGGAAGTCTGATGATGAGTCAACAGACAAGGGAGGTCAAGAGCCTCCAAGTAGGCCGTAATCTCCTGGGGTGATGACAGATAATTGCATTTACTATAAAGCGTATGATAGAAAGTTTCAAAAACCTGAGCAATGTCCTGGGATGAAGTTTTATTAGAGCCATCCTGGGCAGAAATGGAGGGAATTAATCTGGAGCTTTCCAATTTATGCAACCAGAGCCGAAAGTCTACCGGCCTTTTCACCCTGATCCGCATATTTAGACTTTGTCTTTAGGATTGTAAATTCGGCCTTCTCATGCAACAAATCTGCGCATTCATTTCTTAAGGTTAACAATGTTTCTAGGAAATCAGTGGAGGAGGAAGAGGAAGATAAAGAGGTTTCCAAAGCTGTAATTTGGGATAGAAGAGATGAAACCTTAGCTTCCCTCTGTCTGTTCCTCCTGGATGCAAGCTTGATGAATTCACCCCAAAGATAACATTTGAGTGCACACCATACAAGATCCTCCCTTTGGATGGAACCACTGCTAAGGTCAATGAATGATTGGATAAGGGACTGGATGTCAGAGACAATGGACGTGTCTTTAAGTAACTGAGTGTTCAGCTTCTAGGCTCTGTCTGTTCTGTAGGTCAGGGTCGGGGGAAAGGATCACCCAGGCCACCGAGTGATCCGACAGGACAATTGGTTCAATCCCAGCCTGGCAAAGACCAGTGAGGAGGGGGAGGCTAATTAAAATGTAGTCCAGTCTGGACCATGAATGATGGATGGCAGAATAGAAGGAGAAAAGGCGGTGGGAAGGGTTGAGGATCTGCCATGGATCACATAAACCCAATGTTTCTGAAAAGTTCTTCAGGGCGATTTGGGTATGGGAAGTGGGCTTTAAAGTAAATATGATCTATCTAGGTCCTACATCAGAGGAATGTTCCAGTCCCCCCCTAGTATCAAGGGAGTGGGCAGAAAGGATGCCAGTCGATTAGCTAGATCCATGAGGAAGTTTGCTTCACCTCCCACAGGTCCATATATAGAACCCAGAACCACTTGTGTATTATTAACGGACCCCTTAGCTAAGATGAACCTTCCTCCTGGATCCCCCATAGTCGATTCAACTTGGAAAGATACCCTCCCAATAATTAGGATAGCCACCCCTTGACTTGAAAAAGAGTCTCCTGCTGTGTAAATTTGAGAAATCCCTTGCTGCCATAGCCAGACAGCTTCACTTGTTAGCAGGTGGGTTTCCTGGAGAAAGATTACATCAGCATTGAGTATGGAACAATGTTTAAGAACCTGGTATCTTTTTGGTGGGTCTCTAACTCCCCTAACATTCCATGTTACAGTTTTGATGGCATTATTCACCATTTGATTCAAATATTAGAAGTATCCAAACTTGAATAATAATCCGGTAATCACAACCCACAGGGCACACGCCAACCCACCCTCCACCCTCCCAGCACCCCCTTTCCCAAAATATCAGTAGCAAAAAAAAAAAAAAAAACATAAAGCTAGCAATGATAATAGTGTAGTATGGTAAATGAACCCTAGTGAATTCCTACCTACCCCTTTCCCATTAAGCCTAAGTAACCTAGTAAGGAAAAATGAGAAACTTTTTCTAATTCCTAAAATCCCTCCCAACCCTCCATCTCTCCCAATTCCCCAGCAACTATTTACATAAGGCCTCCTTAATGTTACCAAACCCTGCATTGTCTTAATGTGGAAAGTAACAGGAGACCAACCCCAGTTGGCGAGTCCACTCCCTAATGATACTAGAAAACAGTTAGTATGGCAATAAGTCCTTCCTTGCATTCTGAAGCTGTAAGGCTAGATGGGGAATGCCATACTCCAAAAAGCAATTTGAGGAAAAGGAGTGTCAAGCCAAACCCCCATAAACTGGGATGGTATGCAGCTCTACCTTGAGCCTGTGCCATCCGGGAGCCCCCCCTCTCCCCTCCCTGTCTTCTCCACCTTCTCAGCTGAGATGCTAGACAAATAGGAGCTAATCTTATCTAGTAGGCCCCTGTTAACCAGAGAAATAATAGAGACCTATTTCTGTGGCTCCTGTTCATATTTGTGTGAGTGTATCCATGTAGTCTGTGAGTACATAAGCGTTAGGGTGAGAAGGGGAGACAAAGGGGAAAAAAGAAAAAAAAAAGGAAGAACCACAGTCCCTGGGGAAAACTGAACATCCAAGCCATGTCCAAAGGCACTGTTAATTAAGGATACAGCTTGAGTCTATACAAATGCGTGAAAACCCTCTGAATATCTGACGTTCGCCAACTAGTTTTCAAAACACCCCACTTAAATCCAACATTTTAACATTAATCAATAAATATAACCAGAGAGTACAGCAGTTTACTCTTAGAAAACAGTACTTGCAAAGAGTAATGGTAGCCCAAAGTCCTCGTGAAAGCGAGTCAAAGGAAGAACATGGGGGAGAGTGATAAGTATTGGACCAACAAAAGGACCCACAAAAACACGCCCCCCTGAAACTACAACTAAAGACATGGTTCCATCCATGCTTAAGGCTCGCCAGCTGAACACTGTGCCCAGGGCTGAGGCCTAGGCACCATGAAGAAGGTTTAATTGGTCTCCCTCTGCCATGGACCTAATCTCTCTAGGCTGAAAAGACATCAACCAGGTAACCATTGAAACTGTTTAAAAGAACCCCAACAATTAGGAGAAAAGACTCCTAAACTAGCAGATATGCTCTGATAAAACCTTGGAGAATTTCAGCCAGTTTTAAAAGGATTAGGCAGTTTCTTAGCAAGGTCAGTTGCTGCTAGACTGGGCGATTCAAATGAGAGCCAGGAGCCAACGATGGAAACTTGCAATTTCGCTGGGTACAGTATCTTGAAGAGGATGCCTGCCGCAATCAATTTAGTGACAGTAGGATGAAAAGTCAAGCGTTTCTGGTGGGTTTCGTAGGGTAGGTTTTGTAAAATCGTTATTTTGGAGCCTTCCCACATGACTGATTGTAGCTCTCTAACTTTGAACAAGATATGCTGTTTTTCCACAAAGCTGAGAAATTTTTAAATGATTGGCCTTGGGGGGGGGGGGCTCCTGGTTGTGGTCTCGGTCTGAGAGACCGATGCGCCCTTTCTATTTGATATGTGGGGTTAAGTGGAGAGGGACCCACGAAACTTCTGCATGAATACAATGGCATTAGGCCCTTCTTCAGCCTCCGTTATTCCCATTATGAGGATGTTATTTCTTCTACTTCTCCCCTCCAAATCTTTGGTTTTTAATTGTAATTTATGAATCTGTTGGCGAAGCTGCACAATTTCTGTGTCTACTTTCTCCCCTCCATGTTTCCAGAGACGAGGAGAGGGCCTCAGTCACCTACTCTCCTGGTTAGGTTATTCAGGTCCCCTCTGATAATTTTCAGCTCTGTAGAGATGTCTGATAAGGTTTCTTTGAAAGGCATAAGTTCCTGTAGAAAACGGTCCTTGGTAAGGGGGATAGCTGTTGGAGTTGTAGATCCCGTTTTGTTAGCCGCCATTCCTTGAGCCCTTGGTTTCTTAGGCATTTTCTCGGGTGGGAGGTGGCGCATGTTTAATCGGGGGCCTGCCTCATATCAGCATCCATTGTGGCGATTAAAGCCAGTTATGATGTGATTATTTGAATATCGATCGCTGAAGGCAGGAGCTCTCTGGTGAAGAAGTTATTTGTAGGAATGTCTAAGTATTTAAGGTTTTAGTGGTGGTTGTAGAAGGAGAAAGGCAGGAGCTCCAGACTAGTGCTGCTGCTAGGTTGCCTGCATCATGTGACTCCATCATTAATCGATCTTCTATGTGGAACAGTATCAAAAGCTTTGCTGAAGTCAAGGTAGGCGATATCAACTGCTCCCCCGGTCCACCACTCTGGTTACCCAGTCGAAGAAATCTATGAGACTAGTTTCACAGGACCTTCCTGTTGTAAACCCATGCTGTCTTGGATCCTGTGCTCCTATGGATTCCAGGTGTTGCACTATCCTTTCCTTAAGGAGTGCCTCCACAATCTTGCCCACTCCTGAGGTAAGACTGACTGGTTTGTAGTTCCCTGCCTCCTCCCTGCTACCACTCTTGTGGAGCAGGATCACATGAACCCTTCTCCAGTCTTCTGGGACCTCTTCTATGCTCAGAGACTCACTAAACAGTGCTGATAATGGCTCTGCTAGTTCCACCCTTAGCTCCTTTAGTACCCTGGGATGTATGCCATCAGGTCCCATTGCCTTGTCCACCCTGAGCTCATCAAGCTCTTGTAGGACCCTTTCTTTAGTGAAGGGACTAGTGCACACCTTCCTCCCCCCTGTGTCCATGGTGCAGAGCTGTGGGTCCTGCCCTACCTTCTCATTAGTAAATACTAAGCAGAAGTATCTATTTAGGATAGATGCTTTTACATGGTCCTCCTCCTCACATGCCCCCTTATCCTCTTTGATATTAGCAATACCCCCTCTAGACGTTCTCAATTCACTAATGTATCTATAGAAAGTCTTGTCACCTTCTTTTACTGTCCGTGCTAGTGTTTCCTCAGTTTGGGCCTTTGCTTGCTTTACTGCCTTCCCTGTTTCTCTTAGGGAAGTTTGGTATGCCTCCCTATCTTCATCCAGCTGTGTTTCCTTATATTTTCTGAAGGCCAGCCTTTTGGCTCTGACTTTTTCTGCTACTGATTTTGAGAACCAAAGTGGCTTCCTTCTTTTGCACTTCTTTTTCTCTCTAACACAATGGGATATTGCTTCAAGTATTTTATCCTTAATGCTTGCCCACTTTGCCTGTATCCCCTCACCTGTACTTCTTCTTGCCATGGTTAGCTTAACTCTGTTGCCCATCTTATCAAAGTCAGCTCCTCTAAAGTCCCATATTTTTGTCTTGGAATGGGATGATTTAGTTCTAGTGGCCAAATTAAACCATGCCATGTGAATTGTCACTGGCCCCCATGTGACCTTCTACCTGGAGATCTGTGATCCTTTCCCTGTTAGTCAGTATTAGATCTAGGATAGCCCTGTCTCTTGTGGGTTGTTGTACCAGTTGTGTGAGGCCCTCTCCCTGCAGGGAATCCACTATGTGTTTAGTTCTAGCAGATGTTCCTGCTGGTATTGACCAGTCTCTATCTGGCATGTTGAAGTCTCTCATAATCAGAACCTCCCCTTTAGCTGTCATGTTTTGTATATTGTCTAACAGTAATGTGTCTATGTCCTCCCCCTGGTCTGGAGGCCTGTAGACAACCCCATTTCGCATGGCTGTCCCATTTCCTGTTTCCAGGGTGACCCACAGTTCTTCTGGCTCCTTATGTGTATTCTGAATTTCTGTAGCTTTGATATTTTCATTGACATAAAGGGTCACTCCACCCCCTCTTTTTGCACCTTGGTCTCTTCTGAACAGTACATAGCCAGGTACTGAAGTCTCCCAAGTGTGGTTACTGGTAAACCACATCTCACTAATTGCTACTATGTCCAGTTTAGCCTCTGTCATTATTGCCTGCAGGTCTGGGATCTTGTTTCCCAGACTGCAAGCATTTGAGTACATGATTTTCCATTGGCCAGATTTCAGTGCGTTAGTTGTTGGATGAGGTCTGGTGTTTTCCCTGTGTGTCGTATGAGGAGCCGGACCTTTTTCCTTACCTGGTGATGTAAATGAAATACAAACATGCTGAACTCCTGTTTGAGCACTAGCTGAAGGGGGAGGAGTTTTCTTCCTATTCAACGTAGTGGGTGCTGCACTGCCTCCCCATTTGCTAGTTTATATATTCTGCAAAGACATCTAACTTCTGCCCCAGTGCACTGACTCCCTCCTTAGTCAGATGCAGTCCATCGAATTTAAAGAAATTTCATTCCCAGAACCGTTGCCAGTTACCTATAAATGTGTGTCCTTTTTCCTGGCACCAGCCTTTGAGCCACATGTTTAGCTCCCCTATCCCCCCTTCTCTGAACTTCCGTCCATCTGCCCCCCCTCTCCCAGACTGGCAGGATCACAGAGAAGGAGATGCCAGATGAAATGGATGATAGTATGTCACCCAGCCTTGGTCTCCATAACTGATGGGCTGGCGAAATCATTAGTCCCTATGTGTACCAGGACAGTGATGTTTTCTCCTGCTTCCTGTACAAGTTTAGCAACGTGGTCAGTGTCTCTCCACGCTGATGTACCTGGGAGACATCTGACCATTACCCCTAGCTGGAGATAGGTAACAACTCCCTGAATCATGGAGTCTCTTATGATTCGAAATGTTTTGGATTTCCTTTTTGCTTTTTTTCTTTTGGTTCCTGTTTTGGGCGAGTTTTGTTGTGCTAGCTCCTATGATGTAGTGTCCTGCTCTGCAGTGTCCTCTGCCCATTTGTTTGATTTCAGAGATAGAGGCAGACACCTGTTTGTAGTTTTTATATGGTTTGTGGAGGTGATATGTTGGAGATCACCAAGTGATGGGGCACCCGATTTGCCCATCCTAACCACCTGCCAACCTCCTGGACCAACTACCCTCTATGGTCGAGGTGCTTCTGTTGGATGTTGGGGAAATGGAGTGCGGTTCTTATATTATATTTCCTCCTGAAAATGCAATTTGAGGCATGCAATCTCTGCCCCTACTGTCTGGAGCTGAGCCCTTACATCTCCAATGACCCAGCATGTAGGACAGTGTCCTAAATCCTGTATAACTGCCTTTTTGAAAAGTGTCCCGCAGTGCCTGCAGTTAATAATGGCCTCTAGGTACTCGACAATTCCTTCCTTCAGAAGTGATTCCATCATTTTCCCTATCACTGAGGTTAAACTAACTGGTATGTAGTTTCCTGCTTCTGCTCTGCTCCCACTTTTGTGAAGGGGAATCACATCTGCCCTCCTCCAGTCCTCAGGTACCACCCCATCCTCCCATGATTTGTTAAAGAGGGTAGTCAGTGGTGTCACTAATTCTACCCTTAGTTCCTTTAGAATTCTGGGATGAATCCCATCAGGCCCCATTGCTTTGTCCACCTTCAGTTTTAAGAGTTCTTTCAGAACCCTTTCTTCTGTAAATGGGCTGGTCTCAACGTCTGTATCCAGAGTGTTTCTACTGTATGTTTTAGGTACCTCCCCCTCTTCCTTTGTAAATACTGAGCAAAAATATTTGTTTAGTATCTCTGCCTTTTTCACAGTCACCTCTGCCCACCCTCCCCTTTATTAAGCCTCATTATCCCTCCCTTGGGCTTCCTTCGCTCCCTGATGTACCTATAAAAGGTTTATGCCCTTCTCAACTGAGTTGGCTATCTTTTCCTCGGTTTGGGCCTTTGCTGTTCTGACTGCCTTCCAGCTTCCTTTTGCTTTAACTGATACAGTTCTCTGTCCTGCTTCTTCTGTGATTCCTTGTACTTCCTGAAGCTTTCTTTTCTCCTGAACCTTCACTGCCACTTCCTTTGAGAACCAGGTGGTTTCTTGCTCGTTTAGTTTGTTTATTTGCTTCACACAGAGGCTTGTTACCTCTGTGATGGCAGTTTTATTATTCCCATTGTTCTTCCACCCTCCTTCCTGCCCATTTGCTAGTGCATTCCTAGGCACTCACCCATTTTGTAAAGTCAGCCCTCCTAAAGTCCAGTACCTTTGCCTTTGTGAGCTGACTCTATTGCTGTGTTTATTGTGAACCATACTGTTTGTTGGTCGCTAGTTCCCAGATGGCGACCCACTTCTACATCTGTGATCCTCTTCATCTCCATTTGAGAGAACCAGGTCTAGAGTGCTCCCTCTCGGTGGGCTCCAATACTAGTTGTCTAAGGCATGCCCCCTGTAGGGCATCTAGAATAACCCCACTCTTCGAAGTGGCTGCTGCAACTGCACTCCAGTTAACATCTGGCATATTCAGATCACCCATCAGCAACATCTCCCCTTTTTCTGCCATACTAAGTATACTTTCTATCATTTCCTTGTCCATTTCCTCCCCCTGAGAAGGGGGTCTGTATACAACCCCTGTGCGGATTGTGGTACCATTGCCGGTCTCCAAATTTACCCACAGTGCTTCTTCTCCTCCCTGTTTTCCCTTTGTTTCTGTTGCTTTGATTCCTTCCCTTATGTAAAGGGCTACTCCTCCTCCTCTTTTACCCTCTCTGTCCCTCCTGTAGATAGTGTGTCCTGGTATGTTTATGTCCCAGTCATGGTTTTGTGTGAACCATGTTTCTGTGACTCCACGATATCCAGATGTTCCTCCTCCATCAAGGCCACTAATTCAGGAAGCTTGTTACTCAGACTATGAGCATTGGTACTCATTGCTTTCCATTTCTTGATGGCTTTACCTTCTGTTGCAGCATCCCCCACTGACCTTTCTACCTCGGTCTTTTTCTCATTTAGTACCCTGTTTTGTAGTGAGAGGCTGGGATTTTCCTGCTGCTTATCAGTGCCTCCCCCCTTGACTAGTTTAAAAGCTTGCCAATGAAGCATTTAAAACGATTGCTCAAAAGACTTGTTCCCTTCCTGGACAGATACAGACCATCCTGCCAGTATAGGCTGGTGTCCCTCCAAGTGGAACCCCAGTCCCCAATGAAGCCAAACCCCTGTGCTCCACACCATTTTTTCAACCATTCATTAAACTGCATGGTGCAAAGTACCCTTGCCTCACGCATGCCATTGACAGGCAGCACCTCTGAGAAGGATACTGTGTGTGCTACTTGTCTTAGGCCCCTCCCCAGTTCTACAAAGTCCTTCTGCACTGCTCTAATCTCATGTTGAGCCAAGTCATTTGTCCCTAGGTGGACAATGATGTCAGCTCAGACTCCTGTGCAGCTGTTCTCATGATCCTGAGGATGTGCTTCCTGTCCCTCCAAGCCATGGCACCAGGCAGGCACCTTACTTCAGTTTTCCCTGCTCCCCCCAGTTCTATCCCCCTAATAATTTAGTCCCCCACCAGGAGCTGCTTCCTTTCCTTGTGGTGTCCTCTGCCTCCTTCCTGTGGGCCTCCCTTGTGACAGGTGTCCTCAGCCTCCTTAATCTCCTCTGTGGGTGCATCCATAGGGGAGCTGTGCTCCCCCAGAATGGTGTATGGATTGTGGAGTGGAACAACTGACTGGGTATGCCTCTGTTCCACCATTCTCACCCTCCCTGAGCCCACTGTGGTCCAACTGCTGTGCTTTCTTCGCAACCTCTGAGGTAGTGGTGGTGGCTCTGGTGCTCCCTGGATGGGGGAGGTTCCCTTCCTACCATCCAGTCTGGCCTGGGGGAAGGTTCCCTTACTGCTGTCCAGTGTGGCCTGAAGATGGGCAAATTCCTCCCTCAGGGCAGAGAGTTGTCTGCAAATAGGGAAGCATCTCAGCCTCCAGAAAGACTCCCGTAAGACTGCTGCCCCACAGCCATTACATTGCACTACTCTCCACATGATTATGTAATTTTTTTTTTGTGTGTGTGTGTGTGTTTGTGTGTGTGATTGGTTTGTTATATAGAAATATATATATTATACAATGTGTATGCTTATATTTTCAGTGCTGTGTGCTAGAGAGGATATGACATTGATATACCTTGCACTCCTGAAATGATGTCAGAACCCCAGGTATAAAGGAAATATTTCCAGGGGTGGGTGGGGTGAGGGGTGGGAAGGGTTGGGCCTAAACTGTGCCCTCACAAAACAATCAGCTAAGAGCTCTGACCTACCACTGTGATAAGTGCCTTCCTGTTAGCAAAATACCATACACAACAATTTGACAGAGAAAATCCCCTGCTAATCAAACAGAGAAAAATCCAGACATCCAAGTCAGACACAGGTAAACCTTCCCAGCCCCAAAACAGCCTGGTGGTTTGTGCTCTGAAAGCAGTCAGCCCCCAAATAAGTCAGCTGTGCTTTAAACTCTTCCTGCACTGAAAATTTTATGAATTGTAACAAGACTGTCTTTTCCTGATAATTCTAAGTTCCTTATTTCACCTTTCAGCTAGAAGTAGCTTCCACCTGCAGAATATCTGCTACAAACCAAAGACAATTGTAAGGTTCACCTCCCTCTGTTGTGAGCACAACTCGCTTTCTTGCAAATCCTATGTTCAGTATTGCAACTCCCAGCAAGATGTAGTTTGACTTGAAAAAATATTAGCTGTTCTGATGAGTTTGCTATAAAACACTTGCTTATAATACTATTGTTCTCAGGTCTGTTACCAAAGTTATTGGCTGATAAGTAGCTGTGATGTAATCACTTCCTGAGAAAGTCTGGAATTTCCTTTTAAGGCACACAAAGATAAACACAAAAACAGTTTACTGTCTGGGTCAAATACTGTAGTACAAGACAGTTTTCTAGAATTTCAGGTCTAGAAAAAGAAGACATCGAAAGAAGATGCAGAAGGGAGGGAAAATAGTAACTCCTCCCCTAATACTACCAAATACCCCAATCCAAAAATAAAAAAACAGAGAAAAGTTCGAAAACAGTCTACAATCTAAACAGACAAATCAGAATGTCACTTAAGATCACTGTAACAAGTACATCTGTCTCTCCAGATTAAATCTAGAGAGTGCTTAAACTGACCTAAATGATCAATAATCCCAATTTCTGGATCTATCTCATTCCATATTTTTGGTAGATAGAAACATCTTTGCATGCTACTGTAAATATTGATTTCTAGAGGTGCTTTTAAACATCTATGTTTCAAATCCCTTAGGTTATACTTATAAGGAATAGAGATATCAAGAGAGTTCATACCATGCTTATTTCCCCCCCCATACTCCATATAAGCTTTATATCCTGCACGTTTTTTCTACGAGTTGCAAGGGAATCCCAGTCTAGATTTTGAAACAGAATGCAATGAGGAGTAGAAAAAGGACATTTCATCACATATCTTGCCATTCTATAATATGTTTAATCCAAACAATTTAATAATGTTTTGGAGGCAAATTGATATATTGCATTACCATATTCTAATGTTGGTAAGAGTAACTGAATAGCCACTCTATTTCTTGATTCTCGAGAGAGAATTGATGTTTTCCTTCTAAGCACACCCAGTCTGGAATTAACCTTTTTGGCTACATTTGTTATACGTGTGGAAAAAGTAAGAGTACTATCTATATGAACTCCTACATACTTACAGACCTGGACCTGCTCTAACACTTGACCCCTTAGTGAATATATATTTAATGTTTGATTATGAGGTAATTTACCTTTTGAGGGAAAAAGCATTCCCTGAGTTTTCTTTGTACTGAGAACCATTTTTGATTGAAGCAACCAGTATTGTAAAGTATATAAATCAAATTGAAGAGTTTTTTGTAAACTATCTAGATTTGTAGCTTTTCCTATTAGGGCCATATCATTGGCATACAAGTAAATCTTTCTGTTTTTAATGTATGATGGGAGGGGGTTTATATAAATTAAAAATAACAGGGGGCCCAAAATTGAACCTTGAGGGACACCCCTGTAAGTGCCTTTCATATTTGACAGTGTTTCATTTATACAGACCTGTTGTGTACGCTTGGTCAAATAGGATAGTAACCAAGTTTGAACAGGTTCAGACATGCCTATTTGAATTAATCTCTCTAACAGTATATTGAAATCGACCAAATTGAAGGCCTTTGAGAGGCAGACAAACACCACACTGACAGACTCCCGTGCCTCAATCCCACTTGCCACAGATTCCATAAGGTCCATCAGGGCAGTGTCCATTGACCTCCCAGGTCTGAAACCTGCTTGACAATCTGTCAATAGTTTATACTTCTACAGATATTCATATAGCTGGGCACAGACCAGATGCTCAAAGACCTTCGAAATGATCAATAACAAAGCTATCGGGCGATAATTTGATTGGTTGTCCTTATCCCCTCCCTTAAATACAGGAATCACTTTAGAATTTTTCAGAAAGTCTGGGTAACATTTTTGCTGTAAACTAGAATTAAAGAGGTTAGACAGAATTGGGCTTATTTGCTCTACTGAAGCTTTTCAAAAGATTGTCTCCATTTTATCCATACCAATTGCTGTCTGTGGATTTAATTGCCTTAATTGTTTCTTTACGTCACTAATTTTAATTGTTCGAAAAGAGAAACATGGAATATCCTCCCTATAATGTCTCTCCAATTGCTTAGTTTGCTGAAAAGCATATTTCTATTTGCTATCTTCCTGTTCCATTTTTATATCTGGGAGATAGCAGAAATATTGGTTCAAGTTGTTTACTACTTGCTTTGTTGACATCTCCTATCCCAACTCATCCATGAAAGTTATACTCAAATGTTTCCTTTCCCTACCTTCCAAACCTTTAATTAAATTCCAATACTGGGCTGGATTTTTTGTTTGGTTTACTTTATTTCTATAGTATCTTTTCCTTACCTTTTTACGTTCGCTTGCGCGCATATGCAAGGAACGTTTTGGGAGAGTAGCACACTTTGGAGGTGTGCCTCTCCCATCCAATGCACTGCTCCCTTGAGCAGGCATGGTGGTCCTGCACCAATGGGTGCAGGAGCTCTGTATGACAGCGGTGGTTTTCTGCTTCAAAGAAAACCACCGCTGCCATACCGAGCACTGCATCACGCCACCCCCCCGCGCGTGTCACGTCGCCTCCCCAAAGCTTTAGTGCCACGCTGGGAGCCCACCCCAGCATGGCAAATATTGTTGCCAATGGGGTGCCCAATCCCCGTCGGCTCAACAGCCCCAAGCCATCCTGCTGCCACGCTGGGAGCCCACCCCAGCGTGGCAAACGTTCCATTTCGTTTTGCCGACGGGGGTGCCCAATCCCCGTTGGCTCCTCAGCCCCCAGCCATCTTCTGCCTTGCTGGAAGCCCACCCCAGTGTAGCAAATGTCCCACGTCGTCGTTTTAAAAAAAAACGTAAAATAAAAAGCAGGTCCCCAGTAGTCTCCCAGCCCCCAACCCGCACCCACCACTGCGCTTAGTCTCCCCACACCCCACCCATACTTACCTCCGGACTCTGGCGCGATGATCTCCGGTGGACCGGGAACACGTCTGCACTCTTCAAAGGTGACCGCGAACTGAGGAAATGCCGGTAAGCTGTATAATGGGCTAAATAGGGGTGTTTCAACTTTAGTGCATATCTCAGGTATTTTTGGGAATTTTTGCACTAAGTTTTCAACATGGGGTTTTTGGGACCCCTTCTCATGAATGATGTCACTGTCATGTCGTTATTTGGGCCCGAAGGGTGATTTTGCAGTCATTGCAAAGTCACTGTGAGAAATCACCCTTTGGGCCTGAATAGAACCATGACAGTGATGTCGTCATGAGAAGGGGCAAAACCATCATGGTGAATGCAAAATTCAAAAAAAAACTGTTTCTGGCGTCGTTGCGTGGTTCTCTCGCGAGGCTCGTAAGTTGCAAATTTTCAATATTTTCACTCCAGATTTTCAACATTGCCATTTTACCACACCTCCTTATGAGCAGTACAGCTGTCATTTTCACATCCTGCCTGAAACGTGTTTCCCCATATTGCACACAATGGCGCGGTCGGTGTCTTGAAATCAAGTATGGGACACATTAAGAAAATCACAGTGACACTGTTCATGAGCAGAGGTCTTAAAATGGCTATGTTGAAAATTTGGTGAAAAAATTCCTCAAAATGCCTGTTTTACGAGTGTTCATTGCGCAGCTCCTATGCACGCCAGAAGTTTGTAATTTTCAATATTTTCACTCCACATTTTCAATATTTCCATTTTACCACACCTCCTTATGAGCAGTGCAGCTGTCATTTTTTACATCTTGCCCAAAACATGTTTCCGCCCATGTAGCGCACAATGGCACAGTCGGTGTGTGAACTCAGTGTATGGGACACATTAAGAAAATCACAGTGTCACTGTTCATGAGCAGAGATCTTAAAATGGCTATGTTGAAAATTTGGTGAAAAATTCCTACAAATAACTGTGTTCTGGCGTGCATTGTGCAGTTTCTACGCACGCTCGTAAGTTTGCGAATTTCCAATATTTTCACTCCAGATTTTCAACATTACCATTTTACCATGCCTCCTTATGAGCAGTACAGCTGTCATTTTTCACATCCTGCCCAAAACGTGTTTCCGCCAATGTAGTGCACAATGGCGCAGTCGGTGTGCGAAATCAATGTATGGGACACAGTAAGAAAATCACAGTGACAGTGTTCATTAGCAGAGGTTTTAAAATGGCAATGTTGAAAATTTGGTGAAAAATTCCTGAAAATGACTGTTTTACGAGTGTGTGTTGCGCAGTTCCTACGCACGCTCGTAAGTTTGCGAATTTTCAATATTTTCACACCAGATTTTCAACATTGCTATTTTACCACACCTCCTCATGAGCAGTACAGCTGTCATTTTTTGCATCCTGCCCAAAACATGTTTCCACCCATGTAGTGCACAATGGTGCAGTCCGTGTGCAAACTCAATGTATGGGACACATTAAGAAAATCACAGTGACACTGTTCATGAGCAGAGGTCTTAAAATGGCTGTGTTAAAAATTTGGTGACAAAATTCCTAGAAATGACTGTTTTACGAGTGTTCATTGTGCAGTTCCTGTGCATGCTCGTAAGTTTGCGAATTTTCAATATTTTCACTCCACATTTTCAACATTGCCATTTTACCCCACCTCCTTATGAGCACTGCAGCTGTCATTTTTCACATCTTGCCCAAAACATGTTTCTGCCCATGTAGCGCACAATGGCACAGTCGCTGTGTGAACTCAGTGTATGGGGCACATTAAGAAAATCACAGTGTCACTGTTCATGAGCAGAGATCTTAAAATGGCTATGTTGAAAATTTGGTGAACAAATTCCTAAAAATAACTGTTTTTCTGACGTGGGTGTGCAGTTCCACGTGCGTAACTTTGCGAATTTTCAATATTTTCACTCCAGATTTTCAACATTGCCATTTTACCACACCTCCTTATGAGCACTACAGCTGTCATTTTTCACATCCTGCCCAGAATGTGTTTCCACCCATGTAGTGCACAATGGCGAAGTCGGTGTGCAAAATCAATGTATGACACACAGTAAGACAATTACAGTGACACTGTTCATTAGCAGAGGTTTTAAATGCCAATGTTGACAATTTGGTGAAAAAATTCCTAACAATGACTGTTTTACGAGCGTGCATTGCACAGTTCCCACGCATGCTCCTAGCTTTGCGAATTTTCAATATTTCCACTCCAGATTTTCAACATTGCCATTTTACCACACTTCCTTATGAGCAGTACAGCTGTCATTTTCACATCCTGCCCAAAGCGTGTTTCCACCATGTAGCGCACAATGGGGTAACAAAAGGTCATGCTGACAATTTATTGTGCAAATACCAGCAATCGCACAGGGCATTAGGGTACAGCACCATACATGCCAAACACCACTGCAAATACCTGCAAGCGAACGTTCAGCATTGACAAATGCTTGTTTATCATACTTTTACTTTTGTTCCTAATCTTTTTGAACAATTCCCAGTCTTCTACTTTTAAGGACAGATTTGCCCTTTTCCATACCCTGTCTTTCCATCTTATTTGTTTTCTGATTGCTTCATTTACCCAGGGATTATGTTTATGTCTTTCTTTAGAATTTTTAAAAGGGGTATTTGCATCACATACTGTATTACTAGGTAGATCTTTGTGAACTCTTTAACTGCCATATCCAATTCTGGGATCACATCTATATGGGCCCAGTTCACTTGTTCCATTTGACACTGGAAGGAAGATTTATTAAAATAGGTAAAGTCTCTAACATACCTACATTTTGGGATATCAGTATTTCCAGGCAAAGAAACCTGTTTGGAGGGACATGATGCCGATGAGGATGGGACACCACCCTCGGCACACAACAAATGGGGGGACATTATGCTGATGGGGATTGGGCTCCCCTATCAGCACATGAACTGGTGTAGGGACATGCCAGCAGGGAGATTGGGCACCCCGTCATCTTTTATGGGGACTGTGAGTGGACGGTGACAGCTGCCACCATGTTTTTTTTAAATGTTACACCAGGCAAAGCACCGCCCTGCAATGATGGGTCACTCCCTCATTGCAGCAGCTAATTATTTTCAAATAGGTGGCAGCTGACTGAACTAATGTCATCAGCAGCATGCCACGGCATTGGGAAATGAGGGCCAAGTCCAAGAATGCAGTGGTGGCACTGGCTGCCACAGTGCCACACATCCAAAACCCACTTCTCTCCTAAGCTGCCAAATAATGTTTTTTGCACATTCACGCAAGCAAACATAAAAAGGGCAGATTGAAAGATCTTGCAATTTACAGACCTATAAGTCTACTGGATGTTAGTTTAAAGATTTTTTTCTGAAATGATCTTGGATAAGCTGTTAATAGAAATAGAAATTACAGGAGGATTAAGCAAACATCAGATATGGTTTAGAATAGGATACAATACTGTGGATAACTGTTTTATTCTCAGTCATTTAATTGAAAAATACACAATTTTACGAATGCAAAAGCTATACACACTTTATGTTGACTTTAAGTCAGCCTTTGATATGGTGAACAGGCCAATATTATGTGAACTGATGGCAGACGAAGGGATAGACAAACAACGTATTATCATCATCAGCAAGCTATATGAAGAAACTTGGGCAAAACTTTGTATAGGACCAAATGGCCAATATCCAAGCCTATAAAAATAATAAGATGCATAAGGCAAGGGTGTGTCTTCTCACCCACCCTTTTCTCAGTCTATGTGGATGTGGTCCTAAGGGCACAAGAGGCCCAGGACTCTGGTTCTCGTAAAATCCTTGATAAACAGTGTGCTGTTATGGCCATTGCTGATGACATAATTTTGTTCTCACCTTTTAAGAAAGATCTTCAAAAAAATATTGACTTATTGGAAAGCAAAACTAAGGAATTGAAGCTACAGGTGAATACCTCTAAGACTCAGATTTCTATATTTGGCAAGAATTGAGGAAAGGGAACTGGAAACTAGGACATGAAAAGTTAACTCTTACTAACACTTATGCCTATTTGGGTTTATGTTTTTTTTCCAAGAAGACAATGGAAAAATAATTTCAACAAAGTATAGTGCACAGCAAAAAAAAACAAAAAAAAAAACAGCAGCCACCCTGGGAAAATTCATAGAAACACAGAGTCTGTCAGCTAGTAAGGACCACACAGCCCTTACAGAAATATAGGTGTGCTGTATACATGCAGAATGTATGCCACATGCTTAATCATGCAATGGCTGCATGCAGTTCACATACACAAAGTGATCCTAAGCGAACCAGGTCTAAAAAGCAAATCAGGTCCGCATGCTGAAAGCTTGATATGTGCACAGCGGGTAAGCTGGTGTGAACATCTTCTAAAAATTACATCAGGTTCTTGTGTTGCATGCTCGACATGAATGCAGCAGTTAAGCTGGTGTGAACATCATTTAAACATCACATCAGGTTCACATGCTGCATGCTTGCCATGTGTGCAGCTACTAAGCTAGTGCAAATCTCATCTAAAAAACACATCAGTTTCTATTTCTTATACTACTTCTAACAATTAGAGTCATTAAAATACATTTTTATTTGAATTCCCATAAAAATTTGGTCAACTCATTAATTCTGATCCTTTTGCAAGTTGTTTAATGGCTTTTAAGTTTTGTCATTAAATTGCCATTAATTTGTAAAGTATAATTTGCTTACTGCATTAAATGTCTAGGATATACCCAGTCAACATCCCCATTCCAGATGTACAAAGAGGGGCCTCTGTGTTGTGAAGCCTATCCTTTTTGTTTTGGACCATGCAAATCCTTTATGCATATATAGTTCTATAAATGTGTTTTTCCATGACTGTTTCAGTTCACTTACTTTCCCCTTTGTCATTCTGTACTTGGCATGTAGACTATGGCCATGCTCAGCACTCTTTGTGTTGAGTAGGGTCTTGGAAGCATGCACCATACCTCATCTTTTTTTACTGAAATGAAGTACATGGACACTCAAAATGAGGGACAATGAGGGACACTAACCCACATGATGATCAGGGCACATCATGAAACATGGAGATACAGTACCTCAGAACACAGTGGAAACCATTGCATTAGCACCTGAGAATGAATTTCTACTATTAAGCAGGGGTGTCATTTAGGTAGGGCAAAGGGGGACAGTTACCCCCAGTATTTGTGCCTAGGTTGTTCTTATAGTGTGGCAATATTGGCATTAAATTTTAATTTAATCTTTTGCACAATAAGTGCCCACCTGGCCTATGTGTGCTCATGATGCAGGTAGTCTCAAGACTCGACTGTGTCTGTATTGTGCTGTCCACTCTCTCTGCCTGTTAGCAGTGGCACAATCACATAGGATGTGGATGAGCTCCAGCCAAGAATGATTACATGAGTCTTGCAACTGTGACACTGTCTTTCCTGTCACACAGTAGACAGACTGCACACTACAGCTTGGAGGAGTTGGTGAGCACTGAACTCTCAATAGCAGTGTTGTGGCAGCATACTTTTGTTGGTGTACTCTTAATGAGTCTCTGTCTCCCCTGGTGACTGAAGGGGCTGAGGGTGAGCTAGATGCTAACTCAAGACTAGGCTACCTACTTACTCTACTAGGCTTGCCTTGCAAAAAAAAACCAAAAAACAGCACAGACCTGCACAGCAGCAAGTTAGGCTCACCAGCCATGGTGACAGTGGTGTGGGTGGCCTTCATAGGCTTTGATCAGTGCAGTGTGGCAGCAGCCAAAACAGCAACCAAGCAAGAAACAAGCAACCCATGTTGGGTGGGTTCGGTTGGTGAGGTGACTTGATCGCGGATCATGCTGTGGACCTGTGATAGTCGGTTCTAGCATCCGGCTTCCGGCAGAAGGAGAGAGGGGGAGCAGACTGAAAACTGGGCTGGTGGCACACTGTGCCAGGCTGCAGGTTCTGGCCATATGGCCAGGTAAGTAAAAGTAAATAATTTTTGTTACAGGGGATTGGGGAAGGAGGAAGGACTGAAATATTGATGTCTTTTTCATGTTTCTTTACCTTTGGGTGACTTCATGACCCATAAGGGATGGGAATTGAATGGAATGGAGTCAGGGAGAAAAATTGAGACAAAGTTCTATGTGTGGGGGAGGGTCAGAACTCCAGCCAGGAAAAACATTGGTTAGTAACTGTGTGGGTTTAAGCTCAAATCTGATGCATGGCTCTGGGGTATATACAGATGAATCTTATCCATTTGAATTTTTCCTGATGTACATATTACTTTTCAGTCAAAACAAATAAGTTGTACCTTTTAAAGATGTTACAGACATTCTAGAGCTGTCTCTTGCATTCACAGACAGTTGAGCAGTATGGTATGCACAGACTATTCGAGTCCCACTATAGTCAGGCTTGGGATCCCCCTATGAAGCTGGCCTCCATATCCTCATGCTCAGGTAAATTATGACAAAGGGCAAAGGAGACTGCAGGGGTGTGCACCATTGAAATGAATTGGGGGTATTTTTTTATTACTATTTTATACATCATTGATGGAGAGTTAGAAATTAATGAAGGCCACTGCTTGACTAACAAGGGCCTTGTTAGTAGAACAGTGGCCTTTATTATTCTCCAACTCACTATCATAATGTATAAAACAGTAATAAAAAATCCATTTCAAGGGGGTACACCCCAGCACTCTGACCCATGGACAGCATCTCTTAAAGACTCCTGCCTCTGTCCCCCTAGTACTCAAATAAGAGACTTTTTACTTATATCAGTACTTGGTGGGTTGTCTGTACCAGCATGGCTGTATCTGTTGAAGTGTGTGTATATGGGGACTGGCCATGTAGGTGTGTGTCAAGTTATTGCTACTTTTGTGTTTTCACTTTAAAAGTCTGTTTGTGTGGAAGCATACAAAACTATGGAGAAAAAATAGTAGGAGTACAGGCCAGCTAGAAGTTACAGTATTAAGTGGTTTAGTGGGTAAGTTTGTGTATTGGGGTGGGAAAAAACACATGGGTTTCCAGTGATATGTATTCTACACTTCAACTGAGATGAGTAAGAGAAGAAAACTGAAAAGCGTAACAGTGGCTACAAGCATGCTGCATGTGTGCAAATGTACTCAGATGCCTTGGATTGCTGCCGTTTAGTCTATTTTATTTCACCTTGAAGTTTGAGTGAGACCATGAGTGCTACAAGCTTTTGTATATGTCTATTTTTTGGGATTTGCCTTCCTTATTGTATCAGCACCCAGGAAATAACCTGAGACACACCTTCATTTCTGTTTCCAGATTTCCCCAGTGCAGAATGCCCCACAGGGCCACCCCATGCCCTCGACCTCCATACAAGCTGAAAGCTCCACAGGGCTGCTGCATGCCCCTGACCTCTGCACCATACAAAGCACCTACAACCCACTGTCTGTGATAATGCCCCCCCATCCTTGATTCCCTACAAAGTGCCCATACACCGGGCATCCCTGGTAGTCAAGTGGCATCACCCTCCCACCGGCAGAAATCAAATACCGCATCCCCAGACCCAACTGGGTCGGTACTGGTACAGCCCACTCTTACTATCATATTAAAGCCACCGACTGAACACAGCAAGAGCACATACTGCACATAGATGTATAAAGCGGTACATGCTCCTGCTGTGTTCAGTCAGGCGGCTGGCCATGATGGTGAGAGGTGGGCTGTGCCAGTTGCCGGCTTCAGTTATGGGTCCTGGGGATGCAGGTGGTCGGGTGATGCCGGGTAGAGATGCAGCAAATTTCAAATCTGCTGGTGAAGTGGCCACTTCGCGTTGACACTTTGCTATGCAGAGTGCCCCATAGGAAAGGCTCATTATGCCTTGTTATTATTACGTCATGTTGTCATTCCACCTTAAACATGAACTAAGGTGGAGTGATGACATTATTGGCAGCACCCAAACCACACAGTCACCAGAATTAATGTGCATCCCCAAAATGCTACTGTCTTGTGTCCAGAAAATTCCCCAGTGCTGGCAAAATGCTACTGTCTTGTGTCCAGAAAAATTCCCCAGTGCTGACAAAGTGAAATGAGAGCATAACAAGAAATGCAGTCTCCCAGAATTAATGGTGCACTGCAAATGCACAGACAGATTAAGACTGCGCTGCACACTCAAGGGATTGATATATGAAAAGGCACAACAACACCTAACCATTGCTCACAAGTCACAAATCCAAATCTGGAAAGGTCCGGGAGGCCACATGGGCTCCATCAGAAGTGTCGGGGAAAGGGGGCTAGAAGCAGGAAGATGCTTTGGTTTAGTAGAGATGTAGCAAGGGCAGTAGGGGGCAGGTGTTCAGGAGGTACAAGAATACTCTGGAGAGGGTCAGGGAGGTTTACAGAGAGGTGAGGTGACTAGCAGGAAAAGTCATTAGAAGGTCTAAGGTGGACACTGAGGAAAGGATAGCGAAATGGGCCAGGGGAGGGAAGAAGACATTTTTTTTTTTTTAGATGCGTGGGGGAGAGGAAGAAGGCCAGTCGTGGGATTGAAAGGCTGAGCGGGAGAAGGAGGGGAGCACTTGGAAGGGGACAGGGAGCAGGCATAAGACCTGAACAGGTATTTCTGCTCTGTATTTACAGAGGAAGGGGGGGTATAGGGCTGGAGTTGGAAAGGGGGGGTGCAGAGGGATGTTATCTGATCCCCTTCACCACAGAGAGAGAGTTGGGGAGGAATTAGCCAGGGTGAAGGTGGATGAGGCCAATGGGGCTGGATGGCCTACATCCAAGGGTGATTTGGAACTAAAGTTCGCTGCCCCACTGGCGAGGCAGCCTGTCCCTGGACACCAGTAGCATGCTGGAGGCCTGGAAAAAGGCGACAATGGTACTGATCCACAAGTGGGGAAGCATGGAGCTGATGGAAAACTACCACCCCATCAGCCTAACCATGGTGGTGGGGAAGGTCATGGAGTAACTTGTCTGTGAAAGGGTAATAAAGTACCTGGAGGTAAACTGTCTGCTGGGTGACTGACTGCACGGGTTCACTAGAGGCAAGTCATGCCAGTCCAATTTGATCTAATTTTTTTGACTGGGTAACACAGGTGGTGGACTGGGAAGGGGGGTGCAGTGGACATGGCCTGGCCTATCTGGATTTCAGTAAGGCCTTCAACACCATGCCCCATAGGAGGCTGGTCAACAGATTGGATAGCATGGGGGTAGTGGGCAGAATAACAAGATGGGTGGAAAACTGGTTGGCATATGGGATTCGGAGTGATGGTGAATGGGGTGTGCTCTGGGACTGGGCAGGAGAGGAGTGGAGTTCCCAGGGATCTGTGCTGAGACACCTCCTGTTTAGTATCTATGTATAGGACATCGCAGACTGACTGAAAGGGAGGATGGCCCTCTTTGCAGATAACATGAAAGTCTGTAATGGAGTTGACTTCCTGGGGGGGGGTGGAGAACATGAGAAGGGACCTGAGGGTACCGGAGGAGTGGGTGGAGACCTGGTAGCAAAAATTCAACATCAAAAAGTGTGCTGTTATGCACCTGGTACACTGGAATCAAAGGGCAGAGTACATGCTGGGAGGGAGAGTCAAGGTGACAGGATGAGAGGGATCTGGGGGTGTAATGGTCTCCAGCAACCTCAAGATACTGAAGCAATGCTCAAGGGTGGTGTAGAGGGTGTATGGGATGCTGTCAAATATCAGCAGAGGGATTACCAGCAGGCGTAAGGAGCTCCTCTGTATTATTCCTCAGACTCCTCACATTAATTAGCAAGGCTTTCCAACTTATTTTCTGGCTTATGATTGGTAGCATACCCCCAGACAGAGATTTGGGTCAGTGGTCCAGGAGAGAGTGCCACAGGCGGTGGTATGGGGTACATCAAAGGGATGAACAAGGCACTTTGAAGTTATTCCGAAGGAAGAAAACATAAGGGGGGCATGGACTGAGACTCTGGGGGGTCACTTAAGGAGCGATGTGAGGGGTAAACTTTTCATGGAGGGGGTGGTGAACTGGAATGGGCTTCTGGAGAAGGTGGTGAACTCTGACCAGTGAGGGATTAGACTGCTGGGGATGACTTCTAGTGACATCATGGTCCCTGGCGCATCCTAGATAAGGAGCTCCTGTGGTGATAGATATAAAACCTCCAAATTCCAGCCCTTCCAATAAAAACTAATCTAACCAAACTGCTTGGTGGATACAGAATGCCATGAGCAAGAGACTGATCGAAAATCAAACCATTTACAACGCTGGATGAGGTGAGATTGTCGGAGGGCGGCTCAAAGTGAGGGCTCCCAGGCCTCTTCGGCCTCTCACTGCAATGCGACCGCTTGCAGTCACGTGTCAGAGATCCTTCAGACAAATGGCACAGATGTTAACCGAGCTTCGGGACTTTCGAAAAGAGATGAGATCCACTATTGCTGGCCTTCGCACCGACATCACTAAATTGGAGAAACTGGAGGAAGCTACTGAGGCACAGGACACTGAAACTGATGGCAGAGTGGATAATGCTGAACGAGCCATTGTGCAACTACATCACAACATAAAACAGCTTCAAAACAGGGCTGAAGATACGGAAAGCAGGAATCACCACAATAACATCAGGATTGCTGGCATACCTGAAGGAGCCGAGGACGCTTATCATTCAGTTCCTCCAGAACACCCTCCGAAGTGCTTACCCTCTCACCTCACTGCACCCTGGAGTTAGAGCCTGTCCACCACACCCTGGTCCCAAAACCAGCCCCTGGAGCTCTGCCGAGAGTGATTTTAGCCAAATTCCTTCGATTTCAGGAAAAGAGAAGTCTGCTGCATGCTGCATGGAAGAAAGGGGTGGTACTCCTCAACAATCGGAGGTTATATTTTGAAAATGATTTCACCCCGGGGGTTATGTTGAGACGGAGGGCCTACATCCCCATTATGAAAGCACTCAAAAATGCAGGCATTCGATTTTAGGATGTCATACCCAGCAAAGATGACAATTTACTTCAAAGATAGCACCCTCACCTTCGACTTGGCGACTGTAGCAATTGTGGCCCTGAAAAAGAGAAAAAGAGACGTCCCCCAGCAGAGACCCAGAGCCGATGCAGCTGGCCACTCCATTGCGGCAAGACTCTCTCAGAAGATGTGGAGTGGCGGCCAAAGTGACAGAGGTCGTCGTCGGGTCGGGGGGGCAGGGGCAATAGAGGACCTGCCTGTTCCTTTTGGAAGCTGAGAAACTGGTTATACTGCAGAGAACAAACTAGAACGCATTTGAGGAACTGGTAACTTGGTAAAACATAATATTGTAGGGGACTAGGAAGTTAAGCTACACTTTCTACAGAAAGTTTCATTATTTTCTTATTGGCATTAAGAATTGCAGGATTCCATTAAAGTGTAGTAATTTTATAACCAGAGGGGTTGTAATACAACTGAAGTTGCTTGATTTCTGTGCTAGACACATAGGATTTGGAAGGATATTTGTGCAATATTTGGAAGTGTCCTGCTGGCTGAACAGAGAGTTTGTTTTTATCCCTGGACTCAGTAGAGTGGTTTGTGTAGGAGCAGTGGTCTAGTACATTGTGGTGTTGGTTGACTTACTATAAAGGGCAGTACTCACCAGGGTGGTGGAGCAGTGGTGTAATTGATTGTTTCTAACAGTCACCAGTGGTTGTGGCATTTCCTTTATAGCCAAGGTTCTGACATCACTTCCTCAACAGGTCTTGGAGCAGAACTGTCATATTCTTAATTACCCAGCACAGTGCATAAAGCGTAAGTATACACACACAAAAAAAAAAAAATTTGTATATTACTTATTGTATATTATAAGGAAGAGGGACATGTGGGGAGTGGTGCAATGCACTGGCTGTGGGGCAGCAATTTTCCGGGAAACATTCTGGAACCTGCATTGCTGCCCTATTTGCAAGCAACTGTCAGCTCTGAGTGAGGAGGTTGCCCACCTCCAGGCTGAACTGGCAAGGACTAAGGAGGACTCCCCACCCAAAGAGCACCAGTTCCACAACCACTGCCTCAGAGGTTGCCATGGTGAAGAGCAGATGGACCACAGTAGGTTCTGGGAGGGTGAGGGTGGTGGAACAGAGGCATAGCCCCGAGTTGCACCTCTACACAAATCATATGTCGGTCTGGCAAATCAAGGTTCCTCTATGATGACACCCTCATTGGAGACCAAGAAGAATGCTGGGGACATCCACAAGGGAGACCCACAAAAGAGTGGCAAGGGACAACACAAGGGAAAGAAACAGCTTCTGATAGGGACTCAACTGTTAGGGGTGTAGACCTGGGGAAGGGAGAGGAGAGGGAAGTAAGGTGCCTGCCTGGTGCCATGGCTTGGAGGGACAGGAAGTGAATCCTCAGGATTGCAGAAGCAGCATCACAGGAGAGGAAACTAGATATCATTGTCCACCTCGGGACAAATGACCTAGCTAGGCATGAGATCAGTGCAGTGCAGGATGAATTTGTGGAGTTGGGGAGGGCCTCAGACAGGTAGTAAGCATGTAACCTTCTCAGAGGTGCTGCCAGTCCATGGCAGGGGTGAGCTAGGGTACTGCACACCATGCGGTTTAATGAATGGTTACAAAACTGGTGCAGAGCACAGGGCTTTAGCTTCATTGGGAACTGGGGTCCACCTGGAGAGATGAAGGTCTATACTGGCATGATGGTCTGCATCTGTCCAGGAAGGAAACACTCCTAGGTGACAGGTTTAAAGGCTTCCTTGCAAGCTTTTAAACTAGCCAAGGAGAGGTTCTCATAGAAACAGGAAGTTCAAGCCTCCCCGCAAAGCATGGCAGGTAGTAGGGTAAACACTGAGGTACAGAGCTTGACAGAGGGCAGGACAGGGGTAAATGGAAAAATGGACAAGGGCAATAAGAGCAGGGATGGGGTAAAAAAGGATAAAGCCAACATTAAATAGAGGGCAATGAGTACCAATGCCCGCAGTCTGGGAAACAAGCTTCCAGAGCTAGTAGCCCTGATGGAAGTGGAACACTTGGATATTGTGGCAGTCACAGAAACATGGTACAGGGAGAACCATGACTGGGATGTCAACATACCAGGGTACACAATCTACAGAAGGGACAGGGAGGGTAAAGAGGAGGTGAAGTAGCTCTCTACATAAGGGAAGGGATCAAAGTAACAGAACTAAAAGGTAAGGGGAGGACAAGAGGAACCTGGGTCACATTGGAGACAGGGAATGGCATCACAATCCGCTAGGGGTTGTATACAGACCCCCGTCTCAAGGGAGGAAATGGACAAGAAAATGATAGAGGGCATTCTCAAAATGGCTGAAAAGGAGATACTGTTGATGGGGACCTGAATATGCCAGATATTAACTGGGCAACATGGACTGCAGCCACATCCAAGAGCAGGGTCATTCTCGATGCCCTACAGGAGCATGCCTTAGACAGCTAGTGGTGGAACCCACTCGGGAGGGAGCAATATTAGACCTGGTACTCTCAAATGGAGAGAGGATCACAAACTTAGAAGTCAGTAGACACCTGGGAACAAGCGACCACTGCACAGTGTGCTTCACAATAAACACAAGCATGGAGACAAGCCATACAAATACAAGGATACTGGACTTTAGAAGGGCTGACTTTGGCATAATGGGTGAATACCTGAGGAATGCATTAGCAAATGGCCAGAAAGGAGGGGTGGAAGAACAATGGAGAAAAATCAAAACTGCCATCATGGAGGCAACAAGCCTTTGTGTGAAACAAATAAAGAAAACAAAGCGGAATAAAAAACACTATGGCTCTCAAAAGAAGTGTCAGGGAAGGTTAAGGAGAAAAAGGCTGCATTCAAAAAGTATAAGGAATCACAGACAGAGCACGACAGGGAACTGTATCAATTAAAGCAGAAAGAAGTGGGGAAGGCAGTCAGAAAAGCAAAGGCCCAAACTGAGGAAAGGATAGCCAACTCAGTTAAGAAGGGGGATAAAACCTTTATAGGTACATTAGGGAACATAGAAAGGTTAAGGGAGGGATAGGAAGATTAATAAAGGAGAGGAGTGGGCAGGGGAGACAGTGAAAAGGCAGAGATAATGAATGAATACTTTTGCTCAGTATTCACAAAGAAGAAGAGAAGGAGTTACCTAAACCAAGCAGTAGAAGCACTCTGGATAGTGGGGTTGATACCAGTCCATTTAAAGAAGAAAGAGTACTGAAAGAACTCTAAAACTCAAGGTGGACAAAGCAATGGGGCCTGACAGGATTCACCCTAGAATCCTAAAAGAGCTAAGGGAGGACCTAGTGACACCACTAACCACACTTTTTAACAAATCATGGGAAGATGGGGTGGTACCTGAGGACTGGAGGAGGGCAGATGTGATTCCCCTTCACAAAAGTGGGAGCAAGGCAGAAGCAGGAAACTACAGACCTGTTAGTTTGACCTCAGTGGTGGGGAAAATGATGGAATCACTTCTGAAAGAAAGAATTGTTGAGTACCTAGAGGTCAGCGGGGCACTGGACCCAAAGCAGCATGGATTCACAGCAGGAAGGTCATGTCAGACAAATCTAATTGATTTCTTTGACTGGGTGACCAAAGTAATAGACCAGGGAGGGGCTGTGGATATGGCCTACCTAGACTTTAGCAAGGCATTTGACACAGTCTCGCACAAAGATTAATAATCAAGTTAGCCAGCCTGGGAGTGGGTCCCAGGTGGTAACCTGGTGAAAACTGGCTGCACAACATGACCAGAAGGTAATAGTGAATGGAACACATTCTGAAGAAAGGGGTTACTAGTGGAGTACCTCAGGGCTCAGTACTGGGTCCAGTCCTCTTTAACGTCTTTATAGGTGACATTGCAGAGGGTCTGGAAGGAAAGGTATGCCTCTTTGCGGATGACACAAAGATCTGTAACAGAGTTGATACACAAGGGGGTAGAAAGGATGAGAAGGACTTGGCAAGGTTGGAGGAATGGTCAGACATATGGCAACTTAGATTTAATGCAAAGAAGTGCAAAGTAATGCACCTGGGAAATAAAAATCCAGGAGAAGTACACAATAGCAGGAGAGGTACTAACAACATAATAATGGAAAGGTATCTGGGTGTAGTCATATCAGATGACCCTAAAGGTGGGTATGCAATGTGAGAAGTCAGTAGGGAAAGCCAGGGGATACTGGGATGCATAGGAGGGGCATCACAAGTAGAAAAAGAAGTGGTTATCCTCTATACAGACAGTTGGTGAGACCCCATCTGGAGTACTGCGTGCAGTTTGGAGACCTCCCTCACATAAGGACATAGACAGGATGGAAGCAGTCAGAGGAGGGCAACTAAAATGGTGCAGGGTCTACATCAGAAACCATATGAAGACTGAGAGGAAGGCTTAATATGTATACCCTTGATGAAAGGAGGGACAGGGGGACATGATAGAAACTTTTAAGTACCTCAAGGAATCAACAAAGTCCAGGAGGGTAGCATCTTTCAGAAAAAGAGATGTGTAAGAACAAGGGGGCACAATTTAAAGTTAGAGGGGGGACGGCTCAGGGGTAATGTGAGGAAATTCTTTTTCACGGAGAGTGGTGGACGCATGGAACCGCCTTCCTGGAGAGGTTGTGGGGTCTAAAACAGTGGAGGAATTCAAACATGCATGGGACAGACATAAGGCAATTATAGTGGGGGGTTGCAGGAAATAGGCTGTTGGTTAACTAGAATCTGCAGCTTATCCAGTAGGTAGGGAAATGGGCAGACTGGGTGGGCCAAGTGGTCCTTATCTGCCGTCAAAATCTATGTTTCTATGAATACATTTTGCCAGTTGGGGGATTAGTGCATGGCAGTAACAATCCACTACCAGTAAATATACCACAAATCAGTATAAAAAATTCATGCAGGTGCAGTGGATAGCAGGTTCACACTGCTGCAATTACTCTGTGGCACAATAAAAGGTGTCTGATTTAATGGCATGCATCACATACACACTCACACACACACTACAAGAAATGTGTAGCAAATTGAAACCTTTAGTAATATAACCAAATGTTTTAGATAGACAAATTATACACTGCTGCACCACAACAATCAGCAAAAAATGTCAAGAATTACTGAAAATATTACTGTGTGTACATTAACACAGTTATACAATAAAAATATAACCAAAACAGAAAGACTGCCTTTTTCTCCCAGTTAATGTACCTACAGCACAAATACGCCCCTCCTCCAAAGCACACTTCACAGTACACAGACTGACTGTTCTAAATTAACATTCAAAATCCACACACAATAAACACTCGATGATATGAGTACAGAAGGGTTTCCTACAATCGATGCACTAAATTTTGAGCAAAAAATATTACTCAAAAAGGCATTTTAAACAGCTTTAAAAGGTTTTGAATCACAGAGCTCTGAGAGCAGACTGTCACCAGCTACCACTACATAAACACTACCCAGGCCAGAACTGAGGCTGTGCAGAACAATCTAGAGCTCATGTGACCTGCAATCCCATGAATCACTGTAGAATTTCATTTTGAGCTCAATTACAAGGTGAAGTGAGGCAAATTACATTGATTTCAAAGTACTTCACCTTAAAACTGGTGGAGAAGTGGTTTGGGGAAGGCAGAATAATGCAAAGTCATTGGTTTCAATGGACTTCGCATTCCTCATTATGAAATGAAGTACTCAGCATCACATTGTGGAGTTCTCCGCGGATTCCACCTTACTCCATGAATCATTTCGCAGAGTGAATTGGGGCCACTTCACCCACCACTACTTACAGTACTGTAACTCACATGCTGTAAAGGAAGGAACGCGAATGCTTATGGCTGTACTTCCCTGATGAGCTGAGCCTGTATCATAAAACTCCCCAATTTAAAAACTTTTATTAATGAGTACAGTGGCGGGTGGAGAAGCCTGGAGAGATACTACAAAACAGGCTTACAATACATCCAAGTAACTAGTAAAACATTAATGTTGTGATTCATGACGTGATCGTGAATCGTGATTTGTGATTGCATTTGTGACCGTGATAATGTGAACGTGATTCGGTGTCGACGGTGTGAGATAACCAATATGGAACTGTATTGGGAATGTGAATGCCTACGGCTGTACTTTCCCAATGAGCTGTAGCACAAATCTCCCCAACTTAAAAACATTAGTATTAATGAGTACAATGGTGGGGTGGTGATGGTGAAGCCTGGAGAGATACTACAAAACAGACTTACAATACATCCACGTAACTAGTAAAAAAAATGTATGTTTTGATTCATGACATGACCGTGAATCATGATTTGTGACTGCATTTGAGACTGTGATGATGAAGAACGTGATTTGTATCACGAGTGACTTGTGATGATGGTCCTGACTTAAAAATGCATATTGATAATTACAATGTTCATGCAGAATTATGCACCACACTAGTCCAGTACTCTGAAGAGTCTTTTTCTCCAAGTTAATCTACCTACACCACAGATATGTCCTTCCCTCAAAGCACACTTCCACTGTCTCTCAGTACACAGACTGAATGCTAAACATTAACATTCAGAATCCACACACTAACAATAAATGCTTGATGATATGAGCACAGGAGGGTTTCCTACAATCAATGAACTAAAGTTTCAGTGAAAAAAAAATACTCAAAAAGACTTTTTTAGCAGCTTTTAGAAGGTTTGAATCATAGAGAGCTCTCAGAGCAGTTTGTCTCCTACAGCTTCCCACACACACTACCCCAAACTGAAGCTGTGCAGAACAATCTAAAGCCCATGTGACCTGAAATCCCATGAATCACTGCAAAATTCACCTTGACTTAAAACAAGGCAGAAGTGAGGCGAAGTACATTGTTGTCAATGTACGTCGCCTTAAGAATTGATGGAGTAGTGGTTTGGGAAGGCAGAGTAGCGCAAAGTCATCGTTTTCAATGGACTTTGTGATACCCATTATAACGTGAAGTACTCCACTTCGCATTGTGGAGCACTCTGCAAATTCGCTTTTGCTTTGCGATTCACTTCATGGAGCAAATTAGGGCCACTTCGCCCATCTCTATTGCTGGGTGGAAGGGGTAGGCCACTTGACTGCCAGGGATACCCAGTCTGTTGGCACTTTGTAGGTAATTGAGGATGGGGGGGTCATTATCACAGAAAATGGTTTGTGGGAGTTTTGCATGGCGCTGAGGTCAGGAGCATGCAGCAGCCCTGTGGAGCTTTCAGCTTGTATGCAGATCAGGGGCATGGGGTGGCCCTGCGAGGCATTGTGGTATGGGGGGGGACAGAGGTTGCCCTAGTGGGCAATCATGTGCTGCAGTCAGGGCAATGTTGGGGTGGGAGGTGGCATACCTTGGGAGGGATGGGTGGGCTGCACATGCAGCCAACCCCCAGGGACATATGTACAGTTATGCCAACTATATGCTGGTGTAACTTACGTTGATGGTTCTCCCCTGGGGGTTGTTGTAGAATAGTGCCCTGGGGGACTTTGTCGCCACCCTTACTGAATAGGGCGCAACTGCATCCATAAATCTCCTAACACTATGTTGCAATGGGTTTAGGGCATAACTGGTGGTGTAAGTCCACTTTGGTGCAAGCAGCCTGTGACATGTCACAGACTGCTTTGCAGAATACCAAATGACGCAGCTGCTGGCGTAACTAGCTACTTGCACCATTTTGTTTGGCTCAAGTCAAGTTACACCACCCAGATGTAACCTTTTGAGAATCAGGCCCAGAGACTTTACACTTGTCTGTTACTCTGCTGACTCCTGGTGCCATAAAGGTGCACAGATCTGTCCTCAGACAATGCCTGCGGGGTTGCTACCTAAGCTTCAGCACCTGTAACATCTTGTGCTAGTAGTACATTTCAGAGGTGTGTCAGTGTTAGCGAATGCAAGGCAAGCTTTAGTAGGTGTGTCTCTCATTCCCCAGTTAGCCAGCATGTTAACACTGATGCAAGAATTATGTAAAGTGGACACAACCTGTAAGACAATTGCCGCTGCAATCAGGGACAAGCTCATCATGCAGCGGCACAGATGACACACCTCCTGATGTGCCTTTTCTGGTGAAACATTTCAGTAAACATGGTGGTGAAACACAATCCACAAAGAAGCTGACATTGGGAGTGAAATCCCCATGTCAGCATGTCCACTCCCCCACATTGTGTGGCACACTGGGAGCCCACCCCAGTGTGCTGCCACTGACAGTAAGCCAACCGTGTTGGCATGTTCCTGCCCCTGGACCATGCCCCACCCCCATTGTGTAGCACACTGGGAGCCTACCCCAGTGTTGCCAACATCCGGCCCCCCCAAAAGTCATGTGGCACACTGGGAGCCCACCCCAGTGTGCCCAACATTTGTTTTCCTTCACCTGTAAAGAACTGTCCTGTGGTGCAGTTTCCATTTTTTTCTGAACCTGAAACAAAGAAAATGGTCTGTTGTCTATGGTGCCTTCCCTCCCCCAACCTGCACCCACCATCTGCACACCACACCTTCCTACACCCCTTCACCCCATACTTACCTCTGGAGGTCAGCACTATGGTCTTCGGTGGAGTAGGAACATGTCTGTCTTCTTCAAAGCCGACCACAAGCTGAAGAAATGCTGGTAAGCTGTATAATGGCATAAATGGGGGGTCTACATAGGTGGATATCTCATCCATGTTTTGAATTTTGGCTCCAATTTTTCAACATGGGGTTCCTGGGACCCCACCTCATGAACACATGCACTAATATCTTGTTATTCGGACCCAAAATATAATTTCATGGTCACTGTGCGGAATCACCTTTTGGGACCAATTAACAAAATGACAGCACTACTGTTCATGAGGTGGGGTCCCTAAAAGCCTGTCTTGCAAATTTGGTGAAAAAATTACAAAAAATGACTGTTATGAGTGTGCGTTGTGCAGTTTCCATGCACACTCGTAACTTTGACAATTTTTAATATTTTCACTCCAGATTTTCAACATTGCCATTTTTTTCACAGCTTCTTATGAATAGTTTATCTGTCATTTTTCACATTTTGCCCAAAATGTGTTTTGCACATGTGGCGTACAATGGCACAGTCACTGTGGGAAATCAACATTCAGGACAGATTAACAAATATCTCAGTGACACTGTTCATGAGCGGAGGTCCCAAAATGCCTATGTTGAAAATTTGGTTAAAAAACTCCCCAAAATATTTGCGTTACAGGTGTGCATTCTGCAGTTTCTATGCACGCTTGTGACTTCAGTTTTTCATATTTCCACTACAGATTTTCAACAGTGCCATTTTTTACACCTTCTGATGAACCATACAACTGTCATTTTTCATATCCTGCCTGAAATGTGTTTTCGTACATGTGGCACAAAATGGTGCGGTCGCTGGAGGAAACAATGCTCGGGATACATTAACAAAATCACAGTGACACTGTTCATGTGCAGAGGTCCCAAAATGCCTATGTTGAAAATTTGGTTAAAAAATCCCCAAAATAATTGCGTTACAGGTGTGTGCTGGGCAGTTTCTACACATGCTCATGACTTCACCAAATTTTCATATTTTTGCTACAGATTTTCAACACTGCCATTTTTTTACACCTCTTCATGAACAGTACAGCTGTCATTTTTCACATCCTACCCAAAATGTATTTTCTCACCTATGACACCAAATGACACAGTCGCTGTGCAAAATCACCTTTCGGCTAATGAACTGATAGTGCCACTGTTCATGAGGTGGGGGTCACAAAAAGCCCACATTGAAAATTTGGTATGATAATACCTACAAACACCCAGGGAGTTAGGGTTTCCAACCATAATGCCTCACTATGCAGAGACTGACAGGCATCAGGGGTGTGACTTGGGATTGTCGGCTGTAATGACACCCCACCCCCACCCTGGAGCCAGTGACAGGCATTGAGGTGTGTCTTGGACTCTTCAGCCCCAAATTTCACCCCATTCTCCTATACTGCACCCATCTCAGTGTATTCTCTAATGGACTAGGGTGAGCGTAAGGCCCGAAGACCTTAAAGCCCACCGTGACACTTATCGGTGTCTACAGGGTAGGGTGAGATGAAATGGCATGAGCGTTATGGTCAATGACCCAAAGGCACACCCCAATGCCTGTCAGTAACTGCAGGGTGGGGGTGAGGTTGGCATCAGTTCACTACTTCACTGCCATTCCTATTATGCATCTCTCTAACTCCTGCACTACCAATGCCAGTGCCAACAAGACATTTGGCATTGACAAATGCTTGTTTTTGCAGTCAGCTACAGACCCACTCAAGTGTTACTTGACTGTTGGACCATAATGTTATTTAACCTAAAGTAAGGCTACGTATTAGCTTGTAATTTGTACCATGATGGTGTGTAACCAAATCTACAGGTATGTTGTTGTAAAAGGTCTAGAAGTATTGTAATTGTACCACTTGGTGAGGAACCTTTGCAAATGAGTATCTTGTTCAAAGGTGTATATCCGATCAATAAAATAAATAAATGAATAAAAAAAGAACCAAATAAATAAATAAATTAAATGTTGCTGAATTCTATGTGATGCCACCTGCTGGTACAGCTTCCCAAGGGTAGTACTCACACTGTTCGGGAGGATTTAACTGTGAAGTGGTCTTATGGGTGCAACCACCCAAAAGACCCCAATAATAAGAGATAGGGTGTTTCAGAGTATGTATGCCCAATCACAGCAAGGGGTAGATGTGACTCCCCTTCACAAAAGTGGGACCATGACAGAGGCAGGAAACTACAGACCTGTCAGTCTGACCTCTGTGGTAGGGAAAGTGATGGAGTCACTTCTGAAGGAAAGAAGAGTTGAGTACCTAGAGGCCAGTGGGGCACAGGACCCAAGGCAGCATGGGTTCACTGCAGGAAGGTCATGTCAGATGAATCTAATAGATTTATTTGACTGGGTGACCAAAGTAGTAGACCAGGGAGGGGCTGTGGACATGGCCTACCAAGACTTTAGCAAGGCATTTGACACAGTCCCACACAAAAGATTAATAGTCAGATTAGCCAGCCTGGGAGTGGGTCCCAGGGTGGTAGCCTGGGTAAAACATTGGCTGCACAACAGGACACAGAAGGTAATTGTAAATGGATCCACTCTGAAGAAAGAGGGGTTACTAGTGGGGTACCGCAGGGTTCAGTATTGGGTCCAGTCCTTTTTAATGTCTTCATCAGTAACATTGCAGATGGACTGGAAGGAAAAGTATGCCTTTTTGCAGATGACACAAAGATCTGCAACAGGGTAGATACACAAGGAGGCGTGGAAAGGATGAGAAGGGACTTGGCAAGGTTGGAGGAATGGTCAGAAGTATGGCAGCTAGGATTCAATGCAAAGAAGTGCAAAATAATGCACCTGGGAAACAAGAACCCAGGGGAAGAATACACAATGGGGGGGGGAGTAGTAACAACAACAAAAAAGGAAAGGGACCTGGGGGTAATCATATCAGATGACCTTAAGGTTAGCAAGCAATGTGAGAAGGCAGTAGGGAGGGCTGGGGGTATACTGGGATGCATAGGGTGAGGTATCAGCAGCAGAAAACAGGAAGTTGTTATCCCGCTGTACAGACAGTTGGTGAGACCCCATCTGGAGTACTGCGTCCAGTTCTGGAGACCCCATCTCCGCAAGGACATAGACAGGATAGAGGCAGTCCAGAGGAGGGCAACTAAACTGGTGCAGGGTCTGCAAGAAAAGCCGTATGAGGAGAGACTAAAGGAGCTTAACATGTATACCCTTGAGGAAAGAAGGAGGGGGGACATGACAGAAACTTTTAAGTACCTCAGTGGAATCAACAAAGTCCAAGAGGGTAGCATCTTTCAGAAAAAGAGGCGTTGCAAGAACAAGGGGACACGATTTAAAGATAGAAGGGGCAGTTCAGGGGCAATGTGAAGTATTATTTCACAGAGGGTAGTGGATGCATGGAACAGCCTTCCTGAGGAGGTTGTGGGGTCTAAAACTGTGGGAGAATTCAAGAAAGCATGGGACAGACATTAGGCAATTCTTGTGGGGGGTAGGAAGAAATAGGCTGTTGGTTAACTAGGATCTGCGGCCTATCCTGTAGGTAGGGAAATGGGCAGACTAGATAGGCCAAGCGGTCCTTGTCTGCCATCAAAGTCTATGTTTCTATGTTTCTATGTTTAAGATATCCCAGGAGGGAGCTCCACTGGGCAGATGTAGCCACAGAGAAGGTACAGTCTCCAGAAAGCTGCAGCCTTGTCCTGGGAACCACAAATAGGTCACCCTTAGGAGACCGGAGAGAGTGAGCAAGGCAGTGTGAAACCAGGAGGTCTTGCAGATAGTCAAGTTCCAGACCGAGTAGGGCGTTACAGGCCAGTAATCCAACCTTAAAGGCAATCCTCCACCTTATCGGTAGCCAGTGCATTATGCAGAGTGCCAGCATAATATGTTCAAATCTGGAACACCCTTTAATAGCCTGGGTGCCGTGATCTGCACCAGCTGCAGGGGGCAGAGATTTCCTATCCAAAGCCCCAAGTACAAAGCATTGCAGTTTTCCAATCTCGACATGACAAAGGCACGTATAAGAGTGGCAAGGTCATCAGAGTGTACTGGGAAGGGATCCGGGCAATGTTCCTTAAAATGGTAGAAACCACTTTGAATAATGGCTGACATCTGAACATCAAGTGTCAGGTTATCATCAAGTACAACACCTAGATCCCTAATCCATCTGGAGGAAGTCAGGGAAGAGTCATCCAGTCTTAGACTAAGATCACTCCTCAGCACCTCTCCACCTCGCTGACAACCCAGCTTCACCAGCAACACCTCCATCTTGTCTGGACTGAGTTATAACCAGTTTCGAGTCATCCAGACCTGGATCTCAGCCAGGCAGGTGTTAAACACAAAGACTGCAGTCTGACACTCAGGCGCACAGGGCAGGTATAGCTGGGTGCCATCAGCATAGCAATGAAAACCCAAGTCATACCACCTGATAAAGCCTCCCAAGGGCAGCATATACTGTACACCGTGTACAAGAGAGGCTGCAGGACAGAACCCCATGAAACTCCATAGAACAGGGGCACCTGGCTAGATGAGGATAACCCCATCACCACCCTTTGCACTCTGTCCATGAGTTAGGACCTAAACCAGCTGATAAAGTTGCCAGTTAGTCCATACCAGTTCTGCAGGTGATCCAACAACACCTCTTGGGTCATGGTGACTAACACTGGAGAGAGACTGAGGAGAATAAGAATAGATTGTTCTCTCATATTCCTCACTGTAAGGCGATCGTTAGACACCCTCACTAGGGCACTCTCTGTACTATGCTAAGGTCTAAATTCAGACTGGAATAACTCAAAAATGGCAAAGGATGTGAAACAAGCCTCAGGCAGACCAGCCACCACGTTCTCCAAAAGTTTCCCTACAAATGCAAGGTTTAAGACTGGTCTGTAGATGGTGAGGCAGTCCGAGTCCAACAATTTTTTTTTTCCCAAGGTGTATCACCAAGACCGCTTTCAAGGCCATTGGGAAGACCCCACCCCTCATTGAACACCAGACCATCTCAGTATCCATAGGTCTAATCAGACCAATACAACTGACCAAAAGTTGAGTTAGACCCAGGTCTAGTTTACAGCAGGTTGAGCATAACTTTAAGACTATCTCACTCACCTCAATCACTTCAACTGGGTCCAACTCACTCCACGCAAGAGGGGTGCCCCTCCATGCCCCTGGTTCGAGCCTGTAATTCAATTGAGCTTCTCTGGAGGAGATATAGAATCTTACAAAGGACACTTTGTCCACAAAGAACAGAGCAAACTCTTCACACCCAGTGCTAGAACTAGCTCTCCCCAGATGGAGACAGGCTGGGTATAACAACCCATCTACTGTGCGGAAGAGTCATGCCAGTCTGTTCCTTGCTGTAGCAATGCACTAGCAAATGGGCAGGAAGGAGGGGTGGAAGAACAATGGGGAATAATAAAAACTGCCATCACAGAGGTAACAAGCCTTTGTGTGAAGCAAATAAACAAAACAAAATGATGTAAGAAACCACTATGGTTCTCAAAGGCGGTGGCAGTAAAGGTTCAAGAGAAAAAGAAAGCATTCAGAAAGTACAAGGAATCACAGAAGGAGCAGGACAGATAATTGTATCAGTTAAAGCAAAAGGAAGCTGGGAAGACAGTCAGAACAGCAAAGGCCTGAACTGAGGAAAAGATAGCCAACTCAGTTAAGAAGGGGGATAAAACTTTTTTTAGGTACATCAGGGAGTGAAGGAAGACTAAGGGAGGGATAGTGAGGCTTAATAAAGGGGAAGGGGTGGGCAGAGGGTGACTGTGAAAAGGCAGAGATACTAAACAAATATTTTTGCTCAGTATTTACAAATGAAGAGGGGGAGGTACCTAAAACAAACAATAGAAACACTCTGGATACAGACGTTGAGACCAGCCCATTTACAGAAGAAAGGGTTCTGAAAGAACTCTTAAAACTGAAGATGGACAAAGCAATGGGGCCTGATTTGATTCATCCCAGAATTCTAAAAGAACTAAGGGTAGAACTAGTGACACCACTGACTACCCTCTTTAACAAATCATGGGAGGATGGGGTGGTACCTGAGGACTGGAGGAGGGCAGATGTGATTCCCCTTCACAAAAGTGGGAGCAGAGCAGAAGCAGGAAACTACATACCAGTTAGTTTAACCTCAGTGATAGGGAAAATGATGGAATCACTTCTGAAGGAAAGAACTGTCGAGTACCTAGAGGCCAGAGGGGCACAGGACTCAAGGCAGCATGGATTCACAGCAGGAAGGTCATGCCAGACAGATCTAATAGATTTCTTTGACTGGGTGACCAAAGTAGTAGATCAGGGAGGGCTGTGGACATGGCCTACCTAGACTTTAGCAAGGCATTTGACTCAGTCCCACACAAAAGATTAATATACAAGTTAGCCAGCCTGGGAGTGGGTCCCAAGATGATAGCCTGGGTAAAGAATTGGCTGGAGAATTTGACACAGAGGATAATAGTAAATGGAGTCCACTCTGAAGAAAGGGGAGTTACTAGTGAGGTGCGCAGGGTTCAGTATTAGGACCGGTCCTCTTCAATGTCTTTGTAAGCGACATTGCAGAGGGACTGGAAGGAAAAGTATGTCTCTTTGCAGATGACACAAAGATCTGCAACAGAGTTGATGCACAAGGTGGGGTGGAAAGGATGAGAAGGGACTTGGCAAGGTTAGAGGAATGGTCAAATGTATGGCAGCTTAGATTTAATGCTAAGAAGTGCAAGGTAATGCACCTGGGAAACAAAAACCCAGGGGAAGAGTACACAATGGGGGTGAGATACTAACAACAACAAAAATGGAAAGGGACATGGGAGTAGTCATATAAAATGACTTAAAGGTGGGCAAGCAATGTGAGAGGGCAGTAAAGAGGACTGGGGAGATACTGGGATGCATAGGGAGAGGCATCACCAGTAGAAAACAGGAAGTTGTTATTCCTCTGTACAGACAGCTGGTGGGACCCCATCTGGAGTACTGTGTGCAGTTCTGGAGACCCAATCTCTGCAAGGACATAGACAAGATGAAAGCTGTCAGAGGGGCAATAAAATGGTGCAGGGTCTGCACGGAAGACATATGAAGAGAGACTAAAGGAGCTTAATATGTATAGCCTCGAGGAAAAGAGGAGAGGGGACATGATAGAAACATTCAAGTACCTCAAGGGAATCAACAAAGTCCAAGAGGTAGCATCTTTCAAAAAAAGTGTGCAAGAACAAGGGGCACAATTTGAAGATGGGGCAGCTCAGAGGTAATGTAAGGAAGTATTTTTCACAGAGGGTTGTGGATGCATGGAGCGGACTTCCGGAGGAGGTTGTGGAGTCAAAAACAGTGGTTGAATTCAAGCATGCATGGGACAGCCATAAGGCAATTTTAGGGGGTGGGGGTAGAAAGAAGTAGGCTGCTGGTTAACTAGGATGTGCAGCTTATCCATTAGGTAGGGAAATGGACAGACTGGGTGGGCCAAGCAGTCCTTATCTGCCGTCAAATTCTATGTTTCTATGTTTAATCTCCGTCACAAAAAATATGCCTATTTTCAGAAGGTTGCCCTTTGATAGAAAAATATAATGTGACCTCAAAGCCAATTTGTCCTCCAACAAGATGGATCTCCTCCAGCAATGCTCCAGCCTCCTGCCCTTAATCTTCAACACCCAGTAAGGTTCAGTGGGAAATGAAGGCACCTAGCAGTAAAGGGAGTAATAAAGTAGTGTGTGGGGTATTCAGTCAGACAATTGATGGTGAATAGTGTGGAGAGAATGATGTGTGGGGATGGGGCCATAAGGGGAGGACTGATGCCTTCCCGGTGCATTAGCCCTTAATGATAAGGCCAAGATGAGGAGGATATTAGATGGGATGAGGGTGGTGCCATATGTTCTAGTACACTTGGGTACAAAAGATGTGGCAAACCACAGTCTGGAGGCTGCTAAGTCCAACTTCCAATGGCTAAAGAGGTAGCAGAAAGGGAAGGCAGCCACACTGCACTTTTTGTAGGTGCTGCCTGCATGGGACAAGGAAAGGGAAGGGTGAGGCAGGAGGAAACTGAGGTAGTCAATGCCTGGTTAATAGGTGCCTATCAGTGGATGAATATCAGTGGTTTAAAGTTGAACCCGGGAAAGACTGAGGTTATGGTGGTGGACCCTGGTCGCAGGGTTGAGGGTTTAGGGATTAGGTCCCCCTCTGGATTATTCCTTGGGGTAGATCACATCCCTACCTCTGATCGGGTGCGTAATCTTGGTGTGGAGCTTGACACTGGCTTGACCCTCCACTATCAGGTGTCTGCAGTAGTCAAGACTTCATTTTTTCATCTGAGAAACATCTCCAGGATTAAGCACCTGGTTCCACCAGACGATTCGCAGGTTTTGGTCCACGCCTTTGTGACATCTCATCTTGATTATTGCAACTCCCTTTACCTAGGGCTTGCTGGGGTTGATATCCGCCGCTTGCAGCTTGTGCAGAATGCTGCAGCACGTCTGTTGACTGGGGTGTCTACGAGATCTCATATCACCCCTGTGCTGCGCACTCTGCACTGGCTGCCTATACAGTGGCGGATCACCTTCAAAGTGGGTCTTTTGACCTACAAAGCCCTTCATGGGTTGGGTCCCGACTACCTGAAAGAGCTTCTGGTTCCTTACATCCCTCTGAGACAACTTCGCTCAGCTGACGAGGGGTTGCTGGAGATTCTGAGGGTAAATTTGAAGTTTTCTGGAGCCCGTGCTTTTAGCTTTGTGGCTCTCACCCTTTGGAATTCTCTGCCCCGCCAGCTCCGAGAAAGTTCAACGGTGGATAGTTTTAAGAAGGCCTTAAAGTCTTTTTTATGGAATCATGCATTCCCCGCAGTATTTTAAATTGTTTTATATTTTGTGGTTTTGTTGTTAATGTTTATACTGTTATATGGAATGTCATGATGATTTGTACAGTGCCTTGAAACTTTGAAAGGCGCTTAATCAAATAAATTTTATTATTTTATTATTATTATTATTATTATTATTATTATTATTATTAATGGAATGGTTCTTGGAGGAGGGATATGGATTGTGGGTGATGGGAGACATCTCTGAGTCAGAAGGCTATTCAAGAGGGATGGGATTCATCTCACTAGGGTGGGTGGGGACTGATGCACTGGAGCAAATACTTGACATCTATGTAGAGAGATCTTACACAGAAGGGGGGGTGATGCCAGAGCACCCTAGCAGAGAGGTGGTTCAGGGGGAACATAGCAGAGACTCCCCAAAAATGGGAATAGGATCAGGTAAATCAACTGTGCTAGGGGTGGGGGTCAGGTAGAGAGAGTGAACAGCAACAGTCTAGCTAGTAGAAGGAGTAATGGCTATGCTGGGAAGAAAGGTGATGGAACTAAGAAGGGATCAAGTGAGAGATGAGGGAGTAAGATGGGTACAAAGAGGATGGTTTACTAAATGCCACAAGTTTGAGCAATATGATCAGTTAACTGCAGGCAACAGCAGTAGAGCTAAGTTGGACTTCGCAGCCATCACAGATACTTGGGCCAGTGGAAACAACTATTGGAATCTGGCAGTTTGGGGGATTACCTTGCTTTAAAGAGACGGATAGTGCTAAAGGAGGGGGAGTAGCCTTTTATATTAAGGAGGGGATCTGTGAGCTTGTTGTCAGAGCAAGTAGGTAGCCAGAGGCAGACAGAAGATTGTGACTAGGAGGGGTATTAGAAGTGTAGAGTCTGCAAGATATATTGGGAACTTCAGTAAGGGCATAAAGGTGCAGTTTTCTGACCTGAGTTCAGAAGAAGCTAGGTAAAACTGATCCCTCAAAGCATGATGACAACAGAACAAGAGGACTGCATCTGCAAGGGTGTCCAAAGAAAGACCATGAGATCACAGAAGGCTCTTGAAGGAACATCAGGTTACAAGTAGAGCACTTTTTAAAGGGTGATGCAAGATTGTAAGTAAATCCTAGAGACACCCTAACTTGGGTAGCCTTTTATTACAAACTGTAATTGTAATCCATGCATGTAAACCTAATTGGGTTAGTCATATATTGTAAATTGGTAATTTGAGGAAGGTACATTGATAAGGAGGACATAAGGATACATTTACATGGGAAGCAATATTAATAGTATGAGTAGTTATTATGTAGTGCCCAAGGTAACAAGCATTTGTCAATGCAAAATGTAGCTTGTTTGTATTTGTATTAGGTGTGACCTGCAGGTCAGCTCCCATGGGTGTTACAGGAAGTGGAGGCTCCTAAGTCATGCTATACTATCCAGGCAATCTGATTACCCCAGGCAGTCTGAATTAGACCACCTCCTAGTCCACTGCAAGCTTTACTTATAAAATGCATGGCCAAGTATAACTCACAGAACAAGACAGACAAAACAGAGACCCTCTTGTTCAATCTTGGTGATTGAATTTGTACATTAAAAGGGAAAAAAAAATCATTCCTAGTCACATATAATGATTCACCAAAAGCTTAACTAACATATGTGTAAGATAAAAATGTTTGTTTGTTGACCGATGGTGAGGGAGCTCAAGCCAGAGAGAGCAGGAGAGAGTGAGGCAGATGGAGAGTATTCTCTCCTCAGTCTGTGGCAGAGTCATTGGTTGCAAGCACAGACTACATTTCTGTGAAAGGAAAGTAACAGATGTCGCCTCTACCAAGAAAGTCATCCACCTTCTCCTGAGTGCATCTGACAGACAAATGAGATGGCAGGGAGTGGCATGACGCCAGTGCCAAAATGAACGCAGCTAGTATTGACATTGTTGAGGTGGAGGCAGGGTGGTGAATGTAAAGGGAGGTATGGGGATTGCTTCTGTATCTGGTGTCAGCTTAGAACTTCAGAGGTTAGTGCAATGTGGCTGTTTTGTGTTGAGACTGGTGGTGAGGTTACAGGATGCTGTTCCTGTATCTGAGAACAAGGTGTGACTTAAAGCTGCTGCTGGGTATTTCTTGGTCAGGTCATCGTTGGGGGAGGGGGCGGTGGCTCTTAACTGTCACCACTCCCAATGGTTCCCTGGCATGTTGGCTGAGGAGCTTTTGAGGTAGAATGATATCACAGCCAGAAGGAGATTGGAGGTGAGAGAGAGATGGGGAATGTCATAAAGCCAATCCGCTGTTTGCTGACTGGCGTTATGCAAATGAAATGGATGAAAAGCTCTCTCATAGGAGCACTTCATTCATTTCAACTACACAAAGTTTCTGCCCATAAACTGAACCACTGTCATGCTTTGCTTGCATAATTATTGGCCTGTCAAGGACGAGCACAACACAGCTTAACCTGCATTAACCTTGTCAGTAACACACCTGAGAAATGTCGTTCTCTGTAGTAAAACATTTCTTGCACAATGGGAGGGCTTGCCCAAGGTTCAATCTGGGGAATAGCTCCTCCCACAGCCTCTACATAAGCCCTTCTCTAACACACCTTCCTTGCTTAGGGAGTGTTTTTTTCACCAGGCTATTGCATGGCTTTTGTGGCTGTGCTCGTTTCATACACTTCTGCTGCCTGGTTTGTTCTTTTCTCTCTCTCTCTCTCTCTCTCTCTCTCTCTCTCTCTCCTTCCCCCACCTCCCTGTGTCCTGTGCTTCCCCTTGTTTCCTCTGTCTTTTTCCCCACTACTGGCTCCTCCTTGCTCCCCTTCCTCTGTACTAGGGCTTCCTGTCTCTCCCTCCATTTGTTGGGGGGTGTTTATCAGCCCTCCTGATGGTTGCCTCCTGTCCCAGCTTTTTCCGTGTCTTGTACACCTTCTGTAGCATCATCACCCCTGCCAGTATAGGCCACTGCCAATGCTGGCATTTCCCAGTACCTGGCCAGTCTTCCCACTTGTTCAGCTGCTCCTGACCGCTCCTCATCTCGATCCCTGCAATCCATTCAATACAGTGCACATTCTCACCGTTTCTTTCTGGATCTTTCCCTGACGTCCCTCCTGCTACTCGGCAGCAACAGGACTCTACTGCTGGTACCAACGGCTGCTCCATAAGTGATTTCCTGTACTACTTTCTGGCCATCTTCACAACTCATGCTCCCTGTACCTACTCCCACAAACTATTTAGTAACCCAGCACAGCTTCCAATTAATTGGTGTTCAGCACTCCCATTCATGCACCTCTCTCCGTATGTGCATTACACACACGAAGTGGTGCATGGCTCCATGATGTTGCTTTGTGACTTGTATTTCTACACTGATTCTCATTTGGTTTGCTACCTCAAGGGAACAGAGAGCAAAAGCCCATTCAATGTTTATTTTCATATCTGCTTCATTTCGTAAGTACCCTTTCCATTGTTCAAGGTATACCGGGGGGAGAGCTTTTGGCACTTCTATGTAGTTAAACGGCATGACCGTTTTCTCCCTTTGGCTGTCCCATTCTCTACCAACTGACCAGCCGTTGTGCAAATTACTCAGCCTGCAACAGAAATTAGAGCTTCCTCACAGCTTTTCCTGTACCCTATTGGTGACCTGGCCTTCCTCAGCAACTGGACGGTCCCATCAGAACTACAGCTTCACATCACTAATTCGATATTCAGCGGCCAACCTCCGCATATTATTTCCTAGCTTTCTCTTTCTACTGCACTCAAGAGCATGTTCCCTTTTACCTGCATCGTCTGTGCTTACCATACCCTTCTTGTTTCATGTTTCTCATTCCTTTTACCTACAACTTCTCGTACTACTTATTTCTTTCTTGTCCTGTACCAGCTCCATTACTACTTCTCTTCTACAGCAGTGTTATGCGTTGGCCAGCCCATACCAGCAGTATTCCAGACTCTTTCCCTAACTGGCACTTTCTGAGGTGCCGAGTGACATTAGGTTTCTCCTGTCTACCAGGGATGGGATTCCATTTCAACCACTACCACCAAAGATGGAAGCTATGTCTACATTCCACTGAGTCACACCATATTTTCACTGTTTCATACCAGTTGCTGCTTCCCTTCAGGAATGGAACTCCCTCCCACTTACCATCTCGACGTCCTCTGGCCCTAACTCTGATGGACAGCATTGAGCGAAGGTTCGCTTGCCCCAATGACCTGGGATGGGAGCCATATTTACCACCTATGAACTGATATCATACCTTCTCTACCTCATACCAGGTGCCACTTTCCTTCAGGAATGGAACTGCATCCTACTTACCACTTCGACATTCTCCATCCCTAACTCTTCTGGATAGCATCAAGTACAGATTATCTCGCTCAGACTACCAGGGATGGGAGCTATGTCTCCAATCTACAGACTTATGCCATACCTTCTCTACCTCATGCCAGTTGCAGCTTCCCTTCAGGAACGGAACTTCCTCTTACCTACCAATCTGACATTCTCCATCACCAACTCTGCTTGGCAGCATCAAGCATAGGTTAGCTCATCCCGACTACCAGGGATAGGAGTTCTGTCTCCATTCTGCAGACTTCTACCATACCATCTCTACCTCATGCCAGTAGCCACTTTCCTTAGGAAATGGAACTCTCACACTCAGCATACTGTCATCATTTTATTTATGCTGCTTTGCTCCCCACCATGCACTTCTGCTGTCCCTGAGTCCACAGTCTACTGCTTCATCCTATATGTTCTCTGCTGATACCTGGCTGCCACTCTCTTCAGGAACAGGACTTTGCCCATCTTGCTTCTCCTTCTTACCTTGTCTGCAGCCTTGACCCATTGTCCTATCTGCTGACTTCCATGGCCAGGAGCCATTTTTGCAATGTACTGTCTCCACTACTTGCATCTCCACCACTGCAGCTGGCCACTTCCATTCTGGAACGGACCTTCTTCAATCAAGTTCTCTCATCATTCTACTTTTTCTAGCTGAATCCAGTCTGGATCAGCTTATCTCGACTGTCCCATCTGGGCACATGTCCCTCTATTCTGCTGCTTCACATGTGTTTTCTTCACCTGCTACCCAATGCCTCAACCTGGTTCTGGGCCTCCTACTTCAGCGTGTGGCTTCGACTGTGGAACCTGCACCTCTTCAACTCGTCTCCTCCATCCTGCCAGTTTGCCACTTTCTTTCAATCATGGGACCCTTCTGCATTTGAATGACTACACTCGCCATCCCACTCTTCCATGACCCTTCGTTCTCTAGCTCCTTTGGCCTCCTTCCCCCCTTATATGGATCCTGCTGGCTTGTCCATTCCCTCTCTCACTCCAGGTCGACTGCCTCATGGACTTCCTTGCTACTGGTCCCCCATCCAGCTGCTGTACAAACTTGTTTTCTTTTGCAGATTTGGGTCCTTGTCCTTCATCGCTCCAGAACCTTCCATCATTTTCTAGCTATTTCCTGCCTTCATCTGATATGGGACTCCTGTTGCTCATGGTGCTTGGCTTGGCTCCTTGGCCTTCCATGGTTCATCATCTGATGCCTTGCTTCAACTTTCCTGCTATTGGTTGCTGTTCGCTGTGGAACCGACCCAGTCCCATACCTTCCTGCTCTGGATGTCTTCTGGCTTCGCCTAGCCCTTGCCTTCCTCTGCTTACTCCTTCAGTTCCTCAGGATCCACTCTGGACATCTTTCCCATTTCTAATGTCTGCCTTCTCTTCTTTGCCTTGTTGACTCAGGGCTTTGTACTGTTTGCTGTGACTTGTTTGGGCTTTGTAGCCTATCTCTGATCAATATTCCTAACCAGTCATCTGCTTTCCGTATGAGCCATCCTCTACTTCTACTCCAGCCCTTCTAACAGTACCTTTTCACTACTCATTCAATCATTAATTCATTACTCTGAAGCAATACTATTGCCAGCAAACATTCCTTGGCTCACATGCCCCATAGACTCTTACATTATCATAGAGTCGCATGCTGCTAAACCAGTTCTTCACAACCATTCATGGAATCCCATTTGTCTGGCAATAGGAAGATCCCCTCCCTCTCTATTGGATATTCCCTCTGATGCCTGTCCATCCAATCACCATGACTTCCCTGGATGCCTCGTCTCATTGGCTATCCTCATACATGGACTGGATTTAAATCCTTCTGCTATACTCAGACTTCATAATCAGCATCACTTCTACAGATAGTGGGAATCACAAGATAACCCATTCTACTATGGACATCATCCATTTTACCTTCTGCCACCTCATACTTCACCAATGACTCTAATGACCAAGTTTCTTGACTTCTACGTCCTAACAGTCATTGCTAGTTTTAGGCATTTTGCAGATATTGCCCAGAATATTCGTTATGGGATCCCCACAGCTAGCTGATTGCTGACTCATGCTATCCAAACCTCAATTTCACTCCCAGACATTCCTTATACTTTTATCCGCACCTTGTCACTTAGCACCTTCAGCCGTGTCAACTGTTCTTCCAGCAGACCCTTCAGCTTCTTCTTCTCAAAGTACCTTCATTAATCTTTACAATAAAGACAGAGAACTGGCTCTCCTGAATTCTATCTGGCAATCTGTAACAGCAAAGATGAATTCACCAACTCAGTATTGCATCCCAATCAGTATAAATCAGCTGTAGCATTAAATCCTATGGCATCCTGCATTTATCGATCTCATTAACAATACAGCTTACAGACTCTCTCATCCACCCCATGCTTCTCTCATGTACTTCAGCATCTGGATTACCGTAAACTTAACCACCTATGCCACCACAGTGCATCTCCTAAATAATCACACCACAGTAATACCCACACTTACTTCAGGCAGTGTACCAGCAGAAGATTAAGTATAAAGTCATGAACATCATGATCAAAGAAGCCATCTCTTCCTTATTCTGAATTTCTAATGATTTCCCATTTACATTAGGCTACTATCTGGACGGCTCCGTAAATCGTCGTCTAGTGATTTACTAATCACTTATGGCATTACTCACATCAGGCAGTAAAACTCCTCTATTCATTTTACTCTGGGATGCTTAGCTAGTGACTTTTTGCTCACTGATCTATTCTTTACCTTGAAACTGCCTCAAATATCAAGCCTTATACGAATTGGAGCAGTCACTCATAACTTTACTAATCATCCCAACTACCACAGTGTAATGCCTGTTTTTTTTTTTTGATCAATCAAATCTTGCTCTCCTGACTCATAATGCCCACACAATCCCCTGGACATCCATCCTTTGTCACTTGGAAACATGGTCTACATTAGCTCTTCTTTAACTGGATCTGCTTTACTCAATAGGATTTTGCCACCTCTACGGAAAGATGTACTCTTCATCTTCAGGATCACCATTCAGGCTGTATCATCCTTGGATTGAGAATGAACCATCCTCTCCCAGGCACTCAAAGACTATTCTACAACTTCTACTGTATGGATGTTTCCTTAGCAACTCCTTGTACACATACAGAGTTCCTAGCCTTCAGACTATACCCTTCATTCAAACCTCTCACAAGTTGGATCATTCACCAATGACTTCTTCTACCATTGCATTTTCACCATTCCTAGTTTAGTACCTTATCGATCCGGTCATGGTCCCTCTGCCTATTACAATTCCATTGGACAAGCATCATTCATCATCCTGGAAACTTGGACTTCCTTCATCCTCTTTCACTTGGATTTACTTCATACTTAGGAATCTATCACTCATTCAGATCAGATCTCCTCTTCAACCTCAGGATCATCATGCGATCAGCATCATTCACGGATTGAAGATGGATTATCATCTCTCCAAGCAACTCACCAACCTCAAATTAGCTATGGTTACTAGAACCTAGGTCCTTCTCTATTTAGTATGCCCAGAGGGACGGGCGGACCTCCGGCCATGGGTCCTCAGAGGTTTCCTTCACCTGGAGGGTTTTCCTTTCATGAGTGCCAGGGGTCATACTCTCCATGAGTTGGAGGAAGTATCTTTTCAGGCCTTCTATTCCCTACAAATTACTGCCTACCTACAAATTACTACCTATCTACCTACTACTCAAGAGTGGGAATAGAGTAAAGCCACAAAAAGTATTACAAGTTACACATGCACTATATACCCAATCTCTCCTTATTGCTATTCCACAAACATTGAATGGGAGAGCTTGCCCGAGGTTCAATGTGGGGAATAGCTCCTCCCACTACCTCCCTTGCTTAGGGATTATTTTTTCATCCACCTCCATTCCCTCCTTCTCCTCCTTCTCCAGCGCTCTTCTCACCCTTGCTCACGGGCCTTCTATTGCCTACAAATTACTACCTACCTACAAATTACTACCTGTCTACCTACTTCTCAAGGGTGGGAATTGAGTAAAGCCACAAAAAGTACTACAAGTTACACAAGCACTATATATACCATCTCTCTTTATTGCTATTCCACAAACATTGAAGCAGAAGCAATGTAAAAATACCAAGGGGGAATTTTGCATGCGACATTTAACACCTAAAAGAACTAGTTTAATAGACTCTGTCATTACATGGAGCCCATTACAGCAGCTAGCTGCTTCAAGTTCTGCATTGCAAAGTTAGTCTCCAATAAACTCCCGTCTGAACGTTCTTGTGTACTCTAGGCCTATTAATGCTATGTCACCAGTGGCGTTTGTTCTAGTTTTTTTTCTCCTGCCATAACACAGGCTAAAGGTGTTTCGTCCACAACAAAGCACAGTCCTGGCAGACATGATGATTTAAATAGGCTAAAATACCTGAAGTCCTGCTTTGTTTCTACACTTTGTGGCTAAATATGTACTCCCCGGAGGTGAAGGGGGTATGAGTGAGTCTTTTAAGTACCTCACAGGAAAGAACAAGGTGCAGGTGAATACTACTGTATTTTTCAAAGAAAAAGATGCTCAAGGATGATGGGGCACATGATGAAATGGGAGGGAGGGAGGGAGGTTCAAAGGGAACATAAGGAAGTACTTCATTACAAAGAGGGTGGTGGACAAGAGGAACATCCTGACAGCAGAGGTTGTGGGGGCAGAAATGTACAGGTTTCAAAAATGCTTGGGATAGGCATAGAGGTTTACTGGTTCTGGGGGAGCAGAAAAAGCTAATTCCAGCAGAGCATAAGGGAGCCCAGTTTTTATGGTAATGGGGCACACTGTGGGCCAAAGACCCTTATCTGATGACAATTTCTTTGTTTCTCTGTTTATAGTTTCACTGGAAATCATACTGGCCTCATCCTAAGACAGGACTCCAAACTAATCACGTTGAGCACTGAAGATATGCCCCCTCAGTTCAGACCCTACTAATGAGAATATCTATATTCTCATGGGCATGTTGCTAGTTTTAGCTGCACACATGTTCCACACTGCCTGGTTGAGATGCAACATTCCTGCCTGTCCTGTAGTTCATGGGGTTCTCTGTGGGAAATCAGCTTCAAGGTTAATAGTAACACTAGCGATATTTCACACAAAAAGGGCTCCCGTATCTCCCCAAATCAAAAATGCCATAGGAGAAAAATGGCAAGGCCAGAATCTGTCTCTCCAGCAGCCCCATCACCTTTTGTTAAACTATGATAATGGGAGGGCTAAAGCCCGAGGTTCAATGTTGGAGGATAGCTCCTCCCACATTCCTCTTATAGGCCAACCATCCACAGCAGTTATCTGCGTAGTGCATTGTGATTCAGCAGTGCTCTGGGCTCCTGTGTGGCACATGGGCCGAGACTCCTTTCTTTTCTGCTCCTCCTTTTGTTCCCCTTTGCATCTCTCTGTTGGTTCTGTTTTGAATTATTTATCTTTTTTTGGCATCTCCTAGTCCCGCTACTACCTGCCACTTTCTTACACTGCAAACTTCTGAGGTGCCACTGCTGGTCTGCTGCTCATGCCAGGCTACCACCCCCTCCTATCTGGTGTCTGTTTCCCCTGTTGTCTGTTTTTCCTCCACTCTGCCCCGTACCTCGAGTGCCACTCCCCTCCTGTGTCACCAGCTCCTGTGGATTGTCTCTTTATTCTGGGCCTCATTTCCATTGAGGCAGCCACCCCATCTTTCCTCCTTTCCGGGGTGTGGCATCATCCCCACTGCACCAGTCATGGAGCCACTGCATGATACTCCTCTCCTGGCATTGCATCCCCATGTTGCCCACTCCCTGTTGTACTTGTGTCTGACTCTATTACTTTACTGAGTCCCTGCCTGTGTATTTCCTTCTCTTTCATGTGGACTCATACTGGATTATTTATGACAAGTGGGCTGTGGTTCTTCATGCTCATCTGGCCCCCTGCCCTGCCATTTGTATTTGTCTGTGCCTTATGCTGTCCTGCTGTCATGGAACTCTGCCCCATCAAAGTACTGTCTTTGATTTTTTTTTTTACTCATAACATTGAACCACTGTTTCCTCCTACTGCTTCCTGCAAACAGAGGTTCTCATTGCTGCCTTTTTCCCATGGGCACCCTGAACAATTGGAATGTTATACCTCAGCTGTGTCGGTCCGGCTTATTTAATTTCCCCTTACTGCTCACCCAGGGCACAGACTGGATTTTGCTAAAGGGGTGAATTTAACCAGAAAGCTGTACAAGGACCATTTACAACTCATACTGGACTGACACTTATGCTTCTGATGGGTCCAGGGGAGTGGTGGATGCAATTTTCCCAACACACATTTCCATCCACTAGGGCAGCACACTGCATTATGTCATTATTTTGTCTGGAGACAATTTAATTACCCCTCCTTTTTCTACCTGGCAGAGTCTTTTGCTAGCTATTATTTACTCCGCGAGATGCACCATGAAATTTGATTGGCCTGATATGATCACATTGCACAGCATTCTTCTAGCACAGGACACACAGAGCTGATGTTTCACTCTATCCCCATTCCTGTGGTGTGCATGTCCTGTGCATTCCTTTCCCCATATGTACTGTGGTTGCATATACCTGAGATTGCCTCTGCATGTATCTACTCCTGTCCTTTTATTCTACTGCCAATGACTGGTACCGGCTCTCACACGGCTTTGCCTGTTTGGAGCGCAGAGGTCTCTCCTATCCATCAGCCTGCAATTGAATCCATGTTGTACTGTAGTTCTTCATTCTGAGCCCTCTTTTACATAATTTACCCTGTTCTGCACTGTCCAATCAAACTAATGGAGTACTCCGCTGCTGGAGATTGCTGATCAATGCTGTCTTAGTTGCTGACTGCATTCCGTCTTACTCTTCCCAGCCATCCCCTGGCCTGTCTTGCCCTCCCTTCTTTTATCCCGTGGCATTTTGTCCACCCTTGCTGTCTCTTCCTGGGCTCCCCCCTCCCTCTGATCTCCCCTCATACCCTGTACATTGTCCTATGCTCCCCAGGTTTTCCTTTTGGGCCTTTCGCTCCTCATACCAGCATTCTGTCCCCATTTACGATCCTTCTCCCACCCTAATGTGTGCTACCTCTACCCCTAGTGTGGAACATCTACCCTGCCCTCCTGCCTACCTGGCTTCTGCTAACTTCACATGGATCATTACCCTTACAGCCTACTCAGCCTCAATCATTCACTGCATTCCATCGCTACCAGCATGCTCTTTCCTGGATTACTCTAACTCCCCCCTACTGACATTCCTGATGACTTCCTCCTCATGTTATCCCACTCTGCCTTGCTGCCTTCTCCTTCATCTTGCCTCACTGTTTTCCTACCTATAGCTACACATCCAGCTGCCCTTTCCTTGTTCAGCCCATACCGGCAGTTTTCAGGACTCTGTCCCTAACTCATACCTTCTGAGGCACTGAGTGAAGGTATGCTTGCCCTCTGTAGTGGGGATGGAATCCCGTTACAATCACTACTTTCTACTTCTTATAGATCTGACATCCTTCATCCCTAACTCTGCCTGGTGGTATTAAGGGAAGATTAATTTACCCCAATTACCAGGGATGGGAGCCATGTCTGCAATCTACTGTTTCATCATTATGCATTCTCTATCTGATACCGATTGTTGCTTCCCTTTGGGAACAGGACCACTTTACCCATTTGCCTACAGCATCCTACCTCTACCTGACGGCATCAAGTAAAGTTCGTCTCACTTCAGCTACCAGAGATGGGAGCCTGTGTCTGCAAATTGACTGCATCAGCCTTCTGCATTCTCCACCTGATACCCATTTGCTGCTTCCCTTCTGGAATGGGCCCATTTTACCCCATTTGCCTTCACTGTCCTCTGCCTGGCGACTTTGAGGGAAGGTCACCTCGCACCGACTACCAGGGATGGCAGCCATGTCTGCAATCTACTATGTCATCCTTATGTATACACTTCCTGATACCCAGTTGCCACTTTCCTCCAGGAATGGGACCAGTGTACCCACTTGCCGTCCACATCCTACCTTATCAGTCTAGATCCTGCACTTCCATGGACTCATTGTGCTTGTCCCCACTTCGGCCTCCTTGTGCTTTCAAATTGGACTACACCAGTTCATTCCATCTCTACCTCCATTTAGTTATCCTGCCTCCTGGACTTCCCTGCTACTGGTCCCCTCCTGACTGCCATGTGAGTCTGCCTTCTCTTCGGAGCTGGGAATCTCATGCCTTATCGCTGCAGCACCTCCTATTCTCTGCACTTGTGGTTCACCATCTTCTTCAGATGTGGGACTCTCATACCTCAACTCCGTAGCACTTGATACCTGGATTCACTTCTTGGTCTTACATGGAACCACCACATGTGGCCTACAGCGGCTGTTACATCCTGATTCAGGTTGCTGTAGTGCTCACCATAGTCCTGTTCCTTCCTGCACCTGCTATATCAGTATATCTTGGTGTATGCTGTCATCTTCTAGGCTTCTTCCTTCAGTCTGCAGACATCCATCCAGACTTTCCCTCCATCCTTGGGTCAGCTACCTTCTCCTCGCTGCTTTGATGGCTCGGGGTTCCTTCTTTTGTGCTGTGGCTTTTTTTGAGCATTTATACATATCACTGGCCAGTATTCCTACCCAGTCAACTACTTTTCCTGTTCATCTATTTCATACTCCTACCTTGGCCATCCTAACAGCTCCCATCCATTACTCTATGGAGAATTTGTTTATTTCACCTGAGGAAAATGTCTAGCAGCATCCCTTGGACAACATGCCTTTCAGACTGTTACATCACCATAGAGTTATCAATACTTCCCAATCATCTCCCCAGGATCAGTTCCAGTATCCCATTCGACTGGAATATAGAAAGATCTCATTCCTCAACCGACTCTACAGGATGCTTCCTATGCATCTTGCTAATTCAAATCTCATAGGATCTAACATTTAGTGGAGCCTTCTCCACTCCTATCTGGAAAAGTGACTTAATTCCTAATGAGATGCACCGATTCCATAATCATCATCGCTGTTACGGATAACGGGAACTGCAAATACTCCGTAGCAGTACTGTCATCATCCATTTTACCTTTTTGTAGCTTTCTCCTATGAGCACTAACACTGTTTGATCATGTTACTCAACTTCTACTTCCTCAGTAGCCATTAGATGTCCTAAGATCTTCCCAGCTACCTTCCCAGAACTCCCATCATTGGGTATCTCATGCCTAGCCACCTTACTAAAGTTACTCTATCTGAGCAACAGTTCTCCAGCCACTAGATGTCACCATACTTCATATAATCATCTACATTCCTTCATCATATTACCATTAATCAGGTTAGCAGCCAATCTAGTGGTCCTTCTAACTTATCCCTCATGTTTCACCTCCCATACTCTCTCCAGCGAAGACTTTCACCAAGAGCAGGCTTCCACTGATTCCTCAGTCTGCATGCCTGCAACCAACCTGGCTGTCTCACTGTCCCAGTCATGCATCTCAACAGGCCTATATCAGACTAAACATCTAGGTACTCCTCGCATTTTACTCCGCTCTCAACTTCCCATTGCCACACCAGTCAATAGACTCCTTCAAAGACCCATTTCTGGGCTTCCTACAGCATTAAGAGAGTGGATCAACCTGTAAGGCATAGCAGTCATGGCTATTTCAGCTAATGTCACTGGCAGTTACCCCACAGCGATACCCATATCTACAGTTTCCCACCAGCAGACCAGCAGCAACCTATTTAAGTATCATTATGGCATCATTATCCAAAACAACTCTCAAATTAATCACACTGAACTTCCAATTATTTCCCTATACATTCAGTTACCATCTCTACTGCATATACCAACCTTCCTTCATTGGTCTAACATCTTCCATGTCCCCCATCCTATCAGGTGCCTGAAGATTCTGTCTAACTCCTTCATCTTCTTCGTGGATACGTACATTGCAACTTAATGCTAATACCAGTGTAACCACCTGTGGATCCTGCACTACACTACTAGGTCACACACCCGCCCTTGGCCAGGCAGTGGAGAGCCCTCACTATTTCTAGCCTACAGGCTCCTCACCTCCCTCAGTTACCATATAGATTCATTGGACTATAAATGCATTGTATTATGTATAAGACAAGGCCTCCCTGAGGTGGCGTACTACCAACTCATATCATGCATTGCTTTAGCTACCAATTGTATCGGTCTTAACCACTCATTAGGTAAATATGTCGATAGCTCTGCCCTGTTTTAGCTACCAAATGTATAGGCATTAACCCGTGCTCATTGTATTTATACTTTGCATGATCGCTCACCCACATTTATTCTGTGCATGCACTGTATGAATATCTATGTTTTATTCTGACCTGGAGCCTTTGGAAACGACTCTATGACTCAAAGGGTTGTAATTCCGATTTCCTAAATAAATAAATAATATAAATAATGCTCACCGCTTAACTCCAAACCTTCAGACTCTAACTTGAATATCAAATCTTAAAAGTCAGATTGTATACCTTATGACTTCTATTCCCTACTCATATGCTATTTACCAAACACTGAATGGGAGGGCTAAAGTCCAAGGTTCAATCTAAGGGAATAGCTACTCCCACATCCCCCTTATAGGCCAGCATTCCACAGCAGTCACCTGCGTAGGGCACTGTGAAGCACCCTCCATCCACCCCTGCCTCCTTCTTCTCCAGCACTCTGCTTACCCTAGGTACTGGGCTTTCTATTCCCTACTCACTACCCAGTTTCCCTACAAAGGGTGGGAATAGAGTAAAGCCAAAAGTAAACTATGTTACACAAGCACTACTGACTTCATATGCTGTTCACCAAAACATTGAAATCTAAGGGAAGAAACAACAGGTACTTGAAGGGGACAGGATCAGTTGTGTTCCAGGACAGTAGCTGCTTTGTGTTGTTTTCACAGGGTTCTTGTGGATTTTACTTGGTAGAAGGTTATTTCTTTTCTTTCTTACTTCTAAGGGGCTAGCAGGGTTTGTTTTGGGGGCTGTTGGAAGTTTGAAAACTGGTTTGGTGGCTGTAAGTGGGCTCATTTGTTGCATGTTTCACTGTGTAACAGGCTGCGCTGGTGGAGGCCTATTTCTTCTGATTTAAAACCTATTTGGTGGGATTCGCTTGGGCCTGGGTATTTGGCTGCTGGGCTTGGAGGGGAGACACAGGGCTGATACACTCTCTCTCGAGTCGGGTGTCTGCCCAAGACCACCCTCCCCACCCCTCCCCAGAGTTCTGTTAATTTATAGGGGAACACCTGCCCTGCAATTGGAGGAAAAGGCTGCAGGTGCAGCTCATGTAGTTCTAGCTGCTGGGGGTTGGATTTAAAGGCTGGGAAAGAGGAGCTTAGGGAGTTGTTCATTTCCCTTATAAGTTTACTGTGTTGTACTGCACTGCACCTAGTAACAGGGTTACCAGTGTACTGTGGGACTGTATCTAAGATTAGTGGGTGACCTGATTAGGCAGTAGGGTGTATCTTGGACTGGGGGAACCTGGTGGCTCACCCAAGGAAACCTACTTGGAAGGGGATGGAACCACACAGCGTTAGGGCGGCATCTTTGGGAGGGTGGTGGGGTGCACAGGGTGTGGAGCAGCCATGATACTGGACTGGGCTTGAAGTTTGGTGGTTGCCCAGTGTGCTACCAGCTGGCACAACAGGGAGGAGGTTCTTGAGGGATTAGGAGACAGCTGGGGGAAGGGGGAGGTATGGTTGGGGAAGGGACAGGGATCTCCACAGGGTTGCACCAAGCACTGGGGCGGCATAGGGAAAGGAGTGCAGGAGAATACTCAGGGGTCACATAGGGACCCTGGCAGAGGGGGTCCAAAAGGACACTACCAAGGAAGCAGGCAGGAAACTGGGGACCCTCACAAAGGAGGGACAGAGGGACAACATTCTCAGGGAAGTAGGCAGATGGCCAGGACTGGACAGAAGGAAGCAAGGCGGGGAGGTGGATCAGACCTTACACTCAGTAACCACTTCAATTCTCTTCTTCTGCTCGAGGATGAGGGGGGTGATGTAGCCATGACAGGGGTGGTTAGGGACGGAAAGGGAATGGGGGGCAGGAGGCAGGGGCCAGATAGCAGGAAGAACAGGGAACCTGGAATGCAGGAAAATGGGGGAGATGAATCAGAGCAGGAGGGACAGGGGAAGAGGGAGGAAAGCGCAAGAGAAAGGACCAGTTGGGAGGAAGGTAAGGAGAAGGACCAAAGTACAAGGAGGATTCAGTAAAGGGAGCTGAGGTTTAGGCCAGGGAGCACAACAAGCAAGGAGGGACTAAATTGAGACAGCAAGGAAGGGAGGACGAGCCAGGCTAGTTTAGCAGATGGGGAGAAGGACCAGTTGTGAGCAGTGAGGGAGTTAGCAGGTACAGAAAGATACTCAGGAGGAGGAGGCATAGGATTGGAGGAGGGTGGCCAGGGTAAATAAGGAGGGGGTGGCATGTGGCACCCAGATAGGGGGAGGAACAAGGAGCTGGCTGGGTGGAGGGGCCTGTAGAAAGGATGAGGGACATGGAAGGGGGGGAATGGAGGAAAAGGAGCAGTCAGAGTGCTCCTGTTGGGGGATTCTATGATCAGGGGTATCAAATGGGATAGGGAGGGTGAAGCCTGGCCAGTTAGAACAAAATGCTTCCCTGTACTAATGATGCACAGGGCTAAGCACAAGGTGTATCAGCTGGCAAAAGATTGTGGGGGTTCCCCGGACATACTGGTCCACCTGGGTACAAATGACATTGAGGGAAATAGTGAGCTAGAGATACAGGCAAGATTCAAGGTGCTTGCCAGGGTCTGTCATGACATAGGATGCACAGTTTCCTTCTCATAAATCCTGCCAGTGCCAAGGGCTAGTGGGGAACACAAAAGGAAGATTAGGGAGATAAACCAGTGGCTCAGGGAGTGGTGTGAGGCCAGAGGGTATGGGTTGATGGGGGATTGGGGGGAGACCTGGGAGGATAAGGAGCTGTATGCTAGAGATAGACTCCATCTCAATTTGGAGGGGAGGGGAATCCTTAAGTTGAAAATAGAGGGGTTCATTGGTGAAAAGTGGGGTTTAAACTTGTGAAGGGGAGGGATGGGAGAAAAGGCTGTCAGGGGTGCGATAAGGAGGACTCTGTATCCACCACCCTGGGAGCTGGAGGATTGCGGGAAAAAGCCGACTGGTAAAGTGAAGACCAGGGGAAAACAGAATCCCCATGGGAACACGAGCAGGGAAATGGAAGTATAGGGAAAGGGTGGAAGGTAGTCCTGCTAAATGCCAGGAGCTTGGGAAATAAAATGCCTGCGCTCAGGCGATGCTAACTGAGGAGCAGTGGATGTGGCAGCGGTCACTGAGACCTGGGCCACTGCAGGACATCGACTGGGACCTGAACCTGGAGGTTACACTATGTTCAGGAAGGACAGAGGGAGGGAAGGGAGGAGGTAGCAATGATAGTCAAAACTGCATTGACATAGGAGGAGGAGAGGAGGAGGGAACCGTGGAGGCGATTTGGGTCACCTTGATAACAAGGGGGCAAGAGGTAAAAATAGAGTGGTGTATAGACCCCCTGCCCTGGTCGAGGAGCTGGAGGAGAGTCTGGTGGCAGATGTTGGGAGACACTGCAGACTGGGCAGAGGAACGGTGGTGGTGTTGGGGGACTTAAACATGCCAGGAACAGACTGGGAGACTATGACATCTTCTGTGACCAGGGAACAGAGGTTATTGGATGTCTTTCAAGATGCGTTCCTAACTCAGCAGATGGGGGAACCGACCAGGAAGGCGCGGGTACTGGATGTGGTCCTGGCAGACAGTGACCAGATTAGGGGCCTGGAGGTAAGAGACCCATTGGTGGGGAGTGACCATGCCACGGTCTGGTTCTACCTGGACCTAGGAGGGCTAGAAGGCTGCACAAAGACGGAGGTAACTGTCTTCAGGGGAATGGATTTTAAGGAAATGGGAAGGATCCTTAAGGAGCATTTGGATGTGATTGGGTCAGACATGGACGCTGATAGTAGGTGGGAAATCATCAGGAGAGGGTGCAGATGCTACCAGCACCTGTGCAAGAGTAAGACGAAATGCGGTAGGGCCGAAAACCCTGCTGGTGGACCAGGAGGTCCAGGAGGTGGTGCGGGAAAGAAGGCAGCCTATAGGCAATTCAAGTGCTCAAGGATGAAAGGGATCGAGGGAGTATGAGCTGATGGCTAGAAGGGCCACTAGGGTGGTGAGGGCGGCTAAGGCAAGGAAGGAGCAGAACCTGGCCAGGAAATTGGGAGGGAACAAGGGTTCTTTAGATACATTGGGAAAAACGAAGGGTGAAGTGGCAGATTAGCAGTATTAAATCAGGAAAGATGGGCACAAGACCGGGAGCAGGCTGAGGTACTAAATGAGTACTTCACCTCAGTTTTCACCAAGGAAAATGGGGGTGCTGCATCATACATGGGAGGAGACAGAGATACTGAGGAGGGGGGACCCTTACCGATCGGCGGGTCTGGGGAGAGGGGGAGGCATCACTGGCAGGAGGGGGAGGGCTAAGCAGGGAGAAGAGGTACTGGAAGTGGAAATCACAGCAGCGAGAGTGAGGGAAGCCCTCAGCTCCCTTAAGACAGAGAAAGCACCAGGGCTGCATAAATTACATCCCAGAGTGCTGAAGGAACTTGCGGACATCCTGGCAAAACCCCTGGCAGAACTTTTCACCATCTCTCTGAGGACAGGATGGGTGCCCCAGGACTGGAAGGTGGCGCTTATAGTGCCTATCCACAAGGGGGGATCAAGGGAGGTGGCAGGAAACTACAGGCCTGTCAGCCTGACATCGGTGGTGGGCAAGGCGATGGAGGGCATTGTCAAGGAGAGGCTGGGGGGGACCTGGAAAAGTCAGGGTGCCTGGACGATAGACAGCATGGATTCATCCCGGGGAAATCGTGTCAGACAAACCTTGTGGAGTTCTATGACTGGGTGACGAGTGCCTTGGACCTGGGTAGACCAGTGGACGTCCTCTTTCTAGACTTCAGCAAGGCATCTGACTCTGTCCCTTACATGGGCCTGTTGGATAAGCTGGGAGAAATGGGGGTGGGGAACCAGATGATCAGATGGATAGGCAATTGGCTCCAGGACCGGACCCAGAGGGTCATAGTTGGCGGAATAGTCTCATCCCCAAAGAGGGTCATTAGTGGGGTCCCACAGGGCTCAGTCCTTGGGCCCCTCCTGTTCAACGCCTACGTCTCTGACATAACGACAGGAATCAGGAGTGAGATGAGTCTCTTTGCAGATAACTCAAAACTGGGGGCAGAGGTGGATGGGGAGGAGGGGAAGGTGGCCCTACAGGGGGATCTGGAGGCTCTGGAAATATGGTCTAGAAAGTGGAAGCTGAGGTTCCATGCAGGGAAATGCAAGGTACTCCACCTGGGGGCCAGAAACCCGGGCCAAGTGTACACCCTGGGAAATGCTACAAGTCTCGATGGCTGAGAGGACCTGGGGGTGGTGGTGGATGTCAAGATGAACAACTCGGAGACTTGTAGGAGCAGCAGCCAAGGCCAACAGGATGCTGGGATGCATCGCTAGGGGATCACCTCCAGAAGGAGAGAAGTGATACTCCCTCTGTATAACTCTTGGTGAGGCCACACCTTGAGTACTGCGTGCAGTTTTGGAGCCACACTAAAGAGGACATTAAACTCCTGGAGAGGGTCCAGGAGGGCAACCAAAATGATTTGGGGCTTGGGGGACAGGACCTATGAGGAGAGGCTCGAAAAGGCTAATATGTACGTTGGAAGAGAAGGGACCGGGGGACATGATAGAGGTCTTCAAGTATATGAAGAGGGTAAATAGGGGAGGAACAGTCAGGGTGCTTCGAAAGAAGGAGGGGGGGCCACTAGAGGGCATGGGTGGAAGCTGGAGGGGGGAAGATTCAGGGGAGAAAAGAGGAGGTGCTACTTCACTGAGAGGGTGGTGGAGCCATGGAATGCACTGCCTAGGGGGCTGGTGGAGGCAGAGACAGTGGAGGGGTTCAAGAGGGGCTGGGACAGGTACAGGGGAAGGGTTCTGGAAGCAAAATCCAATGTAGCAAGAATATCCGGAACTGGGAAGGGAGAAGCCAGAGAAGGCAAGGGGGGCAGCAAGGTCAACACCCAGGGTGGGAGCTGACCAATCGAGCAGACTCGAAAGACCGTTAGGCCTATTCTGCTGGCATTTTAGTATGTTAGTATGTCTCCTTGGCAACAGAGAATGTCCATTTCTTTTCACAACCAGTCAGTCCAAAATAAAGAAAGTTGCACAGGCTGAATTACAACCAGTTTTAATTCAATAAATTAATGAAAACATGTCATACCAACCAGCAAGTCCTAATTTTAAGGATGTGGTCTGGGTCAGGCAATCTGGGTTTTTCCCATACCCCACAGGATCAGTCTCCAGCTCGTGCAAGTTACATTTCAGAACCACTATTGGTGTACACTAACACAGTGACAGATGAAACACTATTTTATGTTACAGACTACAGAGTGATGCAGGGGTACAGCAATGAATCCTAGCAGAGTCAGCAGACCACCAGAAAGCCAAAGGTATGTGAACAGATGTAGAATCTATCGAATTGCACCTTTGTCATGGAGGGACAGCTCAAGAAGCACTGCCTATGTCTACCCATTAATGCAGCTCTGCATAAACTGCATGCCTTTTACTATATTGGGTGGTTGTTACTTGCCACAACAATCTCCAAACAACTGACTGACACGGTAGTAATCAATAGTCAGGCTAGCTACCCTGTTCAACAGGACAGCTAGCCTAACTATTAATTACTGCCACATCAGTCCGTACAATATGTGGAACAGACAGGGGCCAAAGCACAGCGGCAACCATGAGTCTTCTCTCCCAGACCCATACAAAACAGAAATCTGGCTGAAGAGTACAGGACCACCAATTACCACTTTCGATTTTTACTGATCCCATTTTGCACCGGAGCTGGAAGAACTAAATTACTTTTCTTTATTTCACCTAGTGTTGGGGGAGGGGAGGGATCAACATACAGTACTTTACACAGCCAAAGTGCATAGTTCTTTCACGGCTGCAATAAAACCAAAGGAGCAACACTCAAATATTTGTAATAGCGAAACAGGACACCTTCAGGCTATAAATGATATCTTTTTACTTGTACATTTGCAGGTGTTTAGCTTACAGTACTGTGGGTACTCAAACAGTGTTAAATCAAACTGTGTAAAAATACTCAAAAGTCCTTCCACTCTCCCATTTTCAGTCCATTTTTATGTTTGCTTGTGCACATGCGCAAGAAACATGTTGCGGCAGCTTGCTGCAGAAGCAGGTTGTGGAGGTGTGGCACTGTTGTGGCCAATGCCCCCAGTGCCTTTTGAGGCTTGGTCCACTTTCCCCAATGCGGTGGCACGCTGCTGCTGACATTAGTTCAGCCACCGTGCTACAGCCTTGAAAGGTTTTCATCACTGCAATCAGGGGCCGCCTCATCATTGCAGCATCAGCCATTCTGCTGCAATGAGGGAGCGACCCGTCATTGCAGGGCGTACCTTGCCATCCCGGCCTGGTAATTTGCCGATGGGGGAACCCACTCCCCATTAGCACACAGTAAACCTCCCCTCCCTTATTTGTTGTTTGCTGAGGGGGTGCCCAATTCCTTAGGCTTGATGTGCCCCCCACCAAGTCTTTCTTTGCTGGTGGGGGGCCAAATTCCATCAACTTAATTCCCCCTATTAAATTTGCAGATAGGGCCCAATCCTTAGACTCAGTCCCCTGTAAATTTGCTGACAAGGGAGCCCACTTCCCATCAACAAAATGCCCCCCACAATTTGTTGTATGCTGAAGGGTGCCCAATCCCCTTGGTTCCCCGTATGTGCTGGACGGGTGCCCAATCCCCATCGGCTCCAGTCCCCCCACCCCAAAACACGCAGGTGGCACACTGGCAGCCCACCCCAGCATGCCAAAAGTACCTGCTAAAAGGAAAAACCATCCTGTGACATCTATTTTATTTTAAACCATATAAAGAAGAAATTGTCCCTCGCTGTCTGTGTCCCCCTCCCCCAACCAACGCCCACCCTCTACGCAGCCTTCCTCCCCACACCCCATACTTACCTCCAGAGCCTGGCACGATGATCTTTGGTGGACCGGGAACATGTCTGCTCTCTTCAAAGCCGACCGCGAACTGAAGAAATGCCAGAAAGCTGTATAATGGCATAAATAAGTTTTTTTCAACTTTGGTGCATATCTCAGGCATTTTTGGAAATTTTGGCACCAAATGTTCAACATGGGGTTATTGGGATCCCTCCTCATGAATTCAGCCACTGTCATGTCGTTCTTCGGTCCCGAAAGGTGATTTTGTGGTCACTGTGCAGAATCATCTTTTGGGATTGATTAATGAAATGAAAGTGGCAGTGTTCATGAGGTGGGCTCTCAAAAAGCCTATGTTGCAAATTTGGAGGCAAAAATCCAAAAAAATGACTATTTTATGAGTGTGCGTTGCGCAGTTGCTATGCACGCTCGTAACTCTGCGAATTTGCAATATTTTCACTCCAGATTTTCAACAGTGGTATTTTTCTGCACCTCCTTATGAACAGTACAGCTGTCATTTTTCACATCCTGGCTGAAATGTGTTTTCGCACTTCCGGCGCAGAATAGTGTGTGGTTGCTATGGGAAATCAGTGTTTGGGACACATTAAGAAAATCACAGTGACACTGTTCATGAGCAGAGGTCCTAAAATACCTATGTTGAAATTTATGCTGAAGAGTCTAATAAAATGACGTATTCTGACGTGCATTCGCTGTTTCCATACACCTTGTAACTTTGCAAATTAGTAATATTTTCATGTCAGATTTTCAACACTGGCATTTTTTCACACCTCCTTATGAACAGTATAGCTGTCATTTTTCACATCCTGGCTGAAATGTGTTTTCGTGCTTCCAGAGCAGAATAGCACAGTCACTTTGGGAAATCAGTGTTTGGGACAGATTAAGATTGAGCGAGTGAGAGAGGGGGAGTGACCAAGCTCAACTGAACTCTGTCCAGACTGCTGCAGATTTCTTTGTGGGCAGAAAAAGGCACCAATGCAGGCAGGAGCCCAGTACAAAAGGGCAGCCTGCAGCGCCGGGAGAAACAGAACGAACGAGTGAGGGAGGGGGAGTGACCGAGCTCAACGGAACTCTGTCAGGGCTGCTGCGGATTTCTTTGTGGGCAGAAAAAAGGTGTTAATGCAGGCTGGAGCCCAGTATAAAAGGGCAGCCTGCAGTGCCAGGAGAAATGGAACGAGTGAGTCAGAGAGGGAGAGTGAGCGAGCTTAATGGAGCTCTGTCGGGGCTGCTGCAGATTTCTTTGTGGGCAGAAAAAGGCATCAATGCAAGCAGAAGCCCAGTACAAAAGGGCAGTCTGCAGTGCCAGGAGAAACAGAACTAGCAAGTCAGGGAGGGGGATTGAGCGAGCTCAATGGAGCTCTGTCGGGACTGCTGCAGATTTCTTTGTGGGCAAAAAAAGGTGTTAGCACAGGCAGGATCCCAGTACAAAAGGGCAGCCTGCAGCCTCAGGAGAAACAGAATGAGTAAGTGAGAGAGGGGGACTGAGTGAGCTCAACAGAGCTGTATAAAGACACCAATGCAGGCAGGAGCCAAGTACAAAAGGGCAGCCTGCAGCGCTGGGAGAAACAGAACAAGTGAGTGTGAAAGGGGGAGTGAGCAATCTCATCAGAGCTCTGTTGGGACTGCTGCAGATTTCTTTGTGGGCAGAAAAAGGTGCCAACACAGGCTGGAGCCCAGTATAAAAGGGCAGCCTGCAGCACCAAGAGAAATGGAATGAGTGAGTGAGAGAGGGGGAGTGATCGAGCTCAGCTGAGCTCTGTCAGGTCTGCTGTGGATTTCTTTGTGGGCAAAAAAAGGTGCCAATGCAGGCTGGAGCCCAGTACAAAAGGACAGCCTGCAGCACCAGGAAAAATAGAAAGAGCGAGTCAGAGAGGGGGAATGAGCGGGCTTAATGGAGCTCTGTCAGGACTACTGCAGATTTCTTTGTGGGCAGATAAGCCAATGGAGCAGGCCCAGTACAAAAGGTAAGCCTGTAGTGCCAGGAGAGAACAGAACGAGTGAGTGAGAGAGGGTGAGGGTGAGAGGGTGAGTGAGTGAGCTCAATGGAGCTCTGTCAGGACTGTTGCAGATTTCTTTGTGGCAGAAAAAGGTGTCAGCACAGGCAGGGGCCCAGTACAAAAGGGCAGCCTGCAGCGCCAGGAGAAACAGAACGAGTGAGTGAGAGAGGGGGGGACTGAACGAGCTCAACAGAGCTCTATCAGGACTGCTGCGGATTTCTATGTGGGCAGAAAAAGGCGGCAAAGCAGGCAGGAGCCCAGTACAAAAGGGCAGCCTACAGCGCTGGGAGTAACAGAATGAGCAAGTGAGAGAGGGAAAGTGAGCAAGCTCAGCAGAGCTCTGTTGAGACTGCTGCAGAGTTCTTTGTGGGCAGAAAAAGGCACCAGCACAGACAGGAACCCAGTACAAAAGGGCAGCTTGCAGCGCCGGGAGAAACAGAATGAGTGAGTGAGAGAGGGGGGGAGTGAGCGAGCTCAGCGGAGCTCTGTCAGGTCTGCTGTGGATTTCTTTGTGGGCAAAAAAAGGTGCCAATGCAGGCTGGAGCCCAGTACAAAAGGACAGCCTGCAGTGCCAGGAAAAATGGAAAGAGCGAGTCAGAGAGGGGGAATGAGCGGGCTTAATGGAGCTCTGTCAGGACTGCTGCAGATTTCTTTGTGGGCAGATAACGACGCCAATGGAAACAGGAGCCCAGTACAAAAGGTAAGCCTGTAGTGCCAGGAGAAACAGAACGAGTGAGTGAGAGAGGGGGAAGGTGAGAGGGTGATTGAGTGAGCTCAATGGAGCTCTGTCAGGACTGTTGCAGATTTCTTTGTGGCAGAAAAAGGTGTCAGCACAGGCAGGGGCCCAGTACAAAAGGGCAGCCTGCAGCGCCAGGAGAAACAGAACGAGTGAGTGAGAGAGGGGAACTGAGCGAGCTCAACAGAGCTCTATCAGGACTGCTGCGGATTTCTATGTGGACAGAAAAAGGCGGCAACGCAGCAGGAGCCCAGTACAAAAGGGCAGCCTACAGCGCTGGGAGTAACAGAATGAGCAAGTGAGAGAGGGAAAGTGAGCAAGCTCAGCAGAGCTCTGTTGAGACTGCTGCAGAGTTCTTTGTGGGCAGAAAAAGGCACCAGCACAGACAGGAACCCAGTACAAAAGGGCAGCTTGCAGCGCCGGGAGAAACAGAATGAGTGAGTGAGAGAGGGGGAGTGAGTGAGCTCAATGGAGCTCTGTCAGGACTGCTGTGGATTTCTTTGTGGGCAGAAAAAGGTGCCAACGCAAGCAGGAGCCCAGTACAAAAGGGCAGCCTGCAGCGCTGGGAGAAATAGAAGAGAGAGTGAGGGAGGGAGGGAGTGAGCAAGCTCAATGGAGCTCTGTCGGGACTATAAGTCGCCCACCCTCCGCCCATTGTCCTCTGTAGTCCTATATTACAGCAGGGTCTCTGGAGTGGAGACAAAGCAATGATTGGATGCTTTTAGGATTGCTGCAATAATACAGATTTATTTGTTCTGTTTATTTCTCTAGCTCAGCTGAGTAATACTTGGAGTGCAATAGGATTTCTAACTGGGCTAAGTGAAACTGTATGAGAGCTGAGAACAAAAAGTATGGTTGCTGAGGGGTGAAAAATGGACAAGGAGGCTTTAGGATTGCTACAGTAATACAGTATCTAACGGATGAGATTTGAGACTGAATTAACCCGGTCGGCAAGGGGGCAGTAGGGGGACTAGTGTGGGGGGAACAGGAATTTGAGTAAATAGGGGCCTAACAGTTGTAGTAGGGTACAGAACCTGGGAGTAAGAGCCTGTAACATAAGATGGGGGCCAAAATGGGACAGGTGCCACATGTCACTATGGCGGGCATCTTTGGAAGGGTGGTGGGGTGTACAGGGTGTGGGTCCACCATGATCCTGGACTGGGCTTGGAGGATGAGGGGGTGTATGGTCTGCAGATAACTGGCTAGTTTGAGGGAGGAACTGTGGCAGTTAGGGAGGAGTCTAAGTGGCAGAGCAGATGAGAATTGTAGGCATCCTGGTTGGGGGGGAATAGGGATGGCAAAGGGGCAGAGGAACAACAACTAGGAATGAAACAGACCCCAGTATTAGAGGCACTAACAGAAAGAGAGGAGAAGTGAGGGTCTGCCCGAGGCAGGGGGCCTACTGATGGAGGGGGAGGAAGAGACCACGAGGAGTACCAGGAGAGAGAGCAGATGGCTGCGGATAGGGAGGGAGGGACCATGGGTGGGACCGGGGTGGCATGGAGGGGAACAAGTAGTAGGGGGGAACCGATAGGGGGAAGAGATGTAGGTGGGGTATCAACTAGGAATAAATTTGAACCTCTGCTATGGGAGAGAGAGAGGGGGAGCAGGAACATACTGAAGGGGGGAGGACAAGCGGAGCATGAGAGGGATGGCAACAGGTAGGGGAAGAGATAGTGAGGATGAAAGGGTAAAAAGGGTGATAGTAAGGAAGGAGGGGGTGGTGACTGGAGGAGAGAAGGCTACGGGAAGGAGGAAGGATGGGAGAGGCATCACTATCGGGGTAGAAGGGAATGGGGGCTCTAAATTGACAACAGTGGGATAGAGAGGAGTTGAAATCTGCAGGGAGGAGGAGGGAGGTCAACATGGGAAGCTCAGTAGGAAGTAGTCAGGCTGGGAAGGTGTTCAAGGATGGGAATAAAGCAGAGAAGGGGTGAGGCAGAAGTAGGGGTAGTCACAGAGGAGCAACTGGCGGGGGTAAGGGGCAGGGAAGAATGAATACTGGAGTGGTGGAAGGGGCATTAGAAGGTAAAGGGGGTAATGGATGAGGGGGTACTCATCCTGAGGGATTCTATACTGAAAGGGGTGAGATGACGTGACAAGGGGGAAAGGCACAGCCATATCTGGGTTGAAGCTATCCCCAGGCTGACTGCAGGAGGGGCAGGGCAGGCACTATTCAAGTGTGCAGTGAGGGGGAGGAAGAAACCTCATTTAGTGTTGCATGTGGGTACAAATGACTTGGCTTTGGGGTCTGTGAAAGTAGTGAAGGTGAGGTTCAAGTAGTTGGGCAGGCAGTGTGAGGGGATGAGGGAGTTGGTGGCATACCTGGAGGTACTGCCGGTACCATGTGCAGGCATGGGGAGGAAGGGTAGGCTTGAGGGGTTCAACAAGTGGCTGAGGAATTGGTGCCGCACCAGAAATGGTGGGTTAGTGACTAACTGCAGTAGGGTCTGCGGGGAATAGTGATTTATACATGGAGGACAAGGTACACTTGACCAGGAAGGGGAGAGGAGCATTAAAGGCAGGATTAGAGGGGTATATCTCTACTAAGGTGGATTTAAACTAGTGGGGGGGTGGCCAAAAGACTGAGGTTGGTAGAAAGGTCCGGACAGGGGAGCCTATTGAGCTCACCCCCCTAGATATAGGTAAAAGCGGAGGAGTAGTAACCCTGGTGGGGGCAGAGTGGTCTGAGTGTAAAACAGAAGACACCACCACCCGTTAAGAATAAGAAGGAGAAAGGGTACGGACTACCGGGAGGAGGGACACAGGCCAAGAAGGAGAGGAGTGATGAGAAGGAGGGATATGGGTGGAAGGTGGTCTGACTAAATGGATAGAGATCTGGTTACAGGGGAGAATGCAGAGGGTGGTGGTGGTGGGGTAGCTCTCGGCACCAACAGCAGTGACAAACGGGGTGCCGCAGTGGTCAGTGCTGGGCCTGGGTCTAGTTGGGCTCTTTATCTCCGATATAGCACACGGACTAGGGAGCAAGGTTAGTCTGTTTGCACATTATACTAAATTGGGGGTGGTGGTGAACGAAGAGGATGGATGGGAAAAACTGCAGGGGGACCTAACCAAACTACAGACATGGTTCAGTGGAGTGTCAGCTAGGATTCAGTGCAAAGAAGTGTAAGGTGATGCACTTCAGAGCTAAGAACCAGAAGAGGGACTAGTGGTTAGGGATCACAGAGGAGGAGAGGGACCTGGGGTGTTGGTAACTGGGAGCATTAACAACTCGGCCCAGTGCAGGAAAGCAGCAGCGAAGGCAAACAGGATGCTAGGATGCATCGCAAGGAGGTTCTCATCCAGAAACAGGGATGTGATCCTACCTCGCTACAGATCATTGGTCACACCACACCTAGAGTACTGTGTGCAATACTGGAGGCTATGCCTGAGGAGAGATATAAAGTTACTGGTGGGGGTGCAAAGGAGGGCAACAAAAATGTTAAAGGGGATGAAAGGAAAGGAATATGAAGTTAGGCTGATGGAGCTGAACATGTGCACACTAGAGGAGAGCAGGGATGGGGGGATATGATTGAAGCATTTAACTACCTGCGGGGGGGTAAATAAACCTAGCACTGAGGGGGTGTTTAAACTGAGGAGTGGAAGAGAGACAAGGGGGAATGGACTAAGGTTGGAAGGGGGATGTTTCAAGAGGGAAATGAGGAGGCACTACTTCTTTGAGAGGGTGGTGTCTATTTGGAATGCACTGCCAGAGGGGGTGGTAACATGTAGGACAGTCAGTAGCTTTATGGAGGAGTGGGATAAAGCAAGAGAAAGACTCAGGGGGGGCAGGGGCTGGGAAAAGTGGGTGAGGAACTGAGGGGGAGGAGGCTGGGGCAGCTGCAATCTAGGGTGCTAGCTGCACACTCGGGCAGACTTACATAGACCAATTGGTGTGTTCTGCTGGCAGATTCATATGCTCATATGTTCGTATGTATATTCGTATGTAAAATCACAGTGACGCTATTCATGAGCAGAGGTCCTAAAATGCCTATGTTGAAAATTTGGTGACAAATGTCCATAAATTGACTCTGTTACAAGCATGCATTGTGCAGTTTCCATGCACCCTCATAACTTCACAAATTTGTAGTATTTTCACTCTTGATTTTCAACACTGCCATTTTTCCACACCTCCTTATGAACAGTACAGTTGTCATTTTTCACATCCTGCCGGGAAATATGCATTTACACATCTGGCGCAGAATACCACGGTTGCTGTGGGAAATCAATGTTCGGGACAGATTAAGAACATCATAGTGACAGTGTTCATGAGCGGAGGTCACAAAATGCCTATGTTGAAAATTTGGTGAAATAATTCCACTAAATGACTGTGTTACACGCATGCATTGCGCAGTTTCCACGTACACTCGGAAGTTTGAGCATTTTTAATGTTTTCACTACAGATTTTCAAAATTGCCATCTCTTCACACCTCCCTATGAATGGTACCAGCTGTCATTCTTCACATCCTGCCCAATCTGTGTTTTCGTGCATCTGGCACACAATGGCACGGTCGCTGTGAAAACTCAAATTTCGTGACACATTGACAAAATCACAATGAAACTGTTCCTAAGAAGAGGTTCCAAATGATTTCATGAGGTGGAGGCCACAAAATGGCCATGCTGAACATTTGTACTGCAAATACCAACAAATGCCTGGGGTGCTATGGTGTCTAACCATAACCTCCCACCCTTTACAGACTGACAGACATCAGGGGTGTGCCTTTGGATTGCTGACTGTAATGCTCCTGCCATTCCAACCCCACCCCCAGCCACTGACAGGCATTAAGCTGTGCCTTCGACTCTTCAGCCCCACAGTTCACCCTATTCTATATTGCACCCATTTCAGCATATGTCCTTATGGAGTGGGGTGACTGTAAAGTCAAACACCCCAAGGCACACCTCAACACTTGTCAGTGTCTGCAGGATAGGGTGAGGTGAAATGGCATGAACGTCATGGGCGACAACACAAACGCATACCCCAATGCCTGTCCGTCTCTGTAGGGTGGAGGTGGGGTTGGCATGAAGTTCAGTACTTCACTGCCATTCCTACGCTGCATCTGTCTAACTCCTGCATTTCCAATGTTAATACCAACAAGCAAACATTCAGCATTGACAAATGCTTGTTTTTGTTGTTCCAGGCTCAATTGCCTAAATCCAGTTCAGTGAGTCTTTTGCCGGGAGGTTGAATCTTTATATTAACTTGTGTCACATACCGATACTCAGTTCTTCATTTTTACAGGTTTTAATTTTTCCCTGGTTTTGGCTAGCTTTCGAAAAATAAGAGAGTGTAAGGATGTTTGAGTATTTTACACAGTGTGATTTAACACTGTTTGAATACCCACACCGTCAACAAAACACCTGCAAGTTTGCAAGTTAAAATATATCAATTATTTTCTGAAGGTGTCCTGCTTCTCTTTTACAAATATCTGAATGCTGTTCCTTTAGTTTTATTGCAACTGCAAGATAACTATGCACTTTGGATTTAATTTCCCTAAAGTGTAACACCAAAGGGGAAGCCTGAGGAGAAAATTAGAAATTAAAACCAATAAATTAGAATTTGTTTTCTCCACTGAGCACAAACTACTTTTTCTCGATACTTTACATGGCTTTTACTACTTTCTCCCTCTCTGAGGGAAGGTTGCCCAGCATTTGCTTTTGTCTCCCACAACAAAACCTCAAACAACAGGGCAACTTGTTTATAACTACTAATTACCACCCCGTCAGTCAGTACTATATGTAAAGCAGACAGGAACTGCAGCACAGCCAGAACCTATGAGTCTCTGTCCCAGCCCCGTACAATTGGAAAGGCTCTGCCTGGAGTTCAGTAGTCAAGCAGCCAGCCACTCCCACTTCCTGAGCTATATAAACAGTTCCTCTCAGCCTCACTGTGAAGCATTTTTTCTTTGCTGCAGAAGGCTCTGTTAGTTTGTCCTCTGAGCAGCTTGGGCCTCCCTGACTGGCTGGGGCCTGCCCCCCCCCCTTGCTACTCCTTGTCTCTGCGGGTCTTCTGTGTTTATTTTCCTGCTTCTGGTTTGTATTTTGCCTTTGGCTGTGTGTGCTTCCTTCCTTTTCTGGGGGAAGGGACTTTGTTTCTAAGCTCTTAGCATACTGCTACTCAGAGCTCCTGCTACTGCTTTCAGTTACCTCCAACTGTAGCCACTGCTGCTGTTTAATTACTATTGTATCCAGTGCTTGTGTTTTGACACTGTGCTCACCATGCTCAAACTACTGCAATGTAACTGCAATCATTATCTGTGTGTTTCAGCTCAGCCACAGCTGCTCCGTGTTGCATGCTCAATTCTTTTCACCTAACACAGTTTACTCTGACCCTAGCTGTGCTGCTCATTCCTGCTCTCATTCTACTTGCATCTTCATTGCACTGCCTGGCTACACCTGCTTTCAAGCATTGTCTCCTATTTTATTGCACTTATAACTCTGAGATCAGCCAACTAAGCTCCTGCTGAGGCCGTTAATATAGCTTTGATATTAAAATTGCCTCACTGCCAAAAATCCTCAGAATGTTTGTCACTTTGATTTGGCTATTCATGTTTGGCTGGCTTGCTCTCAATTCAGTGCTGTTTAATTGCTATACAGTATGTTATGCAGGTCCACCTATCACTACTACTGCTTATTGACCTACTTGTAGGTCACACACTTGCTTACGCAACCGTTGCTCCTTGCTTACGCAAACCATTGCTTCATGCCTACTGCCATCCCCTCTGCTTCAGCCTCTGAGATTTTGCTGCACTCAATCTGAATTCAACCTTGCAAGGTCTCAGCACTCAATGCTCATTATGAACTCAGCATGCCATGCTCATTCAGCTCACCAGCTTTTGAGCTCAGTCAATTTCTGGGGCATGCCAGCCATTCTATTCTGGCACAGGGTTCCTGCAGCCAACGGTCTCACTCTGCATTTCATTCGCATCTTGAGCGTGTCCAACTTGGGGTGGGAGCCTTCTCACCTGGTCCATAGCTGGAAATGTCCTTGCCCCGGGCTTGGCTTTAGCTGCCTGCTATGTGACAGCAGCGCTTGGTGTAGAATTTAAGACTAGTGGTGAAGGGTGGTTACGATGATCTCCTTTGGTTCTAGTGTTCCACTATAACGGTTAGCCATTGACATTAGTGCTTCACCCTAGTAAGGTACCTTCATTGCATTCTCCCTAAGACTGCCTCTGGTTCACCTGGTTTGATTTAGGGTGGGTAGGCCAGGTGAATGCCTCAGCAGTTGTTGCTCTCCTCCTGCACCTTGGATGCACATATTGTTGCAGAGTTTTCTCGCAACCTTCCATGGCGTTCCCCCTAGATGGTTTGAGTGAGAGCCTTCCTCCAAATTGGAATATTTTCCACCTCCCTTTAATTGGGTTTTCCAAATTGCAGCTGCAGAGCTGTCCCTAGTTAAACTATTCCAAGCCTGGAGGGAAGGTGACCTAGGCCTTGGATCCCCAGAGATTTCCTCCTCATAGGGTTTTTTTTCTCTCCTCCGTTGCCTCAGGTCATAATACTTAGCATAGTTGTTTCTCCTAGTTGCTCAAGCATAACACTATACTGGCTGCATATGTCAGTGACTTGGAAAGGCTTTGCCTGGAGTTCAGTGGCCAAGCAGCCAGCCACTCCCACTTACTGAGCTATATAAACAGTTCCTCTCAGCCTCACTGTGAAGCATTATTTCTTTGCCCCACTATCCTCCCCTCCTCCTCCTCCAGTGGCAGCACCCTCTCCTTAGGGGGGATTCCTAAGGTACCTTTAGCCATGGGAATCAACCTGTGGTTCCTCTAGGGATGGAACCCTCTCTGAGAGTTCCTTGCCTTCGTACCCCTACAGGGTGGTAATTCCTCTGGAATAGACAATTCTAATGGCCAAAACCAAGCTAACACAGTTGCACAAACATAACACTATATTGGCTGCATAGGTCAGTGAATGAGAAACTGGGCTGTAGAGCACAGGATCAGTTCCCAGTTCATGCAAGTTACCTTTCAGAACCCCTATTGCTGTACCCTAACACAGTTACAGTTGAATAATTATTCTAGGTTACAGACTACAGAGTGATGCCAGGGTACAGCAGTGAATCCTAGCAATGTCAGCAGACCACCAGACAGACATGGGTATGTGAAAAGATGAGGAATTTGTTGACTTGCACCTTTTTCATGGACGGACAGCTCATGAAGTGCTGCCCGCGGCTACCCATTAATACAGCTCTATATTAACTTGCCATGCATTTTACCTTTAGAGGAGGTTGTTTGGCACTTAGTTCCCTTTCTCACAACAACACCCCAAACAACAGGACAGTTAACATAACTGCTAATTACCACCACATCAGCCGGTACTGTGTGTGGAGCAGACAGGGACCACAGTGCAGCCACAACCTACGAGTCTCTCTCAGCCCCATACAATGAGAAATGGCACTGAAGAATACAAGACCAGTCAGTGACACTTTTGTACTTTTACTGATCACATTCAAGAATTAGGGTGGGAGGAGTTAAGAGACTTTCCTTTATTTCTGGTAATGTTTGGGGGGCGGCTCAGACTTTACGTGGTTGTTACTGGTGTGAACTTAGAGCTGTAAGTGTTAGTAAGTTAGGGCTGTTTTATGTTGAGACTGGTGGTGAGGTTACTGGATGCTGCTACTGTATCTGAGGATACAGTGTGACTTGTAGCTGCTGCAGGGTATTTCTTAGTCAGCAATCATGAGGGGGTGGCTCTTAACTCTGTCACTGCTGTCCTGGTTCCCTGGCATGTTGGCTGAGGAGCTGCTGTGGGAGAACAGTATTGCAACCAGAAGGATAGTGGAGGTCAGAGAGAAGGGGGATGTCATAAAGCCAATCAGCTGTTTGCTGACCAGAATTTTGCAAATGAAACATACAAAGTGCTCTCTCATTGGAGTGCTTCATTCATTTCAACTACACAAAGTTTCCAGCCATAAACTGTGAACCACTGTCATACTTTGCTTGCATGATCACTAGTCTGTCAAGGATGAGTCCAACACAGCTTGGCCTGCATTGGGCTGGTCAGTGACACACCTCTGAAATGTTGTTCTCTGTAGCAAAAGGTTTCCTGCACAAGTGCAAGCAAGGTAAAAAAAGGCACAGGTAGGAACATACTACATTCATATTACTACTCATATGCTACAATAAGTAACCTAATGCAGGGGGAAGAGAATGGTGGGGTGTGGGGGTAGTGTACAGTATGTGGGAAAGTGGTGAAAACAGGATGCTCTGGAAGTTTGGCCACTGCCTCAGCCGCAGCATGCTCCAGGCCATGAGGTGGATATGGAAACTGTAAGGGCTGAAAATATGCCGTATGACAGCTGCAGCCACTGGGCTACAAAGGGTACTTCCAGCACTGCCACCTCATAGGTCACGTCAGGCCTGAAAAGGTAGTAGGACAGTAGTGGGAGTTTACAGAAGAAGTGGAAAGGAAGCCCAAGCCTGAGGAATAAGGGCAGCGCCCCAGCAATATGTTCATCCTACTGCAACAAGAGGCACCCCAATCTCTCCCATGAAGGATGTAGAAGTCAGCATACCCAGCAGGCAGGCACTGTCAGAGAGCAGATAGGGGCAGGGTCAAACCCCAAAAGGGTGAGAGAAAGCAAACATAGTGGGGACTCAATAATGAGGGGCACTTGAAGGGAACAGTGTCTTATATGTGATAGTAAAGAGATGATCTGCTGTTTTCCTGCAGCAACAGCAGACAGACTTATTGCCTGGCTGTTGGAACTCAATGTAAGGGGCAGCGGCATTATGCCCATAGAACCCGAGGGGGCATGTGCCCCCCAATATCATTGCACAAACTAGTAAAAAAATGTATATAATTTTATTATATTTTCAATAAACCCCAAGGTTCAAAACAATGCTCTTTTTTGAAGTCATTGGTGGTGGGGGTAGATCCAGGAGCTGCCGTCGACCATCAGAATTGTGCATTGCAATTCAAGGCAGTTTCAATTAGTTGCAATTGCCTTGAATTGCAGCACTAATTCAGGGGAGTTATATTTATGTAAAGTTGACTACTCCGGCTCTAGCTGGCTTGCTTGCCTGACAGTCCCCCCTCCAACTCATCAGGAGAGTAGGTCTCATCTTGCTGACTCGACTCTCTCAGTCTCAGTCCAGTGATGACTAGTGAACTCATAGCCTGGTGCCCTTACCAGGTAGCACAGTCATGTGCAGCATCCAGAGGAGATTGATTGGGGCTAGGCTAACTGAACAAACAACAACACGATCACATTGACCACCACCTCAGCTGGGCAGCAGAAAAAAAGAACAGGTCTATGACTCAAGTCTCATGGAGTCATGGGCAAGGGCCAGAGTGGCAGTGGAGAGGGAGTGGAACCTGCCTTGGTCTAAAGTAAAAATTAGTGACAGGAGGAGAGGTGCCGCTGGCTGGAACTACAGAAGCCAAGAGCCAGAGTGAGGAACAGGACTCAAGGGCAGAGGAGGAGCCTGGAGGATTCGATGGACCAACAGTTTATATTAGTGTGTGTCACAGCATGAGACTTAGAGAGGGTGTCAGTCTGGCAGTGTCATACACTAGGTCTGGTGTAGGCCAGGAGCATTGGAGCAGCAGCAGGGCAGTCAGTGGCAGCAAAAAACAGCAAGTCAGTGCCTGGCAGACTGCTGGTAGGCACCCACCATTACTGGGGGCTGGGTGACTGGACCACATGTGGTTGGCGGCAAGCCAGAAGCAAAGTGAGTGAAGGCAGCAGACTGAGTGGCAGGCTGGGGTGGGGGCAGCACTCGTGGGCAGAGTTGAGGGCTGGCAGCAGCAACATCTAGAGCAAGCCGGGCAAAAACTGAGGAGGATAGGAGAGAGACTACTAGAGGATGACTGACTCAGTAGGTTTGGAGTCTGGACCACCAGAGACAGAACCATTTTGAGTGGAAGTGGTTAACACACAGGAGGTGAGTTGTTGTTGCTATTCTCAATAATCATTCTATTCTATTCTATTCTATTCTATTCTATTTCTGTTTCTGTTCCCTCCTACAGTAGGTCAAGGTGGACCCTGTGGTATAAGTGGTTCCTCATGACCATCTTCTGCTAATAGCCTAATGGGGAAATTTGACTGGAAAGATACATGCCTGCTGAAAATAGAAAACAGAGTTAGGAGTGACTTGACATCACCTTACAGTCACATACTGTATATAGGTAGTCCTTATTTTCCCTTGCCTTTCCAGAGTCCAGTAACTTTGCTTTTGTCTTTTTTAGATAATTTCTTCCTGAAGAGGACCTATCCTATGTATGGGTATGATGCTTTCAAACTCTTGTTTTATATTTTCAGTGCATTTATTATTACTTTTTTGTTTTCTTTTTTACGTTCACACTATGATGCAGCACCTTGTTTTAATTAAATAAACATGGTTCTGGAATACATTAAATGAATGAAAGTTGAAAGTTCTGGTAATTATTCTTAAATAGTAATCAAAACTTTCTATGGTTCATCAAAACAGAATCATGTAGTCTTCTGTGGTGAAGTTTGGTCATCCCTGACAGATACTGCACAGAAAGGCAGGCAGACACATGATATTTAGAATCAAAACAGGGTAGTTAAAGAGGTAAAATGGTAGTTAGCAAAGTAAACACCAAGGTAGAAAGGTCAACAGGGAGCAGGACAGGGTAAATAGAGAAGGAAAAGTCAGTGAGGGCAGCGATGTGGCTAAAAGAGGTAAAGCCATCAAAAAATGGAGAGTAATAAGTACCAATGCCCGTAATCTGGGTAACAAGCTTCCTGAACTAGTGGCTTTGATGGAAGAGGGACACCTGGATATCGTGGCAGTCACAGAAACATGGTACACACAGAACCATGACTGGGATATAAACACACAATGCTACAAAATCTACAGGAGGGACAGGGATAGTAAAAGAGGAGGAGGAGTAGCTCTTTACATAAGGGAAGGGATCAAAGCAACAGAACTAAAGGGTAAACAGGGAGGAGAGGAGGCACTGTGAGTCAACCTGGAGACAGACAATGACACCATAATCCGTATGAGGGTAGCATACAGACCCCCATCTCAGGAGGAGGAAATGGACAAGGAAATGATAAAAGACATCCTTAGAATGGCAGAAAAAGAGGATATATTGTTGATGGGAGACCTGAATATGCCAGATGTTACTGGAGCTAGAGATGGGTGAAGTGGCCCCAATTTGCTCCGCGAGGTGATTCGCGGAGTGAAGGCAAATTCAAGGAGTGCTCCGTAATGTGAAGCGGAGTACTTTGCATTATAATGGGTAACGAGAAGTCCATTGAAAACAATGAATTCATGTTACTCCGCCTTTCCAGACCACTGCTCAATCAATTCTTAAGGCTAAGTACATTGAAAACAATGTACTTCGCCTCACTTTGCCTTGTTTTTAAGCTCCAAAGGTGAATTTTGCAGTGATTCATGGGATTTCAGGTCACATGGGCTCTAGATTGTTCTGCACAGCCTTATTTTGGGGTAGTGTGTGTAGGAAGATGTAGGAGACAATCTGCTCTGAGAGCTCTCTCTATGATTCAAACCTTCTAAAAGCTGTTAAAAAAGCCTTTTTGAGTCATTTTTTTTGCTGAAACTTTAGTTCTTCAATTATAGGAAACCATCCTGTGCTCATATCATCGAGTGTTTATTGTTTGTGTGTGGATTTTAAATGTTAATGCACAACATTCAGTCTGTGTCCTGTGAGACAGTGGAAGTGGGGGAGGGGCGTATCTGTGGTGTAGGTAGATTAACTTGGAGAAAAAGACAGTGCTTTCTGTTTTGGTGATATTTTTCTTGTATGACTGTGTTAATGTACACACAGTAATATCTTCAATAATTCTCGCATTTTTTTGCTGATTGTTGTGGTGCAGCAGTGCATAATTTTAGTTTGTTTAAAATATGTGGTAATATTACTGAAGTTTTCAATTTGCTATGCATTACTTAGTGTGTGTGTGAGTATGTGTGTGACGTGTGCCATCAAATCAGACACCTTTTATTGTGCCACATAATAATTTCAGCAATGTGAAAACCTGCTATCCACTGCAGCTGTGTGATTTTTGTACTTCTTTGTGGTATCTTTACTGGTACTAGTGACTGTTACTGCAGCAGTGCAGTACACTGCCCCGCCCTCCCCCGCGGCCCGTCGCTACCGGCAAAGCTATTCTTTTCAGATTTGAATTTCTGATGGTGAGCACTGGTTAGGTGTTGTGCCTTTGCATCTGCATCTCTTCGGTGCACAGTGCAATCTTAATCTGTCTGTGCATTTGCATCTCTTTAGGGCCCAACCTCCATCTGTAACTTAAGTCACAGTTGTTTCTTTGGCTTCCCTTCAGAGTACTGGACAGGTATGGTACATAATTCAGCATGTATGTTGTGCTCATTATTATATATATTTTTAAGTCAGGACCATCATCACGAGTCACTCGTGAAACAAATTATGTTCTTCATCATCACGGTCACAAATGCAGTCACAAATCACTATTCACGATCACGTCACGAATCACAACATTAATTTTTTTACTAGTTACTTGGATGTATTGTAAGCCTGTTTTGTAGTATCTCTCCAGGCTTCACCACCCCACCATTGTACTCATTAATACGTGTTTTCAAGTCGGGGACTTTTGTGCTACAGCTCATCGGGGAAGTACAGCTGTAAGCATTCGCATTCCCAAACAGTTCCATATTAGTTATCTCACACTGTCAACATCGAATCACATTCTTCATCATCACAGTCACAAATCATCATGTCACGAATCACAAAACTAATTTTTTGACTAGTTACTTGGATGTATTGTAAGCATGTTTTGCAGTATCTCTCCAGGCTTCACCACCCCACTGTTGTACTCATTAATGAGCATTTTTAAGTCAGGGAGTTTGTGCTACAGCTCATCGGGGAAGTACAGCTGTAGGCATTTGCATTCCCAATACAGTTCCATATTGTTTATCTCACACCATCGACACCGCATCACATTCTTCATCATCACGGTCACAAATACAGTCACAAATCATGATTCATGATCACATCACGAATCACAACATTAATTTTTTACTAGTTACTTGATGTATTGTAAGCATGTTTTGTAGTATCTCTCCAGGCTTCACCACTCCACCATTGTACTCATTAATAAGTGTTTTTAAGTCGGGGAGTTTTGTGCTACAGCTCATCGGGGAAGTACAGCCATACCCCATTCGCGTTCCTTCCCGTACAGCATGTGAGTTACAGTACTGTAAGTAGTGGTGGGCGAAGTGGCCCCAATTTGCTCCGTGAAGAGATTCACTCAGTAACGCGGAATCCGTGGAGAACTCCACAATGTGAAGCGGAGTACTTTGCTTTATAATGAGGAACGCGAAGTCCATTGAAACCAATGACTTTGCGTTATTCTGCCTTCTCCAAACCACTTCTCCACCAATTTTAAGATGAAGTACATTGAAATCAATGCAATTCACCTCACTTCACCCTGTAATTGAGCTCCAAATGACATTCTGCAGTTATTCATGGGATTGCAGGTCACATGAGCTCTAGATTGTTCGGCACAGCTTCAGTTCTGGCCTGGGTAGTGTGTGTGCAGTGGTAGCTTCAGACAGTTTGCTCTCAGAGCTTTGTGATTCAGAACCTCTTAAAGCTGTTTAAAATGCCTTTTTGAGTAATATTTTTTGCTCAAAATTTAGTACATCGATTGTAGGAAACCCTTCTGTGCTCATATAATCGAGTATTTATTGTGTGTGGATTTTGAATGTTAATTTAGAACAGTCAGTCTGTGTACTGTAAAGTGTGCTTTGGTGGAGGGGCGTAATTTGTGGTGTAGGTAGATTAACTGGGAGAAAAAGGCAGTCTTTCTGTTTTGGTTATATTTTTCTTGTATAACTCTGTTAATGTACACACAGTAATATTTTCAGTAATTCTTGATTTTTTTTTGCTGATTGTTGTGGTGCAGAAGTGTACAATTTGTCTGTTTAAAACATTTGGTTATATTACTAAAGGTTTTCAATTTGCTACACATTTCTTGAGTGTGCATGTGAGTGTGTGTGTGATGTGTGCCATTAAATCAGACACCTTTTATTGTATTACAGAGTAATTGCAGCAATGTGAACCTGCTATCCACTGCACCTGCATGAATTTTTTATACTGATTTGTGGTATCTTTACTGGTAGTGGATTGTTAGTGCCGTGCACTAATCCCCCAACTGGCAAAATGTATTCCTTTCCAGATTTGGATTTGTGACTTGTAAACACTGGTTAGGTGTTGTTATGCCTTTTCGTATGCATCCCTTGAGTGTGCAGTGCAATCTTAATCTGTCTGTGCGTTTGCATGGCACCATTAATTCTGGGAGACTGCATTTCTTGTTACACTCTCATTTCACTTCGTCAGCACTGGGGAATTTTCTAGACACAAGGCCATAGCATTTTGGGGATGCACATTAATTCTGGTGACTGTGTGGGTGGGATGCTGCCAATATTGTTGTCACTCCACGTTACTTCGCATTAAAGGCGGAATGACAACGCGAAGTAATAATAACAAGGCAAAGTGAACCTTTCCTATGAGGCACTCCACGTAGCAAAGTGCCAATGCGAAGTGACCACTTCGCATTTACTTCACTGGCGGATTTTAAATTCACTGCATCTCTAACTGGAGCACATTTGCTGCAGCCACATCCAAGAGCAGGGGTCAATCTTGATGCCCTGTAGGGGGCATGCCTCAGACAGCTAGTACTGGAACACATTCGGGAGGGAGCAAGAGACAGAGAGACTATCAGAGATTTAGAACTGGGTAGCCATCTGGGAACTAGTGACCACAGAACAGTATTGTTCACGATAAACACAGCATTAGCGTCAAACCATACAAAGGCAATGGTACTGGACTTTAGGAGGGCTGACTTTGCAAAATTAGTGAGTACCTAAGGAATGAGAGGGGGTTTAAGAACAATGGGTAAAAATCAAAACTGCCATCACAGAGTCAATAAGCCGTTATGTGAAGCAAATAAACAAAACAAAGTGAAGTAAAAAAACACTATGGTTCTCAAAGGAGGAGGCAGGGAAGGTTAAGGAGAAAAAGATAGCAATCAGGAAGTACAAGGTATCACAGAAGGAGCAGGACAGAGAACTGTATAAGTTAAAGCAGAAGGAAGCAGGGAAGGCAGTCAGAATAGTGAAGGCCCAAACTGAGGACAAGATAGCCAGCTCAGTTAAGAAGGGGATAAAACCCTTTATAGGTACATCAGGGAGTTAAGGAAGACCACGGGAGGGACACTGAGGCTTAATAAAGGGGAGAAGGGGGTGGGCAGAGGGTGACAGGGAAAAGGCAGAGATACTGAATGAATACTTTTGCAAAGTATTCACAAAAGAAGAAGGGGAGTTACCTAAAACAAACAACAGAAGCACTCTGGACAGGGGGTGTCGATACCACTCCACTTACATAAGAAAGGGTCCTGAAAGAACTCCTAATGTTCTAGATGGCCAAAGCAATGGAGTCTGATGAGATTCACCCCAGAATTCTAAAAGAACTAAGGAAAGACCTAGTGACACCACTGACTACTCTTTTTAACAAATCATGGGAGGATTGTGTGGTAGCTGAGGACTGGAGGAGGGTGGATGTGATTCCTCTTCACAAATGTGGGAGCAAGGCAGAGGCTAAAAACTACAGACCTGTTAGCTTGACTTCAGTGGTAGGGAAATGATGGAATCTCTTCTGAAAGAAAGAATTGTTGAGCTTAAAATGTATACCCTTGAGGAAAGGAGGGAGAGGGGGGACATGATAGAAACTTTCAAGTACCTCAAGAGAATCAACAAAGTCAAAGACAGGAGCATCTTTCAGAAAAAGAGATGCACAAGAACAAGGGGACACAATCTGAAGACGGAGGGATAGCTCAGGGGCAATGTGAGGAAGTATTTTTTCACGGAGAGGTTGGTGGACACAAGGAACCACCTTCCTGAGGAGGTCATGGGGTCAAAAACAATGGGGGAATTCAAGAATGCATGGGACAGACATAAGGCAATTATAGTAAGGGGTAGGCAGAAGCAGGTTGTTGAGTAACTGGAATCTGCAACTTTTTCAATAGGTAGGGAAATGGGCGGACTAGGCTGGCCAAGACGTCCTTATCTGCCATCAAATTCTATGTTTCTATGTTTAATTAGATGGTACTGTATTGTACATGAACAACAATTTAAATGGTGACAGCGACTACGATTTTTGTTGACTTAGCCAAAGCCTTTGACTCAGTGTCTCACCCACTCCTGATCCATAAGCTCCACAAAACTGGATTAGCTACCCCAGTAGTAAACTGCTTCAGCACCTACCTTATACACTGGTGTCAGTATGTTCAGGTAGGCTCCACCCTATCTTCACCATTCCTTACCCTTACTGGAGTCCACCAAGGCTCCATCCTTGGTCCTGTCCTAGTCTTCGAATTTATTAGTGACCTCCCCTCAGCTTGCTTGTAGGTAAAGATCCACATGTATGCTGATGACACGATTAACACATTTTTTGAGACCCTCAACCCTTGATGTGGAGGCTCCCCTCCAAAGAGATTTCAACAGCATGATAAATTTGTTCTAGGCCAGCAACATGCAGGTAAACACAAAGAAATCTCTCTCAATGACCTTTTGGTCAAGGCAGAAACTGTACTATCCTGTCCCCCTCTGTCTTCTCCACCACTAACGGTTTCTTCCTCACAATTGTATCTGCATACAAATATCTTGGCATATGGCTTGACAACTAACTCGACTACACAGTCCATATTGATGCAGTGCACACCAAACTTCACCCAACACCAGGTGTTATGTACCGTAATAAGGACTGCCTTTCCCTTTCCATAAGTCATGAATTGGTCACTAAAACCATCCTCCCTGTCCTAGATTTTGCTGGCATTGTCTATAGTTCTGCCCTAGCCTCTTCCCTTGCCAGACTTGACACCCTCCTAAACTCTTTTTTCCGTTTTGCCACTGACTCCCCATTCTGCAGTCACCACTGTGCCCTCTACTTGTTACTTTCTATTCCCTGCCTCTCCCACCACTGTTACACATACTCCTTAGCCTTCATTGCTAAATACTGGTTTGGTTTACTACCCTCCTATCTTTCCTCACCTCTATCCCCAGCCAGCTACTCTCCTTACCCATTCTGCTACAGGGCATACCGTTCTTGTTCTCTTTCTTATCCCCACTCCCCTGCTGGACAGTCTGCCTTCTCGTACTGACTACCCTCTCTTTGGAACCAACTCTCCCCTACTATCCAGCTAGCTTCGTCACTCCCAGCATTCAAGCACCTGCTCCATAGTGAGCTGACAGCCTCATGCCACTGCCTATAGTCCCATGCTGCTTTAGCTTTAGCTAATCAGGTGCTCTCCCCTTCTTCTTTTATGCCCTTGCTTTATATTAATTTATATTTTGCTCTTTTTTTATCTATGAACTACATATCTGAATTTTGTAGTCTGGATGTATTATACGTTTTTCACTAATATGTATAATCTCTTGTTTTGCTCTTTTATACTCTGACTGTATTATTATATGTCACTAATTATGTAAATTCATTTTGTATTTTGTTTTCTACTGTTTTACCCTCCCCTGGGTCACACCTGTAAATGAACTTTGGCTCAGTTTGCCTTTCCCGTTCACAAAAGTTTAAATAAATAACTAGCATTTTAATATAAGCTGCTGGCATGATGGAGTAGCAGCATTTCTGCATGCCATGCATTGTGGTCTCTTGGATATACAGGTTTAGAAGTGAACTACAGTACTAGGATGCTGGGCAGTGGGGCTGGAGTAGGACAGGATAACAGCTACCTGACACACAAGACACACAAGTACCCCTCTCCCCCGCTAACAACATAAAGAGTAACTTAATTTGCTGCAGTGGAAGCAACTCAGCCATTTTACATTGTTTGTTTCACAATTACAGCAGTTTGGGATAATCGTCTTGAGGAAGGTTGCTGAGAAAAGATGAAAAAAGGAATTTATATTTTCTTTTAAAGAAAATGTATGCATATCTCTAGCTAGTTGAGTGACACAGAGATGGGATGCTAGCTGTGACAGAAAAAATCTGTCATAAATCACAGTAGAAAAACAGAGGGAATGTCCTCCATTCTACTGTTAGAGAACTGAGATGCCATCAAATTGTAATATATTAATACAGGCTTTGCTGGATGAAATGTTGGTGCATGATAATCTTTCTGATTCCGAAAGAAATCGTGACATGTGTGCTGGTGGTACTGTAGCTTTAAAATTGGTTTTGTGAGTTTGAATTATACATTAAAATAAAAACATTATTGTGCATTTGTGCTCTATGTAGTACTAGTACTTACTTGTGTGCAGGAAGGAGTAGAGGCAAATGTGTGCTGGGAAGGGAATGTGACTTGTGATGCAGGTGTGGACTATAACTAGCTAGCAGACTCACTGTCTGGTAAAAGCACCTAAAATGCACCACTCAGTTAAATGTTTACAAAATTTCTTTAAAGATACAAAAGGTCACTGTCCACAGACTGAACAAAGACAGAAAAAAATGTATCATTGCTCTATTATTATGATGGCATTTAGCATGTTGGGAAACCGTTTCCTAGCATGCTAAAAGTCACCAAAATGCACCATTTGACTTCAATATTTCAAACTTTTTCCGGGGGGGGGGGGCATGCCCCATACCCCCATAGACAAATCTGGGTTTTGTGCTACTCCAAAACTTCTAGCTGCATGACATCCCTGGTAGGGGGGATGGAAGGGCAGATCTGATTGTGTATGTGGCCATGACTGACGTGAGCAAATGGACATTGCAACAGGTGAAGGTGACTTCCATGCTCTGGGGAAAGCACCAAATAGGAGAGCAGGAGCAGTAACTTTCTGCAGGGTGTTAATGCAGCTATATTTGAACATAAGGGAACATTCCAAGTGTCCCAGTTCAATGCATGGCTAAAAGATTGGTGTAGGGAGTAGGACTTTTAGTTACTCAAGACTGGAAGCCTGACCTGGAGATGCTGGAGGCTGTTCAAAAGGGAAGGCTTGCACCCCAACAGGAGGGCAGGAGGGTTCTGAGAAAATGTTGGCCCAACATATCGATAGTTTAAGCAAGGAATGGTGCAGTCAGAGTGTAAAAGTACACAGAAAATGTCACTAACAAGTGGGGCTTTGCTGGCCTCCTCTCATTGCCCAACTTAGCATGATCTAATATACGCAGGAAAAAGAGGACTAGAAGGGGGGAGATAGATGTTGGAAAATGATATGCCCCAACACAAGGAGTCTTGACAACAAAATGCTGGAACTTCAGGCACTGGTCACGAAAGGGGGACTCGATCTGGTGGCAGTAACAGAATCATTGGCAACCTCAAACCATAAGTGAGTGTATACCATTGTAACAGTGATGCTGTTACAATGAATCCCCCAAAGCGACTCAACCCGTACAACACCCGCAGTGTTGAACTGGTTGTGGGAGTGATAAATGGATTCCTAGACTCCCAGGTTCAGCTGATTTCCCTTGACATTGGCTCTCCCCAGAGTTAAGAATCTAAACGCCGGGGGGACAGAGCCCCCATGTGGTGGGGGTGAGGGGTGAAGCCCCCCTCAAGCAGTACATGACTCTGGCCACTGCTGGGTCTGTCAGCATTGTTATCATCTTCGGCAAAGTGCTGTCGCTGTAAAGTTCTTCAACAAATTTCTTGTTGAAGCGACTTAGTGGAACCACAAGTGAGATATTACCATACCAGTGCACACACTATTCAGATATGAGAGGGTTTAGGGCAGGGGAGATGGAGTAGCAATATATGTGAAAGAGGGGATTGAGGCAACATAAATAGATAGCCTACGAGATTTGGGTAAATTTGAGTCCCTGTTGGTAATAGTAGCAAAAGGGATGGGGAAGCATTCCTTAAATGGTAAAAATAATTTTGGTCCACAGAAAACACCTGTGCCTGAAGTGTCAATCTGTCATCCAGGAAGAAGCCACAATTTCTTACCCTAGATGAAGCCATCAATGGAGTGGATCCCAGGACCAATCCTGTCACACTCCGAAGGCACTCCCATCATGCCCATGACCTGGCACAATTACTAGGACCTCTGTCTTGTCAGAGTTTAGTCACAACCAGTTGGATGACATCCAGGCATTGATCTTGGCCAGACAGTAATTAAGCACATCCACAGCATCCTGTTTCCAGGGGCAAAGGACATATACAGTTGGATATCATCTGCATAGCAGTGAAAACCCAAACTGTAATGCCTTACCACTCATTCGGGGTAGCATGTATACTGTGAATAACACTGGCAACAGGATCAAGTCTTGAGGAACTCCACATGGCATGGGCTTTGGGGAGGAAGAGAAATTCACCTTCACCACTTGTTGCTTCCTGCCTGAGGGATAGGACTCAAACCTGTTGATTACAGTACTGGTGAGTCCACCATATTCTCTAAGGTGATCCAGTAGCACAAAATGATCCACGATGTCAAACGATGACGAGAGATCAAGGAGAACAAGTATTGACCTGTCTCCACTATCTCTTCCCCTGAGGAGGTAATTTTGCACCCTAACTAATGCTGTTTCAGTGCTATGCCTAGCCCTCAAACCAGAATGGAATGGTTCATAGATATCAAAGGCCATGAGGTGCGCTTCAAGCTGTTGTGCCACTATTTTCACAACAACCTTTCCTAAAAATGGAAGGTTGGAGATTGGTCAATAATTTGCCAGGAAATCAGGGTCGAGGGATGGCTTTTTCAAGAGGTGTCTCACCACTGCCTCCTTCAAGGCATCAGGCAGAACTCCCTCTGATAATAAACATTGGATAAACCTGAAGAACACCAGACCTACTGATTTGGCACATCTCAACAAGAAGCAGGTTGGGGCCTGGTCCAGTTTGCAATAAGTGTGCTTCAGCTTCGAGATCACCTCAATGACCTTGGCCAACTCCACAGGTCTAAACTCCTCCCAAACAATAGGAGTGCCTCTGTTCCTACCCAGCTGATTACTGTGAGGCAAAGTTTGCCTCGTTAACAAGATTTCTGACTGAATAGTGGACACTCTATCAAGGAGGAATTAAGCAAACTCATCACACAATGTAGTTGAAAGACACTTTTTTTGACTGTAGTTAGAGTGGGTGAAGTAGTCTCTCCATAGTCCAGAAAAGCTGAGATGGTACATTCCTCTCTGACAATATCTCAGACAGGAACTCTGCATTCTTATGGTTGATTATCCCTTGATGCTCACAATAGTGAGTATTCAAGCCAATGTCAGTTTGTCCTCCTCAGAACAGGCTCTCTGCCAGCAATGCTCCAACTTCCAATCCCTGTTCTTCATCACCTTGAGAGCCCCATCAAACAAAGGGGGGTCATAAGTGTGAAGATGTAGTCATATAAAGATCAGTGCAATGGCATCAAGTGCCTTGGATACTGCCTTATTATAGGTGGTCACCGCCTCACCCATGCCATTCATGCATGCAGTAGTTACACCATATAAATCAGTTACCACCAACTGTCTCTCTGGGGACAGTCCCCTTAAAGCATGATGGCTGATCATCTCGACAGTGGGGGAACTCTCGGGGGGGGGCCCTAAATGACAACTCTACCATGCAATGATTGGACCAAGTGACCCAATCAGTCTTGATGTTCATGAGCTCAAGCCCCAGTGAGAAGACTAGATCCAGAGGGTGGCTGTGGTGATGGGTTGCAGAAGTAACTGCTTGCGTAAGGCACAGTGATGTAATAAACTGGAGGAGGTCATAACCAAATTGTGAGGATTCATCATTGTTCCAGGCATTAAAGTCTCCCAGAATCAACAATCGTGGGGACTCCAACGGTTCTATGTGATAACGGTGATCGCCGAAGGGCAATCACCATTAGGGCAAGTGTACATTACTGAAAATAAATTATGGCAATTTACACTCACGGCGACAACACCAGCGGTGATGGCTTTCAAATGTATGCGGGGGCTGCATTCCCAGCACACCCCAACCACTGTGGGGGGGTTTCACCCCTGTACCCCCTAACTAAGGTTCTCAGCTCCAGGGGGGTGTAAAACTTAGAAAAATAAAAAAAGCCATGCACCACAAAACTTACTACACTGCCCAGACCCGAACACTGCACCCTTCCTACCGCAGCTGGCCACCTTCACCACAGTGCCACACGGCCAGCTCGGCAGCCTGTTGCTACACTGCCTCCCACAAACCTACCCTCCCTTCTGTCCCTCATGTGGCGTGGTTCCTGTCACCCTCCTTTGCCCTTCCTCCTAACCCCTCGCTATCATGTCCAGCAGCTCAAAAACACAGGCACTGAGATTGAGTCACTGTTATTGAGGTCGCTCAATCTCAGTTGCCCTGTTAATTGGATACCAGACTCCAACACCCATTTGAAGACAAAGTCCATGACCTCTTGTAGGATATCTCCTCCTGATCCCAGAGGGTTGTAAATGGGGAGAATCCTGCAGCCCACACCTGGACCCCCATATGTTGCCAAATACTCAAAGGACCTGGTGGAACCCACTGTGTATATGGTGGAGTTCAGCCAGGTGCTAAAGCATATGGCCACACCCCCACCCCTTCATTCCCTCCTCAGGCATTGCACTACAGAGTACCCATCAGCAACAGCCACCTCCAAAACTGGACTGCCATTGTCACCCAACCAGGTCTCCATGATGTAAGCCAAATAGACTGCTAAAATCAAGTCCGCCATAATTGCAATCTTATTTTTCTTTAATCTGGCATTACATAGCACAGTTTGAAGGGGACTGGTGGGGATCCAACTGAACCAGCAGTACCCCTGAGCAAGTGTTCAGTTCCACTCTTGGGGAACTGGAGAATTTTCTTCCATTTCGCTCAGGCAACCAGTGATCACGTCCTGTTAAAAGACAGCTCTCCGGTAACGTTCATTTGGTAGCTGGTCATGGTGGGGTAAGGAGGGCTGTGTCAGTCACCAGCACCGATCTAGATGGGATGGGGGGTTACTGCCTACCAGAGTGGAGGATGGGGGGATACTACTCTATAGAAACAGGAATCAGTTCATTATTTAATGACATACAGTGATCGGGGCCATGGAGGGGGGTCCCTACACTATGGAAAAGGGCTTTTTCTTTTTCTTTTTTTTTTTTTTAGTCTTTGGTAACCAGGTAAGGCCCACTAGGCACAAGTGCCTGTTTTCAGGGGTGATCTGGGAGCACTGGGTGGTTAAGTGACTTAGAAACATAGAAACATAGATTTTGACGGCAGATAAGGACCGCTTGGCCCACCCAGTCTGCCCATTCCCCTACCTAATGGATAAGCTGCAGATCCTAGTTAACCAGCAGCCTACTTCTTCCTACCCCCAACCCCTAGAATTGCCTTATGACTGTCCCATGCATGCTTGAATTCCACCACCTGTTTTGACTCCACAACTCCTCCGGAGGCCGCTCCATGCATCCACAACCCTTTCTGTGAAAAAATACTTCCTTAAATTACCTCTGAGCCGCCCCCCTTCTATCTTCAAATTGTGCCCCCTTGTTCTTGCACACCTCTTTTTTTGAAAGATGCTACCCTCTTGGATGTTGTTGATTCCCTTGAGGTACTTGAAAGTTTCTATCATGTGCCCCCTCTCCCTCCTTTCCTCAAGGCTGTACATATTTAGCTCCTTAAGTCTCTCTTCATATGTCTTCCGGTGCAGACCCTGCACCATTTTAGTTGCCCTCCTCTGGACAGCTTCCATCCTGTCTATGTCTTTGCGGAGATTGGGTCTCCAGAACTGCACGCAGTACTCCAGATGGGGTCTCACCAACTGTCTGTACAGAGGGATAATAACTTCCTGTTTTCTACTGGTGATGCCTCTCCCTATGCATCCCAATATCCCCCCAGCCCTCCTTGCTGCCCTCTCACATTGGACTTGCTCAGAGTCACACAGTATGCAAGAGGAGGTTGTGAGAATCAAACTCAGGTCTGGTCTGCTGGTTGTATTAAGCTCGTTCACACCTCATTCCTCTAACGTCTAGGCTATACTGCCAGCCCAAGCTTGGGGAATTACTGTAATTTACAGTGATCTGGGCTGAGGAGGGGGGACCTACACTATGAAGAAGGGATGTGTAATAGTACTACACTTAGGGGATGGGTGCATGAGTGGTGGGTCCCTACACTATTGGACCATGTGGGGGCTATTCATTAGTTTACTGAGATCAGAGCTTGGGTGGAGGTCCTACATGATGGAAGAGGGGACATGTCATACAGTTACATTTAGGGGGATGGGTGTATAGGAGGGTGTTCCTACACAATGGAACTGTGTGGGGGCTATTCACTAATCTACTGAGATTGGGGCTTGTGTGTGTGGGGGGGGCCCCTAATCTATGGAAATATTTTTGCGGATGTACATCTCAGTGATCGGATCGGGACTGGGGAGGGGGATCATGTGACTGGCCCTGGACTATGCATGGGGCACCACCCTGCCCCACACAAAGTTCGGACAGGGTTTTGGTGTCCTAACTTTGTGCAGGCACATCTGGTCATGTCTTCACCAGGGGAGGTTTCAATATTGCAATGCAGGGAATATGCATGAGACACCCCTCATTTGCATGGCCACATCACAATATTCTGCTCTACAGCACAATTGGGTTTATGTGGCTGAAGCACTGCACGAACACAGTGGGATGATATGGCACCAATCACAGTGGTGTAATGTGGGCTGGTGAAAGGTGAGAGACTGCATGCACTGTGGAGTGATGCTCAGAAGCACTGTATGAACACAATGCAGTGACATGGCACCCATTGCAGTGGTGTACTGCATGCTGGTTAAAGGTGAGGGACTGTCTTCACTGTGGCGTAATGCTCAAAATCACTGCATGAAAAGAGGAGGGTGATATGGCACCCATCGCAGGGGTGTAATGTGGGCTGGTGAATGGGTAGGGTCTGTGTGCACTGTGGAGTGACGTTAAGAAGCTCTGCATGAACACAGTGGTGCAACATGGTGCTGTAACAGCGTGGAGAGACAGACAGACACTCACATGGATATATAAGGTTAACACACCATAGTGTGATGTTTATTATAAAGGAGTCAAAATAATAAAAATAAAAAAATGACTTTTCAAAAAGGAAAAAAAAACACTTGCAATTCAGTGCTGCAAGCAGGAAGGTTCAGAGGTCTCAAAATCTTTCCAAATCAGTTCAGAATTTTTTGCAGGAGGTATGAAGACTTCCACAGCCTCTCTAAGTTAGCACAATACTGACCTGAACATCTCTAGAGCATCTCTGGTCTAGGATTTTTATACCCAACCCTTGGAGATCATACGACTATTCCTGCTTTCACAAAATTACGTTTTTAATACAGCATACTTTTTTAGGATTTGAGACTTAGTTTGATAAAGACATATTATAAAGCTTCAACTAATATTTATAAATAACAATAATTACATTTTTGAAAGGAAATGCAAATGTTTGGATGACTAGTTACTCTATCTCCTCCCACTTGGTGACATCAAGAGTCAGGCAACAGTATAAAGGAGCTGACATTTTGGCCTGCCCTGCTATATAGGAACCACATAGGCAACATCCAACAGATTCAGATACCACAGTTCAAATATATTTCCAGCTTTGTTTTAAATACCAGTTCAGCCTTGTATAAACATAGAACCACATGCAATGTTTCTTTAATAGCAGGCATAGCAAATGTGACTGTTTTATGCTTGGAAAAAAAATAAGAAAATAAACAATGTTACAAAAAAGAAGTGAAGCTGGATGGGGCGGGGTGCGGCCTTACATTTTAGCTTTTTGTTTGTTTAGGAACTTCCCACTTTTTATTGTCTCTTACAATGCATTTCGATTAATGCAATGAATTAATTCACCTGTAGAGCCTGAAGTAGCAACCTCATTAGACGCTTTTTCCAGCAAATATTTCTCAATTCATATTTTCACTTAATAACAGGTATTTTATGCAGCTTTTAATGCAGTTCTTAAAATAAACAGTTCAGATAGCAGCATAGCTGCAAGACATAGTTTTTAAACCTTCTGTTTACAGTTGTTAATTTTCAAGAATATTTAATTCTTAGTACAAACACGTGTACTTTGTCTTGTGCATTTCCTTTTCAACCTGAAATGCTTTTGGGTAGGACTAGAAAAGGAAAGCAGATAAGATAGAGACTGGGGGGGTGGGTCAGCAGGTGGCCAGTCTGAGCGAACTAAAAGGAAAATAAAGGGTAGTATAGGATAGACTTAGGGTATTGCTATTGCAACAGACTTGTTGAAAGGAAAAGACAATAGTACAGAGTAGTACTAAGGGTAGGACTCAGGGAGGTGTTGCCTGCGCTGTGATGACCTTTTTAAACATCACACTGAAATCACACATGGTTCTGAGGAGTGGTGGAGAGCAGACTTGGTCTCACTACATAAGGCAGCAGCAGGAAAGAGGTTAGTAACTGCAGGACAGTGAACCTCACCTCAGTGGTGAGGAAATTAACAGAAACACTGTTAAAGAAAAGCTTGATAAAGAATCTTGAATCCAGTGGGTTGCAAGACTAAAGGCAGCATGGATTTACAAGGGTGGGAATCATGCCAGAGTAATCTGATTTATTTCTTCAACTGTGTGATCAGGCAAATAGATGAGGGGAGGGCAGTGGATGTGGCATATCCAGACCTTAATAAGGCCTTCAACACTGTGCCACACAGGAGACTGATTAAGAAATTGAGCAACATAGGGGTGTTATCCAAAATGACAAATTCGGTCAGAAACTGATTAATGGATAGGTAACAGAGGGTGGTGGTTAATGGTATTCAGTCTAATGGTGGGAGAGTGATCAGTGGGATACCATAGAGCTCAGTACTTGCAGATGAACTGGCAGGGAAGGTATGCCTTTTTGCTGATGATAACGAAACTTGTAATGGGGAGAACAATAAGGAAGGGGTGGAAAGAATACATAGGGATCTTGGTAAACTCGAGCAGTGGTCCAGACCATGGCAGCAGGGTTCGATGCCAGAAAGTGCAAAATCATGCACCTAGGACATGGCAGCCTAAGAGCTAAGTATAGGATGTGTGAACGTACTGTCAATCACTAAGCAGGAAAGGGACCCTGGAGTTATCATATCTGGTTACTTTAAAGAGCTAGTCTACTGCCTGGAATTAATAGTAACTTTCAGATGTAGTCAGCTATCAATTTGAAGTATTTTTTTCTTTTCTGTTTTCTATTTAGAAGATTTTTCACGTGACAGTACTGGGGTGACGTGTGGAGCAACACTGTCTGGAGGCTAAAAAATTCAGTTTTGTTCCTCCTACTACAGTATGTTATCAACACTGAGACTTCACTGACTGTAACATCACTAGTAGCCAAGGAGAACTATTTCTTACTGCCAGATTATTTTCTTTCGCATGAAGTAGCAGGAATTGGCTCGTCTTGGTTACTAGTGACGTCACAATTTCCTGCATTTTGATTGGTAACTTGTAAAAGTCTGCTCAGGCTATAAGGGCTGTGGCGCCTCAATGTTTTGTCACATTTCTGATGATGTAGTGGGAGGAGCAGAACTGATCTTTTTTAGCCTCCACCAGAGTGCTGCTCCACACATCAGCCAAATATTGGCATGTAGAAACATTTCTAAATAGCACACAGAAAAGCAAACAAAATAGAAAAAAAAGTACTTTATATATAAGAAGTGATAGCTATCTGCATCTGAAAATGACTAATGATCCAGGCAGTACACTAGCTCTTTACCATGGCAAGACAGTGTTACAAAGCAGTGGGCAGGGGCAGTGGAATGCTGGGATTCATAAGGAAAGGTATCTCCAGCAAGATTAGACAACTGGTGTTGCCACTATATCGCTCGCTGGTGAGACCCCAGATGGAGTTTTGTGTCCAGTTCTGGAGGACACAATTCAGAAAGGTCATGGACAGGGTGGGAGAAGTCCAGAGGAGGGCAACTTAAATGGTGCAATGGTTGCATCATAACCCCTAAGAGAAGAGACTAAGGGACTCAACATGTATACCATGGGAGAGAGGAGAGCAAGAGGGGATATGGTAAAGACCTAGAATTACCTGAAGGGGGTGACAGGGTGCAGGAGAGGAGTATCTTTTAAATGAAGAAGAGCACCAGAATCAGAGGGCACGTAATGAAGGTGGAGCACGGGGGGGGGGTTAGGACGGATGTGAGGAAGTACTACTTCTGTAACATGGTGGTGGAGACCTGGAATAGACTTCAATGGAAGTGGTGAAAGCAAAAACAGTAGGGGCTTCAAGCATGCATGTGACAGACATGAGGGAATATTAGGAAATGGGCATGGAGGAGGGAGGATCGCTGGAGACTGGTTAGGGTCTTCTGAGATCAGCTAGGCAGCGACCACCTGGGCAGACTGGCTGGGCCAAGCAGTCCTTTTCTGCTGACTGAGTCTGTGTTTGTTTCTCTATGAACTAGCATCCAGTAGACACTGCTCCCTGAGTGTTAGGACTAACAGTGTAAAAAATAAACAGCTGAGAATACTGACGAAAACCTGGTCTGGGCCAAATTAAAAGGAACGCTCCTTTCATTATTTCATTTGTGAAAGAAATAACTACTACAAAACAGTCTCAAATGGGGAAGGAAGGGTACCATACAATTCAGGAGATATGAGGCAATCTAAAATAAACTAAAAAATATATGTCAAAATGTTCACCCCATCATGCACTGCTGCTTTTAAAAGAACAGCTTAATAGCCAATCACATCATCAAGAAGTTACCCAGGCCTTATGAATACATGGTATCACTAATCAGCTTGGGGACGAGCCCATAATTAGTCAGACATATAAGGTGAATACTATTGTTTCTAGGCTGTTTTTTTCCCCAACAAACAGAGCTCTGACAAACCCGGGACAGGTCGAAGTTGCAATAAGTTTACCTTTCCAGTTTTCACTTCCTATCAATTACTTTTTAATTAAAAGCACACGCACTTAAAAAATTACATATACTACAAACCATATGCCCAAATTTATGAAAGTTGTAAAGTCAGATTTTTTTACTTTTAGAAAGCAAACAACTTACCATGTGTTGCATTTGTCTTTGATAGTGCTTCCAGGGCTATGATTTTTTCCACCAGAACTGCATGGACAGTCTTCAACAGGAATACATTTGCCTTTATTTTCGACCAGGCCATTTGGACAGAAACAGCCAGGTTCACGGGTGATCTTTATCAATTCAGAAAAAGCAGAAATTGCAGTTGTTACAATTAGTAATTTGTCCTCCTTAACAAAACGGCCCAGATGCTAACATGACATTAAAAAACAGATACAGAACGGAAACATGCCCATTGTTGTTTACCCCTAAAGTGACTGGGATTTTGATAAAAGAAATGGCTGCCTGCCCAAAAATAATGCCCTTTGTTATATTCAAAATGATTAGCATAGATTAGTCTTGTACTGATACAAGCTACAGATAAGGGGCATATGAGTAACACATATTAGTTCCTTCAGTAAATATCATAAATAATGAAGTATCTGCTACTCAGGAACAAATATGGAGTCTTTCCCCATTTTTGTGGTATTTCATTCATAAATAAAAAAGTTTTAACAAACTTCAGAAAATTCAAGCCCTCCGCATGTCTCTAGGGCTAATCCAGTTGCTACCTTACAGTCATCCCCTGTCCTTCATTTCCGCTGTTCAGTTCTCCCATGCATTGCTGCTCTATGTAACAAGCATGTGTCAATGCTGAATGTTGGCTGCTTGTTAAATAGTTTATTTTTTGTAATTCTGACCCCAACTTTTGAAGATACTTGTTTCCGGATTTGCCTTATATACATGACATGTGCCATTTACAGTATACAGGCCAAAATGTCATTTCACACCAGAGGTGCAAAAACACATCTGATCCAGGATTTTAAAAATGACACATGTCACGCTTATGAGCTGGCATGGAAAAGGCCTATGTTGAAAGGTTGGAGTTAAAATATAGAAAATGAGTGAAGTTATGAATGAACATTGAAATGGTGTAACATTCAGTCATAGCCTGGGCATTTTACTGTATTTGTACACCAAACGTTCAGCATAGCAGTAGGTGAAACTTTTCAAATCCCCGACAACTTAATTTAATGCCACAGGTACAAAACCACATTTTGGCCAGGATTTAAATAATGACAGCTGTTACATTCATGAAGTTCTGTGAAGAAATGGCTATGCTGAAAATTTGGGATCAAAATATTGAAAATTAGCAAAGTTACAAGGCTACGTTGGTAAATTTCAACGTAGGTTCAGAACTTTGTTGTTTTGTAATATTTTTTCCAAACATTTTCAACATAATAATAAGCTTTATTTCTATGGCACCTTTCAGAAACCAAGGCACCTTACAGAGTTTAAAAACATATCAAACATTTCACATTTTAAAATATATAAAACAATTGATACAGTTAGGCGAATAAAATCAATCACGAAATTCTTGAACCCATAGGTATGTTTTCAGGGCTGTTTTAAATCCTTCCATGGACGCGCACTCCTGTAACTGATGGGGTAGAGAATTCCAGAGGGTAGGGGCTGCATGCACAAATGCACAGGCCCTAGAGGATTTCAAACACACCCTTGGGATCTGTAGCATCCCCTCGTCAGCTGAGCGAAGCGATCGCCCAAGGTAGTAAGGAACCAGGAGCTCTTTCAGGTAGTCCAGGCCAATTCCATGTAGGGCCTTAAAAGTCAGAAGACTGACTTTAAAGGTGATCAACCATTGGACTTGCAGCCAGTGCAGTCCACGTAGCACCAGCGAAATATGACTGGACCGGGAGGTACCAGTCAAAAGCTGGGCCACTGCTTTCAACCTACATAGCCCTCTTATGGTGCCTCCTCATGAACAAGTGCAGAGAAAATGTTCAGCTCCTGCCCGAAAGGTGATTCAGCACAGCAACTGCAAAATCGTCTTTCAGGATGCGAAAATACATTTTGGCCAGGATTTGAAAAATGATAGCTGCTACATTCATGAGGTATTGTGAAGAAAAGGATATGCGAAAAATTTAGGGTTAAAATATTGAAAAATACCAGAGTAACAAGCCTGTGTTTGCAAATTTCTACACAGGCTCATAACTTTGTTGTTGTTGTTTTTTCTTTCTTTTTCTTTTTAATTTTGCCCCATATTTTCAGCAAAGCCTTTTTATGACACCACCTCATGAACAAGGGCAGAGAACATTTTCAACTCCTGCTTAAAAGATGATTTTGCAGAGCAACCGTGAAATCACCTTTCCAGACAGATTTGCTTAATGTCACTGTAATTGTTCATAAGGTGGGGCCCTAAAACAAGGCATGTTTTAGATCTGGGGCAAAAATATTCAAAAAAGTCCAAGTTATGCCATAAGTTCAAAACCCCTTTGAAATACATTGACCTGTATACCTGATTTCCTCAGTTTGCGGTCCGGCTTTGAAGAGTGAAGACATCTCTGTGGTCAGAAGAAGATCACAGTGTCGTAGCTCCGCTGGGTAAGTAAGGGCTTGGGGGTAGAGTGCTGAGTGGGAGGGTTGGGTTGGGGGACAAACGCTGCAACTGACAATGATGGATGGTTTTCTCTTTACAGGGTTCAAAAAAGAAAATAACAACAACAAAACAAGCATTTGTCAATGCCGAATGTTTGCTTGCTGGCATTGGCATTGGTAGTGTAGGACTTACAGAGCTGCATAATAGGAATGGCAGTGAAGTATTGAACTGAAGCCAACCCCACCACCACCCTGCAGAGAGTGACAGGCATTGGGGTGTGCCTTTGGGTTATCAGGCATAACGGCCACGCCATTTCATCACACCCTACCATGCAGACACTGACAAGTGTCACGGTGTGCCTTGGGGTCTTTGGCCCTTATGCGCACCCCATTCCATCAGGAAATATTGTGAGATGGGTGCGGTATAGGAGAATGGGGTGAACTTTGGGGCCGAAGAGTCCAAGGCACACCTCGATGCCTCTCAGTGGCTGCAGGGTGTGGGTGGGGGTGGAATGGTATGAGCACTGCAGGTGACAATCCCAAGTCACAGCCCTGATGCCTGTCATTCTGTACAGGGTGGGGTATTATGGTTGAAAACCCTAATACCTCAGGCATTCGTTGGTATTTTCACTCCAAATTTTCAACATGGATTTTTTGTGACCCCCCCACCTCATGAACAGTGGCAATATCAGTTTGTTAGCTGAAAGCTGCTTTTGCAAAGTGACTACGGCATTTGTCACCACAGGTGCAAAAACACATTCTGAACAGGATGTGAAAAATGACAGCTGTACTGATCATGGGGAGGTGTAAAAAATGACAATGTTGAAAATCTGCAGTGAAAATATTAAAAAAAACTGGTGAAGTCACCAGCGTGCATAGAAACTGTGCAACGTGCACCCATAATGTAATTAGTTTGGGAATTGTTTACAGCAGATTGTTAACACAGGCATTTTGGGACCTCCGGCCATGAACAGTGTCACTGTGATTTTCTTTATCTGTCCCGAACAATGATTTCCCACAGCGAGCATGCATTTCTGTGCTGAAAGTGTGAAAACACATTTCGGCCATGTTGTGAAAAATGACAGCTGTACTGTTCATAAGGAAGTGTGGAAAAATGCCACTGGTGAAAATCTGGACTGAAAATATTACAAATTCATGAACTTACGAGCGTGCGTGGAAACTGCACAAATGCTCACTTGTAACACAGTCATTTTTAGGAATTTTTTCACCAAATTTTCAAAATAATCATTTTAAGACCTCTGCTCACGAACAGTGTCATTGTGATATTCTTACTGTGTCCCATACATTGATTTCACACACCAACTGCGCCATTGTGCGCTACCTGGGCGGAAACATGTTTTGGGCAAGATGTGAAAAATGACAGCTGTACTGCTCATAAGGGGGTGTGGTAAAATGGCAATGTTGAAAATCTGGAGTGAAAATATTGAAAATTTGCGAACTTATGAGCATGCGTAGGATCAGCACAACAAATGCTCATAAAACAGTCAGTTTTGGGAATTTTTTCACCAAATTTTTAACATAGCCATTTTAATACTTCTGCTCATGAACAGTGTGACTGTGATTTTCTTAATGTGTCCCATAGATTGAGTTTGTACACCGACTGCACCATTGTTCGCTACATGCGTGGAAACACATTTTGGGTGAGAAGTGAGAATTGACAGCTGTACTGCTCATAAGGAGGTGTGGTAAAATGGCAATGTTGAAAATCTGGAGTGAAAATATTGAAAATTTGCAAACCTACAAGCGTGTGTAGGAACAGCACAATGCACACTCATAAAACAGTCATTTTTTGGAATTTTTTCACCAAATTTTCAACATAGGCTTTTTGAGAGCCCACCTTATGAACACTGGCACTGTCATTTCATTAATCAGCCCCAAAAGGTGATTTCACACAGTGACCACGAAATCACCCTTCGGGCTGGATGAACGCCATGACAGTGACAGAATTCATGAGATGGGGTCCCAAAAACCCCATGTTGAAAGTTTGGTGCCAAAATTCCAAAAAATGCCTGAGATATGCAGCAAAGTTGAAAAAATCCTATGCATTACATTATACAGCTTACTGGCATTTCCTCAGTTCGCGGTCAGCTTTGAAGAGTGCAGATGTGTTCCTGGTCCACCGAAGATCCTTGCGCTGAGCTCCGGATGTAAGTATGGGGTGAGGTGGGGGTGTGGGGAGGCAGGGTGCGCAGTGGGTGGGCGCGGGTGGGAGAGAGGTGAAGACAGCAGCGAGGAAGGTTTTTATTTCAGTTTTTTTTCATTTGGACTACGTGTGACATTGCCACACTGGGGTGGGCTCCCAGCGTGGCAGCTGGAAACTGCTGGGGGGCAGTGGAACCGATGGAGGATTGGGCAGCCCATCGGCCAAAGGACCTGTTGCCACGCTGGGGTGGGCTCCCAGCGTGGCACCGATAGTCTGGGGGGGAACAGTAGAGCCGATGGGGGATTGGGAACCCCCCATCAGCCATACAGACTGGGGGGGGGGAACAGTAGAGCTGACAGGGGGTTTGGGCACCCCCGTCAGCCATACAGTGTGTGCGTGGGGGAGGTAGGAGCTCATGAGCATGCAATGTGTGTGCGCGTGTGTGTGTGTGTGTGGGGAGGGGGAGCGCTGCTCACTCAAGCGGTGCTCTCCCTTTCAACTGTATGGCACTGCATTTTGGATCGTCACACTATGTTTCTTGCACATGCGTGCAAGCAAACATAATGATGAAGAGCAGTTTTCTATATTTCAGGTGATGACACTCTGGGATTCGGGACCCCCAGTGTCAGTGTTATGTTTATGGGGGTAGGGTTGTGAGTGCTGAAAGGGAGGCTTGGGTGGGGGAGGAAACAGTTACAAAATGTCTACAACAGACATTGAGGGTCTGTTTTCTTTGTTACAGGCAATCAATATAAATGAAATTAAAAAAGGAAAAAACTATGAGGGATATCACTTGGGGACTGGGTACCCCCAGTATCAGTGCTATGTTTGTTGGGGGGGTGGTGCTCAGAGGGAGAGTTAGGTGAGAGGTGGAGCAGTTACTGAGGCACCAACTATAGACATCATCGAGGGATGATTTACTTTGCTACATGCAATACATAAAAATAATTATAAAAATAAAATATGAGGTGGGTTCACTGGGGGAATTGGGCACCTCCAGGGTCAATGTTATGTTTGGGGGTGGGTGCTGATATTGAGGGTCAGTTGAGGGGGGACAGTTATGGGGGGGCAGAAACAGACATCGATGGACATTATTTTTTTATTACAAGACTAAAGACTGATAGGCTTGTTTGAAAGACACTCAGCTGTTTGCTGATGGCTTCATGGAAATCAAGGGGACCGAAGCCTTCTCTGACTGGATAAGCTTCAGTCTTTTGAAATACACAAAGTTTCAGCTCACCAAGCAGAAAGTGATGTCAGGACCACAGCCCATGGTCATTGGTGTAGAGTGCCGAGCCCTTGCTTTTGTGAAATGCAATAGGCTCGGCAGTGATACCTCCCTCCGAATCCCCTCTCCTTGCCACAAAACAGTGGGTGCGCAAGAGCAGCCAACACAGAAAGTATTCTAGCACTAGGCCAGGACCAAACTCAGGTGTATGAAATACTCCCCCTCTCCTTACCCTAACCTACTTGCCCCAAAGGGCCAATCTAGCAAGTAGCCTTCATCCTGACTGCCAGCTCATGATCTGGGAGACTGGTAGTTGACATACTAGCTGCACAGTGGTCCCTCCTCCCTAACTTTCAATATGGTGTTGTCTTAGTTGGGAGTTTTGGCTAAGAGGTTTCAGTGTTTCAGTGGTTTATGGAATGATCTTTATGTCATTGATCATTAGTCACAGATCAGGGACAAGGAGGCGTCTACTTGCTAGAGATGGTCCTTAAGTGCACGGGTGGATTGGGAGGGGGATATTTCAAAAGGTGTGTTGGATCCTGGCACTGTACAAGAATTAGCTTTACACTGAGCGGTTGTGATGAATTATTCCTTTCTGAAGTACTGGGCATGACATTCTTAATCATTATTGGTTCAGGAGTACTGTATGTTTGTGTGTAACATGCTATATGTGAAGGGCTGAATTATAGCATACCAGTCTGCCATAAAATTAAGGAAGATGACTGTGACTATCCAGCAATCACTGTGCAGGTGTCCTGATGATTATAAACAGTGGTGGATTATCATGCAGCCTGTTAAATTATGGACTCAGGGCTGAGATGGCTCAGAGAGCAGGACAGAGTAAAGAGGCCAGTCGGCTTAACATATAGGAACAGCTTGCATTAGGTTGTTCTAGCCAAGGCTGGTCATATATTTAAGTATAACCTTATTGTTTTGGAAATCCACATATTTAGCTTAAAAGCCAATGGCTTGAAGGATCAGGGTCAGGTCAAATATCACTGAAAAACAAGTAGCTGTCAATTGTGACAGCACGTGACAGCACTGTGGCTTTGTGAGCAGTCTAAGCATGCTATAACAGGAAAGGTAAAACAAAGGAACTGTCGCTTCTCTCAAAGGATTAAAGTGGGACCCACTGATATTGTAGTGCTAGTGATTGCTGTCCTGCAGCTGAGACAGAGCCCTGAGTGATCATTTTGAGAATCAAATCCTGTGTGGAAATTCTTGCCTGAGAAAGCATGCAAGGTATGGCCGATCTAGCATTAAATTCAGTTTAGTCTTTTAGTTTACTTAGAATTATTTCTAATGAAAAGTTTGATTTTCCTAGTGTGTTCTGTATTTCCCAAGTTATTGCCTGACTATCTGGTGTAGTACATTGCATAAATATTACATAATTTATGTTCAATTCATCTATGACTCTACAGGGTTATTAAAATGCACTGGTAATGATGTGGAAGTCTACTGCTGGACTTGTCTGCAGTACCAGCAGATAGAGGAGGTCAGGGACAATGTTTAAGATATTTTGGTTCACCTACCTACAACTGACAAATCCTTTCAGTGTGTAGCACTGGAGATCATACGTCCACTAATTACCCTGAGTCACACAGGCAAGAGGTACATACTAGTAGTCAGGGACTGCACAACTAGTTATGCAGAGGCTATGGTCATGTCTTCTATGTATTTATTTAAAAACTGGTAACCAGGAAAGACACAGTGAGTCTAGGCTCATTTCCATATGTGACATGGGGGGGGGGGGTACAATATTATAGCAATGATAAGATACAAAGTGAAGTGCATAATAGAGTGCAATCATCAGGGTACAAATACAGTGACAGTGAAAGTAACATACAGTAATGCATGGAGGAGCAAGGGTGCAAATAAAATGAATGGTGCAGGTAGTAAAGTAACAGAGTAGGAGCTGTTGCAAAGAGTGCATTACAGGCAGCGGGTAACCTGGTGGGAGCCAAACATAAGGATAGCAGTATACTGCAAAGCAGGGTCAGGTAAAGGGTAGACATGAGCAACAGGGGACAGAGAGAACTTTTAGCTACTGTCTAAGGGAGAAGGAAGAAAGGTGAAGGGGAGAGTTGGGGGGGTCCAGGGGGGAGGTGATATGAGAAAGCAGACTGTCCAACAGAGCAGTGGGGTGGGAAAGGCATAAGGTCCCTGGAGTGAAGGAAGTAGGAGGCAGAGGGGATGGCAGAGGGGAGGGGAGAAAGCCTGGCCAGTTTCTGGCTGGTGCTAAAGGTCATAAATATGTTTCTTTAGTGTTGACCCACAGCTGGTTGGGAGTGGAACAGGTGCAGGATATTATGGAAGTCTTAATGGAGGAACAGAGGTGTAGATGACTGTGTCATCTGCATATATATCAACATGCAAGTTGGCGCAGACAGAGAAGAGGTAATTCAGAAAGATGTAAAAATGGATGAGACTCAGGATGGAGCCCTGTGGGATTCCGGCATGAGTATAAAGGTGAGTTGAAAGGGCACCTCCTACCTATATCAACTGCAGATGGCCTGTGATGTAGGAAAGGAACCAGTCAACAGCATAAGCAGAGAAGTTAGCAGAACTCAACTTGTCCAGCAGGAGTGGGTGGGCCACTGAGTCAAAGGCTTTGGTCAGATCATTGAAGATAGCCACTGGTGTCTGCCCCAGGTCCATCCCATTGAGGATGTCAATGACATGCAGCAGGGAGGAGACGGTGGAGTGGTGCTTCTGAAAACCAGACTGGAAGGAGGAGAGATAGTTGGAGGAGTAAAAGAAGTCAGCAAGCCTAGTGTAGACAATTTCTCTTGCAGTTTTGCAATAGTAGGGAGGAGGGAGATAGGACAGAAGTTGTTGAGAGTGGAGGGGTTTCCCCCTTTGTAAAGATTGAGAACCTTGGAAATATTCCAAGACTGGGGGACAGAACTGAAAGAGAAGGAGATGTTGAGAAGGTAAGTAAGAGGAGAGGCAATAACAGGTGCTGAGAGATGGAGAAGTTTAAGTTCAAGCCCATTGGGACTGGACTTAGACAAGTTAAGTAAGGAAAAGGCCAGCAAAGTTTCTTGAGGAGTAACAGTAGAGAAGTGAAACTCCTGAGCTGAGAAGGATGGAAAGGAGGATGAAAGAGAGGGGAGATAAGAGGGGCTGAGGGGGAGAAGGGAAGGAACAAGTTGTAAAAAATGTATTAGGGTGAGCAGCAACAGATAAGGAGTTGGACCTGTTGAACCATTTACCATGAGGACTGAGGGAGCAGACTGGGTGGGAGGAGGTGTCAAAAAGACAGCAAATAACCTTCCGGAATATTGCTGGGGGAGTTAAAGGGAGACTGTCAACCCCCTTTTGGTCTCAAAGTGTCCATAGTTTAAAAAACACATTTTATGATTGCCAACATTCTGTAAAGATTGTTGATGTAGCTGGTAGTTTGATTCTGACTCTTTTTTTCTTAGAAAAAGTTAAAAACAGACTGCCCACCAAACTGGTATTACCACACAAACACAGGTTTGTTTGAATTCCTTGATCAGCTCCAACTGCATCTTTCTTGGACTTGGGAACAACCACAACACAGTCTAGCCACTTGTGATATAGTGGGAGTTTAGGAGGCTACTACCTCATGAGTGACTGCACTATTTGGGTGTGTTTCTAATGCTCAGAAAGTATGCAGTAAGAACAGATCCAGAAGTGTAAACAAAGTTGTTTACATTGCCATACACTTCAGTTCTACTGAACAAGGAGACAAACAAAACAAACAGCAACATCAAATAATTTTAGAGAAGGTAAGTAATCACAAAATGTAAGTTTTTAACTAGAAAAGATACAATGAAAAATAGGTTGACAGTGTCCCTTAAAAGTTATTCTGGAGGTTGACTTTTAAATAGCACAACTTGGTGGCACAGACAGCTTTTGTACAAGAATTTCCAAGTGACCTGTAGGACAGAATGTCAGGCGGAGAGTGATACAAATTGAAACAGGCCCATGCTTGCTCATGGGACTTACACTGGTCATCCACAGAGGATTTCCCCTGAACTTATCCGAAGAGCTCTAATACTGCCCTGCTTCTACAGAAGTGAGGAAAGCAGCAGATGAACTCCTTAGGATACTCAGACAAGTAAGTTTTCCCATTGGAGATTTTGTCTGACATGGCTGCAAATTTTATGTTGGATCTTATGACAAATCTGTGGGAGAAATGTGGGGTATGGCAACTGAGGACCTACCCATATCACTCCAAAACCAATAGGTTTACCAGAGGTTTAAATGGGACACTTTAAACAATGCTGAGAACATTTACAAACCAACGTGAGATGGATCAGGATAAATATTTATCCCATAATTTATTTTCCTATAGGGATGCTCGTCAGGAATCAACACGTTTTTCCTCCCATTGATCTCTTGTATTGATGCAGAGTGAGGGGGCAATAGGTCTAGTATGAGATGAATGGGAGGGTGAACTTGCTAAATCTGTTATGGAGTATGTCCAAAACTTCAGGTCATGGCTCAAGGAGCTTATTTGGCTTATCCAAGATCATATAACTGCTGCATATTAGCAATTGCAAACATGGTGCGAACATGGGACCAGTGTCCCGTTGTACAAGATCTGACAATGCCTGATAGTATTCATCCTTGTCTGACAAAATAAATTGTAAGCAGCCTGGGAGTGTCCATTTTAAGTGGTAGGGAAGATTAATTATGTGGACTATACTGTGGATTTGCCCAACAGGAGGTGAAAACAGAGGGTGTATTATACAGTAATGATGAAACCTTACCACAACAGTGAAGAAATGGTCCTAGTTGTGTGTAGCTACCCAGAGGAGGGGAATTAATAAATCCAATATTAGATCCCTTTGGATAAGTTGAGGGTGGATCCTCTGTAGATGCCATTACCCTCTCAGAGCAGCTGGCACCAATACAGGATGTTGAGATTAATAAAGTGCCATAATATTTTGGACATACAACCATGGGGATATCAGGGTACACTGCACTGGGTGACACACACACACACGACACATTCAGGAGACATCCTTGGAAAATTCAAAGATCTGCGCAGCTATACTTCAAGTGAAAAGAAGCTACACCTCCAATTCCACAAAGTAGCGCACATGAGGTCAGCTGCATTTATTGTATCAAAAAGTCATACAAAATAATCATTTGCTAATATATACAAACAAGCATTTGTTAATGCCAAATGTTTGCTTGCTGATATTGGCATTGGTACTGCAAGAGGTAGAGAGCTGCATAATAGGAATGGCAGTGAAGTATTGAACTAACGGCAACCCCCACCATGCAGAGACTGACAGGCATTAGGGGAGTGACTTTGGTTAGTCAGTCATAAAGCTCATGCCATTCCCCCTCACCCCACCCTGCAGACACAGACAGGTGTCACGGTGTGCCTTGGGGTCTTCAGCGGTTATGCTCACCCTGATCCATAAGGAAATAAGCTGAGATGGGTGCAGTATAGGAGAATGGAATGAACGTTATGACAGAAGACCCAAAGGCACACCTTGATGCCTATCACTGGCTGCAGGGTGGGGGTGGGGGTGCAATGGCATGAGCATTATGGCTGACAATCCCAAGTCACACCCCCAGTGCCTGTCAGTCTCTACAGGGTGGGGCATTATGGTTGAAAACCTAATGCCCTGGGTGTTTGTTGGTATTTTCACTACAAATTTTCAACATGGGCTTTTTGGGACCCCACCTCTTGAACAGAGGCACTATCATTTCGTTACTCAATCCCCAAAGGGGATTTCTCACAGCAACTGTGCCATTCGGCACAATAGGTGTGATACACGTTTTGGGTAGGATATAAAAAAAGACAGCTGTACTGTTCGTGAGGAGGTGTGAAAAAATGGCAATGTTGAAAACTTGCAGTGAAAATATGAAAACATGGTGAAGTTACAAGCATGCATAGAAACTGCGTAACACGTTTGTAACACAGTCATTTTTTGAAATTGTTTTACCAATTTTTCAACATGGCCTTTTTGGGATATCCCCTCATGAACAGTGGCACTGTGATTTCATTGATCTGTCCCAAAAATTGATTTTGCCAGTGACTGCACCATTCTGCACTACAGGTGCAAAAACACATTTTGGTCAGGATGCAAAAAAGGGAAGCTGTACTGTTCATAAGGAGGTGTGAAAAAATGGCAGCGTTGGAAATGTGGAGTGAAAATGTTGAAAAATGGCAAAGTTACGAGCGTATGTAGAAACTGCGCAATGCACACTTGTAACACAGTAATTTTTTGGATTTTTTTTTTCACCAAATTTGCAACATGGCCTTTTTGGGACCTCATGTCATGAACAGTGACACTGTCACTTCATCAATTGGCCCCAAAAGGTGATTCTGCACAGCAGCCAGGAAATCATCTTTTGGGATTGAGAAACTAAATGAGAATTCAAGCTTCATGAGGTGTGGTCGCAAGGACCCCAGGTTGAAAATGTGGGGCCAAAATTCCAAAAATGGATGAGATATCAACCTAAGTTGAACCCCACCAATTGACTGCCATTATAAAGCTTACCTGCATTTGTTCAGTTCCTGGTCAGCTTTTGAAGAGTTCAGATGTGTTCCCACTCTACTGATGATGGCCGGGGGTGGGGTGTGCAGAGGAGGTGGGAATGGAGGGGACCGGGAGACAACAAAGGACCATTTTCTTTTGAGGTTTTAAAAAAAAAAAACAGCAAGGATGGTTTTCTTTATTTACAGGATAAAAAAAAAAAGTTTGGCACACTGGGGTGGGCTCCCAGTGTGTCACAATAGTGGTGGGGAGGAGGGATGCCAACTTGTGGATTGGGCACCCCGATGTTGGCAAGGGGTATTGATGGGCTGGGGGATACACATCCGACTATGGTGGTGTGCATCCCAGTGTCTGAAAACAAAGGGGAAATCATTTAACCAGGAAAGATACACTAAGCGGGGGGGGGTGCTGACACAGGGACTGGGCACCCCATGTTGGCTTATGGGTCCTGTGTGGTGGGCAGCAGGAGCCACCATATTTCAGCACAGTGGAGTGGGCTCCCAGTGTGCCACTTAATGGGGGGGGGAGAGATATATTGACATGGGATTGGACACCCCGATGTCAGCTTTCTGGAGTGTGTGGCCAGTGGCAGGAGCCACCAATTTAAATATTGAAATGTTTCACCAGGAAAGGCATACTAGGGCTGGGGACACAGGGCAGCAGCCAACAGGAAGGAAACTGCACCCATGTGCATTACTGTGCACTGTAATGCGCATGGGCGGAGGGTCTTGGCTGCCTCTGTGTTCCTGGTTGCGAGGAAGGGTGAGTTGTTGCTGCAATCAGGGATGATGAAACTGTCCCTGACTGGAGCAGCAGATTTCTTTCAAGTCCGGCACTCTCTGAAACTGCCATCATCGGCAGCTTTTCCATTGATTGGTGGCTGGATGTGCCAATGAAAGCGCCTGCTGCATTGGCCACAAACGGTCACACCTCTGCAATGCTCTACTAACCTCAATATGTTTCTTGTGCGCTGCATATACAAGCAAACATAAACTGAGCCTGGCCAACCCCGAGATCCAAATGTCTTTCTAGCCCCTGCTAAAAATAAGCAAACCATTATATCACCCTACACTGAGCTCAACAGCTCCTGATTACAGTCACATACTTCTCCCAGTCCAGCCTCCGGCTGAGGTAACCAGTGAGACCAGCTGCTGTCATGTACCTGACCATCCACCCAACTCATCAACAGAAGCCCTCCCAATTAAATTATTGACCATGACCTGTACACATTTACAAACTATATTCAGTGCTTATTCAAAATTAGAAACAAGAAGCACACATCTACACTCCTACAAATCAATCAGACACTAAACACGTCACCTCTGGCATCTCTGTCTTGGTATATGTAACCTTCCCCCTTGAAGAACTTCACCTTACAATAAAGAAAGTCAAACACCTTTTTTTGTCAAAACATTCAGCAATAAGTTACACAAACCAACACATGATGGCCATGACTCCAAATACAGTATGCAACTTATTTTCATGTGTCAGGGTAGGGTACTTCGATATCTATGACAGTCCCACTCCCTCACTCATGGAAATAATAAACTACGTATGTGGAGTTCGGGCACTCTGCTGCAGAGCCTCATATTGGAAGACAATCCAAGAGGATGCCCTAAGCCTTCACTGGGGAGACATGTTCATTTATGCATTTCCTTCTTTTCCTCTTATGAAGAGAGCTCTCCTAAGGGTGCAGATGGAGAGAGCAGCAATGATCCTCACTGCTGTATACTAGCCAAGGCAGCTCATATTCTACCCTACTGCAGATGGCAACAAGATGCCACACACTGTCCAAATTCAGGGACTTGCTGGCAATTTCAGAGGGTCAGGAGTCATCCAAACCTAAAGTCACTATACCTGAAGGCCCAGTTCCTGAAAGAATTGTGTTTTTGTAACTCAATTTTTCTGCCCAGGTCTTGTAAATCCTTGGGGGGAGGGGGGCACAAGAAAGTTAGTTACAAGGAGAATATGAGCCTTAAAATTGAAAAAAAAGATTTACCATTTGGTGTAAGCGTTAACTTAAGTTTCCTCACAGAGGGGGCTATGTATGAAAAATCTGCAGTGCACAGGCAACCTGACTACCAAGCACCGCACATTGAGGTCTTGAGGACCCCTGCAGCATGCACTTCTGGAGCATATACCCCTTCCATGCTCGATACCCCATCGTTCATGCTGCTACACGTGCAGATGATCTGGAGCAGTGTCAGGGGGTGTGCCCCCACTTTACGCCATTTACTGAGGTGCTTTGTGCTGGGAGAGGGGGACACAGACTACATGAGCAGGGCACCTGTAGTAGCCACAGCACACAGCATGGCCCACAAGAATGTACGCCCCGCCCCGGTCACTGCAGGAAAGACAATACCTCCTGCCATGCTGCTTCACCCTTCCATATCAGGCACAGATTGCAGAAGGTGGCCATTCAGGCACTCATCCAACAAATGCAATATCTCAAGACTCATGCCATCCCACCATCCCTTGTTCCATACAGAGCAAGGAATCCAGTAGCGAACCAGGATGGGCATCCAAATAGGTGCCTATCTGTGTCCACTGATCCACTCCCATGCACAAGTACGCAGGGGACTGGGTCACATACCACTGCCCTGCACACCTGTCTGTGGATACAGAGCTATGTGTGCTGGGTATGCCCCTCTCGTGCATACCCTGCACCCTGTAGTGCATAGCCTCCAGAATGCAGACTCTGCATTAATTTTGGATCATGTAATGCATCTGAAATCTCTAGGGCAGAAGCCATCCATCCTAAAGGTGACTATCAGCAATATCCGCTTAGAGACAGAAAGCTTCAGTTCAGTCATTACTTGCACATCCAGTGTTCAAAAGGTCCTTTAAAGGGCTCCTACATATGTACCCTCCAGGGAGATGCCCTGTCCATGCATGGAATTTAGACTTGGTCCTTTCGTAGATAATGCTACATCCTTTTGATTTGAACCAGTGACACTGGCTGAACTGAAGTACCTCAACATGAAAACATTACTTCTAGACTATCACATTAACAAGGAGGGTCAGTGAGCTGCACATACTAGGTAATGACCCCTGTTTTGAATTTCCATAAGAAGCAATGGATCTGAGAACAAATGTACAGTTCCTACCAAAAATGGAGTCAAAATTCCACTGGAATCAATCAATGCTGCCAGTTTCTTTCACAAAACCATGTGCCAAAAGATACGAAAAAATGTTATACGTTTTGGATGTTTACAAAGCATTCTGTTACACAAAACCATGTGCCATAAGAGAGAGGAGGAAATGTTATACATTTTGGATGTTTGCAAAGTGCTCTGTTAATTATGGTTAGAAAGGAGGGCATCAGGAGTGGTCACACACAGTTGTTTGTAACTTAAGGAGAGGAGTCACAGGGACACCAGTCTAGCAAACACACTCTCCATCAATGGATCATATCCACAACATATTTCTGCAACCTAAAAGCAAGGACAGACCCACCAGAGTGCATCAAGGCTCACTCCACTAGGGGCATAGCAGCTTCAGTGGTTGTTACACAAAATACCCCTATGCCTCACTCTTTTCCTTCCCCTTCCCTACCTCCCCTACAATATCCACCTTATAATTCTGCTCTCTTTTTAGTTGCTTTTTATACTGTGTCTCTTTCTGAAAACTTATTTAATGCACTATATTTCTGTATAATATGTATGACTCTGCAAATTATTCTCTATAAATACTTTGCATCCTGTACTGCCCAACCTGTTGTTGGCATTTTGTATATGAATATTATATACTTCCTCTGTATGTACTTTCACCCAAGTCTCTGGGTCACCCCTGGAAATGAGGCTCAGCTCAGTGTGCCTTTCCCAGTTACTAAATATTAAATAAATAAATACGCAATTAGCAGAAATTTGCAAAGTTGCCACTTGGTCCACAGTACACACATTCATATCTTACTATGGCAACTGGATGTAATGCAGGACTGTCTGCTAGTGTAGCTGATATGGGAACCCATACAGCAAGACACTATCCTCGACTTGGTAATCAATCAAGAGGTGGCGGGTGGGGTGGCAGTCAGGGAACCATTGGGATACAGCAATCACAATTCTGTGTGATGTAAGATGGCTGCAGGGAACTCTGGTTCCCCCTCAAGAGAGGTGGCTGTGGATGACAAAGTTCACCCAGATGAGGGGAAAGGGTCAGGGGAAAACTTGCTGTGGTATACCATATCAAGGGGACAGAGGAAAAGTGGGAAAAGATCAATGGGGAAATTCTGGGGGCAACAGACTCTTGAGTCAAGAAGATCCCAAAAAAGAACACGCAAAAGAAACCAATCTGGTTCTCTCACAAGGTGGAAGAAGCCACGAGGGCAAAAAGGAAGGCCTTCATAAGGTACAAGGTGGCCAAAGGGAGAAGAGAAGTAAAAATATCAGGCAAAGTTACAGGAGGCGAAGGCAGTGCTAAAAAGGTGAAGACAGTCAGAGCTGCATATTGCTGAGGGTAGGGAGGGAAGTTTTAGATACACCTGGGAGAAAAGGAAGACTAGGGGAGGGATTGTCAGGCTAGCTGAGGGACTAATGGTGGTGGAAGACAATGAGCAAAATGCCAATGTCCTAAACAATTACCTCTGCTCAGTGTTACACAAAGTGGGATCCAGGCAGTCACATGGGGGGTCACTGGAAATAGGCACAGTGGTGATCATGGCTGCATGAGTAGGGAAAAAGTTAGTGGCCCTTAGGCTGGACAGGGCCCTGGTTCTGTATGGCCTGCATCCAAGGATACCTAGGGAACTTGCTTCTGAGCTACCAGGGCCCCTGTCCCAGCTATTTAACAATTCACTGGAGTCGGGGATAGTGCCAGTGGATTGGAGAACTGAAAACATAGTCCCACTCCACAAGAAGGGAGGACAATGAGGATCCAGGCAACTGTAAAATGATTAAGTTATACCTTCATTGAGGAAAAACTGATGGAAACCATTGTGAAGGGAAGAACAGTGGACTGCTTAGAGAATAATGGTCCGCAGGACAGCAGGCATCACAATTTTGTGTTGGGAAGACCGTGTCAGAAGCCAAATTATGTTTTTTGACTGGGTCACTATGGTAGTGACCAGAGGCCAGGTAATGTATTTGCTTACTTTGTGTTCAGCAAAACCTTTGATTCCATGCCACAAAGAAGGCTGCATGGCTTACTGGGGTCTACTGCTACTCCAGGCTCCTAACCCTCCTGACATACTTCCTCCATTCTCCTCCCCACATCTGACAGCCTTAGCAACCACTATACCCTTCATTCTGTGCCAGCCATGCACCAATGGATTTTGCACCCAGGGACGGCTGAAACATATTTTTCTCTCTCATAAAATGCTTTTCACACTAAGCCCTACAATATAGAAAGCTTCTTGAGCTGATATTTTCATTCTGTAAGATGTGTCCCTGATTTTGATGATTAGTCCCAGGTTTTGTTTTAAAGCTCTCTCCCCGATCTGAAAGACATGATTGACAGGTATCGTATGATGTACTGCTTCTCCTTCTTCAAAGCCTTTTGTAATGTCAGAGGAGACTTTAAAAGTGATAAACATGTCATACTGTTATCTACCCTTACATGTTCCTTTCCATATCAGTTATGTATTTTAATATGTTTGAAGGAATTTCTAATAAAAAATAATTATTCAGGTTTTTGGTGCCTTCAAATCTACATTACGTTTCATTCACCTCAGCAGCTACAGCTGTACATTTTCATATAGGTAAGACATTCTACAACATCAGATGCATCGTTCTGTATCATTCATCGGAATTGCTTGGAATGGTGTAACTAATATAATGAAATGTCAAGGTAGTGTGAGAAATAAAAGCAGTAGCTGCTGAGGACTCAGAAAAGAGTGATCCAATGTAGCGATAAAACTAGATGTAACAAAAACAGGTACAAAACGTATCAGAATATAGCACTGACAAAAAAGGAAAACAGAGGAGCATATGAAAGTATAGAAACTGTTTCTGATCACAGCAGTAATAGATCATACATAAACTTCAGAGTAGAAAAAGTAGGCTAATTTACTGCTAATGGTCTCAATGACCATACTTTACACCTCCCAGGCTGCAGTGGTTTTACAAGCAATGATCCATATAACATCAAGAGTTCCTCGTAATCTGGACATGCAACCAAAACAGTGAATACATTTATACAGTCAGTTTTGTAAATAAGTGAGGACTCAAAATGGCCCAAAAACTGGACTACCTCTGAGCAGAAACAGAAGACTGGACTAGTACCCTAAAAACGGATTATCTGATCTGAAACTGAAACTTATGACACAAAGCTCTGCAGCATGGCAGACATTGAGGAAGGGGTGAGGGAGCTTCAGAGGGATCAAGAAAGGCTTCAGAGGTGGTCAAGGGTCTAGCAGCTGAGATTCAAGGGTCTAGCAGGTGAGATTCAATGGTCTAGCAGCTGAGATTCAAGGGTCTAGCAGGTGAGATTCAAGGGTCTAGCAGGTGAGATTCAACTCCATGAAATGCAGGGTGATACACTTCGGGAATAAGGATCCACCCACACACTGAGTGCTGGATGGGAGGGGTTAAGCTGGGCACTTTATCAGTGGAGAGAGATCTGGGAACCCTCATCAGTTACTCACTCAAGCTAACCGTCCAGTGCAACAAAGCCTAAACCAAAGCATCCAAGATGCTGGGATGTATAGGGAGTTTTTTTTTTTTTACAGCAAGTGATGGAAAGTGCTAAGTTGTGCATGTTATCAGGGGAGAGAGATCTAGGAATGCTCATCAGTGACTCACTCAAGCAAACCATCCAGTGCAACAAGGCCTAATCCAAGGCATCCAAGATACTAGGGTGTATATGAAGTAATTTTTTTAAGAGCAGGTGGGAGAAAGGTGATACTGCTCCTATACATATTATTTTCCCTTGGGTCTGACTATTCCCTGGCATCTGGGTGAATGGATGGCAGCTGAAGCCTCAGCCCATGACACCTCCCGGTGTCCAGTGCTGCTGCCAGCTGCTCCTGGCCACTCTGAGGTGGTTTCCGAGTACAGCGTAATGCCTACACTTACCTGTGCTCCTGTTCTTGCTCTCTTACCTGTTCTACAGGTGATCAGCAACCCAGGTGAGTGTGACGTCATGTACTGGCCACCTACAGAGTCACGCATGGGACAAAACACATGCCACTGTGGCATGCGAGAGCAAGCTGAGTCAGTTAGATCTGAAACTGGATGTCATTCCAATCAAAAAGTTGCCAGGAACTATGAAGCAGGAAGAATGATGTGAGGTACAATTTGCTGCAGCAATCAGGGGCCGCCCCGGCATTGCAGGGTCAGCTTCTCTCACAAACTGCATACGCAAACATCTCTACATCTATCTGAATGCAGACTGTTCAGGACTGAATGAGAAGCTGATGCTGCAATGACGGGATGCTCCCTGATTGCAGTGGTGAATTTCTTTCAAGTTGGTGGTACGCTTGAAAACTACTGTCATAGCCAGTGTGCTCATTCATTGGTGACACAGAAGTAAGCCCCAAAAAGCAGTGGCGGCATTGGCCACAACACTGCCCAATTTCCACAACCTGCTACTCCAGCAAACTGCCACAAAATGTTTCTTGCACAACAAACATAAAAAAAATTAAAAAGTTATTGTAACCACCCCCTAGACTGAGGGGCCAAAAAACCCCATCTGCCTTATGATTTTTAAATCAGCTTTAGATTGTTTACTTGTATTCCCATTATTATAATGCATTCCAGCAGCAGGTTCAGATATGTACAACCCTGTGTGTGAAGTAATGCTTACTGTTTTTTTAATTTTTTTTTACATTGCTCAGGGCCAGGCAGGGACCTCCTTCCACATATACCATCCTACTGAGAATCTGCCACCTATCCAGCCGGGACTGCCAGCCCACCCACGACACACCACTGTGCTGCCTCTTGGCTTACCCCCCAGGGCTGGGTATACCTTCAGCTCCTTCAGCATTTCTTCCACACAGTCTATCTGGCCACTCACAGCAGAGGTGAAGCCTGGGAGTGTCCCTGGAGGAAGGTGGCTCAGTTCTGTGGTGGACCTGGTGGGCAGGCTGAGACTTCATCCTTCCAGGCCTGCACTTCTGTTTTCCCCCTTTTTGCTGTGTCCTGCTTACCCCTCTATAGGCATGTGATGTGAGTGGTCGTTGGCAGAGCTCGGCACAGCCAATCCGTGTGCACTGTCCAAGGATCTCTCTCTGTTAGCTGCCAAGTCCTGCACTGCCACCCGTGGTCACCCAGGCAGCAGCAGTGCAGTGGGTCATGACACCCTCCCTCCCCAAAGGAGGTGAATGTCCTGTGGGACACAGGACCCTACCCCCCCATAGCCAATTCTCGAATGCAGGCCTTCAGGACCACGAGCAGAAGCTCTGCCACTGTGCCAGTGGGCCAGCCATAATGTAGTAAACAGTAACTGCTTTTAATTTTTTAGTTTGTAACTGCATCCCATGTCCCCCCGCCATACTATACCCTAGGGCCAGGATATTCAAAGATCCTGGATTGTGCTCACTAAGTGTTTGCTCCAGGAGCAAATTAGTATCTAGACCAAACTACACATATTTGAGAACATGCTGAAGTGAACAGTACACTTTAATGGCATGTTCCAGTATACCAGCCAGATACTATCCCGATTGTGCCCACAAATCGCAGCCACTGACAAGTGTTTGGGGGGCAGGGGGGATCACTGGACACCAGGAAACATATATTCAAACAACAGATGGGCAATCCCGGGGAGGGGGACCACTGGACACAAGGGAACTTGTATTCAGAAAACAGGCAGTCGATCATGGTGGAGGGGAGCAGAGGGACCACTAGACACAAGGGATATTGTTCTTTAACCATAAGGGGATGTTAAGATATGGGGGTCACTAGACAACATATAGTGAGTCTTCCTCCAAGCTTTCCATGGGCCCTATTCATTAGTATCAAATCATTCTACTGGGACCATGACAGTCTGGCGTAAGGTTAAACTCTTACTCATAACTCCACAGTTAGACTCTATTTACATTAGGAAGAGGAACGGGAAATTGTTTAACCAGGAGAGGCACACTAAGGCAAAGCTTGTTTCCAGGTATGACCTGGGAGCACAAGGAAGTTAAGTGACTTACTCAGGGTCACACAGTATGATGACCGAGCTGCATATACAGGTCAGACCAACAAGCCTGCTAACACTTGCAATACCCTAAACTTTGCAGCAGATTCATTACCTGGTGTCCCTCTACTTCAAGACTCCTCAAGTATGAAGACTGGGCACCTCCAATTTTTTTTCCATATAAGTGTTTAGGGCTCCTTCAACAGGCCGCAGCTACCTTCTACTGGAGGCATCATCCTGCTGCAGCCCCCCAAGATTTTTCCATTTTTCACCCTCATTACCTCAGGGCCCTCAAACAGAGAGGCACATGTGCATGGAGGCTCCGATGGCCTCCCCATACTCCAACCCATTGACCTAGTGTCCAGGCTCCTTCAGCTGTGCTGCCCCCTAGCCTCCACTGTGAGGCAGCCAAGTGCCGAGGGAGATGCAGGTCCCTCCCTGGAGAGGAGATCTGCCTGCCAGCAGCTCATTCTTCAGTGCACACTCCCCCAATGCTGACCTCTAACAACTCGTACTCACTCCCAAACATAAGTCGTCAGTGTAGCGAGAGGTAAGGCATCCATCACCTCAGCCCTCTGTGCCACCAAGCCAGCATGAAAAGTTTAATATTAGTCTCAATTTTGGTGCTTGGATCACCATTTCAGATCTCTGTGCTTAAAATTTATATCCATTTTGGGCATAAAGAACAAATTTGGATCCCAAAGTATGAACATAATTCAGCATCAAAACATGACCAAAGACTGATTTTCCATGAGATAAGTTCTTTCTATGGATAAAATGAGGCACAAGGTGAAGCCAAGTGCCTTATGCCTCTAGGGAGTGATAAGTAAGTAGTGATGCAAATATTTTTTTCATTCTAAATTGATGCACACCCTGGGTGCCAGGTGAGGCAAAGGGTCACAGGCTGAATGCCTTTATACACCCAGGAAGTACATTGTTTTAGCTTGATGCACACCCTGTCACATGTTATTGTGCTTATATATGCAGAAAAAAAAACTGAGGTGCCGGCTCGGTGGTGAAGAGGGTTGGGGTGCCTTGGCCACCTTACCTTTTTCCATGCCAGCAATCCAGATTCAGGAAAGGACTCCGATCAAGGGAGGTCAGCTGGTGAGAGGAGGATTGAGTGTCTGAAGGACTGCTTGGCTCGTCTAGGAAGGGGAGGGTTGCTGTTCTGGTGCTTGTCTGCTCTATCACGGAGGATTGGGGAAAGACTGCTTGGGGTACAACTTTGGGGTGGAGGGACAGTGGCTGTCACTGTCTTGCATATGGTAGCATGTGTGGGCACATACAGATGGCATTGCACATTTATTCCTCCGAGTGAGAAAACTTGTAAATGGCCTGGTGCTGTGCATGGTGATACTGACCCCTCACAGCACCAGCTACAGTGCTCTCTCCCAGCATCAGATCCATTTCCTTCAGAGGTAAGGGGCCTACCATCAATCCTCACCATGGGGGACAAGCCATGAGGGAAGCACCAGGATGGAGGTAAGTCTGTAGGATGCTGCGTGGTAGGGCTGGGGGAGGGGTTGATGGAAGGAGGTGCCTGTATTGCAGTGGAGCAGACAAAATGATTAACTGACAAATAAAAATGAGGTACCTGTGAATGGCATCATTTTGTGTCACAAACACCTCTTTTTTGGATGCCAATGCATTTAGTATTCAGATGATGTTAGAGCATCCAATTGATAGTATAACAGTCTACATAGATGCAGCATGTACAAAGTGTATCCTTGGCTGATTCCTTTGAAAATCCAGACCTGGCCTGGGTTTAAACCCTAAGCATGGACTGCCAGAGGGCTGGTGGGGTGTGTGTGTGGATCAAACAGTCCAGAGGATGGTTTCCTTCAACAAGGAGGGCTAGAGACCATCTCTGCTGTAGCATTGCCACATGAGTGACCACAAGTAGAAATGCAGGCAGAGGAGCAAGAAAGGGAGGACAGCTGATGGCTCTATGTAACAACATGCAAGCTGCATTAATGTGCATGCATTGATGGCCCATCATTGCAGTGTCAGTGGTGGATGGACAAAGTAGGGATGAATTCCCTGGTCTGCAGTATGACACCTGGTATGTTCAGGGCCAGCATAGACCACTGCACCCACGCTACCCTTTGGTGCTCTGATGAGGGGGGGGAGGTGACCTGATAAGAGGCCTGTCCCAGGGGCCAAGTCAGGGGATTAGAAATTTGGGCCACAGCTAGGGCAAGGGCAGTGAATGTTTGCCTAAAATCAATAGGGACCAAAACAGGATGGAAAAAGCTTAAATAAAAATAACAGAACTTCCAGGCCAGGATCTTTAAAATACTCCAGTCCACTGGTCCAATGGCACAGAGGGCTGATGCACTTGCATCTCTCCTGCTGCCTGCCAGAGATCCAAGTTTGGGAATGGACTAGGGTCCCTGGGGTGAGAGGATCGAACTCAGGGATAGAGTGCTCTCCTCTCCCAGGGAGGGGTGGGCAGCCATCTCGGCCTTTCACTGCCATTGAGTAGAGGCTTGCAGGTTAGGCAGGCAATGAGCAACTCAGTGGGAGGGGTTGAATTTCCACAGTGCATGTGCACTTTCACCGGTATGCAGTTATGGGCCACTGTGGCTAGGGGGATTGGGCAGAAAATGGAAAAGAGTCTGGGGCAGGCTTCATGAAGCCATGCCTGCTCTCCTCCAGCCCACACTGCCACCTGGCTGTTGGCATTTGGAGATGTTGCACTGGGGAGGGGGGATGGCCCTCCCCCTTCTAACCTTGCTGCGGGGGAAGGAGGATCTGTGGGGAAATCTCCTCTGGCCAGGACAGTTGCCAGCTGCCCGCCTGCAGCCCTGGAAGAAAAACCTTTACAAAAAAAAGTATTCTAATCCCAAAGTTCAGTTCACTTCAGAAGGGTATAAGTCAAAAGGGCAAGTGCAGAGTCAATATCGGGGCAGAGTACACTGGGGATCAATCCTTCTTGGCAAGGTGACAGAGTAGGTTACTAGTGTCAAGTGCCCTTAGAGGGTGATACCATATGTATTTGGGGGCTGCTTGTAGGGGGTTCACCTTCCTGGCACAGTAGGTCATATTAGGTTGCTGAAAATATCAGGAAAGGTGCCAGTGGCAACAATACGATGGGGGGTGAGATGAGAGTACCCAGTCCAACAGTAAATGATTCTGGAAGCATGGGTTATGATGAGTGGGTTCAGTAATCAGCTGGGATAGGTTCATTTCTTAAACAGTAAGGAGTGGAATTTTGGATGAGAGAGATAGCCAGTCCAAGTTGAAGTCACAGAGGAGGATGAGCTCCCCAGGAAGGTGTGTGAGATGACGGAAGTTATGCAGGAGACCAAGGAAGCAGGTGGGAGTTTTGGGGAAGCATATAAAACCCCAATGAAAAATAGGATTCTAGGACAGGATAGAAAGTTCAGCTAAAGGAGTTTGTGTGACAAGGGGATAGGTTCGTTGAGAATGATGGAACAAGACAGGGATAGACGGGTGTATTGAGCAACTCTGTCTCCCACGCTTACTGTGGTCCTGACAGAAAAGGTTGTAGCCAGGAAGCACAAGATTGAATTCTGGAACTTTGGAAGACAGACAATTTTCAGAGATGCACAATACATCAGGGGAGTATTAAGCAATCCAACCTTTTAGGAAATCTAATTTTGGTAGGAGGCTCCTTTGATTCAAGTGGAAGAAGCTCATACCTTTGGGTATGGACAGTGGAAAGCTGAAGGTGGCAGGGCCTAGGCTTAATTCCACATCATCAGCAAGGAGCAGGAAAAGGGGATGAGGGAAGGGTGGCCTTTGCCACTTGGCACTGCACGAGGGGGTGAAAGTGGGGGAGTAGAGGGGCAGGAGTGATGACTGGCCTCAAGGTTAAGTAGTGGGGAACACAATACCCCAGGTAGACAGAGAGGAAAGAAAGGGGGGGTGAAATGGTGAGGGATAGGAGGCGAGTGGGAGAGCAGGCAGGGTGAATGGGGCAAGGGGGAGGGGTAGAAGGGGCGTGGGGTAAGAGGGATGGGGAAAGGGGAGTTGGATGGGGGGAGGCCAAGTAGGAGAGAGAACAGGAGGAGTGAGGGGACCATGAAAAGCAGGAGGAGGAGGAGAAGGAGAGAAATGGAACAGTAACAGGACATGAAATTAAAATAAGTAGCTGATTTTACAAGGAACAAGAACTAACCTTTTACTGAACTACATTACTGCAGTATTACATTTTAAGAAGTAGAAACAGTTGAATTCACTTGTGACTCACCATTGTCATGAAGTGGAAGTTAAGCTCATTTATAAACATTTGCAAAGAATAACATTGCCTCAAAGAGAAATGTTTACAAAAATTAAACAAAAAGGGACTCATAAAATTGGTTGTAATTTATGGAGATAGCCATCCTCGCACACGGCCATTCCCGGGAGGTGACTTTGGTCACGGGGGGGGGGGGCATACAGTCATATGTAGGGCAGGGCCTTTACTCCCTCATTGGACACCCACACCATAGGTAGCTGGTTTCCCCCTGCACTCCCCTAAGGAAGAGATAGAGGGAGCCCATTATCTCTCTGGGACCTTCCTCCCACAAAAGTTACTTTTACTTATCTCTTCTCTAGAATAAACGTCAATAAACACTTCTCCCCTTCGCTTTAAATGTACTCAGGTTGGCTACACTGACTGGCAACCCTACCCACATCCAGAGGAGCCAGATTCGTAAATTTTTTGGTGGGTCCCAGGGGTCAGGAGTCAAAGCCCCCAGTGGGGGTCTATGGGAGCAGAGAAACCTATATGTGGGGGTTGAGCCGGACCACCATTGGACCTCCGCTATTAGCTTAGCACTCAAGTTACACTACTTATGGCATGCTCTATGCTACGTTGAACTGTTGGTCACTTTTAATTAATTTACATAGAATCTGTTAGCAGATAAGGAGCATACTGCCCACCTAGTCTGCCCATTTCTCTACTTGCTGCTGAAGCCCCAGATCCTATTTGCTCTGCTGCTTTCCTGCTCTGCATATCTCCAAGCATACCCTTATGCCTACTCCATGCACTCTTGAACCCCTGTATTGTTTTCACACCCACCACTTCTGCTGGAAGGCTGTTCCATGGCTGCACCATCCTTTCAGTGAAAAAGTACTTCCTAACATCACCTCTGAGCCTTCCACCTTCAGCCTCATATCATGCCTCCTTGTTCTTGTGCAGAGTTTTCTCTGAAATATGCTTTCCACCTGTTCCATGTTTATCCTCCTAATTTATTAATAAATACAAATAAATAAAGAAGGGTTGTGGGCAGAGCACCCCTCCTCAAGTAAACTGACAATACCACACCTACAGTTCTACACCACGTCGACATATCGGTTATGGGGGGCTTTGGCCCCACACCACCGTGTTAAGAAAATAAAGGGGGGGCAGAGACCCCCAACTCAAATAAATGGACAGAACCTTAGTTATGGTATGCTCTACATTACGGCAGACTTCTAGTTACGTTTTTGTTTGACACCACAAGTCAAATAAACTGACAAAGCCTCACTTATGGCATGCACTACACCATAGCAGACTGTCAGGTATTTTTATTTGTTTTAAGTTGGGGGGCTTTGCCCCTACAACCCAATGTTAAGAAAACAAGAGGGATGTAGGGGGCAGAGCTCCGCCCAACTCAGATGAACTGACAAAAACCTAAATCAACAGCACACATGCAACAAAAGTAGCCTAGCGCAGCTACAGTATAGCGCAGCAAGCACATGATGAAAGTACATTGTATGCTTCGTAGTTTTGTGCAGTGGTCAGATATTCTACACACTCCCCCAGTGGAGCATTAGCAGTTTATGCTGCAGATGTCATGGTAGACAGGAAACAGTATGGCCAAGTGCCATAACTGTCTGTCCATGGCAAACCTTTACCAACATAAGTCAGCCCCCTGGAAGCTACGACCTCATGGATTTTGTTTGTTGATTTTCCAACAGTGGTATATGAACCCTGTCCCTATCACACTCCTGCCTACCTGCCTACTACAGTCTATTACCCTAACCAGTATGCTACATGACGCTAGCTGCTGGATCTTGTTCCGCCTGTAACCCTTATATTTTCAGATGTTACATGGGGTTCCCAGCAACACACAAGTAGTCCTGAGCAGTACTCTCATGCAGCACAAGACTGTCGCCCACCATAGCACATCCGCTGAAAGGTGTCCGTCATGACACCGGCAGCAAAAGTGCAAATGAGCCAAAAATGCATTTACAATGAAATAATTTCACAAACACGTAATCTTTTTGAGATTTCCTTTACATCAAATGTCCCAGACATTCTACAAACAGTTGCACTAATATTCAACTCTGTCAGGATTGGGCACATGACCACTGGACTTTAGGACTAGGGACTGCAGTAATGTTCAGTAGTGTTGGGGTTAGGCACTCAACTGCTGCATTTTGGGGTGGGGGTGCAGTAAAGTTAATCACTGGCAAAAATTATAATTCAGAAAAACAGAGAGCAGTGTTTCTAGTTCTGCTTCCTTGATAGTACACACACCACTGATACTGATTACTTTAACATTTGTATGTCCCTTTTCCAAAGCAAATGGTGGCAAGATCTTTCTTGCTTTGGGGTTTACTGGAAATATGAAACAAAGAGGATGGTTTACAATTTCTGTACTCATATTGCAGCTCAACTGGTAACTGTTATTCAGTATGTTGCGGGTATGGGTTCAAATCCCAGCAACAAATAACCAAGATGTACAGCCATGCTAACCCCTTCATTTGTCTAACCAGATCCACTGAAAAACATATCCAACTCGGTCCTTTTTTATTTTAATAGGCAAATCATTCTTTCCCCCTCCAAAAACTGCTTAGAATTTTCATATTAACCACATTGAATGGACTCCACTACTAGTTTGTTTCGAGTCAGGTTGCTGCCGAATGACTGAATAAAAATAAAATAGCCTTTGGTCTGACTTCCTTCCTTACTTGGGCTGCTGGCTGTCAGACAGGTCAGTACTTACTGTTATACCATACTACTCTTGCCTCCTCTAGGCTGAGCAGCTCTCCTTATTGGCATGACAACCAACAATCTGTTGACACACACACAGTCGCTCATGCCCTACCAATGACTCTGAGGGGCAGGGGGACCTCCACAACGTTGCACACTGACTGTTGCACAGCTCAAACTTTCTGGGGCCCATCCTCTGCCTCCCTCACACTCCTGACTTGCTCCCTTACCAACCAACTCAGACTTAGTCCTTCAGCTCTCTGTCACATCCCGGCCACGCCCCAGTCTGACTCATACTGTTCTGGGCTGCCGGCTGTAAAAGAACAGAGCCACACAGATTTGCTCCTCTCTGAATGAGACTGACCATCGCCTTCCCTTGCCCATTACTGGAATCCAGTCTTACCGTGCCACCCAGTCTGATTCGCCTGCTCTCATTGTGCACATGCACACTGAATTTACAGCTACATGAGCACATTTCAAAAAAGACCAGGCCCACCAATGGGCACTGGGGGTGGGGGTACAGCAGATCACAGACAGGAACTCGAGACACGCACCCTGGACAAATGGGGGAAATCAAACAGCGGAACATAAATATAATTTATAATATATGGTGATATTATTGCTGGGGCTGGGCCCACTCTGCAGAATATTGCTGGGGCCTGGGTCCCATGGGTCACATTCAGAGGGAGCAGATGCATTTGCAGAGTTGCTGTTGCTGTTTCGATATCCTCCTCTTGCCTCAGCGCTCACCCCAGAAGTCAGTCTGCCTGCCTTCAGTGGGAGCTGGAGGGCCAGTTGGGCACTGGAGGGCCTATTCTGGGCTTTCCCTTGGGGCTGACTGTTACCTGGCGGTCTGGTGAGCGGATGATGGTGACAGTCACTCCAATCAAAAAGTTGCCAGTAACTATGAAGCAGGAAACATGAAGTAAGGTACACTTTGCTGCAGCAATCGAGGGGCAGCCCCAACATCGCAAGGTCTTCTCACCATGGAAACTGCATACGTGAACATCTATCTGCATGCAGACTGTTCAGGACCAAGCAAGAAGCTGACGCTGCAATGACGGGGTGCTTCCTGACTGCAGCAGCGAATTTCTTTCAAGTTGGTTGCATGCTTGAAAACTAGTGTCATAGCCAGCGTGCTATCTCATTGGTGACACAGAAACAAGCCACAAAAAGCAGTGGTGGCATTGGCCACAACACTGCCGCACCTCCACAACCTGCTACTCCAGCAAGCTGCAACAAAATGTTTCTTGTGCATACGCACAAATAAACATAAAAAAGAGGGAGGGCACAAAGTGGGGAAGAAAAGAGAAGGAAAAAAAAGGGAAGGAAAGGCAGAAACAGAGAGGAAATCCCAGAACATAGGTTTGGCCAAAGGTACTGTAGAAAGGCAGAAACAGAAACATCCTTCAAGAGGTTTCTCATCTCCCAGAGGTCCTAAAGGGAGCACAATGAGATCCAACCCTGCCCAAAATACCAAGAGATTAAAACATCCACCAAATAACACAAAAGTAGCAGGGAAGGAAAAATAAGGAACATCAAGCACAAAAGAAAAAATATAAAATAAACCTCCCAAGTACTCCCAAAAATGTAACCTCAGCTAATAGAAGAGAAAAAAAGGGAGTTTAAAATAACCCCATTCTCTCTCTCTAGGGCTGCGAAATAGGAGCGCAATCTCTCCAGCCACTTCCATGCCCCCCCCCCCGATAATAACCCTAGAGATTAAAAAATAAATTATGGAAACATGATTAATTGTAAACTCTAGAACATTACTATATCCAAAATTCCACTAAATGGCACCCGTGTCACAAAACAACCTCTTTGAATGTTTGTCAAAGAAAATACTGATCCAATATATACAGTCTTAACAATACAGCAGAACATTAGACAAATAGAGAGGTTCCAGTAATGCCCTTCGATAGTAAACCAGAGAAGGCAGTCAGAACAGCAAAGGCCCAAACCGAGGAAAAGATAGCCAACTCAGTTAAGAAGGGGGATAAAATCTTTTATAGGTACATCAGGGAGCGAAGGAAGACCAAGGGAGGATAGTGAGGCTTAATAAGGGGAGGGTGGGCAGAGGGAGACTGTGAAAAGGCAGAGATACTAAACAAATATTTTTGCTCAGTATTTACAAAGGAAGGGGGTACCTAGAACAAACAGTAGAAACACACTGGATACAGAAGTTGATACCAGCCCATTTACAGAAGAAAGGGTTCTGAAAGAACTCTTAAAACTGAAGGTGGACAAAGCAATGGGGCCTGATGGGATTCATCCCAGAATTCTAAAAGAACTAAGGGTAGAATTAGTGACACCACTGACTACCCTGTTTAACAAATCATGGGAGGATGGGGTGGTACCGAGGACTGGAGGAGGGCAGATGTGATTCCCTTCACAAAAGTGGGAGCAAGGCAGAAGCAGGAAACTACAGACCTGTTAGTTTAACCTCAGTGGTAGGAAAATGATGGAATCACTTCTGAAGGAAAGAATTGTCAAGTATCTAGAGGCCAGAGGGCACAGGACCCAAGGCAGCATGGATTCACAGCAGGAAGGTCATGCCAGACAAATCTGATAGATTTCTTTGACTGGGTGACCAAAGTAGTAGATCAGGGAGGGCTGTGGACATGGCCTACCTAGACTTTAGCAAGGCATTTGACACAGTCCCACACAAAAGATTAATATACAAGTTAGCTAGCCTGGGAGTGGGTCCCAAGATGACAGCCTGGGTAAAAATTGGCTGGAAAATAGGACACAGAGGTAATAGTAAATGGAGTCCACTCTGATGAAAGGGGTTACTAGTGGGGTACCACAGGGTTCAGTATTAGACCAGTCTCTTCAATGTCTTTATAAGTGACATTGCAGAGGGACTGGAAGAAAAGTATGTCTCTTTGCAGATGACACAAAGATCTGCAACAGAGTTGATGCACAAGGTGGGTGGAAAGGATGAAAAGGACTTGGCAAAGTTAGAAGAATGGTCAAATGTATGGCAGCTTAGATTCAATGCTAGGAAGTGCAAGGTAATGCACCTGGGAAACAAAAACCCAGGGGAAGAGTACACAATGGGGGGTGAGATACTAACAACAACAAAAATGGAAAGGGACCTGGGGGTAGTCATATCAGATGACTTAAAGGTGGGCAAGCAATGTGAAAGGGCAGCAATGAGGGCTGGGGGGATACTGGGATACATAGGGAGAGGCATCACAGTAGAAACAGGAAGTTATTATCCCTCTGTACAGACAGCTGGTCAGACCCCATCTGGAGTACTGCGTGCAGTTCTGGAGACCCAGTCTTGCAAAGACACAGACAGGATGGAAGCTGTCCAGAGGAGGGCAACTAAAATGGTGCAGGGTCTGCACCAGGAGACATATGAAAAGAGACTAAAGAAGCTTAATATGTATAGCCTCGAGGAAAGGAGGGAGAGGGGGGACATGATAGAAACTTTCAAGTACCTCAAGGGAATCAACAAAGTCCAAGAGGGCAGCATCTTTCAAAAAAGAGGTGTGCAAGAACAAGGGGCACAATTTGAAGATAGAGGGCGGCTCAGAGGTAATTTAAGGAAGTATTTTTCACAGAGAGGGTTGTGGATGCATGGACGGCCTTCCGGAGGAGGTCGTGGAGTCAAAAAGTGGTGGAATTCAAGCATGCATGGGACGGTCATAAGGCAATTCTAGGGGATGGGGGTAGGAAAAAGTAGGCTGCTGGTTAACTAGGATCTGCAGCTTATCCAGTAGGCAGGGAAATGGGCAGACTGGGTGGGCCAAGCGGTCCTTATCTGCCGTCAAATTCTATGTTTCTATGTTTCTATGAAATCAGTGCTGAACAAAGTAAAGTACTGGAGGAATCAATAACCAGCACTGGAGATAGCACGCTGTAGATAAGCATAGAGTTCCGAACCCGTTGTACTGTGCAACAGTCAGTAAGAGATATTTCTTGTACCTGCAAAAAAAAAAAGAGAAAAAGAAATCCAACTCTGCTTCAAGGGATCACAGTCAGCAATCGCTTAAAAAATAAGAGTGAAAACCCCCATAAACACTGTAGTCAGTTGCAGGATTCCTGGAAGAAAAAAAAATGAACTGTTTCAAACTGCAGATGAAAAGGGTTCATAAACTGTCTTGAAACAGATTAGAGACAAGACTCGGATGCTCAACTTGATTTTGTCAGTGACAAACAAGGTGCTGATGGAAATTTCAATAATGAGCACCTTAGACAACAGAGATAAACACTGAGCCCCCTTCTCATCGCTGAATATCAGGCAGTGTTAGATTACTTCATTAACCCAATGAAAATAAAGAAAAAGTCCAGGTCTTAGTCAAATGGTCTCAGTCAATACAGGTATGATGATTACAAGAGAATGAGAACCTCCACATATAGCAACCCGACTCAAAAATCCTGAAAGATAATGCAGCACCATCGTGGACTTCCAGCTGTGTAGAGTTCAAATGCTAGCCTTGAATAAATTGGGGAAAGGATTCAGCAATTTAAATTTGGATTGATCGACAGATTGAGACACTTTCTGGGTTCCATCTCAAAATACCTGCAAACGGGCTGGGCTTATACCACCAGCAGTCAGCCTTGACAAAATCTGACTGAATGCAGTGCAGCATTGATGAGTCTCAAATGGCAAATCGTGGAAAACAGAGACTCTTGTGACATCGCAGGATAATTTAGGCTGGTTCCGAACTCGAGATAAAATATGCTGCTTACCCAGGAAATGTAACAATCTAAAGATTAGCATACTCAGCTTCTCTCCCTCTCCCAGTATGGACTGAAGTTCCCAGTGCACCCTCTCAACCACATACTGTGGGGAATTTGAAGTGGGCCAACAACAGTTTCACAGAAGTGTTGTACAAAGCCGAAAATGTCCTTGCCCTTTCTGGGAGACCGAAAATAATTGGATTATTACTCCCACTACCGCCTTCTTGGTCCTGCACTTTCAGCTAAAGTTTAGACAGCTTCTGCTCCAGTTCTCCATGGAGCTATTTCAGGCCTCTGTATCACTGACCTGATGGGTGAGCTTAGCCAAGCCAGACAAATGCGCTGTACTTTGTCTGTCAAACAAATGATGGAATCCCTTAGCGGTGTAATTTTTTGGAAGAATACCACTACAATCACAGGAGTGGTATCATCTATAGATTCTGCTGCAGATTCCAGGACAGCCTTTTGCCACTTCGGGCCGCGATCTTTCACCAGAGTTGCTGGTGGAGTGTGGCTTGCCACATTAGAACCTGCCAAAACCTCCATTTTACCGGCCATTTCAGGTACCATGTAAAAGTACAAGCATTAGAGAAGGTGGTTATTTGAGTGCAACTGCTTAAATAGCAGAGGTTTTAAAATATAATATTTAGCAGCCCAGAAAAATGGAGTTGCACCAGAAGGCAGGTTGTCAGCAGCAGTGCATCAAGTGAGTTGTCCCACACTATGCCCTTCTAAACTAGTCCTCGGTAAACAGGGCTGGATCGCCCGCTTGGTGGCTCTGCATTCCCCGTCCATTAAACAATCACAGTCCTCCAGGACCGGACTGTACCTAGTCTGGTTGAGCTGAATGACAGCCAATATGCAGTGGCTAGGGTACCGGTGCCTTTCCCCGGATAATACCGACTTGCAAGCTTGCAAATACTGTTGATAGATGTAGCAGCAATCCGCCTCGTCATGGCACTTTGCAATGGCCTGCCAGCAGAAGAGTCACCAGCACTGCAGAAACAAAAAGAAAGGCAAGGAAATACAAGCATTTGTCAGTGCTGGCTGTTTGCTTTTCACATTTGCTGCTGCAATCAGGTACCACCCCCGGCATCAGACTGTTCAGGAAAAACAGCTGATAGTCCAATGACGGGGTTCTCCCTGATTGCAGCGGCTAATTTCTTTCAAGTTGGTGGCATGCTTGAAAACTAGTGTCATCACCAGCGAGCTCACTCATTGTTGACACTGAAACAAGCCCCAAAAAGCAGTGGGGGCAATGGACACAACACTGCCGCACCTCCACTACCTGCTATTCCAGCAAGCTGCCACAAAATGTTTCTTGCTTATGCGCGCAAGCAAACGTAAAAAATCACTTTAAAGTACAATTGAGCAAAGGCTATAAACAAAACATGCTAGTACCTAACATTTTGAGTAGCCTTTACAGTTCAACTAGGGGTAAAGGTCTGGTAATAAGATCCCTGCTTTTATACCCCCATACCATTATTGACACTTTAAAGATGACGTCACAGTTTTTACAAAAAAATCCATAGTTGTCTCTTAAATTTTCTAAGCAGACAAAGTGCATGGGGGGTAAATGCCATATGTTCTTGGAAAACAGACACCAAGACAGCAAGCTGATAGTGTCCAAGGTGGTGTGAAACAGTTAGGTTGCCTGTGAGCGGGAGTTTGGGGTCTTATGAAAAAAGAAAATGAAAAACAGAGAGTGAAACAGGGAGGTGATCTGAAAGCATGTGTTTGGGGCTTGTAACAAAAACATTGCAAGCATTGGCCAACACCAGTCATATTAATTTGCTTGTTATTGCAGTGTAGTTGTTGAGCATAGATAGCTTAGCAATTAAAATTAACAAATTAAAAAAACGCATGTTTTAATAGTGAAATTGTCATAATTGGCAAATGAAAGGTTCACACATACTTTGGTTGTTTTCATAGACTGTGAGCCTGAATTTTCAAGATAATATTTTTATTACTCCAGCATATGACTATGGGTGTCACTTATCAAATCCCACCCAAAACATAAATTTGCAGAATGACTACAAAAACAGATTCGTTTATCATTTCCCACCCTCCTTCTCCTGACTGCTGCAGCCACTCACCCTGCAGCTGTTCATACCCGCCCCCACCTCCTCCATTTCTGTTGACACTCACTGCCTGGCTTAAAGATATCCCCTCACCTACTCTTCCTTTCCCCAACTTTTCTGCCTTTTCCTCCTGGTCTTATCTACCTCCTACCAGCAGTGCTCATTCAAGTCCTCATTCATCGTGGAGGACTAAATCCTAAGCAACATTCAGACTTCTGTATATATATATATATATATATATATATATATATATATATATATATATACACACACACAGATTTTTATATGTCCCCTTCATACTCATGAAGGATTGCATCCTATGCTGCAGAATTGAGATATACTTCTCATTCTAGACCTGCCTCTGGATCTCCAGCCTAAAACTTCAAGTTACCTCCAGGATGGATTGCATGTCATTAGTTTTACAAGGAAGTGTAAGCTTCTAAACATCTACAATATTAGGACTCCATACACTTATAATTATCTCTATTACCTGGAGGTCTCCTCCACCTCCTATACAGAGTCTCATTGGTTATCTTACATGAAGGTCTCCTCTGCTCTTCATTACCTGTTGACCTATGTAGAGGTCCTGTATTGCTGTTTCATCACCTGCCGACCTATGTGGAGGTCTCGGTTTGCTAATTTTGTCACCTGTTGACCTAAGTGGCAGTTTATACCACTATTCTGTCACCTGATGACCTCTATGGAGGTCTCATTTGTTAATTTTGTCACTGGTAGACCTACGTGGAGGTCTCATACTCCTATTTTGTCAACTACTGACCTATGTGGCAGTCTCATCTGCATTTTGTCACTTGCTAACCTATGTGGAGGTCTCATACTCTATTTTACCACCTACCATTTTAAATGGTGGTCTCATTTACACATGGAAATCTTGTCTCCTATTGACCTACACAACAGAATCTACCTCCAGGTTCCATTCCCTGTTCATTATTAAAGTACTATGGCTGCTACTTCTTCAGGAAAACCATTACCTGACTCGGAAGAGGATAAATCAGAAGCCAAATGCACCTTATCTGAGAGCTTCCTATTCCTCTAAAGCGATCTAGTAAATCAAGATATTCCAATAAAGACTGAACTGTTCCTCATCTCATAACTGAATTCCAGAAGCTTGGCATTTCATACTCTGCTTCAGTCAAAACACGGGAATTATTTACTTAATTCGTAACAGCCATGTTAGGTCACAATGACAATTCTATTTCCAAATTCCAACCAGCCAGCTGTTCAACCTGCACCAGATGTCTTATCTTAAATTCACAACATCGTAACTCCACCAGCTACTACAATGTCTGATATGCAATCTAGCCTCTCATCTCTTGAAGCCCACCTTCTTGCCAAGTTGCTTCAGCCCCTTGCCCACTGGATCTTCCCATGATAACTTGGTATTGTCTACTGTTCCTTCTTCTTCCAATGCTCTATCATATAATTCTGCAACTTCAACTTTTCCTCTACCTATGATATCACCTGTATGTCTCATTCCTAGTCTCCTCCAAAAGGACATTGTCGAAGGGAAGGACATCAACTTAATCTCCCTCCTCATTTCTTCTCATGATACCCTCGAGAATAGAGTCATCTCTTGTGGTGACATTTGAGTCATTCTAAAATCCTCTCCCTTTTTTTTTCTCCTCCCCACCTACCTCCCTTTGGGCCAATTGCCCTCAAGGACCTGTACCGCTCTCGATTCTGCCGCTGATCTCGACTGCATATTGCAGCCACCTCAGGGTAACCTATCATAACCCTTCATTGGGTGGGTCCTCCTCTTCCGAGGAGATGGGGCCTGGCAGCTTAGGCTTTGGGCCTGGGTGCTGCTGTGGTCGGGTCAATTGTAACGGAGTCCTGAGGAGGCACAGGTCCAGGGCAGCCGTCATCCTGGTGAGTGGAGATGCCATGTTTATTGTTTCCCTCCTGCTTCCCCAATTCATGCTGCATCTGTGCTTCCCCCGGTTTCCACTGGGGAGCAATACAGAGCAACACCTTCCCCCAGCCCACCCCAGGAGAAGACAGCAGTCCTCCAGACACTGTATCCAGCTCATACCCCTGCCGACCCTCCAGTGCCTGAATATGTTCCCGAACCCCGGTCGCCAGTGTGACATGAGGTAAGGCGCCAACACCTCAACTCTCTATGCCACCGATCCGGCCTCCCTTTTCAATGACACCCTAAGTGGTAGCATCACCAGGCATGCCCCAATAAAAAAATGTAGAGTCCAGAAGTATTCTTGCCCATGGTTCATGGCTGAACTAAAGTCTGCACTTAACAAAAGGGACCGTCTTTGGTACACGGCCAGGCGGAACAAACTCCCTTCAGACTGGGCAGTATTCAGGGCTAGCTGGAATGAGTGTACAAAATTGGTTAGGGTTTCCAAAGTAAACCTTTACCTGTCAGCATTCAAATCTGCTAAGAGTAATCTCAGCATGTTTTGGAGTACAGTAAAATCAACATAGGGCTTCAAACAGGCATCAAAACTTCCAACAAGATCATCTACCAGGGTACAACACTATCTGATAAGTCAGACATCCTAAATTCTTTCAACTTCCATTTCTCTACTGCAGGGCTAGCTTTCGACACCTCCAAAGCTGCCACCCTAAATCCCAGCCTACCTACACAGTACCCTATACCCACCAACAATATCATCACATTCACCCCATTCCAATTTAAACAGATAGACAACCTGCTACTTCATCTGGATGTAAATAAAGGTGCCGGAGCTAATGGGTTTTAGGACCTTATTTCCTTAAATCTGGGTTCTAGTACCTAACTGCACCTATCCTGCACCTGTTTAATTTGCCCATTATTTCATGTATCATACCAGAAATCTGGAAAATTGCACATGTGCTACCTTTATTCAAATCAGGGGATCCTACAGACCTGAACAACTACTGCCCAATTCCCCCCCAACCCCTATAATAATAATAATAATAATAATATGCTTTATTTGTTAAGTGCAATTCTAAAAATCAAAGCACTGTACATAACTAAAACATCATATAAAACAAAACAACACAACTTAAAATTATTTACAGTACAATTTAAAATATCAATTAAAATTGTCACTAGATACTACATACTGAATGCTTGCTGAAACAAATATGTTTTTAGGTTTGCTTTAAAGTGCTCCATGGTCCCACACTCACTAATCTGATGAGGTAGAGAGTTACACAGGGACTGGGCACCAAACATAAAAGCCTGGGCCCCAGATGTTTTCAGCCGCACCCAGGGAACCTCTAACAACCCCTTGTCAGTTGAGCGGAGAGGACGGCTAGGGCTGTAGGGAGTCAGGAACTCTTGCAAATAACTCTGACCCAATCCATACAGGGCTTTGTAGGTCAGGAGTCTGACCATGAAAGTGATCTACCACTGTACAGGCAGCCAGTGCAGTTTGCGCAGCACAGGAATAATATTATTCAAATGGGAAGTCCCAGTCAGGAACTGTGCTGCAGCATTCTGCACCAGCTACAAGCAACGGATATCAACCCCCGGAAGCCCCAGGTAGAGGGAGTTGCAGTAGTTTAGGCACGAAGTCACAAAGGCATGGATCAGCATAGGCAGGTCACTGGACGGAACAAGGTGGCTAATTCTGGCGATGTTCCTAAGATAGTAAAAGGAAGACTTGATGACTGCCGACACGCAGTGTCAGCCCATCATCAAGAACCACCCCCAGATCATGCACCCATTCAGAGGAAGACAGCTGTACACCCTCAAACCTAAAATCAGAGGGTAAACTCACTACAAACCTCTCTATCTGGCGACCTGGATCCCCTACAACACCTCAGTCTTCCCAGAATTTAATTTCAGCCAGCTGGATTTCATTCAGTCATGGATTTCAGCTAGACAGCTATTAAACAACGAGACCACACTATTCTGGTCGGGTGCAAGAGACAGTTAGAGCTGTGTATCATCAGCATAGCAGTGAAATCTCAGCCCATATCGACTTACAATGTCATAGGGTACAGCGCTGAGCCCTGAGAGACCCCACACAGCAGAAAGAATGAATCAGAGGAAAAAACCCAGACAGTGAGGAAAGATTGAAACCATTTGAGGACTGGACCAGCGAGGCCACAGATAACCCTCAGGCGCTCGAGCAGTACCCCATGATCCATAGTGTCAAACGCTGAGGAGAGATCAAGATGCCCCAAGATGGAATGGCGCTTCTGATCTCTTGCCATCAGGAGATCATTGAGCACCAGAAATAGAGTGGTCATGGTACTGTGCCTTTTCCAGTAACCAGACTGGAGAGGATTGTAGACATCATGGATGGTAAGATGGTTCTCCAGTTGCATTACAGCTACTTTCTCAATCACCTTCCCAACAAAGGGAAGGTTAGAGATAGACCTGTAGTTAGTAAAGCAGTTAGGGTCCAAAGCAGCTTTCTTAAGGAGTGGTGTCACCACCACCTCCTTCAGGGAGCTAGGAAACTCACCCGACTCTATAGTTACCATACAATCTTTACAAGGACCGGGCCAATGGACTAAATACACCCCAATAGTAGATGTGTCAGGCATGGATCCAAACTATAGCACATTAGCTGCAAATTCTGGACAATCTGCACAATGTCCATGATCTCCAGCTGGTTGAAAGATATCCAAGAAAACTGAAGAGAAGTGACCATGCACCAACCACTGTCAACCCCCATTGAGAGCACTGGATGGATCTCGTCCCTGATGCTGGCCACCTTATCCGCAAGAAATGAGCAAACTCATCACACCTAACTTGTGAAAAAGCACCTCGAACCTGTAAACAAGTTGGGTTGCACAACCTGTCCACGGTTCAAAAGAGCTGACCCAGTCGATTCTGAGCAGCAGCAATCTCACCGGACAGTAACTCTGCCTTCTTACGTGTGATTGCTTATTGATAGCTTTGATAATGAACCATCAATCTAAGGTGGGCAACTTCAAGGGCAGATTTCTGCCAGCAACGCTCTAGCCTTTGTCCAACTCATTTCAACTCTTTCAAGGTCCCATCAAACCAAGGGGACCGAGGGTGGGGAGAGAGAGGGTGAAAACGGACAGGGGTGATAGAATCCAGAGCTTCAGTAACAGCTTCATTGTAGGCTTGAACTAAACTGTCTGGATCCTTGCCTACCCCTAAGAATCCCATTTGGTCTAATACTGCCAGTAGGTCTTCCAGGGTCACATCACTCAATGGGCAGTATCTGACGATCTCCACAGGGGCAGACCTATAAGGGGGCCTGGAGATTGAACCTTACTGTGTGGTGATCAGACCATACGACTGGTTCCACCACCAAGTCGGAGGTCTCCATCCCCAGGAGGATGACCAGATCAAGTGAGTGACCATAACTATGAGTAGCAGAGGCAACTACCTGTGTGAACCCCAACTAATTCATAAGTTGGAGGAAGTCTTGTCCAAACTGCAAGAGTTCATCATTGACCCAGGTGTTGAAGTCGCCCAGGCCCATAAGCCTTGGTGACTCAACCGCCATATCGATGATGAAGTTTGCTACTTCCTGCAGGAGCAATTTCTCACCTCTGGGTAGATGGCAGATGAGAACGATCCTGCAGCCCACACCTGCTACTATGGTAAACTCAAATGATCTGACTTCTTCAACTGACACACCAGTAAGGCCCAATTTTGATCTCAAATAAATGTCTACACCCCCTCCCCTGCAGTCTAGTCTCGAGTGTTGTATCACCAAGAACCCAGCCGGGATTGCTGCCTCTAAAATGGTGCCAGTATTGTCATCAAGCCAGATCTCGGTGATGCAAGCCATGTCTGCTGTCCCAACAGGATCAGTCATAACAGCCGTCTTGTTCCTAATAGACCTGGCATTGCATAACACCACTCGAGTCGGATGGGATCCCAGGGCCGGCCGAGCTATCGGCCCAGAAATACTGGAGCCCTTGGGTATGGAATCTACACACGGAGAACCACAATCTAGAGATAATTTCACCCCAGGGTGTCTCCTGGTCTGTACAATACTGATACAGCTGCCCCACTACCCCCTTGGAAGTTCGGGGGCCCCCAACCCACCTCCACCTCCTGCTGACAATACCCAATGCCCTGCAATGGCTATAAACTGCTGTGGGTAGGGGAGGACAATAAAAGGGTCGGAGGCAGAAACATAGAATTTGATGGCAGATAAGGACCACGTGACCTACTTAGTCTTCCCATTTCCCCTACCTAATGGATAAGCTGCAGATCATAGTTAACTGACAGTCTACTTCCTCCTACCCCCCACTAGAATTGCCTTATGTCTGTCCCATGCATTCTTGAATTCCCCCACTGTTTTTGACTCCACTACCTCCTCAGGAAGGATGTTCCATGTATTCACAACCCTCTCCGTGAAAAAATACTTCCCGTGAAAAAAGGTCCAGGAGTTCAGAGGGGGAGTATTGCCTGACCGGGAGAGCAGCAGGCCAGCATATCTGTTTAATTCTCCGCCCCTCCCAAACTGTTAATTTCTCTTTTGTTTTCTGACTGCCCTCCCCTCCAAGCCTGCTATTTAATTTTGTCCTCTCACCTTATCTCACCAGCAGACTACTGTGCCATTTCAGGGCTGTTTCCTCTCAAACAAACTGCATTCTGCAGGTTGGTAAGCAGACTAAGGAGAAGCTGCCTGACGCTCACCCTCCAAGCAAGGTACGGGTTGGAACTCTGAATTTTGGCATCTACCCCTGGAGGAATCTCACTTGCCCCTGTTTGCCAGTGTTTCTCACACTATGTGCAGCAATCCAGAAGTCTTCTAGGAACTGCTGGCAATAAATTAATGCTAGGACTGACCTCTGCTTGACATGTTCTTGATTTCTCACTTTAAGTAATGTTTAGTCTGATGTAGAGATTTCTTAAGAGTTGGTTTAAGTTTGAGAGAGGTTATTAAGGTAGTGTGATTTTGCTGTCTGCCCTGATCCCTGTGCCCCTTCTATTAGAGCTGTAAGTCTGTGGGCTGCACCCTTGACCTCTGTGTCCCATTGAGGCTGCTGCAGTGCCCCCCCCAAAACTTGCTTCAGAATCTCCCTGCCTGTTCTTTTCCATTAGCAGATTATATCTTTTAGCCACTAGAGGGCCCAGTTATAAGAACACTTAACCAATCCAACACAATACAGTTCCTGTCTGATCTCACTTATTGTGTGGTCAGTCTATCACTATTCATCAGTCTTTGCCCCCTCCCTCTTCTACTGATTGATACTGATTTTTCCCATTGCAGCTTATACTCTTCGCCCACTAGAGGGGTTTTCCCCCAACCGTGCCAAAGCTGCTCTACATCTCCTTACTCTCTACTACTCCTGGACACTCTTCCTTTACTGCTCACCTGCTATGGGTAGCTACGCTGCATTACTAAGTCTGCTCTCCTTCACCCTCTTGGTACAGACCTCACACTGACCAGAGCACCTTTCCTCCACACTAGGCAGCTCATCCCCAGACTACCCCACAGTGACTTGACCCTCCCCCACCCTCGACACACCCGTGACTCCCCAACACCCCCACCCTGCCAACACCCCCACTCCCTCCACCCTCCAAGGCCTGACCTAGACCCAGCTCTCCACTGCCATTTCCGTCCTTCGCACTTTGTCTATCCCTGCACCCTGATTGTAAAGTTCTCAGCTGGGTGTCGACCCAAGGGTCTCCATCGTCACCGGCCACTAACCAGAATAATTACACTGATATTATTATTACCTGGTAATGTACACCCAAACCCAGGACCTATGGCTTCTAGACCTTCTAAACCCTGTACTGCAACTGGCCTCTGCTTTGCATCCTTAAACATTTGCAGTCTGCTAAAGAAATCTGGTGCCCTCTAGTGCTGGATCGTTCAACATCAACCTGACATAATTGCACTGGTAGAGACTTGGCTCTCCAAATTCACCCCTGACACTGCTATCACCCTCCCTGGATATGCCATCTACAGGGAAGACCGAGTAGGCAAAAGTGGTAGTGGTTGCACACTACTCGTATGGGACTCCCTTATAGGTCAGGCACTCCCAGCTCCTAAACTTGATTATGGAGCCCAAGCCCTTACCTTAAAAATCACACCTGACCCTTCCTGAGGCCCTCTCTTCCTCACAGTCTCCTACATACCCCTGAAGAATCAAAACCAAGCCGTCCAGTCTCTTATTGACTACCTCATGTTTCTCCCTCACAAAGTGGAGCAAGTCATCCTAGATGATCTCAATGTTAACTGGCTTGCCTCCACTGCCTCCCATATAAGAGACTCCTTTGCTGCCCTGGATATGTCCCAGTTACAGTAGCGGAGCCAGGTTTGGGAACATTTGGGAGCCGGGGGGGCCTTTCAGTCAATCATTGGCTCCACAACGGGCACTAAGCATTAAATAAAGATGGTGGTGGGGGACCACTACTCACACTGAGGCAGCCAGGAGGGGCGACCACCCCCCAGCCCCCCCGGCTCCACCACTGCCCAGTTAGTCACCCAGCCCACCAGATTCAGCCTCTCTACTGGCACCAGCACTTTCCTAGATGTTGTTATATCTAACCGCCCCTACAAAATCCAGGATGTCACTGTCCTCCCTGACTCTCTTAGTGATCACTCCCCAGTCCTCTGTCTTTGGTCATCCTCCACTCTGAAGCCAGTGTCCTAGGCCACTCTATGCCACCATTTATGCCCCAGCAGCCTCAGAAAATTAAAACAATACCTAGCCCAGCTAGACTGGTCCCCTATCCAGCGCGCCCCTGACATTGACTCAGCTCTTGACCACTTCACAAGAGCCTTCTGTAAGGTTTGTGACCTTTTCGCCCCTCTCACCAGCATCCGCTCCACAAAATGCAATGCCCCATGGATCACCCCACCCCTCCTCCAGAGACTCAAAAACAGAGATAATCTCTGGCACACTGCTGTAGAATCTGGAAAGACATCTGATAGACAGGCCTACAATGCAGAACGCAATAAGTGCACTTCAGCCATTAGGCAGGCCAAGGCAGAGCACTACCAGACCACTCTTGCTTCCACTTGGGGTTCAGCCCGGACCTTTTGGGATAATATGAAAGAGCTAAATGGGAAGTCCTGCTCCCCCCACCATCTCAGCTCTCCATCAATGGTACCCCCACCACAGATCCACTCCTTATAGCCGATTGCCTTAACACTGCCTTCTCTGACCTAAGCTTGGTCCTCCCCAGCAGCTTCTTTGACCCAATCCCCACTTCTCTCCCTCCGGTCCTGCATTGCCCACCATTCTACCTGCACACCCTCTCCCCCAAAGAAGCCAGGCCGCACCTGCTAAAAGCCTTAAGCAGCAATAACCCCAGCAGTGACCACCTCGACTCCAGGATCCTCCGTATGGTCTTGCACAAAGTCCTAGTCCCCCTGACTGATCTTCTAAACCAGTCTCTATGCCTGGGTCAGTTCCCAAGTGCTTGGAAAACTGCTGAAATCACACCCATACATAAGAGTGGGGACCGATCCACCCCAACAATTACCGGCCCATCTCCATCCTCCCCCCACTCTCTAAAGCCCTTGAAAAAGTGGTGTCGATCCAGCTCTGTGAATACCTAACCAAGTACAACATTATGTGTCCAGAGCAGCACGGTTTCCGCCCAGGACACAGTACCACCACACTCTCCTAGAATTCTCCCAACACCTGCATGCTGTTTTCAACTCTGGCAGCCTTGCAGGAGCAATGTTCATTGACCTCTCCAAGGCCTTTGACACTGTCTGTCATCCCCTTCTACTCGACTGTCTCCACCAACTTGGCTTCTCTGGCGGTCCCATTTCCTGGTTCTTTAGCTACCTCTCTGCTAGATCCCAGCATGTCAAGATCAGCGGCTCCCTCTCTAGCACTCTTCCTGTTCGCTCTGGGGTTCCCTCAGGGCTCCATCCTGGGTCCAACACTTTTTAGTCTCTGCCTCAACACCCTCCCCAGCTCATGCACTGGTAAAATGCTACTCTACGCTGATGATGCAGTCCTCATTGCCACACATCCCAATCCCACCTCTCTCCAATTATCCCTCGAGCAAGCTTACAACCAAGCCGAAAGGTGGTTCGGCGACCGCAGACTGGTCATTAACCTAAAGAAAACCAAACAATGCTCTTCTCCCACCACCAAAATAAAGCTAAAAATACCCCCCTCTTGATTATCCCCAGCACTCTGCACCCGCTAGAACAAATGACCACATACAAGTACCAAGGCATCACATTCGATACTGCACTCTCCTTCCACACCCACATTAATGCCCTGTCAGCTGCCATTAACTCTCAGATTGGCCTGCTATACCGGCACAGGGACTGCCTGCCTCAGGTTGCCCTTAGGCTGGCCATCACCTCCTCTGTCTTGTCCCTCATAGACTATGGCTTGCCCATCTACGCCACAGCTGACAACACTGCCCTCTCCAAAATCCAACTCTCCATCAATAAGGCCTGTAGGCTCGTGACCGGTGCCCCCAGCTGACTCACACCTGCCTTCTCTATACTACCACCAATCTGCTCAACTTTGAGGAGCGACTGCTGTACCAGACCTGCTTTCTAGCTAAGAAATCACTGCTAGGACTCTTCCCCCCCCCCCGGGGGTCTCCACCTCCCTACAGCAGTCATCATCGTCCGTCACCACCTGTAGCTCTGTTAAGGTCACTTTCAAGGTGCCCAGAAGCAAGACCTCTCTTGCCCAGATATCCTTCCTCTACCAAGCCCCCACCTGGTTCAACTCCCTCACTAGCTGCATCTCCAACTTGCCAAAAATTGGCTCCTTCAAAACAGCCCTTCAGAACCATATCTTTAATACCCGCTGTTGTAGGTGCAACTAACCCCTGTTGTAACCTGTGGTACCCACCTGCCTTGTCCCCTGGCTCGACAATGTCCACTGGATAGCCTCTCCCTTCCCCAGACCCACTCCTTCCCTACTAGGTTCAAACAGGGATGTAACCCGCTGTCTTCTCTGAAGACCTACTATATACATGAGTGTAACTCACAATTTTGTAGCACTATATAACCTAAGTAATCTACAAACTACTACATCATGTAACCTAAGTGTATCTATGTTAAATGCTCCTTTTACTACACCTGTAATGCTATCCTCTGTTTTAATCTGCACTGTAATAACTGTCTTGATGTTTGTCCCCCCTGCGATGAGGTGCCTTTGTAAATGAATCTCTGACTCAAAGGTTGTAAACCCGATTTGTAATGAATAAATAAACCCCTAATTTTACCAGAACCATCAAAAACAACACACCCATACTCCTCCCAACCCCTAAAAGACTTATACTACTAACAGTGAAATAACCTAAGCTACAATACTACCCTCACAGAACAGCCCAATAAATACCCTCACTCTGAGAAAGAATACAATACAATACACAATATATAGAAAAAATAAATTCAAACAAAAGCCAGATCAAAACAAAAACAGAATTTGAGTTCTTGTTCTAGTGGACCAGAGTACTCTCACCACTCTGGTTGACTTAGTCCAAAATAAATCACCCCCACTACCTCTCACATAGTAGGGGGAAAATCCAGCAGCAAAGAAGACAAATTAAACCAATGAACAAAATAACTGAAAAATCAAATTAAAATAAATAACAGTCCTGAATCATGGAACTTCCAGTTAAATTAAATCATGTCTCAGGATAAGGAGGTATGAAGAAATTACCAGGGTAGTCCACAGTATTTTAAAAGTCACAGTACTCCTTACATAAAAGAGTAAATGATAGGCTCACTCTCCATTGAAACAGCGGGGCAAGCTTAGTTGTAAACCAGCCCAGATTCTAAGTCACAGAAGAATGAAACCAAATTAATCCAACCAGGTTTCCACAGAGACTGAAGCCTCAGCAGCCGAGGTATAGCGGGCCTTAATCCAAGCAACAATCCTGAAATGTTCAAGGCATATCTCAGATCATCACCAACACAGCAGCAGGCTGGGGCATGCAAACTAGATCTCAAGGGGAGCCCCCCGTCAAAATGTACCAAGCTCACAGACCCTGCACCCAGCCGCCCATGACCTGCAGCTACAGTCACCAGGAGGCAGGCCACAAGGACTGTCCCCCAGGAGATTTAGGAGAATCCCAACCATTATTCTGACTCCCTGGAGAGTACATGGGCAACTCCTGCTCAGTCGTGGGAAGCACTGTCAGTCACTGGCCCTAGGTATGAGGCAGAGGCCCCCCACCCAACACAGCTCCCAGACCATGCCGTCCTTCCAATGTTAAAATCCTGTTAGTATCCAGCATACAGAACAGTACCTGTATGCCTCTCGGGCAAACCCGCAGCTCTTACTCACAGTTCCTCAGGCAGTTCAAAGATGTAAAAGGTACCGAAAAGTTGATTCTGTGGAAATCCCAGCCGATAATCCCAACAAGGTTCCTACAACAACAGTCCACCACATGCCATGAAGTTAGAAAGTAGCTACTCTCCAAATGGATATTTTGTGTTAGACCAAAACTTAGTATGCCAAAGCTCAACAAACTGAGTTTACAGTCTCAAAATCAAAAATCCTGCACGACTCGGATACCCGACAATACAATGTCATACATCCCGCTACAACAAACACCTCAGCATGGGGGGGCTTTACCCCCCCATACCCCCCATAACTAATATAACAAACTCCAAAGGGGAGTGGACCTCGGAGTGAAAATATATTAAGTTCTGTAGCCCGGACCAGAACCTGGGTCTTCCAGGGTACGCTGGCTGAGCTGCCAGTGATTTAGCCCTCCACACCACCGAGGCAGCTCGGCCAGTGTCTGGATCCAATTCTACTTTCTGCAGCATCACCGAGTAAAATGGAAAACTGTCGCATCCGCTACCTCACCCCCTCCCATAACACTGTCAGGCTTGAAGCTAGTGGGATTTACATGCTTGGGATACAACACCTGTTGGGCAATACTGCCCAGGCAGGTGAGTGTTAGGATAATGAACCATGGGATGTCATAAGGATACCCTCTAAACTCCTTGAGAAGCTAGTTAATACCCAAGTAAGAGATTGCCTCTCTAGGACAAACTTAATAAGCCCAACCCAATCCGCCTTCAGACCTGTACACAGTATTACCACTACCCTTGCATCAGTAGCAAACAATTAGCTCCTTGCCATGGACAAGGAACAGATCACAGGGGGTGTATTCCTAGATCTTAGTAAAGCTTTTGACACAGTCGCTTATGCTTTACTTCTTGGCTCAAAAATTATCATGGCATTACCGGACCCACGCTGAGTTGGTTAACCAGCTATCTGTCAGGAAGACGGCAGCAGATCAAGGTGGAAGGTATGCTCTCCTCACTCCTTCCCCTTACAAGGGGAGTACTGCTAGGCTTAATTCTTGGACCTCTTCTGTTTATGATTTACATAAACTGCATCGGGGCCAATGTCAGCTAAGCTGAGTTACATCTATTAGCAGATGACACAGTGCTCTATATCTCTAAACCCTCAGTGAGCGTAGTATGCGTGGAGCTTCAGGCTGAATTTGACCTCCTCCAATAAAATCTTTTATGGTCTAAACATTTACTAAATGCTAAGAAAACTAAGGTCTTGTACTTACACTCCAACCATCTGACTGCAGTTCCAAAAGCTCTCTTCTCTTTTCTGCCTATCAAAACCCTCCTCAGTGACAGCCTTGAAGCTGTCAACAAATTTAAATACCTCGGCTGTGAATCAAACAACCACCTATTATTCTTAACCCATATCACTTCACTCACAAAAAAACTAAGGCAAAGACTCGGTTTCTTTTTTAGGAATAAATTCCTTTTTTCAACAGATGCTAGGCTGAGATTGGTACAGACCATGTTCATCCCGCTCCTTGATTATGCTGACATAATCTATGGCCATTGCTCAGACTCCCAGCTTCAGCAGCTCGATGTACTCTACCATAAGTTTGTACGAGTCACCATACGATTCATCACTAATGCCCACTGTCGCACACATCACTGTGATTTATATGCCTCCTTGGGCTGGACTTCCCTGTCCACAAGATGGCTCCTCCACTCACTCACATGGCTTTACAAAGCCCTCCTACTAAAACTCCCCTACTACATATCCAGCCTTTTTTAGCGATCTACATGCTCACTCATTTTGTTGGATGTTCCACATTCCCATTCCCGCTTCTGTCAGCTGTCTATTGCCCTTCCAGCTGCTTGGAATAAAGCACAAGCTACCCTCAAACTTCAAAATATTGTATCATTAATATTTTTGAAAGCCTTGTCAACAACAAATTGTACGACTCCTGTACAAGCAAATCTCAAAAACAACTTTATCACATACTTATTCTCCTAATTATGTCACTATCACACTCTCTTCTCATTAGAGATGACTATAGCATTAACTTACTAGAGGATAAGTATGCACCCCATACTCATGCCTTCTATCCTTCTGTCTATTCCCTCTGTTGTGTCACCTATCTTCATGTCTATCTCATGACCAAACCCCTACCTGAACATACCTATCTCCCATGCCTGCTCCGGTTGTAAAGCTCCCATTATTCAGGTTAATTCACTTACCTCTGAAAGTTTAGTACTTATACCCTTACACTTGTTGCCAACCCCATAATGACTAAAGTGATTGTTTCAACTGTATAAATGAAGTGAAAAAATATATCTTTGTTTTTTGTTCATCCATGTATCTAATCTGTTCTATTGTGTTGACTATTGTAAAATATTATTTCTTTAATTGTACCAATTGCTACTTGTATATCTTGTACCAAATTGTCCATTCAGGATCTCCTTTCAAATGAACATGTTCAATGGAGTTATTTCTGCTAATAAACTTGACTTAACCAAAGATCCCAGGCTTACAAAGAAGTTAACTATCCCAGAATCTGTCCTTGCGTTAAGTCTATATAGAGATATCATTTGTTCTGCCTTTCCCTCCAGATGCAAAGAACTGTACTCTTATCTATACCTCACAGTGGATTTGGGAGACAGATATGGAGGCACTCATTTCTATGACTACCAATGTTAATTTTCTACTAAAGCAGCAGCAACAATAGCTACTTTCAATATGAAGCTAAATTGGGATTTACCTGATAATAAGCCATTTTGCTACCATTTTGATGGTCTTCAAGTGATTTCATGCCAGCTATGTGGCTCCTTACATAGAAACATAGACTTTAACAGCAGATGAGGATGGTTTGGCCCACCTAGTCTGTCCATTTTCCTACCTACTGGATAAGCTGCAGATCCTAGTTAACCAACAGTCTACTTCTTCCTACCCCCCACAAGAGTTGCCTTATGTCTGTCCCATGTATTCTTGAATTCTCCCACAGTTTTAAACCCCACAACCTCCTCAGGAAGGTGGTTCCATGCATCCACCACCCTCTCCATGAAAAATATTTCCTCACATTGCCTTTAAGTGGTCCCCCCTCTGTCTTCAAATTGTGTCCCCTTGTTCTTGCACGTCTCTTTTTCTGAAAAATGCTACCCTCTTGGACTTTGTTGATTCTATTGAGGTATCTAAAGGTTTCTATCATGTCCCACCTCTCCCTCCTTTCCTCAAGGGTATATATATATTAAGCTCCTTTAGTCTCTCTTTGTATGGCTTCTGTTGCAGACCCTGCACCATTTTAGTTGCCCTTCTCTGGACTGCCTCCATCCTGTCTATGTCCTTCTAGAGATGGGGTCTCCAGAACAGGATTCAGTACTCCAGATGGGGTCTCACCAATGTCTATACAGAGGGATAACAACTTCTTGTTTTCTACTGGTGATGTTTCTCCCTATGCATCCAAGTATCCCCCCCAGCCATCCCTACTGCCTTCTCACATTGCTTGCTAACTGTAAGGTCATCTGATATGATTACCCCAGGTCCATTTACATTTTTGTTGTTGTTACTACCCCCCCATTGTGTACTCTTCCCCTCTGTTTTTGTTTCCTAAGTCCATTACTTTGCACTTCTTTGCACTGAATCCAAGCTGCCATACTTCTGACCATTCCTCCAACCTTGCCAAGTCCCTTCTCATCCTTTCCACCCCGCCTTGTGTATCAACTGTGTTGCAGATCTTTGTGTCATCTGCAAAGAGTCATACTTTTCCTTCCAGTCCCTCTGCAATGTCACTTATAAGGACATTAAAAAGGACCGGACCACTGAACCCTGCGGTACCCCACTAGTAACCCCCCTTTCTTCAGAGTGGACTCTGTTTACTATTACCTTCTGTGTCCTATTGTCCAGTTAATGTTTTACCCAGGCTACTACCCTGGGACCCTCTCCCAGGCTGGCTAATTTGTTTATTAATCTTTTGTGTGGGACTGTGTCAAATGTCTTGCTAAATTCTAGGTAGGCCATGTCCACAGCTCCTCACTGGTCTACAACTTTGGTCATCCAGTCAAAGAAATCAATTAGATTCTTCTGACATGACCTTCTCACTGTGAATCCATGCTGCCTTGGGTCATGAGGCCCACTAGCCTCTAGGCACTTAACTATTCTTTCCTTCAGAAGTGATTCCACCATTTTCCCCAACCACAGAGGTCAAACTGACAGGTCTATAGTTTCTTGCCTCTGTCCTGCTCCCACTTTTGTGACGGGGAATCACATCCACCCTCCTCCAGTCTTCAGGTACCACACCATCCTCCCATGATTTGTTAAAAAGAGTAGTCAGTGGTGTCACTAGTTCTCCCCTCAATTCTTTTAGAATTCTGGGGTTATTTCCCATCAGGCCCCATTGCTTTGTCCACCTTCAGTTTTAGGAGTTCTTTCAGAACCCTTTTTTCTGTGAAAGGACTGGGATCACCCCCCCTACTCAGGGTGCTTCTATTGATTGGATTAGGTACCTCCCCCTCCTCTTCTGTGAATACTGAGCACAAGTATTCATTCAGTATCCCTGCTTTTTTTCGCTGTCCCTCTCTGCCTGTCCCTTTTATTCAGCCTCACTATCCCTCCCTTTGTCTTTCTGAGCTCTCTAATGTACCTATAAAAGGTTTTATACCCCTTCTTAACTGAATTGGCTATCTTTTTCTCAGTTTGGGCTTTTGCTATTCTGACTGCCTTCCCTGCTTCCTTCTGCCTTAACTGGTACAGTTCTATGTCCTGCTCCTTCTATGTTTCCTTTTACTTCCTAAAAGTTACTGTATCTTTTTCTTCCTAACCTTTCCCACCACTTCTTTTGAGAACCATAGTGTTTTTCTCATTTGTTTTGATCTCCTATTTCATCTCCATTTGTCCCTTGTCTGTGTTCTGAACTGTCCACACCTCCTTGAAAGGATTCTACTATGGACCCAGTCTCTACATCTTCAAATTTAACTTGTACAATTTTTAATCCTGGCACTCTCTCCTGAACCAGTCATGATAAACATACTGCAGTCATCCTATCGCTTTCATGGGGAACAACTCTGTTTGCAAAAATTTCAACACCTAAGGATGTGCAGTCACTGGCTGCCTCTATCTTCACATTTGCAGTATCTGTAGCAATGCCTATTCCATGGTTAATTGCCCCGTAGCTTCTCAATCACAGCAATGATGTGCACTGTATCCCAAACCATGCAGATTGTCAACCCTCGTAGGGGACTTTTCCATCCATCTCAGCTAACAGACTGTCATCCCTGGGACTTTGGACAGTTTTTATACCACATTTTGAAATCTTCCAACCATGGTCTCCACTCATAGACATATGCTCTGCTACTTAAGACCTTTTTAGAGGTCTAAAATCACAAACTGATTTGGTTCTTGATCCTTCCAGTACCACTTCAATTCTTTCATATGGTACCTTTCTAGACTACACTCTCAGATCTAGGAATCTGCTGACATCCCCACATGGAAGACTCAAGGAAATCAACATCTTTATAAAGACCCACAAAACGATCCAGAAGATCAACAACTATGCTCATCCAAATAATTCCAGTTAGACTTCTTTATCTCAACCTTCGTTTGGTTCATCTACACAAATCCATCATCTCAAATACTGAGCTTTTAGAATTATCTACTCTTAGTTTGCTCAGAGGAGGGGCAATTTGGTAGTCATGGTTCCTCAGAGGTTTCCTCTAGAAGGTTTTTTCCTCTCCTGTATGCTATCATTCACACTCTCTGTGAACTAGAGGAGTATTTCAGGATACTCTTTTTGGGCACTCATTCCTTCTCTGCTGCTCAGCTTCTCTACAGAGGGTAGAAATGAGAAAGACCAAAATAAGTTCTTACCATAAATTTTGCACATGCACAAATTATTCCCACACATTGAATGGGAGGGTTTTTGCCCATGTTTAAATGTGGGGGAATGACTCTGCCCACCAGCACTACTTAATTCTGTCCACTACCCTTTTCAGTGCTTAGTTTGTTTTTGAACCCTCCTTCTTCCCTGCCTCCTCTTCCTCTGGCACTCTTCACACCCTTGATGATGGTCCCTCATTCCCACTCTGCCACCTGGCTTCTCTATCAAGGGTGGAAATGAGAAAGACCAAAATAAGCTCATACCATACAGTTCACACAAGCACAAATTATTCCCACACACTGAAGTATAATCATTTAAAAATGTCAACAATTCTTCATACAATTGCTGTTCGTTGAGTTATATACCCCACATTTTCAAAACAGTATTTTATTACCCCACCTTATGACCATGATAGGTGTCATGTATGAAATCCTGACCAAATTTTCATTGTGCAACATGATCACGAAAACATGTTTTGGGTGAATTTGAAAAATTATAGCTGTCAACACCTGTCATGTTCATGAGGTGGGTAAAAAAAGGCTATGATGAAAATGAAGGATCAAATTCTCAAAACTAGCAAAGTTACAAGTAAACATTAGGAAAAAATGTCAATGTTTCTTCATGCCTTTTTTAATTTTTGAGATTCTAACCCCAAATTTTCAAGACCATCTTTTTATTACTCCACTTTATGATCAAGAGAGGTGCATTTCTTTTAAATCCTGCCTGAAAAGTATTTAAACAGTGAATGGCAAATCATTTCTTAGAGGGAATTTGAAAAATTACATCTTGTTAATGAGATATGGTAAAACAAGGCTATGCTAAAAAAATTTGAGGACAACATTTTAATAAAAGGCGAAGTCATGAGTAAAAGTTAAAAACACATTAAAAAGTCATTAATCAAACTACTGTTGTTTTCAGTCAGTTTGCAGTCAGGCACAATACTGAGAGCATTGTCGGTGGTCACTGATTACTTTTTGGGAGCCTAGCGAGGTAAGTGATGGATTGGGGGAGTGGGGTGGTGGGTGCTGAGAGGGGGTTTGGAGTCAGGTGGGGATCTGGGATGACCAGAAGACACTTCATTCTAGAATATTAAAGGAGATTAGGGAGGTGGTAGTAGTACCTCTGGCAACCCTGTTCAATGAATCACTGGAAATAGTAGTGATTCCAGAGGACTGGAGGAGAGCAGATGTAGTTCCTTTATGCAAACATCAGAGCAGGGAGGAGTCTGAAAACTATAGACTTGGTGGTGGGGAAAATTATAGAATCACTGCTAAAAGAAAGGTTCGTGGAACATCTTGAATCCAGTGGTGCACAGACTCTGAAGCAACATGAATTCACAGCGAGAAGGTCATTTCAAATTAATCCAATAAATGCCTTTGTCTGTGTGGTCAGGAAAGTAGATTAGGGAGGAATGGTGGATGTGGCCTACCTGGATTTCAGTAAGGTCTTCAACACTGTTCCACATAAGAGGCTTGTAAACCAGCTAGGCAGCCTGGGAATGGGTCCAGAGGTGGTAAACTGGGTTAGAAACTGGTTGAGGGATTGAATACAGAGGAGGTGGTAAATACAGTTCATTCTGAGGAAATGAGGGTGACCAGCAGGGTGCCACAATTATCATTTCTGGGGCCAGTCTTATTCAAAGTCTTCTTAAGTGACATTGCGGAGGGGCTAGTAGGAAAGGTCTGCCTCTTTCCAGATGACACTAAGATGTGCAACATGGTAGACACTCTGGGAGGTAAGAAAAAAATGAGAAGGGTCCTAGGAAAACTAGAAGAATGGACAAGAGTGAGACAATTAAGGTTCAATGCAAAAAAGTGCAAAGTCATGTATTTGGGCACAGGAACCCAGGGGTGACTTACATGATATGGGGGAGAGATACTGACAGCAACCAAATTGGAAAGGAATCTGGGGATAATCATTTCAGATGACCTAAAGGTGGCCAAGCAATGTGCCAAGGCAGCAGGAAGAGCCAGTGGGGTACTGGCAAGCATAGGGAGAGGCATCACCAGCAGAAGAAAGGAGGTGGTGATGCATCTGTACAAATCATTAGTGAGACCTCATCTGGCGTACTGTATTCAGTTCTGGGGTTGCATCTGTATAAGGTCATAGACAGGGTGGAGGCAGTTCAGAGAAGGGCAACAAAAATGGTGCAGCGCCTGCACCATATGTGAGTAGAGACTGGAGGACCTAGATATATATACCATGGAGGAAAAGAGGGAGAATGAGAATATAATGGAGACCTTCAACCATCTCAAGGGTAGGAAAAGGATGAGAAGGGACTTGGCAAGGTTGGAGGAATGGTCAAATGTATGGCAGCTTAGATTCAATGCTAAGAAGTGCAAAGTAATGCACCTGGGAAACAAAAACCCAGGGGAAGAGTAGACAATGGGTGGTGAGATGCTAACAACAACAAAAATGGAAAGGGACCTGGGGGTAGTCATATCAGATGACCTAAAGGTGGGCAAACAATGTGAGAGGGCAGTAAGGAGGGCTTGGGGGATACTGGGATGCATTGAGAGAAGCATCACTAGTAGAAAACAAGAAGTTGTTATCCCTCTGTACAGACAGCTGGTAAGACCCCATCTGGAGTACTGCATGCAATTCTGGATACCCAATCTCTGCAAAGACATAGACAAGATAGAAGCAGTTCAGAGGAGGGCAACTAAAATGGAGCAGGGTCTGCAACAGAAGACATATGAAGAGAGACTTAAGGAGCTTAATATGTATAGCCTCAAGGAAAGGCGGGAGAGGGGGGACATGACAGAAACTTTCAAGTACCTCAAGGGAATCAACAAAGTCCAAGAGGGTAGCATATTTCAGAAAAAGAGGTGTGCAAGAACAAGGGAGCACAATTTGAAGATGGGGGGGATGACTCAGAGGTAATGTGAGGAAGTATTTTTTCATGAAGAGGGTTGTGGATGCAAGGAACAGCCTTCCTGAGGAGGTTGTGGAGACAAAAACAGTGACGGAATTCAAGAATGCATGGGACAGTCATAAGGAAATTCTAGGGGGTGGGGGGTAGGAGGAAGTAGGCTGTTGGTTAACTAGGATCTGCAGCTTATCCATTAGTTAGGGAAATGGGCAGACTGGGTGGACCAAGCGGTCCTTATCTGCCATCAAATTCTTTGTTTCTATGTTTCTATAAATAAGGTACAGGAGAGTGAGATAGGGCCAGAGCCCCTATTTAAATGTATGCTGCATTTTCTTTTATTCTGTCTTGTTCTTGTAAGTTTATTGTTCTAGCTATAGGCTGAAATCTGGCTGCTTGAGTCTTGTCTCCTTCACCCCTTCGCCCACGTGTTGTATAAGGAACATTTAAGTAAATCAAGAAGCAGTCATTTTCTTGCCTCTCCTGTGCTTTACTGCAGGCAGACACATAGGGAATGTAAATAATGAAAAAAAAATTGAAACACAGAGCCTTGCACTCTGTGCTTTATTCTGTGTAAACTGCTTTGGATTTGCAAGAAGCCAAAAACAAAACATTCTTTCCTAGTTGAAGCACAGATGTGTAACGGTCAGATGAGTCAGCCTGTCTGTGTTTATTTAGAATGAGTCAGCCTGCATATCTTTGCTTAAAGAAATGTGTTTATTCAGGAGAAGTCAGCCTGCCTCTGTTTACTTATAGAATTGTAAGTCTGACAGCTTACGTGGTGCTGACATCAGCAGTAGGTAGGGATAAAAGCCTACCTCCTGAGATGCAAAACAGATGAGTCAGTCCGTAGAGACCTGACTGTTGTGGAGGAAGCAGCTCATAGTACATGCCAGTGCTCATGTGCTAGGAATTTATTTGGCTGGAACAAAGTCTGGAAGTTGTGCAGTGAGGGAATTGTGCACTGTTTCTCATAGTACATGCAAGTTTTCATGTGTTAGGAATCTATCTGGCAAGAATGAAGCCTGAAAGTCTTGCACTGTTCTTTCAGAACTGAAGGACTAATCACCTATTTCCTTTCTGTATGTCTATTATTTATTTTTTGGCAAATAAATACCACAAAGTGTATTCTACACCTTTTATCTGAGTCTGTGCATCTGTCTCACCCTCTAACCATCACATCAGATGTTGGAAGTGGGATACTGGTGCATCTGGGTTGGCAGAGTGAAGTAACCAGTGGTATCACCCATATATCCAGGCAGATGTCACAGAAACAGCAGGTGCAGAAGGGTAAATGTGTGGAATACAAGTCACCTCTCTTGACCAGAGTGATGGCAGAGAAGACTGGTGAAAAGTCTCTTAAGGATTGGACCTAGGGGACAGGAGCAAAACCAAACCTGAAGCAGAGAATGGCACATCAGAGGCCAAAGAGGACATTGTGTCTGCACCACCAGAAGAGGTCAGTGAGCTCTTAAAGTGGCTGTGCGTTAAACAGATGGAAATGGAAAGGAAAACAAAAATAGAGCATGCCATGTGCACTTTTTCAGGACTTGGGTCCAGGCATCCAGAAGGAGCATGGAAACTCTACAGGAGGCAACATTGAGGAGCTCTACTAAAGACCAGAAGGGATTGAATAATTCTTTCATGGGATAATTCCCTGTGATGAGGTGGACTTGGGCAAGATTTCAAACTAATGAGATGAAAATCAGAAAACTGTTTGCCTATGTCTAAATAATTGATAATGTTCTTGTCTGAAATAACAACGAAATGGAGAAATGTTGCTAATGTTAAGTCGGAATGCTTATTGAAATATACAAATACTCCTGAAAGATTTGGGGGATGTGAATTAAAAGTAAATCTGAAAATGTATGGCAGCTGAAATTTAAACATCATGGGAGTTGGGAGTCAGGTATGGTTTTCTTAGAAAAAAGTAAAGAGGTTGGAACCCAGCCTAACTAAGCAAGATAAAAAACAAGAAGACCGGTTCCCTTTTAAAGAGGGGGTATGTGACAGTGCCAGATTCCTTGCTGGAATTTGTGCTGCATTTTCTTTTACACTAGCATGTTCGTGTAAGTTTATTGTTCTAGCTAAAGGCTGAAATCTGGCCACTTTCAGTCTTGTTGTCCTCCCCCATGTATTGTACAAAGAACATATACTGTAAGTAAATCAAGAGGCAGTAAGTTGCTTGCCTTCTCCTGTGCCGTACTACAGGCTGGCATAGAGGGAATCGAAGTAATGAATAAGAACTGAAACACAGAGCCTTGCACTCTATGTTTTACTCTACGTAAACTGCTTTGGGTTTGCAAGAACTCAAAAACAAAACATTCTTTGCTAGGTGAAGCAGAGGTGTGTAACCATCAGTTGAGTCAGCCTGACTGTTTATTTGGAGAATTGTGAGTGAGACAGCTCCCACGGTGCTGACATCATCAGTAGGCAGGGATAAAAGCCTACCTCCTGAGATGCAAAACAGATGAGTCAGTCAGTAGAGACCTAACTGTTGTGGAGGAAGCAGCTCATAGTACATGCAAATTTTGATGTGCTAGAAGTCTGTCTGGTTGAATCAAAGCTTGGCAGTTGTGCACTGAGGAAATTGTGCATTGTTGCTCACAGAACATGCAATTTTTGATGTGATAGGAACCTATTTGGCTGGAATGAAGCCTGGAAGTTGTGCAGAGAGGGAATTGTGCACTGTTTCTCATGGTACTGTATATGCAAGTTTTCACGTGCTAGGACTCTATTTGGCTGGAATGAAGCCTGGAAGTTGTGCACTGAGGGAATTGTGCACTGTTTCCTATAATACATGCACATTTTCATTTTTTTTTTCTTAACAGTTTATTATTTTAAACTATCATACCAACATAGCAGACAAAGGTACAGAGACATCATTTGCATGTAATCTATACAAAGCATGAGCCTACTATGTCATCCCCATCCCACTTCCCCCCACCCTCTCCCAGAACTCCCCACCCCTTATCTGCTAGGATAATAAAAGAAGAGTGATGTGGCCTGATGAAATCTATCTTATCCATGCCATGGGGGTAATACTATGGTCGGCTATTTGAGACTTACTTCTGTAATAAATAAAGAGTATGAAAGGGGGCCCAGATTTTATTATACGTGTTCATGGAATTATTCAAATTAGCAATGGTCTTTTCTGTGCGTAAGTTAGTTAATATTTCTGCTAACCATTCATTATAAGAGATCTCCTGCTGGTCCAGCCAGTGTCGCAGGACCAGCTTTTTGACTGACATAGCAAAGAGAGTTATATAATACTTCCTGTTACGCACTCTTATACCTGATAACTCCCCCAGTAGACAAATTTCGGGGGTAATTAGCTCGTTTAAACCTAAAAGGGGGTCCACGCGCTGTCTAATCTTGGTCCATAACGGGAGCACCTTAGGGCATGACCAAAAAATATACACTAGAGATCCTTCCTGTTGCTGGCATCTGTTACATAAATTAGTGCCCTTTAGGCCTAGTTTGGCCAGTTTAACAGGAGTATAATAGGCGTTATGTAAGATAGAAAATTGGGTCAGTCTTAAACTATCCTGTTTAATGAATTGGTGACAGGCTTGCCATATGTTTGTCCAGTTGATGTTCTGGCCTGGGAAGAGAGATTCCCATAGCTTGGTGGGCCCAAAGCCGTTGGGGAATTTCCATTGGTATAATGTGTTATGGATCTTTGAAACTGCCTTGAGGCCCCCACTCCACTTAGTCAAATCTTTACGAAACGGGATAAAATATCCGTTCTCCGGTTTTTGACCAAATGATTGTATAAGCGCGTGTCTAAGTTGACACAGCTTGAAAATATATTTATTAGAGATGTTCCATTTAACTTAAATTTCCTGGTTTGAAAGCCAGGCATTATGGTCCTTCATCAAATCCGAAATATCCAGGCCTTTTAAAGTAGGAAGTCAGGACTGGGGTACTGCCTTGCCGGCTATTTTAAGGTTTAAGTTGCCAATTATCGGTTGGTTGATATCCTTGGTACAGTTATAACTAAGGAATCGGGAAATCTGAGCATGTATTTTTAGGGATGTATGAATTGTCGTGTTTTTGAGTTTCTGGGGTTAGCTACTTTCCCTTATATGTAGCAATCCCGCAGGATTCAATCCAGTTGCTTGTATTAGTGCCCGTTCAATTCTAAGCCAGACCAGGATTGTATGTGAGTGTTCTTAGGGAATCCATCGCATGTATTTATTCACGTGCGATGCCCAAAAATAAAGACAGAGATTGGGAAGCCATAAGCCCCCATTATTCTTCGGGGCCATCAAGGTATGATAGGCTATCCTGGGAGCTTTATTTCTCCAAAGAAATTTCGTGAACAATGCATGGAGTTTCCTGAACCAGGACAAAGGAAGCCAAGTATCGAGCATTGAGAGCCGGTATAGTAACAGCGGAAATACGTTCATTTTTATTAAATTTACTCTTCCCCATAATGAAATTGGGAGAGATACCCATCTATTTAAATCTTGCGCTATATTGTTTACTAGTGTGTCAAGGTTCAACTTGACAACTAATTTAGAACTACTGGACAGCTCTATACCAAGGTACCTGAGGGAGTCTTGTTTCCAGTTAAGTCCGAACACTGTGATATCCGATCTAAAAAGCCTGTAATTGAGCGGAAACACCATCATTTTACCAACGTTGAGCTTGTTGTTGGACATTTTACTGAAGGTGCTGATGATCTCCAGCATATGTGGTATGGACGAGTGGGGGATTAGCAATTTGGAGAAGGAGGTCGTCGACGTAAGCGGATACCGTTACTTCGCAAGGGTAAATGGGGATTCCCTGGATTTCTGGGCAGCTTTGTAACCTTCTGATTAGCGGTTCAAGATACAAGTTAAATAGTAATGGTGACGAGGGACAACCCTGCCTTGTACCGGAATAAAGAGTAAAATTTTCGGAAATCACCCCATTTCCTGAGACCCTCGCTGACGGGGATTTATACAATGCTCTTAACCAGTTTATGAAGACTGTTGGGAAACCAAATGCTTGCAAAGTCATAAAGAGGTGTTCCCAGTGTACCCTGTCGAATGCCTTCTCCGCGTCCAGGGAGACCAAGGCCGAGGGGTAGGGCGCATCCCTGGTCACGGAGAAGACATGCAACAGGGTCCTTAAGTGGTCTGCCAATGATCTACTACCCAGGAATCCCACCTGCTCCGGGCCTATCAGAGCATCCATAACCTTTTCCAACTGAGTGGCCAGCAATTTGGAAAGAATTTTGATGTCCTGGTTTATTAATGCTATAGGGCGGTAGTTAGTTACCAAATTGGCGGGTTTACCTGGTTTGAGGATCAAGACAATCAGTGTCTCGAATAAAGAGGGGTCTACCTCTGCACCCGACAGGATATGTTGGTAAAGCGGAATGAGCATTGGGATTAGTTGAGCTTGGAAATTTTTATAAAAGAGAGCTGAGAACCCATCTATCCCTGGGGTTTTATGTAGTGGCATCTCCTTGATAATCGCAGTGATCTCCGTGGGTGTTATCAGAGCCAGGAGTCCTTCCTGTTGATCGGATGTTAGTTGGGGTAAATTAGTCTCCCGTAAGTACTCATGTAATTGCTGTATTGTGGGGGGGGGATTCCATGGGGCTATATAAGTCCTTATAATACGATGTAAACTCTCTTACGATGTCCTCTGGACATGTTTTGAGAGAGCCGTCTTGTGAGGAGACTATGGAGGTAATATATCGGGAAGATTCCATTTGCTTAACCTTAAGAGCAAGCAACCGGACAGCTTTTTCCCCCTTGGTCGGTATATGCAGCCCGGGTCCTTAGTATGGAAAAGTTTGCCTTTTCTCTAAGGAGTTCCATATATGCGGCTTTCAATCTGATAAGATCCTGTCGCGACCCGGGAGGAGGGTAGTCCTCGAGTGCTTTAATCTGAACCAACAGCTGTGCCAGTTTATGATTAGCAGTTTTCTTCCTGTGGGAAGCTGCTCTAATCAGGATCCCATGGATGTAGGCTTTGAATGCTCCCCACCGAATATCTGGCCTAACTTGAGGGTCAGCATTGGTCTGGCAAAAAATATCAATTTGCTCTAGTACTCTTTCGTTATAGGGGGCTTCTTTTAAAAAAATGTCGTTCAACTTCCACCTGGAGCTGCGCTTTGGGAGGGAGGTCATTGAAACTGAGCAGGATACAACAGAATGATCCGAGGGAGTCCCAGGTAGAATCAAGGAATCTAATGTTCCCGATATAAGTGAGTGGGAAAGCAGTATATAGTCAATCCTCGATGAGGAGGAATGTACGGGGGAAACATAGGTGAATTTTTTTATCATTGGGATGCATAACCCTCCAGACGTCACATGCTCCGGTTTGTTCTATAAATTCTCGTGCTGCCCGTTGGGTGGGAGAAAGGGCTAATTTCAGCACATAAGATCGGTCCCAGAATGGATCAAGGACTAAATTAAAATCTCCCCCCATTATTATGGGGATAGAGAGGTGGGGTTGGAGGACTCTTGTTAGTTGAGCAAAAAACTCAGATGAGTCCGCATTGGGTCCATAGCTGCTGCCTATCATTAGTTCTTTATTGTACAACAAGCCTCGTATAAAGATATATCTACCTTTTGGGTCCCTGTATGTGTTAAGGGCTTGAAATGGGATAGACCTGTTAACGAGGATCATTACTCCACAACTGTTTGTAGTTCCTTCTGCACTGAAAATTTGTCCAATCTGCTGTCTATGCAGTTGGGCCGCCTCACTATCTACTAAATGTGTTTCTTGGAGACAACTAATATCTATATTCAATAATTTTAATTGATGTAAAACTTGATATTGTTTTTCCCTTTTTCTGCCCCCTCAGATATTCCATGTAGCAACACGTGTACTGGTAGCCATAATGTCAGTGTCCTAAAATCATGTTCTGTTCCCCCTAAGTCAGTAATCCAGTGATGGGTCTGCCACTAATGAACACTGTGTTGATGCAATCCTAGCAGATAATCGCCCCCCCCTTTTCTTTCCCCCATTAACAACAAAAAGATACACGTAACAAAACAGTAACAAGAAAACTTTCAATATAGTATCCCTCCTATCCTTGGTCCGCGATTTTGCTGGACCTGCACTGTCCACGACGATCCCCCTTCCCTCGACCACCCAGAACTCAGGATCAGCAGCCGCTAATGAAAATGAAGATTATGAACAATGGCCCTTTCCCCCCCCGAGAGCCATCCTGAGTCGAGACCTAATAGTGAAAGTAACAGCAACTCAGACATTCAAAGTCCCCTAGTCCCAGGCATAGTGTCCTGATATCATCTTCATCTGTAACAGTTCCTTATTGTGCCGGTTTGAGTGCCTTCCTCCTTTCAAAGTGAGTCGGGTAAAGCTCCGGTTAGTAATACATAGGGCCTTCGTGTAAGCCACCATTACCAGATCCACCTGAAAACTCGCTGTGGACCATGTGAAGGGGATGCCCATGAATGGAAATATGCACCAGGTGGATTAGCGAGTCCATGGTAATATGATAGTCGCAGGGCTGAATGTGCGGGTAGAGATAGTATCTCATCTATATTGAGATAAGTGGAAGTAGGCACCCTGGGTCCCTTATACTAATTGAAAGAAGTCCTCTCTGGCAGCTTAAAGACAGGAAAATAACCAAAGGTATACAGTGCCCTATACCGAGTCTAATGTAAGATGCGCGTTGTCCGTAGTACCAGGAGAGGTACTCAAAGGTTCCGAATGGAGATGAAAATGCCAGAAATTCGAAGGTGTGACCGCCAAGTTCAAGATGCTTGACTGAGAGGTAGTGGAGATTAAACAACTTCGGGTTCCCATTTAGGTAGCAGAGCTCTCCAAAATCCTGTTCTTCTGTCACTTAAATAAATCGGGGAACTCTCTCTGTAAAGCTTTTAGAGTGGGGTCAACTTCCTCGAAGGAAGACCAGCTGCCTGCTATCACGAATTGAAGACAAGCCGGGTAGCTCATTTTAAACTTGATGCCAGCGGCGATAAGTTTGGTTACTATAGGGTGGAAAGTGGCAAGTCTTTGCCTTATGGTGACCGGGAGATCCTGGGTTATGCGAAGCTTATTCCCCTCCCACAGGACTTGGTCTAGGTCCTTAACTTTGTGAAGGAGGAATTGCTTTTCCTGAAAATTGAGGAATTTAAAGATCAATGGCCGGGGCAGTTGACCGGGGGCAGGCATCAGTCGGAGTGCACTGTGGGCTCTCTCTATTATATATGGAGCTCTGAAGAGAAAAGGGCCGGCGAGCTTCTCAACTAATTTCTGAACAAAGAGCAGAGTATTGCTGCCTTCTTCCTTTTCGGGGATGCCCAGCACCACAACGTTGTTCCTATGGCTTCTGCCCTCTAGATCTTCCACCTTTTGCTCGAGTTTCTTAATGCGTGAACGGGCTTCTATTACTGTGCTATCTGCACAGTCGGCCTTCTTTTCCAAAGAAACAACCCGGGCTTCGGAATCTGTCATTCGAGTCGAGAGATCCTCGAGTGCCCCCGAAATTCATTTAACCTCTAAGGCCACCGAATGTAGATCTTCCCTGAAAGGTTGCATTTCTTTAAGAAACAGCTCCAAGGTAAGAGGAGTCGCTTCAGGGGTATGGCTGTGAGGCCCGGTCGAAGTAGAGTGCTTACTGCTTCCCGCTGCTTGGGCCTTGCTACGCTTGCCTGGTTTCTCTGGGGAGAAGGGTGGGGTATGTCGGGGCAATGCGGGTCACATTTTGGCCTCCATCTTCGGTCCAGATTGCTCCTTACAGGTATGAGAGGCATAATATGGGATTAACGGTCACTGATACACCAAAATAAACTGAATTAATTAGAATAAGCGATCTGGGTAGTGGGAGCTGGGCTCAGATGCGACTACGTAGTCTGCTGCATCACGTGACCCCCCATACTTGCAAATTTTCATGTGCTAGGAATCTATTTGGCTGGAATGAAAGCCTGGAAGTTGTGCACTGAGGGAACTGTGCACTGTTTTTGCAGAAGTGAAGGATTAATCACCTATTTCCTTTCTATGTGTTTATTATTTTATTTTGGAAAATAAATATCACAAAGTGCATTCTATACCTTTTACCTGAGTCTGTGCATCTGTCTCAACCTCTAACCTTCACAGAGGGTAGCACCTCTCTGAAAAATATATTTTCTAGTACAAAGAGTCATGACATGAGGCCAGAAGGGGTAGACTAAGGGGCACTGTAAGGGGCACCGTCAGTGTCAGTGGCTCAGTAGGTAGCACACTCGCCTCTGAGGCCAGGAGATCAGAGGGCTGTGGATTCAGTTCCCACATCTGGTACTTAGGTTAATATCCCAGTACTAAAACTGTAGTGCATCATGAGAGGGGTGCTGCACTTCTGCGGTGCCGTCTTTCGGATGAGACTTTAAAACCGAGGTCCCATCTGCCTGGATTTGTGGTAGTTCAGGTGGATGTTAAAGATCCCATGGCACTTATCAGAAAGAGTAGGGGAACTTTTCCCCGGTGTCCTGCCCAAATTTCCCTCATTCACTAAAAATACCACCAACAGCTTAATCTGGTTCAAGGTCAGTTGGCATTCATCTGTATCCCACTCCCCCGGGTCATGCCTGAAAATAGGCAGGATTTGTCTAGTGCACTTACCCGGTCAACAAAAACTAAATAAAAATAAATAAAAAAGTAGTTATTGACAGAAAGCATGGTGGATGCATGGAACAGCCTTCCAGCAGAGGTGGTGGGGGCAAATTCAGTAGGGGAATTCAAAAATGCATGGGATAGGCATAGGGCAACCCTAGTGAGAGGAAAGAGACCAAAACTAACGATCAAGTAGGGTCTGTGGTTTCTGCAGCATAAAGAGAAAATGGGGCAGACTGGGTGGGCCTGGTGGGCCTTATTTGCCATTAATTTCTGTGCTTCTGAGTTTCTCTGTTTTCGCTTTCCAGGTTAAAACAAGCATTTGTCAATGCTGGATGTTTGCTTGCTGGCATTAGCATTGGTAGTGTAGGAGTCAGAGAGCTGCATAATAGGAATGGCAGTGAAGTGTAGGGGATGTTATTTGCTGGAACCTGTGGTTGGCCACCCCAGTGTTGAAGTGTGGTGAAGGTTGCTGACTGAGCACTTAGTTGCCCTTTCCCCCGATGTTACCATCAATTGCTCGTGGCATCAGGCTGCATCTTGAAGGAAGGACTTTGAACTTCCGTGGTTTGCTCTTTTGAGCATGGCAAAGAAATAAAAGTGATGCACAGATACAATTTTTTATTTTTTTTATTTTCATCTTTGGTAACCGGGTAAGGCCCACTAGGCACAAGTACCTGTTTTCAGGGGCGACCTGGGAGCACTGGGTGGTTAAGTGACTTGCTCAGAGTCACACATTATGCAAGTGGAGGTTATGAGAATCAAACTCAGGTCTGGTCTGCTGGATGTATCAAGATCGTTCACACCTCGTTCCTCTAACCTCTAGGCAATACATAGCTAATGATGGCAGAAAAAGGCCCATAGGCCCCTCCAGTCTGCCCACCCTACCTAGGTACTTTGCACAGGTCTTAGTGTCCAGCTCCTCTTTATTTCTGCATCCCTTTTCTAAATAATCCAATTTACCTGTCCTATCCCTGCTTGATGATGCTGACTGATTTGGCTAGTTCCCCTTCCTCCCATTAGCTTGTTCCCTTGACCACCACTCTTTCAGTGAAAAAGTCTCTCTCTCTCTCTCTCTCTCTCTCTCTCTCTCTCTCTCCTCCCCTCTCTCTCTCTCTCTGTTCCCCTTGTCCCTGTATTTGATGTTAAGGAAAAAAACACCATGGCATCCACCCAATTTATTCCATGCAGGTAAAGTACTTGCGTGTTTCGAGTACATCATCCATTTCACTCCTGTTTTTCAAGGATTTAAAGTATTCAGGTCCTGCAGTGTCTCCTCATAAGTGTTGCCTGATAGTCCATGGAATGTGGTTGCTGTGCACTGTACTGCTTCTACCCTGTCACAATCTTTGCTCAGATGTGGATTCCAGTAGACATCCAGTGATGATAGCAACCGAAAATGAGCGACTACAAAAATAGTGACTAATTTTTAGCGCTACCATTTTGGGCTACCCTGCAAGAGAAGCGATGCTATAGCAAGTATGGCGATTGGAAGGGGAAGGATAGGGAGGAGGATGGGAGGGATACAAGGGAGGGTTTAGGCAGGAAGTGTGCCTGCTGCAGCCGAGCCAGCCCATGGTGTGGTGATGAGGATGGCTGGCTATGTTGCAGTAGGCACTGGGTTTGGGACGGAGCAGGGGAAAGAAATTTGTTGCTTTGCGGTTGCTTTATTTTTGTATTCCCGCATCGGAGTGCTGCCCTCCCACGACATTCACCCCCTAGAGTTGGCAATCCAAAATCAGGGTGGTGAGGGGACAAACACCCCCATGAGAATAGGGCGTGGGAGGGCAGAGACCCCCATAAAAGCACTAGGTTTTCCAAATGTGGTCACTCAAGAGTAATGAAGCATTGATTTGCTTTTCAAGGAGCATTTAGCTATAATAGCAATCGCTGTTCTGCGATCACTATTATGACATGGAACCATTACAGTGCAGTATTCTAGCTATGGTTTCACCAGTATCCAGTGCAATGGGTGGATCATTTCCTGACCTCTGCTACTTATTCCCCTTGCTATGCATCCTAGCATCATGTTGGCTTTTATACAGCTGTATGGCAGTGTACTGCTGTTTTCAGCCTGTCCAATTTCATGACCCTTAGGTCCTTTTCTTTAATTGTACTTTCCAGTACCAGCCCCACCTATTTCACACTGCACTCTTGACTTCTTTTTCCCTGCATGACTTACCTTGCATTTTTAGCATCAAAACCTGACTGCCATATATTAGACCATATTTTAGACCAGCTCTCCAAAATATTCACATCCTCCCTGAGTTCCCTTATCCTTTCTTCTTGTTTCACTCTTACACAGTTCTGTGTGTCATCAGCAAAGAGGCAGATCTTAGAAACAGAAATTGTCAGCAGATAAGGACTGCTAGGCCCATTCAGTGTGCCTGTAAGCTCTACACTTGTTTGTTGCCTCTGACATTACCTGGTCAATGGCTTTTCACCACTCCTTCCCTCCTCTAAGATTCCCTTGTGCCTGTCCCAAGCATGTTTAAATCCCTCCACTGTGCTCACTCCCACCACCTCCTGTAGCAGATTATTCCATTTGTCCACCACCCTCTTCATGAAGAAAAGCTTCCTCCCATGTTCCCTTAACCTGCCAACTTCCGGTTTCATATCATGTCCCATCGTTCTTTTATTCTTCCTATATTGGAAGATGTCACCCCCCCACACACACCTTGTTTATGCCCTTAAGGTACTTGAATGTTTCTTTCATATCACCTCAATCCCTCCTCTCTTCCAGTGAGTACACACAGAGGTCATTCAATTTCTCCTCTCATGTTTTCAGGTGTAAGCCCTGTGCCATGTTTGTCTCCCTTCTCTGGACCACCTCCACCCTGTCAACATCCTTACGAAAGTGAGGCCTCCAGAATTGCACTCAGTACTCCAGGTGAGGTCTCACTAGTGTTTTATTCAGTGGCATTAGCACCTCCCACCTTCTGCTAGTGATACCTCTGCCTATGCACCCCAGCATGCCACTGGCAATCCCTGTAGCCTTGGTACTCTGCTTTGACATCTTTAGGTCATCTGAAATGATAACCCCCAGATTCTGTTCTTCCTTGGTGATTGTCAGCAACTCTCCCCTCCCATGCTGTAACTCTCACCAGGGTTCCCTCATCCCAGATTAATTATTTTGCACATCTTGAATTGAACCTCAGTTGCCACACCTCAGATCATTTTTCAAGCTTCCCCAGAACCCTCTGCATTTTCTCCACCCCTTCTGTAGTATCCACCTTGTTTCAGATCTTGATGTCACCTGCAGACAGGCAAACTTTTCCCTTTAGCCCTTCCACAATGTTACTAATAAACATTGAACAAGACTGACTCAAGGACTAATCCCTGAGGTACCCCCTCTCCCTGGATTGAATCACATTTACTACCACCCTCTGTCTCCTGTCCATTAACCAGTTCCTAACCTAGTTTACCACTCTGTGTCCCATGCCCATACTTACTATCTTGTTAACTAGTCTTTTATGTGGGATGGTATCAAAGGCCTTGCTAAAATCAAAGTAGGTGATATCAACCACCCCCCCCTTCCGATTTACCTCCTTTATCACCCAGTCAAAAAAATCTATCACATTCATCTAACATAATCTTCCTGCTGTGAATCCATGTTGCCTCAGATCCTGGGCACCATCAGATTCCAACTGTGCCACTATCTTTTCTTTGAGTAGTGCTTCCATGATCTTACCCTCTACTGAGGTGAGACTGACTGGCCTATACTTCCCTGTCTCCTCCCTGTTACCACTTTTGTATAGACAGACCACATGTTCCCTTCTTGAGTCCTCTAGAACCACTCCTGTGTTGAGCGACTTGGAGAACATGGCTACCAGAGGTGCAGCCAGCTCCCTTCGCAACCCACTTAATATCCTTAGGTTCATGCCATCTGGCCCCATTGCTTTATCCACCTTCAGTTTTACAAACTCCTCCAGGACTCTCTCAACTGTGAATGGACTTGCATTTACTTCCCATCCCCCCACATTTCTTATGTTCAACTGTGATCCCTGACCTTTCCCCTCTTCAGTGACTACTGAACAGAAGTATTTGTTCAGTATTTCCACCTTTTCCAGGTCTTCCTCCTTGCATTCCCCAGTATCCCCTCTGAACCTTACAATCCCCCCCCCAGCTTTCCTTCTTTTGCAGATGTACCTATAGAATGTCGTATCCTCTTTTTCCACCGTCTGTGCTAATCTTTCCTCAGTCCTTGCCTTTGTGCTCCTAACAGCCTTCCTCACTTCCCTTAGATTCTTTAGGTACACCTCCCTGTGTTCCTCCCTTTGAGTCACCTTATATTTCCTGAAAGCTGCCCTTTTGGCCCTTACCTTGTCTGCCACCTCCTTTGAGAACCATAGTGGTTTCCTCCTTCGTTTGCCTTTGTTTACAACCCTGATGCATTGTTTTGTCACCTCCTCTATGGCTCCTTTCAGGTGTCCCCACTGCTCCTCAACTCCACTCCTATCTTTCTCCTTGTCAGAGCCTTTTTGATGCACCTCCCAACTTTAGCAAAATCCACCCTCTTGAAATCGAAGATCTTTGCCCTTGTGTAACTAGACTTTGTCCCTGTCCCCAGGCTAAACCACACTATGTGTCGGTTGCTGGACCCCAGCTGACCTTCTACATGGATTTCTGTGATTCTGTACTCATTGGATAGTACTAGGTCCAGAATTACCCTGTCTTGAGTGGAGTCAAGCACTAGTTGCCTGAGGCCTGCTCCCTGTAGACAATCCAGGATGTCTCTGTTTCTGCTTGCAGCAGCAACTGGGGGTTTCCTTAATACATTCTCTGGAGTTCTGTAGCCCATTTCCCTCCAGGAAGTTCATTAGTTTCTCCCTTAATATTGACCCCTTTATAAACATAAAGCTAACTAGTCCATAATTCCCTGGTTCACCCTTTCCTCCATTTCTGTGTAGTGATACAATGTCCACTTTCCTCCATTCCTCCGGGATGGTGTTCCATTCGCACAGTGAACGCAACACAGCAAAATCCCTTACAGTGACAATCTCGACATGTTTCAAGATTATCACTGTAAGGGACCAGAGGATGAAATTTCACCCTTTCACCGTCCTTCACCCCCCACCCTTCGAATTAACTCCAACTTGAAGTTAGATATATTAAGAAAGGGGGTGCAAGGGGCTCAGACCCCTAAGAACAAAAGACACAATGTCTGAGAGGCAAAATTTCACCTGTCAACATTGTAACATTCACTGTGCCACATGTAGAAAATTTCTCTGTCGATGCAGCATGGTGGAACCCTGACGGATAACCCCCATGTACAGCAAGCAGCTGAAAATGTCAGCAAGTGATCCTGCTATCATCTCTGCATGAAACATTCTCAGGTTTAAGCCAGCAGGTCACATAGATTTCTCAACCTGCAATGCTTTAAGCTTTTCTAATCCTCTGTTTCCTGTTATTTTAGCTTTGAGCACCTGCCTTCCTGTCTTCCACTATTAATTTCACAGTCTAGTAGTGGCCCAGACTTTTCTGTAGGAAAGGCTGAACAAAAGTATTTGTTCAGTGTTTCTGAGTTTCCTTAGTCTGTCTCCTCCCATCCTTGATAATTCTTCAGCCTCCCAATACCTCCTTTAACTGTGCGCTTCTCTCGGATGTACCTGAAGAAGGTCTTTTCCCCTTGCTTTACTCCTATTGCAAGCCTGAGTTCCATCACAGCATTGCCCTCCCTCACCTTGATCCAGTTACCTTTGTTGCCTCCAAGTACTTCTCTCTGTCCTCCCCCATTTGGCATCCCTTGTACTTTGGGAATGTCCTCCTTTTAGTTCAATGTGCTTATGCAGTTTAGGTAGTGTTATGCTTGTGCAGCTTGTTGATAAACCTTTGTAGGCATTTGCCTCTCTATTCCATGAGGAATACCATAAAGAGCATTGGAGGATGGTTCCACCCCTAGAGGTGCTTCAAGAAGGATTTCTGAAGGCTAAAGGTACCTTAGGAAGTAGCCCCAAGGAAAGAGGTGAACTGCTGGAGGGGGAGGAAGATGAGAGGATGGTGGGGAAAAGAAAAAAATGCTTCTGAGTGAAGCTGGAAGGACTGCCTTAAACAGCTTAGGCAGGGGGTATGGCTGGTTGCTCCAGCTCACTGAACTACAAGTGAAGCCTTTAAATTCAATGTGTTTACACAATTTAGTGTAGTGTTATACTTGTGCAAGTTGTTGATAAATCTTTGTGGCTGTTCGCCTCTCTATTCCATGAGTGATATCACCCTGTAGGGGTACTGAAGGCAAGGAACTCTGGAGAAGGGTTCCACCCCTAGAGGGGCAATGGGAAGGATTCCTGTAGGCTAAAGGTACCTTAGGAAGGAATCCCCAAAACAGTATAGAGCAGAACGATTTGCTTACAAAAGCTGAGGAGCACAAATTAACACACTGGGGCCAGAAGATGCCATATGGCGTCGGAACCATCCATTACAGAACCAGACCCAAAATGGCCACTAGGACTCAATGAGTTAACAGCAACTGGCGGATTGACAGGAACCAGTGATGAGTGAAAATGGACACAGGCTGAAAGCTGATATAGGTGTCAGACAGAGAAGAAGGGCATGACTTCCTAAAGAAAGAGGGAACAGGAAAAGAGAACCACCAATCAACTCCATCCAACAGCAGAAACCTACCTAAGTAACCTAAAGAATATACTACTACGTGGACTAACTAGGTATTATCACCTTCTTCATCGAGGAGAGGGAAAAGCCCCTATGAGTAGGAAACCGTTGTGGATCCAAGGCCTTAGTTGCCTTCCCTGCAGGCACAGGATAGCTTTAGTGACAGCTCTGCTACTGCAAGATAGAAATCCAATTCAGGGGAGATTCAATTTAGAGGTAGCCTCTCACTCTATCCCTCTAATGGGAATGCCTTGAGGGGCAGTGAGAAAATCTTCAGTAAATGGAGACTCCCACATGAAAGCCCCCCCCCCAATGTGTTTGGAGGGGAGCAACAACTGCTGAAGGTGCTCAGATGGCTTTTATGAACCTAAAGCAGACTAAGTGAATCTTAGGCAATTGTATGGAAAATAGCTTACAAAGGTGCCACCAAACCTGCTTTGTATAGCCAAAGTAGCCCCCTTGAGCTTAAGGCCCCCGTGCCTTGGCAGCTGAAGTCTTGAATTCTGCATCAAGAGGTGTTGCTGATACACCTGCATGGCTAAAGCTCCACTTGGAACAATTACATTTCCACTGGGGAGCAACCAGTGGGTCAACGACCACTGGTAATGCAAGATAGGAAATATCCCACCCTGAGCTTTGCATGTTCAAGATGCAGACTTCATGGGTGCACAGCGAGACCGTCAGCTACAGGACAAGTCCTGAGCCATGGTAATTTGTGGCCATGGTTGGCATGTATCGAGTTTTGAAAGTAGGCAACTGGTGGATTAACATCAACCACAGGCAAAAGGCAACATGTGACAGGTCAGATATAGTGTATATAAAACCCACACATAGGTCAGTACCATAGAACAAAACCTCCATGGAGGTCAAGCAAAATGTTGATACCTTCATGTAGGTATATCGCAAGCATATACTGTATATCACAAACATTGTATGTATGTCACAAGCATAGGAGCATAGTAAATAAGGAATGCATGCCAATCAGTTCCAAAGGGGAAGCACAAATTATTGCAAAATAAAGATTCGTCAGTTTTATTATGAATTACAAGTTTCTTGATTACCATTCAGATTCATAAGTTTTTAAAAATAGACACTTGTGATGCAATGCATTGCACAGCAGGTAGGCTGAGGCAGCATAAACTGTTTAAACTGCTAAGAAAGCAGGAGTTAGTGGCAGAGCATAACAATGACACTGCTAGAAAAGCAAGCACAGTGGAATTGAAAGTTGGGAGTTGTAGCTGCTGAGTAGAGCCAGATGTAAACAATTAAGGGTGGATGTGCATAGGGGGATTGCTACATGGCAGGGAAAACAGCAAGTGGAACTAAAAGCACATAGATAACAACTGTAGTTAAACTGAGAGATTGCTAAAAGTATGATGAAAGTAAACGGTAGCCTGACTAGCACAACGTAAGCAAAAGGGGGCAAATAGGATGTTAGGAAAACTAAAAAGCCCCCCAAAAAGTAGCACTGAAGAAACACAAGCACAATAGAATAGGGGAGTAGACACAGATGACAGAGAGAAGCACAAGCAGCTGCCAGAGGCAAAATAAAATGCTGACCCAAACAAGCAGGAGAAACACAAACCAACAGAAAGTCCAACACAAGCCAAGCAGAAATCCTTGAGAAGGAGACAAACACACTGAAAGGGGGGCAGAGCTTGGCAATGTCCTAGCAGAGCCACTAGCTGCAAAGAAAAAATGCTTCTGAGTGAAGCTGGAAGGACTGCCTTAAATAGTTCAGGCGAGGGGTATGGCTGGGTGGTCCAACCCATTGAACTACAGGCGAAGCCTTTCAATTCTTACATCTTTATTTTTTCTGTGAACAACATTACCCCCATGCGTTTTATTCCTGTGGTGCCATCCCAGTTGAGCTTTCTGCTGCCTCATTTTTTAAATTCTTCCCATCTTTCATCCACCCCACCACCTTTTTTTACTCCACATGCTTCTTTTCAACAGCATCCTCATCCTGCTGAAATCAGCCTTTTTAAAGTCCCATACCCTTATTGTGTTTGCCCCTTTGAAGTCTCTTTCTAGACCGTGAGCACCAGCGTTCTGTGGTTGCTGGAACCAAGTGGTTCCAGGACTACTACATTTATGATCCTTTCACTGTGGGTGAACACCACATCCAACAGAGCTTCTTCCCTTGTTGGGCACTGGACTATTTGATCTAGGAACACCTCCTGGCATGCACACGCCAGGAGCTGATTCCTGGTACTTCTTGCGATTGGAACTTTCCAGTCCACATCTGCCATATGAAAGTCCCCTACTACCACCACCTCACCAGATTTGGTTATCTTCCTAAGCATCTCTTTCTTTGTCTGCCCCTCATCCTGACCTGTTGGGTCTGTAGACCACATGAAAAAAGCTAGCTCAAAGGACTGAATGGATCTTTGATAAGAAAAAGAAATCAATAGCAAAAAAATCTGGCTTCCCAAGAATCTGGTGCAAAGCCAAACTTGAAAACAGTTATAAAGTGCTAAAAATACTTTTTTTTTTGCATCATTTATTTATTAGGTTTTCCAGTATATTTGACATACAAACATGTATGAATACAGACAAGACATCCAGCAACATGCCAAGTTCATAACTTATATACATCAGGATCCAGTTCCATATTTAATCACATATCAAGAACCAATCAGAAAAAAAAAAGATAATTTCAGCACCAGTCTTATTGATGAGGTCCAGATAACCCTTGTGCCTAGGCCAAAGCCTATTATCCATATATACCGATTGGTCTGACTTTAAAGTCATCCTTCTCCCAGCATTATGTTGTCCGCTGCTAGCAGGGAGGCTAAATAGGGCTGCCAGGCTCTATGAAAAAGCTCCTCTTTGTCCTTTATGACATAACCAAAGCATTCCAGGGTAAGGGCTTGGAGAATCAACCCTTTCCATTGGGGTATGGTGGGTTTTACAGCAGACACCCACGTAATAAGGATACAGTGTCTGGCCATGACCAGTATGACTCTAAGCCATCTTTGGAGGGAGTCCACTCCTCCTCTCCAGTGTTTTCCACCCCCAACTGCAAAACTAGAGGGGATAGTGGTATCTGCTTTCCTATAATAGGTTGCACCTCTTTGGTATACCCACCCAACAGCGACAGTTCAACAGCGAGGTCCCCCACAGCGACTACGGCACCATACTGCTGTAGGGGACCCGCTGAAACCAGGCACTGTCTGTCAGGGGTCCTGCAACCCCCTGAATCAGCTCTAACTCAGAGTTAATAATCCTTAGTGGGGGTGTGGGGGGCACAGACCCCTGCGTTGGGGGTTCGGGGAGCTTAAGAAAACACTTTGTGGCACGGGAAACCAGCAGCTGACTGCTAAATGCAGTCGACCTGCTGTTTTCACTGTCGAGGCGTTCAACAAGAATTTTGTCAAACACCCATCGTGGATCCCACCTCTTTCACTACCTCACCCCAGAATTCTTGCAGGACAGGGCAAGCCCAAAAGTAATGGTAGTAGGATGCTAGGTTATTGTTACATCTAGGACAAATAGGGGATATTGCGGGATTATATTTATGAACAATCAATGGTGGGCAGTATAATCTGTGACAAAATTTATAGTAAGATTCCTTGTACTTATTACATAACAAAATCCCTTGGTTGAGCTGAGATATTATTTTAAAATTATCCTCTGAAATGGAGGTTGCCAGATCTCTCTCCCAGAGCAGCCTAGTTTTATGTGTCATATCTGGAAGCAATGATTTGCCATTTACGAATAGTGCCTTAGAATTGTTTTGCTTAATCAGTATTGCCTGCTCCAGTTGGTCCCAAGAAGAGTCCAAGCCCTGCATCCTACCAATAGATCTACTATATGCTCTAACTTGTAAATATCGGAAAATATTTTGTCACCCAAATCCAGTCCTGGCCTGTACATTGGCAAACTACTGTAGTCCAGTCCTGTTAAAGAGATTCTTTAAGCAGAGGATATCTCTTTCTTCCCATTCTCTATATCCCAGGTCCTTTAATTTGGCAGGAAGAACGGATTTCCCACCAAGGGTAGTAGCAGCATATCTCCCTGTTCTAAGCCTCTCTGTTTGGTTATCACCCTCCAGCTCTCCTACACCACCCGGATAAAAGAGTTTGGCTCAGGTAAAGTAAGATATGCCCTCCAACCCCTAATGGAGAGGTAGGCAGATATTCTCCCTGGGCATCCCCTCTCCTGTAAGTCCAACCATCCTGCCTCTTTTAGTCTGCCAATCCAGTCCTGTATGTACTGACATTGGATGGCGATATGATAAACCCCCATATCTGGAAACTGGAGCCCTCCCTTCTCAGTTGAGGTTTTTAATCTGGCCAGGGATATCAGTGGACGTTTCCCCTGCCATATAAAATCTGAGAAAGTTTTCTCTAATTTCTTGATGTCAGATCTCCTTAGCTCTATATGCAGCATCTGCAGCCCATAAAGTATCCTAGAGATGACATTCATTTTGATTAAATTTATTCTACCCAACCACGTTATAGGAAGTTTGTGCCACCTGACTAGGTCTGTCATTATGGTTCGTAGAAGTGGGGTGTAATTAAAATTATATAATGTTTCAATGGTCCTGCCAACCCTAATACCCAAATATGTAAAGGCTTCCCAAACTTTCCTAAGATCCCATTCCAAACCATGTGTTCCCTCACTATCTTCAGCTCCACCTACTCTCATCTTTTCTAATTTATCTAAATTTAACTTATATCTCGAGAATTGGTCAATCATTTCTAATAACACAGGCATAGACTGATGAGGGTTAACAACATATAATAACATATCATCAACACAGAGTGATAATTTACTCTCCCTTCCTGTCTTACCTATAACTCCCAAGATATCAGACTGTGCACGAATGGCTATAGCTAAGGGTTCGAGTACCAGAGCGAAGAGGAGGGGAAACAGCGTGCAGCCCTGTCTGGTTCCTTGGCCTAGCTGGAAGCTGTCAGAGAGACTGCCATTAATTAAGACTCTTGCCTTGGGACCGCTATACATTTGTTGGACCAGTCCGATGAATTCTTCACCCAGACCAAACCGGGACAGAACTTCCATTAAAAATGGCCACTCCACTCTATCAAATGCTTTTTCTGCATCCATTGATAAGATAGGTACTGATTCTTGTCCATTCATCGCCCCCCAAATCACATTTAGTAGGGTTCTCATATTATGGTAAGAGTATCTGTCCCGTATGAACCCGGCTTGGCCTGGGTGGAACAGCCCGGGCCAAAGTTTATCCAACTTCTTGCTAGTATCTTGGCCAGTATTTTAGAATTGCAGTTTAGGAGCGAAATTGGTCTAAAGGAGGCACATTCGAGTAAATCTTTACCCGCCTTTTGGATCAGGCAAATAGTGACTTCTCCCCAAGTATGTGGCAGCTCTCCCGATTCTTCTCTAGCTTATTTAAATACTGCTTCCAAGTGTTCTACTAACTGGAGTTGCATCACCTTGTAGTATTTGGCTGGAAAGCCATCTGGCCCACTCGTCTTCCCTCTTTTAAGGGCTGCAATAGCTGTAGAGATTTCTTCTCTCTTTATTATGGAACCGAGCCAGGTTCTCTGTGCCTCTGTGATTTGTGGGAACGTGAGCTTATTTAGAAATTCATGCATTCCCCTTTCCCCATCCTCAGTCCATGTCTGATAAAGTTCCTGGTAAAATCTCATAAACTTATTCCCAATAGATTTTTGTATCTGTCTGAAGCACTCCATCCTCCCCTTTTATTGCAGAAATCCAATGTGTCCCTTGCTTCCCTCGTATCAGGTTAGCCATCATAGTGCCAGGTCTGTTCCCCCACTCACAAAAATGTTTCCTGACAAAGAGGCATGTTTTCCTCACCTCCTACATCAGTAGGTTATTTAGGGCTTCCCTAGTAATCTCAATAGATGGTGCACATTTGCTCCCCCCGTTCCCTGGGCAGCATTCATTTCTAGAGCCCTAAGTCTCTGTTCCAGGTTCCCCCTCCGTTCCCTAACTTCCTTTTTATGAAGGGCTACATAGCTAATTATAACCTCTCTCATAAATGCTTTTTCTGCATCTCAAAAGATAGCTTTGGATGGGGTCTTCTCTAAATTACCTTGTACATCTTGTTTCCATTGTTCTTGCATGTGCTCTTTAAATTCTTTATTGGCCAACAAATAGTTAGGGAATCTCCAGGTTGTTTGGGTAAAGTTTTCCCTTCCCCATTGCAGTGTTACTATGACCATAGCATGATCAGATTAGAGATGCAGCAAATTTAAAATCCGCTGGCGAAGTAAACACAAAGTGGCCACTTCTCGTTGGCACTTCTCTACATGGAGTGCCTGATAGGAAAAGCTCACTTTGCCTTGTTATTATTACTTTACAAAATCATTCCACCTTAAACGTGAAGCAAGGTGGAGAGACAACAATACTGGCAGCATCCCACCCACACAGTCATCAGAATGAATGTGCATCCCCAAAGTGCTACTGTCTTGTGTCCAGAAAATTCCCCAGTGCTGACGAAGTGAAATGAGAGTGTAAAAAGAAATGCAGTCTCCCAGAATTAATGGTACCATGCAAATGCACAGACAGATTAAGATTGCACTGCACACTCAAGGGATGCATATGAAAAGCCCTAACAACATCTAACCAGTGCTCACAAGTCACACATCCAAATCTGGAAAGGAATACATTTTGCCAGTTGGGGGATTAGTGCACGGCAGTAGCAGTCCACTACCAGTAAAGATACCACAAAGCAGTATAAAAAATTAATGCTGGGGCAGTGGATAGCAGGTTCACACTGTTGCAATTACTCTATAACACAATAAAAGGTGTCTGATTTAATGGCACGCATCGCACACACACTCACACACACTACAAGTAATGTGTAGCAAATTAAAACCTTTAGTAATATAACCAAATGTTTTAAACAAACTGAAATTATACACTGCTGCACCACAACAATCAGCAAAAAAGTCAAGAATTACTGAAAATATTACTGTGTGTACATTAACACAGTTATAAAAGAAAAATATAACCAGAACAGAAAGACTGTCTTTTTCTCCCAGTTAATGTACCTACAGTACAAATACGCCAAACCTCCAAAGCACACTTCACAGTACACAGACTGACTGTTCTAAATTAACATTCAAAATCCACACACAACAATAAACACTCGATGATATGAGCACAGATGGATTTCCTACAATCGATGTACTAAATTTTGAGCAAAAAATATTACACAAAATGGCATTTTAAACAGCTTTTAGAGGTTTTGAATCGCAGAGCTCTGAGATCAAACTGTCTCCAGCTACCACTGCACACACACTACCCAGGCCAGAACTGAGGCTGTGCCGAACAATCTAGAGCCCATGTGACCTGCAATCCCATGAATAACTGCAGAATTTCATTTGGAGCTCAATTACAGGGTGAAGTGAGGTGAATTATATTGATTTCAATGTACTTCACCTTTAAATTGGTGGAGAAGTGGTTTGGGGAATAATGCAAAGTCATTGGTTTCAATGGACTTCGCATTCCTCATTATGAAGCGAAGTACTCCGTTTTACATTGTGGAGTTCTCTGCGGATTCCATGTTACTCAGTGAATCACTTCATGGGGCAAATTGGGGCCACTTCACCCACCACTACTTACAGCAGTGTAACTCACATGCTGTATGGGAAGGAACGTAAATGCCTATGGTTGTACTTCCCCGACGAGCTGTAGCACAAAACACTCCGACTTAAAAACGCTTCTTAATGAGTACAATGGTGGAGTGGTGAAGCCTGGAGAGATACTACAAAACATGCTTACAATACATCAAGTAACTAGTAAAAAAATTAATGTTATGATTTGTAACGTGATCATCAATTGTGATTTGTGACTGCATTTGTGACCGTGATGATGAAGAACGTGACTCGGTGTTGATGGTGTGAGATAACCAATATGGAACTGTATTGGGAATGCGAATGCCTATGGCTGTATTTCCCCAATGAGCTGTAGCACATAACTCCCTGACTTAAAAACACTCATTAATGAGTACAATGGCAGGGTGGTGAAGCCTGTAGAGAGATACTACAAAACAGGCTTACAATACATCCAAGCAACTACTAAAAAAATTAATGTTGTGATATGTGATGTGATTGTGAATAGTGATTTGTGACTGCATTTGTGACCGTGATGATGAAGAACGTGATTTGTATCACAAGTGACTCGTGATGATGGTCCTGACTAAAAAACGCATAATAATTACAATGTTCATGCAGAATTATGCACCACACCTGTCCAGTACTCTGAAGGGAAGCCAAAGAAACAACTGTGACTTAAGTTACAGATGGAGATTGGGCCATGAGGAAATGCAAATGCACAGAAAGATTAAGATTGCGCTGTGCACTGAAGAGATGCAGATGCAAAGGCACAACACCTAACCAGTGCTCATCATCAGAAATTCAAATCTGGAAAAGAATACCTTTGCCGGTTGGGACGGGGGGGGAGCAGTGTACTGCACTGCTGCAGTAACAGTCACTAGTACTAGTACCAGTAAAGATACCACAAAGAAGTACAAAAGTCACACAGCTGCAGTGGCTAGCAGGTTCGCATTACTGAAATTATTATGTGGCACAATAAAAGGTGTCTGATTTGATGACACGCATCACACACACATACTCACACACACGCTAAGTAATGCGTAGCATATTGAAAACTTCAGTAATATAACCACATATTTTAAACAAACAAAAATTATGCACTGTTGCACCACAACATTCAGCAAAAAAGTGGCAAGAATTATTAAAAATATTACTGTGTGTACATTAAAACAGTTATACAAGAAAAATATCGCCAAAACAGAAAGCACTGTCTTTTTCTCCAAGTTAATCTACCTTCACCACAGATAAGCCCCTCCCCAAAGCACACTTCCACTGTCTCACAGTACACAGACTGAATGTTGTACATTAACATTCAAAATCCACACACAAACAATAAACGTTCGATGATATGAGCACAGGAGGATTTCCTATAATCGATGAACTAAAGTTTCAGCAAAACAAATGACTCAAAAAGGCTTTTTTAGCAGCTTTAGAAGGTTTGAATCGCAGAGAGCTCTCAGAGCAGTTTGTCTCCTACAGCTTCCTACACACACTACCCCAAACTGAAGATGTGCAGAACAATCTAAAGCCCATGTGACCTGAAATCCCATGAATCACTGCAAAATTCGCCTTTGGAGCTTAAAAACAAGGTGAAGTGAGACGAAGAACATTGTTTTCAATGTACTTCGCTTTAAGAATTGGTGGAGTAGTGGTTTGGGAAGGTGGAGTAATGTGAAGTCATTGTTTTCAATGGACTTTATGCTACCTAATGCAAAGTATTCCGCTTATGCTGTGGAGTACTCACACCGCCTTCACTCCTTATTGAAATCACTACCATCTCTAGATCAGATACATGAATTGGGCGATGTTTAATCTGGGTGAGCCGAAAATACCACTCTCTAGGAAGGAACAAATAATCAAGCCTTGACCATGTTCTTTGTGGGTGTGAAAAAAAAGTATACTTCCGGGCAGTAGGGTTGGTTGTTCGCTAACCATTTATAAGATCTAGATCTAGATCAGCCTTCCCTGCCAACCACTCCTGAAACACAGAAACATAGACTTTGACAGCAGATAAGGACCGCTTGGCCCACCTAGTCTGCCCATTTCCCTACCTACAGGATAGGCCGCAGATCCTAGTTAACCAACAGCCTATTTCTTCCTACCCCCCCACAAGAATTGCCTTATGTCTGTCCCATGCATTCTTGAATTCTTCCACAGTTTTAGACCACAACCTCCTCAGGAAGGCTGTTCCATGCATCCACTACCCTCTCTGTGAAAAATACTTCCTCACATTGCCCTGGAACGCTCCCCTCTATCTTTAAATCGTGTCCCCTTGTTCTTGCACGTCTCTTTTTCTGAAAGATGCTACCCTCTTGGACTTTGTTGATTCCACTGAGGTACTTAAAAGTTTCTATCGTGTCCCCCCTCTCCCTTCTTTCCTCAAGGGTATACATGTTAAGCTCCTTTAGTCTCTCCTCGTACGGCTTCTCTTGCAGACCCTGCACCATTTCAGTTGCCCTCCTCTAGACTGCCTCAATCCTGTCTATGTCCTTGCGGAGATGGGGTCTCCAGAACTGGATGCAGTACTCCAGATGGGGTCTCACCAACTGTCTGTACAGAGTGATAACAACTTCCTGTTTTCTGCTGGTGATGCCTCTCTCTATGCATCCCAGTATATCTCCAGCCCTCCCTACTGCCATCTCACATTGCTTGCTAACCTTAAGGTCATCTGATATGATTACCCCCAGGTCCCTTTCCTTTTTTGTTGTTGTTACTACCTCCACCCCCCCATTGTGTAATCTTCCCCTGGGTTCTTGTTTCCTAGGTGCATTATTTTGCACTTCTTTGCACTGAATCCTAGCTCCCATACTTCTGACCATTCTCCAACCTTGCCAAGTCCCTTCTCATCCTTTCCACACCTCCTTGTGTATCAACCCTGTTGCAGATCTTTGTGTCATCTGCAAAGAGGCATACTTTTCTTTCCAGTCCCTCTGCAATGTCACTTATAAAGACATTAAAAAGGACTGGACCCAGTACTGAACCCTGCGGTACCCCACAAATAACCCCTCTTTCTTCAGAGTGGACTCCATTTACAATTACCTTCTGTGTCCTGTTGTCTAGCCAATGTTTTACCCAGGCTACCACCCTGGGACCCACTCCCAGGCTGCATAATTTGACTATTAATCTTTTGTGTGGAACTGTGTCAAATGCCTTGTTAAAGTCTAGGTAGGCCATGTCCACAGCCCCTCCCTGGTCTACCACTTTGGTCACCCAGTCAAAGAAATCTATTAGATTCATCTGACATGACTTTCCTGCTGTGAACCCATGCTGCCTTGGGTCCTGTGCCCCACTGGCCTCTAAGTACTCAACAATTCTTTCCTTCAGAAGTGACTCCATCACTTTCCCTACCACAGAGGTCAAACTGACAGGTCTGTAGTTTCCTGCCTCTGTCTTGGTCCCACTTTTGTGAAGGGGAATCACATCCGCCTTCCTCCAGTCCTCAGGTACCAAACCATCCTCCCAAGATTTATTAAAAAGAGTAGTCCGTGGTTTCACTAGTTCCCCCCTTAATTCTTTTAGAATTCTGGGGTGAATTCCATCAGGACCCATTGCTTTGTCCACCTTCAGTTTAAGGAGTTCTGGCAGAACCCTTTCTTCTGTGAAAGGGCTGGGATCGACCACCCTGTCAAGAGTACTTCTGTTAATTGGATTAGGCACTTCCCCCTTCTCTTTTGTGAATACTGAGCAGAAATATTCATTCAGTATCCCTGCTTTTTCACTGTCCCCCTCTGCCCACCAACCATTCATTCTATTCAGCCTCACTATACCTCCCTTTGTCTTTCTATGCTCTCTGATGTACCTATAAAAGGTTTTATCCCCCTTCTTAACCGAGTTGGCTATCTTTTCCTCAGCTTGGGCCTTTGCTATTCTGACTTCCCTCCCTGCTTCCTTCTGCCTTAACTGGTACAGCTCTCTGTCCTGTTCCTTCTGTGTTTCCTTATACTTCCTGAATACTATCTTTTTCTCCCTGACTTTCCCAGCCACCTCTTTTGAGAACCATAGTGGCTTTTTCTTCCATTTTGATTTATTTGCTTTACACAAAGACTTGTTGCCTCTGTGATGGCAGTTTTGATGATTCCCCATTGTTGCTCCACCCCTCCTACTAGCCTGTTTGCTAGTTCTTTTCTGAGGCACTCTCCCATCTTGCCAAAGTCAGCCCTCCTGAAGTCCAGTAACCTCACTTTTGCATGGCTTGACTCTGTAGCGGAGTTTAATGTGAACCACACTGTTTGATGGGCACTTGTTCCCAGATGGAAACCCACTTCTAGTTCTGAGATCCTCTCACTGCCCCCATTTAAGAGTATGAGGTCTAAGATTGCTCCCTCATGAGTGGGTTCTGAAACTAGCTGTCTGAGGCCTGCCACCTGTGGGTATCAGAGAATGGCCCTGCTCTTGGATGTGGCTGCAGCAAATGTGCTCCAGTTAACATCTGGCATATTCAGGTCTCCCATCAACAGTATCTCCCCTTTCTCTGCCATCCTAAGAATGCCTTCTATCATATCCTTGTCCATTCCCTTCCCCTGACATGGGGGTCTGTACATAACCCCTGTGTGGATTGTGGTGCCCTTTCCCAGTCTCCAAGGTGACCCACAGTGCCTCCTCTCCTCCCTGTTTACTCTTTTGTTCAGTTGCTTTCATCCCTTTCTTTACATAGAGAGCTACTCCTCCCCTTCTTCTCTCCCAACTCTCTCTCCTGTGGGTTATGTACCCTGGTATGTTAACATCCCAGTCATGGTTCTCTGTGTACCATGTTTCTGTGACTGCTATGATATCCAGGCATCCCTCTTCCATCAAGGCCACCAGTTCAGGGAGCTTGTTGCCCAGACTACAGGCATTGGTACTCATTACCCTCCATTTCCTGATGGCCTTACTCCTTTTTGCCCCATTCCTGTCCTTCTTGCCTTTGTCACTTTCCACATTTACCCCTGCCCTTCTCCCTATTGCCACTTCTATGTTGGTATTTTCTGCACTTACTACCATGATTTTTTTGGGGGGGCTAGGATTTCCCTGCTCCTTTCCAGTGCCTCCCCCTTGGCTAGTTTAAATGCTTGCCAATGAAGCATTTAAACCTATCACCTAGGATCCTGGTTCCCCTCCTGGACAGATGCAGCCCATCATGCCAGTATAGACTTGCATCACTCCAGGTGGACCCCCAGTCCCCAATGAAGTCAAATCCCTGAGCTCTGCACCAGTTTTTCAACCACTGATTGAATTCCATGGTGCAGAACACCCTAGCCTCTCCTATGCCATAGATGGGCAGCACCTCCGAGAAAGTTTCTGTGCGTGCTACTTGTCTAAGGCCCCTTCCCAATTCCAAAAACTCTTCCTGCACTGCTCTAATCCCTTTCTTAGCCAGGTTATTTGTCTGTAGGTGGACAATGACATCCAGCTCCCTTCCCTGTGCAGCTGCTCTGGCAATCCTGAGGATTCGCTCCCTGTTCCTCCAAGCCATGGCGCCAGGCAGGCACCTTACCTCCCTCTCCCCTTCCTCCCCCAGTTCTACCTTCCAAACAATGGAGTCTCCCACCAGGAGTTGTTTCCTTCCCCTGTGGGGTCCCATGCCACCCTCCTGTGGGTCTCCCTTGTGGAGGTTCCCAGCATCCTCCTTGGTCTCCACTGCAGGTGCCTCCATAGAGGAACCACACTTTGCCAGAATGGCATAGGAACTGTGGAGAGGTACAACTGGAGGGATGCACCTCTGTTCCACCACTGTCACCCTCCCTGAGCCCACTGTGGTCCAACCGCTCCTCTTTCTTGGCAACCTCTGAGGCAACGGCAGTGGCACTGGTGGTCCCTGGATGGTAGAGGAGGTCCCACAAATCCTGGCCAACTCAGCCTGGAGATGAGCAACCTCCTCCCTCAGCCCAGAGAGGTGCCTGCAGATGGGACAACACTGCATCCTCCAGAACATCTCCCAGAAGACTGCTGCTCCACTGCCACTGCACTGCACCACTCCCATCATGTCTTATTTATGGCCCTTAAATGTTGTTTGGAATCCTTACTCTTTCCTCTGTTTTTTTTATCTTCTCTCTCTACTTACTTTCTGCCTCTGTGCCCTTTAAGCTCCTGATTGTCCTGTTCTGAGACAAGAATATCCTATATTTCTCAGCAGACCCCTTACTTGCTCAGAGGCAAGCCTCCAGCAGCTAGAGGGGCCGGAGAGCTACTCTTGCCCTTCTAGGATGCTGGGTCTTTGGTGGCTCTGTGATCACTCACTTCCTGCTCCCAAACAGGAAAATCCTGTTGTCAGTCAAATCCTGTGCCTATAAAAGTGTAACTAGCTTTCGGTGGGAGGGAAGGAGATCAATATAGTCCAGGTAGAGAAGTCCAGTCACACAGCACTCCTCCCTCCTAGTGTCTTCTGCCAAGCTACTAACAGAATCTTTCTAAGGCAGTCTTTAAATTTAGCTTCCTTCTAGCTAAGTCACTCCCCCTACTTACTAGATCTTTCTACAAGTAATTTAAACTGCACAGCTATCAATCCCTTTCAATCACCTAAGATTTACACCTAGATAACTGTTCAGAAAATGATTCAGTTCAGTTAACTCAGACTAACACACACATTTTTTTTTTTTGCTTGTTAGTTTTTTTTACCCTAAATTAAAGGTCCAAGTACATGAGTTCTACTTCTTTAGTCCCAGTAGAGAAGTCCAGTCACACAGTACTCCTTCCACCTGGTGTCTTCTGCCAAGCTACTAACAGAATCTTTCTAAGGCAGTCTTTAAATTTAGCTTCCTTCTAGCTAAGCCACCCCTCCTATCATGAGCTCCCCCGAACTCCTCATCATGTGGCTGCACTTACTCTGATTGGTATAACAAAAGGATCTTTGAACTCTCATAAGCCTTTGTATTAACAATGGCCCCCTTGGGAGCTCTTTTACCCTCTGAGTGGTCTGATGTTGGGTTTAACAAATAGTTCATATCTGCCCCCATTATTAAATTTGGAAATTGTTTCTTCACTAGCAAAGCCATCAGGGTTCTATAAAAAACTGGATGGTGGATTGCCGGAGCATACACGCTCCCGAATATAATCTTCTCTCCTAATAGAGTTCCCACAACAAATACATAACGCCCACCATCTGGGTCCACCATCACTCAGTCCATCTGAAAAGGTAACTTTTTGTGCAAAAGAACAGCCACCCCTTTCTTATGTGAATTAAAAGCTGCTTTTTAGCACTCTCCCACCCACCCTCTCTTTAATTGGGCATGATCCTGATCTGTGAGGTGAGTCTCCTGAAGCAGAGCCACCTGGGTATTTTGTGTCACTTCAAAGCAGTCAGCAGCCTCGTACATTTAACAGGGGTGGCTATTCCCCTAACATTCTAAGACACTATTACCAAGTCTTTCAGGCTAGCCATGAATCATACCAGTATACCTTCCCCGCCTTTTAGCTATCATGAGCTCTCCCGAACTCCTCATCATGTGGCTGCACTTACTATGATTGGTATAACAAAAGGATCTTTGAACTCTCATAAGCCTATGTATTAACAAACAAACAAGAACTATATACAGAACCCCCATCCCCACCCCTCCCCCCTCCCTGCCCATTGAAAACTGTATGTGTCCCTCCAAGTTGTAACAGTAATTGCAATAAGCAAAAATGTTACACAACCACCCCTTCATGAAGTTGGATTGCATCCCCCACCCCATCCCATCACAAATCACCTTAAAAAACTGAAACTAGTGACTGTCAGCATTATCTCCTTATAAGCCAAGTGTTCCATGACATCAGGAGGTATCTAGGAGAGCCATATTGTCCCCAGTACGAGGCATAGTGTACATATCACCCCCTTACCTGTCATAGTAAAGGCCAATCAGTTGGACAGGTTATCTAAGCATTATTAGAAAGATGTTTCAAGAGATTCATAGGCCAGGTCAGGGCCTGTCTGAGTGGAGGGCGCACAGCACAGATAAAACAGAAGGTGCTGCATCTGCCTCCCCCCCAACTGCCCCTCCCCACCCTTTCTTTTCAAAGTTGACCTCCCATCTCTATACAGGCCAGGCCGCCTGAATAGTAGGAGGAAAAGAGACCCCCCCCCGAGCACGCCAGACTCACACAAGGAGAGGTCCATCAGTCACCAGAAAATATGCAGGCTGCCTGGGAACCCATTTCCAGGATCTCCAATTCAGCAAGGTCAAGGGCAGCAAGTAGACACAGTTTCGGGGGCCTTAGGCCCAGTCCCATACTGGAGATTACATCCCTAGCCCTCTACCAAAGAGTCACAATATAGTCCCACTGAATCTGGCACCATCCAGAGAAAACACAGCATTGTAAATCACAAATCAGTGTCATTGCTTATATGGTGCTCAGACTTCTGTCTCACATCTCCATTCCCCAGCATAAGTGAAATTCAGTCCGGGTTAACCAAAATACTTTTCCCCAGGCAAATTCATACAAAATATTACAGTACCTTAAAGATTGTAGGGATTCAGATGCAAAGCATGGCACAAATGATTAGGCCAATCAAACAGAAAATTTCCAGGCAATTATTTTGTACCAGCACCAATTCACCTCAATTTCTTTTTAAGATCTCTGACGAACACCTCCGCCTTTGGGATCTCCCAGAAAGAGTATACAGCTCCTTCATGCTTGATTTTAAGGGTCACCAGAAACAGCATGTAGCACTCCACATTGGCCTCGCACATCTGTGTCATCACAGGGTTGAAAGCTTGGTGATGTTTGAGCAGCTAGGCCAAGTAATCTTGAGAAAGAAATAAGTGATGTCCCTCAAATTGCAACGCTAACTGCTCTTGATATGCCTTCAGGATAAGCTCTCTATCTGGATAACTGTGAAATCTCATTATAATTTGTCCCAGGGGTTGGTTCAGAGCAGGTTTGCGCATGACTGCCCTATGGGCCCTTTCAAACTCCAGGCGACCATTTTTGGGAGAGAGTCCAAGTAGCTCTGGCAGAGTCTTAGCACAGAAATCCAACACATTTGGTCCCTCCAACCCCTCAGGTAAGCAATGAAATCTCAGGTTTAATCGACGATGATAATTTTCCTGGTAATCAAATAGTTCTTTGAATTCTCTCTCTCTGTAGGGCGAGGACTTGTTCTGGCAGTGGAGACGTAGCATCCTTGATATCAGAAATTCTTTGTTCTACCTCATTTATTCTGGTAGCATGCAAAGCATGTAGATCAACAAGCTCTTTTAATTTGCGGTCAAAATTGATGCAAGACTGGTTAGTTTGGGCTCCAGCATGGCCAACACCTTCTGTGTAACCTCTTGGCCTAGCGTGTTGACTTCTGCAGCCAACAGAGAAATATGGCCTGTGTTCTCCACCTGTGAGGCCGGTGGCTGTTTCTTCTGACTTTTGGCAGTGGCATGCGAGCTTTTCGCTGCAGTTGAGTCCACAAATTCATCCATCTTTTGTCTCTCAATATGTCTCCTTGTCTTATATGGCTTTTTTCTTTCAGTTTTATGTAGTTTTAGTCTTTTATTTTGCGACGGTCTGCAGAGCGAGGGAAGAATGCGTCCTTACTCTAGTTGGCTCATCGGTACTCTGTGGTGCTTCTTTTAATGAATGAATATGCAATAAAAAGCAGTTTGCAGCACAAAAACTCAGTGTTCCATAACTCCCAGTTACTTTCTCAAGAGCTGCAATGCTATCTAGAGGACTTCAATTTATACTGCAATTACAGTGCAAAATACAGGTGAAAATAATCACAATAGTTAAACAATAGAGACAAAGGCAGAGATTCCCACATATCAAAACTCTTTCTTTAGACCACCTGCATTCTGACTTGTTTCCCATTCCTTGTCACTGCAAGCACCCATAGGGTTCTAGTTTTTCTGAAGCCTTTAGGCTGCCTGTCTCAGTTGTCTCTGAGACATTTGGAAGTCATGCCTGAGTAGAATTATATTCGAATCGGCACACTACATGCAAGGAGTTTTACTTTGTAGGCTATCGTCGCCCACTGGCTGCTGGACTAGAATCAGTGGCTGGAAATTTAAATGTATTTTATGACAGACTTTAATACTGACTTACAGTAAATGGACTTCCTTACTGTTTTTGCGGCCAACTTTTTGTTTACTTTTTTGATACGAGTTTCTTGAATGAAACCCAGGCTATTTTATACTTCTGGGCTGTTCTTAGCATTCTGGGTGCTGGAACCCAAGGCATGGAGAGAGTGATTGATAGAAGTCCATGGCAAGCTATGGGTGGCTTCGACCTTCTGAAACTGGCCCCGTGAGTAAGCAGGACAACAGGAGCACTGTAGGTGCAGCAGTGCCCCTGTACGTTAATAAAATGGGTATGACATTGTTGTCAAAGGACGAGGGTAATAGATCTGAAAATGGCCCCATGAGTAATCAGGACAACAGGAGCACTGTAGGTGCAGCAGTGCCCCTGTATGTTAATAAAATGGGTATGACATTGTTGCCAAGGGGTGAATGTAATAGATCTGAAACTTACTGGAGTTACTGCACTCAGTGGAGCTTTGTCCTCTCTTCTTTTTCCACAAATTATTCGGAGATGTCGGAGAGGATTAACTCCGAGGATGTTTGCTCCATAAAACTTAATAAAGTCAACTCTTGGAGTTCTAGAGGGGAATATAAATTGCTGTCTTTGACCACAAAAATGTCATCTTGAATGGTACCTGCAGAATGCTGTTTCACAAATGAACTCCATGAAACTGAAAATTTGTGTTAATAAGCCCCGAAGGTAAAGAATGACTCCATCAGCTGAATCAGCAAGGGAGCTGATGAAAACTTTGAGGATCTCTGAGGTACCTTTCGGTATTTTTGCCTACACTAGGTGAAATCTCCTGACATTATTGCTAAAAGAAGACTATTGTGGTTTGGGCACACTATGTTTCTGAACATAATTACACTTTAAGTTACTGAACTTCCTTGATTTATATATATTAGCCTTGGACTCCAGATTAAATGGAGCCCTGATTACCAGACTAGAAATTAATGGACTCTCAAGAGGACTATGAAGCCAATCCTTTTGGGGGAAGGGCTAATAAATAAGTACGTGCTACAAGTTTATAAGAGGACGCCTTACAGTATTTCGACTGCAGACTTCCTTTTTATTAACACTGTCTGCTTGTTGTGGCCTAGCTGCAGGATATATTGGATGTAAACCATTGATTCTGAAGGCTTTGCTTTAATATTTTAATATTTAAAAATGTTTGCTCTGCTTTACTGTATAATTCATGGACTCCTGAACATTACTAGAGCCTTTGGGCTTTTTATATTAACCTATGGACTTCTCATCCAATAGCGCCTGAACTTTCGACTTTAAGCAGACAGACTTTTTGGCACAAATAACAAAATGCTTTAAGATACACCATTTATTGTTTTAAAGTGGAAAAAAGTGAATTTCTTTAATTTAATGGACTATCTCTATGTGCAGATGGCGTACTTTTATCAACTGTTATGGTGAAAACAATTAGAGTAATACAGTGAAATAACTAAAATGCTGGTCTGGGTTCTTTAGAGGGGAACTTGGTTAGTTGTTTTCTACTTTTGACTATATACTACTGCACCTGTTATTTTCAGGAGTTTTGTCATGTTAAATATTATGGCTAACTGCACCAATACAGGAAATCCTTAAAAAGTAAAAAACTCAGGTGACGTGATTAATATATTTTAATTATGGTTGATGTAAATGTGGAAATACTTTGTTCACACTGCATAGGTATGGCTTGCCCTGCTCATGGTGGCCTTGGGATTTGGCCTGGAACCTGGGAAGGACTTTTGTTCGAATAACACTGTATTTTTTTTTCAACTATCTTTCTGGCCCTCCGGCTTGGAAGTCTCTCAGGCCACTGCGCTTGCTGACTCACTCTACCACCTGCTGTGTTCCCCTACATCTTCAATTTCATCACAGTTCCCCAGGTCGGGAAATGGCAACCCGGGGAGACCACAGGGGGCAGTGACGGGGAACCAGCATTGGGTGTGTGGCGGTGGCACTGGCAGGGCCATCGCCTGTCCAAGCCAGAGGGGTATTTCTCCTCCTTTCTAGGTGCCTGAAGTCCCCCCCATGCATGGTGCATGTCTGAAGCTGTCGCATGGCAACCCTGCCTGCATCAGCCATGCTCCCTTACGTGCAGCTCTGCACTCTGTGGTACCCCTGGTCTCCACCAGGGGCTGCCAGAGCACCGAGTAGTCCAATGCCCTCCCCCCCCCAGGACAAGAGAGGAGAGCAGCCCAGCTCGATCCATCTCTCTCCCTGCCGACCCCCAAGCTCACTCCTGAACTTGGGTCATCGGCATGACACGAGGTGTGACATCCAGCGCCTCAACCCTCAGCACCACTGGGACAGCTTTATAACACTGAATGTGTGGATGCATCTTCCTAGTATGGAGAGTATAGAGTGGAGAAATTACGCATAGTCAAATATGTGCATGATGGGACAAGACTAGTCGTATCACTCTATTTGGCCTGTATACCAGTGTTGTAGGTTCTAAATTCACAAAGGCCAGTTGTCAGCCAGTGGTGAAAGAGAACCTTAGTAAAAATATTTAGTGGCATAAGAAGGGATTTAAAACTGGCAGAGCCCTGTAAAGTCACAGAGAAATCATGTGTTGGAGTCTACTCCTGAAAATACCTGAAAGGATCTACTTGTGTCTGGAAACAGACAGTGGGTGGATAGAGGTGCCTTTTCCTAGGGGTTAGACAAGTCTTCCGAGTTACCCCCCTTACTGGTCAGACCATCCTTGCTAATCATAACATATATACATGGTTTCTGTTTATAGGATATCGTGCAGTAAGGTATATAGTACCACAAAGATCTTACAGCAACCTGGAATACATACTGCTTTTTTAATCCTTTGTCTATTTCATATAATATATAGCCCTAGTTAAGTGATATTATGAGGATTTTATATGTATACCCTGTACACTTTATTACATGATGAATGGATGTACAATGTTTTATTCTTTTTGTAATGACTTCTAGTTAAAAGAAAATAAACTTTAAACTAAAAACAAAACCTAAAAAAAAATAAACAGTTATCTGTGCATTTTATGAACAGTGCTACTCTCTCTCCTATGTCCTTTACTTTGTCCTTCCTGAACAGTGAGTACCCAAGCATGGTCATGTCCCAGTCATGGTTTGAGGTTGCCCACTTCTTTGTGACAGCCATCATGCTGATGCTCTTTTCTGTGACTATTGCCTCACATTTTGGCATTTGTTGCCAAGACTCCTTGCATTAATGCATATCATTTTTCAACATATATTACTGCCTTACCCTGGTTGTGCTTGATTCCTTTTTATTGGCAGATGGGGGAAGGCCAGCAAGACCCCCCTTGTTTATGACATTAGAGGTGTACTTTCCCACTCTGTCTCCCCACTCAGTAGTTTAAAACTAGTGATATGCTTTGCCCACCTTTCTCGCAGTACCTCACTGCCATCTTCATTGGGATGTAACTGGTCCCTTTTGAATAGCCTCCAATTCCTCCAGGTCAGGCCCTGGTCCCTGATCCCTCCTCCCTGCATCAACCCTTTAGCAATGCATTGAACTTGAACACATGAAACTGTACCCTGTGACACAAGCATGGCCACAGAAACATCCCCCAAAGAGATTATTGCCCCTGCTCTTTCCTTTTCAATCTTTCCCAGGGCACGGAAATCTGATTCCACCTGTTTCATGTTCCAACGGCTCAGAAAATTCATGCCCACATGCAGAACTAGATTTGGATTTCCCTCCCCATCTCCCATGAGTTCTACCACCCTGGTTATAAGTCTGTTTCTGGTTGCTACAAGGAAATAGCAGACCACCTCTCTACTATCATGAGTGAGACCCAAATCCCTTCCTGTAGCCCTTTCAACTGATTCTCTTGCTATGCTTACTTTTTGTCTTACCCCTTTTCGAGTCTGACCCACTCCCTGGCATGCTCTCTGACAGTACCTGTTTACTCAGCATGCTGATTTGCCCTTCCTTTATGGGGGGATATTGGGGACTCTCTTGTTGTAATTGGGTCTGTACTAAACGTGTTGGGTGAGAGAGCACAACTGATGCTGTAGAGCAACAATATCACAGAACTAATGCTGCCGTTATAGGGGGTGTGGGACATTATTAGTACTATATACCACCAAGCATCATAGCCGACATGGTTGCCACAAAGAGAAACAAGCTGTGACAGTTGTGCATCATCTCTGGTATTCCCATAAGACAGAGAAAAAAAGCACTGCACAGCATTAAAAAAGTAAAACAAACAGCACAGAAAATGTTGCTACAGTTGCAGCAATTGACATAATCAGGTATTTCATGATATTTTGGGATGCTTCTAATGAGACTCTCTTTGGTGACCCTACAGCGGTACTGCAGGAATGCAGGTAATTTCTTTAGAGATATCACATACATTTCAGGAACTATATAACCATGTCAATTGCTACAGAAAAGGTTGGGACTACAAGCTGCACAAGAAAACCTATTAACAGTTTACATTTTCTAGCCTTCTAATTGGCTAAGACTCCAAAGCCAAAAGCAACAGAAAGGCAGAGAGTGGACAGAACTGTGGTGGAGATCAAGGATTTTGAAGCTGTGATAGGTGGAGGATGGACAGGCCACCAAAAGTTATCTTTAAGCTCTTACCATCTGCAATATGTTTGCTAGTATTTGACAAGCAAACATAAAAAGGGGTGAAACCTAAATCAAGTGAGGCCTAGCACACAAAACCTAGCCACATACATGAAAATCATCATTTAGGTGTGTCACAGAAATGCAATTTCATATTTATTTGGGGAGGGAGGTGTAACAAATTTTTCTCCATACAAAACAATTCTCTTTATGGACTCCTAAATAACTATAGTGACGTTTTAGCCCCACTATGCAGTAAAGATGAGAAGACATTTCTTGGTTAAATCCTATTTTTTACCTTAATACTGTGTCTGTCCCTGGACTATGTAACCTGAAATCTGGCATGCACATTGTTTGTCCCAGGAATCCTGGGTTCTGTCATGGTCAACTGGGCTGTTTGAAAGTCCTAGAAGTTTGAAAATGTGTAAAACTATGGTTTTTAAGACTTTGTTCACAGATAGCACAAAATAGCTGGGAGCTGAAACCTAACATTTTAAAGTTAAAGTGTAAGCCAAGGAATTTATTTTGCTATGAATCTTAACTGAGAAATATTATACATTATTAAGAATCTAAAGTTCAGTTTTTGTGCATCTTCAGTTCCGTTGCTCACCAATTTTTCATACAGTGTTTTCTTGTAAGTGGGAGGTCCTATTTCAATGACTCCAGATCCATTTTTTTGAGATGAGACTTTCATTTTTCTGAGTCTTAGCTGTCATGAAAGTGGATCAAAAAAGATTTTGTGCATACACCCTTTTCTAACTAAACTTACATGCCAGTCCCATACCTCTTTGAAGCTGCTAATTGATTTGACCTGTACTACTTCCTCTGGTTGCTTAATTCACTTGTCCACCACCCCTTTAATGAAGAAGTGCTTACAAGCATCCACTTTGAATCTCTCCCTACCAACTTTAGTGAATTCCCTCTTGACCCAGTGTTTGAACTCAAGTAAAAGAGTTCATATTAATGAAATTAGGATTTTGAGTGCCACAAAAACAATGACTGCTTTTATCAGTCATAAATCAATTTTTGTGACACAAACCTATTTTATATGAGCCTTAGTAGCCATGAAAGTGAATACAATAATAAAAATATTTGTCCATGAAAACAAACAAAATGCATAGAGCTGTTATCTGAAACTTGTGTGGTCGACAGTGTGTGGTGTTAGGTTGATTATTCAACTGTTTTTTTGAAAACACAAGTTTTTAAAATATTAATGAAATTAAGTTGTTGAGTGCCACAAAAACATGCACTCTTTTCATTACTTGTAAATCTGTTTTTGAGGATTGCAAACCCATTTTTATGACATACAAATTCCGCTTTTGTGATAGTCTCAAAATGAAAAAAATATAGCTGACATTGTAGGGCCATACATAAAGCAATGTAAAGATCTAAGGTAATGCGTCTGATCAAGCAGCTGCTTTACAAATGGACTGCAGTGCAGCTTGCAACTTGTGGTCACCCAGGTAGCAGTACAGCAGAGATGAATGTGACCCCCCCTTCCTGGAAGACAACACCCCCTAGGTCATTTAATCCTCCTCGCTATGGCTGGCCCCCATCAACTCAGGCTAGTAACTGAATCCAGGTCACTAGCTTCACAAGAGATGCAGTAGGCCTACTGCTGTGATGTCATCCCAGGACTTCTGAGTCATGTTTAAACAATGAGGCCAGGGCAAAGTTCCAGCTCCATATTTATCACTTCAGTTTTATAAAACAGCCCTGCTAAAGTATCACAATTTGGGGGAGGGGGGATCCTTGAATCATTAACATGCTGTGGCTGTTTAGTAAAATGGCTATGGCCTATCTGAGCAGCAGACAAAGTGCAGCAGTAGCTTTAAGTGAGTAAAGACTGCAGGAGCATAATTGAACCAGCAGAGAAGAGGAGAATGCAAGAAAGGAGAAAAGAGATGAAAAAGAAAGCTTGCACAGAAAGAGGATTATGTACAGGAGGGAATGGGAAGGAACATCAAAGTGGAACAAACTCTGGCCCGAGCTGATAGGACTGCAGGAGAGGAATCTGGGTGAAAAATATTTAAATTATTTTTCTTTTTATATTTTTACACCTACTTTTCAACAGAGCCGTGTGATGAACCTGCCTCATAAAGAAGAGCAGAGAAAATGTTCAACTCCTGGCCTAAAGGTGATGTCATGCAGGAACTGCAAACTCAACTTTTGGGCTGCAAACACACATTTTGAGCAGGAGTTGAAAAATGACATCGGATACATTAATGAGTTACTGTACCAAAATGGCTATGGTGAAAAGTTGTGGTAAAAATACTGAATATTACCAAATTTATGAGCTCTCATTTGCAAAATTCAGCATAGCCTCATAACTTAAAGCAGCAATGTAACAATTTGTGAAAATTTTGACCTATACTTTTGTATGCTAGTTTAGATTGCCACTTACCTCCTGACTTGTATGATACCCTTTTTTCCACAATTTGAGTCTGCTTGAGTACCTTTTTTCATGTCTGAAATAATAAAAAGAGCAATCCTTTTAATGTGGCTCGGACTAGGGTTTCATCAGTATTTGTAGCTGTTTTTGGATAACTATTGCTCTGTAAGGTCAGAGAGACCTGTCTGCTGCATAATAATTAATTTTAGTCACAACAGAAGTGATATATAAACAACAGATGGTCAAAAACAGCTGAAAATACTGATGAAGACCTGGTCCACACTGTATTAACCCTTAGGCTGCCAAAAGAATTAGAACATGTAGGAATTGTGGACTATATATCAGTCCATGGCATAGCAGGGGTTAAAAGGAGTACTCCTTGTATTATTTCAGATATGAAAGAAGTACTAAAGCAGACTCATACTGTGGAAAGAACAGTATCATACAAGTCAGAAAGAAGTGGCAATCTAAAATAGCATAAAAAAGCATTGGTCAAAATTTTACCCAGATTATTGCACTGCTGTTTTAATAGATGAACATACTAGAATCATAGAACACAAGAATGTACAAAGTATAATGCCACCCCATATAAAAGTTATTCAAAGTCAGGGAATGCATTGTTATTTTTTTTTTGGCATTGAAAAAGTATAACTTATTCCACAGGGAGGAAATTCAGATGCAGCTTTACTTAATCAAGCCCTACTACAGGGGGACAGTGTCCATAGAAACATAGAAACATAGAATTTGATGGCAGATAAGGACCGCTTGGCCCACCCAGTCTGCCCATTTCCCTACCTGATGGATAAGCTGCAGATCCTAGTTAACCAGCAGCCTACTTCTTCCTACCCCAACCCCTAGAATTGCCTTATGACTGTCCCATGCATGCTTGAATTCCACCACTGTTTGTGACTCCACAACCTCCTCTGGAAGGCCATTCCATACATCCACCACCCTCTGTGAAAAATACTTCCCTAAATTACCTCTGAGCTGCCCCCTTCTATCTTCAAATTATGCCCCTTGTTCTTGCACACCACTTTTTGAAAGATGCTACCCTCTTGGACTTTGTTGATTCCCTTGAGGTACTTGAAAGTTTCTATCATGCCCCCCTCCTCCTTTCCTTGAGGCTATACATATTAAGCTCCTTAAGTCTCTCTTCATATGTCTTCCAGTGCAGACCCTGCACCATTTTAGTTGCCCTCCTCTGGACAGCTTCCATCCTGTCTATGTCTTTGCGGAGATTGGGTCTCCAGAACTGCATGCAGTACTCCAGATGGGGTCTCACTAGCTGTCTGTACAGAAGGATAATAACTTCCTGTTTTCTACTGGTGATGCCTCTCCCTATGCATCCCAGTATCCCCCCAGCCCTCCTTGCTGCCCTCTCACATTGCTTGCCCACCTTTAGGTCATCTGATATGACTACCCCAGGTCCCTTTCCATTTTGTTGTTGTTAGTATCTCACCCCCATTGTGTACTCTTCCCTTGGGTTTTTGTTTCCCAGGTGCATTACCTTGCACTTCTTAGCATTGAATCTAAGCTGCCATACATTTGACCATTCCTCTAACCTTGCCAAGTCCCTTCTCATCCTTTCCACTCCACCTCGTGCATCAACTCTGTTGCAGATCTTTGTGTCATCTGCAAAGAGACATACTTCTCCTTCCAGTCCCTCTGCAATGTCACTTATAAAGACATTGAAGAGGACTGGTCCTAATACTGAACCCTGCAGTACCCCACTACTAACCCCCCTTTTTTCAGAGTGGACTCCATTTACTATTACTGTCTGTGTCCTATTCTCCAGCCAATTCTTTACCCAGGCTGTCATCTTGGGACTCACCTCAGGCTGGCTAACTTGTATATTAATCTTTGTGTGGGACTGTGTCAAATGCCTTGCTAAAGTCTAGGTAGGCCATGTCCACAGCCCCTCCTGATCAACTACTTTGGTCACCCAGTCAAAGAAATCTATCAGATTTGTCTGGCATGACCTTCCGCTGTGAATCCATGCTGCCTTGGGTCCTGTGCCCCTCTGGCCTCTAGATATTTAACAATTCTTTCCTTCAGAAGTGATTCCATCATTTTCCCTACCACTGAGGTTAAACTAACAGGTCTGTAGTTTCCTGCTTCTGCCTTGCTCCCACTCCATTCACCACAGGAAAGGAGAGCTGCTGATAGGCAGCTCAATCCTGCTCCTACCCTCAACCCCAGCTGGCTCCCCATTGACCCAAGATTGTTTGCAAACCTGGGCAGCCAGTGTGACACAAGGTAAGCCTAGGTGCCTCAACCCTCTGTGCCACTGGGCCGGCAGGTGATGGCCTTCTAAACAGACCTGACAATAGAGACTATGGACATGAAGACCGTAGAACAGTCCCCAGTGTTTTCCATCCCTTAGCTTTTGCCAGCACTGAGCAGATATGGCTGTGGAGAGCTTTTAGGAGTGGCAAGAGTGTTGAAAAGAATATGAGGTGCTCTCACCACACTACAGTCAGATGTAACTGATACTGCTGCTATTACAGAACTGTGCATGTATGATACTTGTGCATGCACAGTTTGCCTCATAGTCAGCCGTAACATGGCAGCACTGACATGACTACATATGCACCATACTCACATATGCATAGTTTAAGTCAGCACCAGTAACAGTAAGACTCCACTGAAAATGAGACACTGCATCTTAGCCAGTCTAATGTGTATCAGTACATTGTAGAAGTAGGTAAAATTAGGTCCCCTCTGAAAATGAGATCCTGCATTTCATCAAAGCTATCCTGTGACAGTACATTGCTAAAATGGATAAAAGTATGACCCACTGAGTATGACATATTGTATCTCAGCCAGGCTATCAGGCTATGTCAGTACATTGTAACAATGCTATAATATCATCAAGAGGTTCTGGAGACATGTGAACATTGAGAGCAAAGCTTGAAAAGTTTCAATATTTTTCCACAGCCTCTGTGATATGTTGCAGGTGAGTTTTACCATTTAAAATAAATAAAAATAACCTTAACGTTTGTTATAGTGATTTTACTGACCAGCATAATGAAGTTAGTTGTGTACATGTATTGATCTGAGCATACAGGAAAATGCACAGATGCTTTGTCCCAGTTTTACATGAAAAATACAGAGAAAAGTAGGGTGCCCTACAGGGAAATGCTTTGTTCAATTTGGGAACACTGCAGTTGACACTGCTATCATTCTGTGTAATTCCATAGGATGCCCTAAAAGACTAACTGCCTAGCATTTATTTACCCTACCTACAAGTATAAAACCATGAGAGTTCTAATTTCCCCATATTCAGCCATATCATGGCAGCACTGACATGACTACATATGCACCATACTCACATATGCATAGTTTAAGTCAACACCGGTAAAAGTAAGATCCCACCTACAAATGAGATACTGCATCTTAGCCAGTCTAATGTGTATCAGTACATTGTAGACGTGGGTAAAATTAGGACCCCTCTGAAAACGAGATCCTGCAGCTCATCAAAGTAATCCTGTGTTAGTATATTGCCAAAATGGATAAAAGTATGACCCCACTGAATATGACATACTGCATCTCAGCCAGGCTATCTGTCTGTGTCAGTACATTGTTACAATGCTATAATATCATCAAGGGGTTTTGGAGACATGTGAACATTGACAGCCAAGCTTGAGAGATTCCAGCATTTTTCCATAGCCTCTGTGATATGTTGCAGGTGAGTTTTACCATATAAAATAAATAAAAACTGCCTTAAAATGTGTTATAGTGGTTTTAGTGACAGACATAATGAAGTCAGTTGTGTACATGTATTGAATTGAGCATACAGAAAAATGTACAGGAGTTTTGTCCCAGGTTTACATGGAAAAGTACAGAGAAAATGAGGGTGCCCTACAGGGAAATGCATTGTTCAATCTGAGAACACTGCAGTTGACACCACTATCATTATTTGTAATTCCCTCCCTAAACATTTGCTGCCTAGCATTTGAAACACTTTCTACACCCAATGCCACTAATTACATCCAGAAAGGGTTAACATAAATCAGCTATTCAAAGGAAATGCTGTAAATCATTGGCACACAGTGGGAGAGTTGACTAAGACTGTAATTTGATGCTACTCTGCAGGTAGATGCTGTTATCTGTTGAATATCATGTCAGTAAATTATTAATCTCCAAAGATAGCAAGTCACATTGCAGTAAAAAAAAGCGGAGAAACCAGTGTTGAACTTGATCTACTCAACAGCCGTCTAGCGTTAGCTCTAAAATGCTATTTACCAAGTTGGATTCAAAAGAAAACATGTTTCTTGTACTCAGTGAAGCACTACAAGGTTGGAGAGGAGAGGTGATTGACCAGAGCATTTGGTTCTTAATCCCTAGGCTGCTGAAATAACTAACATTAATGTATTTGATTGAGCCCTGGACAGATGTTCAGTATGCAGCACTGCAAGGCTTAAATTGAAGGGCTGCAAAGATGAGGAAGGATCATTGGAAAACTCCAAAGGAAGTGTTCCATGGTCTAAATCTAGTAGCTCATTTTTAGAGCTGATGCAAGAGGGCTGCAGGCTCTGCCTACCTGCATCCCTAAAAAGGAGAACAAGAGGGCCAGGTAGACAGAGCAGAGCCTGGAAAGCCAGATGGCTAAGGAAGATAGTGGCTAGCCAACAATGTACCCAAATATAGCTGACAGCCATCCCTTTTGTCAATCTGCACCCTGACCAATTCATGCCAGATAGCCAGTTTGCAGTAGTTGTTCACTAGATGTCAGCTTGATTACTAGCTAATCAGTACAATTAACAACCAACAGTCTGCCTGTTAGTCAACCATGTTTACTAGTCAGCAGTCTGCCACCAGACATCAACAATATACTGTAGCTTATCCAGAGTTTTCTGTCAGCAATTTGCCAGTCAATGAACAGTCAGTAACCCTGAAACCTGCCAGTTTAAAGATAGCAGTTTGCCAAAAGTCACCCATATAGCCAGATCTGTATAACTGACAATTACCAGCAAGCATCTGGGAAAACAAAGAAAAAAGGTAGCAGTAAAGGCATAATGATAGAACTCAGATAGCAGAGGACAGAATTTAGATGACACGTTTTTATTTCTTGGGAGAATTAAATAGAGATTGATACCCATATTCAACATAGGCCCAGATTTGTCAGTCAAAAGCAAACCTGATTTACCCATCACCACCAATAACATGCTATAATATGTTACTTACCAAAATGTTACGTAGATGCCAGTCTTTGCATGTCTTATGAAAAGAGTGATCTGAACCACTGCACTGCATATATTTTGTACCATTTCGGCACTTCCCTTTGGGATAAAAACAGTTTAGTTGCTTTTTGTAGAAGTGAGGCAAAACAGTTAAATTTTTATTTATTTATTTATTTGAATTTTGGGGACCGGGAGGGCCCACTGAGATGAAGTGTCCCTTTTTCAGGGTGACCTGGAGTTACTTACATACATTAAATAACAGAGAAAAGTTACATAGTTATTTAGACTCATACATACAGTTTTCATACTGACAAATGATTTACTTTTCTTAAGCCGAAGGCGCAAGAAAAAATTTACACTGTGATCTTTAAAGATTAAAAGCTTACTTGGGGGATGTGTCGTACAATTCATTTGACCATTTTCACAGGTGCTGGCAGGAAAAAAAAAGACATTTTTAAAAATCATTGTGAGCAATGAGCAGGACCACTGGAAAATTGCAGAAAGGGTTACCCACAATAGGTTCATGGGTTCATACAAGTTTATGAGCACAGTAGGCATCAAGCCCTTAATTGTACTCGCCCCCCCCACATGTCTTATGGGTGGAATTCAAACTTTTTATCTCTCATAAAGTCATCTAGTCGTTGCTTAAACAGTGTTATATTCTTTCTATACACAACACTATCTGGCAAGCTGTTCCATATACTAACCACTCTCTGGGTATAAAATGGACTCCATTTAATTGAGGCACACTTAACACCTATAAGTTTATGGCCATGACTCCTGATTAATTTAATACTATTGAATGATGTTAATCCAATTGTTGTTTTCTAATAGTCATTTGTTAATGTTTTTTATACGAGACATAAATCTCCCCTTATTTGTCAGCATTTAGTAGAGTGTAGTTTGAGTTTCCTCAACCTATCATCATAACTAATATGTTTAAAAAAAATTACTTTTTTGGTGAATCAGCGTTGGACACCCTCAACTAATTTCAAGCTCCTAATAGTAGTTGGTGAACAGAATTGTGAGCAGTACTCCAGAGGTGGACGCACCAAACTAGTGAACAGAGGCATTATAACTTCAGGGTTTCTACTTTTAATATTTCCCAAGATTGAACCCAAATTGTAACACCTAAATCTTTTTCCTCAACAATATTTTTTAGAGGTATATTATTCAATTTGTAATCAAGGAGTGTATTATTTCTACCCAGATGTAGAACTTTACATTTATCCTCATTAAAAAACATTTTATGTGAATTTGCCCATGATGCTAAACTGTTAAGTTGGGTTTGCGAGAGAAGCCCATCAGATATAGAACTTACAAGACTACCAATCTTACAATCGTCTGCATACTTGGATATCCAAATTATGTCCATTGTAGGCATTGTGGATACTAATATGTTAAAAAGGATGGGTCCCAATACTGAGCCCTGAGGGACTCTACTAGTCACCACACCCTCATCTGACAAATAACCTTTGACCGATACTTTCTGTGTCCTATTCTCCAGCCATGATTTTACCCAGTTTGTGATATTGGGATGAATACTGATTCTCATTAATTCTTGTAGCAAGATTTTGTGTGAGAACTTGTCGAAAGCTTTAGGGAAATCTAAAAACAACACGTCCACCGGTATACCCTTATCCAAGGCATCACTAACTGGCTCAAAGAATTGCAAAAGATTAGTTAGACAACACCTTCCAGATACAAAACCTTGTTGGAAAATATCAATTTTATTATTTTTATCTATATGGTTAATAATATGTGTTTTAAGTAATCTTTCCATTATTTTACCAATAATTGAAGTTAGACTTATTGGATGATAATTATTGATATCATGTTTATTCCCCACCCTTATAAACAGGGATCACAATAGCTTCTGTCCAAGTCTGGATTACATTACCTTCCCTAATAGATATATTAAAGAGAGTTGTAAGTGGTCCAGAGATTGTCCGACTAATTTCTTGAAGGAATCTTGGGGGATTCCGTTAGGGCCTGCCGAAGCTGTTTGTTTTCAAAATTGTGGAGCTTTTTGCAAAAATTGCAGGGAAATTGCAGGAGTCCTACTATAGACCCTGAGTGCTTCACAATAAATCTTTTACTGTTTTCTGCAGCATGTATTAGTCAGCAGGGATTTATTTAACTCCAAAAATTGATTAGCGTTTTGCTCATAAAAGTGCTAAAACTTTGTGAAAATGCACAGCACTTGCTTCACTGTGTTTAACAAACATAACACTTCTAGAAAACGTATATAAATACTTTCTGTACAGTTAGCATTGTCCTAAGAAAAAAACTGCTAATCAATTATTTAAAACCCTGGTCAGTATAAACTGCTAAATTAATGTACTGCCACTTGAATATGTTTTAAACATAAACAAAAGCTTGTGTTCCTAAAATGAATACTAATCTGATAAGCTATAGCAAGCATTACTTATATTCCAAAATTTAAAAACATCTGCGTCATACAGTGCTAAATAGATTCTACAAACTGAGCCACAGCAAGTCAATATTAAAAAAATCCAGAATAAACACATATTTCTGTTTCTGGATGTAGAATAATGAGCCTGATCAACAGCTGTTTACAGTGCTCTGTCAGCTGTTCACCTACTTTGGGGTACAAGAACAAACAGAGAGACAGAGTGATGAATAATTGAGTTTTAGTAACATGTTGTAAAAGTGTTTAATGTTCATAATTTGAACTGTAGGTACTGTGCACTATTATTGAAATCACATATTTAAACATTAAATATGGAGGTTATTGGGCCTGGCAGTATAGCCTAGAGGTTACAGTAACAAACTGTGATTGAGATGGGGGCATCTAGCAGATCTGGGTTTGATTCCCACAACCTCCACTTGCATACTATGTGACTCTGAGCAAGTCACTTAACCTCCTCAGAGCTCATGGGTTGCCCCTGAAAACAGGCGCTTGTGCCTAGTGGGCCTTACCTGATTACCAATGTATTTTTACTGCATCATACAGTAGTCAGGGTACACTGTAATTTACCTTTGTTTTACTCTGGCTGCAATGATTTTTCTAATTAAAGGTAAATGTTCAGTACATACAGTTTATGTGTTTTAAAGGCTAGTTTTCAAACTTTAGTCAGGTTTTTATTGTAGTCTTTGCATGTGAGCATCTAGGTGCAGATTGCTAAGCACAGGATCACTGTTACCAACTGGTTTATTCAAGTTTATTGCAGGGCCATCCAAAATCCTCAGCTGTCTGAATCCAAACTAGTCTGAATGAAAGTATGCTCACAAGGAAAAACCTGCCCCACATCTTACAAAAAGGCTTCATAGTTTGCACCCCATTTAGGTGAATGGGATAATTTGCACCTTTTCTGCCATCTTCTGTTTCAGTCTCTGTGGCAACAGAAAGTTTTCTGATAGAGTGCTCCAAAACAAACTAAGTGTACTTATGATTGGCCAGTGGATTTTGAAATCGAACAAGACAAGGATTCAAAAGGAAACAGTGTCACATAAAACCCTTCACCTACCTTACATTTCATTGTTTCAGCCAAACTCAAGTCTGCATGCAATGTTGTCAATATATTTGAGAGGATTTTATTAAAAAATGTTAATATTTTTTACACAGGTCAATGTAAAAACTAAAAGAAGTGCAAGAAATTGTGGAACATGTCCATTTTTGCAGAGCATGGTGAGAATTGCAGATTCTGCAAACAAATTGCAGGTGCAATTTTCCAGTGGCCCTGGCAATGAGCCATAAAATTCCCTTCTGCGGTAAGCAGTACTAACAATGCACTCTTATGGGAAGGATTAAAAAACTTGATGAGTATATGGATAGGCTAAATAAGCAATTTCCTGTTTCACATAATTCTGGCAAAATTTTACAAAATTCCATTAGATGTCTCAGAATTTTGTTTAATTTCAAAAATGTGTTTACATGGCCTTAAAGTAGCAATTTGCTGAGCAAGAACCATAATAATTTGAATGCTAAGCTATTATGTGTATGAAGAGTATCCCTAATGTTTTGACATTTGAAATAATAGTTTCAAACTTATAGGAGCTCAAATTTGGATTTTATTTTTGTGAAGTGTTGTGAAAATATTCCTCTGCCTATAATTAGACTGGCTGTGGTGCTAGATACCTGCAATGTATTATGCATAACCTTTTTGGAAGGATCATAGAAACTGTTAAATATGGACACATTTGGTTGTGATGTTTAAGTTTATGTTATTTTGCTTTTGTTGACCAGAAAAGGAGGGCTAGACAATACTGCTCATTTTTAGCATCTTCTCAGGAGGGGGACAGAGATGAAAACTAATTGAAATTTAACCAGATTAAGATGTTAATTTAATTTTAATGAATGGGGTAAATTTGCAGGTCAGGTCGCACCTGGAATTGAGCTTGCTGCTCAGTGTGCCTTCCTGGTGAAAAATTTTACATACATACATACATACATTTGTCCTGGATACCAGGGAAATTCCCTCTCTCATCTTGAGCAGTGCCATGGAATCTTTAACATCCACCTGTACATCCAGCATACAAAGCAGACACTTTGGTTTAACAGCTCATCTGAAAGACAGCACACCCTGACTGTATGCTGTGACATGCACTACTGGGAAGTGGGCACCTATTGAAATGGTGACCCACTTTCTGTGCATTTCAACAGGGCGAAGATGTAGGGAAGGTGACCGGATGGGGGTTATGCGAATGGTGACAGGATGTCGCTGCATGTACATGAATGTGGGAGGGGTGGCGAGCAAGCACAATGAGTGAGGGGAGGGACAGCAAGGAGGGTTTGCCAAGGGTGGTGCTATGGTGAGCTGCTAAACTGGCTTCATGGCATGGTGGGAAGGTGCTGGGCTGGAGTGGCCAAGATGCTAGGTTTGGGTCTGGCTGCAGGTGTATTTTGTTGTGCCTGGCCCAAGTACTGTTATTTTATTTTGTCAGAATATGCACTCCCTGGAGCTGAGAATCTACAGTAGGGGTGCCGGGGGTGACAAAAGAAATCTGTGTGCTATGCACTGTTGTGTTTTGTGCTGGGGGTGTATATTACCAAAATAAATTTTGCCGATGTACATTCACCATAAGGAAGATCGCCTTTCAGCAATCACCCTTATGACATAGAACCCACTCTGACAGTACAGCATCCCTCTAGTACTGCAGTTGGGTGCCAGTGTTTATGGTATTTAATTTAGTTATGTCAATTTTTTGACCAGGACAGGAAACTGTGATAGCTTGTTTTTTAATATGCATCCTGGAGGTGGGCTTACATGGATCTATTTTATTGATAGAGAATGTTGGCCAGAAGACCAGAGAAACTCCCTTACTCTTCTGCAGGAAGTGGCATAGGAGCTTTAACTTCAAATTGGACAGTGACCAGAGATGAGGATTGAGTTTGGGGAAGTACGGAAGGAGAGAGGAAGCCAACCAAGGGACTGAGATGGAGAGAGAGAGAGAGAACAAGAGAAGAGACTGAGGACTGCATGACTCTGGGCAGGCCAACTGGGCCATGGAGTGCCATATTTATTACCCAGAGGACCAAGTGACCCCTCGTGTGAGTGACCCCGAAGTGTGAGTGCCATGAAGCAGGAGTGTAGCATCTAAATGGCATCTGCAGGGCATCCACAGGGAGAAACACAGGCTGTAGGCCACGCTGGTCAGGGCCAGAAGTAGGAAAGAGCTTTGGGAATAAAAACAAAAACAGAAAAAGGTGGAGTAAAGACAGGATGTGGAGACCAGAGAACCAGGGCAGGCAGATGCACTGGGGCAGAGTGAAGGGGTCAGGATGACTGGAGTTGTAGACTAGGGAAGACTGGGAGGTTGATAAGCTGCAATGAGTTTGGGGTAGTCATTTTCCTTGGGATGCTATAGAGGGAAGGGGGTGTCTGGTGTGTAGTCAAATCTGCCAACTTAGGCAGGAAATAGGAAGGTTGAGATGGGAGCTGGGGATGGAAGTAGGAATGATAGGAGTGGGTGGGGGGGATGCCCCAGACAGTAGACTCAGGAGTCACAGGAATGCTGGATTCCTGAATTGGAAAAAACATAGTGGGCCAAGAAAGCCAGCTGCCATATGAAACACCAGCTAAAATGGAGAAAAAAGGAGAAAACACAGATAAGGTACCTGCAACTTGCCATGATTCTGGTCAAGAAACCAAAATCTTGCTAACCGCAGCAGAAAAGCAGGTGGATTCTCCTATGGAAGCATTAAAACTAGAAGAGTCAGACACTGCACTTCAGATGAGGGTAAGCAATTCCCAGATTTGTTCACAAACTCTAAATAAGCAATCCAGTCAAAAAAATGATACGCACTTTGAAATGGTATCACTGGTTACTAATAAAAATGTGGAAGTATAGGTAAATAATTTATTAAATCCAGAACTACAGGAAAAAAATAAATCAGCAGAAGTTGAGGACATTACACCTAAACATAATAAGAGCACTTCAGAACAACATGGTACAAAACCGAAATCAAAGCAAAAGGAGGAGTTTTAAAAAATGGAATTGCAACACAAACAATTAGAAACCCAGAAAATGTATTAGAGAAAAGACAATCCAAACATGGTTTAAATGCATCCCAAACTTTTAACAGTGAAGCTACAAATACAGAACAACCAGTAGTTTGAAGTAAAAATGCAATGTACCCAGCAAAGAAATCAGGGTCGGGTTCATTTAGTGAAAGTAATATCACTGAAAGCAAGGAGGATGAACCATCATCATGGGCTAAAGCCCAGTTTTCACAAATAACCCACAGTTCAAATAAAATGGAAATGATTTTAAGGCTACAAGATAAGTTGGACTCCTACTTTACTATTACTAAAAATATGATAAAAGAAATGCTGAATTAAAACAAGAAACGTCACTCATAAAACAAACCTTTTTCAATCTTCAAGATGGAATCACCCCATTAGTTAAGAAAGTTAAAGATGTTGAGGGTGCTAACCAAGAGATACAAATAAAACTAACTTATTTTGAACTGAGAGAGCCAAGAAAAAATGTGAAAGTGTTTGGGGTACCCGAGTCTTGGGATAACACTAATCTTTCAATTAAATAGCAGTGGTGTATTTAGACTCAGACCACAATTCCATTAATTTTGAAAATGATTGTATACATAGAGGGCTTCACCAGAAAGCAGATGATGCAGCACCACCCAGACCAATTATTTTGAAGTTCATGAAATCCAAGGATAAGGAGACTTTGATGAATGCATTATATAAAAAAAAAAAGAAGAAAACTAAAAGGAGTTTCATTTTCAATATTTAATGACTTACCACCTGAAATAGTCCAAGAAAGGAAAAACAACTGATTGGTTATGGAAAAAGCTATGGTCTCATGAAGTCTAGGCTACAATGACATTTCCTGCTAAACTATGAGTAATTATCAATGATGTACACCATATATATGAAACTCTTGAAGAAGCGATGAGTAACTTAAAAATAAAGTTAACAAATTTATTTGTGTAATTTTATAGGAATGGTACTGTATCTTACACTGACAGCATCATTAGTTAATATGTGATGGGTGATTGGGGCTGGTGTGTGTGGGGGGGGGAGGGTACACCTGCATTGAAATCGAAGATGTTAAGGGATGCTCCAAAAGTAACTTTTAAATATGATTGATTAAGAGTTGTGAGTTTTTTCTGCCAAGAAACCTGTAAAACATGTAGATCTAAAATGTATCACAAATCAAATGTTTCTTTAGGGTTGATGTTATGTGGTAAAGAAGGAGGGCCAGTGGAGAAATAAAAATGTTTCCTTTCACTGAGCATCTATCAGGAAAAATCCTAAATATTGGAAGGGGATTTTACAAGGGCATGTGGTTTGGTGATAAATGCAAGTATCATGAAGAACTGATCAATCGTATCTGGGTAAGTTTTTTTTACTGGTTTGTAGGCCATCTCTGTTGTTCATTAATGAAAAGAAATATCAATGTCTGATACTAAAAAAGTAAAATGTAAATGGAATGGAATCAATGTAAAATGTCAATGTAAATGGAATCAATACCCCCAAGAAAAGATCCAGAAATCTAACATATGTTAAAAAATGGGGGCAGTATTATTTGTTTGCAGGAAACACATTTTGAAGATTCTGGGTTTGAATCCCATAGCTCCCACTTGCTTACTGTGTAACTCTGACCAAGTCACTTAACTTCCTTGTGCTCCCAGATCACACCTGTAAACAAGCTTCAGCTTAATGTTTCTCTCCTGATTTAAAAAGAAAAGATACAGAAATAGTGAAATTAAAAAAGTGGGTTAGCCATATATTTTTTAGTTCAGGTACAAAAGGAAACAGGGGAGTAGTAGAAATTATAAAAAAATGACTAGATCTTAAAATATTAGATCAATTTAGTGACATTGAATGGAGAATAAATTTGGTTAAAGTATTATTAAATTCCCAGTCAATAATTATTGGTTCAATTTTTTGCTCCATTTTCCAATTATGTCCAATTTGTAGCTAAAATAATAGGGGGCTTACAAAAATTGTAAACTGAAAAAGTTATCCTGGCTAGAGACTTTATTGGCATGATAAATCCCTATTTAGATTAATCAGTTGATCCTAATAAAGGAAGTTTATATATAACAAAGAAGTTAGTCAATTTCATGTAATCAGAATCCTTGACACATCACGAAGATTATTAATTTCTAGAGAAAAAAGTTTTACACACCATGATTTAAAATCTAAAAACGTATTATGGATTAACAATATTTTGATAACAAAAAACTGAGTAAATGATCTCCACAGTGCTGATATAAAGTGAATATGTATTATGGACCATGCACTAATTACTACTGTAGTTTACATACATAACCCCATTAGACAAGTTTTATACTACTGGAAATTTAATAACAAATTATTAAAATATACTAGCTTTATTGACACAGTCAAAATGGCAATCCAAGAATATTGGTACTATAATTATAGCAGCAAAAAACACAATTATGGGACACCTTTAAAGCTATAGTATGAGGTGTAATAATTTCATAGCACATTAAAAGAAATACAAGGAAAAAGAAATTGCCCATTAAATTGACAATAGACTTACAATTAGGCAATGTAATATTGTCTGATTATAATAAATATAAAGAAGAATGTGAAGGATATCAAATTTAAAAAACAAGAATTAATATATCAAGTAAATGCAACCTTAGTAAGCCACTATCAGGAGTACAGTATTTTCACACTGATAAATCAGGCAAACTGTTAGCTTGCTTGCTACAACAAGAAAGACAAACAAAAACACAAAGGAAATTAAAGATTTAACAGGCAACATAAATAATTCTGATAACTAGATTGCTACAATAATTATAAAATATTACAAAATAATCTACCAAAATAACTTCATTCCAGAGCAACACAAAATTAGAGAATTTATGAATAATTCGAACTTGCAGCCCTATTCTTTTAATTTTGAACAAATAAATAAAAATGAAATTCTAGATGCAATAAACAAGTTACCTAGGACTAAATCTCCAGAACTTGACAGTTTATCTAATGAATCTTTTCAAATCTTTGTGCATGAATTAACTCCCTGGCTAGAATTAATGATACAAGGGCTGATATCTACAAATAACATTCATCTACTGTACCTCAATCAATGCAATTAGAAAAAGTAATATTGATAACAAAACAAGATAATCCTCTTGATAGCCCAGACAATTACCATCCCATTGCAATCTTTAATGCAGATTATAAATTTATAGCAAAACTAATGAATAATAGAATTAAAGTTAATTTACATACATTAAATACTGTACATATATACCCAATCTGGATGTATGCAAGGTAGAACATTAGCACAAGCAAACATAAAATTACAAGCATTACTACAATTAATAAACAGAGCTGAACCTTACTTATAAGAAGTCTATCTATCATTACAGTTGATGCAACAAAAGCCTTTGATTTAAGTAATAGAACTTTCATGATTCAGGTATTACAGGAATGAGGGTTAACTTCAGAATTAATTACTTTAATAAAACATCTATATAATGAAACATGTAAAATTCCAAATTAATAATTTATTAACCTAAGATCTCTTGATGCAAAATGGGGTTGGACAAGCTTGCCCCCTTTTCCCAACATTATTTATATTGGCCCTAGAAACTTTATTAAATATAATCTGAGAAAACTCGGATATTAAGAAGATCAGTTAAAACTAAATGTATTTGCTGATGACAAGCTATTGGTGGTTAAAAATATAGAAGTTTCATTAGAGCCATATCTTAAAGTAATTCATGACTATTCAGAAATATCTGGTTATAAAATAAATGAAACCAAATCAGTGATTATGAAATTATCTAAACATGGGATTAACCCTCAAAATATGTTAACCAAAGATTTTAAAATACAGGATCAGATAAAACATTTGGGATAGCACTTAACAGCATATCAAAATGTAAATATTAAAACAAACGTTAACAGCCAAAGATAAAATAACTACACTATTGGAACATTGGAAAAATGTATCACTCTCCCTATGGGGAAGAATATATACTGTCAAAGTGATGGCAATGCCCCATCTAGTCTTTGTTTTATAAAACATAGTTGGTGTACCAAGTGAAAAATGATTCAGTGAAGTAAAAAATATATTTTCCAAGTTTTTATTTATTTATTTATTTACAATTTGGTAATTGGGAAAGGCACACTGAGCAGAGGCTCATTTCCAGGTGTGACCTGGGGCATGGGGAAGGGGAGAAACTACAAGGGCACTTAAAAATACATAAGATTACATAAGAGCAGGCAGCATTGTGCAGTGATTTAAGCATCTGAGCTGCAAACCTGGAGACCTGGGTTTGAATCCCACAGTCACTACTTGCATACTGTGTGACCCTGAGCAAGTCACTTAACTTCCTTGTACTCCCAGGTTGCACCTGTAAACAAGCTTTCAACTTAGTGTGTCTCTCCTGGTAAAACAAAGGTAATGGTAAGATACAGAAAAACACCGTAGTTTATATGTGATATATAAGATACATTAGATACAGGAAAACACAATAATTTACAAGTGTTCAGGGGAGAAGACAATACAATGTACAAATAAAACCAGTGGAACATGGTGAAGACACAGTTGTACAATGGTGCAGGAATGGAGTCAGTTGCAGGTTATAATACTAAATATATAAGAGCAGGAGCTGGTGCATGGGAAGAGCAGGATTGCTAGGGTATGAAGGTGGAGGGGAGAAGAAGCCATGGGAAAAGGCACACAGTTAAGTAGGAGGGTGACATAGGCAGGGGGGAGGGGAAGAAGACTGAAGTACTTTCTGATGGATACTGCAGTTGGCAGACTGCGTACATTGAGGGGTAATAAGTTCCATAGGGCAGGGAGCCTGTAAGTGAAGGCTTATTTCCTGGCCAGTGAGTGCGGAGTGGCTAGGGCAAAGGAATGTGGATCTTGGGAACATAAGGACTAGACAGTAATGGGGGCAGGTGTTACATGAGAGGAGAGATAGGAGGGAAGAGTGTTGAACCAGAATTTGGTGATGAAGGATGCACAAAGAGCAAGGTGGTGGCTCTAGGGGAGGAGGAGGGAAGCCAAAGATAGCATTGACAATTTTAGTGACTCCTAAGGACCTAGGAGGCCTAAGTTGCCCAGACCCTTACAGTTACATAGTGGCCCAGTTATTAACATTAGTTTATAAATGGTCCTTTTTCCCTAGTGCTGATGATGTGTTATTGGAGGATTTTGTTTTTCCAAAAATACGCTAGGGTAGAAGCTATGTGATTTTTTAACTGATTTGGATGTCTATAAAAATCATATGGAATTTTTAACATCATGGTTTCATAATTTGTTTAAAATTGTAAGGAACCTGGGAAAGGTGCAACTTCCATGGCTGTTTTTTGAAATAAAGTATGGAAAAAGGATATGGGGGAATAATTCAATGATGGATTTCAAAACTTTGCACAAAAGGAGCATTAAAAAATAGAAAGATACTTTAGTCATGAATAGGTTTCCAGCCTATAAAAAACTGCTGGATAAATTACAAATTCCCAGATGGAACAATATTTTTTTATTTTATGTTACAAAAAACTTGCATAAAATGAAAGAAAAAGCATAAAATACTTGGAACTTCAGAAAACAAAATTAATAAAGGAAATAAAATATTAAAATAAAAATATTGGGAAAGGTGATACAAAATCGTAAGCATGATTCTATGAGAAAATTGTAAGCTCAAATCATGCCACTACCAATAAAACAAATAATAAATGAATATCAGAGGCAAAGTTAAAATTTAACCATAAGCAATGAAAGAAAATAAGAATTCAAGGTTATAAGCTATATGTTTCTGCTTAGAATAAATCAATATAGAAAAAATAAAACATAGCGAGACCTTATAGCACTCCATGTCAAATTGATAAAATAAAAATAGAAAAACCAAATACATGCTGGCACGGTTGTAAACAAAGAGGCAACCTAACTCATTGCTTATGAGAATGTCCAATTATCAATTCATGGTGGCAAAGTGTACTTAAAATACTGTAATATTGAGCTGGCTAGAGGTAGATATCCCAAGCATCTTTGAAATATGTATATTAAACTTTTTTAATTCCATTCCTTAACTCAAACTCAACAAAAATTAATTGCATTTGCCTCTATGGCAGTGAAACATATAATTCTAGAAAACTGGAAAACAACAGATCTACAAATGTTTGATTTAGGGAAATGGTGGCATATCTTGCATGAGACTATGATGTTTGAAAGACTCGTTTATGATTTAGACGATAACTTAAATGATACATATGGCACTAATTGGAAAGATATAGAACAAAACATGCCCTAGTTAAAGGTTATATAAAAGTAGTCACATATAATTATCTCCCTTCAGTGGATTGATATTAGAGGGTGGGGTGGTTTATTGTGTGCTACTTTAGTCTCTCATTTTATAATGTATTATACCAATGAATTTAGATGTATGTGTATATATGTGAGGGTGAAGGTTGGGTATATATGTGATATTTAAGGGTAGGTACTGTGAACATTTTTGTCAGTGAATGTATATTGTATGTTAATTACAATATTAATAAAAATTATTGATTAAAAAAGGTAGTAGGGAACAGGGAAATAGGGAGGAGGGATAGGGGACAGGACCAGAGAAGGCAGAGGCAGGACAAGGTAACAGGAAAGGGATCAGACAGGGGGATGGGACTAGGATTAGGTTCTCCATGCTGGTGAGTGTGGGGGAGCAGGAGAATGGGGAGGCAGCACAGAATAAGTGGAAGGGAGGAAACATGAGTGGGGAGAAAGCTGTGATCAAGTGGAGGGGAGGCAGTATGAGAGCAAATGGGAGGCAGGAAGCAGGGGTGTTGTCATGGTATCACTAACTAGAAGGAGCAGAGGGAAGCGAGGCAGGGGGTAGAGATAAGAATGAAGCAGAAAAGATCATCAATTCAAAGAGGACAGGATGGGCTGGTAGAAAACATAGAGGAGTGGGAGGGGAAGTCAGGAAAGGAGATACAGCTGGGGAAAAGAAGGGAGATATGGGGACACATAAATGGGGGAGGAGACACTCTAGTTCAGGTGCCAGTGGTAGGGGACAACAAGGGAAGGGGAGGACAGGCAATAGGAGAAAGGGTAGCTATTCTGGGTGACTCAATTCTGAAAAGGGTGAGATAGAGGAGTAAGGGGGCAAGGGAATGTCATGCCTGGGTGGAGTGTATGCCAGATATGATGGCAAGGAGAGCGGGTCACTTCATCCAGAAGTGTGTGGAGAAGGAAATGGATAAACTTCACTTTCCGGTGTACCTACATACAAATAACCTGGAAGGGAATACATTACTGTACAACTAAAATTACTTTATACTGAGGAAGAGGGGGCAGAGGGGGACTGCAAAGTGGAGCCACCAATCAGGCGAGACTGGAAGCCCCCCCGGCAGGCAGGAAGGGAGGGAGATGAATCTATCAAGAGGAGGAAGCAGGGGTGAGGAACTGGTAAACGAGGAGTAGGGGACATGATGGAAAGCAGTATCCTTGAATGCAAGGAGGAGTGTGGCAAAAAAGGTAGCAGAATTCCAGGTGATAATGGTGGAAGGGGTGGTAAATATAGTAGCCGTCACAGAAACCTGGGCAACTAAATAGCATGACTGGGCTCTCACAATCCCTGGATATGAGGTGTACCACAAAGACAGGGAAGGTGGGAAAAGAGGGGGAAAGCCATTTATTTGAGGGATGGGATACTAAGTACCAGGGAAGAGGGCAAGCCAGAAGCCATATGGGTACAGCTCCAAATCTCCAAGGATAGGAAGGTTAGGCTGGGAGTGATGTAAAGGCAACCCTCACAGAATGGGGAAAATGGCATGGAGTTGGTGGAGCAAATAAGGAAGGCCAATGGCAGAGAGAGTACAGTCATAGTGGGTGATTTCAGTCTGCTTGGGATTGATTGGAGTATCATGACTACAACAAATGCCAGGGAGCAGGTACTGCTGAAGGCTATCCTGGACAGCTACCTAGCACAGGGGGTGATGGAGCCCACCAGGGAGTGTAATATACTGGAGCTTGTGTTAACAAAAGGGGACCAAGTCCAGGATGTAGTTATACAAGACCTTCTGGCATAAAGCGATCACCGCACAGAGTGGTTCCTCCTTCATACAGGTAGGGAGACAGCCAGGACCAGGAAAAGAGTGGTGGGCTTTAGGAGGTAGATTTTACCAGGAAAGGCAGCATCCTGGGGGGCATCTTTCTGAAATTTGCTCAAGGATGGATGCAGAACAGAAATGGTCTATCATAAAGAGGGGTCTGTCAAAAGCCACTAACACATGCGCCAAGACACAAAGCAAGCAGTCCAGGTCTAGAGAAACCTAACTTGCTCAGCAGGGAAGTGGCAGAGAAAGTGAGGGAGAAGAGAGAGAGGCCGTGAACAGGTACAAGAAAAGTAGGTGAGGGGAGGGCAAGGAGGAGTACTCCAGGGAATCCACGGAAGTGAGTAGAGCAGTCAGGGCAGCAAAAGCAGCAAGGGAGCTGAGACTGACTCAGGGGATCAGAGAGGAGGGAAAATGATTTCTTCAAGTACATCAGAGAGAAGAGGAGCTGTAGTGATGAGATTGTCGGGATCAAGAGGGAGGAGGGTTAGGCAGGAAAGGGGAGCACCAGGTGGAAGCACTCAATGAGTACTTCTGCTTAGTGTTCACTAAAGAAGAAGAAGATGGGTCAATACCACAAGGGAAATGAGGGAGGGGCAGGGAAGGGGCAGAGGTAACAGATGGGGTTATACAGGAGAATAGGGCTCTAAAAGGCTCAAAAGCCTTGTGGGTGGACAAGGCCTCAGGACTTGATGTTGTACATCCAAGAGTCCTGAAGGAGTTGGCAGAGGTGTTGGCAGACCCACTGGCAGACCTGCGTAACACCTCACTGGAGAAAAGGGAGCGTGCCCATGGACTGGAGAATGGCTCATGTGGTAGTCCTCCACAAGAGTGGGCCCAGGGATGAACAGGGCAATTACAGATCGGTAAGCTTGGCTTCCAATGTGATGAAGCTAGTAGAGACCATTCTTAAGGAGAGATTAACAATTTTTCTGGATAGTAATGGTCTCCAGGATGAAAGACAGCACTGGTTAGTCTTGGGAAGATCTTGTCAGACTAACCTAACTGACTTCTTCGACTGGGTCACAAGGGCAGTTGATGGTCCAGGACTTCAATAAGGCCTTCAACCTAATACCACATGGAAAGTTATTGGGCAAGCTGAGGAATCTGGGGGCTGGGGAGAAGCTAGTGGGGTGGGTTAGGAGCTGGCTGAAGAACAGACAGCAAAAGGTAATTGTTAGGGGGGAGACCTCCAAGCCAAGATACATGACTAGTGGGGTTCCACAGGGTTAAGTGCTAGGCCCCATTTCATTCAACATCTTTATCAGGAACATTGCTGAAGGGATCAAGAGTAAGATCAGCCTGTTAGCCAATGACACTAAGATATGTGCAATAGTGGACAGTGAGAAAGGGAGGCAGGATCTTGGGGAGGATCTAGCAAACCGAGAGCACTGGTCAGATGTGTGGCAGTTGGGATTTAATGCCAAGAAGTGCAAGGTCATGCATCTTGGAACCAAAAACCCCAGGACTGGCTACTGACTGGGGGTGTGCTGCTATCTGTTACTGAGGAAGAGAGGGAACTAGGGATTCTAGTCACAGGGAACATGAAGGTGTTAGCACAGTGCCGGGGGTCAGCAGCAAGGGTCAATCAAGTGCTGGGGTGCATTGCCAGGGGTATCACCTCAAGAACAGAGGAGTTTATCCTGCCATTGTACAGATCACTGGTGAGGCTGTACTTGGGAGTATTGTGTGCAGTACTGGTGCCCTTACCTAAAAAGTGATGTAAGATTTCTGTAAGGGGTACAGTAGGGTGACAAAGATGATCCTAGGTCTAGGGGAAGAATCCTATGAGGAAAGATTGAGGGAGCTCAACATGCATTCCTTGTATGATAGAAGGAACGAGGGGACATAATAGAGACCTTCAAATACTTAAAGGGCATAAACAGGGTCACGGTGGAAGGATTGTTTCAATTAAAGGGTGGGAGAGTCACAAGGGGGCACAGTCTGAAGTTGGAAGGAGGTAGATTCAAGAGGGAGATGAGGAGGCACTACTTCACAAAGAGTGTGGTGGCTAGGTGGAATGCACTGCTGGAGGAGCTGATCGTGCTGAAGATAGTGAACAGTTTTAAAAGGATGATAGGATAGAGACAAAGGGAGGGAAAGTACAGATAAGAATAATGCAGGGAGTGGGGATAATCCAGGGGGTTGGGGTGATGGTAGGGGACTTGGCAGCAGTGGCAGGACAAGTAGACAGTGACCTGCATACTCCTGCAGACTTGATAGACTGATGGCCCTTTTTTGCCAGCACTTTTATATGTTCGTATGAGCAGAAGGGACCTCGTTTTAAAGTTTCATCCTAGGGATGGCACCTCAACAGTGCAGTATCCCCCATGTATTGCACCACAGGTTCATTTATGGGTATTACCCTGAATACCTGGCATGGGGGGAGAACCCATGATCTTCTGATCTTCCAGCCCTGGAGATGAGCATGCTCCCTATTGAGTCACTGACCCTGATACTGGGTATGAGTCGGATCCTAGTGCAGAAGTAAAACCCGTGACCTTCTGGACCACAGGCAGATGTGCTACCAAATGAACAATGCTGACACATAGATACATGGTTCATAGTTTCACTATGTTATTATTTATGAAATTCGGTAAAAATCTTCTAAAAATGGGAATATTTGTAACATTACTACAATTGCAGATAAAGGTCTAAATTGCCATGCATGCACAGCGACAATGGATCCTGGAGGCTAACAAAGCTGGATAAATTGAGTTCAGTAACTTAACATTTACATGAAAAAATCACAAATTACTAATTGTCAACAGCTTGTCAAAAACTCATGGTCATGTAATGAGTAATCCTATCAGTACTTTACTTGTGGAATTTCATCTTATTCCTCAGAATGATGCAATTCACAGAAACACAGACAATGATGCTGGAGTAAAACCATCGGCCCATCCAGTGTGCCAATAATAACCTATAGTACCCTGAGACATGTTGTCCATACCGAGTTTTGTCCATACTACCCAACCTCATGTTCTGTGCCTTACTGCTACCCCCAAGAAACTGTTAAGCTCTTAACTCTGTCCCAGCTATACTTGAAACCATTAATGGTTTTGCAGCCTACAACCTCAGCCAGCATACTTTTCACTGACACAGTCACTCTCTCTGTAAAATAAAACTTCATCACAACTGTTCTGAATCCACCACCACCACCAACTGTCCCTGTATTCTAGATCCACTATTCCTGTTAAATAGGTCCTCACAGCTTACCTTGTTTATTACTTACAGGAACTTGAATGTCTCTGTTATCTTGCCCCCCTCTCTCTTCTGGTCAATATTAAGTTTTGTGCACTAAGCCAATCCTCATATGATCTGCACTGCTAGCCCTGAATCATTTTGGTTACCCTAAGCTGCACCATCTCCAGCCTCTGTTTATGTCCCAGGCATCCAAGTACTTCAGGTCCTTAGGCTGGTCACTTTTGCTGGGTGCAATTCTTACATGACCAACTTTCAGGTCAAAACTGTATGCTGTGGTTTCCTTGGTCCACTTATGTGTCTGCTATTCTTGTGCTACCTAGATCAGACGTCTTTCACTAGGTGAAGCCATGCATCTAACTCCTGCCACTGGTGATCCTTTACCCAGGCTACCCCCAACCTCTGTTCTTTATTTTAAATCCCTCAAATTGCCCTCTGCTTTGACGTAAGTACCTGCTCACTGTTTGCACAACCTCAGCCCATCCTGGCACACTGGTAGTTTTGCAGATTTGCACAACTTGGTGAGTTGAGCAGTTGCCCGGGCTTTTGCTGTCACTGGCAGCAAGCAACTTAGTGAAGTCGAGAGTCAGGGAAGGAGGACAATTATTTTGTACTTAATACAGAGGATGATTGAACATGCTTGTGTTGGGTCAGATGAACAGAGGAGAAGAACCCTTAGTGCCACTGGACCTCATCAGTGGCCAAAGAGAGCTGGGACAACCCTGACTTTCCACTTCCCAACAATAACTGTCATATGGCAAGAGAGTGGAGAGATGTAAGAGTTGGGAACGTGTGGAGGTCACAGGCAACATTTCTTTTATGGTTTGACGAAGGTGTGTGAACTGGGGTGAGGAAGGCTTTATTGGGGTTGATACTAGGAAACAGAATCAGACATTCTGATTCTGTCTCTGATTCCGTTCTAATGTCTTGTCCAGAACTGAAATGGAATCACACTTTGAAATGTTCTAAAATCAGAAAATGGAAAGGATGCCAGAAAATGTGAATACTCCTTCTCCAGATGGTGACATGGAAGTCCTTTGGGTTCCAGTAGACACCAGTTATGAGCTTCATGACAGGAAAAGAGGCCCAGAGACTCAAGAGCAGCATTACTGCATGTAGAGCTGAAGCAACAATAAAGCATGTTACGTCCAGCACTACATGCAGTCTTTCTGTGGCTATTTAAAATGCTTATACATATATAGCACTTTCCTTTATCTTTGTTAGACATTTGCTATATCATAAGTATCCTGGATACCTAATTAACAATACTGCAATCTCACAATAGATAATGTATTCACTATAGATATGGCAATAGTGAACACCCCCCCCAAAATATAGCTGTGTCATATATGAAAAATATTGACTGGTCAAACTCTTACCACCAATGACATATAATTAATTTGTTATAATTCATAAAAAGATCAATGACTTCATCTATTCTACACTATAACAATAAACTGCCTCCACAATCGCTAGCCTTTATTTTCAGTACCTCTAACTACCCTATACTTTGACATAACAAGTACCTACTCCTCCTTTGCACAATCTCATCCCATCCTGTGCACACTGACAGTTTTGCAGATTTGCACAACTTGGCAAGTTGGGCAGCAGCCCAGGCTACTGCTTTCACCAAGAGTAAGTAACCTAATGAAGTGTGATTCAGGGATGGAGGTAAATCAGTTTGAACTTACTACAGAGGCTGATTGAACTTGGCTTGTTATGGATCAGATGAACAGTGGAGAAGATGGACACTCAGTGCTACCGGATCTCACCGGTGGCCAGAGAGGGATGGGACAACCCCAGCTTTGTATTTTCCAGCAGTAGTTGTCATATAGTAGAAGAGTGAGGAAACATAAGGGGGGATGTGTGGAAGTCATAGTCAGAGTGCGGATTTTTAATAGTTTGGCATATGTATGTAAATGGATATGGGACAGGTTTTACTGTTGCCGATTCTTTGAACTTTATGATTGACATGATGTTGTAAATGAAAGTGTACAGTACACACCGCAGGCCCATTGATCGACAGTGTATACCAATGGGGTTACAGGAGTACAGTACACTGTCATTCAATGGCAGCTAAGTTGGTGGGCAGCCATGGTAGTGTATGGAGGGATTTGCTGCCTGCCGACACCGTGGCTGAGTGGCCAGTCTGGGATGGGGAGCAGGGTGGGGCCCTCAGTGGGTGGGGGTCCACTGGACCATCAGGGTTAACAGGATTTATTATATTACACTGTGATCATGTTCTGAAATGGGGTGGGGATCACTGGACTACCAGGGATATGAGGGAGTTAATTGTTTTATTCATGGACAGGGATGGGAGGTGGGTACCACTAGACTACCAGGTATGAATGGGAAATCATTTTAATACATGGACAGGGTTTGGGAAGTGAGGGAGAGATACCACTGGACTATCAAGGAAGAATGGGGAATATTTTTAATATATGGACGATGTTCGGGAAGCTAGTGGGGTACAGCCAGACTACAAAGGAATAACCGGGATGATTTATTCTCATAGATGTTCGAGGATGTGAGGGGGCCACTGGACTTCCAGGGAGTGGTGTGCTTTCTTACAAGGGTAATTTCAGGGTGCCTGGCACATTCTGCCAGGTGCATCCCTGCCCAGAACTTGAAATGGACCAGTTTGCACATTGCATAACTATTGACTTCATTTACATGTTTCGGCCTGAATATCTGGAATTTGTGCTCTGCACATCCTTAGATGTGCCATGCATCCCCATTCCAGGTATTCAGACTGGGCAGGAGGATGCACCAGAGCATTGTCAGCAGCCCCCATTTGGTCTGCAGGCATTTCGTACCATATTCAGATGAGATGTGGGGTAGTGCATCTCATTTGAATATAGCTCTTTGGCTCTCTGGCACAACTCAGTTACAAGGAGCAACCACTTGTGCCCTTTCTGGGCACAGTTTGAATATTGGGACCCCAGTTTAAATGTGCACATCACATCTGATGAAGTACACGGCATGAAACATAAAGTGATTTGTCTGAGTGTGGAGTACTGTTGTTGCTTGGTCCACAATTTTGCATATTTTGCACTCTAAATAAAGTACGGTACTACAGAATATATTCACTCCATTTAAGGTTCACTCTTCCATCTATGGCAATGTATTTGTGGGGCCTTAATTTTAGCACCTTACTGATCAGCTTTAATTGTACACCTCTGTAAGCACAGTGTCTCTTTTTAAACTATCCCTTGAATTTAGGGCTTTTTTACAGCTGCATTTGGCATAGCCCTGCAGCCATCTTGTGAACACAGTAGAGAAAATGGAGCTTTCCAAATACCAACTGGACTTGTAAAATAGTGCAGGTGAATGGCAATCACTCTGCATTCTCTGCACTATTTTGTCCATCGGTACAGGTGGAACATGGCACTGTCTGCCATGTCCAAAATGGCAGTGGAGTTCTATGGGCGTGCCTGACAACTTGTGCATGTGCTCTGAACTCTGGTGGCATGGCAGCACAGTATGCTGTTTCCAAGATGACAGCTGACGCTATCTGCACATGCATGGCAACACCTGCATGTGCACTGGGCTGCAGTAGCCATCTTGGACATGACAGACTGTGTCACATGCCCTTGAGTTCAGTGCACATACATGAGTCATCACACATCTACACAGAACTCTGCTGCCATCTTGGATACAGCACACAGTGCCATGTTTCTTCCTCAGCTTGTTTTAAACCAGGGAACATAGCAAAAATTAAAGGACAGTTAACATTTGCTTAGGCCAATAGTTTTGAGCCTGAGACCCCCGGAAAACTTAAACTCTACACCCATGCCTGTAGTACAGTATATGCATGCATGAATGAGCTGCTGCTTGAATCTGTTACTTAAGGAGTTGAAATCACAAGATATTTTATGGGACCAGTGAGTGCAAGCCTTGGTTGTTTTGTCATAGTTACTTATACAAACTTTCAACATAAGAGTAGAATGTCAGATTACAAAAGGAAAACAACTGCTGTGGCATGCAAAAATATTGTTGTGAACTTATATCTTTAGAGAATTTCACTTTGTGATTTTACTTTACACTATACCGTTTATATTTTATTTGTTTAATCTCAGATTTGCAATACCTAAGAGTCAGAGACTCATTTACATAGGCTCCACATCAGAATGAAGAATTCAACACAAATGGGAAATACAATAACAAACCAAATTATCACTCAAATTGCACTTACAAAGGTTAATCCTATAAAAGACACTCCATGAAGACATGATCAATGGGTGCCCGCTGACACACATCACGTGTGATTCAACGGTATCAAGTGATAGCGAGAGAGAGGTCAAAGAGGGTGACCTTGTCATACAGAGTAATTGGAAGCAGTCACAAGTACCACATAACAAGCAAAAAAATGAACATTCAGGGAGATGCATTACTGTAAATTGGTCAGTAGGTACCAAGTGGGCCAAGGGCTAGAAAGTGCGGTCACATAGATGACCTTGTCAGAACAGAGTGCCTGGGAGCAGTTACTAGTGCCACAGAGTAAGTGAGGTGGGTTGCAAGTAGAGGTGATAGCAATGACATCCTTGAGGCATTAGAACCAGTAGGAGAGCCAAGGGGTGGAGAACGGATGTGCAGCTGACAACAGGGGGACAACTGTAGGGTACCAGCTAAGGAGGGAAGGTGTAGGAGGAGTGCAGGGGTGAAGAGGTGAATGAGGGGCAGTGAAAAGACAGAGGAGAGACAGGGAATGAAGAACTGGGGAGGAAGAGATAAAGTGCAGATGGTGGTGTGAGGGGGGGAAGATATAGAAGTGGATAGGGATGTAGGAGGGACAATTGGTTAAGTATATTTATAGGACACCATAGTGAACATCGACAGGGAAGGGTATAGCAGCAATGGTGGGTAGCTATGATGGGCAATCACAGCTGCTAAGTGTAATCAGGTGTCGTTTGAGTAGATGTTTGAACATATTGTAGCAAATGAATCTTTATAGTAGCTATAAGCTATGGGTAAACTTTGACTACATGTGCCAGTTTGACTTTTGGTAAACAGTGAAGACCCCTCTAACAAAAACAACTGTAGTAAATTCAGATGTATTGTGTTTGTTCATTTTTTAACTTAGAAAATATTTTTTGGCTGTTAGAGGCATACTTTCAGGACCACTCTAAGAATACAGCAAGGTTAAGTGGCTTGCTTTGGGTCACATATTGTTGAAGTCATGGTTGTGGTACTTATGCTTAGGTCTACTTTTTTGACAGTTTCACAGTTTGGTGCTCAAACCTCTAGGCTATACTAACTCCCAAATTACATTGTGAGTAGGCTGCTAGTGTCTAACTTAGTAACATGGCCAATGTTATGAGTCAAAGCTTAGATATGACTTCAGATAGAGAACTTACCATATTCTACCATTGACATTTAAGGTACTTCCTGGCTGCAAAAGAGTATTTTCATGGTAGCACTCACAGTCGTGTATATTAACACATTTTTCTTTACTGTTCATGTACATTCCTTCAGGGCAACCACATCCATCAACTGGGACATCATTAACATTACAAGCCAACTCTACTTCTCCTGATAATGTCTTACAGGAACGGCCACAGGAACTCATGTTGTAACTAAAAACTTGAGTCTCTTTACATGGTATCTCTGTTGATAGATAAATGTGAGTAAGTTAATATAGCTGTATATTTTAAACTGTTTACACATGTGATAAACAACTTAAAATATATAGTGCAAGACAAACAGGGTAGATAGATAGATAGATAGATAGATAGATAGATAGATAGATAGATAGATAGATAGATAGATCATTTTTAAATATATTAACTTCTGTTTTGGTATTAAACCTGCCAGCGGAACAAATAATTGATTTTATTCTGCAGCTAGCCTCTAGTCACACTTGACCAAGATTGTTTCTTTGCTACTGCTAATGTACTTTTTATGTTATGAGCCTCCTTTCCTTCTAGAAAGAATGAAAAGAAGCAACCTTGTTGAAAACACTAGTGACTGAACGCTGGGGGTATATGCCCTAGTTCATTTGCTAACAAAATAGATTGTTTATTTATGTATTTATTTATTAGAAGACTCAGACAATATCTTTGAGCCCAAGTGTTCTTTTACAAAGGTTCCATGTTAGTCTGCATTATTACATTCAAAACAAGGACCGAACAATCAAGGCAAATTCCAAAGGAAATGTTTGCCAAGTGGTCAATAAACATACATAATATAGAGGATAATGTATGGTCTTTGATTAATAGCCATGCTGTAAACACTTCAAGAGTTTGCCATGACATCATTGTAAACCTCAAGAGTTTATGGGCTACCAAGATTGTGTAATTGCAGATTGAATTACTTTACTGATTTACTTTATAGAACATTGAATGTTGTGAACATTCCATTTTGTTATACCATTGATATGACATACCCAAGAAGGGTTAACAACAGAGTGATGTCACAACGATGGCATAACAAGGTTGTAATCTGATTGATTTCAGTTAATAATAAGGGTTCCCCATACATTATATTAAAAATCATTCAGATTAAAAAAAGGACAAATTAAAGGCAGCAAGCTCCAGAAAGAGACAATAGGCGTGAAAGAGTGATAGAGATAACTAGCGTTAGCTGTACTGTGTTGGTAACACAGCCCTCAAGGATCTTTTCAATCAATCAATCAATCAAAATATTTATTTAACCAAGTGAAACATCATTGCAGCAGTGAGTAGGGAAATGGGCAGACTAGGTGGGCCATATGGTTCATATCTGCCTACAGATTATATGTTTCTATAATATATATGGCTCCAAACATGCATCCATTATCAAGGGCCTTGTGCAAGTAGTTTGTGTATTCTATCAGTGCTGTATTTATGTTGTGGAGTTTCTTAAAACCATACTGCTGGGTTAATTTTAATTTGTACTGTTGAAGGTAAGCAACTAGCTGATTGGACATAATTCTCTCCAGGGCCTTAGACAAAGGAAAGATAATTGAGATAGGTCTATAATTGGCTAGGATGGAGCGGTCATCACTTTTAAAGACTGATGTGACTAGGGCAGATTTCCATTTCTCAAGAAACTTGGAATACCATTGAGAGGAATTAAAAATTCTGGAGATGGGGGTAGGAGAGTTCCTTTGCAGCCAGTGCTAGTAACTACATGTCAAGAGAGTCCCCCATACTCTGGTTTTACCAATGACCTTCCTGATATATTTGAGGGTGTCTTTTTGACAGGAGTGAAGCAGAATGTGGGATGACTTCGGCCAGGGTCTTGCAAGAGGCTAGCTTTATGATCAATGCCACCACAGGCAGGCATGTCTGGTACATTGGAGATGACAGTACAAAACTTCATTGAACCTTGTGGCTATCTTATATGGCTCTAGGACCTCTTTCTCATTGACCATGAATATTCCTGGGGGTTGTTTTTTCCTTTGCCAAGAAGCTCCGATGCAGTATCACAAAATCTGTTTCCATTTCTCCAGTTACTGATTTGTTGGGTCTTGTAGTACACAGACTTGGCCAGCCTAATCTCTTTGGTTCTTTTGTTTCTTGCTTTTCTATATTTTATATGCGTATATATGTGTTTATATGCATTTTATATATATATATATATATATATATATATATATATATATATGTGAATACATAAATGACTACTACTGAGATTGCACAATTACAGAAAAAATCTTGATACATTATTGGGGCTGCCTATTTGCCTGCCACTATCTGAAGTTTAGTGGACCTTGCCTAGATTCATTGTTTTATGTTATCAATAGTCAATTCCAGAAGTTAAAAGTTGCAGTCTTCTGTGAAGCTACACAAAATGGCTTGTGAATATGGATATCTACTGTGCTGCATGGATGCTAACTTGGGCCATGGGCCTACCTTTATATATCAGGCTGCAACTTTTAAAAGTTCTTATGTTTTGCTTACAAACTACAATATATACATACTGTACAGTATATATATTATAAAAACTTACCACAAGTTCCTTTTCTCCAGTCTCCTACGGGTTTTCCATTTACAGCACAGGCCCTGGCATAATTTCCCAGTGCAGTACACATGCATGTCTCTACTTGCGCACAGTTACATGTTGCACGTACGCAGTTCTATGAAATAAAGGTTTCAATCATAAGAGTGCAAAAAACAGAAATTTAGTGCAAAAATAATATTGCATATGATACAGTACATTTTAAAACCCATGGATCATAATTTCAGGTAGTTGCTCCAGTTCAAATTAGGGCAAACTCCATTGTAAAAAGGGTCCAACCAAACCTACATTGCTGCCATATGCACCCCAAACCATTATATCAAAATCAAATAAATATACAAATTTACCTTTATAAAATCATTCATTCGTTTATTTATTCATTCATTTTATTGTTTGCCCTGGAAAGGCATGTTAAGCAAAAACTGCTCGTTTTCAAATGCGACCAGCATTTACAAATAAATGCAGTACATAATTTAAAACACAGTGTTATAAAATTATTTACAACAACATGATGATTGTGTCTCTAAAATATTTAACAAATGTTTTCTAAAAACAGGTGCTGATCGAATAGACTTAAGTTACTGTGGTAATCGCTTGTATGTGTTTGGACCAAATTAATCAAAGACTTTTTGGCCGAAACTAGACTTGCAAAAAATAACTTTGAACAAAATTGATTCATAGGATTTGCTATGAGTGCTGTCCTGTAAAGCGAATAGTGCTCCAATGGAGTGAGGAACTTTGCCCAAAATAACCATGTGGAAAAAGAATATGATTTTTATCATTATCATCATGTTTATTTAATTTGTCTATCCTGAAGAAGGCTAAAATAATTTCTTCCAAAAGCAGTGAATGCATTTTTGTTTGATATGTAATATTTGAAGAAAGAAACTTTCTGATCTCAGGGAGCATTCATGTGTGTTTATGGTCTTTAGCTTGCTTATTAGTGCAGGATGGCCCCTATTCACAACATTGCGTGAAGCCGGCATGTTTTTTTTTTTTTTTTAACCAGGTATAGCATACTAAGCTGAAAGCTTTTTTACAGGAGTGACCTGGGAGCACAAGGAGGTTAAGTGACTTGCTCAGGGTCACACAGTATGCAAGTGGAAGCTGTGGGATTCAAACCCAGGTCTGGTCTGCTGGATGTCACCAAATTTGCAGCTCAGAGCCTTAGACCACTGCGCTATACTGCCTCCTGCATGTAAAGGCAAGTGCTGCTCTGCACCCATGGTAGGTCCGTGAGGGGACTGCATTCATGAAGCAGCGGTTCCCGCTTGGCTCCCTTCCACATCCCCACCCTCCCAGTGTGCAGATATGAAGGGTGGGGAATTGCGGACCTGGTTCAGCAGCCAATCACCTTCCCTACCCCAGGTCTGCAGTAGATCCCTTGTACCAGGCCGGTGCCATCATGGCATGAGCGTGCAGAGCACCAGGACAGCTGCCAGGGGGTGCATGTGCTGGCTGCCCTCCCCCAGTCCAATCACCATCCCCCAACATCAGGGGCACCATCCTGCAGGGTCTAGCAGCAGTGACTGGAAGGGGTGTGTAGCTAGTACAACTGACCTCAAGACACACAACTGCCGGTACCCACATACAGTGCTCCACACATTTGTGAATGGTGCAGAGTGCAGGCACACACCCCTGCAGAGACCCCCGCCCACTCACACATGGAGCTCCGCACTCAGCCAGGGATGTGGTGTGGAGTGTGGGGCATAACTGTTTTGTGCATTCCATGGTGGGTGTGCACGGGTGTGGGTGGGCTATGTGCCTGGGTTATGCAGCGCATAGCCCATCTGCACTATTCATGAACAGGGCCCAATAACCACTCACCTTTGAGTGACCTAATTGTGTATTCATTAATTTATCATCTAGGTTTAGCAGATGAGTGTTTTTAGTGTCAGCCATATTGCTCAACAATATGTTTCATATTGTATTCTTGTAGTGTATGCTAAATAGAGTCATCATCATTATCCATAATGATATATTACCGCAATGAATGTTATTGAATAACATATTTTAAACAATCATCATTGTAGTCTAATGTTTAAAACACACAGCTGGGAACATGGAGACCCAAGTACGACTCTTACTACTTCCACATAGTCATTGTGTAAGACTGAACAAGCTATATACTCTCCTCATGCTTAACTGTCTCTTTCTTTGTTTAACCTCTCTCAGTCTTATTACACTTCTTGCATACATTTAATGACCACTTCTAACCAATAATGAAAAGGAAGCAGATCAAACCACATAGCAGTGCAAGGTGTGGCATGCTAAAATTCATTAGAGATGTCCTAATTGCCTATGCTAATAATTCTTCAAACTATTATTGAAAATTTATAATACTGTACCTAACCTGTAAAACAAAAGCATCCAGTATTTTTATAATTTTTATTTCTATTATTTTCATTGTACAGTACACATGGATAATCTATGTTCTTTTCAATTTGTTCAACGTGTAGAATTGAAAGCTATACTGTACAAGAATAGTAGTAAATCAATTTGGGAAAGGCGAGAATATCAAAGTAATAGCCAGTCACAAGGGGGCTATACAAATGCTGTCAGACTCAATAAGCTGACTTATTTTTGTCATGGGACAGGAATTCTCTTATCCATTATTCATGCCTAGTATATGCAGTCACCTAATAAGGTAAGCAGTGCACAATATTTGGTGCCAATTTCTAATAAAATTCTTAGTCTTATTTATTCTCTAGTATGGGGTACCAATATTTAGGAAAAGATAAATGTGTACTTCATGTAATAGAAGAATAAGCCTAGTTATTTAGAATTAGAATAAGTCTAGTTAGGTGTAGTTGAGAGTCATCAAAAAAATGTTATCCACCATTCCTTAAAAATGCTCCTGAAACAAAATGAGGTGCACAAGTATAGTTTATTGGTGGGCTAGCTGTAACAATGGCACATATGAGTACCCCAGCACTGGCACTTTGAACTCAAGCAGTTCTTCCTCAGGGGTGGAATCTGGTCACAATAGGGTAGCATGTCAAGTCCATGGCAGACAATACTGCATGTTCGCAAACAGCACGGACAACACCATGCAAGTCAACACTGCATCAGGGAAGCTCACCCAAAAACGAACAAAAAAAAGAACAAGTAAGTTAAAACATTTCACTGGAGCAGTGGGCCATGGCGGCATGGTGTTGTAGTTGTAAATCTACACTTCGCCACTGATTCATGCCCATATTCACTGGGTACATTGTTGACTTGAGCAGTGTTGTCCACACTGCTTTGACCATATGGTATTTGCTGTGATGAATTGATGTGAAGCCTTATAATAGTCATCAGTTTAAATCAATATCTTAAAGACAGCGATCCCATACTTAGGCACAAGTTAAATATAAATGCAGAGTTAGTGATTACAATTAGTAAAATCCAATAAAGTATATAATATCCTGAATTTTGGTGTCATCAATGTATTTTATTAGCCAGCTGTTAAGGCCATCAGATAAGTCAGAGATAAAAATATTAAAGATGACCTGGCCCAAAACTGAGTACTGAAGGACCCCACTCAACACATCACCACTAGGTGAAAAAAATTCCATTAATTACAATCTCTTGTGTTCTACCCACCAGTCTGTTTGCTATCCATCTAACTACTGTGTCATGTAGAAAATATGAAGAAAAGATTACAAGGATAAAGAGATGTGGGGGGGGGTAGATAAACATTCCACCTTACCAGTTCCAAGTACACCATCTGCAGCTGGTGATGCTGGTGGTGTCAATGACATTTATGATGTGACAAGTAATCAGACCAGGGCTGTGAGGGCTAGGGATGGGTGATTCATAGTACACAATAATTGTGGTCAATTCTTTTAGAGGACTTCAATGTTTCATTGAATCCAGCTTTGGACAAAACATCTAAATCTACATACTTTAATAAGCAGTATACAAAACTGATAAATAATGTTTTACAAATTCATGACATTATGGATACTTGGAAGACTTTAACTCCTCGTTTAAAAGAGTTTACTCATCATGATAAAAAGAGCAAAGGGTTTTTGAGGATTGATTATATTTTTATTTCAAAATCTTTAGTTAATGGGATCCAAGATATCAAACATTACTCCATTATACTTTCAGACAATGTCTTAGTACTACTAGATTTAAGAATACATGACTTTAAGAGAATTTGTTCAGCAGGCTGAAGACTTAATAATGCATTGCTAAAATTTCAAGAATACATAAAAAACTGAGGAAGCAATTAAAGAGTACTGGTATTTTAATTTTGATGGCAGTATACCAGTATATAAGTTATGGGACCCCTTAAAAGCAGTAATCAGAGGGATTATAATATCATACCAGGCCCATATTAATAGGGAAAATAAAAAGAAAGAAAACACGATTAACAATAGAATAAGTGTACTGGACAACCTTATCATAGATAACTATGAGAAATCTAATAAAGAATGGCGTCGGTTAAAATTAAGGAAAACAGAAATGAATAACATAGAGGTCCAGAATAATATTTCAACACTAAAAAGATAAAATACATACAAGGGGACAAATCAGGAAAACTACTGGCAATCTTATAAAAAAAAGGAATATTACTGTATAAAAAGCCTAGAAGATGATCCAGGTAACATTGTGAATATAGATAAAGAAATGGCAAAAACTGTCATTGACATGTACACAAATATTTATCAGAGGCAAAACTTGTTAAATAAAGAAGAATTAGAGAATTATACTATAAATGCCGAACTAAAATAATTACAGTGTAATAAAGCCCCCATTACGGCAAAAGAAATTATTACGAACATACATATGAACATATGAAACTGTCAGCAGATAAAGGCCATATGGTCTATCAAGTCTGCTTGAGTACGTAGCTAGTGATCCCCTTATCCAGCAGCTGCCCCTCCCTCCCCAACCATCATAACAGTGACCTTCCCCCTAGCTTTGTTCCATCCCCTCTTAAAATTGCCGACTGAATTGTAAGAAACTACCTCCATGAGCAGCACGTTCTACCTAGACACCACCCTTTCCACGAAAAAGTGCATTGTCACTTCTCTCTTGAATCTTCCACCTTCCAGTCTCACACCATGCCCCCTTGTGTTCCGCCCTCCTTTTAACTTAAAAATCCCCTCGTACCAGTATTTTTAATACCCTTCACATATTTAAAGGTCTCTTTCATATCTCCCCATCCCTCCTCTCCTCCAGGGAGTATATGTTCAGTTCCATCAGACTTTCCTCATAGGATTTGTCCTCAAATCCCAGGATTATCCTTGTAGCTCTGTGCTGGACCCCCTTCAGTAATTTAACATTCTTCCTTAAGTATGGGCATCAGTACTGTACGCAGTACTCCAGGTGCCGCCTCACCAATGATCTATACAGTGGCAGGATTACCTCCCCTCTCCTGGAGGTGATACCTCTAGCAGTACACCCAGCATCTTATTGGCTTTAGCTACTGTTTTCTTGCACTGAGCTGAGTGATTCATTTTCCCAGTTATTATCACCCCCAGATTTTTCTCCTCCTCTGTAGTGGCTATCTGCACCCTCCCAACTGGTAACACCTCCTCAGGTTCCTCGCTCCCGTGTGCAAGACTTTTCACTTTTTTGCATTGAACCCCCCCATTGCCAAGTGTCTGACCAGCACTCAAGTTTAGTCACATCTTCTTATAGCACTACCCTATTGTGTCATCCACCAAAAGGCTAATCTTCTTATTAATGCCATGTAAGATGTCAGCAATGAAAATGCCAGAGAACACTGGACCCTGTAGAGAACCCTGCGGCAAATAATAAAAATAGATCCAGCATTCCAGGTCCAAATATTCAGGGAAAGTATTTGTTTTTGTCACAGCCCTTGGAGCTGAGAGTTCCCCTGCCACCGCTACCCTTTGCTGCCTCCCCTGCAACCAGTTCATGAACCAATTCACCATCTTCATTCCTGCCCCCTGGTATCCCAACTTGTTATTCAGCCTCCCATGTGACATCGAATAAAAGGCCTTACTGAAATCCAGATGCAGGATATCCACCTCCAGGCCCTTGTCAAGTGTCCTAGTCAACCTGTCATAGTAGTCTACTAGGTTGGTCTGGCAGGATCTGCCAGAGACAAGCCCATGTTGCTTTCCATCCTGTAGACTATTCACTTCCAGAAAGGTTACCAACCTCTTCTTAAGGATCATCTCCATTAACTTCCCCACAATAGATGCAAGTCTTACTAGTCTATAGTTGCCTGGATCATTCTTGAGATAGCTTTTGTGGGGGGGGGGGCATATGCACCATCTTCCAGTCCTGGAGTACGCAGCCTGTCCCCAGAGAGGTATTGAACAAGTCTACCATTGGCTCTGCCAGCATCTCTGCCAACTCCTTCAATACCTGGGAGTGAATGCCATCTGGGCCAGGTGCCTTATCCACCCACAGTGCCCACAGACCTTCCAGTACCCTGCCCACTGAGATTACCCTATCAGTTATCTCTGCCCCCCCATGCCTACCCTTCCTATCATCTGAGGCAGTGACCCATCATTTTCCTTAGTGAATACAGAACAGAAGTATTCATTGAGTGCTTCTGCCTGATTTGCCCCTTTCTCCACCCACCCTCCATCCCTTTTGAGCCCTACAATTTGATACTTGCAATTCCTTCTCTCCCTTATGAACCTGAAGAAGTCCTTTTCTCCTTCCTTGATACCCTGTGCCAGTATAAGCTCCCTTGAAGCCTTGGCTGCCCTGTCTACTCTGGTAACCTCTCTGGATTTCTTCAAGTATTCTCCCTCTCTTCTCCCCGATTGGTTCTCTTGAATCTTCTGAAGGTTGCTTTTTTCACCCTCACCTTCTCCAAAACCACCCCACTTAACCAGCTTGGATTTTTAGATGTAGCTTTTTTTGCTCTGTGTCTTGGTACAAGAGCTATTGACTTCTGTGGGACCTAGCTTGATAACCTCCCATTTCTTTTTTTTTTTTGCCGTCAGGTATTTGTGCTCCTTCAGTGGGCCATAGCTGTGTGTTCACCTACCTACCAGACTCCAGGGGTCTTTCGGGAATTTCTAACACTATGCATGCCACAGTGTGCCACAGTGAACCACCAGAAGCTGGCCTGAAGGCTTCATCCTTCCACAGCCCCCACTCCTGGTTTTTCTTCCCCTATTGCCGGTGGCCCCAGACAGAGCGATGCAGGTGCATGGAGGTGCGCATGCATCCTCTTGCTCTGGTGATGGCCTCTTCCCCACCCCTTTGGCCTAGTGTGCTGGCTCCTCGCCTCCACCGTGAGGCATCCAAGAGCCAAGGAAGCACAGATCCCTTCCCATTGAGGAGAGCTGCCAGCTGGCAGCTAAATCCTGCACCACACCCTCTCCACCCCCGTGCTGAGCTCTGACAAAACATGGTCCTTCCAGAACATGGGTCACTGGTGTGCTGAGAGGCAAGGCATCAAGCACCTCAGCCCTCTACACCACCTGGATGGCATATAACCTCTCATTTCTGATTTGCATCCATGTGCGGGTGGATGTTGGCTAGGTGTCAGGCCACTGTCTCCACCATCTTACCAAAGTCAGCTTGCCTGAAGTTCAACACCCTGGTCCCTGTTCCTGTCACCTCCCTGCCCATGTTAAGTGAGAATCACACCTTTGGTGGTCACTCCCTTCCAGTGGATCTTCCACCCCCAGCTCCCTGAAAACATTCCCATTAGTTAGTACTAGGTCATGATTGTTACCTAATCTGGTTGACTTGTTTATCATCTGTACCAGGAAGCTGTCCTGAAAAGTCTTGAGGTGGCTGGGATGCTCCAGTCTACATCTGGCAGATTGAAGGGCCCCCACAATCATGGTGTTACCCTTCCTGCTGACTCTTATTATCTGCTCCATTAGTTCCCTATCCAAGTCCTCCACCTGAGAAGGTGGTCTATACACCACCCCCATCATAAGTGTCCTCCTGTTCCTCAAATCCTGGAATTTCATCCATTATACCTATGCCTTACCCTCCTTCCCCTCCTCCCTGGCACACCTTATCCCCTCCCTCACATAAATGATACTCCTCCTTCTTTCCCTATTTCCCTGTCCCTGCAGTAAAGCCTGTATCCTGGGGTCACCATGTCCCAGTCCTGGCTTTGGGTGGCCCATGTTTCAGTGAAGGCAGATATGTCCACCTCCTCCTCCTCCTCTGCCATCAGAGTCTGTTACTCAGCTGCTTTGCTCCCCAGGCTCCTCGTATGTAAGGAGACTACCTTCCAAAATGTGCCCTTACCATCCTTCCACTTCTGAACCCTACTGTCAGTGACACTGTGTGAACACACCCTGCTGTTATCCTACTGGTATGGGAGGTAAGTTTGTTTGGCTCCCTCATCTAGAGACATTGCTTGATTTCCACCCACTTGCCTCTCCCCACACCTAGTTTAAATCCACCTTGGTTGCTATGTATTCTGCAGTCTCTGTTTTAAGAACCAGAGCCCTCACTGCTCAAGTGCAATCTGTCCTGTGCACACAGAGTGCTTCTATCCCAAGTTCTATCCCATTCCCCCCACCAGCTTGTACCTTTTGATCTGACACCAGGTCCCCAGTCATGTGTTAAACTCTTCTATTCTCAGTTTCCTTGCTGCACTTGCTCTGGGTACTGGGAGAACTTCCAAGAAAGCCTCCAAACTCCCTGTCTCCTCACACAACTTCCCAAGCTCCACGAATCTCTCCTGCCCCTTTTTGGTTGTGTTACCCTCCAAGTTATTTGTGCCCAAATACACCATGATATGAAGCTTCTCCCTCTCCCTTTTTGCATACTTAAAAATAAACTGTCTCTTATGCCCCTTTATGGGGTAATCATGATATTTCTCTTGAGTGTCACCCTATCTTCTGTTGCACCAGTAAAAATAAAGGCATAATCTTCCTGTGTGACATTCTGGAAAAAAATTCTCTAAATCTAAAACTCTTCTCGGATATCTGTGATGAATGGGATCTATCTAAACAAGATTTCTGGAACTATCTCCAATTATGTGCAGCTTGTAATAATTTTCTCCTTCACCAATCCACCCAATCCCTACATGACCACTATATTTTTCACTGGATCAATATATTATTTAATTTAACTAGTATTACAGTCAAATCCACCTAATAGCATAGGCTTGGGACTGGAGCTGATTATGCAATTAGAGTGGGCTATTCTATTATGCGAGCCTGCTCCCCCCTCCCCCGTCCACGGACTTAACCGCATCTCACACAGAACTGTCCAAAGAGGTAGCAAAGAAAGTGAAAGCCAAAAAGATTGCATTCAGGCAATACAAAAGACACAGGCAGAAGGGATAGGGAGAAGTACCAGGAGAAGCAAAGGGAGGCAGGGAGGTCAGTAAGGAAGCCAAAGCTCAGACAGGAGAACACATTGCAAAATCAGTGGGTGAGGGGACAAAACCTTTACAGGTACATAAGTGAAAAAGAAAGACAAAGGGAGGGATAGTGAGACTGAAGGGGAGGATAGGGGCCGGTGGAGGATGACAACAGTAAAGCTGACATATTGAACAGGTATTTCTGCTCAGTCTTTACTGAGGAAGAGGAGGGTAATGGGTCTGAAGGAGAAAGGGGAGAATGGTGCAAAATGGACACAAGTCCCTTTACGAGAAAGGGTCCTGAAGGAACTGGAAGTAATAAGAGTTGATAAAGCAATGGGGCCAGAAGAGGTGCACCCCAGGGTCCTTAAAGAACTAAGAGAGGTGGTGGCTGAACCTCTGGCTATCCTGTTTAGCTGATCACTGGAAACAGGGGAGGTACCCAAAGACTGGAGGACAGCAGATGTAGTCCCCTTATACAAAAGCGGGAACAAAGAGGAAGCAGGGAACTACAGACCAGTCAGCCTCACCTCAGTAGTGGGGAAGATCATGGAAGCACTACTGAAGGAGAGATTGGTGGAACATCTGGTTGTCAATGGACTATAGGACCCAAGGCAGCATGGTTTCACCAGCGGGAGGTCATGTCAGACCAACCTCGTTGAATTTTTTGACTGGGTGACTAGGGAAGTGGATCAGGGGAGGGCAGTGGACATGGCCTATCTGGACTTCAGCAAGGCCTTTGACACTGTGCCACATAGAAGACTATTACACAAACTGAGGAATATGGGTGTGGGCAGGACAGTAGTGTGGTGGGTAGGTAACTGGCTGGGTGGCAGGACACAGAGGGTGGTGGTCAATGGCTGTCACTCCACAGAGGGAAGAGTGACCAGTGGGGTACCACAGGGATCAGTGCTGGGACCGGTCCTATTCAACATCTTCATCAGTGACATTGCACAGGACCTAGAAGGCAGAATTTCACTGTTCGCTGATGACACAAAGCTCTGTAACAGAGTAGACACACCAGAGGGTGTAGACAGAATGAGAAGGGACCTGCAGAAACTTGAAGAATGGTCAGGGGTTTGGCAGTTGAAATTCAATGCAAAGAAGTGCAAGATAATGCATATGGGCACAAAACCCTGGCACAATATATCAGTTGGGGGTGAGGATATAGCATGCACCAAGCAGAAAGGGATCTTGGGGTTATCATCTCTGATGACCTCAAGGTAGGGAAACAGTGTGACAAGGCAGCAGGTAAAGCAAATAGGATGTTGGATGTATAGGCAGGGGCATCACCAGCAGGTAAAGGAGGTCATAATTCACATACAAGACACTAGTGAGGCCCCACTTGGAGTACAGTGTACAGTTCTGGAGACCATACCTACGTAAGGACATAGACAGGGTAGAGAAGGTTCAGAGGAGGGCAACAAAGATGGTGCATGGATTGCATCACAAGTCCTATGAAGACAGGTTGAAGGAACTGAATATGTACTCCCTGGAGGAGAGGAGGGAGAGAGGGGATATGGTAGAGACATTCAAGTATCTCACAGGGAGGAACAGGGTGCAGGAATACACTATTTTTGAGCAAAAAAGATGTTCCAGGACTAGAGGGCATGGGATGAAGTTGGAGGGAGGACGATTCAGAGGAAACATGAGGAAGAATTTCTTCACAGAACGGGTGGTGGACAAGTGGAACATCCTGCCAGAGGAAGTGGTGGGGGCTGAAACAATCACGGGATTTAAGAATGCATGGGATAGACATAAAGGAATTCTGGAGGTCAGGGGTAAGGGGCAACAGACATCTAGGAAAACATAAACTGAAGTTACAAGCTCAAATGGGCAGACTGGGTGGGCCATAGGCCCTTATCTGCCGACACTGTCTATGTATCTATGTATCTATGTAACTGTATAGGGTATGTGATTGAGATGGGAGTGACTCATAATGGGATATAGTGCTAGTTCTTTTGTTGTGTTGTGCTTGAGTACTGTAATTTTATAAAAAAGGCATTTGTATTGCTACTTTATTGTTGCCTTATACTGTATTGTTAAAATCCCCTGCTCCTGTGTGCTTATTTTGCATTGAGCACAGTGAAGTGATCTGTCAGCTTAGATTGGCATTGTCGTTCATTAGTGGCTTTAATGCACACATTTTCCAGGTCATAAAATGCCCTGTAATCTTCATCACCACTTGCATTCTACTCTATGTAGTGGTGGATCATTTTTAAACTTTGTGCCACTTCCTTGAATGTTGGCGCCAGCACTGTGGTTCCCTCATCAGCGTCATCCGCTCTGTCCTCCCCGTCTTACTGCCCATTACCCTCTTCGTCACCAATAGCAGTGGCGGCTAGCTCATCATCTGTAATCATTCCTGTGCAATGTAAGTAATCAACAGAAGCAACAAACTGCTCGAAAAGAGACTGCTCGATGTTGTCAGGTGCAACATTGTCTTCCTCTGTTTCCCCCACATCTTCCTCGGTGTCACTGCTTTCCCTGAAGAAGCCTGCCTTTTTGTAGCAGTTTTCAATTGTCCGTTGTTTGACATCAGACTACGCTTGGCTCAGGAGATGTATGGCATCTAGAATTGTGAATTTACGCGCCAGGTCAGTGGCAGACACTGCTGTGCCTTCATCAAAGGCTGAGATTACCATGGAAAGCATCCGCTTTCGATACAGGCATTTTAGATTATGGATGATTCCCAGATCCATAGGCTGTATCAGGGATGTAGTGTTGGGGGGGGGGGAAAGATGATTTTAACGTGGGACAGCTCTACCTGGGGGTACGCTGTACAGTTGTCAACAAACAACAGTGTGTGTTTTCTTTTTTGGCGCATCTCTTTATTGAACTCCTTAGCCCACTCTGTGAATAGCAGGGATGTCATCCAAGCATTACTGTTGGAACGGTACATAACTGGTAGCCTTTGGACATTTACACCCTTGAAACAACACAGGCTTTTGCTCTTGCCAATAATCATCAGCTTCAGCCGGCCCGGTGGCGCTGAGGGTTGAGCGCAGAGCGCCACACCTTGCGCTTCGCCCGGCGGCCAGGTTCGAGGAACAGACTCGGGTTGCCAGGGTCCGGCACCAGGGGAAGGAAGGATTGAGCATCCCAGCGGATACTCTCCTCCCTCAGGGTGGAAGGCCATGACCGCATCACGATCTACGTCACTCGCGGCCCGGTGGAAGCACCGACCAAGGGAGGACGAGGCAGCTCCGCTCATCGGAGCTGGGGAGGGAGACGCCAGCCACGCGATGAAGGATGAGCTGCATCAGCACGCGCCTTCGGACGATGTCCTAGCGTGGGTCATCTCAGAGGGATGGGGGAAACTAGGGGAAGAAAACGAGAAAATCCCTCCCGGTAGCACTAGATGATAGCCTCTCGGTACCATCCCAGGACCACCGGAAAAAGAGGGACAGACCCCAATGTGCAGGAGGGGATGGAGGCACTCTAGGGGCAGATCCCAACGGAGGTGGAAATGGGGGAAGTTGAGAGGAAGGAAGGAGTGGGCTCCGGGAGTAGAAGGGGGTATAAAAAAGATAAAGTATAAAAAAAAAATAATCATCAGCTTCGACTTATGTAATTAATTCATTCATGTTAGAACAGGTCAGCACAGTGATCCTATCCTTCGCTTTCTTACTGCCAGAGATGCAATCTGACTTAAAAGTCAGAGTCCTGTCCAGTGTAGCTCTGTAAAAAATGTCGGTCTCGTCGGCATTGTACACACAATCAGGGGGGTAGTCTGCTAAAAGGGAGGGTAAAACAGTGGAGATCCAGTGATCACTAGAAGCGGTGTCAGCATCTATTTTTTCCCCCGTGAGCTTTTATAAAGATTATGTTATGCCGTACTTTAAACCTGCATAATCACCCGTTGCTTAGCTCGAAATTAGGTCTGCCCATCACACATGTCAGCTTCCTAGCTTTTTCATGCAGGAGCAGTCCTGAAACTGGCATGTCCGAGCCACGGGCATGCTCAAATCAGCCGAGCAATGCCTCCTCTACTGCACTATCCTTCCCCTTCCATTTGCGTTTCTGATCAGCATTCCCATTTCTTTAAAAGTCATGCAGAATTTTGTCCATTTTTAGCAATCCTGCATATCTGGCCTTCTGACACAGAAAGCATGCAAGCCACTTCAGACTGGGAGGCGCCAGGACTATCAAGAAGATTTAGTGCTTTTACCTTATCGCTGAGTGTAAGCTCCTTTCTTTTCTTTGGGGTAACATCCGTTGTTTAATGATGGCACACCAGCACTAGCACTAGCGCAACAACAAAGAGCTGCAATCTGAGTGGGTGGCAGAGGTCAATGCTCATTTATGGGAAAGAGGTGTTAATTAGCAAATCAGATGCAGGTACACCTTGTCAAGAGGTGCTAATGAGTAACAGCAAGTAGGTGCTGAAGTCTTAATGACAGCAGCAGTTTAAATAAAGGATGTTTTTGAGCAATTTGTGGCTAGAACAATTGCAAAAGTGGGGCCAGAAATTATGCCATTATATGGGCGCAATCAATGCTTTTAAGCGATCGTTTTATTATGGTAAACATTGAAAATGAATTGGGGAACAGGGTTTCTAGTTGTTTAAACAGGATTTTATATTAAGCAGTATTCGATTAAGTGGGCTTGACTGTATATACAAGACTATCAGAGACAGTCTACCTGACCAGTCCATTGCTGCAAACACTAAATTGAGTCTACCCCTGAAATGTAACATAACTGATTCACAATGGTGCAAATGTTGGCTCCTATCTCATAAAACTTTTAAGGATGTACGTAGTGCCCTCATTCAGACTAAAATCATCCACTTATGATATAGAACCCCTATGGTTTTACACATAATGGGCTTAACTAACAACAATAACTGTTGGTGCTGTAATTCACCCAATGGAGACTTGCTCCATATATTATGAGACTGCAACCCTATAAAATAAAACTCTGATTTAAGGTGTACCAATTTGCATCTAAGGTTGTTGGCCATAACTTTACATTTGATCCAAATTACTGTCTGTTAGGTAGACATGACCATCCCAATGTTCCTCGCTGCCAGGCCCAACATAAGTGGTTGCATGTATTATTTCTCTAGGAGAAACAACATATTTTGATACTCTAGAAATCTGGTAGTATTCCTAATTTTTCTGATATTATCAAAAATCTAACTCAATATGCATTCTTTGAGCGGATTACTTATGTAACTTTGAACCGAATTAAAGATTATGAAACTCGTTGGCAAGACTACATCATTTATAAGGAATCCTCTAACAATACTAGATAACAAATTATATGTTCATATAGTATATTACAGAGTATTGTTTATCAAAATACCTTAATATATTTGCTTAATAAGTCTGTCTCTAGTTAAGAATTTATAATTCTTATGTTACACTAGGTGTTATAAATAATAGTATTAGTTCTTTTCCTTTCTTTATTTTTCATAAGGTCTAACTGCTGCTCCTGATGTTACATAGCAAGGAATTGTTTCCCCTATATCTTGCATTTTAAAGCTGTTTCTTTTTATAATTAGCTTTACTCAATTGTATTGCACTATATGGAATATGTATGGATTCAAGTTTTTCTTTTCCTTAATAAGGACATTATTATTGTGGACTTATACCTTCATACGACATACTACTTAAACATTTGGTAACATTGGATAGCTCCATTTCTTTATTATTTACAAAATATGCTGTATTTTATCTATGTATCAAACCTTTGACATGTAGTTACATGTAAAATGTTTCCCTTTTTCTTTATGAAAATGTAAATAAAAAGATAAACTACAAAATAAAAAAAAAAATAAACTGTCCCACCGTTGCGGCTGTTATTCCTGGCATGCACTCCACCCAGATGCGACTGTGCCATTCACCCTTACTTCACACACCTCACCCCTTTAAGTACTGAATCTCCCAGAACTAAGACTCCACCCTTTTTTTTGTTTCTGCCCCAGATGCTTCCCATTTTTCCTGGCCCCAGTTCTGACTCTACCTCACCTTGCATATCCCTGATGCCTGCTGCCCCCACCTCCTCCTGTGCCCCCTCCACATCCTGTGTCCTGACCCTCCATGTCCTATATCTTACCCAAAATCTACTCTCCCAGATGCTGTAAGTGCTTCTGCACCATCATCACCACCACCACCACTACAGCCTTGCTCCCTTCCTTAGCTTTAGACTCCCCGACCAGTCCCTTAGCCTTCACTCCCTTACCCTTACCATTACCCTGTCCCCACCAGCTGCCATACTGCTGCCCTCCAGATTACTAGTATTTTCCTTTCCTTCAATCCCCTCTATGAGCTCCTCCCCTACCATAACCACCAGTGTAGCCAGCACTGAGAATCTATTGTTTGACATCCCCACCTTGCCCTGGGCTTCCCCAGTCAAACTGTTCCGAGACTTCCATTTACTATCTGCTCTTGGGCCATTATTGCTCCTATTCCTGATACTCCTCCTCCAGTCCCCTGGCTCTACCCCAATAGGTTCCTAAGAAGGAGGCAATTTTGGTCCATTTACCACTTCCCCTTCTACTCCCTGGATCTGGGTTATCTGACTACCTCTGAGGCACTTCTATGTTCCTTCAGTCCTTGGTGGTTCTACCACTATACCTGCATCCACATTCTTAGCTCTGTATTTAACCAACTATTCTAGACCCTAAGCTGCTCCAGCTGTCTTTACACCAAGCACCCCCCCACTCTCCATGCAGACCCTAAAAAGATAGCTGCCCCACAGCTGTTGAAGCCTACTACCCCACCATACCCTTTTCAGACATCCAGCCCACCCCTGTGTCCCCTGCTGAATGCTGCCTGTTCCATCACCTCGGATACTCCCACCTTCTAGGAATAGCCATGTTATCCTGTCTAATGCACACCCTCTACCCCAATGCTACCTTTAATTGAATCTGTCCTTATGTTTTGTTTGTTTCTGTCTCTCTCTCTTCTCTCTATAGCCTTATTCTGTCATCTTTCTGGGAAAGTCATAGTTGATCAGGGCAAATTTGAGGATGCACCCAGGTGTGCTATCCACCATCCCCAATTCAACACCTCCCCTGTGAAAGTCGATGAGCCCAGGGAAGGAGTGATTGGGAGGGAGTGTTAGGCCTAATTCAGACTCTTGAGAGAGTTAACCAGCCCCACTCACAGTAGTGAGCCTAAACCACCACCCTCACCACTTGTTCAAAATAGGTACCACTCCTAGTACTGACCACACTGCAGGAGTGAAATATATCAAAATGCCTGTTTCTACACAGCAGAAGAACTTCCACTTTGCTCAGCACAGTTAAAGTAAAAGTTATCTTAAACATTATTTAAAACACTAATTGTGAGCCTTAGAGAAATATCTCACTTACTCAAAACCACAGAGAACCCCAGAGACATATCCTCCTTGCTCAATGCAGGTAAAGCTACTATTTATAACACATAGCAAGTACTTCCCTGCACTTCCTGACTCTATAGTTCTTCAAACAACTAAAATGGTTCCTTAACAATCACGCGATCCAAGCCACACCATTGGCTGCTCTGAGTCATGTGACCACATTATTGCAGTACCCAAGGGAATGGTGAAAAATAAGAGTCCAGGTATGGATGGTTTTACAACTGAATTCTATTGTACCTTTAAGGACTTATTAAGTCCATGGCTTACATTCATGTTTGAGGAAATAAGGAAGAAGGAACAAATACCCAAATCAATACAAGAGGCAAAAACTATCTTAATATTAAATGAAAGAAAGAATAAAAAAATGGAAAATTATAGGCTAAATGCTTTGTTAAATATGGACTATAAAATGTTTACAAAACTGATAGTTAATAGAATGAAAGAGGCATTGCCAGAATGTAAACATCTGGATCAATTTGGGTTCATTAGAGGAAGAACCATGCTTCGTGCTATGAAAAGAGTACGAGCTCTGTTTTATTATGTTAAGAACTCAAAATCAGAATATCATGCTGCAGCAAGTGATGTAATGAAAGCTTTCACTTTTCTAGACAGGACCTGTATGTTCCAGTGTTTGAGGGGATGGGGCATTCCCATGTCACTTTTAATATGTATAATGCAAATCCATCAAATTAAACACTGTTAGGTTTGTTATTAACTTGTACTTAACAGAACCATTTGATATGCTGTATGGTGTCAGACAGGGCTGTGTCCTGTCCCCATTACTGTTTGTTTTGAGCCTTGAACCTCTTTTAAACTATATAAGGAAAAATCTGTTAATTCAAGGTATGCATTTTGAAGGGGGAACGGTAAAAATTAATGCTTTTGCCGATTATATCCTATTGTTTATGTATAACATAAACATGACTATGCCAGCCATTATGGGGGAAACAGGAAGATATGCCACACTACCAGGATATAGGCTTAATAATCAGAAATCCAGAGTTATGCCAATTACACAACAAATTACAGTTCGATCAAACTAGTAGTAAACATTTTACAGTAACCATGAATTTTAAGTATTTGGGCATCACCATCTATAGTAATCAAGAAGAAACTGTTAAAAAAAAACTATTATGAAGATGCTAGTAATAAAATAAATGTATTATTGGATAACTGGGAAAATTGTCTCTATCTCTCTGGGGGAGAACTGAAACTATTAAACTGATGGCAATGCCACATATATTGTTTGCAATACAGGCAATAATTGAAACCCCAGCCTTAGCATGGTATAATAACCTTAAAAGAACTTTAAAAAAAAGTCTTATGGATCGGACGCAAACTAAGAATTGCCTGGGAATTGATGTATACCCCCAGAAAGGCTGGTGGGTATAGCTGCCCAGACCTATTATATTGTGGGGTGGCCCATCAGATGAAGATGTGGTGGGAGTGTGCCTTTCAGAGTTATGATACTGTACATATCATTGGGAGTTTTTGTCCTGGGACAATAATACAAAATATAAGAGTGAAAATATAATACAGGATGTGGAAAATAATGCTCAGTTGCCTCTTCTGCTCTGTGCCTTGAAAGCAGGTTTAAAAAGAGCTACAAAAAATTGGTTGCTAGCAAATATTTTCCAGGCCTATACTTAAATACTGTACTGTATATAGAGCAGTTATTCTATTTGGCAAGGAGATGGGAATGATGTGGTTCAGAAACTGAACCAAAATAAATATTCAAAAATGGTTCCAGTTATTGAATGAGGGGGGATATTGGTCCTTTCAGGATTAAAAAAAAATATTCCCTGGGACAACTGGAGTTAACTTTCTCACTTATTTAACTGGGAAAAACAAATTTCTTTTGTTATTGAATAGATCCAGAAGCAAATGATTTCATACCTTTTAATGGACCAACATAGATACATATCTATGTTGGTCCATTAAAAGGTATGAAATCATTTGCTTCTGGATCTGTTCTTGCAAGGACCAATACGGCAAAAACTAAATCTTCTTGTTATTGAAAGCACTCAACTTACATAATAAGCTGAATTTAGCAAAATAACTTAAGGAACAGAAAGTTATTGCAGATTTTGGTTTAAACAAATTATTGCAGCTAATATATTTAAAACTTATAGAAAAAAAAAGATTGAGGGGAAGAAATAAAAAATGGTGCACAGAACTACAACTGGATTTTACCACACAGTAATAGAGAAATTAGAGAATTAAAACTAATAAACACTATTTGTTTGAGAAAAATAAAGCAATGCAGAAAAAATAATCAATATAGTTTACTATGCACCCCAAATATTGGGCAAATTCTTAAAGGCAGTGAGGCAGGACTGTTGCCACTTATGCAAGGACCTACTGAATCTAACACACTGTCTGTTGGGATATCCTAAGATTAGGCCATGGTGGAAACAAACAACAGATCTATTATCAAAAATCTTGGAGAAACAGATTCCCAACAGTTTTGCTTTGCTGATTTTCAATGACACAGAGCAGCTGGCTGTGAATAAATCACAACATGAGATCTTTTGTATATGCATGATGATTATTAAGAGATTTATACTGAATCAATGGAATGCAGTTATTGAACATTTCCCTATTAATAGATGGTGGTACAGAGTAAGAGAGGCCATCCTGTATGAGAAATTAGCAGTTGAAATAAATACTGATAATGAAATTCATATTTTGATATGGAAATATATTGAAGCCATAGCCGGCCCGGTGGCACTGATGGTTGAGACGCTGGATGCCTTACCTCATGCCATGCTGGCAATCTGAGTTCAGGAATGACCTTGGGTCATCAGAGCACTGGCAATTGGGGAGGAAGGGAGCAAGAAGAGCAGCCAAAAGGCAGCTCTTGTCTATCAGGGTGGTCACTGCCCCCCCCCCCATAGTTCCGCTCCCACCAGGTGGAGGCCTGGTGAGTAGCATAGGCAGGACCTGCTGCACCTCACATGAGAGGAGGCCATTGACTATATCTGAAGCTGCTCCAGATTCTAAATTCAAGTGAACAGTAGGTCTACATACCCTGTGTGTAGTCATAATAACACTGAGAACTGTAGTTTATGCTCAGATGTAAGGAAATAGCCCAGTTTGTAATGAGTGGTTTGGTACAGCTCTAGTGCAGGATTTTCAGGTTTAAACCATGATTATATAGATACTTACTCAGAACCATCAGGGTTTTAGTGTTTTAAGTGGATTTTTGATTGAATTTGCCTAAATATTTCAGCGAGTGTTTGGTCACGTGGCCACAAAACACGTCTGGTTACAGGGAGGCATTTAAACTCACCCTGAGCCAGTGGGAGTGTTGTAAAGCTGCACCTCACATGCGAGGAGGCTACTGACTATACCTGAAGCTGCTGCAAATTATTAAATTCAAGTGAACACTAGGTCCACATACCCTGTGTGTGTAGTAATAATGAAATTCAGGGGGACCAGGCTAAGAACACTGGAAACTGCAGTTCATGCTCAGATATGAGAAACTACAGTCCAGTTTGTAGTGAGCGGTTTGGTACAGCTCTAGTGCAGGATTTTCAGGTTTAAACCCTGATTATATAGTTACTACCGTAACTCAGAACCATCAGGGTTTTAGTGTTTTTTCCCCAAGTTTCTTTATGCCTCCTGCATCAGCTAACCTGACCACAATCTGGCATGGGTACATGGTTCGGTCTTGCTCCCACCCACTTGAAGCCTCCAGTCTCTGCTCTCTGCCCTGGCCCCATCTCTCCACACACCTGGTCACCCGACCCTCCAGCTCAAAGCCTCCCGGGGTGAGACCACCTGACTCCTTTGGTGCTCTATCTATAATCTGAAGGGGTGACCAGGATGCTGAGGGAGAGACTGAGGTGGAGGTGGAAGGCCCAACATTGGGCATGGGGACCAACCCCTGACCCTGCCTTCGCCTATCAGGTGCTGGAGATTTTCCTTTTATTCATATTCCGCCTGTCGGAGCTCAAGCAAGGCCTACTTCCCCTAGGTGCCATTGCGGCAAAGTCGCCACTGCCTGGCTACCCCCAACTGATGCCGGGGGTTACTCAAGCATGATGTGGACCCTATATCTCCCCCCCCGGAAAGGGAGAGCAGTCTCCAGGATGCTCAATCCCTTCCCAACCCTGCCAACCCCAGTGGCCCAGGCTTGTTTCCAAACCTGGGTCACTGGCATGCCGCAAACTGAAACATCTAGTGCCTCAACCCTCAGTGCCACCAGGCTGGTCCAGGGTTTTAGTATTTTAATTGGTTTTGTAATCTAATTTGCCTAAATGCCTTGGCCAGTGTTTGGTCATGTGATCACAACACTTCCAGTTGTAGGGAGGCATTTAAACTAGCCCTGAGTGGGACAAACTTGAGCAGGGTGAGTGAGCGGTGACATGCATGGAAACATGCTCAGAGACTTGCGCGTATTGCGTGAGTCTAGCGAGTCCAGTAAGACAAGAGAGACAAGTGAGATAAAAGAGAATTATGTAACTGTAGATGACACCTGAGCCAAACTTAGTTACTTGATATAGAAATCACAGTTTAAGAAACTACAATATTATATATTAAACAAGAAAAAAAAGGATAAATATTATGACTGACCCAAGTAGCCAAAAGAGGTGGAAACTATCATGACATTGGATGGTGATGTCTGCATTAAATACACAGGTTGCAACATGTATCTTATGCTACAAAAGACTCACAATATTATTACAGAATTCATCAGTGAGAAATGCAAGATTAACAAAGAACTACTGGGAGAGTTTTATAACATCTGCTCTAGATTAAATATAATTGAGCAATCTCAGAGTAGAATGGAGAAAAGATTACAAGTAATAAAAACACCTACAAAGAACAGCAGAATAAATGAAAGAAAGCAACAAGAAGGAAGTGAGGTACCAGATGAAGAAGAATGGTGTTACATTACCTCTCACTCTAAGAAAAGACGAGCCAATATTCTACCATTACCAAATTATGATAATGACCCATATTAACTAGTAGATTCACCATATTGCTTAAATCAAACAAAAATGAAAATGAACTACCAATTGAACAAACAATTGCTGAGACACAAACCCAAAAGGTAATTTATAGTATGACAAATCAAGTGACAGACAGAGTTTAACTACCCAGGCATTTATTGGGGGAGTCATATAGCCTCAAATAACCAAGAAAGACTGTTTCTAGAAGCCATAAGGGCAGTTGGTGTTGACCAACTTGTGGATATACCTACAAGGGCAAAAACATACTGGATCTAGTTATAACTAATATACCAAACATATGTTCATACATTATGGTCAAACCTCCCCTAGGAAATAGTGACCACTATATTATCCAGTGTACTATTAAAATAAATAAAATTATTAATAAGAACCCAGTATATATAAAAAACTACAATCAAGCTAATTATAGAGCAATGCAAAATGTCCTTGAAAAAATTGCTTGGGAAAATACATTATTGAATTTAGCAGTGGATGAATGTTGGGACAGAATAAAAACTACATTACAAACAACTGAAGAATGGTTTGTGCCTCTAAAACAAATCAATAGTGAAAAAGGTAAACTACCACCGTGGATGACTAACAAGCTCAAAAGATAAATAAAAAAGAAGAAAAGCTATATAAATTATAAAAAATGCAGAACACAACAAACATATTCCAAATATAATCATAAAGTAAGAACCACCAAACAATTAATCATAAATGAAAAAAATTAATTTTGAGTTCAAATGAACAAAGGAAATAATAATGCTTTCTTCGTTTATATAAACCAATTAAGTATTGAAAGAAATTGTATCCAAACTATAATATCTAATGGGGAAAATACAAATGAGCCAAAGGAAATAGCTACAACCCTAAAGAACTATTTTTGTACCATGTTTGGAAACAAAGATCAAATACAGTGTAATATAGAAATCAATAATTATGAACCACCACCTATCAATATTAATGAAATGAAAAATGTTATAGACCAACTTAGATTAAATTCTGTAGCAGGACCAGATCAAATTAACCCAAAGCGTCTTAAGAATCTATCATTAGCAATAAGTAAACCATTAGCATGTTCTTGTTATTCTGATGTTTCTACTCTGTGCTGCCTTATGTGGCCCAAGTCAAGCCTGAAAACAGTCCCTGGGATCAGTGCACCTACCGGGTTAACAAAGCCATAAATAAATAAACCATATTATATGGTTTACCATGATATGGGGCACTAGCAAGTGGGCACCTGCAGAAAAGACAACCCACTTTCGGCTAGTGCCCCAACAGTGGGGGTGTGGGTTTGGCAACCACATGGGGTGGGTCACTAAAAGGCAACAGAATGTCACACACATATATGCATGCAGGGGGGGTGGAAGTGAGCCCACAAAATGTGGGGTGGGAGGGTATGTGAGGGATGATGCCATGGGTTTCCAGCGAGCTGGCAGCATAGAGTGTTGGGCTAGGTGCTGGCTTGGGGTGGCAGCAATGCAAGGTTTGGGACCAGCTGCCGGTAATTTTTGTTGTGCCCTTCCCGAGACAGTGTTTGTTTGTTGTAATGAGATGCAGCCCCCCAACATGCACCCCCCCCGAAGCTGAGAATTCTAATTTAGGGGGGTGCAGCCCCCCACATTAAGAAAACAAAATGTTTTGTGTGCCTCATTTCCTTGTACTGGGATTCCACATCTCAGAAATTGAATTTCAGCAATGTGGGGTTGCGATAAGGGTGTTCAGTATGCCAAATTCGCCCTTTTCACATTGAACCATATTATATAATATGTCAATCAAAACTGGTAATATACCTAGGGATTGGAAGACAGCAGTCATCTGTCCAGTATTCGAAAAAGGTAATAGAATTCATCCTGAAAATTATCATCCGATAAGTTTAATATCTATTCCACGTAAAGTTTTGGAAACCATATTAAAGAATAGGTTTGAAGATGAAACCTCAAGATTGAATTTACAAGACAATACTCAACATGGATTTAGAAAACACAGGTCACGTGTAACAAATTTAAAAGTATTCTATGAATCAATAAGTTAAAGTTTAGATATTGGCAAACCATGTGACATTCTTATTGACTTCAAAAAAGCATTTGATAAAGTTTGTCATCAGATATTAATCAATAAGTTAAGCGAAATGAAATACAATTAATATTATAGTATTTTGGGTCGCAAACTGGTTAATGGAAAGAACACAATAAGTCTGTATTCAAGGAAAACTGTCTGGACCAATTAAAGTGACTAGTGGTGTGCCTCAGGGATCGGTCCTTGGACCTTTCCTATTCACTTGCTTTGTCAGATTTACATAAGGGAATAAACACAAATATTATTACATTTGCTGATGATACAGAACTATCCAATGGAGGTGACCTATGTGTCTGATAGTGCATCACTCCATAACACAATATGTAGTTGGTGTATAAAAAATGACATGGAACTTAATCATAATAAATGTGCAGTAATACATCTTGGTAAAAACAATCCACAATTTGGTTATTCAATTGATTCTATACAATTATGGGCAGTGGAAAATTAAAGGGATCTTGGCGTAATAATAGTTAATACATTTAAACACAGAATTCATATCAGAGCAATGGTTGAAAAGACAAATAAAACATAAACATCATTAAGAAATCATTTGTAACAAGGGACAGGTATACCATCATAAACCAGTATAAAAATGATGTACATCCTCATTTGGACTACACATCACTATTTTGGTCACGATATACTAAACAGGTCATATATCATATAGAACAAGTACAAAAGCGAGCAACAAAAAATAATACCCAGCCTGTCTAGGCTTCCTTATAGTAACAGAATAGAAGAACTTAAGCTCATGCCATTGGAGGTTAGGAGGAAAAGAGGGTGATTGTCTCCTCTTCCATAATATAGAAACATAGAAACATAGACTTTGACAGCAGATAAGGACTGCTTGGCCCATCTAGTCTGCCCATTTCCCTACCTACAGGATAGGCTGCAGATCCTAGTTAACCAATAGCCTATTGCTTCCTACCCACCACAAGAATTGCTTTATGTCTGTCCCATGCATTCTTGAATTCTCCCACAGTTTTAGACCCCACAACCTCCTCAGCAAGGCTGTTCCATGCATCCACTACCCTCTCTGTGAAATAATACTTCCTCACATTGCCCCTGAACCGCCCTCCTTCTATCTTTAAATTGTGTCCCCTTGTTCTTGCACGTCTCTTTTTTCTGAAAGATGCTACCCTCTTGGACTTTGTTGATTCCACTGAGGTACTTAAAAGTTTCTATCATGTCCCCCCTCTCCCTTCTTTCCTCAAGGGTATACATATTAAGCTCCTTTAGTCTCTCCTCATACGGCTTCTCTTGCAGACCCTGCACCATTTTAGTTGCCCTCCTCTGGACTACCTCTATCCTGTCTATGTCCTTATGGAGATCGGGTCTCCAGAACTGGACACAGTACTCCAGATGGGGTCTCACCAACTGTCTGTACAGAGGGATAACAACTTCCTGTTTTCTGCTGCTGATGCCTCTCCCTATACATCCCAGTATACCTCTAGCCCTCCCTACTGCCTTCTCACATTGCTTGCTAACCTTAAGGTCATCTGATATGATTACCCCCAGGTCCCTTTCCTTTTTTGTTGTTGTTACTACCTCCCCACCCATCAATGACTTAACACTAAGAAATTAATGTGATATAATTCATAACAACAGAAACAAAAGTTGAGATCACATAATAATCTGACTTGCCAATGATAAACACAAAAATGAGAAGAAACTTTTTTACCATGCATTCAATAGCATTTTGGAATAGATTGCCAAATACTGTGGTTGGTATACAAGAACCAAATTAGTTTTGAAAAAGCTGTAGACCAATTTCTGGGTTATTAAAAGCTGTGTCCCACTAGAGTGGGGGGACAAAGATGATGGGCTCACACCTAACTGCATCCCAAATTTACAAAGTACAAAATACAAAGCAGAGGGTGGTAGCATAGCAGGAGCGTGCCCTGAGGTGTGGCATGCGGGTGCCTCCACACATGTGCACATGCCCAGAGCACAGGAACGGGGATGGAAAAAATTGGAAAAAAGCCGATAAAAATCTATATATATACTGTATATAAAAAAAATATATAGTAAAGCCATGTTGCCACCTTTGTTGTCTTGTTAGGGGTTAGAATGGATATGTCTGCAAGATAGGGGGAGTGGTGAATATTATATTTTGTTCCTGTTATGATTAATTAAACTGAGACTGGAATCCTTGTATTGATATATTATACAGACAGGTGGTATCTGTAGGTCCTTATCTACTTGGATTATTTATTTTCTTTTTTTTAATATTCATGGAATGTTTCAAATTAATAACACATTTTTGAAAAAAAAAAAAAACATGGTTCAGCACTCCACAGAAGTTCACTGCTTCCACATTGACTTCAGTCTGCCTTCTCCTGTGTTCTTATTTGTATCCACACATTCATACAATCACTAGACTGGACTGCCTCCCTAATGGAACTGTATACCACAAAAATAGCTGGCATACATTCAGTCCTAATAGTACTTACTCCTGCATAAGACTGAGAAACCAGTAAGTAGTCTCCCATGGTGTGTCTTAACTTTAAATTGGCTTTTCATTTCCACTATCTGGATATGATCTCATAACTTACATATTTCTGTTGTTTACTGCAGTACTTAAAGGTAATTAATGAGTCCATGTCACGCTTATCAGACTGATAGGAAAAAGAAACCCTCTCTCTCTCTCTCTCTCTCTCTCTCTCTACACACACACACACAGACAAAACTTTGATTACCTCATAGTATGAGTGATAGGGCACAGTAAGATGGCAGGCAGCAAATACTCCATTGGAAATCATCAGCACAGCGCAATGTTCTTTTGCATAGTTTTCTGGAAATTGAAATAGGTATACATATTTAAGTATTCATTCTCAAATAAAAAATACTTTTGCTCTTTTTTCTACTTTAATATAAACTATGCTCTTTGTTTGAATTCTAAATTTGGCATGTACAGCTAGTTTACGTTGTGGTAAGGACATTCCCAATTCCTTCTACACCCCATGTGATATGTATCATTTTCTCACTGCATGAGGATTGTCTATATATTTAAAATCAATAAAATAAACCATAAGATTCCATGATTACTGTTAAGCTATGTTTTGACAATAAATAGAAACATAAAATTTGTCAGCAGGTAAGGACTGCTTGGTCCACCCAGTCTGCCCATTTTGTTCATGCCTATACTGTCACTGCAGACTCTACCAGATCTCTGTTCACTTCCAGCACCCCCCCCTTCTTACCAAGATTCCTTTGTGCCAGGGTGTGGTTTGACCGCTGAGAACATGGGTGCTTAATTCTGTGAGCTCCTCTGAGTCTGGAGAAAAAAACCCTCTTGACTACCCCAATCCAGGGCCGAATTCATTAATATTTGCTTTGCGGTATCTCAGGTGATGTACCCCAACTGTCTGGTGTGACCTTTGGTGGTCTCTGGTGTGGAGTTATAAAGTATTTAGTGCCAGTTACCCAGTCATGACTTCGCATTAGGCTGCACAGGCCTCAGTCCCCTCATACAGACTCCACCGGCCCGATCCTTTCTAGCCTGCGAACTGTCCCGGTGTGAGACATCTCTCCTGTCCATACATGTGATATGTCCATCTTGCTTAAATGGGAGATTTGGGTCAAATTAGTAGGGAGAGTGCTCTACTAGTAGGGAGATGCCATAACGCCATGAGTTTGTCCTTAAATGGCATCAAAAAATAAGAAAAAAGCATTTCATATATTTAATTTTGTCAAAAATAAGCACTAAAAAAATCAACAACTAATTGCACAAAGTTATCATTTATATTGTTTATCACTAATTTACTTTTTATGTGTTTTTATCTGCCAAAAAGAAACATGAATGGATATTTTGGACATAATTTTACTTAAGCAGGAGATTTTGTTTCCCCAGGAGGGTAAGAGGGAGTTCAGTCAAAAAAACAGGAATCTCCTGCACAAAGAGGGAGATATCACATGTATGCCTATCTCCTGCTGCAATGGCTTCCAGCCCCCGCCACCCTTGCCCTCTCAAGTAGTCACCTAACAACATCCAGCCTAAGTGGGGGACTCCCCAAACTACATCACCCGCATGTTGGAGGCTTTTCTTTCCAGGGTGGAGGATATCAATACCACCCTCACTGGCACCACGGTGGATGTGTGGCAGCTCCAAGATAGGGTTAATGTGGCGGAACAATGGGTTGAAACTCTGGAACAGCAGCAGGCCAGGCTTTGGCATAAATTGCAAGCCCAGGAAGAGAGACTAGCCTCCCTGCATGAAAGATCAGTGGACCATGAGAATAGGGGACGCTGCAATAACCTACAAATTATTGGCATCCCCGAAGATTCAGAAGGGGTTTCCATGGAAAGGTTTTTGAATTAGGCCATTCCTGTGATGTTGGGGGAATGCTGGCATGGCCCCTTAGAAGTAGAAAAGGCCCATTGCATCACAGCAATGAGTGTGAAGCCTAATCAGCCCCACATCCGACTGTGGCATACCTGCTTTGTTATTCCACTAAAGAAAGAATTTTAAGGGTGGCAAGAGACCTCAGAGAAATTCAGTGGCAAGGGGACCACTTATTTTTTTACTGTGACTTTGCTCAAGAGATCTTAGCAAAACAGCAAGCTTTTGACCCCCTTAGAAATGTTCTGCCTGCCCACAACTTTCACTGTCAGTTTAAGGAAACTCACCAGGCTCCTGGTAACCAAAGAAGGGAGGCAAATTCTGGCGGATTTTCCGGCTGATGTCTAGTGATAGAGGGCTAGACGTTGGTCTAACCTCCCACTGGTGCCTACTTCCCCAGAAGGCTCTGGGAACCTGATAGCCAAAAGCTTACAACCCAGAATGGTGCCTCAGGGAAGCAGACTCGGGAGGGATGCTATCTGGGTGCACAAGACTCACTGCTATATGGTCCCGCTGTTCAGAGTCCTGATGGTTGCCCACTGCCAGCTCATCTCCTGCCACCACAGTTAAAGCAGATCAGTTGTCCTTACCCCCCAGGAAACTAGGGTCAAAGCATCAACAGAGACAGTGTCCCAGAAGTGGGCAAAACCTCCCTGCAGATCACCAAGAAGCTGCTCCTCCAGCCAAGATGTCCAGAGATGACCTTTCACCAGCGACCATCGGCTGCTGCCCTCCCAACACTGATGCTTCTGAGTCAGATATGGAGCTATCAACTGATTGGGCAGACATATCTGTGTACTCCTTGGTGGATGCTGCTGACCAGTCTGAATTGATTAAGCCAAGGACTAAGTCATATGCAGCCATGTATCTACCCATGCCTCTGAGCCTGAATCTAGAGTGGGAGCTTCCCAAGCCCCTGTGGATGGACAGCTTGTGGCCCCATAAATAAGGAACCTATTTGTTACAGTAACTTTGTCTTAAGTATACCTCATTGTTTAGTTAGGGAGAGTCCTGTTATGGGTGGTTCAGGCTTTAAACTGGGGTGGTGATGTAACCTTGTAGCCCCCTCCACCTGTGGTGACTGTCTTATAGCTTCTTCCACAACCATCTGTTACTAAAAGCTGGGCCCTGGGACCTAGGGGTGTGCTGGACTCTTACCAGGAGAGGATAGTGTTGGCTAGCAGCTAGTCCCCCCCAAGCCTGCCTTGGTCTGATCGGATGGTGGCTCGCTTTTCAAGTGGCTAGTATTTGGAATGACACTGTGATTATGTGACCATGGCTGGATTTATCTTGATACCCTTGTTAGGGTCCGAAAGGCCAGATCGGCTGCTTTGATTGGGCTTTTCAGGTCCTGGTAATAACAGCCAGGACCTCCTGCCCACTACCTCCCCTTCCCCTCAGCCCCCGGTGTTGTGATATCCGATAGGGATTACCCTCTGGATGAGGAGGGTGGGTTTCTGTTTAGCTGTTCTTGTTACTCTCTTATTGCTGGGTGTTGAAGTATGCATAGCTGAGGGTCCCCTTTGTAAGGACTTCTCTTTTGCCTTGAGCTTTCTACACTCACAGTGTTTATATACTTGTTTAGGTACAGTTATGCTTGTGCCTGGCCAGCTCGTTCTGCCTAGGTGTAAGCTCAGTTAGTGGTCAGTATTTACTGTATTGAATTTAATTGCTGATCTCCTGTCTGGTACTTTTTCAGGATGCATTTGTTATTAATACTGTTTTTGGATTTCTCTCTTGTAGTGTATTTTGGACTCCTCCTGTTAGTGCAGCGGGTCTCCCTGCTCCTTTAACAAAGTGGCAGCCCTTTTGTGGATTGGTTCAGGTACTGTATATTAGACCTCGCTCCTTCCCGTTCTCCTAATTCGGCATGTATAGGCTGGTGAGTACTTTGTTCTGGTTTCCCACCCCCCCACTCCTCACCATCATGCCTATAGACTCAGTTAAAGGGCTGATTCTTGTGTCCTTGAACGTCAAGGGGCTTAACTACCCCATTAAACACACCAAGGTTTTGCAGCATTTACACTCCCTAATCACAGACATAGCCTTTCTACAAGAAACACACCTCCTTAACAGATCTGTTCCTCGGCTGAAGAAGATGAGGGTGGGGGAAGTTCGTGCCAGTTCCACCTCCACTAAGGTTAAAGGAGTGGGCATACTTATTCATTGCTCTAGCTTGTGGGGAGTTGAGGACTGGTGGCCCAACTCGCAAGGGCATTGGGTTATCATTAAACTCTCCTGTCCGCATGGGAAACTGATCGTGGGTAATCTGTATGCGCCCAACACAGACCAAGCTGACTTCTTCCCTACCTTTAGTCAAGCCCTCTCCTCCCTAGTGCAAACCCATGCTCATATCCCCATCCTAGTTGGTGAAGACTTTAACTTGGTGCATGACATATTTTTGGATAAGTCCAAGCCCACCCCCCAAGCACACCCTCGAGCCCATGCCACCCTGCACAATATGCATGAAGAGTGGGGATTAGTGGACACTTGGAGGTGTGAATTCCCTTCTGGCAGGGACTATTCCTATTATTCCTCTTCTCATGGGGTACACAGTCATATTGAATTTTGGCTTGCCAACTCAGCAGCTTCAGGATGTATAACCAACAGCCATATTGGGATCATTATTATCTCTGACCATGCTCCTGTGTTGATGACCTACACCCCATTTGGTCTGCAGCCTGCTAGCACGAGATGGTAGTGTAGTGCCTTACTACTCAGGGATCCAGAGTTCAGGCAAGCAATGGCTGAGGCTGCCAAGGAATATTTTGCCTACAACTCAGCATGCAGAGCTGCTCTGGGTGTTGTGTGGGAGGCATTTAAGGTGGTCCTGTGGAGCTTTTGTGGCTAAGCAAAACAAAGACCACAAGAAAGCCCTGGAGTCCTTGCAGTCAGAACTTTCTGGGTTGGAGACTAAGTTCAAAGCTCGCCCCAGTACTCCTAGAGATAACTCCTTAACCAGTAGAATAGTTGGTCTCAAATACCAAATGAACTCCCTGCTCAGTCAGAAGGCAGAATGCTATTTTTGAGATCGAAACACAAGTATTGGGAGAGTGGGGAAAAAGGAGACAGGCTACAAGCATTTCAACTGCTGAAGCACCAGGCCTCCTCCAGAATCCAGGCCCTCTGTACAGCATTTGGTGTAGTAGTTACTGACCCATTGGATATCAATGAGACTATGCAGCAGTACTACCACACATCGTACCAATCCCACTCTTCTCTTTCTGATGCCCAACTATCTCAGACTCTGTGGCAATTTTGTAAGGGCTGTACTATACCTTCCTTATCTCTGTCCCAGGTGGTGCTCCTGGAAGTCACTATTACCTGTGATGAGGTCGACTGGGCTCTCTCCCAGATGGCCAAGGGGGATGCCTCAGGACCAAATGGAATGACTGTCAGGCTATACCAGGTAATTAAGCAAGAGATTACCTTTCCTATATAAGCTGCCCTACAAGAATCCCATTCTGTTGGTTCCCTTCTTCCCACTATGAGAGAGGCTCTGATCACCCTACTTCCAAATAAAGTCTACTGACCCCCTTAACTGCACCAACTTTTGTCCCATCTCCCTCCTATAAGTTGATACCAAGATTCTGGCTAATATTCTGGCCACCAGGGTGCTGGAGGTGTTGCCCTCTTTGATCCACCTAGCCCAAGTAGGTTTTATGCAAGGGAAATCAGGTCAGATAATACCAGGCTATTCCTTAATCTGAAATGGATAGAAAGCCACTTGAAGATCCCTATGACTACACTGGCTGTTGACTTTACTAGAGCCTTTGATTCGGTCGAATGGAACTACTTGCATGAGATACTTGGGCTGTATGACTTTGGCCCTTGTTTTCGCCAGTGGATAACTATCCTTTACAGCTCCCCCATGGCCAGAGTTTTAATTAATATGAATATTTACCCTCCCTTTTCCATATTCAGGGGTACCCGTCAGGGCTGCCCCCTGTCTCACCTGCTTTTTTTGTTAGCACTAGATCCGTTAATTTGGTCACTCTCTGCTGTGGTTGGTATTACTGGGGTTTCAGCAGGAGGTAGATCACATGTGGTGGCAGCTTACGCTGATGACCTTCTCCTTACTTTGTCTCATCCTTAATAATCCCTCCCATTGCCTATCTCTACCCTGCTTCACTTTGCCAAAATCACTGGGTTGCAGGTCAATCAACGTAAGACCATCCTGGTCCCCCTCAACTCACTTTGTACCAAAGATTGTCTCCATGGCAGTGAGTTGAGTTGGGCGGATCAGGATTTTACCTATCTGGGGGAAGGGGGAAGGGGAACATTGTTTAACCAGGAGTAGCACACTAAGCCAAAACTTGTTTCCCGATGCGACCTGGGAGCACAAGGAAGTTAAATGACTCACTCAGGATCACACAGTATGCACCTAGGCAGCTGTGGGGACAGTATGCACCTAGGCAGCTGTGGATTCAAACCCAGGCTCCAGATCTGGGGGCTTATATACCCAATACTTCAGCAGATATTGAATCCTCCAACTTCTCCCCGCTATTAAGACAACTCTTGGTGGAGGTAGAACACTGGAGGAAGCTGCATTTATCTCTCCCAGGGAAAGCAGCATCTATTAGAATGCTCCTCCTTCCCAGAGTGACCTATTTGTTTAATTGTTTCCTGATCTGTCTCTCTCCTAAGTTGTTTGCCTCTCTTGAAAAGCTCACTACCTCCTTTCTGTGGGAAGATAGAGCGCATAGATGGGGAAGTATAAGCTTCGAGCCCATTGGTCTAAGGGGGAGGTTTAGGGGTTCCCTGGTTTCAGGGGTACCACTTGGCTGGTATCTTGGTGCAGGCCACTATGTGGTTTGTCCCTATGGTTGCTCCTCCTTCTGCTTGGGTTGAACTTGAAGCCAGCCTGGCTTGACCCTTTTCACTTAGGTCCTTGTTGGGGGGGGGTGGGTTCCCCCAATGAATGACCTTTCCCCCACCATATGTGAAACCAGGCATGCCTGATGATCTGTTATGTCCCTATCAGGAACCCCCAAGGAGGCATGGTCCCCCCCACAAGATATGCTAACCTGTGGTGCAATCAATTGCTCACGGTTGGGGTGAACCTCTAAACTGGCCAACTTGGGAAGCAAAGGGAATTTGACATGTGCAGGACCTTCTCATAGGGGATTCGGATACCCTGTTTTCTTTTGACCAAGTGAGAAGGAAATTTGATCTCCCCTTTAGCAATTTCTGTAGATATCTCCAGTTACGTAGTTCTATTAGATTAGAAGCATGCAAGCTCAGTACAAAGTGGATTATAAATGGCTCTGGTTGTCGACTATGCACAAGTCAGCATCATCTCGGGGTCTGATAGGTTGGTTTTATAGTACCTGAAAGGACTCATGTCCCAACCCCTCTAATCAATGCAGGCTTAAATGGGGTGCTGATATTGGGAGGAACATACCTGAATCCTCCTGGTCTTGCTACCTCCAGGATGCACATATCGTTTACAAAGATTCCAAAAGCTGCTTTCTGCAGCTTAAGATTCTTTTGTGCTGGAATAGGACCCCAGCTGTTCTTTGCGTGGTAGGGGCTTTACACCATTCAGAGTGCTGGATGTGCTAGCAATCTGATGCTCACTTGCTGCATATCTTGTGGTCCTGTCCTCAGGTCAGGCCTTTCTGGGTCACCATTGCTACCGAATGCTCCAGGGTACTGGGCACCTGGATTACTTTGCAAGATCCCTGTCTCCTCCTTGAGGATACTTCCCAATTATACTCACTTACTAAGGCTCAAAGAGAGTGGGTTATGCTGGCAATGATGGAGGCTAAAAGGTAGCTCTTGATCCATTGGAGACAGTCGGGTCTTCCGACCCTTAGCACTTGACATGCGGCAGTAGCTCACCTTGTCCTTCTGGAGTGGATATCTTACTCCCACTCTGGACCTTTTTTTAGTAAATGGGAAGCCTATTTACAATCTCCCCTCTGTAAAACCCCCACACCACCGGGCAACCCCCCATGAAGTTAGTTTTAAAAGCACTGGTATGTACCATTAACTGCCTAGGACTGCTGCTAGAAGGAAGGATACTCTACCTGAAAGAAGTAACTTTAATTTGTTTTTGGCTGCTGAATACTGTTGTGATATAGTGATATTATGTCTAATTGTCAGGAGTGAGTCTAGCAGTTGTGTATTGGTCACTTGTCACCACTTATGGTGTGATAATTTTGTGCAACTTGTACAATGTCTTGTCAAAACTTGAAAATCTCAATAAAATCTTATATGATAAAAAGATTCCTTTGTGCCTATACCATGCATGCTTGAAGCCAACCATTGTTTTCACCCACATCACTTCTGCTGGCAGACTGTTATAGGTGTTCACCACTCTTTAAGTGAAGTAGTATTTCCCCACATCCTTACTAAATTCCACCCCCTTTCCGGCTTTGTTGTATGCCCTCTTATTCTTGTGCACCTACTTTTCTAAGAATTACTCACTTTCTGTACCTTACTGATCCCCGTGAGATACTTGCAGGTCTGCATCATATTCCCCATCTCCTTCCTCTCTTCCAGGGTACACATAGGGAGATCCCCTCAGTCTCTCCTCATCGGGTTTACATTTAGCCCCTGCACCATTTCAGTTGTCAATATTTGGACAGCCTGTGCCTTTTATATGTCCTTCCTGAGATGGGGTCTACAGAACCTAATACAGAACTTCCGCTTGGATCTCACCAATAGGGCCATTGGGATCCATGTCATAACAGTGACTGCCAAAAGGCGATCGCAGTTATGGCAAATTCAGAGTGCCGAAAATCAATTTCAGTGCTCTGACTCCCCAGCACACAGCAAAACAGTGCTGGGGACTTGTATTTTTAATGTCCCCCCCCCCACACCCCCTTACTTAAGGATTCTCAACTCCAGGGGAGGTGCTTGTCAGGGGGTTGCAAAATGCTAAAAAAAATTTGGTCTGGGTGCAACAAAAATGTACCTGCGCCCAGACCTGAACCCAGCACCATGCCCACCAAAGCCGTGAACCTACCCACCATGCCATGGGGCCAGCTCAGCAGTTGACTGTGGCAGCACCTCTCAAAACCCCTCCCACCCCTCACTGAGCATGTTTGTTCCCACCCCCATCTGTGCACATATTTGTAGTGGCACCCTGTTGCTACAGTCTCCAACCCACCTCATCTGGTCGCTGCACCTCCTCGGTAGCCCCCATGACATATGCCACGACTGAGCTGCTGTTTTGCGGTTCACTCAGTCACAGTCAGGGATGTCGTGGGCTACCAAGCCATTGTTAAACTTGATGGCACCCCAAGCGAACAAACCTGTGACACCCCCCAGTTGTGATATAGATGGGGGGGCTATAAAGGGATTGCAAATGTAAACTGTAGGCAGGGAGCCTGGGGATAACCTAGGCCCACAGAAAATATTTTAAATTTGGTGCATTCTGTTGCATTTTGGTGCATTTTGGGGGTCATTTGAACCAGAATTTTGTACTTTGTTACCCCCTTCCCATGCCCAGTAAGTTGCACCTAGCCTGTCCCTGGAGTCCCACAAATCCAGTATGTTGACCGACCTACCCTCCCCATAGACTAGCCAAGTGCTGCAGAGCATGGCCCCCAATCCTCCCCAAGCACAATTTAATTTGCCTAGTCAAATTCCATTCATGGTTAGCATGAGCAGGAGCACCCGACCCAACCCTGGCCTACTTACCTATTGTTTAAATAAGCTGGTTGAATGTGTAAGTTGTACAGGCAAACGCAATTAGATGGGAACTGTAATCTCACTGTGAAAGGGCATGGGGTCATAATATCGCACAACATTATGCAACATGGCAAAATCGCGCTGCCAATACAGAATGATTTCTGCTATGCGCCATATCTCTATTTTCTGTTACAGCAGTATACGCAGCATTGCACCATTCACTCACTGGTACAGTGCTGTACCGGGTTAGCCATAATATCGTACGCTATGGAGCGTACAACATCATGACCCGGTACACCGTGAAAGTGCACAGCTGCTTTAAATAAGAATGCAGTATAGCCTAGTGTTACAAGCACAAAGCCATGCACCTGTTTTTAATTTTTTTATTTTATAATTTAACAGGGTAAGAACCCAGGTTACCATCCTACCACTGTCACTTACTGTGTGACTTTAAGCAAGTCACTAACCTGACTGGTACAACTGGTACAACAACCCACAGGAGACAGGGCTATCCTAGATCTAGTACTGACTAACAGGGCAGGGATCACAGGTCTCCAGGTAGAAGGTCACCTGGGGGCCAGTGACCATCACATGGTATGGTTCAATTTGGCCACTACAACTAAATCATCCCATTCCAAGGCAAAAATATGGGACTTTGATTAGATGGCCAACAGAGTTAAGCTAGCCCTGGCAAAAAGAAACACAGGTGGGGGGGGGGGGCAGGCAAAGTTGGCAAGCATTAAGGATGCAATACATGAAACAACATTCCATTGTGTTACACAGAAAAGAAAGTGCAAAAGAAGAAGGAAACCACTTTAGTTCTCAAATACAGCAGCAGAAAAGGTCAGAGCCAAAAGGATGGCCTTCAGGAAATATAAGGGAACACGGCAGGATGAAGATAGAGAGACATACCAAACTGCCCGAAGCGAAGCAGGGAACGGAGTAAGGCAGGCAAAGTCCCAAACTGAGGAAACACTAGCACAAATAGTAAAAGAAAGTGACAAGACTTTCTATAGATACATTAGTGAAAGGAGAAAGTCCAGAGGGGGTATTGCTAAGCTCAAAGGAGAAAAGGGGGCATGTGAGGAGGACCCTGTAAAAGTATCTATCCTAAATAGATACTTTTGCTCAGTATTTACTGAAGAGAAGGTAGGGCAGGGCCCACAGCTCAGCACCATGGACACAGGGGGAAGGGAGGGGAGCACTACTCCCTTCACAAAAGAAAGGGTCCTACAAGAGCTTGCTAAGCTCAGGGTGGACAAGGCAATGGGACCTGATGGCATACATCCCAGGGTACTAAAGGAGCTAAGGGTGGAACTAGCATAGCCATTAGCAGAACTGTTTAATGAGTCTCTGAGCACAGGAAAGGTCCCAGAAGACTGGAGAAGGGCTCATGTGATCCCGCTCCACATGAGTGGTAGCAGGGAGGAAGCAGGGAACTACAGACCAGTCAGTCTTACCTCAGTAGTGGACAAGATTATGGAGGCACTCCTTAAGGAAAGGATAGTGGAACACCTGGAATCCATAGCAGCACAGGATCCAAGACAGCATGGGTTTACAAAAGGAAGGTCCTGTCAAACTAATCTCATTGATTTCTTTGACTGGGTAACCAGAGTGGTGGCCCAAGGGGGAGCAGTTGATGTCGACTACCTTGACTTCAGCAAAGCTTTCAACACTGTTCCACATAGAAGATTGATAAATAAGCTGGGTAGGCTCGGGGTGGGTCAGAAGCTGGTCAAGTGGGTGGCAAACTGGTTGACGGGCAGAAAACAGAGAGTGGTGGTAAACGGTATGCAGTCAGAAGAGATGCAAGTCACAAGTGAGGTACCTCAGGGATCAGACCTGGGGCAAGTCCTCTTCAATATCTTCATCAGTGACATTGCAGATGGACTAGAGGGTAAGGCTTGTCTGTTTGCAGATGACACCAAGATCTGCAACAGAGTAGATGATCCAGATGGGGTGGGCAGAATGAGAAGAGATCTGAATAAACTAGCAAAATGGTCGGAAAAGTGGCAACTGGGATTTAATGCAAAGAAGTGCAAGATCATGCACATAGGGAAGAGAAACCCTGAAGCCACCTATATGCTGGGAGGGGAGTTGCTGGCAGTCACAAAGGAAGAAAGAAACTTGGGCATCATCATCAGCGATGACATGAAATCATCCAAGCAGACCTCTAAAGCAGTAGGTAAGACTAGGGGGATGTTAAGGTGTATTAGTAGGGGTATCACAAGTCGTAACAGGGAGGTAATAATCCCTCTTTACAAGACACTGGTTAGGCCCCATCTGGAGTACTGAGTGCAGTACTGGAGGCCACACCTTCACAAGGATATTAACCAAATTAAGGCAGTCCAGAGAAGGGCAACCAAAATGGTTCAGGGACTGCATCAGAAGACATATGAGAACAGATTAATGGAGCTCAATATGTATACCTTAGAGCAAAGGAGGGAGAGAGGTGATATGATCAAAACATTCAAACACCTTAAGGGCATTAACAAGGTGAAAGAGTATAACATGTTTCAATATAAGACAAATAGCAGGACAAGAGGACACAGCATGAGATTAGAGGGAGGCCGATTAAGGGGTAATGTGAGGAAGTTCTTTTAAACTGAAAGGGTGGTGGATGCATGGAACGGCCTACCTCAGGAAGTGGTGGCTATGAATACAGTGCAGGGCTTGAAACAGGCATGGGATAGGCATAAGGGAGCAATACAGATAAGTATGAATAGATAGGCCACTAACAGCAAAGGACGATGGCACATTTATAAGGTAGAAAAAGAAATGGACAGACTGGATGGGCCTTGTGGGCCTTATCTGCCATCAACTTCTATGTTTCTATGATTAATCTTCTCTCTATTTTGATTCACTCTCCATCACACGCTTTCCTTAACCTCAACTGCTCATGACTTGTAAAGTCTTTTTGGGATACAGAGAATGAAAGGTATTGGATACAACTAAATTCCAGTTCTTCTTTCCAAGAAGTATCAGTCCTAGTGTGTATTATTTTTTCTGTATTTAAAGTTACTTCCTCATTGTGCACAGAGTGCTACTCAGCAACCTGTTAAGTGCCCTTTCTTGGCACACTCCTGGGTTATCAAGATGTTAAGTGCTAGGTACCATGCAAACATATGTATATATGGTAAATAGCAACTATGAAACTCGAATGCAAAACTAACTTCCATGCCTCCTCTACTGCGACCAGGTGTGAATCCAAATGTAATAGGGCAGAAAATGAAGAGGAGCTTCAAAATGATAAACCTTCATAATCTCTACTAACAACATGTTCTGTGATGTGAACAATGAAGCCTCACAATGAACAGTCTGTGCTCCAGTAAAACATGATGAACCCACACTTTAGCTATTCAAAGTTAAATTATTATTGCAGAACTGCAGTTAGGCAACTGTAGAGCAGGACTTCAGAATACCAGGACAATGATGGCATAGTAGGTAGCAGCAGTTGGGATCCCTTTTTAAATTTTGCAGGAGGGTTCTTCGTTTTACTTTTTGTTAACAAAAAAAAAAATCTAGCCAGAGCCGATATGGCTGCAGCGAGCTTGTAGGAGTGCACTGCCACGAGGGAATGACTGCTGCCGAATGTGTCTGAATGCCACACGCAATATGGAGGCCAGCACCAATAGAGTTGTGAAATGCTACCAAGTGAGGTAAGTTACACATGTGCGTAGAAATCAATCAATGCCAAGGTGTAACCTGGCCATGTGTTGGAGGTGCACCAAATTTTCAACATGGCTTTTTTGGACCCCTCCTCATGAACAGTGCCAGTGTCATTTTATTCTATTGTCCCGAAAGATGATTGCGTAGACCAAACTCGCTATTCTGCACCACAGGTGCGAAAACACATTTCGGGTTGGTTGTGGAAAATGACAGCTGTACTGTTGTGAAGGAGGTGTACAGAAATGGCAATGTTAAAAATGTGAAGTGAAAATATTAAAAATTTGCAATGTTAGGAGCATGCATAGAAAGTGCGCAACACATGGTCATAACACAGTCATTTTTCAGAATTTTTTTCACCACATGTTCAACATGACCTTTTTTGGACCCCTCCTCATGAACAGTGTCAGTGTCATTTTGTTAAATTGTCTTGAAAGGTGATTGCGCAGAGCAAATGTGGTGTTCTGCGTCACAGGTCTGAAAACATGGTTTGAGCAGGTTGTGGAAAATGACAGCTGTACTGGTTTGAAGTAAGTGTGCAAAAATGGCAGTGGTACAAATGTGGAGTAAAAATATTAAAAAGAGGCGGCGTTAGGAGCGTGCATAGAAACTGCACAATGCATGCTCATAATGCAGTCATTTGTTGGAATTCTGTCACCAGATTTGCAAGATGGGCTTTTTGGGACCCCACTTCATGAACAGTGGCAGTGCCATTTCATAAATCGGTGTCGAAAAGTGATTCCACGCAGTGACCGTGAAATCACCTTTCGGGACCGAGTAACAAAATTACAGAGACAGTGACAGTTTTCATGAGGTGGGTTCTCAAGAACCCCATGTTGAAAATTTAGGCCAAAAATTTGAAAACATGGCTGAGATATCGGCATAAATTAAAAATCCCATTGAATGGCTGTATAGTACGCTTACCTTTAATTCTTCAGTTTGCAGTTGGGCTTTGAAGAGTGTAGACATGTCCTGGTCCAGAAAAGATGACAATGCCACCCTCCGGAGGTAAGTATGGGGTAAGGGCTGTGTGTGTGGAGCTGGGTGCTTAGTGGCAGGGTGGGGAGGGAACTGCAGTGATGATGAGGGACCGTTTTCCCTTTTACAGGAATCAAACAAAACGCAACAAGGGGCCGTTTTCTATATTACAGGAGAAAGAAAAAACACATTTTGGAACACTGGGGTGGGCTCCCAGTTTGCCACAGGAATGGGGAAGGGGTTGCACAGCATGACGACATGGGGATTGGGCGCCTTGATGTTGGACACAGGGGTAGGAAAAAGGAACGCTGCGAGAGACTGTTTTCTAATTTTCAGACATGAAAGAAAATGAACACATTTCGGCACACTGGGGTGGGCTCCCATTGTGCCACATGAATGGGGATGGGGGTAAACTAACACATTTCGGCACACTGGGGTGGGGTCCCAGTGGGCCACATGAATGGGGAAGGGGTGCACAGGATGCCAACATGGGAACTGGGCACCCCGATGTCGGGCATAACGTGGCCCCCTCCCATTGCCCTGACACATACTGAATTGGGGGATGTAGTACAGAAAATGGCATAGTGCCATTCCCAACATGGCGGCACCAACAGAACTGCACATGTGCATGATACATATGCATGTGCAGTTCACGCATCGGAATGCGGAAGTAACAGCTGAAATAGTGTGCCAGTGATTCCGTATCCCAACTGTGGTGGCTGAGGGATTTAATCTCTGTTGGGCTTTAGGAAGGCTACTTCTAAAAGTCCAATGGAAGCTGTTGTGAAATCGGCCTTTTGTAGCCGATGGAACAGCAGCGTGAGCAGCCGTGGCAGAGCTCTACCGACCAGTGTGCAGTTTCGGAAGGATCATTCCAAAACTCCACTGGAAGCATTCCAAGGCCTGTTCCAGTAGCTCATTTTTGTGAGCTGTCACAAAATGGCTGCAGGCTCCACCTGCACAGCCACAAAAAGTACTGTATAGTGCAATGTGGGACTTAGAATGCTGCTAACTACAGCTTGCCCTGCCCTTGGCCAAACAGCAGAGAACTAGAATTCAAACTGGTCTGTGTGGGGGGAGAGTATTGCATCAAGTTATATACAGTATGGATTCAGAAAGTTTCTCTTTTGCCATAGAGGATGGGGCCTAAAAAGCCACCTAGAACTTGTGATATAAACCATGTTTGCTGACTTCAGGGCATGTATTCTACTAGTGCTGGTGCCCAAGTGCAGTTGTTCCAGCTGACACACAGGTGGGATTTGCTAAAAAAGGCCCTGAATGACTTTGTGCATTTACAAACAAATAAAAATAAAATCTGTTCATTCCAAGTAAAGGAGGCAACAAGGTCTACTGGCTAGAGCACAGCCTCGGTATACAAGAGACCAACATTCAAATCCCACCAGAGCCACTTACTCACTGTGTGACATCAAATTACTTAACCTCTCAGTTCTCCAGTACACCCAGCTGTAAAAATGTGTAAAACCAGGATCCCACTGTATAACCCATATGTATATGCATTATACTTGGTAACTAGGATGTTAAAAAAATACAGACTTTAAAAACTCATAATAATATGAAGCAGGGAAATGTGCATTATCATAACGTGCAGTCAAGCATTAGTCCACAAATTATAGCAATAGGTAAGAATGATGAGGCATGTCACTGTCTAGTCAGAGACGAATACACTGCAAATAAAGGAGTAAACAAATAATGCTTTCCTTGTCAGGCATAACAGAAAAACAACATTCCTTTTCAAAATCAAGTATGTTCCTTTTGGGCTTCAGGGCTGAAATGAATACCTTTTCTGCATTTTGTCAAGCTAAACTGTAGGAGGTACAGTAAGTAGTCTCTCATACTGGCTGTACAATATACCTGATCTAAAACTGTATTTCCTTACTCATTATCAAAAAAAGATCACAAAGACAGTGCTAGTAGATGGCTAATTAAAATGCTAACTAAAATTACAAGCTCTCAGACCACTCCTTCTCTAGAAGGCTGCTGTTGCATTCTCAAACATAAACTTACATTGAAGGGACTCACTTATCTCTGGTCCCACCTCCTGGCATTGCGGGGCTCCTGAGGGCTCCTCCTGGGTTGCCTGAGCACCCGGTAGTGGTCCAAACCTGACCCACAGTATGGCAGAAGAGGGGTTCAGATTGCGACCAGTTCAGTTTCTATCCCTGTCCAAACCACGTATCTCATGAGTCACTGTCAGCCCTGTGCTCCTAAAAGTTGTCCCTGCACTCATCCTGAAGCTGAGCTGTTGCAGCCTAATCATCGTCTCCGGTGGGTGGCTGCAGCTCTGTCTTTATTGGGATACTCCTAACTCTGCCAATCTTATTGTTAAATAACCATGCCAAGAGATGACATGCCTTGCTTTGAGTGCATATGTGTGACATCATGCAAATAAGAGGAATCTGTCATACTCCCTCAATTTCACTTTCCACTGCAGAGGCTATCACTTAGCTTGGGCTGCTTGTTTGGGGGTGGTGTGTGTGTGTGTGCGTTTGTGTGTGTGTATGTAAACACCAGTCCTGCTCACCAATGATCAATGCAGTGGTAGCACTTCTCTCCTTCTACTGCTGATTCCCCTCCCTATGCACCCCAGCATCCCACTGATGCTGCCTACTGCCTTGTCACACTGCCCTGCCACCTCGAGGTCATCAGATATGATAATCTCAAGATCCCTTTCCTGTTCAGTGATTAACACCTCCTCCTCCATTGTATACACTACCCATGGGTTTCTGTGCCCTAGATGCATGAGTTTGCACTGTTTTGCATGGAAACCCAGCTGCCATACCCTCAACCACTCCTCATTTTTTCCCAGGTCACTAATCTTTCTCTTCACTCCTGATGCTAGAAAAATATAAGAATAAGGGTCACTAAGGCATCCAATCAAGTGCAGCACAATGAAGAGGCAGTATGCAAGAGGAGCCATTTGAATGATCCATAAAGGATGCTGGGAGAGGAGCAATGTCCAATTTGTTTGGTTTCTGTGCACCTCTCCAAACCACATCCATATACTCTAAAGCCTCAAACCCAATGCAAGGCATCATGGGTATGCAAAACCTCATGCAGGGAGGGCTGACCAGATTTTACAAGAACAGACATCACTTTCTAGGCAGACATCTGAACCAATATGGCTTAAAAATGACCAGCTACAAACCCAACTTTTGTCCTGTTGTGAGTTTGTAATCTTTGTCTTGGCCAAGCTCCAGATCACTCACCAGAAGAAATCAGGCATTTATTACACTTTAAAGCATCTTGACAAAGAAGCAGTTTGCGAGAAGAGCAGTGAGCAGAATGCATGAATAGATGCTAGGAGAGAAGAAATCCAATTTTTTAGCTTCTGTTTATTGCTACAATCACACATATGCACTCTGAAGCCTGAAACACAGTGCAAAGCATTTTGGGCATAAACATTCTTGCAAGAGGCGATCTGACAAGGACCCGCTAGAACAAAAATTCCTTTCTAGACAGGCTCTTGCACCTGAACCAGTATAGGCTGAAAACTACAAATTACAGACACTACAGCCACACATTTTAGCCTGCTGGAACACCTCAGTGCAGTGCAGTTGCTGTCTACGCCATGTACTAGATCAGCCCCAGTAGAAGTCAGGCATTTATTACACTCAGTGGTAGCATAATGAACAGGCAGTGTGCAACAAGTTCAGGGTATAAGATCCATAAATGGCTGATAGGAGAATAGAAATATTCAATTGGTTTGGTGTCTAAGCATCTTATCAAACCACATGCATGCGTTGTAAACCCTCAAACACAGCACAAGGCACCACTGGTATTTGAATTTTTGTGCTACGGCAAGGGTCACTCTTTTGGATCAGCCACACTCCAGCTCCTGCCAACACACATAGCTGGCCTCCGATATCCTTTTTTAGGTAACCCACAGTTAGAGGCATTTGATTTATCACAGCATGGTGGCCCCTGCTGCCACCAGGAATAAAGCAAGCTGTTTACCTTGATGGTGATTTGGGGGGTTAGAGCACTGAGAGCATATGGCCATGGGTGTGGGAGGGGGGCTGGTAACCATCATCTGGTGAGTCCAGCTGACTGATTTCCTTTCCTATCCTGATGTTCCTACTAAGATCCCATGATCTGGTATTTCTAACACGGCTCAACAATGAGATCCACATGACACCATGTAGTAATCCATACCATTAATGGCTGTGTTTCCTGCAACTTTAGGAGGTACTGATGCAATGAACACTCCCACACTTCCCCCTTGGAGTTTGACCATGAAATTCCTGCGCAACAAAATATGCTTCATAGACCTGTGGAGTGGGGGGGTGGGGCATTAACTTCAAACCTGGGTTTTCTATATGGTAGTACAACACCCCAGGTTTTAGAGAGACACAGTATTATTTTACTGTGGTGGTGGCTGCATTTGTTATCGTAAATAAACTAAACAATTTTTTATGACTAAATTTTTGTTTGCACTACTTAGTTTGTTCATAGTGTAGCCCCCTTGTTCCCCGGGGTTTCTAGAATCCCACTTAGAATCAGTGGCAGGTAGGGAGAGACAGCTAGTGAAATGCCAGTTAAATGGATTTCACAATGTCCCACTCTGTTTTTCAGTCTCAGTTGAGCTGGAGTGATGATGTCACTTTAGAAATGTTACATCAACATGAGCCACAATGGAATGCTAGCTGGGGAGTTAGCTGTAGAATGTTGAGTTAGAGTTCAGTAATCTGTAGAGTGGGGAGTGAGGAGGGGGCTGCTGCCTGGGCAGTTCCTCAGTTTTAGCTGTGACAGAGAGCTACCTCAGTAGTTTGCGTAGTTTGTGAGTAGAGGGGGACAAAACCTTTTACAGGTACATAAGTGAAAAAAGAAAGGCAAAGGGGGGGGATAGTGAGACTGAAGAGGGAGGATGGGAGCCGCGTGGAGGATGACAACAGTAAAGCTGACATATTGAACAGGTATTTCTGTTCAGTCTTTACTGAGGAAGAGGAGGGTAATGGGTCTGAAGGGAGTACAAGGGGTGAGAATGGTGCAGAAATGGACACAAGCTGCTTTACACAAGAAAGGGTCCTGAAGGAACTGGAAGTAATAAGAGTTGATAAAGCAATGGGGCCAGATGAAGTGCACCCCAGGGTCCTTAAAGAACTAAGAGAGGTGGTGGCTGAACCTCTGGCTATCCTGTTTACTTGATCACTGGAAACAGGGGAGGTACCCAAAGACTGGAGGACAGCAGATGTAGTCCCCTAATACAAAAGTGGGAACAAAGAGGAAGCGGGGAACTACAGACCAGTCAGCCTCACCTCAGTAGTGGGGAAGATCATGGAAGCACTACTGAAGGAGAGATTGGTGGATCTTCTGGTTGTCAGTGGACTATAGGACCCAAGGCAGCATAGTTTCACCGGGGGGGGTCATGTCAGACCAGCCTCGTTTAATTTTTTGACTGGGTGACTAGGGAGGTGGATCAGGGGAAGGCAGTGGACATGGCCTATCTGGACTTCAGCAAGGCCTTTGACACTGTGCCACATAGAAGACTATTACACAAACTGGGGAATATGGGTGTGGACAGGACAGTAGTGTAATGGGTAGGTAACTGGCTGGGTGGCAGGACACAGAGGGTGGTGGTAAATGGCTGTCACTCCACAGAGGGAAGAGGGACCAGTGGGGTACCACAGGGATCAGTGCTGGGACCGGTCCTATTCAACATCTTCATCAGTGACATTGCGCAGGACCTAGAAGGCAGAATTTCACTGTTTGCTGATGACACAAAGCTCTGTGAAAGAGTAGACACACCAGAGGGTGTAGACAGAATGAGAAGGGACCTGCAGAAACTTGAAGAATTGTCAGGGGTTTGGCAGTTGAAATTCAATGCAAAGAAGTGCAAGATAATGCATATGGGGCACAAAAACCCTGGCACAATATATCAGTTGGGGGGTGAGGATATAGCATGCACCAAGCAGGAAAGGGATCTTGGGGTTATCATCTCTGAAGACCTCATGTTAGGGAAACAGTGTGACAAGGCAGCAGGTAAAGCAAATAGGATGCTGGGATGCATAGGCAGGGGCATCACCAGCAACAAAAGGGAGGTCATAATTCCACTATACAAGACACTAGTGAGGCCCCACCTGGAGTACAGTGTACAGTTCTGGAGACCTTACCTACGTGAGGACATAGACAGGGTAGAGAAAGTTCAGAGGAGTGCAGCAAAGATTGTTTATGGATTGCATCACAAGTCCTATGAGGACAGGTTGAAGTAACTGAATATGTACTCCCTGGAGGAGAGGAGGGAGAGAGGGGATATGATAGAGACATACAAGTATCTTACAGGGAGGAACAGGATGCAGGAATACACTATTTTTAAGTGAAAAAGATGTTCCAGGACTAGAGGGCATGGGATGAAGTTGGAGGGAGGGCGATTCAGAGTAAACGTGAGGAAGAATTTCTTCACAGAACGGGTGGTGGACAAGTGGAACACCCTGCCAGAGGAAGTGGTGGGAGCTGAAACAATCAAGGAATTTAAGAATGCATGGGATAGACATAAAGGAATTCTGGAGGTCAGGGATAAGGGGCAACAGACTTCTAGAAAAACATAAACTGAGCTTACAAGCTCAAATGGGCAGACTGGGTGGGCCATAGGCCCTTATCTGCTGACACTGTCTATGTATCTATGTTCTTGCCCTAGAAGAAGAACATAGAAGACCAGAGAGTAAAGTGGTAGAGACCATTCCTAGAGGGTTTTCCAGTGCCCCTTCCCCAGAGGGACGGGGGGAATTCCAGGATTCAGGGGCAATCCTCTGGTCCAGCCTGGACTGTGTTGAAGCTGTCTGAGATTCATCTGCTCTGTGAGTACCCTATACTTTTGTGTGGAAAAAGCTCTGGGGAACCTGTATTTCTGTGGTGAGTTTTTCTCTGACAAAGGGACTCTGTCACCAAGACTGTTTCTGTTTAAAAGTGTCTGCCTGCTATGGGGTCTGTAGAGAGACTTGCCAAGTTCAGAACTTTTAGTTTGTCTTTGTTTAAAAGTGTCTGCCTACTATGGGGTCTGTAGAGAGACTTGGCAAGTACAGAACTTTTAGTTCGTGTCTGTTTAAAAGTGTCTGCTAAAGTGGGGGTCTAGTGAAGAGACATTGCCAATTACAGAACTTTTAATTTCATGACACCTCAGAGGTGTGTAAAGTAGTATGTTAAATGTGAAAGACATTTCAAGATAGCATCTACATATTTTCTGAGAAGGGTGTTATTAATCAGATGAATGTCTGAGTATAAATTTGGAAGCAAAAGGTGGGACACCCCCCCCCCCCATCTCGAGTAACCATGTTTACCTCTCCGGGTTCAGTTTGGGGACCTTTGTTTTCTCTCAGTGCATTTGGTCAGTGCCTGAAGAAAAAAGTTTACCCAGACGTGGGTTTGGATTTTCTGTGAGCCTGAGTGTGCTCTTTGGTGGTCGAGGGTGCCACCAGAAATTCCTCATGATATATGAGAAAGTCTCCTAGTACTGGCCGAGGGTGCCTAGTCAAGGGAAGTGTACCAGTTCTGGCCGTGTGTGCCAACTTCCATTCAGAACCAGAGAGTGTTCACTGTTTCCATTCAGAACCTGACGGTTCATTGTGAGTGTGCTCTGTACCTCAGTAATCTGCATTACCGATGGGAGTATCCCTGTGGGGGTCCATCTTCGCTTTGTATTATTCTCTGTGTATGTGAATAAAAGCCACACTCTAGAATACCAACCTGGTTTGGACAGTACTGTTATTGCTTCCACTGTGTCTGGATTTACTTGGGTGCCCCTGACTAGAAGTACAAACCTAGCATAATTCTGAGCAAACGTTTTCTTCCAGGGACCCAGGTTGAAGGGCATGATAAATGGTCCCCCCAGGTGCGAGCCAGGTAGTTGCCACACTTGATTTGCCTGTCTGAGGATGGCAGGCTATGAAGTAGAAGTATTTGGTAAACTGAACTGTTGTAGTGACAACCCCCATATCTCTCGTTGGTGCCATGTGTGAGAGGAGCAGCCCAGAGGGTAAGTTATAAAATGGAGGCACCACTGAGGATGTGTTTGGAATTTGGGAGAAAACAAGAGATGTTTGCTCAGGTTGTGGCTAGTGTTTTGTCTGTCTGACAGTTGGTAGACCAAAATCGGTAGCTTTGTGCATAAGGAATTTGCCAGAGAAGTGCCATCCGTATATGCCGCTGTGTGCCTGCTGTTCATGTGCTGCTGTGATTGTGCCAACATTTACCAAGGAGCTGTAAAGCCAGATTGTGTGTGCCCCTTGACCTGCATCAAAAAGAACGTTTGCCAGCTTTAATTTTTAAGTTGTGACAGAAAAAAAGTATTGCGCACTGTGGGAAACAAAAAGACAATTGTCCCCTGAAAGTTTAAAATGCTTGCTGTGTGAACGGGCAGAGTTGCTAGAGAAATTGCCATGAGAAATGGTTAAAATGGTGCTCCCACAATGGATTTACAGTTGAAAGGAAAAAAAGTTGTTTTGCAGTTTAAATTTTGCCTGCTCGACGATCGATGTGGAAGAGAAGAGCACGTGAAGAGAGAGAGAGAGAGGCTCATTTGCATGACGTCGAGTGAATGGTGAGTCTGCACTCAGTCCCACCCCCAAGACAGCATCAGAGTGCTGCCCAGTATTCGGGAGGAAGAGAACAAGTGGTGTGCGAGCTGGCTAGCCAGAAGGATTGTCACAGTGACTGCAAACATTCTAAAAGTTAAAACAACAGACTTTTCTGTACTAAATTGGGCTTAACCCATATTCCAATCGACTAGGGAGAAAGTGTGGTGCATGTAGGGAAAATTAGTGGGGTCGCCAGCTCGTTTCAACCCAGAAGCCTTCCAGGATCGTCTGTAGGCTGAGAATTTTCATTGAAAAGCCAGCTACTGATTCCGTGAGTACCATTCAGCAAAAGTGAGCTCAAACTGTGTGTGATTTTTCTAAAGACAGCTGGATCTGTGTGTAAACAGTGTGATTGTTTTTGCAAAGAAGGACTGCATAAAGTAATCAAACCCAAGCAAGAATTCTGAGCATTAGACTGTGAGTATGTATGATGGATTCAGTAACAGTGTAATATTCTGAATAAACAGAAAGACTGTGAGTTGTATGAGAGGCTGCAATAAACAGACAATCCTGTTCAAGAAATACTGTGGCTTTAGTGACTTTAAGCAAGTAAAACTTATTGATAGCTAATGGTACAGGCCTAAAAAATCATTTAGATGTGCTGAGGAAGCAAAGCAGTGCAGCCTATGCAGTTTGAGTAAAGTTTATCAGTATGCAGTGAATTGGATGTGCAGTGGCTTGAGTCAGATACAGATTGTTGATGCATCAGAAGTGCTGCCGCCGCCATTACAGGGTGGGGAAGTAAAGTAAACACAGCAACAGGGAGCCATTTTGTGAGACTGTTCCAAGTAGAGTGCACTCAGTGATAACAGTGAACTTTTGTGTATTTTTCTACAGTCATGGCTTCAGGACCATCCCGCTACCTGGGTCATGCTTGGACTATGATAGTTAAAGAGGTTACCAAGCTGAAAGAAATAGAGAAATGTTGCTACGGTGGAAGTTTGCCTCCTCATGTTGTGATTCCCGGATACCCTGTGAGAGTATGCATAATGTGCCTCCAGGCTGGAAGGGATGTTTTCATGACTCCTCACTGTTCAGGGTGCTTAGAGAAGCAAGGTCTGACTAGAGCACCTAAGATTTGTTTGGCTCCCACATGGACAAATCTTCAAGATCCTGCAAGTAGCAGCAGACAGCACTGGGTTGAACCTGTTCAGGGAAGCCCAGCAGAGTGTGGCACAAAGGAAGAGGGTGTAGATGTACTGCCAGAGCAGAGTCCTCTTGATGTCTCCACACCTGTGTCACAGATGGACAGTGCAGAGGGAGCGTCAGTGGATCCATGGAGATAGGGTCCTAGTCCTAGCCTTGTGGGAGAAGATAAGGTTTGAGAAACCCTAGATTGGGAGGTATCTACTTCTGCACCCAGTGAAGAGTGGACTGTCTCAGGAGTGAGGATGACTGCTCACTTCTGGGCCCAGATCCTAAGTGAGGAAGAGGAGGAGGAGGAGGAAGTTTTGTACATTTACGTTGAAGGTCCTAGTCAGCATCCTCAGGCCCTTGCCTCAGGGCAAGCAGAAGAAGAAGTTAGTAACTCCACAGTCCTGCCCCCAGAAGGAGGGGTCAACAACAAGTTCTACATGGCTTTGAGAATGCAACACTGGCAGAACCAGGGCTGGCCACCCCCAAGCCAGGCTGGGGGTCTCAGACTAACGAAGAGTAGTAAGGAGGAAAGACTGGCTCGTAGGAAGGCAAACAAGATCTTTGGAATGCCCTTTCCTACCTTTTCTCAGAGAGTCTGGGAGGAGATTGAGAAAAACAGGAGAGCCTGGCTAGTGGAAGAGGCAATAAAAAACCTGCATCCAGGTGCAACTTGATATGCCAGAGACAAAGTTGTCAGAGACAAACTCAAGTTTTGGAAGGTGGGCAGGACACTGTTCATAGACACTGTACATACTGTGGACAAACAGGGAAACAAGACTTTCCATAAAGTGATTTATGAGTGCCCAGATGGGGTAATAATTCTTGCACCTGACCCATTGTGGTACTACCCTCAATGTAACCAGCTTCCTGTGACTGTGTCCATGCCTACCAAGTGGAAAGTAGAGCAGTGGTAGCCAGTGCTGCCATCCAGCCATTACTGTACCCATGTTGTTCCGCCAGTCTGGTATTACAGGATCCAAAAGTGCGTTCAGATTCATCAGCCCTGCAGTGTGCCTTCAAGTTCCATTGCCTGGCCTTCCAGATGACATCAGCCAGAGATGATATCACCCCAGCTGTTTCCTGATTCATTGCCTGGGATTTTGGATGCCGACAGTTGAGCTGTTCCTTTCCTGTTCCAAGGTTCCATCTCCTAGATGACATCAGCTTGAGATGACATCAACCCAGCAGCTTCCAGACATCCACCCATCCTGTCGTTTCCAGAAGATTTCCACCCAACTGTATCTGAAAAATGCTGCCAGGGAAAGTCTTCAGCTGGAGAGACAGGCGCTGTTCCATTTTTCGTTCTTCAAGGGACTGGTAAGTCCAGACTTTTCTTACTGTATTGACATTGCAATACACATCCTACACCTGGCAGACTATAGACTGTTGAACTGTTCACAAAGACTCTCCCCTTTGGGACTACAGTACATCAAGAACTGTGCTTTACCAGGCTCTGGCCCAGGAGAGACTCTTTCATGGATCTTGCCTTCGGGCACCGTTTGTCATAAGGTGGGACATTTAGGGCCTTCCATCCCCAAAAGGTGTATTGTACATAATGTTGATATTTTCTACTGTTTTCTACTTTTCTACTTTTTCTAAAAAAATATTTTTGGGGATTCTCCAGTGTTTGATAGTAACGGTTATGGTCGTGTACTGTGTTTGCAGATTTGGGGTGTGTTTTTGTTTTTTCTCTTTCAGGTGGATCCTACTGAAGACAGAAGAGAAGACAAGAAGAGGACTTGAGGGACTCAGCGAAGTTCCTCAGTGCTTTAAAGTGTTATCTTTAAAGTACTGTGTAGTTGTTAACGTGTTAATCTTTTCCTTCCACAGGTGTAGTTGAGGGGGAGTGTGGGAGTGTAATGTTTGTATATAGTGTTAGATCTGGGGTTTGGTTTGCAGGTGTCCAGGGATGGAGGGAGGTTCCCCTGTTTTGGGTGGGTTTGTTTTTGATCAGATAGGTTTTTCTTAGAGAGCTAGGGGGATAGACAGGCTGTGGTCCTGACTGGTCGTAGGGGCCGCAGTACTGGTCTATTAGGGCTGTGCCCTGGATAGTTCTTCCAGGGTCACTGTTTTCTGTGGTAAGATTGCAGTGTAGAGGTTGACACATCAGCTAATGGCCTCTGGGCCCTTAGTGTTGCCTCGCTGTGCCTGACACATGGTAGGAGAGTGCCTGATAACCCCTCTCTGTAGGTGGTACAGAGAGAAGGATGGTCAGGTGCCGGGTAGGCAGTGACGGGGACAGTCATTTTCCTGGCCGAGGGTGGGTGTAACCCCCTTGTTCCCTGGGGTTACTAGGATCCCACTTAGAATCAGTGGCAGACAGGGAGATGCAGCTAGTGAAATGCGAGTTAAATGGATTTCACAGTGTCCCACTCTGTTTTTCAGTCTCAGCTGAGCTGGAGTGATGATGTCACTTTAGAATTGTTGCAGCAGCATTAACCACAATGGAATGCTAGCTGTGGCGTTAGCTGTAGAATGTTGAGTTAGAGTTCAGTAGACTACAGAGTGGAGAGTGAGGAGGAAGCTGCTGCCTGGGCAGCTCCTCAGTTTTAGCTCTGACAGAGAGCTACCTCAGTAGTTTGGGTAGTTTGTTCTCACCCTAGAAGAAGAACATAGAAGTCCAGAGAGTGAAGTGGTAGAGACCGTTCCTAGAAGGTTTTCCAGTGCCCCATCACTGGAGGGATGGGGGGGTTCCAGAATTCAGGGGCAATCCCCTGGTCCAGCCTGGACTATGTTGAAGCTGCCTGAGATCCATCTGCTCTGTGAATACCAGAGACTTTTGCATGGAAAAAGCCCTGGGGCACCTGCATTCCTGTGGTGACTTTTTCTCTGACAAAGGGACTCTGTCGCCAAGACTGTTTCTGTTTAAAAGTGTCTGCCTACTATGGGGTCTGGAGAGAGACTTGCCAAGTACAGAACTTTTATTCTGTCTTTGTTTAAAAGTGTCTGCCTACTATGGGTTCCGGAGAGAGACTTGCCAAGTACAGAACTTTTAGTTCGTGTCTGTTTAAAAGTGTCTGCTAAAGTGCAGGTCTAGTGAAGAGACATTGCCAATTACAGAACTTTTAGCTTTATGACACCTCAGAGGTGTATGAAGTAGCATGTTAAATGTGAAAGACATTTCAAGATAATGTAACCCGCCCTGCAAATGGGGGTTCCCAAAAGTCTTCCTGGAGCTTGCCTGAATGCTGCAAGTCTGGGCAGTGTTCGGTGACTGAGTTGTTTAAATGTGGTTCCAAGTGAGTGCTATTTGAGCCTCCACATACTGTCACTTTAAGAGCTGTCTGCTTGCAAACTTAATTAGTTTGTATGGGGGGACTGTGTATCTAACGCTGTAATCCCATCTGAACTGCTGCCAATATGCTCCATTTCTGTCGTCGCTACATGTGCAGAGGGAGCCTTGTTAAAAGATGTAACTGTTTGCCAGAAATCATTTAGAGTGACTGAGAAAATGTAGTTTGTCTAACCTGTCTTTAGCACGAACTGTTTCAGTGTAGCTCTTTCATTTTTGTCCTGAACTGCTGTGCTGGGCCAATTGGGCTAAGGGAGCCCTAAAATGGAGCCTGTGGATGACTCAGAACTTGGACTCTTAATTTTGAGCCACCCACAAGGGGACTGTATGGACAGTGACTCTGAGAAATGTAGTTTTGACCTTGGCGCCTTTTTCCACCAACAGAGGGAGTCTTTTTGTGAGTGACAGCTGAACCAGCCAACAGAATGGTATGGAGCTAAAGGAAATGCCGTGCTCTGTGACTGGAACGCTGAGATCAGTTGTGACAGTGAAGAGAGAAGGAGCTCTGTGCTTCTGCTGTGTATAGTTTCATGAGGGAAGCGCGTGTGAGGCCCTGAGGTTCGGCCTGCAGCCATTGCAAATGCCAGTTCAGACTTAATCTGATTGTGAGGAGAAAGAAGGAAGTCTGAAGAGTGGAAACCAGGCTCACCCTGTGGAAGACTGGAGAAATTGCTGAATCGCACTCGGTCTGTCAGGAACTGAAGCTGCTGTGTATGCTCCCGGGTATTTTGCAGTAATTGTGATCAGGATCGAGGAGCAGCCTGCCTGGTATAGTACTTTCCTTTTACATGTGAATGTGCGTAGTGCTTGTGGGGAATCACTATTTCCAATCCCCCGTGCTGTGTGCTGAAGCTGGAAGCAAACCCTAGCTTAGCTTGGACTAAATACGTTTGCTGTCAACTGCAGTGGGGTCCAGTCACAAGGACCTTGTCTCCATGTCCTGTCATTCTGGCAGTCCAGAAGATCATCTACCATCTGGTCCTCAGCTTGGGTATTGTGAGCACAAATCAGGGTATTCCCTGCAGTCTGTTTTTCAGTCACAAGTGTGTCATCTAATTCTTGTTGTTTCCCCTGCTTCAGGGACTGAACCATCGAGCTCCAGATTACAATTGGGTGTTGTGCATATATTTTCTTCTACAGGGCCTCATCCATCTGCACCTGCCGGCCAACCCCGGGTAACAGACCTGGCTAGCCCCGCCCCCCAACCTGGGTACTCAAAGTGTGAATTTTCAGACCCTGTATGTGTGCACAGTACTGTGATTTAATGCGACCAATTAACCTGATTTCCCCCTCCCTTGTAACTGCCCCTAAATAAATCAGATTTGTTGTTGTTGTACTATATACTGTCTGTGGTGTTGGTACTTATGGAAACAGTATTGTATTTCACTGTATATGTTGTTTAACCTTATTTTACAGGGGGTCTTCAGAGACGTGCTGCAGAATCAGTCTTGAGGGTAAGTGGTATCTCTATGAGTGAACAGTGTGTATACGTGGGGTATTGGGGCTGTAACTCCGGGGTACTGTGTGAGCCACTAGAGGGAATAAAAGGGTGTCTCAGTGTCCCAGAGGGCTGTGACCATGCTAGTCTAACCACTACAAACCCTGACCTCTGGGTGGAGGCACCCGCCATAGGACCTAGGCCCCTCAACCTGTCTGTAGTCAAATAGGCAGGGGTAGTAGCCCTTGGGATAGCACCACCTAGGGGTTACAATAGCATCTACATGTTTTTTGAGAAGGGTGTTATTTACCAGATGAATGGATGAATATAAATTTGGAAGCAAAAGGTGGAAGACCCCCCATCCGGTGTAACCATGTTTACCTCTCCGGGTTCAGTTTGGGCACCCTTGTTTTTTCTCTGTGCATTTGACAAGTGCCTGAAGAAAATGGTTTACCCAGACATGGATTTGGATTTTCTGTGAGCCTAAATGTGCTCTTTGGTGGTCAAGGATGCCACCAGAAAATCCTCATGATATATGGGAAAGTATCCTAGTACTGGCCAAGGGTGCCTAGTCAAGGGAAGTGTACCAGTTCTGGCCATGTGTACCAAATTCCATTCAGAACCAGAGAGTGTTCGCTATTTCCATTCAGAACCTGAGGGTTTGCTGTGTGTGTACTCTGTACCTCAATAATCTGCTAAAGATCCTATGGCACTTATCGAAAATAGTAGAGGAATTTTCCCAGTGTCCTGGCCAAATTTCCCTCATTCACTAAAAATACCACCAACAACTTAATCTGTTCAAGGTCAGTTGGCATTCATCTGTATCCCCGTCCACCGGGTCATTCCTGAAAATAGGCAGGATTTGTCTAGTGCACATACCCGGTCAACAAAAACTAAATAAAATAAATAAAATTTAAAATACACACCTAGCAAATGCAGGAAGATGGAATGGCCAGCAACGCTCAGCCACAGCAGGGCCCCAATCCACACACAAAGAAGAACTAAGGAAGCAGGAAATAAAGGACTGCAGCCAGGCTTGCCCAATGAGTGTGTAAATGGACAAGCTTTAGTGGTAGTGGGTTGGAAGCGCTGTAATGAATAGGCAGCAATACTCAGGCCACAGCACTACAATGATCCACACACAGAGTACAGTGAAATGCATAACCAAACAAGCAGTACACAATGGGCTACAACTGAAATCCTCCTGCCAAACACATAAATGGGCAAACCTCAACAGCAGCAGGCAGCACTGCTATAACTGACATGCCTCAGTGGGACTTAAAGGGGCACTCTTAGCTTTGCCTCTTCATTTTTATCACATCTGAGAAGTGTGCCTTTTGGCACACACCTATAAAATATGTTTTTGTACCTGTTTTGCTGATTTTTAGCAAAATTTAGTATTCACTTTGTCCAGGCTTAAATTACCCACCACTGGAAGCATCTCCAGGTTGAGAACACACGTCAGGCATGAGCAAAGTCCCAAGGTGCAAGTTTTTGTCATGCCAGTTGTAAAAAGATGTTACCCTAGTAAATTCTGCAATACTGAACAGTTTGTGGTGCCTGAGAACAATAACCGAGCACTGAGAGTACTGCAACTGACATTTTTTAACCTGGAGCCAACATTCTGCACATGCACAAGAGTGGCATGCTCTTGCACAACGCTCTGAATCTTATGCATGCCTCTCTTGCGCATGCGTAGGATTTCGGCTCCAGATTAAAAATGTAAAATGCGATACCCTCAGTTCTCGATTTTTGTTCTCAGGCACCAGAAATGGCTCAGTATTGCAGAATTTACGGGGGCAACGTCTTCTTACAATTGGGCATGTTAAAAAATTGCACCTCAGGACTGTGCTTATGCCTGACACACGTTCTCAACCTGGAGATGCTTCTGGTGGTGGGTGATTTCAGTTAAGACAGAGTGAATAATGAATTTTGCTAAAAATTAGCAAAACAGGTACACAAACGTATTTTTTATATATATTGGGGGATTTTACGGCACATATTTGATAGGTATGTGCCAAAAGATACACTGCGTAGATGTGATAATAAACAAAGGGGCAAAGCTGACAGTGCCCACTTAACAAGAAACATCTGACCTGAGGGGGCATTCGCAAAGTAAGAACAATGTGAGCAATCAAAAACAAAAAAGTATAGGCAACATAAAATTACAAAATACAAGGACAAACATTAAAGGGACACTGTCAATTCCCTTAGGCCCCAAAGTGTCTCTAGTTTAAAAAACTCATGTTATGATTTGTTATATTCTGTAGAGACTGCTACAGATGGTAGTTTGATTCAGATTCCTTTTTTCCTTTTAAAAGTGAAAAACAGTCTGTCCACCATATTAGTGTTACTGCACAAAAATGTGTTTGTTTACAGTTCTTGATCAACTCCCACTGCATCTTTCCTGGACTTGGGAACATTCCCAACACAGTCTAGCCGCTCATGCCGCAGTGCGAATAGAGAAGACTGTTGCATCAAGCACAGCTCCACTGTTTGGGGTGTTCCTAATGTTCAGGAAGTATGCAGTAAGAGTAGATAGAAAAAGATTTTAAACAAAACACGTTGGATATATTAACAGCACTAGCATGCATTTCACTTCCACTAACAAAGGAAGCAGATAAAATAACCATGAGCTTTGGAGAAGTTAACCAATCAGAAAATATGGGTTGTCAATTAGAAATAATATGATGCAAAAGGGTTGACATTGTTCCATTTAGCAAATAGTTAAGGAGGGAAACTCGACAGTGCTTTCTGCAGTATAACCACAGCAAAGCAGGAACTGCTGAATACAGTTTACCATTATTGTCATTTAAAATTGATTGAAACAATTTGTTTTATTTAAACTGTTTATTTTGTTTATTTTTATTACTGTATGTAAAAAAACACACAATGCTACGTGCTCAGTAAAATATGACTTGGTGTGTGATACCACTCAATCTACGTATTTGATAGGGCTGTAAAAGCACAAGCATAATCGCTTTGTGGCCTCATCACTCCTGGGGTGCGCATTACATAGAATAGTGTAGGGGAAACCTTACACAACAAGGCTACGTTTCCATTGAGGGATTGAGAGGACACAAGTCCCTTTACATGGGAAAGGGTCCAAAGGGAACTGGAAGGAATAAGAGTTGATTAAGCAATGGGACCAGATGGGGTGCACCCCAGGGTTCTAAAGGAACTAAGAGAGGTGGTGTCTGAACCTCTGGCAATCCTGTTTAGATGATCACTGGAAATAGGGGTGGTACCCAAAGACTGGAGGACAGCAGATGTTGTCCCCTTATACAAAAGTGGTAATAAATGGGAAGCAGGGAACTACAGACCAGTCAGCCAGACCTCGGTAGTGGGGAAGATCATGGAAGCACTACTGAATGAGAGATTGGTTTAACATCTAGTTGCCAACAGACTGCAGGAGCCAAGGCAGCATGGTTTCACCAGGGGAGGTCATGCCACAACAACCTCATTGAATTTTTTGACTGGGTGACAAGGGAGGTGGATCAGGGGAGGGCTGTGGATGTGGCCTATCTGGACTTCAGTGAGGCCTTTGACACTGTACCACATAGAAGGCTATTAAATAAACTTGGACTATCAGAGTGGGCATGACAGCAGTACAGTGGGTAGGTAGTTGGCTGGGTGGCAGGATACAGAGGGTGATGGTAAATGGCTGTCACTCCACAGAGGGAAGAGTAACCAATAGGGTACCACAGGGATCAGTGCTGGGACTGGTCCTATTCAATGTCTTCATCAGTGATATTGCACAGGACCTAGAAGGCAGAATTTCCCTGTTCGCTGATGACACGAAGCTCTGTAATAGAGTAGACATGTCAGAGGGTTTAAACAAAATAAGGAGGGACCTGCAGAAGCTTGAAGAATGGTCAAGGGTTTGGCAGTTGAAATTCAATGCAAAGAAGTTCAAGATAATGCATATGGGGCACAAACACCATGGAACAACATATCAGTTTTGGGGTGAGGATATAACATGCACCAAGCAGGAAAGGGACCTTAGGGTTGATGGCCTCGAGGTAGGGAAACAGTGCAAGAAGGCAGCAGGTAAAGCAAATAGGATGCTAGGATGCATAGGCAGGGGCATCACCAGCAGAAAAAGGGAGCTCATAATTCCACTACACAAGACACTAGTGAGGCCCCACCTGGAGATCTGGAGACCTTACCTATGTAAAGACTTAGGTTAGAGAAGGTTCAGAGGAGGGCAACAAAGATGGTACAGGATTACATCACAAGTCCTTTGAGGACAAGCTGAAAGACTTGAATATGTACCGTATGGAGGAAAGGAGGGAGAGAAGAGATATGATAGAAACATAGAATTTGACGGCATATAAGGACCGCTTGGCCCACCCAGTCTGCCCATTTCCCTACCTAATGGATAAGCTGCAGATCCTAGTTAACCAGCAGCCTACTTCTTCCTACCCCCACCCCCTAGAATTGCCTTATGACTGTCCCATGCATGCTTGAATTCCACCACTGTTTTTGACTCCACAACCTCCTCCGAAGGCCATTCCATGCATCAACAACCTCTCTGTGAAAAATACTTCCTAAATTACCTCTGAGCTCCCCATCTTCAAATTGTGCCCCTTGTTCTTGCACACCTCTTTTTGAAAGATGCTACCTCTTGGACTTTGTTGATTCCTTGAGATACTTGAAAGTTTCTATCATGTCCCCCTCCTCCTTTCCTCGAGGCTATACATATTAAGCTCCTTAAGTTCTCTTCATGTCTTCTGGTGCAGACCCTGCACCATTTTAGTTGCCCTCCCTGGACAGCTTCCATCCTGTCTATGTCTCATGGAGATTGGGTCTCCAGAACTGCACGCTGTACTCCAGATGGAGTCTCACCAGCTGTCTGTAGAGAGGGATAATAACTTCCTGTTTTCTACTGGTGATGCCTCTCCCTATGCATCCCAGTATCCCCCAGCCCTCCTTGCTGCCCTCTCACATTGCTTGCCCACCTTTAGGTCATCTGATATGACTACCCCCAGGTCCCTTTCCATTTTTGTTGTTGTTAGTATCTCACCCCCCATTGTGTACTCTTCCCCTGGGTTTTTGTTTCCCAGGTGCATTACCTTGCACTTCTTAGCATTGAATCTAAGCTGCCATACATTTGACCATTCCTCTAACCTTGCCAAGTCCCTTCTTATACTTTCCACCCCACCTTGTGCATCAACTCTGTTGCAGATCTTTGTGTCATCTGCAAAGAGACATACTTTTCCTTCCAGTCCCTCTGCAATGTCGCTTATAAAGACATTGAAGAGGACCGGTCCTAATACTGAACCCTGTGGTACCCCACTAGTAACCCCTTCTTCAGAGGACTCCATTTACTATTACTCTCTGTGTCCTATTCTCCAGCCAATTCTTTACCCAGGCTGTCATCTTGGGACCCACTCCCAGGCTGGCTAACTTGTATATTAATCTTTTGTGTGGGACTGTGTCAAATGCCTTGCTAAAGTCTAGGTAGGCCATGTCCACAGCCCCTCCCTGATCTACTACTTTGGGCAGCAGACATCTAGAAAAACATAAAGGGAACTTACAAGCTCAAATGGGCAGACTGGGTGGTCCACAGACCCTTATCTGCCGACAGTGTCTATGTATCTGTGTATCATAGGGTCCTCAAGCGCAAAGCTCGCAAGGATCCTGATGTCATTTCAACCCCTAGATAGTGATGTTACAATGATACTACAACTTTTCATGATCTTTGAACTGTCCAGCAACTGCTTTTAGAGAGCCACTGAATTCCATGCACAGTAAGCCTTAACCATTTACTATAATGTAGTATTACCTCACACTCAGTTGGGTATTATAGCTTATTTATTGTGTGAGCTTATTATCCCATTGCTACTATATCTATCTGCATAGCTGGGCATAACATAGCATGGTAAATCCTCAGTTTACAAATGGGCCCATGCATGCATGCATCTGTTTCCACAAGTAAACATCCATGTAAACATTTTTAAAATGCATTATAAAAATGTGAATTTGAACCACCAGGGAGCATCAGCCTGAATGAAAATATTGTTTTCTCTGTATTTAATACATTGCAAACTAGACAAAATAATCAATAAATGGACATCTTTTCAGAACCATGTTTAGTTCAAAAATTAAACTGAAGGACCAGAAAATGATTGAACATTACCGTTTTGCAAATGAACACATGGAGGGTCGAATGGCGGCGGACAGTCATTTTTAATTTTCCATGAATCAGCAAAGTTAATTGCAGTCTCAGCAGAATTTTGTACAGATAAGAAATCATCTGATGCTTTATCATTGAATGTGCCACATAATCCTGAAGCAAAACAAATATATAAATATAATTTCAGTCAAATTAGTAACTTAAGCAACATTTCTTATAACACAGTGCGATTGTTCGTGTATTGTTGTAGTAATGCAACTGCTCTTCATTTTCATCCTACATTCTACAGTATGTACTCTTTAGAATATATCTTTGCTTTTTGTCATTGTAATATAATTTTATCTTGTAGAGTAATATATTAGTGTGGTATTCCAATGACAGAAGGGTTCATCTCCTCCATCCATCACTCCCAGTGACAGTGACTACAGTACACCAACTTTAGTATGGGCACATCAAAGCTTAACGTCCTAGCCTGGCCCAGTGGTGTGGAGGGTAAGGCGTTGGACATTTTACTTTGTACCACACCAGAGACCCAGGTTTTGGAAAAAGCATGGAGCACTGGTGGTCGACTGGGGGGGGGGACAAGGAGCCAGGCTGAGCAGCCACAAGGCAGCTCTCCTCTCCAGGGGAGGGGCGTGGGTTTCCCCAGCTTTTGGCTGCCACAAAGTGGAGGCAAAGTGGCAATGCCAAGCTGTACAGAACCAGGCATTAGGCAGCGTGGGAGGTAGATGTCATTACCAGAGTCATGAAGCACATGCACACCTCTTTGCATGTGTGCAACTGTGTTCCGGGGTCCCAGGATAACGGGGGAGAAAATGGGAAAATGGGGCACCAGAGAGAGGCTCAATGAACCTCTGTGTGCAGGGCAGATTGAGATCCTCAGAGGGAGGACTGCAGCTTGCCTGCTCACAGAGCCACACAGAGAAAAATCTATATAAAGAAAAGTTTAACAACCAGAAAGTTGTTCCTTCTTATAAGATGTATTTGTGGAAAAGTGCACACAAGAAGTGTCATGCTCATGAGTAAAAATTCAACTAAAACATCCAAAGGCTCGAGCACCCACCAACACATTTGACTCTGACTCCAGTAATAAGCAGCAAACTTTTTATTTACATAAAAATAATAAATGCACTTGCCTGACATGTTCTGGATCTGCAAAGGATCCTTTATCAAAAACTGGCATTTGTAAAATAAGGCATGGCAGGTATAGTCCATGTTTGAGTACATTATCATGACATCATTCACTTTTAAACTTTTTCATTGGTCAGAATACTTTCAAACAAGTTAACATTGCATCAGCTCATTACAAATAGTTTTATTTTATTTATTAAAAAAAAAAAAACATGGGTGCATTGAGGGTTACTGTCCCCCCCTTCTGTGGAATTTGTTTAAAAATCTAGTTTTTTAAGGACATGGGGCCTGATTCTAAGATGCATGTAGCAACTTGTGGGTGTATGTGAGTTGTAACATGTGCCACTACACCAGGGACCCTGCGCCCTATTCCAAGACAGGCAGGGTTCCCTGCACTTATGTCCTGCGACTTGCGGCAGTAGCAGAGTTGCCACAAGCCGCCAACCCAGAACTCCCTCAGCCATGTAAACTGACTGCAAACCCCTGTGGGCCATGGAGGGGTTGGCAGTGTAGCAGAGGTGCAAGGGTGACGCCGGCAGGAACTGACCTGGATGCCGGCAGGTGGCAGCCTGGTATTGAGTTGGGGGCATCACAGAGATGGGGGGTCCTTGGGGCACAGCTGTTTGTGTGTTGTGGCACTGCAGGGGAGCAACCATCATTTTGCCAGGTGGATGCCCCTTAAACCAGCTAATTGCTGGTCTAACCCCACAAGGCCGCAGTGGGACTTGGAATTGTGTAAGGGGGTTATGACAGCCACCCTTTCAGAATAAGGTGCAGTTGCCATCGTACCCCCCCCCTTCTGCTGTGTCATAGGAGATGCGGCCGGTGGAAGTCCCCTTGGATGCAGGCCACCTGCTACATGGCGCAGGTCACCTCTTGTAATCCTGATCAGTGTAATGCATGTCGCAAGTTATGACTTGCACCATTGGGTTTGGCGCAAGTCACTTTGCGATATGCATAACCCAACTTGGAATCGGGCCCATGATGTCATATTTCAAATGTATTTGATGATGTATGTATTTGCTCTAGGCGTATTTTGAGATGGTTTATTTTTTAATGAATTAATGCAATATTAACTTGTTTGAATGTATTTTGACCAATGAAAAAGTTTAAATGTGAATGATGTCATGATGATGTAATGAAGCATGGACTATATATGTGTGCTTTGTTTTACAAATGCCAGCCTTTGATAAAGGATCCTTTGCAGATCCAAAATGTGACAGGCAGGCACTATTATTTTTTTTTTATGTAAATAAAACATTTGCTGCCTACTACTGGTGTTGGTGTCAAATGTGACGTTGAGTACCTGAGCCTTTGAATGTTTTTTTTTTAAATCCTTCTTATAAGAACACAAAGCCACTGTAATGGCAGGGGTGGTCAGCACTCCTGTAGCCCAGTCAATACTGTGTAAAAATTTAAGTAATCCAACATGCATCACAGACAGGCAATGGACTATTCAAAAATAATCCGCTAAATCTTTATTTTCAAAATTCCCAGTAGCAACAAACAGGTACCTCATCTCAGGGACATGGGCAAATCTTTTGCAAGCATGGAATAACAAACACATTTAAAGCATTAGACAGTCAATCTAAGCATTCACCATTGCTGAAAAGAAATAATTCCTCACCATAATAATCTTCTTTCTTCCAAGGTGTCCTTTAGCATCTATATGCAGTGAGCTGACTAGGTAGTACTGCCCCAGAGCTGTAGTTTACGATAATAAGTTTATGAATTAGCCAGTCAGAAAGCAGCTAGGGTGTGCTGACCTGGGAGAATGAGGGAAGGCTTCAGACTTTTTTCAAAGCAAGAATGGGCACGTACCCACTAAGTATGAACCAACAGGATTCAAAGCTATATAACAGCAAAAACCAGAATCATAATATGAAACTTTGCTCAAAATGCAATTAAAAGATTAACATAACCAAACTGATATAAGGCAAGATGCAGAGCCCTCTTCTGAAGGCTATCTGGGGAGGAAGGGTGGGAGCTTACTGATGCTAAAGGACACCTTGGAAGAAGGAGGATTACTATGGTGAGTCATTTTTTCTTCTCACCCGGGGGTCCTTTAGCATCAGTAACTATATGCAGACTACAAAGCAGTGCAGTTGGGAGGCGGGTAGAGAACCTACTTAGGAAAGAAGCTCTGCAGCACCACCTTGCCAAATTTGGCTTCAGACCTAGACTGTACATCCAAGCAATAGTGCTTAGTGGATGTATGCACAGTCTTCCAAGTAGCTGCTTTGCAGACATCCAGCAAGGGTATGTCTCTTGCAGCTGCCACCTAGGCAGCAGTGCCCCTAGTAGAGAGGGCTCTGAGCCTCTCAGGGTGTTGATTACCAGCCTTACCATACTGTAGCAGAATCTAATACATTAGACTATCCAGCAAGAGATAGTTCTCTTAGTGGCTTGTTTTTCTGTACCCACTTCCCCATAGGTGAGGAATAACTGTGTGGATGGGCCTCTGAACTGCTTGGTGTGTTCCATATAGTAAAGCAGGGCCCTTTTGACATCCAGACTGTGGAGTGTCTGCTCCCCTGCAATGGATTTCTCAGTAAAGAGCACAGGTTAAAGTGATGGACTGGTTGAAGTGAAACTCTGAGACCACCTTAGGCAGGAATTTTTCTGTTGGTCCCGAGCTGAGTCTTACCCCTGTGAGGGATGACATAGTTGGGCTCAGTGCAGAGACCCTGTAACTCTGAAATTCTTCTTGCAGAGGTGATGGCTACTAGAAATATAGTATTCCAAGTGACATACTTGCGGTTAGCTCAGACTCCAAGAAGGGATAGGTTCCCTAACTGAAGGCTGGACATGGAGAAGACCTCTGAAACACTGTTTAAACACTGGCAGAGAAAAAATAAATTGTCTTCCCAATAGAAAGTTAAGCCGAAATAGCAGCCAGATGAAGTTTTAGGGATGAAGGCCTCAAGACTGAAACCTAAAAATGTACCAAATAATCCAAAAGTTTAGGAATTGAAGCCTTAAGAGGATTGATGTGCTTTTTCTTGCATCAAAGGGAAATCTCTTCCATTTGGCTGCATAGGTATTTTTTGTGCTAGACTTTTTGGCCATCCTCAAGAGTGGCAGGAAACTTTAACTTCTCAAGAGCCAAGCTTTGTGGTGAAGTGATTTCAGTTCTAGATAGGTCACCCCTGTCTGAGGGAGAGTAAGGAGGGAGTGACTGAGAGGGAGACAAATGGGTTTGCTGCAAGACAGGGTTAACAATAGGGGATACCAGTCTTGCCTTGGCCAGTCTAGTGTCGCCAGAACCATTGTTGCAGACTTAGCCTTGAGCTTTAGCAAGACTCCAAAAATCAGAGAGAAGGGAGGAAAGGCATAATGGAACTTTCCTACCCAGTCCAGAACTAGGGCATCTGTCGGGAGAGTCCCCAGGGCTGGAGGCCTGCAGCCATATAGATGAAGCTGATGGTTTAGGTGAGAGGCAAAAAGATCTATTTATGGTGTGCCTCACCTTCTGAACACTGTGGCTAACACCTGCTTGTTCAGACACTGTTCGCTGTGGTCCTGGTTCATGCAACTGAGAGCATCTGCCAGAGTGTTGTCCTTGCCTAGAAGATGTATGGCTGATAGGCTGACTCCCAGAAAGACTCCAAATTTTCATAGCTTCCAGGACGAATGCTTGACCTTGTGCCACCTTGCTTGTTTACATTGAACATTGCAGTGGTGTTGTCTGTCCTGATTTGAACTGTGTGAGGCAAATGCCTTGAATGCTAGATAAATGTCCCTGAGTTCCAGCAGATAGATGTGAGTCTGTGACTCCAGTGGAGTCCAGGAGCCACTGGTGGAAGTACTGTCTGTGTGAGCTTCCCATACAAGAAGAGTTAAGCATCTGTAGTAATGATTCTTGAAGGGGAGGGTACTTGGAAGGAAATACCTACTGAGAGGTTGGTAACTTCATTCCACCAACCCAGAGACTGAAGGAGTTGTTTTGTGACTGGTACCAGTTTGGACTGTGAACTTTTGCTTTGGGACCAGTGGGACCTTAGGTGCTGCTGTATGTCTCTCATTCTGAATCTGACTCCTGGAACTACGGCTGTCATAGATGCCATGTGTCCTAGGAGTTTTAAGAAGTGTCTGGCTGGCCTGGGCTGGCCCAGGACAAAAGAATTTGCTACTGACAGAAAATGTTGAATTCTTTTCAAAGGAAGGAAAACTCTGCTCTGTTGAGTGTCCAACTGTGCTCCAATGAATGTAAGGAGCTGTGTTGGCTCCAGGTGAGATTTCTTTTGCTTTATTAGAAATCCTAAGCAGTGCAAAGTGTCTCTTGTCAGGGAAAGGGCCTCCTTTACTTGCAGAGAGGTTTTCCCTACTATGAGCCAGTTGTCCATCTAAGGATAAACTGAAATCCTCTTTTTTCTTAGATGCACTGCCGCAACAACCAGACATTTTGTAAACACTCTTGCTGCAGATGTCAGGCTGAAGGGCATGGCTGCAAACTGGTAGCGTCCTGAAGGAAGTCTGAACCTCAAAAACTTTCTGTGGGACTGCCTTATTGGGATGTGAAAATCAGCATCTTTGAGATCTAGATGGGATAGCCAGTCTCCCTGCTGCAAAGATTGGATCACCATTTTTAGGGTGACCATTTTGAATTTTTCTGAAGATGTTTGCTCAAGTATCTGAGGTGTAAAAATAGGTTGCCACTCCTTTCTGAGTCAGGAAGTATCTGGAGTAGAAACCTTTGCCCCTTTGATGGGAAGGTAATCTCTCTATCACCCTTACTGAGAAAAGGTGTTTTACCTCCAGCTCCAGCAGGATTTTTTCTCTTGGAGTTAGAGATTTGGATAACTGTGTACCCTTGAGGGCTGGCATCTCTTTGAACTGAGGGGACAGGCCCTTTTCCACTACCTCCAGGACCCACAAGTCTGTTGTAATAAGGGTCCAGGACTGGAGGTTGTGGCTGAGCCTGCTCCCTTCAGGCAGAGGTGAGGAGACCTGAACTGGGGAGTCAGGACTTTTGCTGGGCGGCAGCAGCAGGAGTAAAGGTAGCTCTCCTCTGACCTCTCATGCCTCTTCTTTTGAAATAACCTCTGAACTGAGAGAGGTCAAATTGTGGAGGAAGGGGATAATAAGGCCAAGGGAAGTATACCTTGCCTCCACTAACCCTTTGTTGGGACTTCTGAGGAGCAGAAGACATCACTTTGTTATTGCTCTAATAGGTTGTTTTGTATTCATCAACTTTTTTCATGTATTCCTCAGTTCTGGAATCAAACTGCACATTTCTGTTGCAGCGAAAGTCCATGACTTTGGACTGAGTGTCCTGTATCAAATTTATCATTCTTAGCCAAGCGAATCACCTAAGGGAAATAGCCTGGGCCATTACCCTAGAGACTGTATCATTGCTATCATCTGCCATATGAAAGTGATACTTTGTGGCTTCCAAGGCAGTTTTTGCCATTTCTGACAAATCCTTTGCCATAGAGTAATAGACCTATTTAACTATGGCTAGGACTGCATTCCATAGAGCATTTTGACTCTTGGCTGTGTAAGCTGTGTATCAAGACAGGTGAAAGAGAAGGGAGGCAGAAATATAAGTCTTTCTGATCATAACATCTAGCCTTTTAGAATCCTTTTCAGGAGGCTGAGAGGAAAGAGGCACTCCTGCCTTGTCACATGCTGCATGTTGCACCACTCCCTCATGACTGAGGTGCAGAAACATAAACTCTGTGTCTGATTTTGACAACTGATATTTCTTATCTATTCTCTTCTCAACCCCTGTCAGAGATGTGTGAGTCTGGAGAAGCTTCGTAGTGTTTTTTTCTAAAGGGCTTATACATAGGAAGTGTTAGTTTCTTGGGAGGGGGAGACCTTTCATCTCTCTGTGATCGAGGTCTTCCTCCTCATTATTTATTTATTTAAAAGTTTTATAAGGAAGGCATACTGAGCAGAGTACTGCTGAATTCCCGATGAGTCCTGGGAGTGAGGGTAGAGGAGAAATACATAATTACAGAGAATGCAATTTAACAGTAACAAATAAGTAAGTCACAGAGGATAGGGAGCAAAATACAAACAAGTCATGCTACAAGGTATGGCGAGGCAACCCAGCAACTGCTAGGGAGGCCATGTAATTTGCAGGGGCAGGTAGTTGTGTGAGGCACTAAAACTTATACAAGTGCAGTACAGTGCATATATAACCAACACAAGGAGAATGTTAGGGAGTGCAAAATAGGATTTAGTCAGGTTGGACTCTTGAGAAGAGTGGTCGAGCACAACCACCATATGCTGCAGGAAAGTAAATATGGAGGAGGTATCTTCCTTGTTTGAAGGGTATGCCCCAAAATTAGGATCAGGTGACATGTCAGGTTCTGGGATCTTACCCTCTGAAATGTCATCTGGGGCATCATAAAAATCATCATTGTCACCCCCCTCATTAGCCCCTGTATCAGTGGGAGCTGCAGAAGGACACTGCCTGGGAAAGACAGGGGCACCAAAAAGAGACCCTATGCCCTGTATAGTTTGGTCTAAATGCCATGCTTTCACCATATCCTCCATGGATGGTATGTCACCTTGTATATCCTGGAATGTACCCTTCCTTGCAAAGGGGCAAGGAGGAGGCCAAGAGTAAGGTCAAGGCTGTGGGGTCAAACTCACCTCAAAAAAAGGCAAATCCTCAGGCGAGAGGAGACTGGGAGAGTAGGTTTAGGGGAGCCAGAACAGGATGAGAATGGGGAAACAACCCGAGCACTAGTAAGATGAAGCAAGGTGAAGGAAAGGGAGGAACAAGGGGGTGAGACAGAGTTAGAAGATGGAGGGGAAAAGGAAGAAGGTATGGAAGATAATGCCTGTGGGAGAAGGGGGGCTCATATGGAGAAGGGGGAATTGTGTACTCAGGGGGGTACACAAGGGGCGATGAGCGGAAAAGGCAATAGCAATTAAAGGGATTGTAAGGGACCGGGAAAAAGACTGAGGAAGACTACAAGCAAAAGCTAATGGATAGTAAGATCTTAGTCATTGGGGACTCAAAAATAAAGGGAATTCACTGGGGGGGGGGCAGGAGGGACAGAAGCAGTACAATATGGGTTAAGTGACTCCCAGTTATGACAGCAGTGGAGGTCATTTACTATATCTCCTCCGGCGAGAGACAATAGGATGGAAAAACACACCTGGTGTTCCACCTTGGAACAAATGACCTGGTGGGCCATAGCGTGATGAAGGTGCAGGCATGATTTAGGGCACTTGCTAGGTACTGTAGCAGATTGGGGTTCAGATCTGTGGCTTTTTTGGAGGTGCTACCCATTCCAAGGGCAAGCACAGAGAAGAGATTAAGGATTGAGGAATTTAACAAGTGGTTGTTGGGTTGGTATGAACAGATGGGATACGGCTTATTTGGGGACTGGGAACAACATGGGGGATGAGAGTCTATATGCCCCGGATAGACTACATTGAAATAGGGAGGGTACAGCAGTGCTGAAGTGTAAGTTAGGGGACTTCATAGAACAAAATTAAAATATAAACTAATTCGGGGGAGGGTTGGGGACAAACCCATGCCATCAGGCAGTAGACATGGAGGGGCCACCAGCCTCCCTCCCAGGATGGTGGAAACCAGAAGTGAGGAGTAGGGAAGGCAGCATGCACCAGGAGACACTGTAGGGGGCCCAGAAAATGTAGTCATGTGCACAAATGCCACGAGCCTGGGCAATAGGATCCCACACTTGGCAGCAGTCATGGCTGCAGCAGGCTTGAACATTATGGGCTTCACAGAGATGTGATGTCATGTGGGCCAGGACTGGGACATGGCAATACTGGGGTATGCACTTTTTAGGAAGAATAGTGTGGACAGGAGAGGGGGGGTCACCCTTTATGTGAAGGAGCACATAAAGTCTACGGAATTGCAGGGTAGGTTGGGGGCTGAGGCTTTATGGGTGTTATTGGACACAGGAAAGAGAGATGTCATATGAGCTGGATTGATATATAGGCCACCAGTGCAACAGGATGTGATGGATAACACAATGATGGAAGAGATCCAGAGGATGGCAAACAAGGGTGAGGTGCTGCTGATGAGGGACTTCAATTTGCCGGTCGCGGACTGAGGCATCCCATCAGCAGCATCCGCCAGTAGCAGGGATATCATGGACTCCCTACGCGAGCTCTCCTGATGCAGCTGGTAAGGGAAAGGAACAGGAAGGGTGGGATCCTAGCTCTGATCCTTTCAAATAGGGACTGTGCGGGAGAGATATCCGGAAGAGAGGACCTGGGCACAAGTGATCATTGCACAGTCTGGTTCACAGTAAAAACAACTGCTTAAGTCCACTGGCCTGAAGTAAAGATGCTGTATTTTTGGCATGCAGACTTTCAGAAAATGGGGGAAGTGTTCAACAGGCTTTAGCAGGCATGGAGTACTTGAAGGGGTGGAGGAAAGGTGGGGTCAAATAAGAGTGGTGATAGTGGAGGCCACTAGCCTCTGTGTAAGGAGGGTGAATAACAATAGGAGGAAGAGGAAACCACTCTGATTTAATGGGGTAGTGGCAGAGAAGGTCAGGGAAAAGAGGTAGGCATTTAGGAGGTATAAAAGTACACATATGGAGAAGGATAGGGCTACATACCTGGAGAAGCAGAAGGGGCAGGTAAGGCAGTCAGGAGGGCGAAGGCAAGAACAGAGGAGAGAATAGCCAACAGGGTCAAGGAGGGGGATAAAACCTTCTTCCGGTATGTGAGCAAGAGGAGAAAGTCAAAGGAGGGGGGATAATTAGGTTGAAAAATGGGGAGATGGAGTTGGTGGAGGATAACCTTGGGAAGGTGGAGATACACAGTAGATATTTCTGCTCAGTCTTCATGGTTGAAAATGAAAAGCGGGAGTTCAGGAAGATCAAGGCACACAAGGTGTGGGGGGTGACTCCAGTTCGTTCCAGGTGAAGGAAGTCCTGAGGGAGCTAGAGGGTCTGAGGGTTGATAAGGCAATGGGACCTGATGGGGTGCACGCCAGGGTACTGATAGAGCCCATGACAGAGCTTAGCAAAGTGCTAGCAGAATCTCTGATCAGCCTCTTCAATGCATCCTTGGAAACAGGAGAGGTTCCTAAGGACTGGAGAATGGCATATGTGGTCCCCCTGCATAAGTGGGAGGGGGACAAGGAGGAGGTGAGCAATTATAGGTCGGTGAGATTAAAATCAGTGGTGGGCAAACTCATGGACAGGCTGCTAAAAAAGAGAATCACTAACTACCTTGAGGCCAATGGCCTACAGGACAGACAGCAACATGGGTTCACTGAAGGAAAGTTGTGTCAAACAAACTTAATAGAGTTCTTTGACTGGATCACAAGGGTGCTAGATCAGGGGGGTCTGTGGACATTGTATAGCTCGACTTCAAAGGCATTCAATTCTGTGCCTCATGGGGTGGGGGGGGCTGCTGCACAAAATGAGAAACCTTGGACTGGGGCCATTTGTGATTAGGTGGATGCAAAACTGGCTGGAGGGTAGAAGACAGGGGGTAATAGTCAATGGGGTACATTTGGAGGAGGATAGAGTCACCAGTGGAGTACCCCAGGGATCTGTACTGGGGCCATTCCTTTTCAATATATTTATAAGAGACATAGCAGAGGAACTAGAAGAAAGAGTCTGTTCACAGATGACATGAAGGTCTGTAATAGAGTGGATACGTCTGAGGGGGGTAGAGAGCATATGCAGGGATTTGGAGAAACTGGAGAGATGGTCTAAGGACTGGCAATTGATCTTCATAGAAACATAGAAGTTGATGGCAGATAAGGACCGCAAGGCCCATCCAGTCTGCCCATTTTTTCTACCTTATGAATGTGCGGTAGGCCTTTACTCTGTCTATGGCCTATCACGTCATACTCATCTGTATTGCTCCCTTATGCCTATCCCATGCCTGTTTGAAGTCCTGCATGGTACCCATATCCACCACTTCCTGAGGTAGGCCGTTCCATGCATCCACCACCCTTTCTGTGAAAAAGAACTTCCTCACATTACCCCTTAATAGGCCTCCCTCTACTCTCATGCTGTGTCCTCTTGTCCTGCTATTTTTCTTATATTGAAACATGCTAGACGCGTTCACCTTGTTAATGCCCCTAAGATGTTTGAATGTTTCTATCATATCACTTCTCTCCCTCCTTTGCTGTAGGGAATACATATTGAGCTCTGTTAATCTGTCCTCATATGTTTTCTGATGCAGTCTCTGCACCATTTTGGTAGCCCTTCTCTGGACTGCCTCCATTTTGTTAATGTCCTTGTGAAGGTGCGGCCTCCAGTACTGCATGTAGTATTCCAGATGAGGCTGAACCAGTGTCTTGTAAAGAGGGATTATTACCTTCCTCTTACAATTTGTGATACCCCCTACTAATATACCCTAACACCCCCTAGCCTTACCTACTGCTTTAGTGGTCTGCTTGGATGATTTCAGGTCGTCTGTGATGATGATGATGCCCAAGTCTCTTTCTTCCCTTGTGATTGCCAGCAACTCCCCTCCCTACCTATAGGTGCCTTCAGGGTTTCTCTTTCTTATGTGCATGATCTTGCACGTCTTTTCATTAAACCCCAGTTGCCACTCTTTTGACCATTTTGCCAGTTTATCCAGATCTCTTCTCGTTCTGCCCACCTCATCTTGATCATCTACTCTGTTACAGATATTGGTGTCATCTGCAAACAGACAAACCTTACCCTCCAGTCCATCTGTAATGTCACTGATGACACACAAAAAATACAGGATCATGCACTAGGGCAGACATAACCAGGGAGTGGAGTACCATATGGGGGGGGGGGGCATGCCTTAGAGGTTACAGAGCTGGAAAGGTACCTGGGCATATACATTTCATGGGATCTCATCAAGGTGGCAAAGCAATGTGAGAAGGTGGTGGCAAGGTCCAGTAGAATGCTGGGTTGCATAGGAAGGGAATAACTAGCAGGAAGAGGGAGGTCATCATGCCCTTGTGTAGGCAGCTTGTCAGGCTACACCTTGAGTATGGGGTCTAGTTCTGGAGGCCATACCTCAAGAAGGATGTGGATAAGGTGGTGCATGTCCAGAGGTGGGCAACAAAAATGGTAAAGGAACTTAGCCACCTATCATACAAGGAACAGCTGTGGGACCTCGGCATGTACTCCCTTCAACAAAGAAACATAAACGTACGGGGGTACACTATGCTTAGGAAGGATAGAAAGGAGGGCAGAGGGGGTGGAGTGGCTATGTTCATTAGAGATGACATAGAAATTGCTAGGGTAGAAGAGGCAGAGGGAAACGTGGAGGCCTTATGGGTCACCTTACGATCCCCAGCAGGAGATAAGGTCAAGCTGGGTGTAGCATATAGGCTCCCGGGATGGTGATGTTCTAGAGGATAGTTTGCTGGACAACATCGCTGCTCAGTGTGGAATCAAAAAGGAAGGAGTGGTGTTGATGGGGACCTTAATATGCCAGGTACAAACTGGGGAACCATGTCCTCTAAGGTGGCCAAGGAGCAGAGGCTGCTGGATGGCTTCCAGGATGTGTTCTTAACACAGCATGTGATGGAGCCCACAAGGAGGGGCATGTCCTGGATGTGGTTCTGGCAGATGGGGATCTGGTAAGGGACATGGTTGTACAGACCCCTGACTGGGAGCGACCACAATACTGTCTGGTTTCAAATAAGCATGGGAGGAGGGGGTGAGATCTAGGACACTGGCAGTGGACTTCAGGGGGCAGACTTTATGGGCATGGGAAATATTCTCAAGGATCACTTGAAGGGATTACCTCAATGACAAGTGTGGAAAGAAGATGGGAGGTCATAAAACGGGGACTTCATGAGGCAGTCAGGATCTCGCTAAGTTGAAACGTAAGGGAGTAAGGTCACATAAACCATGCTGGTGGTCCAGTGAGGTACAGGTAGCAGTCAGAGAAAAGAAGGCGGCCTACAAAAAATATAAAACAACAAGAGGGGATAGGGATAAGGAAATGTACCAGCTTGTATCTAGAAAAGTCACCCGTATGGTGAGGGGAGCAAAGTCCAGTAAAGAGCAGCGGCTGGCACAGGGGATACATGGAGGGGGAAAAGGGGTTCTTCCCGTACATTGGGGAGTGGAGAAAAACTAAGGGCCATCTCAGCAGATTGAGATCAGAAGGAGGGTGGGTGGAAGAGGCGAGGGACCAGGCAGAGGTATTTAACGAGTACTTTGCCTCTGTGTTCACTAGGGAGGGGGATGGGATATCTACAAAGCAAGGCATGAAGGGGATAGAAACATCAGTAAGTGGGATCAGGGAGCAACAGAAATGGAGCAAGAGGGAGGAGAGGTACCCCAGGGTGTCACATCTGGGTAAGGATAAAAGGCCAGTAAGATGGAGGGACGGATGATGCTATCTCCACAAAAGGGTGTGGTTAGCCCTCAAGGCCCTAAAGAAAGACAAATCTCCTGGGCTGGATGGCATTCATCCGAGGTACTAGAAATTGGCGGACATACTGGCTGCACCCTGGCGGAGCTTTTCAGCAGGTCACTTGAGACAGGGAGGGTACCTAGGATTGGGAGAGGCACATGTGGTACCAATCCATAAAGGGGGGTCGAGGGAAGTACCAGGTAACTATAGACCCATCAGTTTGACCTCAGTGGTGGGAAAATTAATGGAGAGTATACTAAAGGAACGATTGGGGGTGTACTTGGAGGAGGTGGGAGGTCTGGATAGTCGGCAACATGGGTTTGTGCAAGGCAGATCATGTCAAACCAACCTTGTGGAGTTCTATGAATGGGTAACATCAGAACTGGACAGGGGTAAGCCTGTGGATGTATTATTCTTGGACTTCAGCAAGGCGTTTGACTCTGTCCCCCACAATGGTCTGGTGAAGAAACTGATGGGGTTAGGAGTAGGCCCTTTAATGGTCAGATGGATTGAAAACTGGCTAGCTGGACGCACTCAGAGAGTAGTGGTCTGTGGGGAGCTCTCGAACCCTAGAGAGGTTGGTAGTGGAGTACCGCAGGGCTCGGTCCTGGGTCCGATCCTGTTTAATGCATACATATCGGACATCAGGGAGGGTATAGGGTGTGAAATGAGTCTCTTCACGGATGACTCCAAGATGGGAGCAGTAGTTGAGGGAGAAGAGGGGAGGTTGGCCCTGCAAGGGGACCTGGACACCCTGGAAAGCTGGGCTCACACATGGAAATTAAATTTCAATATCACCAAGTACAAGGTGTTGCATCTTGGTCGGGGAAACCCTAAACACAGGTACACCCTGGGAGGGGAGGCGCTGGAGGCCTCAATAGGGGAAAAAGACCTAGGGGTCATGGTGGATGCATGTATGAATAACTCTGAGCAGTGCAGGAGAGCGGCTAGCAAGGAAAACAGGATGTTGGGATGCATCGTAAGGGGGATCACCTCTAGGAGCAAGGAAGTGATTCTGCCGCTGTACAATGGACTGGTTAGACCACACCTTGAGTACTGTGTACAGTACTGGAGACCACACTTGAAGAGGGACATACAGCTCCTGGAGAGGGTACAGAGGAGGGCAACAAAGATGATACAAGGGCTAGGGGATTTGACGTATGAGGACAGACTTAAGGAGCTCTGCCTGTTTTCATTGGAGGAGAGGAGAGGAGAGGGGGGAACATGATTGAGGTCTTCAAGTACCTCAAGGGAATAAATAGGGTAAACATGGAGGGGATCTTTAGACTAAAGCAGGGAGGTATCACCAGAGGGCATGGTTTGAAGTTGGAAGGTGGAAGGGTGAGGGGAAAAGAGGAGGAGGTTTTTCACTGAGAGGGTGGTGGACCCTTGGAATGCACTGCCTGGTGAGGTGGTTCAGAGATCCACAGTGGAGGGCTTCAAGAGAGGGTGGGACAGACACAGAAAGTGGATGTATCAGATGATGGCCTGTCCCAGGGGGGTGGGGATGGATGATACGGGTTTCTGGAGCACAAGGGATGGGAGGGTCTCGGCACCCAACTAAGGATCTAAGGTTCGAGCAGACTCGATAGACCGTAAGGCCTAATCTGCTGGCAAATAGTATGTTAGTATGTTAGTATGTAAGAAGAGGAAAGGGGAGACATGATAGAAACCTTTAAATATATCAAGGGTATTAACAGGGTACCAGTAGGAGGCACTTTCCAGCTAAGGGAGCAATTAAAAACAAGTTGGCATGATATGCAGTTGGTCGGAGGAAGGTTCAGGGCAAACGTTAGAAAATTCTTCTATATGGAAATTGTGGTAGACTGCTGGAACAGACTCCCAGAGGAGGTGGTGGGGGAAAGAACTGTGGGAGGATTCAAGAGAGTGTCTGACAGATACAGAGGTCTGTTAGTTCTGGAAAGGGGGATGGGTGGGGCAACAGCAAAGTACTAGAAGCTTGCAAGGCATACAGGGCTGACAGGGTGGGTCTGGCAGTCTTTTTCTGGTGACCTATTCTGTGTTTCTATGTTTCTAAAATCATTGGTTTTCTGCTTAAAAAAGAGAACCACAATATAAATAAAGTAAAAGAAATCACGGAAACACTAGATATGAAAACTAAAAGTTATAAAAAATAAAGAAAAAGCAACCGCGGGCAACCGAGAAAAAAACGTGGTTCCTGGGAACTGAGGGGAACAGCTAAAAAGCACTAGAAAACATTCAGCACAATTTAAAATGTAAAGAAATAAAGATAATAGCTACCAAAAATGACTTTTTCTTGATGAAGAGAGAGAGAGCACCTCAGAGGCAGTGTTGCTCAGTCTGACGGAGAAAAAATTCTGGAGCCTTCCCTTACTCTTCCTGCTCAGCACACTCTAGCTGCTTACTGACTGGCTAATTCATAAACGTATTACCATAAACTACACCTCCGGGGTTGTACTACCTAGTCAGCTCACTGCATATAGTTACTGATGCTTAAGAACCCCTGGGGTGAGAAGCTCTGTGGCTTCTTGGTCATATCTGGAGAGCATCTAGCTCATGTTCTTTATCTTTCAATATCAAATGACATCTTCTTCAGAAAGTGAGAGGCAAATTGCAAGGTACACTTACATCTAAGAAAATGTAAAGGTGCAATGTGCCAGTACAGAGTACCTAACTATAATACGGACAATAATTAAAGTGATAAATGTGCAATATGTGCAATAAACCCACATCCCCAGAATATACTTAATAGGTATAAATATTCTAATCACTATATAATAAATACTAAAGTGCATAAATAGATACTACAGCGCATAAATATCTATAAATAATGGAAAACGTTTATAACAAAGTCTGAAGCTAGAGAACCAATAAATAGCAGAAAAAAGGGACTTAGTATACTGTACATAAGAACAAGATACAGAATATAATCAAATTTATAGAATCTTTCTACTCTTGCTTCAAAACATCTGAACAGGGCTAGTTTCCATAACTGCAGACACGTTGAGTCCATGATTGGTTTCCGGATGTCACTATGATGTATATTAATACAGCAGCTAAGACTTCTCTTATGGACATAAGACTGGTGTCACATGCATTCCTAGGGAATGAAAACCACGGACCAACGGTAGGGGGTTATCATACCCTATGAATGTACATGAGACCACTTTCACAACTGTAAGAGTGGTCTTGGTGGCAATATTAATGTTATCGATCATGCTTGTTCAGTAATATGTAAATTTTTTTAAACTCTTACCCAAACCTGCCCATTTCCAGGGCAGCTACACACGACACTCTTTCCACAGAATAACATGGAATACAGAAAACTGTGACTAGGATGTTAATACACCTGTGTACACAGCCTACAGGAAAGGTAGGAAAGGCAAAAATGGAAGAGGGGTAGCAATCTACTTGAAAGAAGGGATCAAGGTGACCTAGATAAGGGGAAAGCAGGGAAAAGAGGAGGCATTGTGGGTCACCCTGGAGTCAGGAAATGGCATCACTATCTGTACAGAGGTAGTCTACAAACCCCCCATGTAAGGAGAGGAAACAGGGTAATGGTAGATAATTGCCTTAAAGTGGCAGTGAAAGAGGAAATGTTGGTAGGGGATCTAAATAAGCCATGATGTTAACTGGAATGCCTATGCTGCAGCCACATGCAGGAGCAAAGTCATACTGGATGTCCTGCAAGGGGTATGCATGCTTCATGTAACTTGTGGTGGAACCCACCTGCGATGGGACAATTTTAGACCTGGTGTTTACAAATGGAGATAGAATGACAAATGGATGTATCAGTGGACAACAATCTGGTATCCAGTGACCACCACACAGCACAATTCATGGTAAAAACAGTAGAAGAATCAAGCCATACAAAATCAGGAGTCCTAGACTTCAAGATAGCAGAGTTTGATAAAATGGGTGAATGCCTCAAGAAAACACTGACAAAAGGTGAGGTAGGAGGAGTAGAGGTACAGTGAGAGAACCTCAAGAGAGCCATAACAAAGGCAACACGCATTTGTGTGAAGTTAGTGAACAAAGCCAGAAGAAAGAAAAAAAAATATGGTTTTCAAAACAAGTGACAGGGAAGGTTAGAGAGAAAAAACTGGCATTCAGTAAGTACAAGGAAATGTAAAGGAAGGAACACAAGGAACTGTATCAGACAAAACAGAGGGAGATGGGAAAAGCAGTCAGAAGTACAAAGGCACAAACAGAGGAAACAATAGCCCAAACACTGAAGGGGGAGATCAAAATCTGGTAGTTTATGTACTTCAGGTACATAAGGGAAAGAAGAAAGACCAAGGGAGGGAAACTAAAATACTGAACAAATATATTTGCTCAGTATTTATAGAGGAAGGGGAAGAGGGACTAAAATTAGACAGTAGACACACACTCCAGGGAAGAGGGGTGGACACCAGTCCATTCACACAAGACAGTTCTAAAGGAAATCTTGAATCTAAAGGTGGACAAGGCAGTGGGCCTGCATGGGATACATCCTAGAATACTAAAAGAGCTCAGAGAGGTGTTACTGACACTACTGACAAACCTATTCATCAAATCATTGGAGGAGGGAGTAGTACCAGAGGACTGGAGAAGGGCAAATGTGATACTCCTTCACAAGAGTGGGAGTAAGGTAGAAGCTGGAAACTACAGACCAGTCAGTTTGACTTCAGTAGAGGGGAAAGATGATGGAATCACTGTTAAAGGAAAGAATTGTAGAATATCTAGAAGCCAGCAGTGCACAGTACCCATGGCAACATGGATTCACAACAAGAAGGTTTTGTCAAATAAATCTGATTTCTTTGACTGGGTGACAATAAGGATAGTAGATCAGGGAGGGGTGGTGGACATGGTCTATCTAGATTTTAGCAAGGCATTTGACACAGTCCCACACAAGAGGTTAGTAAACAAGTTGGGCAATCTGGGAATGGGTCACAAGGTGGTAAAGTGGGTCAGAAATTGGCTTAGCAACAGGACACAGAGGGTGGTGGTAAACAGAGTTCAGTCTGAAGAACGGAGTTAACCAGCAGCGTACCACAGGATTCAGTGCTGGGGCCAGTCCTCTTTAATGTCTTTATAAGTGACATATTGTGGAGGTACTCAAAGGAAACATATGCCTCTTTGCAGATTACACCAAGATCTGCAATAGGGTTGACACTCCAGGGGGGTGAGGCAAATGAGGAGAGACTTAGATGAGTTGGAGAAGTGGTCAAGAGTGTGGTAGCTTGGATTCAATGCCAAGAGGTGCAAAATCATGCACTTGGGGAACAAAAACCCAGGGGAGGAAAACACAGTGGGGGTGGAGGTACTAACAACAAACAAAATGGAAAGGGACCTGGGGGTAGTCATAACGGATGATCTTAAAGTAGCCAAACAATGTGAGTAGACGATGAGGAAAGCCAGTGAGATGCTGGGGTGGCTAGGGAGAGACATCACCAGTAGAAACCAGGAGATGGTGATGCTGCTGTACAGGAAGTTGGTGAGGTCTCATTTGGAGTACTGCATGCAGATCTGGAACCCTCATCTCTAAAAGGACATTAACAGGGTGGAGGCAGTATAGAGAAGGGCAATGAAAATGGTGCAGGAGCTACACCAGAAACCATATGAGGAGAGATTGAGAGAAATCAATATGTATACTCTGGATGACAGAAAGGAGAGGGGGATATGATGGAGACATTCAACTACCTCAAGGGGATCAACAGATTTCAAGAGACAGTATCTTTCACTAAAAATACCATGGTTCAATGTCAGCTGGCATCCATCTGTATCCCCCTCCCCAGGATGAGGCTGAAAATAGGCAGAATTGTCTAGTCCTCCTATCCCAGTCAACAAAAAATAAAAAAAAATAAAAAAAATATATATTTCAGAAAAGGAGATGTGCAAGAACAAGGGGTCACAATAAGAGGCTAAAGGGGGGAAGATTCAGGGACAATGTGAGGAAGCATTTTTTTCACAGAAAGGGTGGTAGGTGCATGCAACAGCTTCCTAGAGGAGATTGTGAGGACAAAAACAGTTGGCAGATTCAAGGATGCATGGGACAGGCAGAACCAACACTAGTAGTAGGAAGGGGAAGATAGGCTGCAGATCAAATAGGATCTGGTGTTTGTACAGTAGGTAGGGAAATGGGCAGACTAGTTGGGCCTGGCAGTCCTCATCTGCTATCAAATTATGTGTTTGTTTCTATTACAGTGTCTCACAGGCAAATAAAAAGAGCGCTCCTATTGGTTAGAAGCTCTCACTCGATCTATAGTGAGGTATAGTTGGGTTTTTGATTAATTTCTGCTGTGTGCACGATTTTTGTTGTCATGCTAACTTCAGTGACCTCATTGAAAAGGACATTTCCCAAGCTAACAATCCTCTGTGCATATTAATGCTTGCAACTGTTTACTCTTATTATGCTTTTTGTCACTTGAGGGCGTGCCTTCTTATTCTGCTTGCACTCACTAGTGTAAACATCTGCACATCAACAAGAGTTATTATATGCAACTTCATATTTGTTATAAAAAAGAGGAAGGGGTACTGTATAAAAAACGTGAGCCATACTCCAGTTTGGGAAGTAAAATGTGTATAATGATTATGGGCCCCATATTCAAATGACTAGCGTGGGGTGAACTGAGTTAGTTGGATTAGTAGCAGAGCTCTGGGCAGGGTCATATTCAGAGCCCCCCGAGCTCTGTCCAAACTCCAAAATGCAAACACACCAACCATACTACTGTACCAATGCAAATGAAACAGTACCTCATGCATAGTGGTGCTGTGGTAAAGTCAGACTGTTTCAATGGCACTAAACAGCCCCCAGATCGGTGACATCTCCCCATTGACCACCGCCCTTTGCCTCCTGCCATCAAACTAGTTTCCCACCCACGTAATGATGCAGCTCGCTATGCCCAGATCCTCTAGCTTCTTCAGCAAGCATTTGTGTGGTGCTAAATCAAAGGCCTGGCTGAAATGGTGTGGTCATATTAATTTGACTACTCATAATTAAAAAATTAGCAAACAGAAAATATTTTAGAATCTTCAAATGCATTTAAAATCTACTGATAATGTATCATAGGATGACAGGAATCCAGTCATACTAAAAAATTATATCATGACCCTTTTTTGATGACTGACAAATACTGCTGTTTTGATCAATGCTTGTGCAGTTCGTCTTAAATAGATGGGCAGAAGTGACCTCAAAGAACTGTAATTTATCAGTAAGTTGTTTCTGAGAGTTGGAGGAGGTGATCAAATATTAAAACTTATGATGCAAAAGTAGCATTCCTCTTCGGGAGACTGGTAGTTGCTATTTAAAAGAGTACAATGCATTTCCCTACTTTAGCAACACTGGTAATTTGCTTTGATGCTCTTATGCTAAAAAGGTAAATGTGTGTCTGCTATAGCTTGTCTTAAACCCACGTACTCTAGAAGAACAGATAAATGAGAGGTATAGTTACTGTATATGAGAAAGAGATGGCAGGCAGCCTGGGTTGGATCCATGTGGGTATTTGAAAAGCAGAGCTGTGTGAACTTCTTAAAGTTCAACTTTTTTAACTTTGTACATTAAACCCTAACAGGTTCAATAAGTTTGATTTGACTTGGCTTGACATTCAAAAATGTTAAAAAGTGACTTCCTAGTATATGATCTGCCATAGCATGAGGCTACTGCAAGCTATAAAACTAACGTAAAAACATTCTTAACCATATATGCAAGCTTAAAAGGTACATTAGTAATAAAAAAAAACTTCAGTTCACGAATGTATAAAATGCTATACAAGGAAATCTTACCTCTTGTTGTATTCTTTTCTGTTTCTGGAAGTGACAGGTATAGCTGCATGATAGGCGAGATCTGAATCTGCATTTTCAAACTAAAGTATTTCTCACTTACGTATACTTGGATAAACCTTGGCGTTGGCTTGAATATTGTGATTTTCTCTATGAGAAAAATATTACATCAACAAATGGTTTTAAAAACTTTCATCTCAAATTATTTCATTTAAATTCTTTAGTCTGCAAGAAACCTCATGTTATATTACCTTTGTAGAGATCATCTGCAAGGAGTACGTCATTGTAGAGGACATCACCATCATTTTTAAAAGTGTATATGTCACCTGTAACAGACTAATAAACAAGGAGCAATAAAAGAAAGCACATACGATTTAAAAATGTGTATTATAAAACTGAGGCACATATTTTCTTGCTTTGCTTACTGTTTCCACGTAAAGAGTGACACGTTGCAGGCATGTCTGCTTGTCTGCAGCTTGACACTGACGAATCATAGTAACAAGTGACCAGTGTTCACTCTAGCAAAGAACAGAAGAAGGAATCATATTAAAAAATTTGCACAATAATTTGTGTATTTAAAAACTGATAACCGGGAACAGCACACTGAGCCAAGACTCATTTCCAGATATGACTGGGGGGGGGGATACAATCAAACAAATACAGGTATTGAGGCATACTATACAAAAAAAAGCACTAACAAATTAGTGCAAAATGACAAAAGTGCAAAATAACAAGAGTGTACAGTATATTTGGAACATGACATGCTCTATATCCTGAGATACAATTTAACAACTAGTTGAAACATATCAGTGCAATAAAATTAGGAGACAGCAAAACTGACCCTGGGGAGCTGAACTGAGGAGTGGAGAGGACCAAAGGGCAGGTCAGGTAGGAAGCTGACATGTACAGTAGGGGAGGGCAGGAGTTTGAACTCATGCTTAAGGGAAGCTGAGGAAGAGGAGGGATAGATAGAAGAGGGAGGAGGTTCCAAAGGTAGATGTGGTGATCAGAGAAGGGTGGCTGCAGTGCAGGAACAGGCATGGTGGAGGGAGAAGGTGCAGGGATTCCTGGAATGAATGGAGTACAAGGCATATGGAATGGGAGAGTTGAGCATGGATAGTACGAGGGCAGTGCCTCAAACCAGTATTTAGAAATGAAAGATGCACAGTGGTGTAAGTGACAGGAGGGAAGAGGATGGACAGGGAGGAGTAGAGTGTGCAGTGATGAGTGTGAGGGGTGAGAATGCAGTAAAATGGCAGAAGGCATTACACAGGGTGTACAAACTGGTGAGAGAAGAGGAGGGAGTGATACGATAAATCATATCAGCATAGTCAAAGACTGTGAGCACTATTTTGGTAACCAGCTCTGGCAGATATATGGGGTCATGGAGCTTTTATTAAGGTACAGGGAACAAAGCTTGTTGTGGAACATGGCATGGTTGGCACTGATGTGGGTAGAAAAATCAAGTCTGCTGTTGAGTCACACACTAGGACACTTGAAGGAATGAACAACTTCAAGGGGACAGCCATCCATGGTGGTGAAGGAAGGGAGGGGAACAAGCCTGACCAGTTTCTGACTGGATCCTAAGGTCATGGACATTGTTTCCTTGGTGTTGACCAAGACTTGGTTGGCCTGAAACCATTGCAGGAAACTATGGAAGTCTTACTGGAATGAGACTTCCACAACTGCAGTTGATGGGCCTGAGGTGAAGAGAATAGTGTCATCTGCATACATGTGAATATTAAGTTGACATAGGCAGAAGGGAGTTCACTAAGGAAAATGGAGAAAAGGATAGGACCCAGGATGAAGCCCTGTGGGACCCCAGTCTGGGCTGTGAGTGGAGAGGACAGGACACTACTGACCTGTGCCAACTGTTGATAGCCTAAGAGGTAAGAAGGGTACCATTCAATAGCAGTGACTGAGAGGCCAGCAGAACTCAGCTTGTCCAGGAGGAAAAAATGGGCCATCAAATCAAAGACTTTGGCCAGATAGATGAAAATGACCACCGTGATGTGTCCCTGATCCATCCATGAGAGAATGGAGTCAGTGATGCATAACAGGGAGAAGACAGTAGAATGTGCTTCTGAAAACCAGACTGGAAAGGGCAGAGGAAGTTGGAGGAGTGGAGGAAGTCATAGAGTCAGGAGCAGAGCAATTTCTCTTGCAACTTTACTAGAGAGGGGAAGGGGGAGATAGGATGGATGTTGCCAGGGGAGAAAAGATTGCCCCCTTTGTGGAAGAGAACTTTGGCCAGCTTTCAGACCTGAGGGACATTGCATAGGGTGAAAGAGAGGTTGAGATGATGAGTTGGGGGGGGGGGGCAATGGCAGGAGATGAGAGATGGAGGAGGTTTTGATCCAGACCATCAGGGTTAAATTTGGACTGGTTGAGTGAAGGAAGGGCAAGCAGGGCTTCCAGAACAGAGACAGGAGGGAAATGAAACCCTAGCAAGGGGTGGATGGAAAGGAGTGTGAAGACAGAAGGAGGGGAGAGGAACTAGGAGAGGGTGAAGAGGGGAGAACACATGTTGAAAAACGTACTGAAGTGAGTGCAAAAAAGGAAGGGACAGAGACTGGAGTGGCATTTACTATGAGGACTGGGGTAGCAGACCATTTTGGGATATCAAAGAGACAGTGGATCACCTACCAAAATTTGGAAGGGCAGATAAGATTGTTTTGGAGGTTGGCCTTGAAGTAGAGGGATTTGGCTGTATGAATGGCCTTTTTTGAAAGACTTTCAAAGCTGGAGGAGTTGATGTCGGATAGTGAGTGGGAGAATTTGAGCTGGGCCCAGTCCTTATCACTGGTCTTGCAAAATCAGTGAGATCAGAGGTGATTCAAGAGTGGTGGGGAGACTTAACTTTGGACTTCCTGATGGCATGTTTGTCCCAGAAAGAAGTAAAGATTAAGTGGATGAGGGAGAGGGTGACATCTACATCAGAGGCAGTGAGAATGGGGGACTGATCTGTTGCATGCAGGTGACCCAGTACAGCATCTTTGTTTAGAAACCATAGAGACCTAGACCAGATGATGTACTTGAGGGAGGGGGGGCATCAGAGTTACATGACACGATATGTTATACAAGGTTCACTAAATATGTCCAGCAATATACCTGATGCAATTACACAGTGTAGGTGTGAAGAGAGAGCCAAGTCCAGAAGGATGTGGTTTAAGGAGTGTGGATTGAGTCGGATGGGTTCAGTAATGAGTTGTGAGAGATCTATAGACTCAGTCATGCATAAGGTTGACCTGGAGGTAGGGGAAAACCACTTGATATTAAAATTCCAAAAGAGTATTAGTTCACCAGAAGAGGAGTGAGAGGTGATGACAGAAAGTGAGTCAATCAGGGAGGAGGGAGTGAATTCTGGAGAAGCATAGAAAACCCCAATGAATATGGATATGGTAGAGTGGAAAGAAAGACAAGAAGACACACATACGATGAGAGTATATCCTCTCTGAGAGCAACAGTGTAGCAAAGCTTCAGGCAAACACAGAGGGTGATGCCACCACCCCCCTTGCCCCTGTCCTGCTTGAAAAAGTAATTGGAAGAGCCAAACTAGAATCTAGAAGACGGGGGAGAGCCATGATTCAGTGATACAGTGGATATCAGGATGCTGTGAGAAATCCATACTGTAAGGAGATCCAGTTTAGGGAGGAGGTAACTAGTGCTGAGGTGAAAAACATCAAGGTCTTTTGGGACAGAGAGAAGGGAGGAGGGAGAGGGGCCAGAGTTGACTACTACATCACCTGAAGTGATGACAATCAAGGTAAAAAGGTGGATGATATGGAACGATTTACAACCCCAAGTCCAGCAAGAAGAGAGGGGGTAAGGATGGAAATGGGACAGGATAGAACAGTGGAGGAACTCCAGGTTTAGGGAGGGGGATGGCAGAAGACCAGAGTGAACACGGAGGGAAAGGAGGAGTAGAGAAGAAAGGGGGTGGGAGGGTGGAGTGGGGAGAATAATGTAAAGAAAAGCATTTTAAACAAAAATATGAATATATGTAAGCAAAAACACCAACTGTCTTGTCATGCTAAAATATATGGATAACTTGGGGTACTGTGTGTTGTGAGGCATAAGGTGAAGTTAAACAATGTCTTCAGCTAGCCAAAAAGTATATTTATTTCATCATTAATGAATATCTTGATGTTGCAAATTAAATTTGCCAGTTCTTTAGGGATTTTAATAATTATAGTACATTTTGTGTTAGTCTCTTGTAGTGGCCCAAAATGTTACATTACTGTTTGATGTTGGTGCATGCTCAGTAGCAAAACACATGGAAAATGCCAACTGCTTGATGATCAGCACAGTGGTGTTTCACTGGGATTGCATGTCAAATTTACAGAAAAGATTTCAAACATCAATTATACAAAAATATTTAGTATTTAATTCTCACTTTATGTACTTTGCAAAAGTGGGGAAGAGGAACCAACCCTTGAGATATAGAGAATAATGGATGAGGAAGGGTTTGATATGAGAATTTAATGCACACCTGAGTTGTGGGATGCTACATAAACCCCGAGGGCGAAGCCCAAGGGGTTTATCAAAGCATCCCACAATGATTTTATTTTATTTTTTATAATCACAGGCCAGCAATTTTTCTCCAGCAGTTTGTGAGACTGTTTGGCCCCGCCCACATACAGAATGTTGGCCAATGAGGCAGCAGCATAGTTTGACTGGCATGGCTCACGAATGTCATAACAGCCAGCCGGTTGTTATGAAAAATATCAACCTGGTCAATACATTGAGAGAAACTGCTGACCAGTTATTATATGCTGTTCTTAAACTTTTAATTGTTTTTCTTTGTAAATTAAACACTACTGCCCAAATGTGTGCACTAATCAATCCCTTACCCCCCCCAAAAAAAAAACAATATTATTTGGTACAAGAGCCCATGCCTATTGCTGAAAAATATCCTGATCTTTCAAAAATACCCTCTACCACCAAAAGCCCATATTAAGATTACTGTACTTAGAAACATTAAAACATAGAAACATAGACTTTGATGGCAGATAAGGACTGCTTAGCCCACCTAGTCTGCTCATTTCCTGACCTATTGGATAAGCTTCAGATCCTAGTTAGGGAAAGGGGAAATTGTTTAACCAGGAAAGGCACACTAAGTAGAAGCTTTTTTCCAGGTGCGACCTGGAAGCACAAGGAAGTTAAGTGACTTGCTCAGGGTCACACAGTATGCAAGTGGGGGCTGTGGGATACAAACCCAGGTCTCCAGGTTTGCAGCTCAGAGCCTTAAACCACTACGCTATTCTGCCTCCTTAACCAACAGCCTACTTCCTTCTACCCCCCACAAGAATTGCTTTATGTCAGTCCCATGCATTCTTGAATTCCCCCACTGCTTTTGACCCCACAACCTCCTCACAAAGGCCGTTCCATGTGTCCACCACCCTCTCTGTGAAAAAATACTTCCTCACATTGCCCCTGAGCCATCCCCCTCTATCTTCAGATTGTGTCCCCATGTTCTTGCACACCTCTTCTTCTGAAAGATGCTACCCTCTTGGACTTTGTTGATTCCGAGGTACTTGAAAGTTTCCATCATGTCCCCACTTTTCCTCCTCTACTTCAGGGTATATATATATATATATTAAGCTCCTTTAGTCTCTCTTCATATGGCTTTTTTGCAGACCCTGCAACATTTTAGTTGCCCTCCTTTGAACTGCCTCCATCTTGTCTATGTCCTTGCAGAGATGGGGTCTCCAGAACTGCATTCAGTACTCCAGATGGGGTCTCACCAATTGTCTGTACAGAGGGATAACAACTTCCAGTTTTCTAGTGGTGATGCCTCTCCCTATACATCCTAGTATCCCTCCAACCATCTTTACTGCCTTCTCACATTGCCTGCTTACCTTTAGGTCATCTGATATGACTACCCCTAGGTCCCTTTCCATTTGTGTTGTTGTTAATACCCCCCCCCAATTGTGCACTCCTCCCCAGGGTTTTTGTTTCCCATGTGCATTACTTTGCACTTCTTTGCATTGAATCTAAGCTGTCATACTTTTGACCATTCCTCCAACCTTGCCAAGTCCATTCTCATCCTTTCCACCTCCCCCCATGTATCAACCCTGTTGCAGATCTTTGCGTCATCTGGCAAGAGGCATATTTTTCCTTCCAGTTCCTCTGCAATGTCACTTATAAAGACATTAAAAAGGATCAGACCCAGCAGTGAACCCTGGAGTATTCGGCAAGTAACCCCCCCCTTTCTTTGCAGTGGACTCTGTTTACCATTACCTGCTGTGTCCTGATGTCCAGTCAATTTTTTACCCAGGCTACCACCCTGGGACCCACTCCCAGGCTGACTAATTTGTTTATTAATCTTTTGTGTGGGACTGTGTCAAATGCCTTCCTAAAGTCTAGATAGGCCATGTCCATAGCCCCTCCCTGGTCTACTACTTTGGTCACCCAGTTAAAGAACTCTATTAGAGTCATCTGACATGACCTTCCTGCTGTGAATTCATGCTGCCTTGGGTCCTGTGCCCTGCTGGCCTCTAAGTACACAACAATTCTTTCTTTCAAAAGTGATTCCATCATTTTTCCTACCACTGAGGTCAAGCTAACAGGTGTCAGGTTTTCCTGCCTCTGCTCTGCTCCCACTTTTGTGAAGGAGAATCACATCCACCCTCCTCCAGTCCTTAGGCAGCACACCATCCTCCCATGATTTGTTAAAAAGGATAGTCAGTGGTGTCACTAATCCTCCCCTTAGTTCTTTTAGAATTCTGTGGTGAATCCCATCAGGCCCCATTGCTTTGTCCACCTTCAGTTTTAGGAGTTCTTTCAGAACCCTTTCTTCTGTGAAAGGACTGGTATTGACCCCCCATACAGAATGCCTCTATTGGATAAGGTACCGCCCCCTTCCCTTCTTTTTTGAATACTGAGCAGAAGTATTCATTTGGTATCCCTGCTTTTTCACTGTCCCTCTCTGCCCACCTACCCTATCCTTTATTAATCCTCAGTATCCCTTCCTTGGTCTTTCTTCACTCCCTAATGTACCTATAAAAGGTTTTACCCCCACTTCTTAACTGATTTGGCTATCTTTTCCTTGGTTTGGGCCTTTGATATTCTGACTGCCTTCCCCTCTTCCTTCTGCTTTAACAGGTACAGTTCTCTGTCTTGCTTCTCCTGTGTTTACTTTCACTTCCTGAATGCTATCTTTTTCTCCCTAACCTTCCCTGACACCTCTTTTGAGATCCATAGTGTTTCTTTCTTTCATTTTGATTTATTTGCTTGTTGCCTCTGTGATTGCAGTTTTGATGTTTCCCCATTGTTTCTCCACCCCTCCTTCTTGCTTGTTTGCTAGGGCTTTTCTGAGGTACTTTTCCATTTGACAATGTCAGCCCTCCTAAAGTCCAGTACCCTCACTTTTGTATGGTTAGACTCTGCAGCTGTGTTTATCATGAACCACACTGTTTGGTGGTCATTTGTTCTCAGATGGCTACCCACTTCTAGATCTGAGATCCTCTCTCCATCCCCATTTGAGAGTACCAGATCTAAGATTGCTCCCTCTTGAGTGGGTTCCAACACTAGCTGTCTAAGACATGCCCCCTGCAGGGCATTGAGAATGACCCTGCTCTTGGGTGTGGCTGCAGCAAAGGTGCTCCATTTAACATCTGGCATATTCAGTCCCCCATCAACAGTACCCCCTTTTTCTGCCATTCTAAGGATGCCTTCTATCATTTCCTTATCCATTTCCTCCTCCTGAGATGGAGGGAGGGTCTGTATACAACCCAGTGTGGATTGTGGTGCCATTTCTGATCTCTAGGGTGACCCACAGTGCCTCCTCTCCTCCCTGTTTACCCTTTAGTTCCATTGATTTGATCCCTTCCCTTATGTAGAGAGCTACTCCTCCTCATCTTCTGTATAGAAACATAGAATTTGACGGCAGATAAGGACCGCTTGGCCCACCTTGTCTACCCTTTTCCCCACCTAACAGATAAGCTGTAGATCCTAGTTAACCAACAGCCACCTTCCTCCTGCACCCCACTAGAATTTCCTTATGTCTGTCCCATGCTTTCTTGAATTCCCCCACTGTTTTTGACTCCACGGCCTCCTCAGGAAGGCTGTTCCATGTATCCACAACCCTCTTTGTGAAGAAATACTTCCTCACATTACCTCTGAGCTGTCCGCCCATCTTCAAATTGTTCTCCCTTGTTTTTACACATCTCTTTTTCTGAAAGATGCTGCCCTCTTGGACTTTGTTGATTCCTTTGAGGTATTTGAAAGTTTATATCGTGTCCCTCCTCTCCATCCTTTCCTTGAGGCTATACATCATTAGTTTCTTTAGTCTATCTTCATATGTCTTCTGATGCAGACCCTGCATCATTTTGTTGCCCTCCTCTGGACAGCCTCCACCCTGTCTATTTCTTTGAGGAGATGGGGTCTCCAGAACTGCACACAGTACTCCAGATGTGGTCTAATCAACTGTCTGTACAGAAGGCCAACATCTTCCTGTTTTCTACTGGTGATGCCTCTCCCTATGCATCCCAATATTCCACCAGCCCTCCTTACTGCCTTCTCACATTGCTGGCCCACCTTTAGGTCGTCTGATATGACTACCCCCAGGTCCCTTTCCATTTTTGTTGTTGTCAGTATCTCACCCCCAATTGTGTACTCTTCCCCTGGGTTTTTGTTTCCCAGGTGCATTACTTTGCACTTCTTTGCATTGAATCTAAGCTGCCATACATTTGGCCATTCTTCCAACCTTGCCAAGTCCCTTTTCATCCTTTCCAACCCACCTGTGTATCAACCCTGTTGCAGATCTTTGCCATCTGCAAAGGGACATGCTTTCCCCTTCCAGTCCTCCGGAAGGTGGATAAAGCAATGGGGCCTGATGAGTTCACCCCAGGATTTTAAAAGAACTAAGGGAAGAACTAGTAACGCCACTGACTACCCTTTTTAATAAATCATGGGAGGATGGGGTTGTACCTGAGGACTGGAGGAGGATGGATGTGATTCCCCTTCACAAAAGTGGGAGCAAGACAGAGGCAAGAAACCACAGACCTGTCAGTTTGACCTCAGTGGTAGGGAAAATGATGGAATCACTTCTGAAGGAAAGAATTGTTGAGTGTCTAGAGGCCAGTGGTGCACAGGACCCAAGGCAGCATGGATTCACAGTGGGAAGGTCATGTCAGACAAATCAAATTATTTTTTTGACTGGGTGACCAAAGCAGTAGACCAGGGAGGGGCTGTGGACATGACCTACCTAGACTTTAGCAAGGCATTTCACATAGTCCCGCACAAAAGATTAATAAACAAATTAGCCAGCCTGGGAGTGGGTCCTAGGGTGGTAACCTGGGAAAAACACTGGTTGGACAACATGACACAGTGGGTAATAGTAAATGGAGTCCACAGTGAAGAAAGGAGGGTTACTAGTGGGGTACCGCAGGGTTCAGTACTGGGGTCAGTCCTTTTTAATGTCTTTATAAATGACATTGCAGAGGGACTGGAAGGGAAAGTATGTCTCTTTGCAGATGACACAAAGATCTGCAACAGGGTTGATAGACAAGGTGGGTTGGAAAGGATGAAAAGGGACTTGGCAAGGTTGGAGGAATGGTCAAATGTATGGCAGCTTAGATTCAATGCAAAGAAGTGCAAAGTAATGCACCTGGGAAACAAAAACCCAGGGAAAGCATACACAATGGGGGGTGAGGTACTGACAACAACAAAAATGGAAAGGGACCTGGGGATAGTCATATCAGATGACCTAAAGGTGGGCCAGCAATGTGAGGAGGCAGTAGGGAGGGCTGGGGGATACTGGGATGCATAGGGAGCAGTATCACCAGTAGAAAACAGGAAGTTGTTGGCCCTCTGTACAGACATTTGGTAAGACCACATCTGGAGTACTGTGTACAATTCTGGAGACCCCATCTCCGCAAAAACATAGACAGGGTGTAGGCTGTCCAGAGGAGGGCAACCAAAATGATGCATGGCCTGCATCAAAAGACTTATGAAGAAAGACTAAAGGAACTAAAGATGTATAGCCTCGAGAGACATGATAGAAACTTTCAAATACCTCAAGGGGAATCAACAAAGTCCAAAAGGATAGCATCTTTCAGAAAAAGAGAAGTGCAAAAACAAGGGGGCACAATTTGTAGATAGAGGGGGGACAGCTCAGAGGTAATGTAAGGAAGTATTTCTTCACAGAGAGGGTTGTAGATACATGGAGCAGCCTTTCTGAGGAGGTTGAAGAGTCAAAACCAGTAGGGGAATTCAAGAATGCATGGGACAGACATAAGGCAATTCTAGTGGGGGGGGGGTAGGAGGAAGTAGGCTGTTGGTTAACTAGGATCTACAGCTTATCCGTTAGGTAGGGAAATGAGCAGATTAGGTGGGCCAAGCGGTCCTTATCTGCCATCAGATTCTATGTTTCTATGTTAATGCTGCTGGCTATTATAATGGGGGACCAGTCAGTTGCCATCCGATCAGCAACTAAAGAGGATAGAGTTTGGATACCAAAAGGATATAATCTGGGTGCATTTAGGGGGGGCTTTGTGGTGGTGGTTCTTGTTCATGCAGTAGATCATATTATGATTACTGCAGTTGTCAGAGAGGGTACCAATATCTACAATGTGGTGAGGGTGAGAGGATAGGATCCAGTCCTGAAGGGAGTAGTTTGGTGTTTTGGAGCTCAGTTTGGTTGGATCTGAGATCAGTTGGGTAAGCTGGAGTGATTTTTCATTTTGGAATAATTTATAATAGGAGGATGCGAGCAAAGTGACGTGGAAGCCACCTAAGATTATCAACTCACCAGAGCAGATATAGGAAGACAAGGTAGTGAAGAGCTCAGTAACAGAGGGATGGGATGTGCTAGGGCAAAAACAAACTCCAGCAAAAAATACAGGGATGAAGAAGGGGAGGAGGTGGATTGTAGGAGGTGCATCTCATGGGTAGAAGGGAAAGAGAGGGACAGCACACGTTTGAATTGGGTGCTGGAGGAAAGAGAAATGGCTACGCCTCCACCCCTCTTAGTATGATCCTGTCGGTTGACTGAAATGCCAGGGATGGCTGTGGCAGTATCATAGAATCATAGTAATGTGTCAGCAGAAAAAGCCCACCCTGGCCCATCCGCTCTGCCCATCCCCCCCACTTGTCACCGGCGCACAAGGAACCTACCCTCTGTCCTCTAACCAACACCATATGCCTATCCTACACTCTCTTGAATCCCTCCACCATTTTGACACCTACCACCTCCTCAGATAATCTGTTCCAGCGATAAACCACCCTCTTAGTGAAATAACACCCCTTACATAACATTTAAATATTCCTTCTTCAAATCTTAAAGTATAACCTCTTTTTTTACTCCGACTTTCCTTTTAAATAGAATTCCTTCCTTCATTTTATTTATCCCTTTCATGTACCTAAATGTCTCTATCATGTCTCCTCTCTCTTTTCTAAACTCTAGCGGATACAGGTTTAATTCTCTCAGTCTTGTCTCATGTGGTTTCCCTTGCATACACTGCACCATCTTTGTTGCCATTCTCTGAACCTCTTCTATTACATCTATGTCCTTTCTTAAATGAGGCCTCCAGAACTGTACCACATACTCCAGGTGTGGTCTAACCATAGTCTTTTATAATGGTATCAGCACCTCCCTCTTCCTACTAGTTATGCCCCTTCCTATGCACCCCATCACTCTATTAGCTTTGCCAACCGCCTTACTACATTGGTCACTTACCCTAAGGTTGTTTGATATTACAATCCCCAGATCCCTTTCCTATTCTGTTTACTTTATCTATTCTCTCCCCAGTAAGTACTTGGCCAGTTGATTTTTATGTCCTATATGCATCACCACACATTTCTTTGTATTGAACTTCAGCTGTTATGTTTCTGACCATTTCTGTAGTATACTCAAATCCCTCCTCATCGCATCAGCTCCTCCTTCACTGTCAACACTATGCCATAACTTTGGATCATCTGCTAACAGACCCAGCTTTCCTTCAATTCCCTCTGATATATCACTAATTTATATGTTAAAAAGGATTGGTCATAGTACAGACCCTTGAAGAACCCCGCTTGTAACCTTCCTTACCCCAGAATGCACACCATTTACCACCACCCTCTAACTTCTATCCTTCAGCCAGTTTTCCACTCGTCTAGTTATTTTCTCTCCCACCAGAGGACTCTCTGTCTCAATTACCAGCCTGCAGTGAGGAACAGAGTCAAAGGCCTTACTGAAGTTCAGGTAAGCAACATCAACTGCCCCTCCTGATCAACCACCTGTGTTACCACATCACAAAATTCTGTCAGATTTGTTTGGCAAGATATCCCCCTAGTGAATCCATGTTACTTTTCATCTAATAGTTTGTTGTCAGTTAAGGATTTTGCCACTCTTTCCTTTATTAGCAACTCCATCCCCTTGCCCCCCACTGATGTGAGGCTGACAGCTCTGTAGTTCCCTGCCTCCTCCTTGCAGCCTCCTTTGTTCAAAAGTACTACATCTGCCATCTTCCAGTCACTCAGAGCACACCCTGTATCTAGGGACAAGTTAAACAACTTTACTAAATGTGTTGCCAACTCATCCCTCAGCTCCCTAAGAACCCTTGGATGCAAACCTTCTGGCCCTACTGCTTTATCTGCCTTTAATTTTCCCAAGTTCTTCCTTAATGCTTTCCTCACTTAATGGGCTTTGATCCACCCCACATTCATCTCCTTCCTTCTTCTTTAATTCAGGTCACTTTCCATCCCCTTCCACTCTGAACACAGAGCAAAAATGGCTATTTAAAACCTCAGCTTTCTCAAAGTCCACCTCAACCTTAGTTCCCTCTACCCCCTCAAACTCAGAATCAATCAGTGATCTTTGGGGACAAGCAAGACTCTGAGATCACAAGGATGTCAGGACTGAGGTTTACCACTAGTGGTTGTAGAAGGTCACTTTTGTGGAGGAGACTGTGGATGTTATCATGGACTACTGTCATCCCTTTGGGGTTAGGCAAGGCAGTTGTCTGGGTAGGAATGGGGTTGCATTCAACATCGTCTGCTAGAATGAGTAGCAAGAAGACAAGAATTGTAAGGAAGCCTGTGAAACACTTGAATGAAGTAGAGGGAGGGGAGGGGAGTGAGGGAGAGAGAGAGAGAGAGAGGGGAGGACATAGGCTCCTGAGTGTCTCAAGGTGAACCAAGGTGGAAGGGAGGGAGGAAGCTGTACCCAGGAGGCCATGGTGAGTGTTTTTGGGGGGAAGCTAGCAGAAAGAAAAGTGGAAATCGAGGAGGAGGGAAGGGAGTGAAGAAGGGAAGGAAGATGGAGGAGTGACTAGAGTGGGGCTAGGAGGGGGAGGATAGTGAGGGTAATAAATAACATGGTGGATAGGTTGTAAGCAGCTGCCCTAAGTAAACGAGCGTGTGTATGGTAGCTGTAAAAACAGCTGAGTTCAACAAAATTAAGCAACAGTGTTTCTATAAAGCAACTTTAAAAACAGGTAATACCAATGAAACAGCAGTGATGCTATGAGGCAGTTCTATAAGTAAATTAGCCAAATTATTAAAAACAGAGGTGTTATAGATCAATTATCATGATAGCTATTAAAACTATAAAAAAAAAACAATGATACGATAAAGCAGCTCTATAGACAGATATAGACTGATTAAAGCAATGGTGCTATGATGCAATACTATAGGTAGGTTACATAGGGTGGCAGGCTTACCACTGGTCACAAGATGTGACAGTCACCTAAGGCAAACACTGTCCCTATGATGCAGACTGTTATTCTGGAGGACACTTAAACTATAAACCCATAAATAAGTAAAGCTCTGTGAGTCTCAGCAAGAAATACTTGAAGAATGTAGGCTGATCACTTGACCATTCAGGGCACCAAATGATATAACATTAGACAATGGCCGGGTTGGTGGGGTAAGCTCCTCTTTATAGAAACATACAAACATAGAATCTGACAGCAGATAACAGCTGCTTGGCCCACCCTGTCTGCTTAATTTATTTTAATTTTTCTACCTTCATTTTTACAGCAGACCCACTTCATCTACAGTGCAGTCTCTTCCTCCTCTTCCTTACCGCTATGTTTCCTTTGTGCCTATCCCAGGTATCTTTTGAACCCCACCACTGTTTTCACCCCCACTACCTCAGCTGGAATGCTGGTCCAGGAATCCATCACTCTGTCTGTGAATAAAAACCTCCTCACATCTCTTCTGAACCTACCCCCTCCAGCTTCATACCATGTGCCATTGTTCTAGAGCACCTTTTCTGAAAAATACTCCCCTCCTGTACCTTTTTAACCACATGAGGTACTTCAAAGTCTCTATCATATCATTCTTCTCCCTCTTCCTCTCCCTCCTCCAGGATGTACATATTGAGCTCATTTAGCCTCTCCTCATAGGACTTTTGATGCAGATCCTCCTCTATTTTGGTAGCCCTCTTCTGGACCACCTCCACTCTGTCTGTCCTTTCTGAGATGTGATCTCAAGAACTGGGCACAGAACCCAAGGTGGAGTCTTACTAGTGATCTATATAGAAACAACACCTCCTCACTTTATTTGCTGGTGATACCCCTTCCTCTGCACCCCCAACATCCCACTAGCCCTCCCAAGTGCCTCGTCATAGTGCCTGTCCACCTTTAGGTCATCCAGTATGATCACTCCAGGCCTTTTTCTGCTTGGACATGGTAACTATATTCCACCCATTTTGTACGCCACCCCTTTGTTTCGATTACCTAAGTGCATTATTTGGCACTTTTTTGCATTAGAACCCAGCTGCCATAAAAGACAGTAGGCAAGATTGCACTCCAGAGGATATGGAGTATGGCTGAACTTGGAAATAAATTCCACTGAGACAGTTCTCATCAGCTTTGAATGCTGTTTATTTTTTCAGCTACTCTGGTACTAGTGACCACCAACGTGGTATCACTTATCCAAGCAGCCTTGGTACTTTGTTCATGTGAGCTTTGTCAGGAGGCAAACTGCATGGGTGTTACGGATATTTTTATAGCACATTCAATTAGCACATCATAATATTATTTCACAGCTCATTAATTTTACACAAAAATAATAATACAAAATCCAGTACAGTAACACATTTTGTTTGCATTTTCTTATGCTACAAAATCTATAATTGTGTGCTACTTAAAAAACAACAACTTTGTGATTATAAAACAAAGAAAATTTGTTATGTAATAAATAATAATAAACACATTTCAGACACCCATGTCCTTCACATTACATGTATTTTGCTTATAAAATAATGTATTTAATTATGTTGTAGTCCAAATGATGTGTATAGATCACTAGATGGAGCTGGAAAGGCACTGCAGAAACCAAGAACAGAGGGAGCCAGATTTCAAAAATCCAGTGTGCAGGAAATCCTGCGCTCACCACATCGCAAGGCTGCAAGAAAGAAAATAAAAGAAAGTGAAAAACATTTATACATCAGAAATCAATTATGGTATAAATACACTTCTTAGATTATTGTCCCTCTGATAGTTTGTATAATAGTAACGTTTAATGACACCAAATGTCAAATACTGCATAGAGGGACAAAAGATGGGGTGGGGGATGGGTGGGGTGGGAGATGGAAAGGCAGTGAAGACAGTAAATGGGAACATAACCATTAATTGATTCCTACTTCTTATGCTAAAAACTTGCATTCTTGATATGGTAGATTTCATAAAGGGGGTGGGGGGGAGAAGGAAGGGTTTAAAAGGAGTTAATGACGTTAACAGAATTCAAAATTTAAACCAGATGAGCCATTGCTTTACCTAGAACCAAATAATTTTTGTTTTTTTAAATCTCTACTACAAATAAGGTCTATAATCAGTTTTTTGTATTAAGACCAACTGGTTGCCTGGCTTGCAGTGAGAAAATCCAAAATGTTTCACTCTGGAGAAGATACTGAAATTTGTCCCCTTCCCTTGGCCCCACCCTCACATTCGCAATACCCATAAACCTTAACCATGAAGAATCACTGTTATGTTCAAAAAAGAAATGTTCAGCAACTGGGTTGTGCATAAGTAAATTCTTTATATAATGTACATGTTCCTGCATGCGTTGTTTCAATTGTCTGATAGTCCTACCTACATACATTTTATTGTAGGGACACCATAGTGTGTATATGACAAATGTTGTCACACAAGAAATAAACTGACAGATAGTAATTCTCCATCCTTTAGTAGGTGATACGAAAATCAAACATTGCACACTAGAAGGACAAAAGATGCAAATTCCACATTTTAAATTGCCATGTGGTCTTTCTGGGATCCAAGTTGTAATATGTGTAGATTTTGGGAGCTGACTTTTGACCAGTGCATCTTAAATTCCTGCCTCTTCTAAAGATCACTCTGGGCTTGTTACCAGTTTGATTTGCCTGGGATTCATCACCAGAAAGAATGGGCCAAATTTTGGTAACAATGTTTCCTATTTGTCCTGTTAAGTGACTGAAATTAGGAGCAAAACAAATCATCTCACTCTCTCTTGGGCCCCTAGTCTTGGGTGTCAGCAGATTAATTCTAGTCATATTTTTGGCTTTCATGAATGCATTTTCTACTATTGCTAGACTGTAACCCTGTCCAGAAACATGCTTTTCAACTCATTAGCTTGCTCCAAAAAACATCTGCATCAGAACAATTTCTCCTCAGCCTTAAGAACTGGCTGAGGGGAATTGGTTCCTTCAGCTTTTTGGATGGGCACTAGTTGCTAGCAAAAAATTGTTTGTAGATGTGGCTTTCCTAAAACCTTTTGTACTTATTCTGTTGTTGGGGTCTGCAGTAAGTGGTACATCCAAAAAATCTATTGATGTTACCTGAAACTTATGGGTGAATCTCAAGTTCCTATTGTTATCATTGAGCCACTCCAGAAACTGGCCTGCTTCCACTTTGTTCCATTCCATATACACAGCATATCGTCAATAAAGCAATACCAACAAATAATGTGTCCATGGAATGGATAAACACTTTGGTCCCAAATCAGCTCCACCTCCCACTTGCCCAAAAATAGGTTCACAAAAGAGGGGGCCACAGAGGCCCCCATTGCAGTGCCACACCTCTGGAGAAAATATTCCCCATCAAATTCAAAAAAAATTTTGTGTAACCATAAAGTCCAGCCCTTCAGTAATGAGTTACATATGTAAACCGGTGTGAAATGGATCCTTTGTAAGGTAAAGTACACATGCCAAAATCCCATCAGTGTGTCTAAAACATGTGTATAATTATTCCACATCTATTGTGAGCCAATTATATTGTTTCTCCCATGAAAAATCTGTAAGTTTATTCAAAATATCCATTGTGTCTCTCATATGGGATTTTAAACATGTGACACTCCTTTGAAGGAAAAAAAATCTAAGAATTGGGTCAGGTTATCTGTAAGTGATCCCACCCCCAAAATGACATGTCTCCCAGGTGGATTTGTTGCATCCTTATGAATTTTTGGGAGAATGTACATTGTTGGACTAATAGGGGATTTTGGCAGTAGGAATCTGAACTCGTTTTCTGTGATGTCTCCCCTTCCTTGGACCATCTGCAGTAGATGTAGTAAATCTGCTTTATAAGCAGATGTGGGGTTAGAGGGCAATTTTTTTTTATAATTATTCGCATTAAGCAATTCATAAATGTTCCCCTTATAATATTCTTTTTCCATTAGGACCAAATTACTCCCTTTATCTGATTGTTTAATTACCATGTCTTCCATGGCCTGTAATTGTATCATAGCATCAATTTCAGCTTTTGTCATATTTTTGAACATTGGTCCTTTGTCTGTGTTCAAAAGTTCTTGTACTTTACTAAGAACTGTATTCTTATATGTTCTTATAACTGGATTACTAATACTGGCCAAAAGGAGGATTTTGGGCAAAAAAATTGTTTTCTAAGTTTACAAAATTCTTGTGTGTTAACATTGTACAAATGCATGCTAAAGGAGCCGTGGGTGAAACTTGCAGAGCCATTATCAGAACTGTTTAGTGAGTCTCTGAGCACAGGAGAGGTCCCAGGAGGCTGGAGAAGGGCTCACGGGATCACACTCCACAAGAGTGGTAGCAGGGAGGAGGCAGGGAACTACAGACCAGTCAGTCTTATCTCAGTAGTGGGCAAGATTGTGGAGGAACTCCTTAAGGAAAGGATAGTTCAACACCTGGAATCCATCGGAGCACAGGATCCAAGACAGCATGGGTTTACAAAAGGAAGGTTCTGTCAAACTAATCTCATAGATTTCTCTGACTGGGTAACCAGAGTGGTGGACCAAGGGTGTGCAGTTGATGTTGCCTACCTTGACTTGAGCAAAGCTTTCAATACTGTTCCATGTAGAAGATTGATTAATAAACTGAGTAGGCTTGGGGTGCGTCAGACGTTGGTCAACTGGGTGGCAAACTGATTGGCGGACAGAAAACAGAGCGTGGTAGTAAACGGTATATAGTCAGAAGAGATGCAAGTCACAAGTGGGGTACCTCAAGGATCAGTCCTGGGGCCAGTCCTCTTCAATATCTTCATCAGTGACATTGCAGATGGACTGGAGAGTAAGGATTGTCTGTAGATGACACCAAAATCTGCAACAGAGTAGATGATCCAAATGGGATGGGCAGAATGAGACGAGATCTGGATAAACTGGCAAAATGGTCAGAAGAGTGGCAACTGGGGTTTAATGCAAAGAAGTGCAAGATCATGCACATAGGGAAGAGAAACCCTGAAGCCACCTATAGGCTGGGAGGGGAGATGCTGGCAATCACAAGGGAGAAAGAAACTTGGGCATCATCATCACTGATGATCTGAAATCATCCAAGCAGACCACTAAAGCTGTAGGTAAGGCTAGAGGGATGTTGGGGTGCATTAATAGGGGAATCACAAGTTGAAGAGGGAGGTAATAATCCCTCTTTACAAGACACTGGTTACGTCCCATCTGGAGTACTGCTTGCAGTACTGGAAGCCGTACATGCACAAGGACATTAACAAAATGGAGACAGTCCTGAGAGGGGCAACCAAAATAGTGCATGGACTGCATCAGAAAACATATGATGTCAGATAAATGGAGCTCAGTATGTATATCCTAGAGCAAAGGAGGGAGAGAAGTGATATGATCGAAATATTCAAACATCTTAAGGGCATTAACAAAGTGAAAGAGTCTAACATGTTTCAATGGAAGAATAACAGCAGGACAAGAAAATACTACATGAGATTAGAGGGAGGCCGATTAAGTGGTAACGTGAGGAAGTTCTTTTCCACAGAAAGGGTGGTGAATGCATGGAATGGCCTACCTCAGGAAGTGGTGGATATGAATACAATGCAGGGCTTCAAGCAGGCATGGGATAGGCATAATGGAGCAATACAGGCTAGAGTGAATAGATGGGCTATTGACAGAGTACAGGCCTATGGCATATTCATAAGGTAGAAATAATGGGCAGACTGGATGGGCCTTGTGGTCCTTATCTGCCGACGACTTCTATGTTTCTATGTTAAAGTTCATACCAGGTTCAACCTGTTGATTTTCCAGAAACCGCATTTCTCACAATAGATGTGGAATCATTATACACATATATTAGACACACTGATGGGATTTTGGCATGTGTACTTTACCTTATGAAGGATCCATTTCACACCGGTTTACATATGGAACTCATTACTGAAGGGCTGGACTTCATGCTTACACACAATATTTTTTGAATTTGATGGGGAATATTTTCTCCAGAGGTGTGGCACTGCAATGGGGGCCTCTGTGGCCCCCTCTTTTGTGAACCTATTTTTGGGCAAGTGGGAGGTGGAGCTGATTTGGGACCAAAGTGTTTATCCATTCCATGGACACATTATTTGTTGGTATTGCTTTATTGACGATATGCTGTGTACATGAACTGGAACAAAGTGGAAGCAGGCCAGTTTCTGGAGTGGCTCAATGATAACAATAGGAACTTGAGATTCACCCATAAGTTTCAGGTAACATCAATAGATTTTTTGGATGTACCACTTACTGCAGACCCCAACAACAGACTAAGTACAAAAGGTTTTAGGAAAACCACATCTACAAACAATTTTTTGCTAGCAACTAGTGCCCATCCAAAAAAGCTGAAGGAACCAATTCCCCTCAGCCAGTTCTTAAGGCTGAGGAGAAATTGTTCTGATGTGGATGTTTTTTGGAGCAAGCTAATGAGTTGAAAAGCATGTTTCTGGACAGGGTTACAGTCTAGCAACAGTAGAAAATGCATTCATGAAAGCCAAAAATCTGCTAGAACTGATCTGCTCACACCCAAGATCAGGGACCCAGGAGAGAGTGAGATGATTTCCTTTGCTTCTAATTTCGGTCACTTAGCAAGACAAATAGGAAACATTGTTACCAAATTTTGGCCCATTCTTTCTGGTGATGAATCTCAGGCAAATCAAACTGGTGACAAGCCCAGAGTGATCTTTAGAAGAGGCAAGAATTTAAGATGCACTGGTCAAAAGTCAGCTCCCAAAATCTACACATATTACAACTTGGATCCCAGAAAGACCATATGGCAATTTAAAATGTGGAAATTGTATCTCTGGTCCTTCTAGTGTGCAAGGTTTGATTTTTGTATCACCTACTAATGGACAGATAATTGCTATCTGTCAGTTTATTTCCTGTGTGACAACATTTGTCATATATGTACTATGGTGTCCCTGCAATAAAATTTGTGTAGGTAGGCCTACCAGACAATGGAAACAACACATGCAGGAACAGTTCCACTATGCCACAGTGACAAGAAATTTGTCAACCATCGGCACAGCAATAGCCCAACCCCACCAACTGGTGTTGTGCCGTCGCTGGGGGAATAAGTGTTTACTGTGGTGGGCTTCACCGTCCCATACCCCCGCATTAAGGATTACTAACTCCAGTCGGAATTTGTTCGGGGGGGGGGGAACACCCCAGTGGCAACAGTGTTGGAATACATGGAGACCATCACAGCAAACTGCTGAAAATGTCGCTGTGATGGTGTTTGTGGTATTCCCTTCACTGTGAAACATAGAAACATAGACTTTGACGGCAGATAAGGACCGCTAGGCCCATCTAGTCTGCCCATTTCCCTACCTACAGGATAGGCCACAGATCCTAGTTAACCAACAGCCTATTTCTTCCTACCCCCCACAAGAATTGCCTTATGTCTGTCCCATGCATTCTTGAATTCTCCCACAGTTTTAGACCCTACAACCTCCTCAGGAAGGCTGTTCCACGCATCCACCCTCTCTGTGAAATAATACTTCCTCACATTGCCCCTGAACCGCCCTCCTTCTATCTTTAAATTGTGTCCCCTTGTTCTTGCAAGTCTCTTTTTCTGAAAGATGCTACCCTCTTGGACTTTGTTGATTCCATTGAGGTACTTAAAGGTTTCTATCATGTCCCTCCTCTCCCTTCTTTCCTCAAGGGTATACATATTAAGCTCCTTTAGTCTCTCCTCATACGGCTTCTCTTGCAGACCCTGCACCATTTTAGTTGCCCTCCTCTGGACTGCCTCTATCCTGTCTATGTCCTTGCGGAGATGGGGTCTCCAGAACTAGACACAGTACTCCAGATGGGGTCTCACCAACTGTCTGTACAGAGGGATAACAACTTCCTGTGCAATCGGTATACCTGCAGGAACATTCATGTGATATAAAGAACTTACTTATGGACAACCCAGTTGCTGAAAATTTCTTTTTTGAACATAACAGTGATTCTTCATTGTTAAGGTTTATAGGTATTGAGAATGTGAGGGTGGGGTCAAGAGGAGGGAAAAATTACAGCGTCTCCTCCAGAGAAAAACATTTTGGATTTTCTCGCTGCAAGCCAGGCAACCAATTGGTCTTAATATAGAAATTGATTACAGACCTTATTTGTAGTAGAGATTAAAAAAAATATATATTTGGTTGTAGGTAAAGCAATGGCTCATCTGGTTTAAAATCTGAATTCTCTTAACATCATTAATTCTTTTAAACCCTTCCTTCTCCCCCCCACCCCCTTTATGAAATCTACCATATCAAGAATGCAAGTTTTTAGCATAAGAAGTAGGAATCAATTAATGGTTATGTTCCCATTTACTGTCTTCACTGCTTTCCTCACCCACCCCACCACCCCCCCACCCCATCTTTTTGTCCCTCTGTGCAGTATTTGACGTTTGGTGTCATTAAAAGTTATTATTATACAAACTATCTGAGGGACAATAATCTAGGAAGTGTGTTTATACCCATAATCGATTTCTGATGTATAAATGTTTTTCACTTTCTTTTATTTTCTTTCTTGCAGCCTTGTGATGTGGTGAGCGTAGGATTTCCTGCACACTGGATTTTTGGAATCTGGCTCCCTCTCTACTCCTGGTTTCTGCAGTGTCTTTCCAGCTCCGTCTAGTGATCTATACACATCATTTGGACTACAGCATAATTAAATGCATTATCTTATAAGGAAAGTACATGTAATGTGAAGGACATGAGTGTCTGAAATGTGTTTATTATTATTTATTATTACTTAACAAATTTACTTTGTTTTCTAATCACATAAAGTTTTTTTTTTTAAGTAGCACACAATTATAGATTTTGAAGCATAAGAAAATCCAAACAAAATTTATTACTGTATTGGATTACGTAATATTATTTTTGTATAAGATTAATGAGGTGTGAAATATTATTATGATGTGCTAATTGAATGTGCTATAACAATATCTGTAACACCCGTGCAGTTTGCCTCCTGACGAAGCTCACATGAACAAAGTGCAGAGGCTGCTGGGATAGGTGATACCATGTTGGTGGTCGCTAGTACTGGAGTAGCTGAAAAAATAAACAGCATTCAAAGCTGATGAGAACTGTCTCAGTGGGATTTATTTTCAAGTTCAGCTATACTCCGTATCCTCTGGAGTGCAATCTTGCCTACTGTCTTTTGTGTTGTTCAGGGTTAGCCCAACCCAGGATTTGCTCCCTACCCTAATCTAGTGATTGCTGTTGCTGGTTTGGTTTTGCAACCCAGCTGCCATACCCTGCATCATTCCTCCAGTCTCTTTAGATCTCTGCTCATCTTTTTCACCCTTCCAGAGTGTTTACCTGTTGCAGACATTGGTGTCATCTGCCAAGAGGCAGAACTTCCCCTTCCAGCTCCTCTGTTATATCACTGATAAAAACATTGAAGAACACCGGTCACAGCACTGAACCCTGAGGTACACTGCTGGTCACCCACCCTTCCTCAGAGTAAACTCTGTTTACCACAACCCTCTGTCTCCTACCCTCTAACCAGTTTCCTATCCCGGTTACCCCCTTATTGCCCCCCCTACTCTACCCAGCTTGCTTATATGTCTCCTCTGTGGAATGGTGTTGAAAGTTTTGCTGAAATCCAGGTAGGCCTTGTTCACCACTCCAACCTAATCAAATTCCTTGCACACCCAGTAAACAAAATCTAACAGATTTGTTTGTCATTACTTCCCCCTCTGTGAATCCATGCCGCCTCTGATCCTGTAATCCGTTGGATGCCAGATATTACACAATCCTTTCCTTTAGTAGTGTTTTCATTCACTGACTAACCACTGATGTCAGTCTGACAGACCTATAATTGGCCATCTCCTCTCTGGTACCACTTTTGTGAAGCGGGACTATATCTGTCCTTCTCCAGTTCTCTGGGACCACTCCTGTCTCCAGTGATCTGTTAAATAGGTCTGTCAGAGGTGCAACTAGTATCTCCCTGAGGTCCCTCAGTACTCTTGCATGCACACCATAGCTTTGTCCACCTTTAGGTTAGTGAGTGCTTTCAGGACTCTCTCCTCATAAAAAGGAACAGTGTCCACTTGCATCTCATCAAAGCTCCTGATGCTTTTTCACTGTCCTGCCCTTCCACTGTAGTAGTAGTAGTAGTAGTAGTAAAATGTTTTTATTCATAATAAAAATGAATAAAGGATAATCTCGATTGAGCATAGCTCATTTTCAACAAGGTCCCAACATTAATATACAATAAAAAGGAAAATGTTACAACACAGACAATACTAATTTTTCCATACAATACGCAAATACATACATACATCTTAAATTACACAATATAACTAATAAATAATAGCCTCCTAGAGCATAAAGATCCTTTATAAATCACAACATTGCCTTTTTTGTCGAGAACTGGTACGATACCACTGTTGAATCAGAGACCAATGATTTTTCACATCAGACATAAACAAAGATTTAGGAATTGCATTCCAACTCATGGATCCTCTATAATACAAAGATTGTCGTCCTATCTCTAAATTACAATTAGGCAATTCCAGACTAGGTGCTTTACAATTTCTCAATGAATCCAATTTATCCCTATATATCAAATTTTCTACCACATACTGTGGATATTTCCCCTGCAATCCTTTATAAATAAAGGCTAGCACATGTTCATTACTACATTCATAAAGTGTCAACCATTTCAATTGGTCATAAAGCACACAACTATGTGTTAATCTAGGAATCCCCAATATAAATCTGGCCAGGTTCTTATAACTTACTTCCAACTTCCTTAAATCCTGCTTTCTCCCACAAGAATAAAATATATCCCCATAATCAATCATGGGGATAACCATCATATTTACCACTTTTTCCCTTACCTCCTTACTCATTAATGATTGAACCCTAGAAAGAGCCCCTATTCTTTTGTTTAAGTTCTTTACTAATTTCTCAATATGTATATTCCAACACAAAGAGCTATCAATCCAAAGACCCAAATATTTATACATATTTGTCTGCTGGATCGGGGCCCCCCCCAAGGGCAACCAATCCCAGGGCCATGTCTCCCAACAGTTCGCTTTTCCGATGTATCAACATGGACTGTGTCTTCTTCACATTCAGAGTCAACCTGCTATCTTTTAAGAAAGTTTGCAGATCGTCAAAGGCTAACTGGAGCCTTTTTTGAATCACCTTAATGGATTCATGTGAGGTATAAATAATAGTATCATCAGCATAAAGATGATACTTTATTTCTGAATCTGAAAAAGACAGTCCATTTATGTACATATTAAACAACAAAGGCCCTAGGATGGAGCCCTTGGGGACCCCCGACCCAACAGGCAAAAAACCTGAATCCTGACCCCCTAACGACATCTTTTGGCTCCTATTCAGCAGATATGATTCCAACCATTTTCCACTCAAACCCACCACCCCCATCGATGCAGCCCTGGACAGGAGGACACCGTGGTCCAAAGAATCAAAAGCCTTAGACAAGTCCACAAAAATGGCCCCCACTACTGTCCTCCTGTCCAGGGCTACCTGCACATCCCCCACCACTTTAGCAAGAGCTGAGGTTGTACTATACGATTTCCAAAAGCCAGACTGCATGTTATTCATTAACCTAGTGGAATCCAAATGTTTCTTCAATTGTACTACCACTAATCTTTCAAATACTTTAGATACATGAGACAAAAGAGAACTGGGTCTATAATTATCCATATCTATTCTACTTCCTTCCTTGAAAATAGGTATAACCTTAGACTGTTTCCAAGCCAATGGATATTCACCTGTATTTAAAGATGTATTAAATAAGTACGTTAAGGGATAAGCTATAATTGGAGCCGCATATTTTAATAATTTAGGTGAAACATTATCCAAGCCACTAGCCTTGGCAGTATTTAACTTTAATAATTCACTTTTCACTAATTCAACTGTTATTTCTTTGAATACCAATAAATTATCAAATCCTTTGACCTCTGAGTGGGCTTGATTGTTAACTCCAGAAGAGCAATAAGGTCTAGACGAACCAGGGCTACCATCAAATTTGCATTCAATCGATCCAACACACTCTGTGATATTGGTGTCACTTGTCCATCCATATTTAATACTTTTATTTCATCAAAACCATGACCCTTGACTAAAGTATTTATTGTTTTCCAAAAATCTTTAGGATTTTTTGAAATATTTTTATCCAAACAATGGGTATAATGACATTGTTTTTTCCTCCGGACTTCTTTAACATATTTATTCCTTAACATTTTAAATCTATCCCAATCCTGTTTACTCCCCTTTTTATAGCCAAATACCATGCCTTATCCCTTAATAATTTTAACTTTCTAAGCTCTTTTGAGCACCATAACTTAGAGTTTTGCTTCATAATTCTGGTTTTAATTGGGGCATGTTTATTACAAATTTTCATAAACTCTCCCAAAAAATAATTCCATAGGTCATCCACCGAAGGAATTAAATACATGCGCTCCCAATCAATAGAACCCAGATCCAACATGAATTCAATATAATGTGAACACTGAGCAGAAGTATTTGTTCAAGATGTCTGCCCTTTCTTGGTCTCCCTTTGTACAGTCCCCTGGTCTTCTTTTTCGTTAACATACATAAAACATTTATTGTCCCCTTTTGATGCTGCCTGAGCTATTTTATCTTCTGTTTGCACCTCTGTGCTCCTTTCTGCTTTCCCTGCCTTTTTTTTCCCCCTGATACATTTCCTTATCTTCCTCTGCCTCTGTCTCTGTACACCTTCGAAATGCTATTCCTTACCTGTCACCTTTTTCGAGAACCATAGTGGTGGTCTCTTCCTTTGGCTTTTGCTACTTGCTTGACACAGAGGCTTGTTCCTTCACTATACCTCTTTTAATTTGGCTTACTTTTCCTCCACCTCCCCAGGTCCCCCACCCCCGAGCCAGGTCATTCCTGAGTATTCACCCATCTTTATAAAATCAGCCTTTCTGAAGCCCAGGAATCTTGCCATTGTGTGATTGAATTCTGCAGCTGTTCCTATGTTAAATCACACTGTATAGAAACAGAAACATAGAAATTGTTGGCAGATAAGGACCGCTACACCCATCCAGTCTGCACGTAAGCCCCGTACTTGATTATGGCTTCTGACCCTCCCTCTGCTTTACCTCTATGGTTCACATATGCCTGTCCCATGTATGTTTAAATCCAACCACAGTGCTTGCTCCCACCACCTCTTGTGGGAGGCCATTCCATGCATCCACCACCCTCTCTGTGAAGAAAACTTCCTCACATTCCCTCTTAACCTGTCACCTTCCAAAGTCATGTCATGCCCCCTCATTCTTGTAACCCTCCTATATTGGAAGATGTCTCCCCACCATGCCTTGTTTATGCCCTTGAGGTACTTGAATGTTTCTATTATGTCCTCTCTCTCTCTCTCTCTCTCTCTCCTCTTCTCCAGTGAGTACATACTTTGGTCCCTTAATTTCTCCTTGTATGTTTTGTGGTGCAAGCCCTGTACCATCTTAGTCACCCTTCTCTGGACTGTCTCCAGCCTGCTAATGTCCTTTTGAAGGTGTGACCTCCACAACTGCACACAGTACTCCATGTGAGGCCTGATCAGGGTTTTATAGAAATGTATCACTGCACCCTAGCATGCCACTGGTCTTCCCTGCTGCCCTTGTACTCTGCTTTGACATTTTTAGATCATCTGAAATAATAACCCCAGGTCCCTTTCCTCCTTGGTGACTGTCAGCAACTCCCCACCACCACCCCACCTCAATTCTGTAGCTCTCTCTAGGGTTTCTATACTCCAGGCGCATCATTTTGCACTTCCTTGAATTAAACCTTAGTTGTCACTCCTCAGACTATTTCTCAAGCTTCCTCAAGTCCTTTCTCATTTTCTCCACCCTTTCTGAAATATCCATACTGTTGCATATCTTGGTGTCATCTGCAAACAGGCACACCTTTCCTTTCAGTCCCTCTGCAATGTCACTTCCGCAAATATGGAACAGAAGCATTTATTTAGAATTTCTGCCTTATCCATGTCTCCCTCGTTACACTCCCCTTCCTCCCCTTTGAGCCTAACAATTCCCCCTCCTGGTTTTCCTTCTTTCACTGATGTACCTGTAGAATGTCTTGTTTCCTTTCTTTAGTGTCTGCAGTAATTCTTCCTCAGTTCAGTGTCTTTGCTCTCCTTAATGCTCTCCCACTTCCCTTAGACACTCTAGGTATACCTCCCTGCCCTCCTCTCTTTTTGGGCCTCCTTATATTTCCTGAACCCTGCCATTTTAGCCTTTACTTTGTCTGCCACCACTTTTGAGAACCATAGTGGCTTTCTCCTTCTCTTGCCTTTGGGTATCAATCTGATGCACTGGTTTGTCACTTCCACTATGGTTCCTTTAGGTACTTCCACTGTTCTTCCAAGTCCCCCATCCCCCTTTTCTCCAGGGCTATTTTGATAGCTCTCCCCATTTCAGCGAAGTCTGCCTTTCTGAAATCCAAAACCTTTGACCTACTGTGACATGACTGAGTCTCTGCTCCCATGCTGAACCACACTGTGTGGTGATCACTGGATCCCAGTTGCCCTTCTACCTGGACATCTGTGATTCTATCCCTGTTGGTCATCACTAGATCCAGAATTGCTGTGTCTCTGGTGGGATCAAGCACAAGCTAAGCTGTCTGAATCCTTTCACCTGTATGGAATCTAGGATGAGTCTGCTTCTGGCTGAACCAGCTGCCTGGGTAATCCAATCCACATCCAGCATATTGAAATCCCCCATCAGAAGAATTTCATCTTTCATTGCCATCTCATGTATTTCATCCACTAGCTCCCTGTCCACTTCTTCCCCCTGTCCTAGCAACCTGTATATCATCCCTGTGCATATTGCTGTGCCATTTCCAGGTTCAAGGGTGACCCAGCTCAGCCTCCCCCTGCTTACACTGTACCTGTGTCACCTTTACACCCTCCCTGATAAACAGGCACCCCCCAATTTTTTAATCCCCTATCACTCCTGAACAGAGCATAACCCAGTAAATTGATTTCCCACTCATGATTTGCAGTGTACCAGGTTTCACTTACTGCTGCTATGTCCAGGTCTGCCCCTACCATCAATGCCTCCAGGTCTGCTAGTTTATTTCCCAGGCTGCAGGAATTAGTTACCATAGCCTTCCATGTTGCGAATTTTAAATTACTCCCTCTACCCATATTACTGCTCTCCTGCTTCCTTCCCTGATCCCAGTTACCTTTCTTCTGTGGTCCTGATTCCACCACTTTGCCCGCTGCCTGACAACTGCAGTTGTACTTGTCGTCAATTTATTTTCCTGCATGTGCCCTTGGGGGGTGTTACTAAGCCTCCTGACCCTTTCGGCTCCACACCCTTGGCCAGTTTAAATGCTCACTGCTGAAGCATTCAGCCTTGTCACTCAGGATCATGGTCCCCATCCCGGATGGATACAAACCATCGTCGTTACATAGGCTTGCATCCATCAAGGTGGGACCCCAGTGCCCCATGAAGACAAACCCCTCCCTATCACACCATTCCTTCAACCAGGAGTTGAATTTCTGCATGTGGAGTGTCCTTGCCTCCCCCTTGCGGTACAGGTACAACCTCTGAGAAGAAGAAGGAGTGTGCTACATGCTTCAGGCTCCTCCCCAGCTTACTGAAGTTCTCCTGTATTCTGACTAACTTCACCCCATCTCCCACCATGTCATTCCTCCCCCAGGTGGATGATGACATCCAGATCCTCCCTTCTTGCTACTGCTCTTGCACTCCTATTGATTCACTTCCCATTGCTCCATGCTGTACTTCCTCGGATGCACTTGACTTCCCTATCCTTCCTGCTAGGTTCCCCTAAAGTAACTCCCTGGACAATTGAATCCCTCACCAGTAGAAGCTTTGTCCTCCTCTGGGATGCTCCATCCCCCTTCCCTTGTGCTCCATCATGGAGGACCCACTTATCCTCCCTGGTCTCAGCTGCAGGTGCACCTGTGAGGCTGTCCAGCTCTTTTTGAGTAGCTGTCATCACATAAAATCTCAGAATCTGGACAAGTGACTGTCACAAAACTTGTCAAATATTAAGAACTTGCCACTTAGATCACACATGCAAAATGTGGGGCAATTTTGTCTAACAGCACCAAATGATGTTATATAGATGATAATGCCTGAGTAACAGTGGTTAACCATGAAGTAATTACTTCAAGCAGTTGCTAGGACAACCAAGTAAACCTCGAGAGGTTTACAGTTATCATGCCAAGTGCGAGGGGTGATGATGTCTATGGTTGACCACCATTACTCAGCACTGTGTTTTATAGTGTGTGGAAAAACTAACCACTGTGGGGAAAAATAGGTTTTTTCAATGTGTGTTTGTACTCCTGCTCAGCTATGAATATCTCCTTGTTTGAATGTTGAGCAACTGAAGTACCAAAATTAGCCATTGTGATCTATACTGCAGTGGGTCTGTAACTGTCTGAATGGAATGTGTGTGTTCTGAATGAATGTTCAAGTAGCAGGTCGCCTTTCCTTTCCAATAATTTTGACAGATGGTGACATTCTATTCTATAATCCCATCATTATGACATAGGTAAGCAAGGTTTACAGCATACTGATGTCATAACAATGGAATTATCTGGTTATAAACTGATTGAAAACAGGGGTTAATAGACACTGTCCATACATTATATAGAGAATACTGGATGGGCAACTATGCACAACCAGTGTGTTCTGCTACAGAGGGAGATTCTGATTCCCTCTGACCACGAGAGTGAAGCTGGAGAGGTCCATAGGAATCAGAACCCCGAGGTGGCAAAACACACTGGTTGTGTATAGAGTTGCTCATCCTGTATTTTTATTGTGTATAGTACTGTGGGAAATATGTGTTTCTGAGTTCTTTTTTTTTTTTAACTTTCAATATGAAAGTAACTCATGCAGTCTCTAGAGGTTCTAGAATGCTGTTCTACCACAGTAGGGTAGAATCACATTCCATGACCTTTGAACTGTGGTACAACAGCATTTTGAAAGGGATGGAATTCTATACAGAACAACACTCCACTATACACTATGGCCTGGATATTCCAACTGTGCCTGGCAATTGTGCAAGCATGGGCACAGTGTGTCTGGGATGCTCCTAGGCCAGGACCAGGTAATATTCAACAGTGATGTGCCATAGCATAGCACCATTGAATATGGAACAGACTGTGCTCAGTGCAGTGACAATGTGCCAGTGCAAGCCAAAGACAGAAAGCACGGTGATGTGCAAGCCCAAATGCAGTTGCGCTGGGTGCAGCACCTGCAATGTTCAGAAGAGGGCATACAAATGGGGCCATAATATATGTAAGGTACAAATGGGGCCATTTGTATGTCATTACGGCCCCATTTGCATGCGCTGTGCAGGGCAGCTCAGCAAAATGTGCCTGGCACCCTGCATTGCCACTGTAAGCCCCTGGTGGGCTAGTGCCTCCCTCCTGTATGCCTGATCATGGGCTGTAGAAACAGTCACTCCCACACCTGGAGGGCCATTTGAATCCCCCTCCCTCCCGTGTCACCCAATTGCGGGCATCTGAAATAAATATATTCCCCAGTGGGCCAGTGGTAACCACCCCTCCCATAAACCCAATTGAGGGCAAATGTTAGATTAATATCCCTGGTGGTCCAGTGGTATCCCCATCCCTCTGTATGCCCGATTGTGGGCAATTGTTAAAGTAATATCCCTTGTGGTCCATTTGTATCCTCATCCCTCCAATTTTACCTGATAGCGAGCATCCGGCATATATATATGTATGCCCCGGTGGGCCAGTGGTACCTCCTCCCCTCCACCCACAGAGGACCACTGCTAGCCAGCTCCCCCCATACCACCCAACCACCCTCCAGCTTACAGTATGATCTGTAGGCCAATCGGTCCACAATGTGGACAAATGGGCTTGCACGCCATACTGTACTACACAGGCACACATCTGTGAATGGGTTCATTCATGGATTCATGCCTGTGTAGTACAGTATAGTGTGCAAGCTCATTCATCCACACTGTGGACCAATTAGTTTACAGATCATACTGTAAGCTGTCATTCGGCGGGTGGCTGTGCAGTATGAAGGCAGAGTGCAGCCACCCACTAATGATGGGGGGAGATGGGTGGCAGGGGTCTTCTATCGGTGGAGGGGCGGGGTGTACCACTGGCCCACCAGGGAATATATATTAGGTGTCAGTGGCTCAGTAGGTAGCACACTCGCCTCTGAGGCCAGGAGATCAGAGGGATGTGGGTTCAGTTCCCACATCTGGCACTTGGATTAATATCCCAGTACTGACACTGTAGTGCAGCATGAGAGGGGTGCTGCACTTCTGAGGTGCCGTCTTTCGGATGAGACGTTAAACCGAGGTCCCATCTGCCTGGATTGGTGGTAGTTCAGGTGGATGTTAAAGATCCCATGGCACTTATCGAAAGAGTAGGGAATTTCCCGGTGTCCAATGAAATTCTCTCATTCATTAAAATACCACCAACAGCTTAATCTGGTTCAAGGTCAGTTGGCATTCATCTGTATCCCCCTCCCCCGGGTCGTGCCTGAAAATAGGCAGGAATTGTCTAGTGCACTTACCCGGTCAACAAAAACGAAATAAATAAAAATAAAATATATGTCGGATGTCCACTATCGGTCAAAAACGGGAGGGAGGAGGGATACCACTGGCCCACCAGGGATATTACTTTAACAGTTGCCTACAATCAGGCATACAGAGGGAGGAGGATACCAATGGACCACCAGGGATCTTAATCTAACATTTGCCTACAATTGGGCATATGGAGGGAAGGGAATACCACTAGACCACCAGGGGTCTTAATCTAACATTTGCCCTTGATCAGGTTTACGGGAGGGAGGTGGGGTTACCACTGGACCACCAGGTTATTAACCTGTACGGTCACTCATTGGACATAACAGGAGGGAAGGAGGACCCACTAGACCAGCGGGGAGGGTGTGGGTGCTCATGGACGGTGTCCCTACTGGGCAGGTGGCCACCCATGGCTGGCAGGTGCTGTGTTGCACCCTGCAATACAACAGTCCACCTGTGGGTGGCCTGGATTTGTTCCTTGTTTATTTTGGGTCAGCATTGAGCCCCCCCATGTGGTGCAAAGCAGGGTTGTGCCAGCATGTGCTCCACACATCCTGGGCTGAATATTGGGATGTTCCACATATGCATGGGCACGCCCCCTGCATTTGCACTGCATACATTACCACTGCTCCTCAGCGCATCATGATTTGTGCAGTGCAACTTGCCCCTTTGAATATCATGCTGGGGCACATTGGGGGGCTGCGCATGGCACAACCCTGTTGCACCATGCACAACCCCTTTGAATATCTGGGCCTATAACTGATTGAAATAATATTGTACTTTGTACCAGGTGTCTCCAATTACAGTTCCCTGCTGCTAGCTTTTGGCAGATAGGAATCTTGCTTTCAGACCAAGGAGCAGCTGACTAAAGAGCTAGAACTTTTCGTACTAATAGAACACTTCTAACTCAGTAGGAGTCAGTGCCTGTTGGGATTAAGCAAACAGATACTTTATTAGAAGTGGGGGGGTTATCTTTTGTTTGTTAAATCATGAGAAGAGAAGTTAATTGAGGGTGTGGCTTAGGCAGTAGAAAACCAATTGTCTCCAATTACGGTCCCCTGCTGCTAGCTTTTGACAGACAGGAATCTTGCTTTCAGAGCAAGGAACAGCTGACTAAAAAGCTAGAACTTTTCTTACTAATAGAACATTTCTAACTCAGTAGGAGTTAGTGCCTGTTGGGATAAAGCAAACAGATACTTTATTAGAAGTAGGGGGAGGGTCTCAGGGTAAAAAAAAAGAAAGAAAGTCAGTGTGTTTTTCTGTATTGGGGAAATGGGACTATATCAACTTCTTAATTTGCTAAGTCAGGAAGAGAGAAGTTAATTGGGGGTGTGGCTTAGGCAATAGAAAACCAGGTGTCTCCAATTACAGTTCCCTGCTGCTAGCTTTTGGCAGACAGGAATCTTGCTTTCAGAGCAATGATCAGCTGACTAAAGAGCTAGAACTTTTCTTACTAATTGTCCTGCTTCTCTCCCACCCTTAGCCAGTTCCATGTTTATGGGCACTGGATTTGACTGACAACAGGAACTTCCTGTTTGTCAGTAGGAAGGGAAGGATCACTGAGACACATAAGTTTCACTGTCCTTGAAGGAAAAGAATAGTTCTCCCTCCCCCCAGCTGCTGGAGGTCTGACTCTGAGCAAGGAAGAAGGAGATTACAGAAGAATACAGGAAGTTTCTGTTCCAGAACAGGAAGGGCAAGAGCTGTAAGGGCACATAGGCAGTAGGAAAGTAGGTGGAAAAATAAATAGAGGGAGGAGAGAGTAAGCATACAAAGTCAAAGGAGAAGGGCCACAAAATAAGACATAATGGGAGTGGTGCAATGCAATGGCTGTGGGGCGGCAGTCTTCCAGGAGATATTATGGAGACTGCAATGTTTCCCTATTTGCCGCCACCTCTCTGGTCTGAGGGAGAAGGTTGCCCATGTCCAAGCTGATCTGGCTAGGATTCGTGAAACCTCCTCCCCCACCCAGAGACTAATAGGGCCACTACCACTGCCTCAGAAGTTGCCAAGAAAGTAAGCAGTTGGAGCAAGGTGGGCTCAGATAGGGTGAGGGTGGTGGAACAGAGGCACATCCCTCCAGTTGTAATTCTCCACAATTCATACGCTGTTCTGGTGGAGAGTGGTTTCTCTATGGAGGCACTTGCAGTCTAAACCAAGGAGGATGCTGGGAACCTCCACAAAGGAGACCCACAGGAGGTTGGGATGGGACTCCACAGGGGAAGGAAACAACTCCTGGTGGGGGACTCAATTGTTAGGGGGGTATAACTGGGGAAGTGAGGGGAAAGGGAGGTAAGGTGCTTGCCTGATGCCACAGCTTGGAGGGACAATGAGTGAATCCTCAGGATCATGGGAGCAACTGCACAGGGGAAGGGATCTGGATGTCATTGTCCACCTAGGGACAAATGACCTGGCTGGGAATGGGATCAGATCAGTGCAAGAGGAGTTTGTGGAGTTGGAGAGGGGCCGTAGACAAGTAGCATGTATGGTAACCTTCTTGGAGGTGCTGCCTGTCTATGGCAAGGGTGATGCTAGGGTACTCTGCACCATGGGATTCAATGCATGGTTGAAAAACTGGTGCAGAGCTCAGGATTTTGACTACATTGGGGACTGGGGGTCCACCTGGAGGGATACAGTCCTATACTGGCACAATGGTCTGCATCTGTCCAGGAGGGGAACCATGATCCTAGCTGATAGGTTTAAATGCTTAATTGGCAAGGATTTAAACTAGACAAGGGGGGAGGCACCAAAAATGAGCAGGGAAATCCCATCATACCCCCACAAAACACAGTAGTTATTGAGGTAAATACCAAGGTAGAGAAGTCAACAGGGAGCAGGATGGGGTAAATGGAGAAAAAGGCAAAGGCAGTAAGTACAGGAATGGAGCTAAAATGGGCAAAGCCATTAAAAAATGGAGGTTGATGAGTACCAATGCCCGTAGTCTGGGAAATAAGCTCCCTGAACTAGTGGCCTTGATGGAAGAGGGGCACCTGAATATCATGGCAGTCACAGAAACATGGTCCACAGAGAATCATGACTGGGATGTCAACATACCAAGGTACACAATCTATAGGAGGGACAGAGAGGGTGAAAGAGGAGGAGGTGTAGCTCTCTACGTCAGGGAAGAGATCAAAGCAATGGAACTAAAGGGTAAACAGAGAATAGAGGTGGAACTGTGGGTCATCCTGAAGACAAGAAATAGCACCACAATCTGCACAGGGGTTGTATACAGATCCCCATCTCAGGGGGAGGCAGTGGGCAAGGAAATGATAGAATGGTAAAATAAATAAATTCATTAAATAAAAATAAATAGAAGGCATCCATGGAATGGCAGAAAAAGAGGAGATATTGTTGATGGGGGACCTGAATATGCCAGATGTTAACTGGAGAACCTTTGCTGTAGTCACATTCAAGAGCAAGGTCTTTCTTGATGCCCTACACAGGGCATGCCTTAGACAACTAGTGTTGGAACCCACTCAGGAGGGAGCAGTCTTAGACCTGGTACTCTCAAATGGGGATGGAGAGAGGATCTTGGATTCGGAAGTGGGTAGCCATCTGGGAACAAGCAACCACCAAACAGTGTGTTCACGATAAACACAGTCACAGAGTCAAGCCATGCAAAAGCAAGGGTATTGGACTTTAGGATGGCTGACTTTGGCAAAATGTGAGAGTGCCTCAGAAAAGCACCAGCAAATGGGCAAGAAGGAGAGGTGGAGAAACAGTGGGGAAAAATCAAAACAGCCATCACAAAGACAACAAGCCTTTGTGTGAAGCAAATTAACAAAACAAAATGAAGGAAAAAAATAGCATGGTTCTCAAAAGAGGTGGCTAGGAAGGTTAGGGAGAAAAAGGTAGCATTCAGGAAGTATAAGGAAAGACAGAAAGAGCAGGACAGAGAACTGTACCAGTTAAAGCGGAAGGAAGCAGGGAAGGCGGTCAGAATAGCAAAGGTCCAAACTGAGGAAAAGATAGCCAGCTCAGTTAAGAAGGGGCATAAAACCTTTTATAGGTACATTAGGGAGTGAAGAAAGACCAAGGGAGGGATAGTGAGGCTTAATAAAGGGAAGGGGGGTGGGCATAGGGTGACAGTTTAAAATCAGAGATACTGAATGAATACTTCTGCTCAGCATTCACAAAAGAAGAGGAGGGGGAGGTACCTAAACCAAAGAATAGAAGTACTCTGGATAAGGGGGTCGGTACCATTCCATTCACATGTAGTCCCCAACAAAATGGGAGCTAACGTGCCACCCTGTAGCTCTGTCCTTCTCCTGCTCTCCCATGTGTCTCCTCTTCCAGCCTGCATTTTTGTTTGTGTTCCCAGGTCCTTTTCTGCCCCTGGTACCTCAGCCCCAGCAGCTCAAAGTACAAATCCAGCCCTGCGGGGATCAAAAACGTCCACTGTGGTCACCCATTTGTTGTTCTGCCCATAGGGCAGTGGGGACTGCATAGGTGCAACTGGTGCCTTTGATCTTCAAACCACTCGAAATAGCGGTTAATCCGGGGAGTGTTCAGTTGGTCCTGGGATACCCATCACTTAAGTGGGACCCGGTGACCATGAACAGGCAACTGAGAGGCTGCTCCACAAAAAACTAAAGGAGTTCCATGAGGTGTTCAATCAGGGCTCATTTAAATATTCATGAGCAGAGCCCCAATTGAAAATGAATATTCATTAGAGCCTGTCTGCCCTCAGGGCAGCTGTTCTTGGCTGCAGCTGAAAGAAAAGGCAAATAAATGTTTTTAAAATGAAATGTTGTAACTGCTGTATGCAGGGAAAGTGTGTTACGGAGGGAGTGTTAAAATAAATAAATACTTCTTCCTGGTTGTACGAGACAAATAGTGGGACTCGGATAAAAACAGCCTGTCTGCTGCTGCATGTCAGGGAGCTTAAACATTGGCAGCAGTGACAGGAAACTGGACTGAGCAATTCAGCTAATCTGTGCAGTGACAGCAAGTACACAAATAGGGCTAAAGGACTGTGGGGCATTGGGGCAAATAATTATTTTACCCTGGCTGCACCAACACTTTAATTCAGAACTGTACATGTGCTGCTAAGGGGACAGTGGATTAAGCAGCCATTGCAAGCAGCAACAGCCAATCGGAAAGCCAGGAAAACAAAGCCAGGACTTGTGGGACATTCACCAAAGCTCATAGGCAAATGCCAAGTGCTCATGGGGACTCACAGGGACCTAAATCTAGGCACCAAAATAGCAGACCAATAGTGCATCGAGTGAGGTTCATGCATTATTCATTTCTGTGATTGACAGGTCCTCCAACCAATTGGAGGCCCTGCAACCAAAAGCCTCAACCAATCAGGAGCCTTGGGAAAGTCCTATAAGACACAGTGTTTTCCAGCCTTTTGCTAGATTCCAGACTGCAGATTCAAGAGGGAGATCTAAAAAAAGAGATCTGAGCAGGAGATCAGGCCCCCAGCCATGCAGCCAAGTCTGGAGATCCAGTAAATTATTTTCCCCGGTAGAGGATGTTGCCTTATTAATTTAGTTGAACGTTTAAAGTAATGTAACTTGTAGTGACTCCTAGCCTGGGGGCTGCCAACCAAGTGTCCACCAGGGTTAGCCCTCCCTTCCATGTTGAGGGGGAAGATGTGGGCCACTGACTTGATTGTAAGCCAGCTGTGAGAGAGCTGGATCTGCCTCAGCAGTGAGAGTGCTGAAGAATCCTGAGACCACAGAGAGAAAACCATCTCGGCCAAGTAATCTGAGTGAGTAAAACAGTGTATGAAAGTGCAACATTAACCAAGCTTTAAGGAGCCACCCAGCCTGAACTAATAATTGTGACTTGAAAGTATCTGCAAGGGGCAGTGAATGCCTAAAGCAACTGGACTGTGACTGTATGTGTGCATTTGCCCCCTGCATCTGATCAACGCCTGGAGTGGGTGTACATGTGCTAAGAACTGGAAAGGAGTTTAAAGCCAAAGTGTATAAATGTGTCTGACTTGAACAGTGCCACAGGACTGAAAAGGAGTTCCCTAATCACACGGAATATTTCTGGACAGTGCCTGGTGGGCCAAAATGTGTTCTGTGTAATGTGGGAGCTGCAAGTACCGGCAAAGAGCCACAGGGGACTGCATGTTGTGTTGTGAACTTAGACAGCTACAAAGATCAGTACTGCCAAGTGCTACAGCAAAGTGTGAGTTAGAGCAAGATACAAAAGGCATTGTTGAGCCCAGGGAGCTAAAGTAAATAAAGATACAGCCAAGTATCAAATTGCATCAAAAGAGTGTATTGCGTCTGTTTGTTGGCCAGTAAAGTCTCCAAAATGGTAGTGGGTTTAGCCTCAAGCCCAGTCTAGTAAAGTTCAAGCATTTCAAATGGTGGTAAGCCCAGCCTTAAGCTCAGTCTGGTAGTAGTAACAAACGTTGTGTAACAAGCCCCAGCCTACCAGCAAGAGTGTTCAAAGCAACAGTAATTTTGTAACACAGGCTCAACCTGAGCAACAGCTGTGGACAAGAGGCAGAAAAGCAAGCATATATTCAGGACAGTATGCAGTCAAGTGTGGACAAGCTAAATCTCAGAAGAGGTCTGACCTTGTGCAAGTAATACAAGCAAAGCTCCATATGAGGTCATATAAATGTACTGGTAAGCAAGTATGCTGTATGTGATTGGGAGACAGCCTGGTAGCGTGCCACCAGTCAAGGCACTGCCATATGTGCTTCCCCCTAGGGGTACAGCCTAGAAGTGAGGTAGAAGCATGCCAGCCCTGCCCCTACCTGTTCATTCAACAAGTGTTCCAGCCTTAAAGAGTTGCTGGCTTTAAAGTTAAAATGCAAATTTTCATCTAAAAAGCTGTAAGACCCTTACAGTCAGTTTCTAGTTCCTGGCTGTTAGCTTTGTCCTGTATCTTGACCTTCACAGTCAGAGTTCCAAATTGCTGAGTGCACTAATCCATGATCTTGTCTAAACCAATGAGGACATTCACAGCAAGCAATGCAGGGCAACACCTGCACCACCAATTTTAACTTGTACATACTTCAAGATGTGTCTCTACTAACTGCAGTCAGTTTGCTTAATTCTCTTAAGGGCCCCAACCATGCCAATCTTTGTACAGCTGCACCATTCATCAGGCCTGCACCATGTTCTGAGAACATTACAGCGACTGGGTACCCAGGTTGTGTGGGACTGCAGTGTTTTACATAGTCTGGGATACTGTTACCAGTGTGAGTAATGTTAAAAATTATCTGCCTAATGCAGTTAGTTAGATAGCTAGAGCTCTGGTTAATCACTAAGGTTGGTGGGGAAAATACAACATTAAAATGGGATTAAACTGCATGATTTACCCAGCTGGAGGGTCTCACCAGCAACAAATCCAATCTATTCATCTGTAAATATAGTGAATCATAGCCTCTATTTCATTTCACCACTCCTAATCCCTGTGTTCCCCTAAATAAATATTGTGATTGTTATTTTGCAAATAATTGTGTCTCAGCATACTGTATTATTATTAGTGAGAGACTTTAATCAAAAAAATGTCTTAAATGTAGGGAAATGTTTATTGGGCCATGTTTGGGGGTGGCAAATTATATTTGTGAGTGGTATAACATCTCAGGGGGTTACACCTGGTAACTGCTAGCCCACATTAAAGGTAAACTATGAATGGAGGCACTGTGCATTGTTAGAACAAAATATAAGTTTAGGAACCCAAACCCCCTCAGCATAGTTTTTAGGTAGTAGACAGGGGTGCAACTCTAGGAGTAGCATCACCTAGGGGTTACACACAGAAGAAAGGGTCCTGCAAGAACTCCTAAAACTGAAGGTGGACAAAGCAATGGGGCCTGACGGAATTCACCCCAAAATTCTAAAAGAATTAAGGGGAGAACTAGTCACACCATTGACTACTCTTTTTAACAAATCATGGGAGGATGGTGTGGTAGCTGAGGACTGGAGGAGGGCGGATGTGATTCCCCTTCACAAAAGTAGGAGCAAGACAGAGGCAGGAAACTACAGAGCTGTTAGTTTGACCTCAGTAATAGGGAAAATGATGGAATCACTTCTGAAGGAAAGAATTGTTGAGTACCTAGATTCCAGCGGGGCACAGGGCCCAAGACAGCATGGATTCACAGCGGGAAGGTCATGTCAGATGACTCTAATTGATTTCTTTGACTGGGTGACTAAAGTAGTAGACCAGGGATGGGCTGTGGACATGGCCTACCTAGACTTTGGCAAGGCATTTGACACAGTCCCACACAAAAGTTTAATAAACAAGTTAGCCAGCCTTGGAGTGGGTCCCAGGGTTGTAGTCTGGGTAAAGAATTGGCTGGACAACAGGACACAGAGGGTAATAGTAAATGGAGTCCACTCTGAAGAAAGGGGGGTTACTAATTGGGTACCACAGGGTTTAGTACTGGGTTCTGTCCTCTCTAATGTCTTTATAGGTGATATTGCAGAGGGACTGGAAGGAAAAGTATACCTCTTTGAAGACGACACAAAGATCTGCAACAGGGTTGATACACAAGAGGGGGGTGGAAAGGATGAGAAGGGAATTGGCAAGGTTGGTGGAATGGTCAAAAGTATGGCAGCTTAGATTCAATGCAAAGAAGTGCAGAGTAATGTACCGGGAAAACAAAAACCTAGGGGACGAGTACACAATGTGGGGGATGTACTAACAACAGAAATAAAAAGGGACATGGGGTAGTCATATCAGATGACTTAAAGGTAGGCCAGCAATGTGAGAAGACAGTAAGCAGGGCTGAGGGGATATTGGGAGGCATCACCAGTAGAAAACAGGAAGTTGTTATCCCTCTGTACAGACAGTTGGTGAGACCCCATCTGGAATACTGTGTGCAGTTATGGAAACCTCATCTCTGCAAGGACATAGACAGGATTGATGCAGTCCAGAGGAGGGCAACTAAAATAGAGCAGGGTCTGCACCAAAAGCATATGAAGAGAGACTACAGGAGCTTAATATACAGTATATATATATATATATATACCCTCAAGGAAAGGAGGGAGACCGGGGACATGATAAAAACATTTAAGTACGTCAAAAAAATCAACAAAGTCCAAGAGGGTAGCATTTTTCAGAAAAAGATATGTGCAAGAACAAGGGGGCACAATTTGAAGATAGAGGGGAGACAGCTCAGGGGCAATGTAAGGAAGTATTTTTTCACAGAGAGGGTAGTAGATGCATGGAACAGCCTTCCTGAGGAGATTGTGGGGTCAAAAACAGTGGGGGAATTCAAGAATGCATGGGACAGACATAAAGCAATTCTTGTGGGGGGTAGGAGGAAGTAGGCTTTTGGTTAACTAGGATCTGCAGCTTATCCAATAGGTAGGGAAACAGGCAGACTGGGTGGGCCATGCAGTCTATATCTGCCGTCAAGGTCTACATTTCTATATTTCTTTGGATGTTATAGCTTGACAGTGTCATAAGTAATTTAAAGGATATCTTTTCTTGGTGAGGTCATAACTGACTTATTTAAAGGGTATTATGGTGGCGGTTAGCTGCAGTTTTCCCATGGGAAAATGCCTAACCATGCGTTATACACATTTATTAAAAAAACTATGTTTAACTACCAGTAAGGGCTGAAACTCAAAAACCTCTAAAGTTAAAGATCATGTGCAATACTTTAGGAATTGAAAATATGCTGCAGCATTCAGTAACATTTGTTAAAAAGCAATGTACGGTATGGGCCAGTCTTCCTGTACAAAAAAATTACAATATAACACTTTTGTATTGGCTCTTGCTTTGTTTCTCCCTGCTAAATGAACTCTGGTACACACATTTCCGTGCAGTAATCAGCATGTCGCGGGCATAATGATGTCATTAAAGGCTTTATTGTAACCTATGATGATTACTGGTCATTGTGCCAATAGTGTGCTGACAGTCGGTTCTGCTGACAATTGTTTCCTGTTGGTATTTTTCAGGGGCTACCATGCTAAGCTGATTGTCAAGCTGGCTGCTAAAATTTTTAGCAGACTTCTACTACTTTCTCCCTTGGAGAAATTTAGCTTGGGCTGGTGTTTATTCTATTTTTTTATTTTGCTTGCTGTGATTTTATAACTACAAAACAATGTAACAATGTTACCTGGTTGCTAGTTGCTATGAGTGCTGCTATGTATAATGTTAGTCATGGAACCCAAAGAAATATAAAGACACTGTTTCTGTTAACAGTGTAGTGTAGTAATGGGGTAAGTCAGAGTCTAGTTAGCTAGCTAGACTCTGTACACTTGTTATTTAAAAGAGCTGGTGACACTTTCTGGACAACTTTAACAAAACCTAATATTTAGACATGGTCCAGCTTGAATTTTCCATTAGTGCTGTATTCCTACTCTCCATTATTATGTTGTCTTGCACACACGCAAGCAACATATTGTGGCAGTCAGAGAAATGCAGAGGTGTGTCAGTTTTGGCGAATGCAGGGCATGCTTTAGAAGGTGTCCCTCACTTGCCAATTAGTAAGCGTGCTAGCAGTGAAGCAAGTATTTTTCAATGCTACCAACCTTGAAATGATTTCGTGGCTGTAATCAGAGCCAAGCTCGTCATGCAGCCGCACCGATGACATACCTCCACTACGTGTCTTGCCTGGTGTAACATAATAATAAACATGACGGTGGATCTGCCATCCACCTCTTGTAATCAGTAGCAAGCCAACTTCGGGGGTGCCCAATCCCCCTGCAGACATGTGTAAACCCCCAAGATTGTGAGCCACACTGGGAGCCCACACCAGTGTGGCAAACATCATGCCCCCAAAGTCATGGGGCATACTGGGAATCTACTCCAGTTTGCCCAACATTGTTTCATACACTTGTAAAGAAAAAAAACATCCATGCTGTTGTTTTGTTTTTTTTAACCTGTAAAAGAGAAAACAGCCCCTCGTTGTCTCCGGTGCCCCCTTTCCCCAACCTGCACCCACCCTCTGAGCATCCCACATCCCCTCACCCCTCCACCTCATACTTACCTCCAGAGTCCAGCGCAATGATCTTCAGTGGAGAGGACACGTCTGCACTCTTCAAAATCAACCACAAACTGAAGAAATGCGGTAAGCTGTATAATGGCATAAATGGGGGGTTGGGATCAACTTAGGTGGCTATCTGAGACATTTGGAGACTTTTGGCTCCACATTTTCAACATGGGGTTCTTGGGATCACACCTCATGAAGTCAGTCACTGTCATTTCATTATTCGGTCCTGAAAGGTGATTTCATGGTCACTGTGTGGCATCACCTTTCGGGACTAATTAATGAAATGACAGTGCCACTGTTCATGAAGTGGGCTCCCAAAAATTCGATGTTGCAAAACTGGTGAAAAGATTCTGTGTTATCAGAGTGCATTGTGCAGTTTCCACGCACGCTTGTAACTTTGAGAATTTTTAATATTTTCACTCCAGATTTTCAACATTGCCATTTTTTCACACCTCTTTCTGAACAGTACAGCTGCCATTTTTCACATCCTTCCCGAAATGTGTTTTCGCACATCTGGCACACAATGGCATGGTCACTGTGGGAAGTCAATGTTTGGGACAGGTTAAGAAAATCACAGTGTCACTGTTCATGAGCAGAGGCCCCAAATGCCTATGTTGAAAATCTGGTGAAAAAAATGTAAAAAAATGACTGTTACGAGCGTGCATTGTGCAGTTTCCACGCATGATCGTAACTTTGAGAATGTTTAATATTTTTACTCCAGATTTTCAGCATTGCCATTTCTAGGGACATGGATATGTTGTTCATCCACACTATCTGGCAGGTTCCTTGCCGCTTTAATTCTTGCTGGAAGGTCTTCAAGCTAGCTCCTTCCACCCACCCGGGTGGTAAAACTCTAGGCTCCGCCCCATGACGCCAGATCTTCCTTACCGCTTGGAAGCTCAGGTTCCCTCCTTAACGCTCTGCGATTAAGTTTTGGGCCTAAAATCCTTCGGTTTAAAAAAAAAAAAAAATTATAACTTTACCTCGGTCTTCTTCCTTCGCGGCTGCGATGGACAAATCGACTCCCGGATTTCGGAGATGTCCCTGTGGGCAGAAGATGTCTCGGACGGACCCGCACTCCACGTGCATTTATTGCCTTGGCCAGGAGCACGACCCGCAGGCTTGCAACCTGTGTTCCTCCTTCTCGGTCTACGTCCTCGAGGACCGCGCTGCCCGTCTACATCTGGGGCGTCCCGAAAGAAGATTTCCTCCGGTCAAATCCAAAGAGGCCCGACTGGCGGTTTCCGCGGCTGCGGGATCCACGAACAACTAGAGGTTCGTGCGCCTTCGAGCAAGCGGCTCGGGCGCGGCTTCCTCTTCTTGTGCCGTCCCTGCTCCTTCGGGACCTCATATTCAGCTTCCTTTAAGGAGCTTTGCTTGACCCTCTCAACTAAAGAAGCGAGGGTCCTACTTCTTCAGTCTGTTTCACCAGTCGAAGAAGTCTAAGAAATGAAATCTCATCGTCGGCGCTCTTGGGAGCGGGAAAGATCCCCCTTCCCTTGTCGACAATCGACTTCGGTTGAATTTTCAGCTTCGGCCACTGGCTTCACGGTGCCCCCGTCAGGCCAGGTGACTGATACTCCCGTCGACGTGGTCGAAATTTTTCTCGACCCGTTAGACGGGTTGTCGGCTGGAGAAGCCGAGAATCCCTCCTCCCCAGTTCCCCTGGTGAGGACTGAGGATATCGTCGGCTCTTCCGTACCTGTGACTCAGGAGCCGTCGGTTTTGCCGACCGAACCGAGGGGATTACCAATCCTCGGCTCCCCTCCTCACCGACCTCGGCCTAGCCGAGATTCTCGGTCTCGGTCTCGGACATCTTCACGGTCCAGCCGCTCCCGTCGACATAGACGGTCTTGGTCTTGGCACTGCGGCAAGCGGCGTCGCCGCTCTTCCTCTTCTTCCTCCTCGGACGAGGGAGGAAGGCCGGCATAAGCTACGCCACATCGAGGACCTCATGTGGCAACAATTTTTCTGGCCAATAAGCGGCTCAGGCCTCTTCCCGGCCATTAAGTGGTTGCCACCGGACCAGGTAGTGGTCGAGGAGCCTGTTCCAGGCCAGTTGTCCGACCTATTCCAGCTGCCCCCTAGTGTGGTGGAACCGCCTCCACCTCAGCCGACAGCTGGGGCACCCGGCGAAAAGAGTCGCGGTTGGCCCAGGGCCTTCCCGTGGGTTGTCGGTCACTCTCACGCCTGACAAGCCTCGGCAAGTGGAGGGTGGCTCAGGCTCCAGGCAGCTATTCGACAACTCGTCAGAGTTGGATGACTCCTCCCTGTTCTCCAGGCGTTTTGACTTGGAGTCCTCTGGGGGGCAGTCAGTGGATGATAGCCCTTCGTCCTTCCTGGGACTTCTTAGGCTCATCTCAGAATCCACTGGGATGAAGCTTGAACCCGTATCTAAACGGGCCAGATATCCACTCACCGAGATTCTGGACCGAGGGGATTCTCCCATGGAGGCCTTTCCAGTGGCGAAGCCATTGTCGGGCGGCCCTGGAACTTGGCAGCGTCCGGCTTCCTGTCCTGCGCCTTCGGCCAGGATGGCCAGGAAGTATGCGGTCCCTACTGGCTCTCTGTCCGGGTTTTCTGAACACCCCTCGGCTGAAGGGCTGGTCACGGACAGTGTTTTCCGGCGTGCCGGTAATGCCAGGGACGTGGACAAACCGCCCGACAAAGAGTTCAAGAAATTGGACTACTCGGGGCGGAAAGTGTATGCTGCCTCTTCTCTCGGCCTTCGTCAGTCCTCATGGCACATTTCTCCCATGCCCTGTTGGGTTCCCTGGATGAGGCTGTCCCTCATCTTCCCACTGACCTGCAGACTACGGTCAAGCAGGTGCGGGATCAGGGCAGGGCAGTAGCCAAGCAGCAGCTCCAGACTGCTCTGGATATAGGAGACTCATGTGCCCGGTCAGTGGCGGCCGCTGTGGCCATGCGTCGGCGGGCGTGGCTGCGAATATCCACCTTTACCTCGGATACCCAGCACAAGCTTGCGGGCGTTCCTTTCCTGGAACAGACCTCTTGACCCTGGGTGAAGGCCACCTCCAGAGGATCGAAAAATCCAATGCCACCTTGGATTCGGTCTCGTCGCGCAGAGGGACAAGGTCATAAGCCCCAGCCTAAGCCCTTCGTCCCTCTACTCCCACATACGCCCGGCCCAACAACAGCATCAGGGCCAGCAGGCTAGACCTTGGTATTCCAAGCCCAAGCCATCAGCTTCCTCTAATAGGAAGCAAGGAGGAAAAGGCCCTGGTGGTCCCAGGCCGGTCCTTCCTCCAAGCCTGCTAAGTGACGGGCTGAGGGGTGTCACCCCATCCCCGTCTCCTCGTCCCTGGTTCCCCCTGTGGGGGGATGGCTCTGACACTTCCTTTCGGCCTGGTCCGCTATTACCACGGACAGGTGGGTTTTGGAGGTGGTGGGAAGAGGCCTGCCTCTGGAATTCGGGCAGGCTCCACCCTTCAGAGCCGTCGCCCGGCGCTTTAGAATCTCCAGAATCTCTACAGGCTCGTCGAGCCGACATCGCCCTCCTCCTTCAGAAGGGGGTGATAAAAGAGATAGAGGACCCTCCACCAGAACCAGGGTTCGTGTCCAGGTACTTCCTGGTCCCGAAACGGACGGGGGGCTGGTGCCCCATCTTAGACCTACACGACCTGAACAAGTTCCTAAGGTCTCGAACCTTCAGAATGGTCACTCTGGCTCAGATAATGCCACCTCTGGAACACGGCATATGGTTCTGTTCTCTGGACTTCCAGGACGAGTTCTTTCACGTCCCTATCCATCCGTCTCATCAGAGATTCCTCCGCTTCAGAGCGGAGGGATCCCTCTTCGAGTTCCAGGCCATGCCCTTCGGCCTTTCTTCAGCTCCCAGGGTCTTCACCAAATGCATTGCAGTGGTGACAGCTTTCCCTCGGCGCGGGGTCAGGGTGTACCCTTACCTGGACGATTGGCTGATAGCAGCCCCTCAGGTTGGAGGTGGGCGGTCAGAAATCCTGGCCCTCTGGGTTTGCTCTCAACTGGGCCTCACAGTCCAGCAGCGAGGCCAGAGTCCCGGAGCTGCGAGGCGAGAGCAGGTGATATCCTTCATCGGGGCAGGCTCGACTCTCTTCAAGCCAGAACACGGCTCCCGGCGGACAGGGCCGAGGTTCTTACCTCCTTTGCCCAATCATTTCTGGTTGGGCAATCGTGCCCTGCCCAGGACTTCCTGCAACTCCTGGGTCTTATGGCGGCCTGTACCAGCGTAGTCCGTTGGGCATGCTGGCACATGCGCCCCCTCCAGTGGGGTCTGGCCGGCCAGTGGTCATAACGTTGTGATCTTCTGGACCAGCGCGTGTGGACGACCCAGGAGATGTGGAACGCTCTGCAGTGGTGGACCGTTCCATCCCATCTGCAGGAGGGTATCCCGTTTGTCCGCTCCGAGCCGACGGTCTCTCTAACGACCGACGCCTCTTTGATGGGTTGGGGTGCCCATCTGGGGGAACACCGAGCACACGGCCTCTGGTCCCCGCGGGAGTCCCGATGCCATATCAACCTGCTGGAGCTCCATGTGGTCCGTCTAGCTGTCACCGCCTTTGCTCCATTTCTCCGGGGTCAAGTGGTCCGGGTCCAGACGGACAATACCACGACTATGTACTATCTAAACCGACAGGGCGGGATGCACTCCATGCTCCTATGCAGGGCGCTCTCCGCATTTGGTCACTAGTCGCAGTCTGGAGGTGGATCTCCTGGCCATCCATGTGGCAGGAGCCTCCAATACCCTGGCCGATGCCCTGGGCGGATAGGGGCTGCATCCTGCAGTGGTCTCCTGCGAGGAGATAGTACAGGACCTGTTCTCCTGTTGGGGCACACCTCTGGTGGATCTGTTTGCCTCCAGGGAGAACACAAAGCTGAGTCTGTTTCATGCCCGCCCCCCTCAGCAGGGTTCGCTGCAGGGGGATGCCTTCTCGAGGCAGTGGACCCCAGGCCTCTTTTACGCCTTTCCCCCGTTCCCCTGATTCACAGGGTCCTGCTGAAAGTGAGGAGGGACAAGGCACAGGTGATTCTGATAGCCCCAGACTGGCCTCGCCAGTTCTGGTACCCAGATCTCCTCAGTCTCAGCTCCAGGACTCCGCGGCAGCTTCCAGCTCGCCCGGACCTGCTCTCAGTCAATCAGGGGAAGGTGTTCCATCCGGACCTTCAATCCCTGCACCTGACGGCCTGGTTCCTGAGTGGCTAGAGTTCCAGGCCTTGGGTCTTTCCGACGAGGTCCTCAACGTTGTTGAGGCGTCCCGTAAGGAGTCGACCAGAAAATGCTATGCCTTCAAATGGAAGAGGTTCTCCACTTGGTGTCGGGAAAAAGGGTGGGACCCTTTCTCGTGTCCTGTGGCAAGCATTTTGGACTATCTATGGTCCCTATCTAGTCAAGGGCTTAGGTCGACGACCCTTAAGGTGCACCTGGCAGCCATTTCTGCTTACCGGGCGCGGGCCGGTCAGCAGTCAGTGGCGCAGGAAAAAGTGGTTGGGCGCTTTTTCAAAGGCCTTGATCACATTTCCCCTCCAGTGCGGGAACCCCCACCTCCGTGGGATTTACTGCTGGTACTGGCAAAGCTCATGGGCAAGCCATTTGAACCAATGCACAGGTGTGGTCTCCCCCACCTGTCGTGGAAGACAGCCTTCTTGGTGGCTATCACGTCAGCCAGAAGGATGGGAGAACTCCAGGCGCTTAGCATCGAGTCTCCTACCTGGTCTTCCACAGGGACAAGGTTGTCCTCGCCCCCACCAAATTCCTTCGAAGGTGGTGTAGGAGTTTCACCTTAATCAGGTGTTGACTCTGCCGGTGTTCTACCCCAATCACACCTCGGAGGCCGAATATAGGCTCCATACTCTGGACCCTAGAAGGGCGCTCGCTTATTATAAGGAGCGCACGGCTGAAATTCAGGGAGAGGTTCACCAGCTGTTCGTCACCTACGCTGAAGCCGCACCTGGCAGACCTGCAGCCAAGCGGACGATAGGCAGATGGGTCACCTCCTGCATAAATCTCTGCTATGAGTTGGCGGGCATGGAGCCTCCCAGAGGATAGAGCTCATTCTACCGCCATACTGCTGCATCGGTGGCTGCTTCCAGGGATGTCCCTATCCAGAAATCTGCAGGGCTGCTACCTGGAAGTCCAGCACACACCTTTATTTCCCACTACCACATCGACCTTGAGTCACGCCGGGATGCTGGTTTTGGGGCCTCGGTTCTCAATCTCTGTTCCCCAAGTAAGTATACAGGGGTGTGCCTTGCCTCCCTCCTCCCGGAGAACTGCTAGGAGTCTGCCAGATGTGTGGATGAACAACATATCCATGTCCCTAGAAATACAGGTTACTCACCTGTAACAGGAGTTCTAGGAATGGTATATGTTGTTCATCCCTATGTTCCTGACCTCCCGGCTTGGCGCTGGCCCTGAGCTTCCAGCGGGCAGATCTGGCACATCATGGGGCGGAACCGAGGAGTTTACCACCCGGGTGGGTGGGAGGAGCTAGCAGAAGACCTTCCGGCAAGATTTGAGCGGCAAGGAACCTGCCAGATAGTGTGGATGAACAACATATACCATTCCTAGAACTCCTGTTACAGGTGAGTAACCTGTATTTTTTACACCTCCTTATGAACAGTACAGCTATCATTTTTCATATCCTGCTCGAAATGTGTTTTCTCACATCTGGCACACAATGGTGTGGTCGCTGTGTGAAAGCAATGTTTGGGACAGATTAAGAAAATCACAGTGACACTGTTCATGCATGGAGGTCTCAGAATGCCTGTGTTGACAATTTGGTGACAAAAGGCCAAAAGATGGCTGTGTTACGAGCATGCATTGTGCAGTTTCCATGCATGCTCATAACTTCGAGCTTTTTAAAAATATTTCACTCCAGATTTTCAACATTGCCATTTCTTCACACCTCCTTATGAATGGTACAACTGTCATGTTCATCAGCAGAGGTCCTAAAATGCCTATGTTGAAAATTTAGCTTAAAAAATCCCCAAAATAATTGCATTACAGGCGTCTCTTGCTCAGTTTCTACACACGCTCGTGACTTCACTACTTTTTCATATTTTCACTTCAGATTTTTAATATTACCATTTTTTTAACCCTCATGTACAGTACAGCTGTAATTTTTCACATCCCACCCAAAATGTGTTTTCGCACCTGAGGTGCCAAATGGTGTAGTCGCTGTACAAAATCATCTTTTGGCTATCGAACTGATAGTGCCACTGTTCATGAGGTGGGGCCACAAAAAGCCCATGTTGAAAATTTGGAGCGAAAATAACCAACAAACACCTGGGGCATTAGGGTTTACAACCGTAACACCCCACCCTGTAGAGACTGGCAGACGTCAGGGGTGTGACTTGGGATTTTTGACTGTAATGCTCATGCCATTCCACCCCCAGTCTGCACCCACTGACAGGCAGTGAGGTGTGCCTTGGACTCTTTGGCCCCAAAGTTCACCCTATTCTCCTATAGTGCACCCATCTCAGCATATTTCCTTATGGCATGGGGTGAATATAAGGCCCGAAGACCCCAAGGTACACTGTGACACATGTTGGTGTCTGCAGGGTAGGGTGAGGTAAAATGGAATGAGCGTTATGGCCAATGACCCAAAGGAACACCCCAGTGCCTGTCAGTCTCTGCAGGGTGAGGGTGGGGTTGGCATCAGTTCAATACTTCACTTCCATTCCTATTATGCCTGTCTCTAACTTCTGCACTAGCAATGCCAATGCCAGCAAGACAACATTTGTTATTGACAAATGCTTGTTTATTACTGAGGTTATCTGTATGAAAAAAAGGATTGTTGCTCTTGAAGAATTTGTCTGTTCCTGCTGCTTTCTCCCTATCTGAAGTCACAGAGCACTGCTTGCGATATCACAGTTACTCCCATGGCAACAGATTGAGATGTCACAACAGAGAATTATGACTTGAAGTAGGGAGTAAGTTATAGAGGCAGATGGACTCATAAGAAACTCTAAGGGATAACGCTCACATATTCATGTAAATTTCAGCAGTAATAAACAATGGGGAGGAGAAATATATAAAATATAAATGGAATGTAGGCAGAATTGTACCAAATTATTGTGCTTTTTAAAGTTTTCTTTGAGACATCAGTAGCTCTTTAAAATGTTTGGTTTTGGAGTCCGAAGTGTCAATTTGTCTGCCACCATTAACTGGTGCAGTGACTACTCAGGCTACTGGTGTCTCCAGTTTGATTCTGGAGGCAGAATTGCAAGTTTATGTTAAAAGCTTCAACGGCATTTGTTAATATCTTCAATACCATTGAACAGGATATGTCATTCTGAAGCCTTAAAAGCCAACTAATGCAAGTAGTGTGGGGTGGTAAAGGGGGGACTAGCTGGGAGGGTACAGTGCCTGTTAGAGTGGGGTTTTATTTCCTCAGTTTCCTGAAGGCATTGTTTGTGATCTGCTGCTGGGGCTGACCAGTTTCCCTTCCTGCTGTAATTGCGATAAACACATTCCATGGCAACTGGTGAGAGGGGGCACTTGAGAGAGTAGTTGTTGACTGGGATCACAGTGAAACTGGAAGTGAAGACTAGAGGATTCTGTAAGGATTCATGGTTGAAAGAATAATGTGGTTCTGTACCATCTTGCGCAACAGGCACTGTTTGGATTCACTGTACTGTAAGTGGAGTTGACAGTTTCCTGGGCATTTACAATTTGACTGTATTCTAAAATGTACTGTGAATAAGTTTTAAGATGTTTTAGTATGGTTGTTGATTTTGTTTTGAAGTGAAATCCTATTACCTCTTGTTAGTTGTTTTCAGCTCTCCCTCTCAATGCTCCCAATGTTCAAGCTGACCTTCTGCTCTATCATGCAACAGTTCAAAAGCCACACTGGTGCTGAAAGTCACTCCACCCCTTTCACTGATGCCCACTCCTGATTGGCCAAATGATGATATAGGGCTCAAATCAAACATCCCACAACACAGTCTGTAGTTTCAGCTGTGTATCAGCTCCACCAGCAGAGATACGGTTCACAAAGATGCTCAAATCACTTTTCGGTCTGACTTTTTATACTTTGGCTGTCGGCTCTATAAGATAGTAGATTCATGTGTCCCAAGCTGTACATTCTTGTGTTGTACAATTAGGTAGAACATAAGAATTTGTGGTAGAAGACTTTTTAGTTCCCACCAAAAATGAAATGATTGCATCGCACTTAAATGTGCAACCAACAAATTCCACATTTGGTGCACACCAGAAAATCTTGTTTCACACATAAATATGGCAGCTGGCAAGGCAATGCAGGATGTATACAAAGAGTGATCTCTAGCAAGAATAAGGAGGGGGTATTGCCCCTGTATCATTCACTTGTAAGATCCCACTTGGAGTACTGTGTCCAATTCTGAAGTCCGTACCTCCGCAATTAACAGGGTAGAAGTGGTCCAGAGGAAAGCTACTAAAATGGAATGGGGGTTGCATGAGAAACCATACAATGAGAGACTGCAGGAGCTCAACATATACAGAGGAGAGGAAAGAATGAGAGGGGGCATGATTGAGACCTGTAAGTACCTCATGGGGGTGAACAAGGTGCAAGAGGGGAGTTTCTTAAATAGGAGGAGGAGCACCAGAATATGGGGGAATGTCATAAAGCTTGATGGAGGCAGTTTAAAACGGATGTGAAGAAATACATCTTTGCAGAAAAGGTGGAGAAAACCTGGAACTGCCTGCCAGAAGAGGTAGTGCGGGCAAAGATAGTGGGGAACTTCAAGGGTCTGACACATTTCTTTGACTGGGCAACCATGGAGATGATCAGGGGAGGGCAGTGGATATGGCCTATCTGGGCTTCAGCAAGACCTTCGACATTGTGCTACACAGGAGGCTGAGTAAGAACTTGACCAGCCTCGTAGTTGGTCCAAAGTGGTAAATAGAGTCAAACACTGGTTAACAGAAAGGAAAATGAGGTTAGTGGTTAACGGCACTCACTCTACAGATGGGAGAGTGACCAGTGGGGTACCATAGGGGGTCAGTACTTACTGGGACCAGTCCTCTTTAATGTCTTCAGAAGGGAGACTGCAGAAGAACTGGAGGGGAAGGTATAATGTTTGCAGATGACACCTAACTCTGCAACAGGGTGAACACTCATGATGGGGTGTAGAAACAACAGGGATCTTGGGAAACTCAGGGAGTGTTCCAAGACATAGCAGCAGGGGTTTGATGCCAAAAAGTGCAAAATCATGCACCTAGGGCATAGGAACCCAGGTGCTGAGTATAAGGTGGTGGAGGTACTGACAGTCACTAGACAGGAAAGGGTCCTTGGGTTATTATATCAGTGAACCTTGAATTGGCAGCACAGTGTGACAAGGCTGTGAGCAGGGCAAGTGGGATGCTGGAATGCATAGTGTGGGGTATCTCCAACAGGAGGAGGGAGGTGGTCCTGCTATTGTATCACTCGCTGGTATGACCTCACCTGGAGTACTGTACCCAGTTCTGGAGATAGCACATCATAAATAACACAAGGTAGAGGCAGCCCTGAGGATGGCAGCTAAAGTGGTGCAGGATTTGCATGGGAAGCCCTATGAAGAGATGCTGAGAGATCTCAGTATTTACACCCTGGTGAAGAAGAGAAAGAGGTGACTTAATCAAGATCTACAAGTACCTCAAAGGGGGGACAGGGTACATGCAGAGAACATCCTTCAAATAAGCAGGAGCACCCAGACAAGATGGCATGCAATGAAACTGAGGGGGGAGTTTAAGGAATATGTGAGGAGATATGTCTTCACTGAAAGTGTGCTAAATGCTTAGAAGAGATTGCCAGCAGAAGTGGTGGAGGCCAGATTAGTATGTGTGGGCGTGTGGGGGAGGGGGGATTCAAGCATGCATGAGATAAATACAGGAATATATTTGAAAAGAGGGAAATGGAGAGTCACAACACATCACATAGTGTCTGAGAAGGTGGAATAGGAAGGAAACACGTGGGAAGACTGTGTGGGCAAAGTGGTCTGTTTCTCTCAACAAATTCTATGTTTCTGTGTTTCTGTCTCTTAGCAGAACTGGATAAAAGATTATATCCACCAAGAGATATGCTTCTTAGCTGCTTGTTTATATTGTCCTACTTCTCCATAAGTGACAAGCAGCTATCAGTGCTGTCAGTTCTGGTGTCCGTAGTTCTACCTACTGTATACAGAAGCCCAGTGCCATTTTAACATTCAAGCAGGCCTTTGTGCACTTGTGCTTGAGAGGTTTGGGAAAAACACAGGCAGGCTAACAGACTGGTAAAAATAAAATTCTAACACCACCTAAGAAAGGAATTTCCTATGTGTTCTTAGTGCTACTTTGTGTAAATAATGTAGTTAAGTCCTATACAGACGGCTTGGGCTAGCAGTATATGGATTCTCTTGCCAGAAGTCATTGCTATCAGGATCAGTGTTTCCATGTTACATACTTGAGATCTGCTGAGACTATTGCTTGAAGGGAGGCTCCAACAACTGACTAAGGCATGTATTTAAACTGCATGGTGGATCTGGTTCCCTCACTATAGGATGTAGGAAATTCAGGCCCCTTGAAAAATCTTCACTGGCCATGATGCAAGTGATTTTTATGTTGTTTGCATGCATGTGCAGGAAACATAGTGCCATCATCCGAGTTTTCAGAGGTGTGGCAGCCCACTTCCAATTCAGTCAGTGTGTTTGCAGGCGCAGGTGCAGTTCTCCAATGGCTGCTGGAGCTGTCTATGACAGCAGTCGAAAATGCAGTGGAGTACAGTTGAAAGGGGGAGCTACGCTTCAGTGAGCAGTGATAAGATATAAGCCTGCTCGTGTGGCTCCCCTACACCTGCCTGCATGCGCATACTGAATGCTCGCCCCCCCATGCACATACTGTATAGCCAATGGGGGCGCCCAATCACCCGTCAGCTATGCTGTGCTCCCCCCCAAACAGAGTTCTGCATGCCATGCTGGGTGCCCACCCCAGCATGGCTACACATCATATAGCCACGGGGTGCCCAATTCCCCGTCGGCTCCACTGTTCCCCCCCAGAGAGTACAGGGTGCCACGCTGGGAGCCCACTCCAGCATGGCAACAGATGCTATCACTGACAGGGGTGCTCAATCCCCCGTCGGCTCCACACACCCCCAAACAGCCGTCCTTGTGCCACACTGGGAGCCCACCCCAGCGTGGCAAACGTCCCGCATCGTTGTCCTTTTTTTAAAAAAAAAAAAGCCTGAAACACAACGGTCCCTCGCTGTCTCTGCCCCCACCCGCTCCCATCCACTGCGCACCCAGCCTCCCCACACCCCTCTCACTCCATACTTACCTCCGGACTCTGGCACGATGATCTTCGGTGGACCAGGAACACGTCTGCACTCTTCAAAGCCGACCGTGAACTGAGGAAATGCCGGTAAGCTGTACAATGTAATAAATAGGGTTTTTTCAACTTTGCTGCATATGTCAGGCATTTTTTGGAATTTTTGCACCAAATTTTCAACATGGGGTTTTTGGGACCCCTTCTCATGAATACTCTCACTATCATGGTGTTAATCTGGCCCGAAGAGTGATTTCGCAGTCACTGTGTGAAATCACCTTTTGGCACCGATTAACGAAACAACACTGCCAGTGTTCATAAGGTGGGCTCTCAAAAAGCCTATGTTGAAAATTTGGTGGAAAAATTCCTAAAAATGACTGTTTTATGAGTGTGCGTTGCGCAGTTCCTGCGCACGCTTGTAAGTTCGCGAATTTTCAATATTTTCACTCCAGATTTTCAACATTGTCATTTTACCACACCTCCTTATGAGCAGTACAGCTGTCATTTTTCACACCTCGTCCAAAACGTGTTTCTGCCCATGAAGTGCACAATGGCGCAGTCGGTGTGCGAAATCACTGTATGGGGCACATTAAGAAAATCACAGTGACACTGTTCATGAGCAGAGGTCTTAAAATGGCTATGTTGAAAATTTGGTGACAAACTTTCTAAAAATTACTGTTTTACGAGCGTGCGTTGCGGAGTTCCTGCGAACGCTCGTAAGTTTGCAAATTTTCAATATTTGCACTCCACTGACTCCAAATACCTACACAGCACATACAAGCAAGCAACATTCAGCATTGACAAATGCTTGTTTCTTTACCTGTCGACTTGTAGACTGAAACAGCTGCCAAATGTTCCTTCAGGGTGGAAGGCTAAAGGCTAACAAGACTACAAGTGCACAAGGTAATCCAGAACCACAGACAAGTCTGCCTGAAATGGAGAGACATTTTGTGATGAACACCAAAGGGAAAACTTCTCTATTTTGAGAAATATGTTTTCCTTCTGGCAGTCTCCTGGCCACTTTTAGAACCTCCAGTACTAGACTGGAGAGGTTCGCATCAGAGTACTCTATCTCTTCAAGAACCAAGCCTTCACGCTCAGTGTTCTGAATTCTGGGTATGTCACCCTGTCCTCTGGCAGGGTCAGCAGACTGTGTCTCAGGGCCAGTGCGATTACAATCCTGTGTGCCAGGGTCTATAGTAGTGAATACCTGGCCTGTCTAGACCACATACCTCTCAGCTTCTATGAATTTCGCAAAGCGCTATGATTTTCACACTCAGATTTACTCTTGCTCCACAAAGGTTTACTGATATTCTTAATAATGTTAGAGCTATTTCTGGACAAACTACTAAATCATTGAACAAAGTTGATAGAAACATTCCTTATTACTAACTATATGGGGCCTACTATTTGTAAACATATTATTGTTTAAAATAAGGAAGTGCTACACATTCTGAACATTTGCTATGATTTTTAATGCTGAGAGGTTGAGAGGTATGCTGGACCAATCTGAAACAATCAGGATAATTCTTGATGATTTTATTTTAATTTTAAGCAATAACCTCTGTATTAAAGGAAACTGAGAGAAAACACAGAGGAACTTTTCAAAGAAACATAGAATTTGTTGGAAGATAAGGACTGCTTGGCCCACCCGGCTAGTATGTCAATTTTTTCTCTGCCTACAGTATCACCGCAGCTTCTACACAATTTCCAGTCTTTTAACCTTCCTTCTTCCTTTTCCCTAAGATTACTTTGTGTCTGTCCCATGCATTCTTGAACACCACCACCTCTTCTGGAAGGCTGTTCCAGGAATCCATCACTCATTTCTGTGAAGAAGTAGTTCCTCACATTACTCCTGAATTTAGTCCCCCCAGCTTCATATCATGTCCCCTTATTCTTGAGCTTCATTTTTCTGAAAAAGTATTTCCCCCCCTTTACCCTATTCACCCACTATGGATATTTATAATCTCTGTCATATTCCCACCTTTCCACTGTGTGCACATGCAATTTCTTAAGTCTCTCCTCATAGTGCATCTGATTCAGACCCTGAATCATTTTAGTTGCCCTTCTCTTGACCGCCTCCACTCTGTCTATATCCTTCCAGATGTGTTGTCTCCAGACTGGATATAGTACTCTAGGTGGGGTCTTAACAGTGATCTGTACAGAGACAATAACACCTCCTTTTTGCTACTGGTGATACCCCTCACTATGCACCCAGCTTCTCACTAGCTCTCCTAACTGCCTTGATACACTGCATGACCACCTTTATGTCATCTAGACATGGGAAGATGGGATGCTGTCAGTAAGGGGGGAGTATTTTGGCAGCAAGTCTTATTTTATTTAGCTTGTTTTATTTTATTTTGCTTAGTTAGTATTTAGGTATAGGGATGGGAGAGATAGTTAGGGTCCAAGAAGTAAGTAAGCGGCAGGAGAATTGCTTTTTAGTTTTAGTTAGGTGTTTCTCTGAGGTGACATTTGTACTTGGAGGGATTGGCGCTGAAGAGCTCAGCAGTCTGTCTGTCCTTGGAGCTCTGAGAAGGGCCTTGAGGCCACATGTGTTTTTGTGAGGTGGCTGTGGCCCAGAGAGTCGCAATCTGAAGAGGTGTTTGCTAGAGAGCAAGAGCCATTTGATTCCCAAGTGGCCATTGAAGGTCTTTGTACGGTGAACTGAACCGAGCGTCTTCTGCTGTGAACAAGGCTGTGAAGAGCTGAAAGACCTGAAGTGGTTCAGACAAGGGAGCCTGCCTGTCTGTTGTTTTGCCCAGCTGGAAACTGAATGATCCCCTGCTGCTATTGGGAGTGGTGAGAGCCTCCTATAGCTTGCTGCAGGGGTAGCCAGTCGGATGTTTTTGTGGAAAGAGAATTTAGCTTGAAGACAGTGCCTTTATTGGTTGGTGAGGCAGTTCATCTCTCCTTAAGTGAGAGATCTGGGGGGAGAACACCATACTGAATCAGTCTCTGCCTTGAGAAGCTTAACTGCTTAAGACTGAAGGCTGGGAGTTTCATCGGACTGGTTGGATTATCACAGGCCATTGCTGGAGTCCTTATTGTGGCCTTGAATGTGATGGAGGAACTGTGAACTGTGAAACTGTAAGTAGTACCTACAGATTGCCTGAGAAGAGTGTGGATATTGCCCTGGGTATTGGATGTCAGTTGGTCTTTGGGATTGGAGGAGCAGCGTGGCCAGGGTGCTGTGCTGGGGGGGGGTCTCCTCCATGTGCCTTGGGTTAGTGGTCGACTGTGCTTCCCGCAACTGAGTGGGAGTTGCCCTCTGTGTCTCCAGGGAGCTGGAGCACTGCTTGGGCTTCTTCTAAACCACTTATGGGTCATTCCTTGTGGCTTGCCCCCCAGGGGATTGTAGTTGTGGGTCGCTGGCAGCAGGGCATTGGGACCTGTGAGTTTGATGCATTTGGAGGGGAGGCCCCCCCCTCGGGATCGAGTTTGCATACCCCAGCCCACTGATATGTTGTGGATTTCCTGGGCTACACCTTGAAGGTTTGTGTGATTACAGTTTGGCCTGAGGCCTGTAATTCCTTGGCCACCAAGGTTTTGTCTCTGCAGCAACCTAATTTGACCAATCTGGGATCGTTCACTGAGGTCGAACTTGGTTTGACTTTATATTATAACTTGCCCTCTTTTTAGTCGAGAGGTATATTTAAAAGCCGTGAATGTTCTCGTAGTTGTCCTGTAAAGACTTGACTAAATGTGACTGAAAGTTTTATAATTTAATGCTGTTATTATTTAATTTTTATTTGTTTTTTCTTTTGATGTTAGATTTTCCCCCACTGCGTGAGAGGTAATGGGGGTGATCTATTCTGGACAGTAAAACTAGAGTGGTGAGAGGACTCTAGTTTATTAGATCTTGTATTTTCATATTTTATCTTCTTTTTTAGGTTTGGTGTTTGTCAGATCTGTGAAGATGTGTTGGGAAGGCATAAAGATGGTTGGGTATTATTTCCCCTTCAGGCTCAGGTACCTTTGTCCTGTTTCCTGTCCTCCACTGTCACCAGAGGTGTATAGATGGTATAGGGCTTTGGGAATTGTTAGGAGGAGAAGGACGAGGGCTGGGCCTGGAGAGGGAATGAAAAGGAGTGAGCGGATAGGAATAGTGGGGACAAGGAGACGTCCTGGGGTGAATTGGGTCCAGGAAAGGGGTCCTCCTTGTCTGGTTCCCATACCCAAGGGCTCTGCTTGTAGCAGGCAGGTAAACAGGTCTTCCTTGGGTTCTCATCCTACTTGGGTGGCGTTATGCAATGCCAGGTCTATTAAGAACAAGACTACTATAATAGCGGATCTTGTTGGGTCATCCGACCTGGCTTGCATCACCGAGACCTGGCTGGATGAGAATGCTGGTCCAGTTTTGGCATCAGCAATTCCAGCCGGGTACTCAGTAATACACAACCCAAGGATGGATCATAGGGGTGGGGGTGTTGTCATCTGTTTTAGATCGGAACTGGGCCTAATGAAGGTGCGAGTGGGAAGTACCAACTCCTTTGAATATATCATGGGTGAGGGTGTGGGTGCAGGATACTTCTTGTCTACCATCCACCAGGAGATGGGAATGTTTTCCTGCAAGAAGTCGCAGACTTCATTGTCGACCAGACATTGGGATCCCCCAGATGGTTGGTTCTGGGGGATTTCAATACCTGGGTCAATGATGAACTCTCGCCATTTGGTCAGGACTTCCTCCAGCTAATGATTTCGCTGGGCTTCACACAGGTTATTTCCTCCCACACCCATATTGGTGGTCATTGATTGGACTTGGTGTTTCTCCTGGGGATGGAGATGTCTGATTTGGTGGTGGAACCAGTCAGGTGGTCTGACCATCACACAATTGGGTTCAGTTTCAAGGCCACCCCTAGTAGGCCAGCCCCTAGGGAGATGGTCCGGTACCGCCCTTTGAGGGGTGTTTCCCCAGATGGCCTGATGACAGTACTGGACCTATCAAGCTTACCGAGTGAATGCATGGATCCAGGGGACCTGGTACTTGCCTATAATAAGGCGGTGGTAGGGGCCCTGGATTCCATTGCTCCTGTTCGTGTTCGTCCCCTCCCTCTTCGCCCCAGGTCTCCTTAGTTTGATGAGACTCTGAGGGAGTTGAGGAGAGTGGGACGAAGGCTAGAGAGGCACTGGTGGAAGTTGGGCCTGGAGTGTGACAGACTTAGTTTGATGGACCATTATGTGGTATATAAATCAGCAATTACCCGTAAGAAGGCAGTATTCCTGTCCAAGGAGATTGCTGCCACACAGAATCAACCAGTTCAGCTTTTCTGTACTGTGGACAGATTGTGCAATCCAATCTGTCTTCAGCCTGGAAGTGCTTTTTCTCAAGAACGGTGTGAGGAGTTTGCTTGATTCTTTTCAGATAAGGTTGCCGCAATCAGGTCCGGTATCCGCATGACCCTCCCTAATAGGAGCTGTGATGGTCAGCAGGAGATGTCAGACACCCAGTTTGTGTGGTGTGACTTCAGCCTCCCCATGATCAGTGAAATTGTGATGATCATAGTCACTGCGTCCCACCAGCTGTAGTTTGGACCCGGGCCCCACACGTCTCCTAGTGAGCTGTCTGGATAAAATCGGTCTGGTCCTTGCTGAGATAGTCTGGATGTCTTTGGAGAGGGGGATCTTCCCTGATCCTCTGAAGGAGGTCGTGGCTTGGCCCCTTCTTAAAAAGTCCTCCTTGGACCCAGACTGTCTTGTTAACTACAGACCTGTCTCTAACCTGCCCTTTGTTGGTAAGGTTATTGAGAAGGTGGTTACATCACAGCTGGATGATCATTTGGCCAGCCACAATGTCAATGATTCTCTCCAGTCCAGATTTAGGAAGAGACATAGTACTGACACAGCTCTTGTCCTGGTATTTAATGACCTTCTAATAGCGAGAGATCGAAGGACTTGTTCCAGCTTGGTCCTTCTTGATCTCTCTGCGGCATTTGACACTGTAGATCATGGTGTGCTATTGGAGCACCTGCAGTTCATCTGTGGACTGTCTGGTATGGTCCTCAGATGGTTTCAATCTGTCCTAGAGGGTAGGACTTAGAGGGTGGTATGTGGGATTTTTTCCTCGGCATCACTCCCCCTATCCTATGGGGTGCTGCAGGGTTCCATTTTGGCACCCATGTTGTTTGCGGTGTACATGCTGCCGTTGGGAGCGATTATTAGGCAGTATGGCTTGAGTTTTCACTTCTATGCAGATGACACGCAGCTATACATGTCCTTTGTGTCTGGCCAGGATGCTGCTGTTTCAGTTTTTAACAACTGTCTCGACGAAATCCAGGATTGGATAAATGTGAGCTGGCTGCAGTCAAACCTAGAAAAAACTGAGGTGTTGGTTGTGGACCCAAGTCATCAGGAGGTAGGTTTGTTGACGGGATCACCTTCAGGTCTATGGGTTGGGGGTGTTCAGTTAACTACCTCAGACCGGGTGCAGAACCAGGGTGTTATGTTTGATGATTGTTTGACACTTAAATCTCAGGTGTCGGCAGTTGTCAAAACCTCTTTCTACCATCCGAGGAATATCGCCCAGGTGAAGCACCTGGTTCCTTCCGACGATCTTCCACCTTTTGTCCACACCTTCGTTACCTCCCACCTTGACTACTGCAACTCCTTTTACCTTGGGTTACTGGGGGTTGATATCTGCTGCCTGCAGCTTGTGCAGAATGCGGCAGCCAATCTATTGACTGGTTCATCTAGGACCAGTCATATAACACCTGTGCTACGCAGACTGCACTGGCTGCCAGTACCATTGTGGATCACCTTCAAGGTTGGTTTGCTGACCTATAAGACCCTACATGACCAGGGACCTAGTTATCTGCAAGATCTCCTTCATCCCTACTGCCCCTTCCGCTGTCTCTGATCCACTGACAAGAGATTGCTAGAGATTCCCAGGGTTCGTTTAAAGACATCTGGGGCCAGGTCTTTCAGTTTTATGGCCCCAAACCTGTGGAATTCTCTACCTTGTCAGGTGCGAGATTGCCCAGCCGTCCAATGTTTTAAAGTAGCACTGAAGACATTTCTTTTTAGTCTGGCATATACTGATTTTTAATGCTGCAGCCATGAGTTTTAACTTGTTTATTTATGGTTTTAATTAATTGTTTTTGATTTATTTTAATGAATTATGTACAAGCACCTTTGTTTTGGAAACGTGCTTTTTTTAAATAAAGTTGATTTGATTTGATTTGATCTAATATGATTATCCCCATGTCTCTTTTATGTTTGGTGGTTGTTAATACCACCCCTCCCATTTCAAACTTTGCCCCTGGGTTTCTGTGTCCTAAGTGAATTATTTTGCACTTTTTCACATTGAAACCCAGCTGCCATACCCTTGACCACTCCTCAGATTTTCTCAGGTCACTTGCTCATCCTTTCTACCCCACCCCAGGAGTGTCCACCCTATTGCAGATGTTGGTGTCCCCCACAAAGGGGAAGACATTCCCTTCAAGCTCCTCTGCAATGTCACTAATGAAGACATTAAAAAGGAATGGTCCCAGTAATGATCCCTGAGGTACCCTAATAGTCACCCTCCCTTCCTCGGAATGAACTCTGTTCACCAGCACTGTCTGCTACCAATCCACTAACCAATTTCTTATCCAGTTAACCACCTTTGGACCCACTCTAAGCTATTTAGCTAGCACATGAGTCTTGTATGTGGAACAGTGAAGAAAGCCTTACTGAAATCTAGGTAAGCTATGTCCACTGCTCCACCCTGATCTAGTTCTTTGGTCACCCAGTCAAAGAAATCTATCAGATTCATTTGTTATGACCCCCCTCCCCCCAATAAATCCATGCTGCCTCAGGTCTTGTAACCCACTGGAGTCAAGATATTCCATAATCCTTTCCTTCAGCACTGATTCCATTAACTTTACCACTGATGATATGAGGCTGACTGATCTATAATTACCAGCCTCTCCCCTGCTACCACTTTTGTGTAGTGGGACTACTGTACATCTGCCCTTCTCCAGTTCCCTGGAACCACTCCTTTTTCCAATTATCTGTTAAATAGGACTGTCAGTACCTCTGTGGGCTCCCTCAGTACCCCTGGATGCACTATGTCTGGCCCCATTGCTTTATCCACTTGCAAATTAGTGAGTCCCTTCTCTGAGAATGGACAAGTGTCTACCTCCCTCCCTCTCTCCAATGCTCCTATTACTCTTTTTGTGGCCCCTTCCCTTCTCCTTCCTTGGTAAATGCTGAACAAAAGTATTTGTTCAGGATGTCAACCTTTTTTGGTCCCCCTCTGCACAGTCCCCCCCTTCCCTTTTTAGCCTTACAATCCCACCCTTGGTCTTCCTCTTTTCACTTGCATACCCAAAACATGTCTTGTCTCCTTTCATTAATGCCTGGGCTATTCTTTCTCTTCTCTTTGTACCTTTGCACTACTTACTGCTCTCCCTGCTTCCCTCAGTTTCCCCTAATACACTTTCCTATCCTCCTCCCTCTGCATCTCCTTATACCTCCTGAATGCTGCCCTCTTAGCGTTTACCTTTATTGCCATCTCTTTTGAGAACCATAGTGGTCTTTTGTTCCTCTTGACTTTGCTCAACTTGCTTGATGCAAAGGTTTGTTGCCCTCACTATGGCCCTTTTTGTCTTTGACCACTGTTTCTCCACCCCACCCAGATCATCCCCAACTAAAGATGCAGCAACTTTTTTTTCGCTAGTGAAATTATGGTGAAATGGCCAGTTTTGCACAGCGAAACATTTCGCATAATTATGGCCTTTCGGTGAAATTTCACCACCAATTTTGCCTGCGCATCTGAGGCAAAATTAGGCAAAACTGGGCTTTTTGCTCTGCCGGTGGTCACATGGTTGAGTCTAAACAGGCAGGAAGTCAGTGGTTCATTTCCTGTGCTATATATCTCGAGGGAGCAGGTAGCATTTATACTCCCTGTGACTGCAGAGTGCACTTTTACACCTAAATTGCTTAATTTATATTTTTTTCTTTTTGTTTGTCTCTGTCATAATTCATATTTTAGTACCTGATGACTGTGTGTGTGTGTGTGTGTGTGTGTGTGTGGGGACCCCACCTCACCTGCTTATCTGAGTCTCTATCTCTGTTTCTTTTTTTTGTTTGTTTGTTTGAATTGGTGGTGTTTGTGGATTGTGAACATAATGGAGAAGAGTGAAAACAGCGGGGCACCTGTACGTGTGTTTCGGCTAACCATCACAAAAGCAGAAGGATTTTGGCTCCAGCACCAGCACCCAGCAGCAAACTGCATCCCTTCCCCAACAGTAGGAGGAGACCGTGGCCCCTCACCACAGCAGTAGCAGTTGGAGACAATGCCCACTCCCCAGCACCAGGAGGATACTGTTCATCCATCCAGGCAGCAGGAGACTGTGCCCCCTCCCAAGCAGCTGTAGGAGTCAGTCCCTGGGGCATTATCTGCAGACCCCCCCCCATGGCCCCGTCATCCCTGAAGTTCTCCTGTCTGGGATTATTTCTACTCAATATCAGTTGGTGACCCAGTGGTCACCTGCAATCTATGTGGACAGAAAGTGGTCAAGGAAAGTGTGGACCCACTTCAGGACAACCGGCCAGCATAGCCACATGGTCCACTACTACCCGCTGCAGTGGGACCTCAAATTGTGGGAGGTGGCGGCATCATCAAGTGCAAGTTGTGGGGAGCAGTGCGGGTATAAGCACTGAAAGGGGAGAGCAGGAGGGAGGCGTGACTGGACCAGTTAAGATTTCTACCATGTCATTGCATTGCCAGAAAACAGCAGCAGTCAGTAATTGAAGGGATTCCCGGGATTATGTGGGGGAAGAGCTCCTCTCCCACTGCCTATTTAATTAGAGCAGCTAACTCCCGCTCTGCTTAGAGCGAGTCGCACTCGCTAGTGGTGCTGCTAGTGCGTGGCTGCTCTCCTGTGTTTCTGTTGCCCTGCACCATTTCCTCCATTCCTTCTTCATCTGTTTGCTGATTGTTTGTCTGGCTCCCCCCCTGCTCTGTTTGTTCTCCTCCTCTGTTCCTTGCTTTATTTGGGGATTCTCCTCAGTCGCTGTCCATTTCCTTTCTGCCTCTACTGTTGGTTTTTAGCTCTTGCACTTCCCACTGCTTTCCTGCTTGCTTCTTTCCGAGCAGCTGCTATCACGCGGACGCCGAGTCCTCTGTTGTTCACTTGCATTGCTGCCCTTACCTGTGGCTTCTGACCTCCACTCCTTGCTTCACTTTCCAACTGCCGGCAGCCAGCTGCCACCATCCTGAATGGATTTGGGTTCATTTCTTCACTTCAGTCACCTGCATTGCCTCTTCTGTTGCAGCTGTGCTTCTGACCTTTGCTTGTCCTGCAACCCTCTTGGACTTCCTTCTGTGGATCTCCGCACACAACGGACTAGCAAATTGGACACCTGTTTGCTCCTGCTTCTGATTACCTCAAAGGTTGTTTCACCATGTGGATTCACGGCCGCTCTATTCATTACAGGCATTATTGCAGATACACTACCTCCGACTGGCTGAGTTCTGATAGCGCTCTTCCTGTCTCCTTCTCCCTCCCATACCTCGCTACTGCACTGCTGTTGAACATTCCATTCACCTTGTTATTTGTGGCACTGCTCAACTCAGGATCCAGTAGGTCTTGTCGCAGCCTCTTCATGAGTGGGGACCTTAGAATGGTGCCCCCCCCCGCTGAGCTGTGCTCCCAGTGCTAGATTTGCAATCTGATTCATCACCTCGCAGCAACTTTCGCTTTGCTGAATATGCCTTTAGTTTTCATTACAGGCTTCATCAGCTGAGCTGAGCTGACTTCTGGGTTCCCTGTCTGATTGTGACTGATAGCGCTACCACAACCATCATCCCGCCTGTCCCTGTCAGCGCTTGTATCTCCATTTGCCTTCCTATACTATATTCCTGTACTGCAGAGCACTGAACTGATTCAGCTGTATCCAATGTAGCGCAGTGTGAACAGAGCTGGACTGCATGGAGCTGTACTGGCCGGTGCATTACTGATATTATCAAAGCCATATTTCATTCGACCCTTCTCCACTATACTTCTCCTGGATTTACAAGCAATCTGAATGCCTGGACATTCCACTTGAGCGCTACAGCTTGGCTATACCATTCTCACCATTCCTGCCACCTGCTTACGGCAGACAGCCCAGGAGCTCATTTCTGGGGATTCCGTTTGTTGTTTCGACATTCATCATGTATTTGGATGCTTGCCCTGCTCCCTGCTTCTCCGTCTTCATCATGCAGCTTGCTTCTCCATTTCCATACAGGTGCACTTCTTCCTGTACTTGCTCAGGTTGCCTGCTTTGCCCCTTAGACCTTAGGGGTCATGATGACTAATCTGACCTTGCAATTCACTGCTTATCTACCAGGACATGACCCTCTGCATTCATGCAGTTTGATATTCTGCCATCGCCTTTAGTCAGGCCTGTTCCCCTACAGCCTGGAGGTCCTCTGTCCCTATTTGATTGCTAGTCCATGATCACCTGCTTATACGACCTGCCTTCGCCCATCGGGCTGGGAGGTTTCCATACTACTCGCCTGCTTCTGTGACCTGCCTTTGCCCATTGGGCTGGAAGGATTAACTACTAATTCCTGCTTCTATGACCTTCCTTTGCTCATCGGGCTGGGAGGTTTACCTACTACTCGCTTGATTCTCTGACCTGCCTTCATCCTCTGGGCTGGGAGGTTCACCTACTTCTGTTCTACTTCTGCTTCGCCCAGCTCAGGACCAGGTGATTCCATTCCACTTATGCATACCTACCTCTGCTGCCCCAGCCCTGGACTCGCTGATGCTTCACCTTTCAGGACATTAGTTGCCATCTCACCTTTGCTCCCCCTACATGCCTGGTGACTCCTACTTCTCCAAGTAAGTGGCTGGTCCTCATACTCAAATGCTTTCAGATTGTCTCAGTGCTCATTCAGCGGCTTCTGGGTTTGCTATCGTGGATGTTTTGCCCTGTTGCCTTGGCCGTGGAATTACAGCTGCTTCTTTCCAGGACTTGGTTGGCGTCTCCTGCAGACTTTTATTCTCCTGCTTGTGCTCTACCAACTTCAGGCCTGTGACACTGCTACTTCATTGGACTCCGCTTCTTCAGTTATCTCCATCTCAGACTCTTTGGGTCTCGTCTGCTTCATGCCTCGAATTTGCATGCCTTCAGTTCTCAATGTTATTCCTCTCATACAGTTGCCATGTCTCAATCTCAGTCTCTTCAAGGTGATTCGTACCCATCCAGCTGATGGATTCCTATGCATCGTTGAGGGCCTACATCGCTTGATTTCTGCCGGCGGACATTCCTGGGTCTAGCTGGGCTTCCCATACTGTAATCAACCACCTCTCTCCTATCTCAGCAGCTGTCTATTAGCTATGTTTTCTTCAGGGGCTGGTTGCCACGTCCTGTTCCTTCTCATTTGCCTATGTTGGTGCAATCCTGCTCCTACTACCTTTCGCTTTGGATTCAGTTCGACTGACTTATTTCATTTGGGCTCACCTCATTCTACTACTTGGATGCTTCATAAATCACACCAGTGTCTACGATTATCATATACAGCATGCCATTATTCCAGCTCAACTCTACAGCAGTTGCTTCATATCAGTTCCTAAAGATTATGTATTTCTTATCAGAACTGAATTCGTCACTCGATAGCCTGGCCTCAAGCCTTCTCTCATTCCTCGTACTATACAAGCCCTCTTAGAAACCTGGAAGTCATACTACTTCTATTTCGTCCTGCCTCGTAGACATCAAGCTTGGATGCAATTATCTTCTGGTCTCTTATATTGAGTTCGTCAGTCATCAACTTCATCTCCACCATCATTCAATTCCTTGGATTATGCCCTCTATCAACTGAAGTATGGAAGACGGTTCTTCAATATATCTACTCTCCATCATTCCGAATTATATATGGATTCTCAGACTCAGACTTTATTAGAAGGAAATTATTTCACTGGACATTTACAATTCAGCTTTTCTTAAGCTCCATTCATCTGGATTGAATTCTACAAATTTGAATTCAGATTTAGCTAGTTAGTTTAATTAGGATCTCTCTCCTTTAGTATGCCCAGAAGGACAGGCAGGTCAGTAGCCATGGGTCCTCAGAGGTTTCCCCCCAAGGGGGGTTTTCCTCTCCTGAGTGCTACTGGTCACACTCTCTGGAGTTGGAGGAGGTGATCGTCTATTCTTATCATTAAGTTGTTATGCACGACTTCGTCAGCATTCAGTTACTGAACAATCATCGATATTTATTCTTTTTGGGGCTCCATAATTCTAAACGAAGCCTCCTTCCTACAGGTGGGATACAGAGAAAGACCAAAACCATCAAATATTATCAAACAACTCAATTCAAGCATTCAAGTACCTAAGCACAAATCATTCTATGCTGGCCTCTGTATCCAACAACCATCTACATCATTCCAATATGTTACATAAGCACTGAGCTATGAACCACACATAACTGAAGGGATTCCTGGGATTATGTGGGGGAAGAGCTCCTCCCCCACTGCTTATTTAATTAAAGCAGCTAACTCCAGCTCTGCTTAGAGCGAGTCGCACTCGCCCTCCATCCTCCCCGACACCTCCTCCTTCTGCAGCACTCTTATCCCACTGGGGGGCTCCATAATTCTAAACCAAGCCTCCTTCCTACAGGTGGGATACAGAGAAAGGTCAAAACCATCAAATATTATCAAACGACTCAATTCAAGCATCCAAGTACCTAAGCACACATCATTCTATGCTGGCCTCTCTATCCAACAACCATCTACATCATTCCAATATGTTACATAAGCACTGAGCTATGAACCACACATAATATCAAGACCCCTGTAGGGCCCACCATCCAATGTCAGCAGCACGGGCAGCTCCACTCTACCAGCAGTGCCAGTGACACATGCAGACTTATAAGCTGTCTTGTCTGAAGTCCAGCATCTCCAACAGGAGTTAAATAATTACAGACAGGAATTTAGTGATGCCCAGGGGGAGATTTCTAAACTGCAGTATGATGTTGACAAAAACATGGGCATTCTCTCTGAACTCCATGGCTGCCCCACTGGCACTTAATGTGGCAGTACAAATTAATTTATATTTTTTGTTATCATTTTTCTATCATCCATTCTGCTGCTTGTATGTTCCCCCTATAAAAAAATAAACACCAAAAAAAGCTATTCTGTCCTCTTTACTCTACATCCATTCCTTAAGTCCTCTTGTTTCTTTATTTTACATGCTAAATAATTTTATTGACCATTGCTGTTGTGTGTTTTTTGTTGTCTTATGCCCCCTATAGAATTCAGTCCCTTTTTCTGTTCTCTCTCTCTCTATTAGTTCTCCCCCCTCATTGTTGTATTACCCTTGTCCCACTGATCCTGCCTTTGTTATGCTTATTCTGTACCGTGTCCATGTACGCCATCCCCTAATAAACACATTATTCACTTATTATTTGTGGTGTGTGTCACTTCTTACAGCTGGTTACACCTACAAGATTCCTTTGAACAACATAATGATGTGTAATGCAGTTGCAGTCCCTATATGTTGAGTTTGCAAATTTATGAAATGCAGGCTCTTGCTGAAGGCTTTTGGCCATCTGGTCCTTGTACACAGACTAGTGCATATTTTTTTGGACTGCATATACCTTGTGTGAGTTGCTTCAGCCCAAAGTTGGATATGCTCACCACAGCACATGTCCAAAAGGTGCTCGTTCTTTATTTAATTCTCTAGTGTGGCAAGTAAACAATGTAAAAAGTGCTTCATATAACCAAGTTAAAAATGCCCACTCTCCCAAGGCCCATCATTCCTTTTATGTATCATGAAGTACGGTGCCTTGAGGAAGCGGGTGTTTTTTATCTCAGTTACATGGGAGCATTTTTAACATTGTTTGCATGCCACACTGTAATAAAGAATGAGCACTTTATGGATATGTGCTTGTGGTAATTGCTTCTTACTTTGAGTCGAAGCAACTCACATGAGGTATTTGAATTAAAAAAATACAGACTCTGTGCATAGTGCCCTAACGGCCCACAGCCTTTGACTGGTCAGGTGCGAGCCTTTCCTTTGCAAACTCCGTATATGGGAAATGCAAGTGAATTGTTGGTCAGTGTTATGTTTTGTTAAAGTTATGTTGAAGATGTCACCTGCTCTTTTAACATGTTTCCTCCTTCTATCCACAAATGTCAAGTACTGTGCCTATTAAAAAACTGTTTCACAATGCTATGTGATATTGCATCACACATTGGTCTGTGCAACATTACGAAGCTGTAATACACCTGATGCCGGCACTGACAACATGCCCCAGAAGGCCAGAATTCCTGAAATGTTTCCCAGAAAATGTTACAGTAAATTCAGACATAAATCAGGTGTCAAGCATGCAGTTACATGGCTCACATCCACCACCAGGACCCAAATCTGCTGTTTTCTGCACCATTTCAAATGCTTTTCAGAGCTAACCTTGGTGGTGCCACTGCCTAACATGCCCCACAAGTCCCGAAATGTTTCCCAAAAAATGTTACAGTAAATTCAGAACAAAATCAGGTCACTGTCATGCTATAATATGTTGCACGCCTTCCACCTGAACCAAAACATGATGTTTGGCCCACTGTTTACCAATGGTTTATGGCCTAATCATGTTATTGCCACTACCTAACATGGCCCAGAAGTTGAGAAATGTTTCCCCAAAAATGTTACCGTACATTCAGATAGTAATCAGTTGTCAGACCTACTGTTACATGGTTCACATCCACCATCAGGTCCCAAATCTGCTGTTTTCTGCACCATTTCTAATAGTTTTCAGGCCTAACTACGGTGATGCCATTGTCTAACATGCTCCACAAGTCCACAAATGTTTCCCCAAAAATATTACAGAAAATTCAGACCTAAATCAGGTGTCAGACACATTGTTATATGTTGCACATAAGCATAAAACAAAAGGAAGAGGGGCTCCACTCACTCACTGTGAGTAATCCTATATCTTGTGCAAAGCAGAATCAGAGATCATAATGCTAAAAACCACACTTCTGGGATTCCAGAAGACAAGCTTGCTGCACTTGACAAAACAGTTTATGCAGTGAATTAAGTGAAAAACATAGCTTACCAGATCATAATTTATTAAAGTGCTTCACAAAAACTTTACCCGTAGCTTAGATAAAGTGCACGGCGGCAGAACTTACGGTTATATTAAAACAAGAAAACTGAAGACACCAACATGGTATTTAACTGTAGCAGCATATCGACCAGGCTGGTCGAGCAGACAGCCCTTGTGTGCGATGACGCACAGGAATCAGCTGACATTTTGGCTTACGCCTTCCTCAGAGCTGATTGGTCAGAGGTTGCCTATTGTTTAAATCCCTCAAACAATGCATATTCATTAAGTAGGCATAGTCAGTCCTCATTTACCTGCTGTTTGTATGATATCTTATTGCACCACATCATAACAATAAATACACACAAATAGTGTATAACATATACATACTTAATTTACACATAACCCTCTAAAATCTATAGATAACACTCTAAAGGCAGTTCTTGATTGAGTCTTTTCGGTTGTAAAGTTCCAAGTTTAAAAATCCAAAAGCAATCTCTTTGGTCTAGTCTATTTGTTAGACTCCCACCACGTGGCCCAATTTGGACTTTTTCCATTCCTACGAATTTCAAATTGGCTGGTGAGCCATGTCCTACTTCAGCAAAATGACGTGCCATAGCATTTGTTTGTTATTTCTTATGGCCAATTTTTGTTCACTAATGCGCTCCCTGAGTTGACGTTTTGTCTGTCCCACCTAATTTAAACCACAAGGGCAAGTTAACGTATATATATATATAACTCCTGTTGTCCGACAGTTAATGAAATCATTGATCACAAATTCCTGACCAGTATGTGGGTGTTTGAATTTTTTGCTGTCCTTGGTATTGTGGCATTGGACACAGTTGCCACATCTGTAATTGCCTTTAGGTAGAACAGGAATCCATGTTGATTTTGGTTTCTCTGGTGGGTGAAAACTGTGTACCACAAGGTCCCTTATATTTTTCCCCTCCTGTAGATGATTCTTTGTCTTTTATATTGATCATCCCTGAATTCTGGCTCCCCTTGAAAGACTTGCCAGAGTTTTCGCACTGTTTTTGTTATTTCATCTGCCTGATTGCAGAAATCTGTCATAAATGTTATTTGATTCTGACACTGGTTATTCTGTCAGATCTTAAGTCTTAGAGGAGCCTCTCTTTCAGTGGTTATTGCTCTTTCTGCACCCCTGTGTATACTCTCTTCTGTATACCCACATTCTGAGAATCTGTTAGCCATCTCACTGGCATTTTGTTGAAACTGCTCTTTTGTACTACGTATTCTTTTGACTCTCAGCATTTGTCCACAGGGATGTTTCTTTTTAATGTTCTCGGGTGACTACTGCTATTGTGAAGCAGTGTGTTTCTACTCACTGGTTTTCTACACAGAGTGGTTAGTAACTCTCCTTCCTATTTGTATATAAGTAAGTCCAAAAAAGGTACAGAACACCCATACATAAGAGTGGTGACCAGTCCACCCCCAATAATTACCAGTCAATCTCCGTCCTACCTCCACTCTCTAAAGCCCTTGAGAAAGTGGTATCTATCCAGTTCACTGAATACTTAACCAAGCACAACATAATGTGTCCTGAACAGCATGGTTTCCACCCAAGTCACAGTACAACCACGGCTCTCTTGGAATTCTCCCAACACCTACACACTGCCCTCTACTCTGGCAGCCTTACAGGAGCAGTGTTCATTGACTTTTCCAAGGCCTTTGACACTGTCTGTCACCCCCTCCTACTCAACTCTCTCCACCAACTTGGCTTCTCCAACGGTACCATATCTTGGTTCTCTAGTTACCTCTCCGCTATATCCCAATGTGTTAAGATCAGCGGCTCCCTCTCCAGCACACTTCCCATTCACTCCGGGGTCCCCCAGGACTCAATCCAGGATCCAGTCCTGTTTAGTCTCTACCCCAACACCCTACCCAGCTCCTGTACCAGTAAGATGCTCCTCTATGCCAATGATGCAGTCCTCTTTGCCTCACATCCCAGTCTCACCTCCCTCCAATTATCCCTCCAGCAAGCTTACACCCAAGCCGAAAGGTGGTTCAGCAACTGCCGTCTGATCATTAACTTGAAGAAAACCAAATCAATGTTCTTATCCCACCACCAAAATAAAGCTAAAAATACCCACCTCTTGATTCTCCCCAGCACTCTGCACCCACTAGAGCAAATAACCACATATAAATACCTAGGCATCACGTTCAACACTGACCTCTCCTTCCACACCCACATTACTGCCCTGTCGGCTGCCATCAACTCTTGGACTGGCCTGCTATACCAACACAGGGACTGCCTGCCTCCGGTTACCCTCAGGCTGGCCACCACCTCCTCCGTCCTGTCCCTCGTGGAGTATGGCTTGCCCATCTACACCGCTGCTGACAATACTGCCCTCTCCAAAATCCATCTCTCCATTAATAAGGCCTGCAGGCTTCTGACCAGTGCCCCCAGCTACATGCACACCTGTCTACTCTACCACCAATCTGCTCAACTTAGATGAGTGACTGCTCTACCAGACCTGCCTACTCGCTAAGAAATCCCTACTCGGACTCCCCCCCCGGGGGTCTCCACCTCCCTACAGTGGTCATCATCACCCATCACCACCCATAGCTCTGTTAAGACCATCTTCCAGGTGTCCAGAACCAGAACCTCTCTTGCCCAGAGATCATTCATCTACCGAGCCCCCACCTGGTTCAACTCACTCCCTAGCTGCATCTCCAACTTACCCAAAATTGGCACCTTCAAAAATGCCCTTCGGGACCACATCTTTAATACCCACTGTTGCAAGTGCAATCAACCACCTGCTATGACCTGCGGTACCCACCTGCCCTGCTCCTTGCATGACAACGTCCACTGGACTGCCTTACCCTCTCCCCAGACCCACTCCTCCCCACAAGGACCGAACAGGGATATAACCCTCCGTCTTCTCTGCGGACCTTCTATATTCATGTCTGTAACTCCAACTTGAAACATTATGTAACCCAAGTAATATGCAAACTGCAATTATTGTAACCTGTTTCAATGTTAAATGTTCCTTACTGCACCTATAATGTTATCCAGTGTTGTAAACTGCACTGTTCTTACTGTCATGTTGTCTGCCCTCCCTGTGATGAGGTGCCTTTGTAAATGAGTCTCTGACTCAAAGGTTGTAAACCCGACTTGTACTAAATAACAATAAAGCACAAAAGTGATTAAGCAAAGGGAAATAGCAACAGAACTACTCAGCATGAGTATCTTTTCAGATAAAGTTACCCAAAAAGGGTCAATATGTAAGAAAAATATAACAAATAAGTAGCACACCAACCAAAATATTAAGACTTAAAAGAAATTACAGAAACTCACTCACAACGTCTGAGAAATCTGTCAAATATTAGGAACTAACCTGCTCTGCTTTCACACACACACACACACACATAAAACACGATTGTCCCTCCCCACTCAACTCCTTCACAGACACAGACACAGAGAAAACTGAAAACACTACCTAAGTTTAACTAAGTATTATCCAAAGATACCAAAACAAGAAAAGGTTCACTAGCAGCACTAAGAACTAAATTAAGATTTTTGGAGCAATTAACTCTCAAAAATCACAAATAAAGAGGGTTTTGAAGGGGTCTTTGGCTGTGATGCACCACACTGAACTGCTCTCTGACAGATAATATACTATGCAGGAAATAGATTGCATGTGATATTGCAGCTATGCACCCACAATGCATTGCAATTTCACTGGCAAAATTGAAAAACATTGGTGAAATTCTGTGTAATTTGGTGAAATTTTGCCTTACACAGATGTGAAATTGGTGAAATTACACATTACACGAAAGAGAAATTAGAGGTGAAATTACGTTTTGCCTAGGTGAAAAATGTTGCATAATGCGGAAATTACGAGAAATATTTCGCTAGGTGAAAATTTCCAATTTTGTGCATCTCTACCCACAACTAGGTCATCCTTGAGGCACTCACCCACCCTTGTAAAATCTGCCTTGCGGAAGTCCAGGACCGTCACCCTTGTGTGGTTCAATAACACAGCTGTCCCTATATTAAACAACACTGTACAGTGATTGCTGGTCCCCAGGTGGCCTCCCACCTTGATGTCTGCAACACTTTCACTGTGATTACCAGGTCCAGTATTGCCCCATCATGAGTGAGTTCACTGAGTAGTTGCCTGAGGAATGCCCCTACAGACAGTTCAGGATGTCCCTGCACCTAGCTGAAGCTATAGCTGGGAGGTTTCAATTTCCATCTGGCATACTGAAGTTCTTCCACCACCAGCAGCTCCCCTTCTCTGCTATTTTGCTACTGGTCTCTTCCTACCAGTATCTTATCTAGAAACATAGAATTTAATGGCAGATAAGGACCACTTGGCCCACCTAGCTTGCCCAGTTCCCTACCTAATAGATAAGATGCAGATTCTAGTAACCCAACGGCCTACTGTACTTCCTCCTACCCCCCAGTAGAATTGCTTTATGTCTGTCCCATGCATTCTTGAATTCCCTCACTGTTTTTGACTCCACAACCTCCTCAGGAAGGCTGTTCCATGCATCCACAACCCTCTCCATGAAAAAATACTCCCTCACATTACCTCTGAGCTGTCCCCCCTCTATCTTCAAATTGTGCTCTCTTGTTCTTGCACATCTCTTTTTCTGAAAGATGCTCCCCTCTTGGACTTTGTTGATTCCTTTGAAGTACTTGAAAGTTTCTGTCATGTCCCCCCTCTCCCTTCTTTTCTCGAGGGCATATATATTAAGCTCCTTTAATCTATCTTCATGTGTCTTCTGCTGCTGACACTGCACCATTTTGGCTGCCCTCTTCTGGACAGCCTCCACCCTGTCTATATCTTTGCAGAGATGGAGTTTCCAGAACTGCTTGTAGTACTCCAAATGGGGTCTCACCAACTGTCTTTACAAAGGGATAACAACTTCCTGTTTTCTACTGGTGATGCCTCTCCCTATTCATCCCAGTATCCCCCCCAGCCCTCCTTACTGCCTTCTCACATTGCTTGCCTACCATTAGGTCATCTGATATAACTACCCACAGGTTTGGGCCTTTGCTATTCTGACTGTCTTCCCCGCTTCCTTCTGCTTTAGCTGGTACAGTTCTCTGTCCTGCTCCTGTGTTTGCTTATACTTCCTGAAGCTATCTTTTTCTTTCTAACCTTCTCGACCACCTCTTTTGAGAACCATAATGTTTTTTTATTTCATTTTGTTTTGTTTATTTGCTTCACACAAAGGCTTGTTGCCTCTGTGATGGCAGTTTTGATGGTTCCCCATTGTTGATCCACCCCTCCTTCTTGCCTGTTTGCTAGTGCTTTTCTGAGGCACTCTCCCATTTTGTCAAAATCAGCCCTCCTGAAGTCCAGTACCTTCACTTTTGTATGGCTTGACGCTACAGCTGAGTTTATCATGAACCACACTGTTTGATGGTCAGTTATTCTCAGATGGCTACTCGCTTCTAGATCTGAGATCCCTCTCCATCCCCATTTGAGAGTACCAGGTCTAAGATTGTAGTCCCTAACTCCTCCCCCTGTGCTGTAGGTCGGTAGATAATGCCAGTGCAAATAGTGTTCTCTTCCCTGTCTCTTGGGTGACCCACAGTACCTCTGCCCTCTCTGAATTCCCAGTATTTCTGTCACCTTTTTGCTTTCCCTCACATAAAGCACCAGACTCCCTCCTTTATTTACCATCCTGTCTTTCCTAAAGAGTATTGCCTGGTATGGCCATGTCCAAGTCTTGGTTTTCAGTACATCATCACTCATTAATGGTCACAATATACAGATCAGTCTCTGCCATGATGGTCTCTAGGTTCTGAACCTTATTACCTAGACTTCTAGCGTTCAAACACATGGCATTTCAGATTTTTTTAGCATCCTAATTTCTGCCTTTTTTTCCTTTTTGCCCCATCCTTCCCCCATCTCTTTTTAATGATCCCTTTTTCCATCACCCTTTATCTTTATCACCTTGCTTCTCTTCTTACTTTGCATCCTCAAGAGTTCCTCTCCCCTCGGGTTCTCCCTACTCTCTACTTTAAGCTGTGTGGGGAGTGCAGTTTTGGCCTCCCCAGTTTTCTTCACCACCCACTTGGCTAGTTTAAGTGTTCAAAATAATATTTAACCCATCCACAGAGGGCTGCTGTTCCCATCCCTGGCAGAAGCAGGCCATCATCCCTATATAGACTCTTATCCATTAAGGTGGATCCCCCAAACCCCAAATAGCCAAACCCCTCCTCTCTGCACCATTCCTTCAACCATGAGTTGAAGCTCCTGGTGCAAAAATCCATCTCCACCCCTCCCCTTTCTCATAGACAGGCACTGAGCATGCTGGCTGTCCAAGACAACTCCCATGCGACTTAAGCTCCTCCTGCACAGTCTCAGCCCTGTCCCTAGCCTTCTAGCTCAGGGACAAAGCATCTTCTGGAACATTCCCTCCAGAGTGTGGTGGGCAACAAAACTTGAGCAACTTTCTGTTTTACCGAGAAAACGATTCATCTCTGTGTCATCCAATCTACTAAACACTGTCCATTCATGAGTTCTCTAGCTTTAGACACTGAGAGAACTGAAAACTTAAGCAGGCATGATAGACCACAATGTTATTTTCTGCTGACTCACTCATATGTACAGGTATATATGTATCTATGTGTGTGTGTGTGTGTATATGACATTTAAGATGTACACCACAGGAAAACCTGGCAGTTTCCTGGCCACTTCTAGAACATCCAGTACTTGTCTAAAGAGGTTCATATGAGAGTACTCTAGCTCTTCAAGACCAATGCCTTCGGCACAGTGCTCTGAAGGCTGGGTAAGACATTCTGCCCTGTGACATGGTCAACAGACTGTGTCTTAGGGGAAGTGTGGTAGGGTTCTTGTGTGACAGGGTTAGCAGTAGCAAATACCAGGCCTGTCTGAATTCCCCCCCCCCCATATCGGTGCTTACTTTCAATTACCTAGGTGTTACACTAGATGCATCCCTTGATTTCTCCCTGCACACAATGGGTATCTGTAAATCAGTGATCACTAAACTGGGTCTTTCATATGAGTTCAAACATAACCTTACCCCCTTCAGCCTGCCTGGCCATTGCCTGTGGAGACCTTCTTCCTAAGCTTAGATATGAGGTATCTAACTTGCACAAATGGGACATCACATACATACAATAATATCTGTTGATTTGCCACATCCCTAAGCCGCCTTACTCATCACTGCACTTAATACACTAAACTGGGATGATTTCCTCCTGCTACCCTGCATGACTTAGCACGTAAAGGTGCAATTTACAATGTCTTGTAAAACCAGTTCCCTTATTCACTGTCTAATCTTCTGCATGCTCATACTAATACCTATCCACTATGATCCTCGACTCATGAAGAATTATCCATTTCGAGAACCAGGACACATCTGGGAGACATCTCTTTCTCTATTGTTGCCCCAAGGCTATGGAATTCAATACTGCCTAACCTACTCTTGTGCAAGATTGCTACTACAGTACCTTCAAAAAGAGATACCACAGCCACCTCAAGTTCTCTGTATGATCTTATGTCTAGATCTCTATTTTGAATTGGTTGTTGTGCTTGAGTACTACCTTAGTTCCTAATGTTACTGTAGATAGACAGATAAATAAAAATGTTTATTTTTTTACAGGAGATAACTTTTAGGACCGTAAAGTCCTGTTTTACAAAGTTGTCCTGTATAAGCAAATGGTTACATAGTAAAAAGTACAAATCTTAACACAGTTTCGTACGTACAAGGACTAACATACATGATTTACACAAAGATAAATTTATAATACATTCAACAATCACATATAAAACAAACATCTTTGCTATCTCATTACAGTGACTATAATTGTGAATCTGCTATGAAATAGTTATACAATAACAAGAAAAAAATCACACAAAATAGATGTAACAAACATATTAACATCAGTACTCCATACTATCCACAGTTATTAAGCTAAAAGCCTTAACATTTATTCTATGGCCCTAAACACTGACAATTTATGTTCCACATTAGATCTAATTAATGATTAATTAATAAGGAAGAAAAAGAAATGGGCAGACTGGATGGGCCTTGCAGTCCTTATCTGCCGTCAATTTCCATGTTTCTATGTTTCTAAATCTAAACTTTTCCTAAACTGTCCCAAACTACTTGCATTTCTGGTTTCTAATTTTAGTTTGTTCCATATTTTTAGAAGATAATACATCCTTTGCATCTTACTAAACCTATTCTTGACTATAGGGATCTTTAAACCTCTATTTTGTATAACCCTCAAAGTGCATTTGTTTGCTGTCTTGAATATGTGAGGTGTTCCATTAATGTTAGTCAGCCCTTACTGCCAAGTCCTGCCTGCAGTGACTCATTAGACTATTTATTTTGACTGGTTTCCTCAATAAGTAGTTGGCCTGCTCCTCCAGTGCCTTGTAATACTGGTTATTTCTGCTTATTCTATGCCCGTCTTATGCTATGTAATCTGTTATATATGCTGTTGTCACTGTCATTCGCCTTTGCTGTGCAATACTTGTTGTTTACTGACCTTGAAACCTGGAATATTACAAGGTTGTGCCTGAAATAAGCACTTAATAGTCTAGTGTGCTTACCTGGTCAACAAAAACTAAATAACTAAATAAACAAATAAATTAGGCTCATTTTTTGGGGGGGTAGGCCTGTCCCCTTATTCCTCCCTTCAGAGGTCTACCCACGCCCCGTCTGCATCCCTCAATTCCCAGGCTTACCCCCTAGGCAGGGCCACTGGAAGGTGCTTCCCTCCCCCATGGTAATTATAGGCTAGCCATGGGAGAGGGATCCTCCCAGTTGGACACGTAAGGCAGTTGAGGACGGCAGAAGGGAAGGGGCATCATGTCAGTGACCAGCAATTTCTTTGTATGCTAATACTTTGGGGGTGGGGACATGCAATGATGACCAAGGTCCACCCCGTCCCCCCTACATTCTGGCGTCGGCTGCGTAGCACCCCCAACCTGTGTCAGGGGGCAACAAAGTGCCAGGCACTCTCCCCCCTCCCCTCAGAGAAGGAGGGCAGTCCAATGGATGCTCAATCCCTCTCCCCCAAGCTGCCCTCTGACTACTGGGTCTGCTCCCGAAGCCAGGATGTCGACGTCACGAGCAGAATTCCAACTGCTGTGCCAGTGGGCCAGCAAATTAGAATCATTATTTCTGACTTTCAATTTTAGCAATACCCTCTGTATCAGAAGAAATGGAAAGGAAGCATAGAGGAGCATCTCCATCCAGTACAGGACAGAGCATCTCCTAGCATAGTCCATCTGAAGGGTGGTCTGCAACAAAACTTGAGTAACATTTTGTTCTCCCAAGAGGTGAAAAGATCCATTTCTGTGTCACTCCATCTATTAAACACTGTCCATTCATGAGTTTCCTGGCTTTAGACACTGCAAGGCCTTTTTCTGCTAACTCACTGGTACGTACAGCATGTATGACATTTCATGATGCACACCAGCGGGAAAACATTTTACACTATAAGGAATATGTTTTCCTTCTGCCAGTTTCCTGGTCAGATTTAGAACCTCCAGTATCTGACTAGAGAAGTTCATATCAGAGTGCTCCTGCTCTTCAAGAAGCAAGCCTTCAGGCACAGAATTCTTAGTTCTGGGTAAGTAATCCTGCCCTGTGGGAGGGCCAGCAGACTGCATCTCAGGGGCAGAGTGATTAGGTTCTTGTGTGACAGGGTCAGCAGCAGTGAATACCAGGCCTGCCTGGACCAGCCTGAAACTATCATGATCATTCTTGCTGATTCACTTCTCAATTTTAGCAATACGTGGCTCCAGTCTTTGAGTTTAGAACTCCAAGTTTGCTCCTTTTGTTTGCATTCCAAGGTTGTTGCTGAATGGAGAAGAATATAGACACCGGAGGGAGGTAGTGGATTTAGTGGGATGTTTTTGGGACCGTGTTTATGTTGCTTTAATTTTTTTTTTTGCTGTGTTTCTGCTATAGGCTCTGCTGGGAAGGGGGAAGTGGGAGGCTGGAAACACTGAGGAAGGATCACAGCAGACTGTTTCTGATGCCTATTTTGGCACCATTGTGCTGAGGGGCTGAAGCACTTGGCACTTTGGCCGCTGAAAATTGTTATAGAACATTGGTGAATACTTCAAATCAACATTTTATTTTTATATGTGTTTGCATTTTTTATATGTATTTATTTTATCAGGAAAAAGCTCCATTGATCAGTGCTCATTTACAAGGAGGTCCTGGACAGGACACATAACATACAATGGGTAACAATGCTATTTCATAAGATACAGATTTAAACATTTTTTTAAACACTGACTAACAAGTACCGTCTAATACAAAGATAAAAATAGCTTTTTACAGAAGCTGTCAATATGTGACCTGAAGGATAGTTTGCTATCTAGCCACATACCTACAGTAGATACTTGAGAGTCTACCAGTTCTAATCTGCCTCCTTGTCAGTTTATAATGCCTGTTGTTGATGGATGCAGGAAAGGCTTAGGTGAGAGTACCATATACTTGGTTTTTGAAGCCTTTAACAGGAGTTTTGATGCGAACAGGCTAATTTAAAGTTTTTCAAACTCTTCCTGTAATACTTTCATAGCCATAACTGGGTTAGAACTAGAGATGTACAGAACAATGTCATTAACATAGAGATAAAGTTTTGCTTTTACAGTATTAGAACCCAGATCATTAGTACAGATTGTGAATAAAAGTAGTCTTAATATGGATCCTTGTGGTACTTCTTTGCAATTGTGGGAACAGGAGGACAGTATCCCTTTCATCTTTAACTGTTGTTGTTTGCCAGTAAGATACCCTTTAAATCATGCTACTGCATTTAGACCTACGCCAGTATACATGAGTTTACTCAGAAGAATACTGTGGTCCACAGTATCACATACTTTACCCTATGGTCCAGGAAACATTGCCATGTTAGTATGTTTTTGACTAAGAGCAGTAAACCAATCATTAGTAATGGGGAAATAACACTGAACTTTTTATGATATCCTATCATCTGTGCATTTAGTAATGTTTCTAACATTTTAGTCACAACCAGAAGAATTAGGCAATAATTACTTCCTGAGAGCTTATCTCCAGACTTAAATAATGGAATATTGTGAACAGTTTTTGACAGAAGTGGGATTTCACAATTAGCTACTGAAAGGTTGAAAAGATGGATTATGGGAGCTGTGAGGACAGAATGACACCTTTTTAAGAATATAGACTCAATGTTATTAGCATCAGCACTTTTTAAGGATCCAGGTTCTGAAGAATCAGATTCATCTGCAAGAAGGAGAATAGCTGTAACTGGAATAGATTAGAGCTGGCAATTGTTGAACTGGGCGATTTCTGGTCAGATAGAGATATTGGATAGGGGAGAGTTATCAAAAGTCATCCTAGCAGATACAAAGTGTGAATTTAACTCCTCAATTGTTATTTTCTGTAATTAATTTGTTTCCAATATTGAGTTGTCTGGGTAGGCTTGACATGGCAGATCCTCCTTCCATATCTTTTATGGCTTTCAATGACCCGGCGACAACTGTGGGGATTGGACTGCTTTTTAACAAGTGAAGCAGGTACATAAATCAAAGATTAATGTAACCTTGCTGAGACCATTTCAGCTGATCAGGTTTCTCACATTCATCTAGCATTGCCATAATATGACATTAGTAACACCATTCCAGGTCATTCAGATTAATGAGATGTCTTAGAAATAGTAAATAAAAGATCAGCAACTGATAAGGAGAGCGGAACTCTATGTAGATCTGAGGGCACCCCTCACCTACAGTAGGTTAGTTATTTATCACAAATTGGTCAAATTAACTCAGAGTACACAACTGGCATGGAAAGGAAGCTAGGAGGGCAAAATTATGTCCTGTCACCCAAAAAAACACTGAGGGTACAAGGACCCGAGATGATATGTCAGTAGCATCCTGCACCATCTGAAAATGATATCATATGGCTTCTAATGTGGCTTTGTCTGTGCCTGCCAAACTACTGCCTTCTTCAAAAGGAACATTCTTACTCAATGTCATGACAGTGTTCCCCAATGCCTGTTGTTACTGGACTGTGTGTACCATGTAAGCTGCATGTCTCAGCTGAAGAATGGCCATGATATAAACCTTCTTTGTCATGTGGTCCAGTTTACTTGAATTCTTCTCCTGTGGAAGAGCTGATAGGGAGATCTTGCTAACAGACTGTGATATCACAACAGAGGATTATGACTTAAATTAGGGAGCAAGTTATAGAGGCAGATGAACTGTAAGGGAACTCTAAAAGATAAAGATTATGTAGTCATGCAAATTTACTTGGTAATAAATACTGAGGAATAGAATAATATAGAATATATATGGAATGCAATCTGATTTTTATCAAATTATTATGTTTTTTAAAGTTTTCTTTGAGGTGCAGTAAGTATTTAAAGTTACAAGCTTTTAAGGGCCATAGTACTGCTGGGGCAAGAAGCAGTATTATAGGCCTCAAAGGCTTGTATCTTTAATTATTCATTAGTCTCACAAAGGTATAGGTCTAGATTCACAAAGCTCCCAATAAAATCCCACAACAGTGGGGAAAAAAACAGCGCAAGTGGGTTGCTACATGCAGAGCTGCAGTTTTTCCCACAGCTGCAGTATTCACAAAGATGGAGCTGGTTTATGGCCGGCTCCATAGTTTATGGTAGCTTGCAGGTGTGTTTTCCCTGCAGCTGTGGAAAAATGTTATGGCCACTGGGATCAGGTGTAACATGTACACAGCTGCAGAAGACTGTGAATACAAATCTCTTTAGTTGTGGAGATTTTGTTCCACAACTAGAGTTGTAGAGTAGGACTTGGTCTCATTTTGTTTAATGATTCCAGACCATTATCTTTACTTAGCAAAAAGATTCTCTTTTTGTTTCTATCCAGTTTTACTATTGAAACTTTATAAAATAATGAAACCTAGCCACTAGGATTGGAACAGGACTCTAGGACATCTGCCCTTTTTAACGGAGAAAACAAATTTGGCATTAGAACACTAGTGGAGGCATGAACACATTGTGGAGTTTGAATTTCATTCTTTCATTCTGTCTCAGGGGCAACATCTGAAGTGGGAGATGATGCAGACTTGTAGGACATCACTATTTGACTCATGTTGGTAAAATAACCTATACATAAAATAATTGTTATTCCCAAAGATGAACCAAAAGTTGTCATTCTCTCCCTTTTTGTGTGTTTACACAATACGTTGACAACAAAACAACAATGAATGAAGGGGGGGTTGTGGCCAGCAGCCAGACAGGATAGACGGACTCTACAGGAGCTCTTCCAGACTATACTTAATAAGGCACATTTAACTAAGAAATGCTCTCTTCATTTTGCCACTAAAGTGAAAACTGGTGTTGGTGCAGTGGGTTAGAACACACTTTTGCCATCCAAAATGGGAAAAACTCATCAGACCACACACCATGATCCCAACAAGGTGAGACTGCAAACAGAGATGCCACATGGCAGTGGCCTAGCAGCGAAGGGGAGCAAGGCCTCTGAACCCACCATCTATGCAGTTCTTCAAGCTATAAGAGATCTGTACAGAAAAGTTGACAGTTTGGGTACTCGTTTTACCACTATGCAGTTCTGCATGGATGCCGTAGCCACAGATGCCAAAATAGCAGCAGACTCAGCCAGTACATCAGCAGCTGCTCTAGCTGGGATAATGGCCAAGAACAAGACCACGTGACTCAGGCTTGAAACCCTGGAGAACAACATGAGGGCTAATAATCTACGGCTTTTTGGGGGTCCCAGAAGCTACAGAGGATAAAGCTCTACAAGAATTTGTCCAGGATTTATTATTAAAACAGCTTAACTTGGATCTACAAGGGCAACTCATCAAAACCTATCATCTGAACCCACAAAGGAAACCAATAGTTGAAACTCCCCACACTATTATGATTGTAACAGCGGGTGTCCATACTCAGGACACTGTAATGGATGCAGCCAAATCTTTGGGTCCACTCAAATTGGAAACTGGTGAGTGTATCTGTTTTTTCTGGATCTGAGCTACTTGACGAGGCAACAGTGGAAAAGCTTTGACGTAGTGCATGCTGGCCTCTGTGCATTCGGGATCAACCATGCATTGCAAATACTGGCAAGAATGAGACTCTATTACACTGATAAGACATATTTTTTTGGATCTGGAGGAAGCGGGTAAGAGATTGGAAATAATTAAGCAAGACTTTGTTCACTGCCCTAGGTCCTCTGATGAGGAAGAAGATGTAGACGGAAGGGGCATTGTGACTCTGTTTTATATTTAAACTACTGTCTGACTCACTTATGTTATCTGCAGCTAGACCTTTTATTGGTTTAAAGAAAAAGTTCACCTTGTAACTGATATAAATATTAGGATATTTGATACTTCAAGGATTTAAAAGTCTAGCAAATGATAAAACACACCAGCATTTACTGATTTGACCTGTTGGTTTGATTCTAAAATTTACCAAGTTGCATATCCTACAGTTTAAAGTTGGAACTCAGGGGGCTTACGTAGGCATAACAGAGACGCTGATGTCTACCATTAATTTCCTCAAAATGCTTAAGGTCCTCATGTTTTTTCTTATTTGTTTGCAGTAATGTAGTAGCTTGGGATTAAATAATATGAACAGATAATGCCTTTTGAAAGTAAATTTAAATAACAGAAATGATAGGAGTTTGCTCTGTAATAGTGCAGTCAAGTGCTTTAATGTTATATCAACTTATCAGATCTTCATGGACTCATAAAACACTAGCTGTGTTAGTGGGTGCTTTGCACCTAGGTGATTAATAGGATAATCTTATTGATTTTAGTCCATGAGCATGCTGCAATTGGTCTTTTATTGGACTCTTACTGGATATTTACCTTAAAGTTAGTGAATTGAGACCCCTCATTATGAGGTAATTACAGTGATAGTGCACAAATCCTGTATTTGCACTACTAATGTGAATTTGTCTGAGATTGCTATTACTCGAATGTAATTTTCTTATGTGTTGTACACAGTGGAAAACTGAATAAAAATAAATTATAAAAAAAAAAAAAAAAAAACAACAATGAATGAGACACCTAGCAAAGGTCCATAACATTTAACAGCACAATCCAGCAAAAGAACAACAACAACAAAAGCACAAACCATTGTACTCAGAATCAGGCCTAGCTACGTCTGATTTCTTAAAAATAAAGTTTCGGTTTTCTGTTATGTAAACGGACTGATTAATATCTCTTTTTCTCATTTACTGGCCTGGTCTGTACTGTATGTGTCAACTACAGCTGCCCTAGTGTTTCAAAGACAATCCTACAGTGACTAATATGGTTCTGACCCCTTTGTGGGTGTTTCTTAACTTGCTCAAGCAGTTCATATTTTCACGTTGTTGCCCCAAGTATCCATCCTACTATCTGCTGTATCTCTGTTTGAAGTATAGATCTGTAATTTGATTGAAGACATTTCACTATTAGAAGCCCTAGAGATCCATCTGACTGCGTGTGACTTGAGGTTGTCAGAATGGGGCTAGAACATACAAGGAATTAAAAAGCATTTTAACAAGTGCACCAGCCACTGTAATATGATATCCAGCTCATCATGAATTATAACGCACTGCTTTACCCGAGACAGAGCAAGAGAACACCTTCTTCCAACCATCCATTCCCAATACTTCAAATCTGTGTTTTGGCACTGTTTCCACAAATTTGACTTTTTGCCATTTTTATGTTTTAGGCTGGAGGGTATATTACCCAAATATTGTATATGTGCACTTACTAAGGAGGTAGTTAGGCTTAGTGACAAAGATAAAATATTTTAAGAACATTTTGAAAGCAGTTATGTAAAAGGGTTCAATTCATATGAAAAGTTAGGTTAGAACATAAGACACTTTCCTCCAAACTCCACTCCTTCGGACTCTCCATGGAAGTTGTTGGATGGTTTCAGAGCTACCTTTACAATAGGTCCCAGTGTGTAAAATAGATGGCACACTCTCCAACAGTCATCCATTTTTCTTGGGTGGCCCTCAGGGGTCAATTCATGGCCCCATTTTATTTAGCCTTTTCATTAAAAAACTATCCTCAGTCTGCAAAGAGTGAATTCTTCTTTATGCAGATGACACTGCCATCTTCTCCAAAAGCCTAGACCCACTCCAACTTCAGTCGAACCTTCAAACTGACTTCACTGTGGCAGAAACTTGGTTTTCTAAATACAGTGGCATCTGCTTAAATGCACACTCGTTTTGCAGCAAGAAAATGTGCATTTAAGTGGAATGTGCATTTATCCAAACTCCTATGTTTACAATGCAGCATAAAAAAAACAAATGAGCCCTGGCACTCTAATGGCATTCCACATTTATTTACCATAACAATATACTAAAAATGTTACAATGTGTTTCTGTGCAGCATTGACAAATAACTTAATGAAGCACAATCCTATAAAAAATGCATATCAAAGCCAATCATCTGTCCACATTATCTGTATTACATGTGGACCCAAAAAAGGAAATGATCTTAGCCTGTTTGCAACTTTTCAACACCAACTGAGTGATATAGGTTGTTAAATGCTGTTCCACAACTGCTTAGAATCACTTGTGAACTTAAGAGGTACTAACTACCTAGGAAGAGATGTGTTGGTGAACTGTGAAACTGTGCATTTAGCCGAAATGTGCATGTATGCAGTGTGCACTTAACAGATTTGTTTTGTACTATGTGAAGCTTCTAATGAACTACAAACAAACTAAAGTTATGCCATTTGCAAACACTCATAACGAGCATAAGAGTTTAGAAATGACAATCCTGAATAGCCTATGCACCCCCATTGAGCAAATACAAACCTTCAAAGATTTAAGCATCACTCTGGACAGTATTTTATCCTTTGCTCAGCACACAGGTCAAATTGTTAAGGCTGTCTATCCTTAAATTGGTCTACTATACAGGCACTATCATTGCCTGACCCAAAGAAGCATTGCCACTCACCATAAAAAGCTTAATTCTGTCCATCATCGACTATGAGTTAGTAGTCTATGGGGCAGCCCCTGACACCACCCTCAAAAGAATTAGTACTGCCATTAATAAAGCCTGATGGCTCTAGACTAACACACACACACACACACACACACACACACATATGCCCTTTATGCACAGTTCAATTGGCTTACTCTACAAGGTTGAATACAGTATCAAGTGTGTCTTCTAGAGGAAAAACCCGCCTTGGCCTAACTCTGCCTGTCATCCGCAACCTCCTCTCCAGCACCCCCCTACCCCCACCGTCCAAGAAGCACCACCATACAACCATTCCATGTCCCATTTTACTGTACCTCACAAGTGCAAAGATCTTTCACTTATCAGGCCCTTCTATGGCTTAATGGACTCCCCCAAATGTAATCAGTGAAGCCAGACTTGGCCCATTTAAGAGACAACTCCACTAACACCTCACCTGTCTTAGCTTTTGTGATTGCTAGCCCCTGATTACTGTTCTTGATCCCCCTCTTCCCGTTATACCCTCTGCACTTATTCCCCCCAACCCTTCCCCAACCCCTTTCTCATGGAACCTAACAAAGAAGTACTTATCCTGCTTAACTCTTGATCTTGACAAAAAACATTTATTTCTACTTAAATACCTTGTTTATTGTTACATTGTAATCTAATTGTATGTTATCCTTGTATTCTTTGTTAGGAACCTGGCTCCATGTAACACTGCACTTTTACTGTTCCCAGTGTTTCAATCTTGTATTATATGTTATGTATCTTTTGTTCATTTGACATGGAACCTTTGTAAATGATCTTCCAGCTTAAAGATGTATTTCAAACATTTCAATAAATAAATAAACATGTTTATGAGGTTTGGTAAATACAAATACATTACTTACCAGTCATAAAATAAAAAAGGCAGAAAGAGCCAGGCTGCTCACTTCACCACTCAACTTTAGTAGACCACATGGATGAGGCCAAATTCAATTTAATAAAGTTTATTTAATGATAAATACAGGAACTTAGAGAGTGACAAAGTAGTGACCACTCCCAACAAACATGCTGACATCTCACACTACAGTGTGTACTGTTTCAAGGCTGTGCTACTGCCCCATACTGATACGTTATATAGTCAATTCAAATTGATCATGTGATAATCAACAAATATATGTACAAAACTGACCGTGCAATGTTAAAAGCATCAGTTCAACAATAAAGTGCCATATTTGCATAGACAGTTTCTTGTGGGTTCAATAAAACTGAATCCCCAGCTGGCCATGCCTTGGCTTTGTTTCAGACTTCAGGTTAAAGGATCCTCTTTGTCCAAAGGGCATCATACATATGAAAAACTGTACAAAAAATGAGAGGGTGAGGGAAAACTTGGGAGCACTGTGGAAACACGATACAGACAAGGCATTGTATAGTCACCATATGGAGACTAGCTGCACCAAAGATTTCTATTTTCTGTGAATAAAAAAAAAGAAAATGGGTTCAGGGGAGTTTGGGACCTTAAACTCCTTAAACAGAAAGCTTTTTGAGATAGAAGCTTAACACTGTCAGAAATGGGCTAAATGAACACTTTAGTCTAGGACTCTTCCTGATTGGTAAAGTCCATTGAGCATGACACCAGTGGTATAGTGTACTGCTATGGACTTAAATCAGTATGAATTGCATGTTAAAAAGGAAAAAAATATTGTTTTCTGTTCTACTAATTGACTCTGCTTTTGTCTATAAATTAATGTCTGTTTGCATCTTATGTTTTATGTTTGCGTAACCCCCACCTAGGTATGTCATTTCCATCTTGACAGCTCTACCTGGTGGGCTGGGTTCGGGAAGAAATATGTCACTCGGCACATTGGCTAGGTTTGGCTACTCTGCAACAGGAGCACCCAAGTAACTCCGGACAAAGGAAGCAATAACTGTAATGTCCAGTACCAGAAGTGGGATTCTAAAGTGTGGCTTTTATTCATATCCAACAGAATAAACAAAGCATAGATGGACCCCCATGGGGCTACACTCCTGGTAATGCAGATTTATGGAGATCAGAACACACCCTCATTCACTTTAGCCCTCAGGCTCTGAAACACACTGGGCACACAGCCCGAACTTGTACGCTGCTCTGGGATTTTCCTGGCTTGGCTCCCTTGACAGCCCTTTGGACACTTTCCATATAGCATGGAAACATTTACTGGTGGCTCCCTAAACCACCTATGAGCACTTCTGCTCCATCAGGGAATCTTCCTCATCAATTCCACATCTGGGTACTTTCCTCAGGCACTGGCCAAGTACCTGAGAGAAAGCAACAAGTGTCCCAAAGCAAACCCGTAGAGGTGAATTTGGTTACTACTGATGGGGGGGTCTACCACCTCTCGCTCTCATAATTCATACCAGGCCATTTCTCTGGACTGTAACACCTCATCCTTTAAAACACTCTGCTGTGTAGATTCTTTTTAAATGTATTCACATTCAATTTACTGTTTTTACATCCCATTTGTGCTGAACTTGAACATACTTAATAAGTGGCTGTGTCCATTACTCTAGACCCCCCACAGAGTTAAGCAGTCCAATCCCCACATCTTCCAAACTGTACTTGGCTGTCTTTTCCTGACCCCACAGTAACAGTCTGTTTAATTTCATCTTGTTTCAGGTGAAAACACATTGGCCCTTTAGCAGAGTGAACTCACCCCTTGGTTGCAGGTGCCCCACAGGAGTTTTCTCTTCAAAGAAACGTCGTCCAGAACTTCTGGTGCCTCAGCACAAACTTAACTCAGGCAGCTTCTTTTTTCCCTAGCCGGACCAGGGGGTTTGCCCCTGAAACAGACTGATTCCTTCCCCCCATCCCCGCAGGGATGGGGCCCTGAACCACTGAAAGCAGTCTCTACCACTTCACTGTGCTCTTCTTGTGTCCCTCTTCAGGTGAGAACACACACCTATAAAAAAAATAGCTCTTTGACATAGCTCAGAGCTCTGAGGGCCTGCTTACAGCAGAGCACCTCCTTACTCTACTACAGACTGCAACAGAACTGACTTCAAATTCCCCAACATTCTACTCTAACCTCCAACTGCAACATTTCAGTGTGGCTTATGCAGCTGCAACAGTTCTAAAATGATGTCATCCCTCAGTCTCAGCTGAGACTGAGAACTGAGTGAGACAGTGTGAAATCCATTTAACTGGAGTTTCACAACTGTCTTCCCTGCCTACCACTAGGTCTTACTGGGATTCTTGTAACCCCGGGTAACAGGGGGGTTACACTTGCTAAAACTCAAGTAAGGCAGTAAACTGGCAGACCTTTGGACAAAACCGATCCTTTAGCTTGATGCCTGAAACAAAGCTTAACCATGGCTGGTGGAGTATTCAGTTTTGTTGAACCCAGAATTAACCATCTATGCAAATGTGGCACATTATTGTTGCACTGTTGTTTTCGTCTTCCTCTTTTCGTATTACTATTTACACATGTTAAGCATTGCACTGTCATTTTTTGTATAGTTATTGATTGTCACACGATCAGTTTGAATGGACTATATAAAGTTACCAGTAAGGGGTAGTAGTACAGCCTTGAAATAGCGCATGTGGGAAGGTGAAACATTGGCATGTTTACTAGTGAATCACTGCTTTGGCACTCTCTAAATTCCCCTATTTATCTTTAAATAAAATTTGTTAAACTAAATCTGGCCTCATCCATGTGGTGTATTAATGTTGTGTGCTGTGGCGAGTAGCCCAGCTCTTTCTGCCTTTTTAGGTTGTAGTTTTTGCTAGAGCACAGCCATACTAGTAGCAGATCTTATTTGTGCTTTTCACAGTCACAAAATAACAATCATAAACAATGACAACACTTTTACAAGTACAGTACAAACTTACCAAAACAGCAATATAGTCACAATCTCCATGTAAATCATATTCACTGCCATCAAAGGTAGTTATGTGAAATCCATTCTCTATTTTGCACTTTGATTCACAGCCTTTCTGTATGCAGCTCCATGCTCCATCTTGGCAAATGCTATTAAACACAAACAATTTATTCATTTATTTATTTTTTAAAATGTTTTCACCAAAAGCAAGGTAGTACAGTTACTGATTGTGATGCTGACAACCCAGGCTCAGGAATGAGTCTGGGGCATCAAGACCTGGCTTGGGGAAGAGGACAGAGCATCCCAGTGAATGCTCTCCTCCTCTGGAGAGGGAAAGAAGGAGGCGCTGTTGCTATACTGCCATCTAGGTGACCACAAATGGCAGTTTAGTCATAGCAGAGTGAGAGGAGGCTGAACTGTCCCATACATAACCACAGTTCTGCACATATACATACACATGAACTTGGAACACTTGCTGCCAGCATCGAGAGGGGTGTGTGAAACTAAAGGAGGAATATCCCCAGTAGTAAGGCAGCTTAAAGCAAGCTCTCTGTGGCCTTGCCAGGTCAACTGCCAACCAGTTTCCACACTTGAGGACTGGAGAGGGAGCTGCCCCAACTCCCAACGGAATCCACCTTGGAAGACAAAGGTGAAGAGGAAGGGAATCAATGCAACCCATCATTGTTGGAAAGTGACAGAAAGGGGAAGGAAAGTGCTGGGATGTGGCCTTGCTGATGAATACAGCTCCTGTGATGGAGATAAACAGAATATTAAAAAAAAGGCCAGGAAAAAACATGTCTGTGCTCATTCCTAGACGTGAACTAGAAAACGGGGGCATGGGATGCAAAATACAGAAATACTGTACAAGTTCGGTAATTATACAGAAAAATGCTTTGAAAATATACAAAAACAAATTAGGTAACAAACAGAAATGCTAATTAGGCAAGATACAAAAATACAAAGAAGAAATTAATGGACTATTAAGCCACCCACAAAGATGAGGGAGAAGAGGTTACAGGAAAGGGAAGAAAGCCAGAATGTAGTTAACAGGGTAGCAGAAGAGAAAAAGCATCTGCCTTCAAGGGAGCAGAGGGATAGCTTGTAGTGAAGGTAGCAAAGGTGGGTGTGGGGAGAGACATTTAAGGCTACGTTACAGAAAAAGTGACATATTAGTTGAAAGGTTATATATATCCAAGGTTGGTGCTCATGCTTTTTCTATAGCAGCTCCTCAGTTTTGGAATGGTCTTTCTGATTCATTGATATCTGTTTGTTATAGTCAATGTAACTGTGATTGTAATTTTGGTCAATATACAGTATTTTGTTCTCACTGTATTATTGTTTTATGTTTAGTTTTATGGATAGTTATAGCAGTTTCTGCCCAGACAGAGCCAGAAAAACAGACCCCCAGTCCAGCACACATTCCAAGTTATCAAATAAATAAAAAATTAGGTTCCATAGGGTCAGGTTGGACTTAGTCGTCACACTGTAGAAAGTTCCACCATGTTGTAATGTTGGGGATGTCCTCGACATCCCCAACAGTGACAGAAACAATAGACTGTAAGCATTGCTCTCTTGGTGAGTCTTTTCTGTGAGGGCTATGCCACCTGTGCCCCCCATCTCTAGATATACAGCTCGGTGGAGTTGTTTTGGGGTGAGGCAGAACACGAAATCATGCTGCCAGTGTAAAGTGGTCCACCACAGTGATCAGGTGAAATTTATCACTGTGGTGGACTTCGCTGCAGAATCATTGCTGTATCGATGGTACACTTCTGTGGACTACATCCCTGTAATCGAATGTCAGTAGGGTAATTCTGAGAACAATATTTCAATGGGCAAGGAAGGAGATACAAGATTTGTTCTAGTACAGTGAATCTAGCTTGACCAGGAGATTAAAGTGTACAGCAACTGGAGAAATGTCATGTCATTTAAAGAATTTTGCTTCCTCAAAAGAGAAGTAACCCATGGTTCTGAAGATTCTGGGATTGGGAATTTTTGCCACACTCTGTCTGCAGCCAAAGGTGATAGAGACCATGTTCTTGGCAATCAGAATAAATTGGTTTGAGTGGACCCAACACTGGAAGTTCTTGAAGTCTCACTTGAGATCCACTGCCAGCTCAACAGCTAAAGGTCCACTGAGGAAGTGCACTTTGTCTTCCATATACATATGAATGTATATGGAGGAGCAAACTTTTGGGAGATCCTTCAAAAAGATGGGATACCAGACAGAGCCCTGCACAAAGCCCTGTAGGGCCTCCTGACCTAATTGGCTGAGATAGAGGAGGGCATAATCTACTAGGACTAATTAATAATGATTAGATAGGTAGTTTCAGAGCCAAAGAACACAGAGATTGAAATTATCTGCTGCTACCATTTTTGACTAGCAGGGGATGTGCCACTTTGTCAGACAACTTGGTCAGATTGATGAAGATTGTGGCTATCAGTAACCCCCAATTTATACCCTTCAGTACAAACTCAAATACTTGGTGAGGGTAGGAAACAGCAATAGGGTGTGCCTATTCATGGATGATACAAAAGTCTGCAATAGGGTGGACATCCTGGGGGGGTGGAGGCCATGAGGTAGGTTCTGAGGATGTTGGAGGGGTGGTTGGAAACTTGGCAACTAAAATTCTGTGCTAAAAAGTATGCTGTGATGCATCTGGGGTGCAAAAACCCAAGAACTGCTTATACTCTAGGAGGAAAGGAAATAAAAAAAACAATGCAAGAGAGGGATCTGGGGATTATAATATCATGCAGTCTTAAGGTAGGTAGCCAGTGTAGCCATTCAGTGGGGAAGGCAAGTGGAATGTTGGCATGTATTGAGAGGGGCATAACATCAGGGCAAGTGGGGCCAGAACATATGGGTAACAGCCCCAAAAAGGGCTGTGGTTAGAAGACATAGGCTGCCAAAATAAGGCAGAAGGTATGTAAACAGTAATGGCAGCCCCCATACATTTTCAGGTAGCATGGACACCTGGGAAGGGGTCAGAGGACACCACAGAGAGCCTGGGAGCTAGCTGGCCAATGCAAGGGGATTTTGGAGAAACTGTAAAGGGGAGTGTGAACTCTTCCAAGGGAGAAACTCAGGGAGATCCCCAGAGAGATCTGAGAGGGAGAGACTGCAGCAGGACTGCTTCAAGCCCAAAGGTGAATCAGGGTACCTAAAGGCCCCCTGTAGCCATTAGAGATATTTTGGCAAGTCACCTACAATATTATTCAACAGCTGGGGACAGACTGCTCTGCTGATTTTATATTCCCTGAGTGAGAATTGAACCTGTCTTGTGAATTTTGGGTTGCAGTTTGCAGCATAAAGAAACTGAGTGAAGTTGCATGACCTGTGCTAAAGACTGTGCAAACTGTAATCCTAGATGAGAGACTGGTATCTGAGACTGTTTGAACTGGTCAGCCTGGAAGGAAGTTATTTGAGCTGGGCTTAAGACGGTGTAGGAGCTCAGCTGTGTTTCACATGCCCGAGAAATCAGTGTGTCCAGCAAACATCCAGGGTAACAAAAGCTCACCTAGCAAGAAGACTGGGAGGGAGTAGGGAATATGAGCTGACCAGCAAGGAGCTAGTGTAATAAGGGAGTAGAGCATCAAAGAACTACCTTAGGTCTATGACTGAGAATGAAAAATACAGTAACTCAACCCCATCCCCCCACACCTTGCCAAGGTCTTCTTCTAATGCTATCCACACTGCTAATGCTTATTTATTTATTTATTGAAAATTGACAATGGGAAGGGCACATTGAACCAAGACTCATTTCCTGGTGTGACCCGGAGGAGGAGAGAGGGCAGAAACATATACAAAGTGCGCAAAATGTAAAATACTGTATACAAAATGTACAAGCTAGTAAAGTGCCAACACCTTTGTGCAACAATGGGTCCACCCCAATCCCAGGTGTGCTCCCTTAGGAGTTGGAGTAGTAAATGAGGTGTAAAACTCTTTACAAAGGGGTTGCAGAGGAAAACACTTTAACAAAAAGTATTTGCGGCTGTGGGTCCAGCACTGTATTGACGGTTCGCCATTCCTCAGTCATGGTTCTGACACAGAACCAAAGTGCACAAAATATAAAATATTGTATACAAAATATGTTAGATAGTAAAGTGCAAAATGTAGAATAAACTAGTGATAAATTGAACCAACATCAGCAAACTACAGACAATAAATGTATGTAGGCAAATAAGGTTAACACCGGTACAAGGGTGATAGGGTTAAAAACAGGCAAGTAGTATGGCATCAGCAGGAGAAGGAGCAGGTGAGAAAAACAAGAAGTTTTAGCTGTTATTTAAGGGAAATATAGGAAGCGAGATAGAGGGTGTGAGCATGTTTCATATGGAAGGAAATTGAGACAACAAAGCACATTGCCCAGCAGCAGAGTTGTTGTATGGAACGGAAAAGTACAGGAATCATAAGAACAAAGAGTGTAAGAGGCAGAGGGAATTGGGGAGAGGGGGAGGAGAGAAAAGGAGGCAGAAAGTCAACCCAGTACTTAGAGACAAGGGAAGTTACATGTTATGGTATAATGTAAAAAATGCAAGAGGTGATGGCTATCATGCTGAATGAGTCTTCCCTTACCAGGTTGGATACTCTCTTCATTGCTTTCTGTCACTTTGCTCTTGATTCCCCCTCCCACACACATCACTGTACCTTGTATCATTCTCTAGCTTTTCCTTCCCTTGCGTGCAGGCATCTCTCTCACTGCACCAAGTTCACTTCTACATTCTGGTTTGGGACTCTCCCCTCTTACCTCTCCTCCTTACTCTCTGCTCCACCTCCCTCCTCCTGCCTCTCAGATCCACTGAGGCACACACTTTAGCTATTCCTCATTGCTCTACCTCCATAGGCCAGGAAGCTTTCTCCTACCTCTGCCCAAAGCTTTGGAACTCACTGCCACCACCTATCAGACTTTCCTCTTCCCTGTTTTCAATCTCCTTAGCCCTTCATAATTTCTATTCCCCTAACTGCACTTGTTCTTAGCCCTCCTTCAACCCTCCCAACCCTTGTGCATTATCCGTTAGCTCTACTTTACTTCTATTTTCCTAACTGTACTTCTTACTAGCCCCCCTTTGCAACCCTCCACACCCTAGCACACTATCCCCTACTTCCCTATCCCTGACTTACCTCCTGTCCTCTAACTGAACCCTTCCTCTGATTACTTCCTCACATGCTATCACCTATTATACCCCCTCCTCCCACCCCCTACCACAGCCTACTGTGCCATTTTGACTCTTTAATACCATCCACAACCTACTGTGCTATTTCAACACTCCACTGCTGTCCTTCCCCCCACTGATGCTTTCAATTTTTCCATTCCTAGTTTACCCCTTTTTTCTTCAGCCTCCCTATTCCTTATCCCTCTCCTCCCTCCAGTCACCCGCCACATTCCACCTCCTGCCTGCCCCCTTCTCTTCTCCTTTCTGCCTGGTCCTGGATCCTTCCTTCTACCCTCTGCCTTTCCCCTCACTTTCAAATCCTGACCCCTTGCAGGGTTCTCTGCATCCTGAAGTGAAGACGTGTCCTCTCTCTCTCTCTCTCTCTCTGGTTCCCCTCTCCCTTTCTCCCCACTTTCAAATCCATTGCCACCACCTTCTATTCCGTATCCCTCTCCTCTCCTCCCTCCCTCCCTCCCCTCCCCTCTATTCCTCCTCCTCTCTTCTCTATCTTCCCCTCCTTTTCCTCTCTCCCTCCTTTTCTGCCTGGCACTGCTCCCCTTACACGATTCTCAGCATCTAGAAGGGGTTGAATCTTGGCTGTGAGGAAGAACTCACAAATCTGAAGATGGATAAGGCCATGGAGCTAGACGGCAGCTACCCAAGGATATTAAAGGAGCTGTGAAGAGAGCTAGCATCGCTTCTGAAGGCTCTGTTCACAAAGTCCCTCAACATGGGTGTTGTTCCAGAGGACTGGAGGAGGGCACATGTAGTCCCACTGCACAAAAGCAGCAGTAGGGAGGAGTCATGGAACTACAGGCCAGTTAGCCTCACCTCAGTGGTGGGAAATATTATGGAGACATTGCTGAAAGAAAGGATAGTGGCTCATCTGGAATCCAGTGGTGCTCAGGATCTGAGGCAACACAGATTCACAGCAGGAAGGTCATGTCAACTGAATCTAATAGATTTTTTTGATTGGATGACTAGGGAAATAAATCAGGAAGGGGCGGTAGACAACGCCTCCTTAATTTTCAGCAAAGCCTTTGATACCGTCCCACATAGAAGGCTGATTAACAAGATGGGTAGTCTGGGCATGGGGGACAAGGTGGGGAACTGGGTTAGGAACTGGTTAACAGACATGAGACAGAGGGTGGTGGTAAATGGGGTACAATCTGGAGAGAGGGGGTGTGGCCAGTGGGGTACCACAGGGACCAGTACTAGGGCCAGTCCTGTTCAATGTCTTCATTAGTGACATTGCAGAGAGCCTGGAAGGAAAGGTCTGCCTGTTTGCAGATGACATCAAGATCTGCAACAGGGTGGATACTCCAGAAGGGGTGCAGAAAATGAAGAGGGACCTGGAGAAGCTTGAAAGATTGTCAGAGATGTGGCAACTGAGGTTTAGTGCATAGAAGTGCAAAATAATGCACCTGGGTAGAGGGAACCCTGAGAAGTGCTACAGGTTGGGGGGGGGGAGCTGACTGTCACCAAAGAGGAAAATGACCTAGGGGATATCATCACTGATGACCTTAAGGTATCAAAGTAGTGGTCAAAAATGGCAGGGTGGGCCAGTGGCATACTGGGGTGCATAGGCAGGGGTATCACTAGCAGGAGGTGGGAGGTGGTGATGCCATTGTATAAAACATTGATAAGGCCTCACCTGGAGTACTGCATGCTGTTCTGGAGGCCACACCTGCACAAGGAATAGATAAGGTGGAGACTATCCAGAGAAGGCAACAAAGATGGTGCAGAGCTTGCACCATAAAACATATGAGCAGAGACTAAAGGACCTCAATATGTATTCACTGGAGCAGAGGAGACAGTGGGGGGACATGATTGAAACTTTCAAGTACCTCAAGGGCATAAACAAGGTGCAGGTATGGGACACTTTCGAATGTAGAAAAAGTACTAAAACAAGGGACACAATATGAAATTGGAAGGGAGTAGATTAAGAGACAATGTGAGGAAGTTTTTCTACACAGAAAGGTTAGTCGACGCTTGGATTAGTCTGTCACAGGAGGTAGTGGAGGCAAGCTCAATGGATGGGTTTAAGCATGCCTGGCACAGGCACATGGGAAGCTTGAGAGGGGAGGGAGTGATGAAAAGCCATTGATCACATAGGGTCAGTGGCCATATACAATGTATAGGGCCTATGGGTAGACTGGATGGGTCTAGCGGTCCTTATCTGCCAACAATTTCTATGTTTCTGTGTCTCTCTCTCTCCCTCTTCCATCCCCCACCTTCTACCCCTTGCCTGCCCACTTCACCACTTGTCTTATAATTGTCCTCCCTTGGGTATACAATAGCACTTCGAATTGTGTGCTCAGCCTACTACTTCTAGCACTTCAAATGTGTTATCCATCCTCTAACCTTTACCCTACTGGGTCACCTGCTCATGGGTTGCTGCAAAGTACGTTATATCCAAACATGGTTTGTTTACCCTGGCTGGTTGATCTGGGTTATTTCTGCTCTGTAATTGTACTACACTGTTTTGTTTAAGTAATTGTACTTGTATTGCTCTGTTATTGCTATGTGTTTGCCGTTCGCTCAATTCTTGTACCCCCACCCACCCTCCCAGGATGCGTCTGGAAAACGAGTTGTTTACAGCTCATGTTGTCTTTCCTGGTGGAACATTTTCCCAATAAAAATAGATAAATAAATGACTACTTCACTTTGTAACCAAAAGGCCCTGGAGGAGGGAGAGTTCTTATTGGGAGGACCAGTGGAAATAAGGCTAACCATGATTCAGCCTCCAGACATCACAGGTAGTTAACTACTTTTTCCCTGTTTAGGATGAAGCCAGGTAAGTCCCAAGAAGTGGGTACAATACACTCCCTGATCCTATTTGAGCTAAAGGAACAAATGGCAGGACAACTAGCTATTATTTTTCTTGAGTTTGCTCAGATAGGTGGGCCACAAGACTAGAACATATCCAGAGAAGTCCCCAGCTTCAGGAAGAGGGAATGGTTAGACCTTAACAACTACAGGCCTGTCAGCTGATATCAGTGCCAGGAAGGGTCCTGGAATCCATTGTTAAGGACAGAAATATGAAATTCTTGGTCAAAGCCAAGGTTCTTGCCGCCCCCACTTACCATAGATTTTTGAGGGGCAGATCATGCCAATCCAAACAGATTCCCTTCTTTGCCAGGGAAGTGAATTGGGTGGGGCAGTAGACACAGTCTGTCTCCACCTCTGATAAAGCATTGTTGCAATGATGCAAAACATTGTGTCAGCTCATAGGGCGAAGGGAGCTCCTGCTTGCTTTTTGTGCACATGTGCTAATTATGCACTATTTATACTTCAATACTTTGTGGAGTACATTTTTTTACATGTTTTATCCACTGACATTCAGTGAATGATCATTGAATCAATATATGAGTGGGTGCTGCTTTTGGGTTTTATTTTCATTGTCTGTCTGGACTTTAATAAGGCGTTTGACACTGTGGTATATTACAAACCTTTGGGCAAAGTACACCAGTGCATTATACATATGCAAAGTGGATAATTAACATGATTGGGTGCAGGAAGAAAAAGGTTAAAGTGGCTGGGAACTAGTGCAGGTAGAGAGGAGTGCTCTTTGGTGTCCCTCAAGGACTGGTTCTAGGGCCACTGCTGTTCAACACTTTCAGCAACAATTTTGAAGCTGGAGTCTGTTGCAAGCTGCTTATGTTCACTGATAACACTAAGTTGGCCAGGGTGTCGAACTCTTTTGAAGATGATCTGGAGAACCTAAAAAACAGATGGGCAGCTGGTCACAGTCCAGGCATTTCAGATTCAATGTAGCCAAATGCAAAGTGTTACATTTGGTGAGGAAAATCAGAAGCAGAAGCATGGTGTGGGGCTCCTCTTGCTTCAGCGCAGGAGGAGGAAGATACCAGGGTGAAAATAGACAAGGGGTGTGGCACAGTTATTGGATGCCTCACAATGATGGTGACCAACAGTGCAAGGGCAGTAATTCTGCCAATTGACATGATTGTGGTCAGGCCCTACCTAAAGTACTGTACTACATACAGTTTGGGGGTTTTTAACACAAAAAAAGCAGCCCATAGTTGAGAAGGTGTAATGCAGGACCACCAAACTGATCAGGAGTATGTGGGATACAAGCTATGAGGAAAGGCTGGTGGGTATTAACATGTTTGTCTTCAAAGAAAGGAGGATGAGAGATTATAAAATTTCTGTCTTCTGAAAACTGAAGGGTATTAAAAGGATCATAGTTGTCTGATCAGGTGTCCTCCAGCAGGACGTAAGGATATGCCCTGAAGGTTAGAGTAGTAAATTCAAGGAAAAGGTTAGGAGGATTTTTTCTTCTCTGGAGTAGCAAACTTATGGAGCAGTCTACTGGTAGACAAAGTGGACATCTGACTATTCATGGTAATAAAAGTTAATATGTTTAAAGTGCTACACCAATGCTTGGAGAGCTGTTACAACATGAAAATACATAATAGTATACCAGTAAACAAAGACTGGAAATATAAATAAATAGCTCTAACACCGAATGACTTCCTACAAAATCTAATAGTCAAACCTTCAATCCACAAGTCAAAAGCTTGTTTCATCAAATTAAGTTTCAAAAGGTATTTAAAGGAGGCCAGTGAACTAGGGGACCAAAGCTCACTGGAAATGGCCTCCACAGAGCCAGGACAGCCTCAATCTTCAGTGGACTTCGAATGCAAGGGTGGTATCCTCAAAAGCTCCCTTCCCATTGACCTCAACACTCTGGCTGTGGTGTAGGCTGGCCTAGCTGCAGACAATGCAACTGACTATGAGATAGGCCCTTACCGAGTACATAGTAGTTGTGATGAGATGACATTCCATCCACAAAAGGAGGGGCTACCACAAGAATAGACTGTTATTTAAACTCTCATTGATGAAACAGACACAGTTTCAAAAGACAGTCTAGATGCCTACAGTGGGTCTCAGTGTTTCTAGTGCACGAACTAATGCCTTTTCAAGGGATCAAAACACCTGGGGTTCAAATAGTTATTAAATGTTTGGAATAAGATTAGTTGACTGAGGTCAGGGCACCCTATGAGCAAATCAATCATAAAATAAACAATATTTAATTCTAAAAACAAACAAAAAAAAATCAGAGCAATGAAAAATATCTGTAACAAGTACATTAAGTTGTACATCACTGAAAGGTAGGCATGGATAAATCTCAGTTTAACATGGGAATCACAGGGTACCCTGGGAATTCAGGTGGGTAGATATCCCTATAGATTAGTACATTTGTATAGGTCTGCTTATGAAGTGGGAGAGTATTATGGGCCTAGAGTCTGACCTTAAATTACTTCATTGCTATATTGCATGCAAATAAAAAAAAATTTTTACTGATGCCTTTCATTTATGTATGTATATATGAACAATATGTATGCATGAATGTAAATATTTATTATATTTCAGTGCTTGGAAAGATTTGGGGCTTATTCAAAGAGGAAATGAAGATTTGTGTAACACAATAAGACCCTTCTGGAAACACATTTTAGATACATAGATACAATACATAGAAGCTGGCAGAAAAAGACTCTTGGCCTATTCCGTCTCCCTACCCAGCCTAAGTATTCTGCCTTGCTCATGTGGCAATCCCCCCCCCTTGCCTACTGTGTCCATTTTCTAAGTAAACCCACCAGCCTGTCCCATCTTTGTTTGAAATTGCTAATCAGTTTGACCTGTACCACTTCTTCAGGTAGCATAGTTCACTTATCTACTATCTATTTTTTCATAAAGAAGTTTTTACAGATGTCCTTTTTCAGTTTCTCTGCTGCCAGCTACAGAGAATTCCCTCTTGTCCCTGCATCTGAACCCAAGTAGAATATTTCCTTGTTGTCTACACTATTTATCCCATGCAGGTATTTATATTTCTCAGTCATGTCACCCCTTTCTCTCCTTTTCTTCAAACTACTAAAGCAGTAGGTAAAGCTAGGGGGTGTTAGGGTGTATTAGTATGGGTATCACAAGTTGGAAGAGGGAGGTAATAATCCCTCTTTACAAGACACTGGTTAGGCCCCATCTGGAGTACTGCATGCAGTACTGGAGGTCACACCTTCACAAGGACATTAACCAAATTGAGGCAGTCCAGAGAAGGGCAACCAAAATGGTGCAGGGACTGCATCAGAAGACATACAGTATGAGGACAGATTAATGGAGCTCAATACGTATACCCTAGAGCAAAGGAGGGAGAGAGGTGATGTGATTGAAACATTCAAGCACCTTAAGGGCATTAACAAGGTGTAGAGTCTAACATGTTTCAATATAAGAAAACTAGCAGGACAAGAGGACACAGCATGAGATTAGAGGGAGGCCAATTAAGAGGTAACGTGAGGAAGTTCTTTTTCACAGAAAGGGTGGTGGATGCATGGAACGGCCTACCTCAGGAAGTGGTGGATAAGAATACAGTGCAGGGCTTCAAACAGCCATGGGATAGGAATAAGGGAGCAATACAGATGAGAATCAATAGATAGGCCATTGACAGAGCAAAAGCCGATGGCATATTTATAAAGTAGAAAAAGAAATAGGCAGACTGGATGGGCCTTGCGGTCCTTATCTGCTATCAGCTTTTATGTTTCTATGTTTCTATGAGTTCATGTTTAAGTCCTGCAGCCCATCCTCATACAATGTATCCCCAAGGTCATGGAACATCTTAGTTGCCCTTCACTGCAGTGCCTCTACCTTGTTGCAGTCCTCACTCAAATGTGGGCACCAGTACCATCTGGAGTATTCCAGGTGTGACCACACTAGTGATCTATACAGTGGCAGAATCTCCTCTCACTCTCTACTGCTTATCCACTCGCTATACAACCTAGAATTTGTTTGCTACTCACCAACCTGTTGCAGTGTGCAGACATGTTTAGGGTCTCCAGTATCATCACCCCTTAATCCCTTTCTTCCATAGTACTATCAACACCACATAAAAACCCAACTCATATTGCACCTTTGGGTTCCATCTCCCAATGTGCATTACTTTACAATTTCTAGCATTAAAGTTCGGTCATCAAATCAAGGACCAGATCAGTAGTCTACCCTGACCCTCTCTTAGCTATCCTCTCCCTTCCCTCATGTCTACTCTTGCATGTATCTTTGATTTGTCTACAAAGAGGCAGATCTTACCTTTCATACCTTCACCAATATCACAGATGATAATATTGATGAGGACTGGTCTGAGAACTGACCTCTGAGGTACCCCACTAGTCACTACCCTCACCAATGAAAGTTCTCCATTGACTACCATCCTCTGTGTCCAACCCTAACCAGCTGTCTTCCCAATTTGACATCCTAACCTAATCTACTTATCTCTACCTACCCATCTACCTATCTAGTGTAGACAGTGCATGCAGAGAAGGTGTGGGTGAGGCAGTTGATGCCTATAACTGGGCAGTGGCTGAGGCACTCGACTGCCTTGCACCGGTCCGTGTATGATCCAGATCTTCTCACTTGAGGTCTTCATGGTTTGATGGAGAGCTCAAAGCATTGAAGATCAAGGGTCAGAGGCTGGAGCGCTGCTGGTGGAGGTCTGGGTTGGAGGCAGACAAACTGGCCCTACGTGCACACTACGGTGTGTACCAGGGGGCAATCAACTGTAAGAAGGCAGTGTTCCTGTCCAGGGAGATTGCTGCTGGGAGAAACCGACCAGCAATGCTTTTTCGGACTGTGGACATGCTATTACATCCTGCCTGTCTACAGCCAAAAATAGCAGTTTCTGAAGCCTTGTGCAATAAGTTTGCTCGTTTTTTCTCAGACAGGGTGTCCACCATCAGGCAGGGAGTTCCACCAGTGAGCCATATTACGACCAACAGTGGTCACCTGGATTGTCAACAAAGCACTCCACCCGGTGGGGAGGGAGTTTAAACCAGTGAAGGTGGCGGATGTCATTGAGGTGATCTCAAAGCTGAAGCACACATAATATGAACTGGATCTGGAACTGACGCATTTCCTAGTGGGATGTGTCGATGCTGTTGGCCCAGTGTTCGCCTTGATTGTCTGGTGTTCCTTGTCTGAGGGGGTCATCCCAGATGCCTTGAAGGAGGCGTTCGTGAGACTCCTTCTGAAGAAGCCATCTTTGGACCCTGACATCAAGGTAAATTATCGACCGGTCTCCAACCTTCCATTTTCGGGAAAGGTTGTGGAGAAGCTTGTGGTGCAACAGCTGGGAGATCACCTCATGGCATTTGATATCTATGAGCCGCTCCAGTCAGGGTTTCGTGCAAGACACTCAACAGAAACCACATTAGTTCGGGTGCACAATGATCTTCTCAGGGCGAGGGATAGAGGGGAAGGGACAATTCTCATTCTACTTAATCTCTCCTCAGCTTTTGACACAGTGGACCATCAGGTGTTACTCGATCACCTGAGGGACTTCTGTGGACTCACTGGCTCTGTCATTCACTGGTTTGAGTCCTTTTTGACAAACAGAAGACAGAGGGTGGTGATGGGGAATTTTTCTTCATCTTTGAGCCTTCTGTCTTGTGGGGTACCTCAGGGTTCAGTGTTGTCACCGATGTTATTCGCCATGTATATGATGCCCCTGGGAGAGATCATTAGGAAGTACAGCTTGGGGTTTCATTGTTATGCTGATGATACCCAGTTGTACTTATCCTTTGCTACTGGAGCATCTAATGCAGTGGAAGTATTAAACAACTGTCTGGAAGAGATCAATGACTGGATTTCCTCCAGCTGGTTGTGACTGCACCCAGATAAGATGGAGGTACTGGTGGTAGAGTCGAACAGGAGGCATGAGGGGTTGCCCTTTGGGGCAGATTCTGGACTGGTCCTAGGGTCTGTCCCATTGATGGCTTCCTCTAAGGTGCGTAATCTTGGCATGATATTTGACAGTGGTTTGACGATGGAATATCAGGTGTCTGCCATTTTCAAGGTGAGTTTTTTCCATCTGAGAAATATTGCCAGGATTAGGCACTTGTTTCAGCCACTGGACCTCCCCACCTTGGTATACGCATTTGTAACATTTAGGCATGACTACTGTAATGCGCTCTACCTCGGGGTCTCTGGAGGTACCCTCCATCAACTGTAGCTGGTGCAGAATGCAGCTGCCAGGTTGCTGACTGGGTTGTCGAAATACTGTCATGCCACCCCGGTGATGCAGGAACTACACTGGCTGCCAGTTCAATGGATGGTGCTTTTTAAGGTGGGATTGCTCACTTATAAGACCCTACATGGACTGGGCCCTTGCTACCTGGCTGACCTTCTTACACCCACTGCCTCGGTTCATCCCCTTTGGTCCTCTTCGAGGGGCCTAATGGTGATTCCTAGGACAAGATTGAAAATGACCAGCGATCAAGCTTTTAGTGTCACTGGCCTTGTTATGTGGAATTCACTTCCACCATTGGTGAGGGAGGCCCTGTCAGTAGAGGTTTTTAAGGACTGCTTTAAGTTTTATTTGTTTATACAGGCCTTTGCAGATTCTATATGCTATCATTGATATTACTGATAATATTGTTATCAGTCCTGTGTAAACTAAAGTGGGGTGTATTTATATATAGTAATTGAGTGTGTTTTTATATTTGTATTAATAAATTAAATGTTCATATTTTGTATGGCGCCCAGAGCCTCTGGGATTGGGTGCCAGAAAAATAAAATTTGCCTTGCCTTGCCTAACCTCTACCACTAGGCCCATAATATCTTTGTCCAGCCTCTTGTCAAAGGACTTGCTGAAGTCAAGGTGATCTATATCAGCTGCCTGCTCCTTGTCTGCTGCTGTGGATACCCAGTTGAAGAACTCTACCAGATTAATCTGACAAGACCTTCCCTTTGTGAACCCATGCTGTTTGGGGTCCTGCAGGCAGTTCCCTTCTAGAAAGTCCACCAGGTCCTCCCTCAGCAGAGACTCCATGATTTTATACACTATAGATGTCAAGCTGAATGGCATGTAGTTCCCTGGCTTATCTCTCTTCTCAGTGTTGTATAGCAGTACACCATCCACTGTCCTCCAGTCCCTAGGGACCCCCTCCCTCCCATGTTTAGACAGTAATTGAAAATGTTCACTAGAGGCTGTGCTATAACCTCTGCTATCTGATGTAACGTCCTCAGGCATAAGCCATCAGGTCCCATAGATTTTTTTACTTTCAGTCCTGCTAGCTTTCCATCACCCTTTTATGTGTTAGGTGGACCTTTTCCCAAGCGTTTCTCTTTCCCTTCCTAAGCCCACAATCTGGCAGTGGCCCATCCTTCTCCTTAGTAAATACATAGCAAAGATATTTGTTCAGTATTTCAGCCTTCCCCTTGTCCCTTCTTTCTATCCCTACCTGCTCCTAAGTCTCACTGTACCCCCTTTGACCTTGTGCTTCTCTTGGATGCACAAAAAGAATACCATATCCCCATCTTCACACCCATCGCCAATCATGGCTTTGCCTCCACATTGGCCTCTCTCATCCTCCTGATGGTTTCTCTTGTTGCTTCCAGGTACTTCACCCTGATTTTCTCCCTTTGACTTACCTTATACTTGGAAAATGTCCTTCTTTTAGTTCTTACTGACTTTACATTGCCTGCACTCTCCAATGGCCCCTCAGCCCCTTTTCCCTTGGACACCTTTGGAACTGAGCTATCTGCTGCCTCTATCATCACCTTTTTAAATGTTTCCCTCTTCTCTTCTGCATCCCCTACCTTCACTATATCATTAATGCTTATCTAATTTATTGTGCATTTTGCAGAAGTCTGCTTTTTTGAAGTTCTGTACCCTTATTCCTTTTGCCCCTTTGTCTTTCCCAACTTAGACCACCAGAGCTACTATCTTCCAGTTGCTAGAAGAGAGTGGTTCCATGACTACTATATTCTAAATCCTCTCACTATTGGTGAGGAACAGATTTTCATTACAAACCATGACAATTACAGTATTTGTTTTGCTTCTGTATGAATAAAAGACTTAAATATATTTATTTTATTTTTTATTTATTTTGATAACCTGGAAAGGCCCACTGAGCACAAGGCCCTTTTTCAAGGGTGACCTGGGAGCACTGGGGAGGTTAAGTGACTTGCTCAGAGTCACACAGTAAGCAGGTTGAGGTTGTGGGAACCGAACCCAGGTCTGCTGGATTTACAAAGTTCATTCACAGCTTGTTACTCTAACCTCTAGGCTATACTGCCAGCCCCTGATTTCAAAAGTATCTTAATAAAACTTAGTATTCAAACATTTATGTTAATACTGTGTTAGTATATTATTGGTGTATCAATATAATAGATCTTCACCATGGTAGATCAATATAATGAATCTACCTATTTTGGTTAATATAGTGGAGGTATATTTTTAGTATACTACTACTACAGTAAACATTAATTTCCAGTATATTCATAAACTGAAAGTATAGTGACATGGTGTTACAATGCCAACCTGCATCAAAGCTTTCATTTAAAATAAAAGTTTCCAGTCCTGGTGGTTGCAAAGTTAACCTGATAAAAGGACATTTAAAAAAAAATACTGTCTTTGGAAATATGATGGCTAGGAAATGTGTATTAAAAAAAAGTGCTTCTTTATGTCAATTTAGTAGAAGTGCATTATTAGTACAGTACAATGTACTGATACAGTAAACATGCATTTCAAATATATATCAATCTATCAAAAGTATAACCTTCAGTACAAAATAACTAACTTATTAACTTACTAATTAACTACAGTAACTAACAAACTAACCTTGCCTGAAATCTTTCACATACTGTACCCTCCAGGGCTGTTGTCAGCCCCAAAGATTAAGACAGAACAAGGGTATTGTATTAGCATTAAGAACCTGAACACGTTAACAATTAACATATTACCTATGATTGATATGTGGATATTCTGTGAAATTTCTGTTTAAAACAAGAAGGATTTAATGGTCAGTATGCACAGTTTAGTTCTGATTTTCAAGGTTAATTGTAAAACACAATATGTATTGTGAGGGTCACTGTTATAAGTGAATCTGCAGCACCGAATATGATGTGTAATTAATTTAGGTCCTCATGTGCCGGTCTTAGTCTTGTGACAGTTTTCATACTACCTCAGTTTCTGTACACTGTGCCTTTCCCTTCTGCTCACTATTGACTGACAACTGTCTGCACAGTATGTGCAATTGCAAATACAACAACTAGTCAAGAGTCAGTTAACAAAGTCTGCATGTTTGTCAGTCTCCAGTGAGTAGAAAGGAGAACTGCAACTAATGGGAAATGAGGAGGAAGAGTAGTTCAGCAAATCACCATCCTATACCAAATTAACACTAAAAAGGCACCATATGCATCTAAAATACGATAGCATTAGACCATGGCCTGTATTTGAGATATCCTCTCCAGTGTGCATACGCTTTTTTAAAAGTTGGTTGTATGAAATACAAAAAATAATGCTGCCAATAGCAAGGCATTGAGCAAGTAGTTGCATCCAGTTGGACAAAGTGCTTGCAGTGCAGTACCATGATAAAAAAAATATATATATATTAAAATAAGGTGACTTGTAAAAATAAAAATAGTCCAGGGACAAGAAAGAGAGGAGTTAGGGAAGATGGGGAGATGCAAGATATCAAGGATGAGTAATTGGTATTAGTGACACTAAGGGGACAGCAGATACTCAGGAGGCAAGACTGTTGCTGCATTTACTGGAGGCAGGAAATGAGAGAAAGAAAACAGAAGGGGGAAAGGTTTAGGTGCAGGCATAGGAGGTGGCAAAATTATCCCAGAGTAGGACATTGAGACAAAAGGAGTAGGAGGAACAGATAAGGAATAGAAGTGTGTTAGAGGCAGGAGAGGTGGAAGGAGAAGGCAGCATGCCTAGTAGATGGTGTGCTATGGGACATACAGAAGAAAAGGGTATCTGTCAAATGGAGGGAGTTTAGGAGTAGGGAAGTGATGGGGACAGAGGAGAGAAGAGAAGAGGTAACAGGGAAAGGGAGCATATAATGCAGTCTATGATAAAAATACTATTTACCAGGATTCACATAATGATGTCCTTTTCATTCCAGGATGAAATACAACCCCACCATACAGACATGGGCACTCTGCCTTCTGAATGCACTCATAAGTATGTGTAACATCATTGAGTAAACCTAGAACAGAAATAAATATTGTGTAAGCATTTCTTTTTCACGTTAAAATCAACAAAAGGCATTCAAAGAGAGAAATCTCACATAATTTCACATGTTGTTCTTCAAGATATTGCATGTACAATGAATAGCATAGAAACTAACCTTCTTCACATTTGCAGATGCTTACACACTTATCTTCAATCTCTGAATTGGATGGCTGTTGATGTGTGCACTTTGGTTGATATGCGTTGTCACATGTGCTGTAAGTTTGATTTCCCTTGCAGACTGATTTAACTAAATAAAAAAAAACACATTCAATCTACAGTACCATTCCATCTTGGAGAAATAAATCAGGCTGTTTTGCAAATGAATTGATAGTAAACTGTAAGGGTAACTCCCTTAGTTGTTAAACAATGAAAACAGCCAAGCCTGTATATAACTGGTTTTCTACAAAACCTTTTAAAGCATCTCTCAGAGAACTATTGACATAAATTTGCATAGTAGCCTAGTTCTATTGGTTGACGATATGGTGTCACCCGGTTAAACTGATGGTTGATCAGCGAGTAATAACACATGATGGGCCATGCATAATGCTGATGCCCAGGGGTGTAGTGAGGCATGACATCGCAGGTGATGTACTGTACCTTCAGCCCCTGCAAGTGTGGTTAGAGCAGCATATGCACACACCAGAAGTATCTTATTGCCCTTATAAAATGGGTAAACTGAGAAAATGAAAACATAAAGCCAATTTCGCTGTTATTAAAAACTGAGTATTTTCTATTGTTAAAAATAATTAGATGAAAGTAATCAATTCACAGCTGTCACGCATTTGTCTATCCACATACTTATAGATGTAATGTCTGTTTAACATGAAATGCAAGAATTCATGTTTCTGCAGAATTCTACTGGCTAAATATTCACTTCTTCCCATATAAATACACATAGCAGAAGGCCTCAGTAAAGCCAGGCATTCGGTTTCATCTGTTGCAGGAACAGGACAAGCAGCAAGATTTCCAGGTAGACAGGTAGAGATAAGAGACGTGGGGGTCCATGGTCAAAAAATAAGCTTCAAAAATGAGTAGCGCTTTATTTTAATTTTAATATTTGAGCATGTGTGTAAGGAGGAGAATATAAAGAAAGCAACTTTTAAACAGTTTAGTTAGGCTTTTTATTTTGAGGGAGTTTAATGTTTGGGCATAGACAATATTTTTAGTGACTAAAGGTGGCTACCATGTTTGTAATGGCAATCAGGAATTTAAAGAAAAGACCTTGAACGTGTTAATCTACTGTGTCCAGATTACAAGCACGTTTTTACCCCTGCATTGTGCTCTCTCAATGCACATATCCTTGCCAATCAGGAAATTGTATTTAGCCCATCCATTTAATGATACTGCATAAAATGTTCATGCTCTTTGGTTGCTGTGATCTCACTTTGCAAGTTTGCTTTGATTATTTTTTGGACGTATTTCCCTTCACAGTTTATTTTTGGGTAATACTTTTAGTCTCCTTAACCACACTGTAAGTGCAATGCAACTGTGATGCAGTTACATGCAACAAACGCGTAACTACAGTGTTACTACCACTGTTGCATATAATTAATGATTACCTACACTGCAGTTATACTGAAACTTGTAAAATAAAGTGTGAACAATTTTTCCTGCATATATTTTAGCCTGTATTTAACTATTTCTGCTGGACAAAGTTAACCTGTTTATTGTTGCTGTCCTCCTGGGACCTCATGAAAACAAGATGCTGCATCTCATGGGGTCATCTTGGTTGGAGTAATGTAAAAGAAATTATAGTTAGCATTTAGTAGGGTGCTCAGAACCCCTAACTTGGCACCTTAATAGCGTTGGCACTGTTTGACACAATCAGCTGAAAGTTTGCATGTGTTGCCTGGGAGGCAAGATGTACATCTGTGGAAAGTTTTGTAATGGCAGCTTGTGTGGTTTCTAAGATCCACATGTCATTTTTCTGTACATGTCTAACTGTATTCCTATACTTAACATGGGATTTTATTTTCTCTCACCTGTGGCCTACATGGAATGGACTTTTCCTCCAAATGTTTAGGGCACAGGCGTAATGTCCTAAGGCAGTGCATTTGAAATGTATGGTGAAAAAATATCAAATAGTTCCAGTGTTATAAGGCTTTAATGTTTTGTGTTTTTATGTTCTGAGCATGCTCAGTAGGGTTTTGGGGATAATGTTCTGATACAACACCAAAAATTCTGTGTTGCAGGACTCTTTTTTTAGTTTCCGAGTACTTGCTTCTCATAGCACAAAGCACATTTTTGTACCATGAGACCCGGCATCATATTTCTTTTCTTCTCAAACTAGTAAGCATGGACATTACATAAAAATGCCATCATTTACAAAAACAAACACTAGAACATAGCTAAATGGAATCCATTTAGCTAGATTCTGATGTTTGCTTTTTCAAGTAATAGCCAGAAATATGTTTTCTGGGCACCCCAAAATCCTGGGTGTCTAGCTTAGTGAGAAGAGGCATTGACCCACAGTCTCTGTATGGGAACAGTGGGTCTTTTCTCGAGTTCTGCAGCCATAGCTGGAGCCTGTGCTGTGGGCTGCTCTGAGAGGAGTGAGCTGCTCTTTCCCTGGTGTCTAGTGATATTTGACCCCCATTTTCATCCCCTTGCATATTAATGTATCACTAGAGTCTGGTGGCACCCCCACCCTCTGATCCTCATCCCATTATATATATCACGTTTCATGGTGTCTAGTGGCATCTCCCATCTTCTGATCACTGTCTTCTTATTTATATAATGTTTCCCTGGTATTTAGTCTTGCCCCCCCATCCTCCAGTCACCATCCCGTTATTTATATAATGTTTCTCTGGTATTTAGTCTTGCCCCCCATCCTCCAGTCACCATCCCGTTATTTATATAATGTTTCCCTGGTATTTAGTCTTGCCCCCCATCCTCCAGTCACCATCCCATTATTTATATAATGTTTCCCTGGTATTTAGTCTTGTCCCCCATCCTCCAGTCACCATCCCGTTATTTATATAATGTTTCCCTGGTATTTAGTTTTGCCCCATCCTCCAGTCACCATCCCATTATTTATATAATGTTTTGCTGGTGTCTAGTGGTGCCCCCCCCCACCCTATGATCAATGTCCCTTTATTTTTGTAATGTTTCCCTGGTATCTGGTGGTACCCCCACATTCCAATCACTGTCTTCTTATGTATATTTTTTTCTTTCACAGCTCTTGTATTTTTGTACATATGTTATATAGGTCATTATGAAACTGTGCTGTACTTTGTTATAATTATATAAAGTTACTCTGCTGCAATTATTACTGGGCATGCACATCAGCTTGTACCATGGTTCGACACCAGATCAAAGGTTCACCGAAGCAGGACCTCACTGGAACAGACAGGATACATCATCCTACTAGAGAGGAAACAGGCTTACAGCCCATGGCATACCTTTGTTTATACTTGTAGTCTCTTGCTTTAGTTTGTATTCTACCTATTATGTGTTAATTCTAGCATACAACTGTATCACGTATTGCTTCATGGAATTGTCTATATTCCTCAGGTCACCCCTGAAAAAGGGACATGTCATTTCAGTGGGCCTACCCAGTTATCAAAATTCAAATAAATAAAATAGTGGCACCCCCACCCTCTCATTACCACCTCCCATTACCATCCTCTTATGAGTTCCAATGTTTACTTGGTGTCTAGTGGCGCCCCTTACCCTATGATCAATGTCCCTTTATTTTTGTAGTGTTTCCCTTGAGTCTAGTGGTACGCCCACCTTTCAGTCACTGTCTATGTATAGTGGCACCTCCACCCTCCTGTCACTGTCCCCTTATGCCTTCCAATGTTTTCTTGATGTCTAGTGGTACCCCCCAACCTCCAATTGCCATCCCCTTACATTTGTGTTTTTTGCTCTGGTGTCTAGTGGCATCCTACCCTCCAATCACCATCCCCTTCTGTGTGTCTTTTTTCCCTGGTGTCTAGTGGCACCCCACCCTCTGATCACCATACTTGCTTTAATGTATCCTGTAATAAAGAAAACCATTCCTCGATTTCTTTTCTTTGCTAAACCTGTAAAAAACAAAATTACCCTTGTGGATCTGACCACCCCACCCCATCCTCCCACTGAGCACCCACAACCTTGCACTCCCCCACACACCCTCACTTTCACCTGAACACATCCAAGGGCAAAGATCCATTCTCCGATCAAAGATATGGCTTGTTGTTAGAACCAACTACTGCAATATGAGAAACTAAGGTAAGTGTATTTCAAAGGTTTTTTTTTTTACTTTGATACATATCTTTGTCATTGTTGCCTATTTTGACCCCACATTTTTAACATCTTCTTTTTGGGATCCTACCTCATGACCAATGGTGACAAAATTATGCATATCAGGCCCGAAAGGTGAGCTTGCGATTGCTTGGTGAAATTACCTTTTGGATGGGATTTGAACATTTTCACCACGCTTGTTCATTAGGTGGGGTCATAAGAAGGCTCTGTTGAAAATGGTGGGTCAATATATGCAAAAATGGCAAACTTATGCACATATTTTGAAATGTTTCTATGCTCACTCATTCATTTGGTAATTTTAAATATTTTTGACTCCAAGTTTTTAACAAAGTCATTTTTTCCCTCCACCTCATGAATGTGACAGCTGTCATTTTTCAAATCCTATTCAAAATGTGTTTTCGCCCCTGTGGCATGGAATAATGTGTTGGTAGTATAGAAAGATGTTTCAATGAGGATTTGAACATTTTCATCTACCAGTTTCATGAGGTGGGGTCATAAAAAGGCTATGCTGAAAATCTGGTGTATTGATCTGGCAAACTTCCCATATAATGAGAGAACATTACAGTATTTCAACAATCACTCATGACTTCACTAATTTTGTTTTAAATATGTATTTTATGCTCCCTGGCAGTTGCTTTGCCCTGCCTCACCCACCAGACACCAAAACACTCTCTGCTATGGGACATCAACCCCACAAGGTTACCCCCTCATGGAGTGGCCATCCTGAGGACAGTAGTAACATTGCGTTCCCACTGCAGCAATACCCGGGGCTGGTGACCAAGCCAGGCATTCCTGAGGCATAGGGTTCTTTGCTTCACCCCTGCCTCACCCACCTGACACTGGAATACACTCTGCAATGGGATGTAAACCCCATGAGATTACTCCCTTATGGTGGGGCCATCCCAGGGACATTAGTACCATTGTGTTTCTGTGGTGGCAATGCCTGATGCTGTCGACTGAGCCAGGAGGTCCTGAAGCACAGTGTGTTTTCCTTAGATTAGTTTCCCTGAAGCAATGCAGCATACAATGATGCCAGGACACCTCCCCATGTACCCCCAAGGAGACATCAGCATCTGCCCTCCCCTCCACCCTGATTGGATAGGCTCTGGTAATCCCTCCTCCAGCTAACAGTTAGGGGCCAACCAAGTACCGATCACTGTAACCTCCCTCCCTGGAGGAGGAGAGCTGTCCCTTAGATGGTCATCCTCCTCCTCCTCCACCAGGCTGGTACTCCAGTGGCCACATTCTCTTCTGAACCCAGGAAGCCAGTGTCATGAGCAGTTGTACCATCAGGCTGGCCTAACTTCACTAATTTTAAATATTTTGACTCCAAACTTTCAACATAGCCATTTTCTCACACCACCTCATAAACATGACATGTATCATTTTTAAAATCCTGGATGAGATGTGCTATCAGACTACTGGTGCGTAATTATATTTTGTCCAATATATGCTAAATAGTACATATCATGTTTATAAGCTGAACCATAAAACAAGCATCTTGAAAATTTTAGGCCAAAAATAAAAAAAAGTGGTTAACAAAATCTGTGTGTCGTGCCAGTCTTGCCTCAGTGGGTATGTTTTGTGATCCTGTACCTGAGAGTTAAGTTCACTGGTGAGATCAGTGACCCAGCTGGATGGGGTGAGGGTGTGTGGGGTGGGTGGTGCTGTTTATGTGACACCCCTTCAGCTAGGGAATGAAAGGTGCATGGTTATCCACGTGGGTCAGGCTACAATACAATGCAAACAACTATCTTCTTGCCATATGACCCTGCAGCTTTCCCCTCTGAGTGGCAGTGGGCCCTTTGCATTTGCTGACAGATGCACTCTTTACCTTGTGCATCTGTAGCTACGGCCACATAAAAGTGCAAGAACCACAGTACCCTGCACTTCCGCAGTCCAAGACAGCCCCACAAATTTTTCACATATGTCATTGCACAAAACTGCAACACCCACAAGGGTCTTACACCTCTGTAGGTGGAGGTAATCCAGCACATCCTGTCATGGGGCAAGGATCAGGATAGAAATGTACATCTGGTATTCTACCTGGGAATGAACAACCTGGAAGGCAACAGTCTCATGGAGGTACAGGCAAGATTTAAGGCCCTGGCTAGATTCTGTGGGGGGCTATGCTTTAAATCTCTAGCCTTTTTGGAGACGTTGCCAGTACCAAGGGTTAGCAAAGAGAGAAAGCATAGGATAAAGAGTTTAACGACTGGCTGGTGAGTTGATTTAGGCAGATGGGGTATGGGATGATAGGGGACTGGGGGGGCAACTTGGGATGACTAGAACCTCTTTACCCTGGACAGGCAGCACGTCAACAAGGATGGGACAGCCATACTGAAGTGCAGGCTGGGAGAGTTCTTTGAGAGGGAATATAATTTAAACTGAAAGGTGGGGGCTGGAAATGGTGCCTTGCGATACCACGGCTGAGTTGGGGGGCCCTAGGTCCCCCCCAAGAAAGAAAAGTAATCATAGGCTCTGGTAAGCCTCTGGGGAGAGCTGAGTGGGAAAGATGGCGGAAGGGCTTAGTGGTCAATGCCAAGAACCTGGCAAATAAGATGGGGCAATTAATAGCCATCATTGCACAAGAAAGGCTAGACATACTAGCGATCACACAGACATGGTGGACAGAATTTCACATGTGGGAGACAGCTATTCCTGGTTTCAGACTGTTGAGGAAGGATAGGAAGGACAAGAAGTGGGGAGGGGTGGCCTTATACATCAGGGAAGATATAAAGGTGATGGAGGGGCCAAAGGGTGATGGGGAAACAGAACTATTTTGGGCAACAATAAGCAGAAGGACAGGGGAATCCTTGAGATTTGGAGTGGTGTACAGACCACCCACTCAAGGGGAAGAACAGGACAGGGTGATGACACAGGACATAACGAGGATGACTCTAAAAGGGGAACTGCTACTGGTGGGAGACCTAAACCTCCCAGATGTTTACTGTACCATCCAAGATGCAGCTTCCACCAGAAGCAGGGAAATTCTGGAAGTGCTGCAGGGGGTGTTCCTTTAACAGTTAGTCAGAAAACCAACCAAGGGGATCAACCTGCTGGACAGGGTTCTGAAAAATGGGGAGAATGTGGAGATGGTGGTGGTGGGAGAGGAGCAGGGAAATAGCAACCATAGGGCATCAGGTTTAAGGTCAGGGAAGGAAGTGAGACAAACCAGCACAAGAGTGCTGGACTTCAGGCAGGCAGACTTTGACAAGATGAGAAGGTTAGCGAGGGAAGTGATAGACGGTATGGAGGAAATAAATAATGTGGAGAGCTATGGGGAGCTATTAGAGACCAGGTTAGGGAGGCCACATATGTGTGCATAAGGAGGGTAAGGAAGGGTGCAAGAAGCTGCTTTGGTTCAACAGTGATGTAGTGAGGGTGGTAGGGGGCAGATGAAGTGCATTTAGGAAATATAAGGAAATGCAGAAGGAGGAGGACAGGGAGGCCTACAGGGCAACTAGGAGGCTAACAAGGAAGATGATTCATAGGGCAAAGGCCAATGCGGAGAAATGGATAGTGAAGCAGGCCAAGGGAGTAAAAAGACATTTTTCAGATATGTGAGGGATAGGAGGAAGACTGGCCAAGGGATGACAAGGCTCTGAGGGAAGAGGGGAGCCAAAGGAGGATGACGGGGAGAAAGCAGAAGAGCTAAATAGGTACTTCTGTTCAATATTTATGAAGGAGGGGGAGGGCAGGGGACTGGAGTTGAGAAGGAGGAATGGGAACACAGGGGTGGAAGTAAGGCCCTTCAGCATGGAGAATCAGGGAGGAACTGGGCAGGGTGAGGGCGGACAAGTCCATGGGGCCGGATGGGCTGCATCTGAGGGTGATCAGGGAACTAAGAGATGAGTTGGCTGCCCCACTGGCGAGGCTATTCAATCTGTCTTGGACACTGGAAGGGTGCAGGAGGACTGGAAGAGAGCTACTGTTGTGCCAGTCCACAAGGTGGGGAGCAGAGAGTTGAGGGACAACTACTGTCTGGTCAGCCTCGCTGCAGTGGTAGGGAAGGTCATGGAGGCACTCATCAGGAACAGGGTAATGCAGTAACTGGAGGTGAACGGATTGCTGGATGACAATCAACATGGGTTCACAATGGGGAAATCATGCCTGTCCAGTTCAATTGAATTCTTTGACTGGGTGGCACAGGTAATAGACCAGGGAGAGGCAATGGACATGGCTTATCTGGACTTCATCAAGGCCTTTAACACTGTACCCTACAGAAGGCTGGTCAACAAGTTGGAAAATATGAGGGTGGGGACAAAATAATTAAATAGGTGGAAAACTGGCTAGCAGATAGAACTCAGATGGTGGTAGTTAATGGGGTGCTCTCTAGGATGGGGCTGGTGACAAACGGGGTACCCCAGGGGTCGGTGCTGGTACCGCTCCTCCTCAGTATCTACATATGTGACATAGTGGATGGACTAAAGGGACGTGTGATCCTCTTTGCAGATGATATGAAAATCTGCAACAGGGTGACACTGAAGGGGGGTGGAAGACATAAGACAGGATCTGAGGATGCTGAAGGAGTGGGTAGAGACCTGACAACTAAAATTCAACATCAAGAAGTGTGCGGTTATGCACCTAGGGCACAGAAACCTGAGGACAGGATATACAATGGGAGGGGAGGAAATCAGGCTTACGGAGCAGGAGAGGGATCTAGGTATAGTAGTCTCCAGTGACCTCAAGGTGAGGAAACAGTGCACAAGGGTGGTGGGAAAGGTGTATGGGATGCTGGTATGTATAGGCAGGGAAATCAGCAGCAGGAGGAGAGAAGTTCTGGTGCCCCAGTATCAAGCCATGGTGAGACTGCACCTAGAGTACAGAGTCCAGTTTTGGAGGCCTTACTTGTGCAAGGACATAGATCTGATTTAAAGGGTTCAGCTAAGAGCAACTAAGATGGTGCAAGGGATGAAGGGAAAACTATATGAACAGAGATGCAATGAGCTGGGGCTGTACACACTAGAGACCAGACATGAGAGAGGGAACATCATTGAGACTTTCAGATATGTCAAAGAGATAAAAAAAAGTAGACCCAGGGTGCTTATTCCACATGAAGGAGGACACCATTACAAGGAGGCATGGCCTGAGACTGCAGGGGGGAAATTTCAGAGGCAGAGGGTGGTGGATGCCTTGAATGGCTTCTGGAAGAGGTTGTGGAGGTTGGGACCATGCCGGGTGTCAAGAAGGCTTGGGACAGACGTAAGGGGTTTCTAGGAGAGTGGTGGGAACTCATGGAGGGAGGCAGAAAGATTAACAAAGGGGAAAGGGGCAGACTGGATGGGCCATGGGGTCCTTTTCCGTCATCAAGTTCTGTGATTCTATGATTCTATGACAGTCTTCCCTTGCTGCAGGACATCTGCATCTGTTCATGCAGGTCCTTTGGGGACCTGCGTGAAGAAGGATATGATTCCACTATCTCAAAAGAAATTCTTTGCAAAAAACTTTGTTAATGCAGCAGTTATGGTAACTTAACACCACAAAAGTAGGGAAATGTGGCAGTAAAGTTTCCAACCCTAACTCCCCCCTCCCCAAGCAGCAAAAGGAAAGGGTTATGTGTCTCCGAAGTCTCGGTGAATCAGTGGTGGGGTCTTCCTAGGGGTGGTCGCCCTAATGCCCACTCCTCTGAGCAAACAACATCACACATGATCTCCTGTCTTCACACAGGACCCTGTATGATGAAAGCTACAATAAATAGTGTTGGCAACATGTGGTGAGACATAATTCTCTGCTTTTGAAGAGTGTATCACTATGAGGCACTTGCTTGGAGCTGTTTCTTGTGCCTTGGACTACAGGTTACAGTCAGAGGTGGAGGGGGACCATTTGGATTGACAACTCCAAGGAAGACATCACCACTGATTTGCCAAGACTCTGGAGACCCAAAACCCTAATTTTTTTTCTTTTGCTGCTTTGGGGTGGGGTGGGGAGTTTGGGTTGTAAACCCTAACACCACATTTCCCTACCTTTTTGGCATTAAGTAAACAATAAAACATGATGGGGCGTACATGGAACAGAGTTTATTGCATGCCCAGGGGCGTAGTGAGGCATGGGCTGCAGGATGAGTGCCTTCAGCCCCTGAAAGTATGGTAAAATCTGTTCCATTCACACCCCCGGAGTGTCTTAATGAGTTTAGAAAATGAGCTGCATTTTTTAAAAGCATATCTAAAATTAGATAAATAGGTTTATCTGTGATAAAAAGGCTGTCATTTGATGAATACAGTGGATTCCACTTAAGTGCACATCGGATAAGTGCACAATCCTGATAAGTGCACACTTTTCCAGTATCCCAATTTTTTTTACTATTCACATAGTACACAAAGCATATGTTAAGTGCACACTGAATAAGTGCACATTTCAGCTAAATGCACAGTTTCAAAGTTCACCAACACATCTCTCCCAAGGTAGTTAGCACCTTTTAAGTGCACAGGTGATTCTAAGCAGTTGTGAAGCAATATTTAACACCCTATATCACTCAGCTGGCACTGATATGTTGCAAACAGACTAAGATCATTTCCTTTTTCTGGTCCACAAGCAATACAGATAATGAGGATAGATGATCGGCTTTGATATTTTTTATAGCATTGTGCTTCATTAGGTTCTTTGCCAATGCTGCACAGCAGCACATTTTAACATCTTTAACATCTTAAGTACATTGATATCATAAATGAATGTGGAATGACATTAGTGTCAGGTCTCAGTTATTTTCTTTATGTTGTATTGTAAACATAGAAGTTTTGATAAATGCACATTCTGCTTAAATGCTCATTTTCTTGCTGCAGAGTGGGTGTGCATTTAAGCAGATTCCACTGTATATGAAAAAAAAATCCTTCTACCTGGTTTGCTAGTGGGCTTTTGTCCTTTAGCGGCATCCATAGTTGTATTTTTTTCTTTAATGAGAGCATGACTGATGCTTACTCCACCCTCCCCCAAAACACATATGTCCATATAGTGCCATGGCAGAATTTATTGTGAGTCTCATTTATATAATATATATATATATATATATATATATAGTAACATATCTATAGGTAGTGCTAGTATACTTAGATTGAAAGGTACTGTAACGTCTGTGTTAAACCTGAATTTGTGAATGTCAATAACTTTTGAACTGTTCAACAGATGTGCATGACATTTGGCAAGCATAATGTCCAAGAGTAGCTCTCTAGACCTTCCAAAGTTCATGGGAATCCATTTTGTGGTTTCTGAGATATACAGTGTTGCAAAACAGAAAAATCTGTATTTTATGACATTTCTTAGTCCACCTAGATCTCAGAAACGGCTTTTGATTGTGGTCTGAAATTTTCAGGGTAGAAAGCATTTGCCTCACAAATGTACCTTTTGCCAGTTTGGTGAAAAATATTAATCTTTTTAAAAGTTATTAAACTTCAAAGTTTCCCATTATAGCCTATGGGAAAAAGTTTCTTTGCCACGTCATAGCAAGAAAACAGATAGAACTTTTGCTCTGAAATTTGCAGGGTGGCAAGCCCTTGCCCCACATATGTGCCCTTTTCTGGTTTGGTGAAGAAATTGACACCAGTTCCATAGTTACAGCACTCTGAAGTTGTGAATTTGTCCATAGGATAACACTGTGGCAGCCATGGCACCTTTTGGCAGCTATATCTCAAAAATGGTTCACGATGCAGATTTTTTGCTAAGCATGTGTGGAGGTGGCCACGCCATAAATACAACTGCAAAGGAATATTTTCCAAAGTTCCTACGATTCATGAGATATTGTAACTTTTGCAGCACAAGGGTTACCTGGAATGGCTCTAGAAGTGCCCTATGTCTCTATACTTATGGACCCTGTGCTCCCACATTTGGATCCCACTATGCAGTAATGGGAGCTCTGGGCCCTACATTATGCAGGAGTGTGGAGATGTGATATAATTAAAATATCAGTATATTTATGTATAGATGGGAACTTGAAAATCAGATACAATTGCAAAATGTATGCATGATGGTAGCACAGGGCCCTCCCACAACAACATTTGAGTAACATTACACTTTCTCAAAAAGAAGGGAAATTTATTGAAAAAAACTTTGTTAATGCATCAGTTAGGGTGGTCATTACAGTGACAAAAGTTTGGAAACCCCACCCCCACTCTCTACACACCAACAGGCATCGAGTGTGCCTTGGGGTCATCGGGCCTAACTCTCACCCCATTTCCTTATACTGTACCACTCAGATTCCTTACAAATGGAATGGGGTGAGAGTTAAGGCCAACAACCCCAAAGCACACCCCAGCACCAGTTGGTATGTGGAGAGTGGGGGTGGGGGGTAGGGTTGGTAACCATAACATCAAATTTCCAAACTTTTGTTGCTGTAATGACAACCCTAACTGATGCATTAACAACATTTTTTGCAATGAATATATATATATATATATATATATATATTTTAGAAGCAAATAATGTCATTTAATGCATCAGTTAAGGTTGTTCCACAGTGATAAAAGTGAGGAAATTCGGGGTTAGGGTTGAAAGCCACCCTTGGACCCCCCAGGCCACCCCACCCAGCATCTCACCCCATCACATGTGTAAAGAAGCAGAGTTATAGGAAAATGGGGTGAGAGTTAGGACCGATGACCCCAATGAGCACCTCGATGCCAGGTGGGGGGTAGCCTGGGGGGGTCCAAGGGTGGCTTTCAACCGTAACACTGAATTTCCTCACTTTTGTCGCTGTGAAACAACCCTAACTGATGCATTAAATGGAGTTTTTTGACTCTAATTTCCCTTCTTTTTCAGAATGATGATGATAAATAGTGAATGTAATGCGGTGGCGGGAGCACGGGGCCCTCCCACCACGTGATGTCTTGTTACATAGTAACAGGAAGTGCAATGCAAATGCAAGCAGTAACGGTCACGCACATGGTAAAGGAAATGTAACTGGTGAAGCAAATGTTAATAGAAATGCAAGCATAAAGTGATGCCGAAGCAAACAGTGACACAAAGGGACACGCAAGCGTGTAGGAAAATGAAACTGGTAATGCATACTGTGACGACACTGGTATTGTGAAGGCAAATGTTAAGTGTTACAGCAACAAGAATGCCAAAGGGAACATAAATGAAAACGTGAACCGTAACGTGCACTGTACCACAATTGTTAACGCAAATGGTAAAGTTAACATGAACAATAACGCCAAAGGAAACAGAAACATAAACGCGATCGCAAACACGTACGTAAACGCAAACTGCAATGCACACGGTCACGGTACCACAATTGTAAATGCAAATGGTAATGGTAACAGCAACAATAACGTCAAAGGAAACAGAAATGAAAAAGGAAATGCAAGCACATATGGAAACTCAAGCCGTAATGTACACAGGCACAGAAACGCAATAGGAAACGCAAATGGTAAGAGTAACAGCAACGAAGATGCAAAACAAAAGAGAAACACAAACGAAAGGGCTGCCGTAAACACAAATGGCGATGTACATTGTGACGGAAACTGAAACACAAACACAAACAGTAGTGGAAATGCAAATGGTAACAGTAACGCAAATGCAAGCGCATAAGCGAGAGCGCAAAGGAGTCGCGCGGTGGCGTACACGAGAACGATAGCATAAGCGGGTAAGTAAGCATAAGTGGAAACAGTAACTGTAACATTAACAGAAGCACATACCCTAGTTTTCCCCAACAGTTGCATAGAGAAACATAGTGTGTACAAAGAATGTATGCATAATAACAGGCCTCGGAGCAGAAAATGAGTTGTTGGAATACTAAATTGCTAATATCTCAGCAACCATCCGGTGTAGAAAAAAAATGTAAATTTTACATAAAATCGTGATTTTCCTGCCTAGGTTTTTGCTATTCCATAGCCCATAAAGCTACGCAACTCACGACGAAAACTCCGTACCTCGTATCGTTTTCGAGGTACGAGCCCCGAAAGGCGCAGTGTACGCCACCATGTTAGTCTATGGGGAAAAAGCGGCAAGTTCGGAGTACTGTAACTTTGCAGCTGTGCAATATTTTTTCACCAAACCACCAAAAGGCACATCTGTGAGTTGTTGGGTGTCTTCCCTTCAAATTTCACCCCAGAAGACCAAACTGTTTTTTTGCAGCAGGGTGGCAAAGAATTGATGCCATTTTGGCCATAGCCTGGAAAAGTACTTTAGTAATTTGTGAAAGCTTTCACAAACATTTACGAAAGTGTCATGCGTGTGACACTACTGAAACCGAAAATTTTAAAAACGTATTTCTGAGGTGTTTAACCCCAAAATAAAGACATGGCTAGCATCCTCAGGGTCTGACTAGGTGAAAACAAAAATAATTGTGTTGCTAGAGGGTCCCAAATTTAAACGGCAAGCATTTTTATGATTGCTAACTGAAAACAAAATGGAGGATTTCTAACACTACTAGTGCCATTTGTGACACTAAAAAGTGCATTTGCGAAAGTGTCGAACTTTTTGTTAACTTTTCCCTTTGACTTATAATGGGAAATTGTTTTTTGAATAACTTTTGAACCATTTAATATTTTTTCACGAAATCTTCAAAATGCACATTGGGGACTCGGCCGCACAGTCCCTGAAGTTTTTGGACCAGTCACACAAACTGTGCGACCTATAGGCGTGAGCAAATAATTCACCAAAAACCATAAACACGTGAGCAGATCTCACTTAATAACTCCACAGCCATATAACCGACCTGTAAGAAAGTTAGCAGATCCCAAGACGTATGGTTCTTGATCGTGCTTTCCAAATTTCAGGCAAATCCGTTGAATGGTGGCAAAGTTATTAAGGTGCAAAATTTGACCATTTAACCTCAAAAGTGCTACTCAATCCTAACTATGACAGCACTACCGTGCTACCATATTATATAAATATATATATGTTACACACACACATATATATATATATATATATATATATAATATATTAGAGGCAAAAAAACTCAGTTTAATGCATTAGTTAGGGTTGTTCCACAGCAACAAAGCAAGAAATTCGGTGTTGGGTTGAAAGCCTCCCTTGGACCCCCGCCCACACCCCAACCGGCATCGGGGTGCATGTTGGGGTTGCTGGCCTAAATCTCACCCCATCAGATGGTGAAGAAGTGAGGTATAGGATAATGGGGTGAGAGTTGGGACCGACAACTAGCACACCCGATGCCAGTTGAGGAGGCCAATGGAAAAGGGGCTTTCAACCCTAACACTCAATTCCTCACTTCTCTGTGGAAACCTAACTAATGCATTAAATGGAGTTTTTTGCCTCTAATTTCCCTTCTTTTTGAGAATGATAACGAGAAATAGTGAATGTAATGCGGAGGCAGAAGCGTGGGGTCTGATGCGGCGGTGGGGGCCCCGTGCTCCCGCCACATGATGTCTTGTCACATAGTAACATTGTGCCTGCAAACGCAAATGGTAATGCACATGGTGACGCAATGCAAAACAGAAAGAGAAACAGTACTGCAAGAACAAGGTGTGCAAGAACAAGGGGGCACAATTTGAAGATGCGGGGGCGGCTCAGAGGTAATTTAAGGAAGTATTTTTTCACAGAGAGGGTTGTGGATGCATGGAACGGGCTTCCGGAGGAGGTTGTGGAGTCAAAAACAGTGGTGAATTCAAGCATGCATGGTACAGTCATAAGGCAATTCTAGGGGGTGGGGGTAGGAAGAAGTAGGCTGCTGGTTAACTAAGATCTGCAGCTTATCCATTAGGTAGGGAAATGGGCAGACTGGGTGGGCCAAGCGGTCCTTATTTGCCATCAAATTCTATGTTTCTATGTTACTATAGACAGAAATGTTAAAAACAATGCAAAAGCAAGCGCAAATGAAAACACAAAGGGTAACGCACATGGTGGCGTAGACGTGAAGGGCAAGTTAAACGGGAACGGAACCGCAAGCGGAAATGGTAACGGTAATGTAAGCACACAGGCTGGTTTTCCCCAAAAGCTGCATAGAGAAAGACAGTGAGTACAAAGAATGTATGCACAATAATGGTTCTCGGAGCAGAAAATGAGGAGTTGGAATACTAAATTGCTTATATCTCAGAAACCACGCAGAGGCATTGTACTGCAATTATAAATGCAAATGGTAAAGTTAACATGAAAAATAATGCCAAAGGAAACCAAAATAGAAATAGGAGCAGAAGCGCGTATGGAAATGCAAACCAAAATGCGCACGGGTCCAGTACCGCAATTGTAAACGCAAATGGTAACAGTAACAGCAACAATAACAGCAAAGGAAACAGAAGCACAAAAGGAAATGCAAGCGCATATGGAAACGCAAACTGTAATGCGCACTGGCACAGTAACACAATTGCAAACACAAATGGTAACAGTAACAGGAAGGAAGACGCAAAACGAAAGAGAAATGCAAATGCAAACGAAAGGGCTATCGGAAGAGCAAATAGCAATGCGCACTGTGGCGTAAAGAGAAACAGTAGTGGAAACGCAAATGGTAACAATAACGAAAATGCAAGTGCAAATGAGAATGCAAAGGGTAACGCACACGGTGGTGTGCATGGGAACGATAACGCAAATGGGGACATAAACGCAAGTGGAAGCAGTAACTGTAACAGTAACAGTAACAGAAGCACATATCCTGTTTTTGCTGAACAGGTGCATAGAGAAACACAAAGAAAGGAGCATTGGAAATACTTCATTGCTAATATCTCAGCAACCACACGATGTAGAAAAAAATTTAAATGTCACAAAAATCATGATTTTCCTGGCTAGGTTTTTGCATTAAACTCACAATAAAAAATCCGTATCGCATCGTTTTCGAATTGCACAATTATGCTTTTTTGTGATTTCTTTGCTCTCGCCTACAGGTTGCATGGTTTGTGTGACCAGTCTGAAAACATCAGGGAACGTGCGGCCAGGGTTCCTGATGTGCCTTTTGAAAATTGTGTGAACAAATATTGAACGTTCAAAAGTTATTCAAAAAACAAGTTCCCATTATAAGTCAATGGGAAAAGTTAAAATATTCAACACTTTTGCAAATGCACTTTTTAGTACCGTAAATAGCCCTAGTAGTGTCGCAAATCTGCCATTTTGTTTTCAGTTGGTGATCAGAAAAATGCTTGGCATTTAAATTTGGGACCCTCTAGGGACACAATTATTTTTGTGTTCACCTAGTCGGACCCTGAGGATGCTAGCCATGTCTTTATTTTGGGGTAAAACAGCCCAGAAATATGTTTTTCAAATTTCTGGAAAAAGTACTTTCGCAAAGTACTTTCGCACTTGCAACGCTGTCGAATGAATTTGCGAAAGCTTTTGCAAATTGCGACAGTACTTTTCTAGGCTGTGGGAAAATGACAGCAATTTTTTGGCACCCCCGCTGCAAAAGAACAGTTTGGTGTTTTGGGCTGAAATTTGGAGAGAACGCAGCCGACATCTTACAGATGTGCCTTTCAGTATCTCTTTGAAAAAATATTACACGGTGGCAAAGTTACGGCACTCCAAAGTTGATGCTTTTTCCCATAGGATAACATTATAGCGTCTGACGCATTGCAGCAATCCTTTGGCGCCATGCTGCAAAATAACAGTTCAGTCTTTTGGGCTGAAATTTGGAGGGAAGACAGCCAACATCCCACAAATGTGCCTTTCAGTGGTTTGGTGAAAAAATATTACAGGGAGGCACAGTTATTGCACTCTGAACTTCTCTTTTTTCCCATAGGATAACATTATGGCATTCACCACACCTTTCGGGGTCCGTATCTCAGAAACGGTGCAAGATACGAACTTTTCGTCGGAAAACTGCTTAGCCCCCTAATGAAGGCTAAATATAAAGCTAGCCAGAAAAGTCATAAATCATATGACTTTTAATTTTTTTTCTACATCGTACGGTTCCTGAGATATAAACAATTTAGTATTCCAACTCCTCATTTTTTGCTCCGAGACCCATTATTATGCATATATTCTTTGTACTCAGTGTCTTTCTCTATGCACCTTTTGGGGAAAACCAGCCTATGCACTTACATAACTGTTACCCTTACCACTTCTGCTTGCGGTTCCATACCCATTTCACTTACTGTTCCTGTCTACGGCACCATGTGCATTACCCTTTGCGTTTTCATTTGCGCTTGAGTTATTTTAACCATTTGTGTCTACAGTACTGTTTATCTTTGTGTTTCACTTTGCCTCACCATGTGCATTACCATTTGTGTTTGTGAGCACCATGTTACTATGTGACAAGACATCACGTGGTGGGAGCGCGGGGCCCAAAAGGCCCCTGCGCTCCCGTTTCCACATTACATTTACTATTTCTCATTTTCATTCTCAAAAAGAAGGGAAATTAGAGGCACAAAACTCCATTTAATGCATTAGTTAGGGTTGTTCCACAGTGACAAAAGTGAGGACATTCAGTGTTAGGGTTGAAAGCCCCCTTGGACCCCCCCACCCACATCCCCAACCGGCATCGGGGCGGCGTTGGGGTTGTCGATCTAACTCTCATCCCATTCTCCTATACCTCTCGTCTTCACACATCTGATGGGATGAGAGTTGGGACAGCTGTGCCGTGCCGGTGGTGAGGGCTGAGAACTCACTCTTCTCACTTCCTCACTTTGTCCTGTGGGGCTAACTAACATTAACAGTTTCTATATATATATATATATGGTAGCGTCACTATAGTTAGGGTTGAGTACCCCATTTAAGGTTAAAGTGTGAAATTGTGCACCTTAATAACTTTGCCACTGTTGAATGGATTTGCCTGAAATTTGGCAGGTAAGGAGCAGTGTGATAGGTCTTGGGATCTGCTAAGTGTCGTACCAGTCATTTATACAGTTGCGGAGTTATTTAGTGACATTCTAGAGCGCATTTACGCTTTTTTGCACATTCTTTGTTCACACCTACAGGTCACACGGTTTGTGCGACTGGTCTGAAAACTTCAGAGAATATGCGACCGGGGTCCCCAATATGCCTTTTGAAGATTTCATGAAAAAATATTAAATGGTTCAAAAGTTATTCAAAAAACAAGTTTCCCATCATAGTCAATGGTAAAAGTTAAAAGTTTGACGGTGTCGCAAATGCAATTTTTAGTGTCGCAAATGACCGCAGTAGTGTCGCAAATCTGCCATTTTGTTTTCAGTTACTGATCACAGAAATGCTTGGCATTTAAAATTGGGACCCTCTAGGGACACAATTATTTTTGTGTTTACCTAGTCAAGTCCTGAGGATGCTAGGCATGTCTTTATTTTGGGGTTAAACACCCCAGAAATATGATTTTGAAATTTTTGAGAAAAGTAGTATTGTAAAGGAGTGTCGAACCTGTGACACTTTTGTGATTTGTTTTGCGAAAGTGTCATGATTTGTGACACTACTATTCGATACTATGGAGAAAATAACAGGAATTCTTTTCCACCCTGCTGCAATACACTGGTTTGGTCAATTGGGATGAAATTTGGAGAGAAGAAAGCCAACATCTCAGAGATGTGCCTTTTCGTGATTTGGTGACAAAATATTGCACAGATGGAAAGTTACAGTGCTCCAAATTTGACACTTTTTCCCATAGACTAACACTGCGGCGTCTGCCGCGCCTATCGGGCCCCGTATCTCGGAAACGCTTCGAGATACAAACTTTTCATCACAAAAATGCTTAGCTATCCCCACTAGGGGGGCTAAGTGCAAGACTAGCCAGGAAAGTCACAAACAATATGATTTTTTTTTTCTACATTGTACAGTTCCTGAGATATAAGCAATTTAGTATTCCAAGTGCTCATTTTTTGGTCCGAGGCCCATTATTATGCATACATTCTTTGTACTCACTGTGTTCCTCTGTGCAGCTGTGGGGGAAAACCAAGGTGTGTGCTTCTCCTACTGTTACCTTTAGCGTTATAACTTGTGTTTACATACCCATTTGCATTAGCGTTCCTGTGTATGCCACTGTGTGCGTCACCCTTTGCGTTTTTGTTTGCACTTGCATTTGCATTACTGTTACCATTTGCGTTTCCACTACTGTTTGTATTAGCGTTTCCATTTACGTCACCATGCCCATTTTCATTTGTGTTTTTGACCACCCTTCTGTTTGCATTTGTCTTTCGCCTGGCATCATCTTTGCTGTTACCGTTACCATTTGCATTTCCAATTGCATTACTGTGACCATGCGCATTACATTTTAAGTTTTCGTATGCGCTTGCATTTCTGTTTCTCTTTCCTTTGGCATTATTGTTGCTGTTACCATTACCATTTGCATTTCCAATTGCGTTACCATGACCGTGCACATTACAGTTTGTGTTTCCATACACGCTTGCGTTTGCGTTTCTGTTTCTGTTTCCTTTGGCGTTATTCTTGCTGTTACCATTTGCATTTCCAATTGCATTGCCGTGACTGTGCACATTACCGTTTGCTTTTTCGTATGCGCTTGCATTTCCGTTTCTGTTGCCTTTGGTGTTAGTGCTGCTGTTACCATAACCAATTGCGTTACCATGACTGTGCGTGTTACAGTTTGTGTTTCTGTACAAGCTTGCATTTGTGTTTCTGTTTCTTTTGGCATTATTCTTGCTGTTACCATTACCATTTGCGTTTCCAATTGTGGTACCATCACCGTGCGTGTTACAGTTTGCGTTTCCGCATGCACTTGCATTTGCAGTTCCATTTCTATTTCCTTTGCCATTATTGTTGCTGTTACTGTTACCATTTGCATTTCCAATTGCAGCACCATGACCATGCGCTTTACCAGTGCATTTCCACACACACTTGCGTTTGCATCTCCATTTGCTTTACTCTTTGCTTTGGCATCAGTTAGCGCTTGCGTTTCTATTACCGTTTGCATTACCATTATGTTTGCATCACCATGTGCATTACCATTTGCACTTGTGTTTGCATTGCAGTTACCATTTACTATGTGACAAAAAATAACGTGGTGGGAGCATGGGGCCTAAAGGTCCTGCGCTCCCACCACCACATTCCATTCCTATTTATAGTCCTCATTCTCAAGAAGAAGGGAAATGCATGGCAAAAAACTCTGTTTAATGCATCAGTTAGGGTTGTTCCATAATGACAAAAGCAAGGAAATTTGATGTTAGGGTAGAACCCCCCCTTGCACCCCCTCCGCACCCCCAACCGGCATCAGGGTGTGCTTTGGGGTTGTCGGTCCTAACTCTCTAGAAATCTGGGTTTTAGACTAGACAGTGTGTTTATTCCAAGTTGTACTTTTGCAGCTAATGGCAGATGACAGTCATATCTTCAGTTGGGTAAGAGTGTAACCTGGGGCTTATCAGGTCATTCCCATGCCTGACAGTGGCAGTTGTAGTTGAACATCTGCCTTTTTCAGCAGCAGAGCCTAATTTCTGATACAGGGGGACAAGCAGGATCTAGCATGAATTGATAAGAGATGCTGCTTCTTCAATTTATTTGGCACCATCTGTGCCATGCTGTGAGTGGTTTTCAATAACACATCAAAGGGGGGGGTGGCCACTGCCATCTGAACCTGGAAGTGTAGAAACTGTCATAAAAGGGTAAGAGTACTCTCAAATCCAAACTTTTGAGCCAGTGTCCTAGGACACTGGCTGTCAGATATGAACATACATATGAACATATGAATATGCCAATAGATAAAGGTCATACAATCTATCAAGTCTTATCAAACGTGCAGTTCCCCCTGCATTTATAGAGGGAACCGCCCCCTTCCCATATCCACCTTCATCCCCTCAAACACTCTCTCCCCCTCACTGCTCTACATACAGCTTCCTCCTTACCCTGTCCCAGCCTCTCTTAAAGCTGCCCACAATCTTTAGGGACACCACCTCCTCCAGCAACTCATTCCACTTAACTACCACCTTCTCAGTGAAAAAGTGCCTCCTCATCTTCCTTCTGAACCTTTCCCCTACCAGTTTTAGGCTGTTTCCCCTAGTGGTCCTGTTTTCACTAAAGCTGAAGACACCATCAGTGCTCACCCTTTTTTATACCTTTAAGGTATTTGAAGATCTCAGCCATGCCCCCCTTCTCCCTTCTTGTCCTCAGCAGAGTACACGTTGAATCCCCTGAGCCTCTCCTAGTAGGTGATGCCTTGATTTTTTATTTTTTTTTTTTATTTAAAATGTTGTTAACTGGGTAAGAACCCTGGAACCAGTCCATTTTCAGGATGATCTTGGATAACAGTTAAAGGAATGCACCTTCTTGGAGGTATTTAAGAAAAATTTGAAAACCTACCTGTGGCGGAGCACCTTCTTGGATAATGAATTGATATTTGAGTATTAATATTATTTTTTGAATAGTATGGATGGTTTTATTGTAGGTTTTTAATATGTGATGTTGTTATGTATTTATTGTATTTGTATGTTTTATGTGATTTTTTTATATTGTGCATTTCAACATGTAAAGTGTTTTGATATTTTGAAAAGCGCTTTAAAAATAAAGTTATTATTATTATTATCATCTTGGTTGCCCTTCTCTGGACCATTTCCAGTAAGTTGATATCCGTCTTAAGATAATGGCTCCAATACTGCACACTGTGCTCTAGATGCCGACTTATTAGAGACCTGTACAGTGAATTTACCAACCCATGACTCTGACATACTAACAGTTGAGGAGTTGGATGCCAGGAGAATTAACAAGGGTCTCTAGGATGCAGGAAGACTAGCTTTCTGGTGTCCTTTTGTTGGGCCAAAGAACTATCAAGTGTGGACCTCCAGCAGTTCTTGTACTTGACTGACAGTCAGCTGAGTCAATGGGAGCTGGCCATTTATGGCTGAAGAAATGCTGGATTTGGGCAGATCTGTGTGAGAGCTCAGAGAGGCAGGACTTGTTCTCCAAGGAAAGTTTGAGCTGTGCCACAAAAGCTATATATCTATAAAGATGAACTGTGAGTCAAAGCTGCTAGTCCCTGCTGAGAAAAAAAATAGTAATTATGCTAGCCAGCAAGAAGAATTATGCTGTTTCAGAACATGGCTGTGGCAAGATAGAGTGGAGAAGATGAAGCAGGACTGCTGCAGAGGGTCCATTAGCAAATGTCAGGCTGTGAGCTCCCAGAGGGATCAGAAGCCTGAACATATGGATCAGTGTAGACCAGCAGTATCCAAGGCATAAGACAGCCAGTTGAACCTTCAGGAGGAACCAGTGAAGCCAGCACCAGAGAACGTGTGGAGCTAGTCTGGTGGGGGAGCCTGGCTGATCAAGAGGAAATGTAGGAGATCAGAGATCCAGATGTCTGCAGGGTGAGGAAGGATCCAGACAATAGGAGAACCATGAGTAAGATTAGGACTTGCCCTGTTCCATAGGAAATTGCATAGCTGTTTGGGGATTTGCTCTTTGCATTTTGCCATCAGGCAGGATCCACAGCTGCAGTACCTTGCATTTTAATGTTTAGTGCCAAGTATGCAATTGCATGACCTTTGGGAGAGGGACTAATATTGAACACATTGCTCCTTTTGCATTTAAAGTCCACCAATGATGGTCACCCATGATGGTCCAGCCCTGGGTACACCAGAACTGTGTTTAAGGAGCTCCCATACAGTGGCTATGGATACAATTTTGGCACCATGAGTATAGAGTTATAGTGTCCTCCAGTGAAGGAGGCAAGCTAGAAAGACAAACACCAAGGAAAAGAGGCAAGGATTATCCAGTACATGAGTATCATCCCAGTACTCTACTGCATTTGTGGGAGCAGACTGACTGTGAACTGTGCTGGTTGGGCCTTGTCAGTGACCGCCTTGGAACTGTGGGTTTGATCTCACCTTGCAGAGCAACTAAGGGGGCCCATATTAGACCTCAGCTGCACAGTGTATCTAATACCCATCCTGTACCTGTCACATTATCCCTCCCAGTGGGGAACGACTGAATTAACCTTTTTCTACTTTTTTAGGGTGTGTTTCCTGAAAACAAGCTATGTTTGTTGTTAAGCCACCTCACATTATAATCTGAAGTAATTTTGTGCATGCTGGTTGGGGGAACTGTTGCATGTTTGGGGACCACTGGAGGAGGAGTGATCAAAGTGGCAAGGTGTGCAGGTACAGCACCCCAGTGTGTTCTACTAACCTGTAACCAGGCTCACATAAATATTTCACTGAGTGGAGGGACCATGCATTTTTTTCATTCTGAGTGCAAATCCCCTCATTGGTAAGTGAGAAACAAACCCAGGAGCTACCACAAACACACACCGTAACCTGGTGTTGATGTAAGATACTGGAACTCCACCGCCACAGCAATTGTGAAGAATGTCACCCTACAACCTTACATCATCAGTCATTGAGATTGCCCCCCCCCCCCCACACTCCAGCTGTGTGCATCTCCTGACTATGGACAGTTGCTTTACTATACTAACAGAAGCATTTGGTGTGTTTTTGTGTTACGGAGGGAGACAACTGGGCTAGCTAGGAGAAGTGTGTGTGTCTTTCAATTGAAGACTGAAGGTGAGGAGGAGAGGCCCAGCAGTATAAAATGTATGTTTTGAGGACTTATTGTGGGGAATTGGGTGTGCTAAGAAACACAGAAACACAGAACTTGCCATCAGAAGAAAGCCTTTCAGTCTAACAAGTCTGCTTGATGTGGAGTCCATGTATGTAAGTTACATGGCATTCATGCTCCCTTCCCTGTATTCCATCTACAATCCAATTACCTTATTTTTACCCCTAACAAAGCTGTCCATGGACCTCACACTTACCACCTCCTCCTGAACTTTATTCAAACTCTCTACCATCTTCTCTGTGAAGTAGTATCTCCTGGAGTTCCTCCCAAACCTGACCCCAGCCAAAGTGCATCTGTTTCCCCTCATATTTTTGTTCCCACTGGTTTAAAATAATTCACTGGGGTCTACCATTTTGAAGCCTATTAGGTGCTGAACAGTCTCTTTCATGTCCCTCTGCTCACTCTGTTTCATCATCCAGTGAGTACAGACTCAGGTTTTTCAGGCTCTGTTCACACAAATGCTCCTGCTGCCCCTAAATCATGTTGGTACTGGGTTTTATTTAACTCTAAAAATTGATTAGTGTTTTGCTCATAAAAGTGCTAAAACATTGTGAAAATGCATAGCACTTGTCTCACTATGTTTAACAAACATAACCCTTCTAGAAAACCTATATAAATACTTTCTGAGCAGTTAATATTGTCCCAAGAAAAAAACTGCTAATCAATTATTTAAAACCCTGTGGTAGCCATTCTCTGCACTGCTTCCAGGTGCCGTATGTCCTTTTAGTGGTACAGGTTGGGGAGGCAGTATAGTGCAGTGGTTTAAGGCTCTGAGCTGCAAATCTGGTGACATCCAGCAGATCAGACCTGGGTTTGAATCCCACAGCTTCCAATTGCATACTGTGTGACCCTGAGCAAGTCACTTAACCTTCCTGTGCTCCCAGGTCGCTCCTGTAAAAAAGCTTTCAGCTTAGTGTGCTACTCCTCGTTAAACAACTAAATTAAAAAAAATAAAAAAGTTTCAGAACTGCACATAGTATTTCAAATGCAGCCAAATCGAGGCTTTCTGTAGAGGTACAGAGTATAACCTCCATCCTTCTGCTTGTGAACCCCCTGCTTATGCAACCCGGCATCCTGTGTGCCTTTTCCGCTGCTTTACTACATTGGGCTCAGTTTCAAAAAGGCTGACACGGGGCATACACCAAGCCCTGCATCAAAGCCATTTTTTGGCATAGCCGCACCAAACTCCTTTGCCACAACTGCACCTGATTTTATATTGTCAAGTGCAGTTGGGACAGTTTCCTCAGTTCACAACAGCTTACACCAAATATTTGGTGCAAGCCCTGGAAAAGGAGTCCCCTGAATGCTACAAGTTAGACCAGGGAAAGCTGGTCTAACTGGAGGCATTTGGTGTTCATCACTGAAACTCCTGATTGCCATTGAGAAGAAAGCTGCAAGCCCTGTGCACCACATGATTGGCGCACCACCTTCTTGCAGCATTCTTGGTGCTGAAAATCTAGCCCATTGTACAGGGGGCTTCAGGTACTGGTGATTGCAGTCTCTAGGTCTTTCTCTTCCTCTGTCACTGATGGTCACCCATCCAGCCTGTATTTAACTCCAAGATTCTTTCCCCCCACATGCATGCCTTTGTACTTTCTGTTCTTGAACACCAGCTGACGGATTTCATACCACCTTCAAGTCGTACTAAGGAGGGAGGATAAATAAAAAGACAACACTAGCTCCAGGCGTAGTGTCTACAGTTGGCAATTTTGAAAGAATGACTTAAGGAGAATGGTGACAGGTGTGGGTGCAAAATAACTATTGTGGGGATGATGCAACTATGGGACTACCCATGATCACCTGGGAAGTTCTTGTTTTCATCTCTGTAACTGAATGTGTGTAATGAATACTTGAGTATCTGGGGTGCTGAGTATGAATTCTTGGCAAGTATTGATTTATTTTAATTTTCGGATACAGCCTTTGAGCTCAGAGCTCGTTGACAAAGGCTCCATGTCAAGGAGAACAATACAATGGTGGACAAGCATATTGGTATACAGCAGCAAGTATGAATTTACAGAGCACATTACATCAGTAGTCAAACCAAGTACAAGTAACGCTATACAATAAGATACAAATATGACACATATACAAACTATAAAAAACAAGGGAGGGTACGGAGAGCCACAGGCCAGCACCCAGAGATGTGGGAATATCACAGTTGTATCAGTAAATTGAGGATGGGAGCCATAAAGTTGGAGATCGGTATAGGTGGTTGGGGGGGTGTTCCATGGGCAGGGTAAAGGGTTAAAAGTGTACAGTTTAGATTGGGAAGACAGTGGGAAAAACGAAATATAAAGAAGAGGCTGGTGGCAGGGAGAAAGGGGGATGTAAAAGGGTCAGTTAAAGGACCCTGGGATAGGACAGGGTGAAGTCAGCTTCGCTAAGGTAGAGGGGGAAGAAGCAGTCTCAAGTGTGAAGAGTTCAAGGTCGTTAAGCAGTTGCAGCTGCTGGAGGTAGCTAGGGAGTGCTTCAATTATTTTTTAAAAGAGATGATATTATTGGCTAAATCAGCAGGGAGTTTGTTAATCTGATGTGGGACTCTGTAAGCAAAAGAGCGCTGAGCAAGAGAGGTTCTCCTGAACGGTGTAGATAGTGAGCAACATGCTCAAATGTACTCCCATACCATTATTGTTTACATTTCATTTTACTATAAATTAAATCTTTCAATTTCTGTTTTGGTGGCCTTGTTTGGTGCAGTGTGTTCTTATTCAAGTTTTTCTTTGTTATTGCTTGAAGGATACTGCTATGATTATAAGCTACATTTCTTAACCCAGACAGTGTATGACCCAGCCCTGCAAACAACAACACTGTTTATTACTGTAGTCTCCCTGACAAGGCATTGTCATATAGTTTCAAATGCAGTGGTACCAGTCAAGATGTAACCAGTAATGCTGCAGTGTACCACAAAATGCTTCAGGATGCTGCAGGGAATGCAAAAATTCCATGGCAATTAAGCCCTTTCTAGGACTGCAGAGGGTGGAGCCCTGCAGACCTCCTACAATTAAAAAAGGAAGACTTTTCTGAACAACAGTGTGGAGTTGATCACAGTCACCTCTGTGTCCATGAAGCACTCTGCTCTCTCCATGAGCAGTTGCACAATGCTATTTTGCGGAGGTCACAACAGAACACAGCACAGTCTACCATGTCCAAGATGGCCACTAAGCTGTATTACACATGCGCAACTACTTGCACATGTGCAGTAGAGTTTGGGAGCCATCTTGGACATGGCAGATTGTGCCGTGTTCTGCTGTGGCCTCCTTTTTATTTTTATCATATATATTTTCCCTTCCCCACCTGCCCCTGAAACATAATAGTGACACTGAGGGTGCCCAGTCTCCCAGTGTCATGATCAGGACTCCTCAGTCTTTTTGTTTTTTTCAGAACCCTGTAATTATATATACTTTCCCTTCCCCCCCACCTGACCCTCCCTCTCAGCACCATTCCACCCCAAGAATCATAACAGTGACACTTGGAGTGCTCAATCCCCTAGTGCCACAATCAGGACTCCTCAGTTGTTGTTGTTTTTTTCTGAACCTGTAATTATATAAATGTTCCCTTCCTCTTAGCACTCTCCCCCCCCCACCAAAACCTAACAGTGACACTGGAGGTGCCAATCACCCAATGCCGCGATCAGGACTCTGTGGTCATTTTTTCTCTGAACCCTGTAAAAGGAAAACTGTCCATCGATGTTTTTTGCAGTCATTACTATCCCCCGACTTGACCCTCCCACTCAGCACCCACCACCCATGCACCCCCCCAATCCCTTACTTATCCATCGGGAGCCCAATGTCATAATCCTCTCTGAACCACAGACACTTCTTCACTCTTCAAAGCTGGACTGCAAACTAAAGAAACAGGTATGCAGTTCAATGTACAGTATTTCAATGATGGTTTTAACTTAGTGGCATAACTTGGCTATTTCTGCATATTTTTGTCCCAAATTTTAACCATGCCCATTTTGGGACCCGCCTCATGAACAATTGCACTGACATTAGACAAATCTGTCCCAAAAAGGGATTTTTGTGGTCCTTGCACAAAATCACCTTTTGGGCAGGAGTTGAAAATGTTCTCTGTCCTTGTTCATGAGGTGGGGTCATAAGAAGGTTCTGTTGAAGATTTGGTGTAAAACATATTAAAAAAAAACAACCAAGTTATGAGCTTACACTGAATTTTGCAAATGCAGGCTCCTAAGTTTAGTAATTTTCAATATTTTACTCCAAATTTACAACATGGCCACATCTTTACAGCACCTCATGAATGATGCAGCTACCATTTTTCAAATCCTGCCCAAAATATTTTTTTACATCCTGAAAAGTGATTTTGCAGTCCCTGCATGAAATCACCTTTGAAAATGTTCTCTACCGTTATACGTGAGGTAGGATCATAAGAAGTTAATCTTATAAACTGAGTGTAAAAATATTGAAAAAAAAAGTTATGATGCTATGCTGAATTTTGGAAACACAGCCTTGTAAGTTTGGTAATATTCAATATTTTTACCTCAGATTTTCAACATAGCCATTTCTTTATAGCACCTCATGAATGTGACAGCAGTCATTTTTCAACTCCTGCCAAAAATGGCCCAGATATTCAAAGGGATTAGTGCAACCCTGCATTGCACCCCAGTGGGATATTGAGAAGGCTGCCTGGCACAGCACAAATCTTGACGCACTGGGGCGCAATGATAATGTATGTAGTGCAGATGCAGGGGGCATGCCGATGCACATGCAGCACATCCCAATATTCAGCCTGGGATGTGCAGCGCATATGCTGGAGCACCCCTGCACTGCACCACATAGGTGGGGCTCAAGGTTGAGCCAGTGCAGAGTAGAAGCAAATCCCTGCCACCCCAGGTAGGCTTCTGTATTGCAGGGCACAGCACAACAGCCCAGCCATGGGTGGCCACCCACCCACCCAGAACACCATCCACAAGCACACTCAACCCTGGTGGTCTAGTAGAAACCTCCCACCCCTAGCCACGATCGCACAGTATATATGTTCAAAGATAGCCCTAGTAGTCTTGTGGCCCCGCCATTTTCCAATGCCCTGATGTGTATGAATCACTACCATCTCTGGTGGTCTTGTGGTCCCTCCTCCCACCTGAGTCCCCAATTCCCTAATATATGACATTAAGACATCCCTGGTGGTCTAGTGGAACCCCTCCACCCATTGTCACATTTGCAGATGCAGGGGCCGTACCGATGCATATACTGCACATCCTGATATTCAGCCCAGGATGTGTAGTGCATTTGCCGGCGCACTCCAGTACTGCGCCACATAGGGGGGGCTCAGAGTTGAGCCCATGCAGAGTAGTAGCAAATCCCTGCCACCCACAGGTGGGCTGCTATATTGCAGGGCACAACACAGCAGCCCAGCCGTGGGTGGCCACCTGCCCACCCAAAATGCCGTCCGAAAGCACACACAACCCTGGTGGTCTAGTGGACCCCCCCATAGCTGCGATTGCACAGTATATGTAATTAAATATAGTCCTGGTAGTCTAGTGGCCCCCCAGTCCCCAATGTCCTGATGTGTATGAATCATGACCATCTCTAGTGGTCTAGTGGTCCCCCCTACCACCTGAGTCCCCGATTCCCTGATATATGACATTAAGACATCCCTGGTAGTCTAGTGGAAACCCCCACCCATTGCCATGATCACGGTACACACCTGTATTGAAATGCCCTGGTGATCCAGTGGCACTCCCCACCACCCACCCACAGAATCCCTTGCCCCGCTCCCCTCATCATTGGTGGGCAGCTACATCCTGCCGCACACCACCTAACAACCTGCCAAATGACAGATACAGTCTGGGCTGTAAGCCAATTGGTCCCAATGTGTGGACCAATGGGCTAGCAGGGCAAACTGTACGAGACAGTCCCAAAACTGTGAATGGATCCATTCACATCTAGGACTGTCTGGTACAGTATGCCCTGCAAGCCAGTGGTCCACACTGGAAACCAATGGGTTTACAGCCCATACTGTACCTGTCATTTGGTGGGCGACCGAGTGGTGTGCGGAATGCAGCCACCTGCCAATGATGTGGGGAGCAGGGTGGGCAAGGGTTCTGTGTGAGTGGGTGGGTGGAGGGTGCCACTGGATCACCAGTGTGTTTCAATACGGGTGTGTACCACAATCACGGCAAAGAGTGGGGAGGGGTCCACTAGACCACCAAGGTCAACTTATGTCATATATCAGGGAATTGGGAACTTGGGTGGGAGGTGGGAGGGGGAACCACTAAACCACCAGGGATGGTCGTGATTCATATACATCAGGGCATCAGGAACTGGGGAGGCCATTAGACTACCAGGGCTATCTTTATTGACATATGCCACACGATCACAGCTAAGGGGAAGGGGATGCCCCAGAATCCCCACAGCACATTTCATGCTGTGCACGGCGCCAGGCGCAAGTCGCTGGCCTACCCTGTGCAAGGCATGCAAATGGGGCCATAATGACATGCAAATGACCCCATTTGGGCCTTGTATATATTATGGGCTCATTTGCATGCCCCCTGCTGAATATCGCAGGTGATGCGCCTGGCACAACTGCACTTGTGCTGGTGCATCCCAGTGCTCCCTATCAGTGGCTTGTGATGGTGCAGTGCCACTGTGCCATGCACACTTTGTGCACTGTCCATGCCATATTCTCACCACTGAATATCACCTGGACGTGGCCACGGCGAATCACAGTTGCACTGCGCCCAGGCTTGTGCCACTACCTGATGCAGTCTGAATATCCCAGCCAATGTGTTTTTGCATCCTGAAAGCTGATTTTGCAGTCCGTGCTCGAAATCACCTTTAGGCCAGGAGTAGAACATTTTCTCTGCCCCCCCCCCCCCATAAGGCAGGGTCACACAAGGCTATGTTGAAAGTTTGGTATAAAAATATTAAAAAAACAACAACTTTATGAGCCTACATTACAATTTGCTAACACAGGCTCTTAACCTTGGCAATTGTCAGTATTTTTAACCCAAATTCCTCGGCTGTAGCCCTAGTGACTCTGGCCAATGCTTGTTTACTGCAGTAGTTTGTGGCATGTCATTTACTGCGAGTTACTGCACTGCATCATGGTTGGCTTTACTGAACACTGGTATTGCAGTTGAGCTGTCTTAAACTTAACCTTTTTAAAATTCTTGGATAACACGCTGGTTTGGCAGCTTTAAAGACATTTATATCTGCTACCCCATCCTTAGATTTTTCATGGTTTCCATAGAATGTACCATGAAAACTGAGATTGGAATCCACAGATTATTCACACATATTTCTGAAGTTTTTCATGAAAACTAAAATTACATTTACAAGGTTTTTCATGGTTCCAGTGATCTGAATCTGAAGTATTTGCATAACAGCATAAAAAGGTGCACTCTTTAAATGGAATGTTAATATGTTCTGTGCTGCTCCATGATTTGCATGCCCCTTTCTATGGAGCATTCCGATTCAAATCATGGAAACCCTCGTAGATTCCATGATCATTTCATGGAAGCCATAGAAAATGTATTTGAATACCCCATGGTGTCTAAGATCTCTTCAAATAATATGTTCTCTAGAAACCAGAAAAGAGCTAGAGAAACAGTGAAATTTCTGGGGATGGTACTTATTTGTTGTAAGTTTATGCAATTCCGTGCTGGATAGGGAAGTTAATAGGTATTTCTGAACTGTTTTAAATGTTTTCATGTACTATATTTAGAACACTTGAACAATAACTTTAAAGTGTTTAGAACACATTCAACAGGTTTAAAATGTACCAAATGGCTCTGGGTGTTGTTTTACTACTGCTAGTAACAAAATTCAGTCTGAATCAGGGTGGGAAGGATGTGGCTGTGACTCATAATGGAGGGAGGTGACAATGGACACAGCACATACTGTGGTACCAGCCAGGATGCAACACAGTGTCTTGAGTTACAGTGCAGCATGACAAAAGGGATTAAATGGCATTGGAATTGCCTTGTTACTGCAGTAACTGCAGTAACTCTACTGCAGTATGTTGCAGTGCAAAATTGTATTCTGGCTGGCGCCATTGTAAATGCAATTGACATAATTAAAAAATATAGAAACATAGAAACATAGAATTTGACGGCAGATAAGGCCCACCCAGTCTGCCCATTTCCTTACCTGATGGATAAGCTGCAGATCCTAGTTAACCAGCAGCCCACTTCTTCCTATCCCCACCCCCTAGAATTGCCTTATGACTGTCCCATGCATGCTTGAATTCCACCACTGTTTGTGACTCCACAACCTCCTCTGGAAGGCCGTTCCATACATCCACCACCTCTCTGTGAAAAATACTTCCTTAAATTACCTCTGAGCCGCCTCTTCTATCTTCAAATTGTGCCCCTTGTTCTTGCACACCTCTTTTGAAAGATGCTACCCTCTTGGACTTTGTTGATTCCCTTGAGGTACTTGAAAGTTTCTATCATGTCCCCCCTCCCTCCTCCTTTCCTCGAGGCTATACATATTAAGCTCCTAATATGTCTTCCGTGCAGACCCTGCACCATTTTAGTTGCCTCCTCTGGACAGCTTCCATCCTGTCTATGTCTTTATGGAGATTGGGTCTCCAGAACTGCACACAGTACTCCAGATGGGGTCTCACTAGCTGTCTGTACAGAGGGATAATAACTTCCTGTTTTCTACTGGTGATGCCTCCCCATGCATCCCAGTATCCCCCAGCCTCCTTGCTGCCCTCTCACATTGCTTGCCCACCCTTAGGTCATCTGATATGACTACCCCAGGTCCCTTTCCATTTTGTTGTTGTTAGTATCTCACCCCCATTGTGTACTCTTCCCTGGGTTTTGTTTCCAGGTGCATTACCTTGCACTTCTTAGCATTGAATCTAAGCTGCCATACATTTGACCATTCCTCTAACCTTGCCAAGTCCCTTCTCATCCTTTCCACTCCACCTTGTGCATCAACTCTGTTGCAGATCTTTGTGTCATCTGCAAACAGACATACTTTCCTTCCAGTCCTCTGCATGTCACTTATAAAGACATTGAAGAGGACTGGTCCTAATACTGAATCTCGGTACCCCACTACTAACCCCTTTTTTCAGAGTGGACTCCATTTACTATTACTCTGTGTCCTATTCTCCAGCCAATTCTTACCCAGGCCGTCATCTTGGGACCCATCCCAGGCTGGCTAACTTGTATATTAATCTTTGTGTGGGACTGTGTCAAATGCCTTGCTAAAGTCTAGGTAGGCCATGTCCACAGCCCTCCCTGATCAACTACTTTGGTCACCCAGTCAAAGAAATCTATCAAATTTGTCTGGCATGACCTTCCTGCTGTGAATCCATGCTGCCTTGGGTCCTGTGCCCTCTGGCCTCTAGATATTTAACAATTCTTTCCTTCAGAAGTGATTCCATCATTTTCCCTATCACTGAGGTTAAACTAACAGGTCTGTAGTTTTCTGCTTCTGCCTTGCTCCTACTTTTGTGAAGGGGAATCACATCTGCCCTCCTCCAGTCCTCAGGTACCACCCCATCCTCGCATGATTTGTTAAAGAGTTTAGTCAGTGGTGTCACTAGTTCTATCCTTAGTTCTTTTAGAATTCTGGGATGAATCCCATCAGGCCCCATTGCTTTGTCCACCTTCAGTTTTAAGAGTTCTTTCAGAACCCTTTCTTCTGTAAATGGGTTGGTATCAACTTCTGTATCCAGAGTGTTTCTACTGTTTGTTTTAGGTACCTCCCCTCTTCCTTTGTAAATACTGAGCAAAATATTTGTTTAGTATCTCTGCCTTTTCACAGTCACCTCTGCCCATCCTCCTCACCTTTATTAAGCCTCACTATCCTCCCTTGGTCTTCCTTCGCTCCCTGATGTACCTATAAAGGTTTTATCCCCCTTCTTAACTGAGTTGGCTATCTTTTCCTCGGTTTGGGCCTTTGCTGTTCTGACTGCCTTCCCAGCTTCCTTTTGCTCTAACTGATACAGTTTTCTGTCCTGTTCCTTCTGTGATTCCTTGTACTTCCTGAATGCTTTCTTCTTGAACCTTCACTGCCACTTCCTTTGAGAACCATAGTGGTTTCTTACCTCGCTTCGTTTTGTTTATTTGCTTTACACAAAGGCTTGATACCTCTGTGATGGCAGTTTTTATTATTCCCCATTGTTCTTCCACCCCTCCTTCCTGCCCATTTGCTAGTGCATTCCTTAGGCACTCACCCATTTTGACAAAGTCAGCCCTCCTAAAATCCAGTACATTTGTCTTTGTATGGCTTGACTCTATTGCTGTGTTTATTGTTAACCATACTGTTCGATGGTTGCTAGTTCCCAGATGGCTACCCACTTCTACATCTGTGATCCTCTCTTCATCTCCATTTGAGAGAACCAGGTCTAAGATTGCTCCCTCTCGAGTGGGCTCTAATACTAGTTGTCTAAGGCATGCCCCCTGTAGGGCATCTAGAATAACCCCACTCTTAGAAGTGGCTGCTGCAACTGCACTCCAGTTAACATCTGGCATATTCAGAACACCCATCAGCAATATCTCCCCTTTTTCTGCCATTCTAAGTATACTTTCTATCATTTCCTTGTCCATTTCCTCCCCCTGAGAAGGATCTGATCAAACCCTGTGCGTATTGTGGTGCCATTGCTGGTCTCCAAATTTACCCACAGTGCTTCTTCTCCTCCCTGTTTACCCTTTTGTTCTGTTGCTTTGATTCCTTCCCTTATGTAAAGAGCTACTCCTCCTCCTCTTTTACCCTCCCTGTTCCTCCTGTAGATAGTGTATCCTGGTATGTTTACATCCCAGTCATGGTTTTGTGTGTACCATGTTTCTGTGACTGCCACGATATCCAGATGTTCCCCCTCCATCAAATACCTATTATAATTTGGAGGAATGTAATTCTATACCATTACAGGCTAGGTGCTCAGATTACACACAGTTAAAACTATGAGACACAAATATTGGTATGGTCAAAGTGCTTAAAAGACGCTGATGTGTTTGAAACACTTCCACAGCAACATCAAAATGTATAAAACAGATCCGTATTTCTTCTGAGGATGATATCTGTAATCATACAGTGCATGCTAGAAGTTCAGACTATGCTGTGTTTGAAAACTGAGACTTCCTTTTTTAAAGGCATATGGCAAAAACTTTTAACATGCAGGAGTACAAATACGTTGTTCTCTAAAGTTGCATAGGTATTGTCAAAGTGTTTTAAATATGCTGACATGTTTAAAACACTTTGTTAGCAAAGCTGAAATTAATCTCTAGCGAGAACAACAGAGCCCAGTCATGTTAACCAGACACTAAGATTTAAATGAAAAGCAAACTTAATTACCTAGCCCTAATGGTTTAAAAATAGGCCCAGATATTCAAAAGGGTTGCGCCATGCGCAACAGGGTTGCGCGTGCGCAACTCCAAAAATGCACCATTCTGCGATATTCAGAAGGGGCCAGTTGGCGCCACCAAAAACATGCTGAGCAACAGCGCGAATGGAAACAAGGTACGCGCAACCAAGGGGGCGGGTCCGGCACAAAGTGCTCATGCGAGAATCGAACACTCTGCGCATGCGCAAGAGTGGCTCAGCCAGAAGTTGCGAGAGTAGCAGAATTGAGCCAAAATAAAAAGGCTCAAGGAAGTGGCGCTAAGAACCCTAGTGCAGCCGCAAACTGGGGGAGAGAGACAGAGAGAGAGAGAGAGAGGAGCTGGAAGGGCAGAGAGGGACAGTGGGTCCAGGAGGACAGAGAGGCCAGTGGGGGGTGCCCGGTGCAGTGGAAGCAGCAGTGGGGGCAGCGGGGGTAACACAGGAACAGCAGCCGGGGGGGCAGAAGCCAGGGAGATGGACAGTGCCAGCTTCCACATGGAAGCTGTAATGAGGGGGGTGAGACACCATGCTGCAGGGGGACGTGGCCGTGGAGGAGCCCGTCGGCGGTATGCCCCCGACAGGTGGTATCGTGCCCGCATCAGCTTCGAGCTGTACACAGACGTCGAGATTGTGGGCCGGTACCGCCTGAACAGGGCAATACTGAGACGGCTCTGCGAGCTGTGCAGTGATGTGATGCAGGCACCCTCACGACGGAGTCACGCCTCTGTCCGGTGGAGACGGTGACAGCCTGCATGTGCCTGCTCGCCACGGGCACCTTCCAGGGCCAACAGGGGACACACAGGCATTACACAGTCGGCCACGCCACGCATCCTCACCCAATTCCTCAAGACTTGCTGCCTCATGCTGCGAGTACATCCATTTCCCCAGCACCGCGGCAGAGCATGCAACAAACATGCAGGAGTTCCACAGGGTAGCACGTATGCCTGGCATGCTAGGGGCCATAGACTGCACCCATGTGGCCATTCACACGCCACCTGGCCCCGACGGCCAGGCATATCGGAACCAAAAGGGGTTTTCCAGTGTCAACTGCCAGGTGGTGTGTGATGCCACTGGGCGCATTATCAATGTCTGTGCCACACACCCTGGCGGAGCACATGATGCCTTCATATGGCACCAGTCTGCACTGTGCCATCGATTCGAGAGTGGGGACATCCCCACGGGTCATCTAGTGGGTGAGTACACATGTATGGAATGCAAACTCTGGGCAAGGGTGGGAATGACACAGGTGCCATGGTAGTGGCACAAGGATATGGGCAATATGGACCTGACATGACACTGATCTCCACTATCTCCACACAGGTGACTGCGGATACCCACTCCATCCCTGGCTGCTCACACCGTACCGGTGCCCCACGACCCCAGCGCAGCTATGCTTCAATGAGGCACATGCCGCAACACGTAACATCATAGAGCGGGTGTTTGGGATGCTCAAGGCATGCTTCCAATGCCTGGACACCTCCGGCGGAGCCCTACAGTACAGCCCCCAAAAGGCCTGTGGGATATTCCTGGCCTGTTGCATCCTGCACAACATGGCCAAAGACCATGGGATAGCCGTACAGGTCCAAGAGGGGGACAGCGATGGGGACGCCAGTGGCGCCGGTGATGTTAGTGATGAGCAGCCCCTAGGATGGAGGGACCGGACTGACCCGGCAGGCCCAGCTGCACCGGGACACCATTGCAGAAGAGCACTACGCCCAACACAGGTAAGTCAAGGGGACATGTGCAGGCAACACTGTCCATGTGCAAACCACAGGCACACAGGGGAACACACCATGCATGAAGGTCAGGGGAGTTGAAGGTTCCAGGCATACCGACACACCATTAGAGAGGGGTGAGCACTCATATGGACACACACACCAGGCAGCATACATGGGCAGCAGCACAGCACTGCGGAAATGACATTGCCAACACACAGCACCACCAACCACCCCCACCACCTGGACTGTCCACGTACGTATGTCAGGACCTGGGCACCCTTGCACCTTGGTGTACAGTGCAATGCAGCCATCATCATGCACATGCACCTGTGGACAGCAGTTGGGAGAGTGTGAGGTGGTCCGGTGTCAGCTTGGTGAGCAGAGCACCCAGCAGTGCACTGCCCACCGTGACACACATTGCACACAGGGCAGCACCAGACTGGGCCTGCACTGGGAGACAGCTCAGTCAGGTAGCACTGTCCCACGGCCACCACGGATGCGTGGCAGTCCCACCATGGCCCAGCAGCACTGGCAGGCTGGAGCAGGGTTACATTGGGTGGCGCTGGTGCACCACCAGGGGTCCCACGGTGCAACGCCGACTCGTTCCGCACAGGGGTCTGCATCCGGTTGTAACAAACTTGCACCAGGGGTGCTCGGGATGCCCACAGCAGAACCCGCGCCGACAGGCCTGGTGTCGCACGACATCGGGAACGGGGAGTGGAGAGCGCACTGTGTGGGGTGTGTGGTACAGGGGCACCTGACAGTGTAGCCAATGCGTCCGCGACAGAGACCACTGCCTGGGTCAGCCTGTCAATGGCAGCGGTCACATCCGTCCGCATAAGGGCCAGCTCGGCTCGGTTCCGACACACTCCCTGCTATGCCGCTCCACGGACACAGACAGTGCCTCCACGGACCTTGCAACCCGCCCCTGCAGCTGTACCGAGTCCTGCAGCAGGCGGGTGTGCGCGGCCCAATGGGTACTGTGCCCCAATGGCATCGTGACCCCAGGGTGTGGACGGGTCCCAGCACAGCACCCCTTGAGGGTGGGCGCTGTTCGCCAGGACCAGGTATGGGCAGATCAAAGGGCGGTGGACATGTGCCACTGCTTGACACTGCTGTACCCCCAGACCTGTGTGCGACTGCTGCTGCTGCCCTCCAACTGCTGAGCCCCAGGTCTACCTGTTCCACCTCGCGCTGACAACAGTGCCAGACACCTGCACAGCCACCGTGCTGCCCCATCGTGGCTGACAGGCACAGCCTGGGACTGTGCCAGCATGCTGGTACACAGGTGTGAACCAGGAAGGCCATGGGGCACGTGCTGGCCTGCCATGTGTCCGTCATGGGACACACACCTATCACTGCCCATTGCAGGCCTGCTATCATCAATGGTGCAGGTGCGTGCACACTGCCATAGGCACAGCATGCTGGCATACCTGCATGCCTGACTGCTGTGACACAGGCTGTGCACCCCCTGCACCCGTATCACTGATACCGGAGTTGTTGGCCCAGCGTGCATGCTGCTGCAGTGCCTGCAGGTGGTGGCGGAGGTGGATGGTCCTCCTCCACGCCCAGCAGGTCTGTATCACTGTCTGGACCCACCACCACCACCGCCTCCGAAGACGAACAGGATCTGTAACAAGAGAGTATATGTGAGTGCATGTGAACAACAGCCCCCCCCCAACAACACCACCATGTCATACCGTGCAGTGATGGGCTTCCACCTGTCTGGAATCCTCCACCTGGTACACCCGCAATGGCACTCGGCTGCATGGCCGCAACCAGTGTCTCCTCTGTAGGGGTCAGCTCCAACACCACTGGTGGGCCCCTACCAGTGCCAGCACGTGCCGCCCTAAAGGCTGCCACCTTCTCCTTCAGCCTCCTGCGGTCAGTCCCCATCTTCTTCTTGCATTCCTACACGGAGCACTGGTGGCTTCCGTGCAGGTTGACGGCCCGAGCTACCCCCTTCCATGCAGCTGCACGGTCCTGAGGGGTGCCCCTCCATCCACTCACTAGTGGCTCATCGTCCAGGTAGGCCTGGAAGAGGGCCTCCGTCTCTGCCACGTGAAGTTCGCCTCCTCCCACGCCCGCCGTCCCACCCCTCAGCTTGGCTATGGTCAGTCATGGTGATCTGTATGGGTGGAAGTGGACACCTGTCACTGTGCAGTCGACAGTATTTCCCATGAGCATAGCTGCCGTCCGGGGGCGAAGCCCCCCACGCTTCCACTCCGCATGGCAGATACTGATCGAGGGTGCCTTTGTCCCTTTCTAAGTGCCCTTTCATGCTCAGCCCTCAGCTCTTTATCATCCTCTGCCCATGAGCATTGTCCTGAGCATCACACAGCATGTAACTCACCTCTCACCTGCAGTAACCAAATCTGGCCAGCACAACCCACTGTCGATTTTTATAGCGCAACACATGCAAATGAGGTGTGGCGCAACTTTAATGACATGCTAATCGCGCCACTGCGCTTTGAATAGCTGATCGCATGATTTGCATATGTCGGTTGAATATCGCGATTTGCTTTAGCAATACGGAAGGTCCGGCTGAGCCAATGGCGAGGTTTGTGGCTGTGTGCCACACTGCATTGCGCATGCCCAGACAGTTATGTATGCGCTCATCGTGCTGCAGACCTGCTGGAGCGGAGAAGCGATTCAGACCATGGCCACCATTGTGCCAGTGGTGCTACAGCACTGGGCACTATATGGCACTGTGGCACTACTCAGCGATAGTCCACTGTGGCACTGGTGCTCAGCTTGGCAGTCGCCAGCAGGATGCCTATACGTCCCATGGCACTGTGCATAGCCTTGCGCCATTGCCGTGACCTTGTGTATGCCCTCTGACCCCTGGCGCTGTTGGCATGCCATGTGTATAAATCATTGCGCTGTCTGGTGACAGCCCATGAAGTGACCGCGCCTGTTCAACAGCGCGATTGGAGCCTTGGTGGTTATTGCGAAACAACTCCATCGCGGGTTACGGCGCAGTGGGGTGCCATATTGCCTGCTGTAAAGTTGGTGCCATGGCTAGGAGGAGGGCGTATCCTGAGCCAGCTTGAAGTGGCCAACCTGGTGGCCCTGGTGGAGCCCCACTGTGAGGCACTGTATGGTGAGGCCCCCCTCACCATGCCTAGAACCCACGTGGTGG